>CM057379.1:84501500-85915000 GCA_030015415.1 Cynopterus sphinx | reverse complement strand
GTAAATGCACTTCCACTACGTGGGTGGTGTTGCTGTTATGCCACTGAAGGAATGGGTGTTAGTGGGTTTATACATGGTCAGGCCGGACGAGGACAAACCTTTTAGTATGTACATCTTCCTTTCTAAAAATCTGCGTCTGCACCATAAATTATACTATATGATACAGTGTCTGAGAGAAAATATGAGTTTGTACTTTCACCTCCACGAAAGCACAAACTAAAACCCTGCAATAACATATGAAGGCAGATTCACTCTAACTGTAGAACCTTTCTTGAGCAAAAAAGGGTGTTGTAACACACATGCAGAGTTTGGAGAAAAAGGATTTCACAGTCAAGTTTAGAGGAAACTGCAAATAGCAGGGAAGAACTCACCAGGTAGGGCTGTGTGAGGACAGCGACACTCATTTCGGGACTGGTTTACGCATATGTGCAGGTTTTTGCATGTGTCTCTGCGTGTGCCCGCATGCAAAAGTTTCAAGAGCCTTAAGAGTGGTCTGGTCTATCCCACTCGAAACCACTGGGTTACATCACTTTCTCTGTAGCTTTGACACAACAATAATATAGACATCTCCCTACCCAAAACAGAAGTGAAAATGTGGCAGAGACTTTAGGGTTGCTGTGACCTTTGGACAATCTACCAACTTGACAGACAAACACTAGATTAGCAGATCATAAACAATGGATAAACCAACACCCCCCCTCCTTTTTTTTTTGTCAGTGGGAGCAAAGTTATTTAAGATATTGTAATGCAGCTTATACTATTTCAGTCAATGTCTTAAAATCTTGTGAGAAAAAGCAAATCTTAATAAGTCCACTAAGATCCCCACCACACATCTGAGTGCTGTTTCAAACTATGCAATACACCTACCAAAATATTACATCGTCCCATGCTCAAGACTACACTGTAGACAAGCAGTAGTATTTTATATCTGAAATGACTAAAAATTCAGAAAGGGGTCATGACCTGGCCAGGCTCTACAGCTACTGGTGGCAGAACCAGGACCAGAGTCTATGCTGCTCTACCATTTCTTCTTCGTAATGAAGGCATCATCCACTAATGGGACAAAGAGACCGAAGAAGGCCAGAGAAAAGGCTAAGTGGAGGTCTGAGCTGGCGCTCTATGAGGACTGGCCGGTTAGATGGGCAGACCTCTCTCTAAGGAGTTGATATTTTTTTTCTAAGGGCATGCATGGGTTCCCTGAAGAAAACACTACTTACTCTGTGGTAACTGGCAGCTATAACATGACAACAACAGTAACAACACAGTCCCAAATGGTGAGCTCTTTGCTCCCAAAGTGAAAAAGCCCACCACTTTGGCCCCCCTGCATCAGGACACTTGACAACATCTGTCATAGGCTTTAAAGAAATCAGGCCAGAAAGCTGCTGAACTAATTCAAGAACTAACCATAACTAGTGCCTTGAATTCTGGGTTTTTTTCCCCAAGTATCTACTGAGGCTAAACTATACTTCTTATCTCTTAAAGGCATTCTACATTCAGTCGAAGCTTGAGAGAGCAATGGGACCTTGGTAAATGACATGCTTTTTTAGTGTGTGTCAGGAAACATATTGCACTGCCCTCCTTCCATGCTATATCCTCTCTTTCCTGGATAGTGAGCCGAGGTCTCTCAATCTCTCTATTTCTCACCTCTGAGATTCTCATGATTGTCTCCCCCACTACTAAGCCTCCCTCCTGATATTACCTTTTGGAGGCCTGTCAGATGAATGCAGGCTTAATATGTCTGACACCCAGTTTGAGACCAAGTTACAGCTATCTCCCACTTTCCACTTTTCAGGGACATGCTCGGATTGCTCACATGAACATTCTAATTCTGTCAGGCCCACTGTTGATTATCCCTCATAGGAAGAGGTCCTTAATTGCAAGTTTGTCTCTACATGAGCTTTGCTGGTGCTTTGATTAAAATATCTCTCCTCATTCAGTCCTTAGAAAAGCATCACAAATGATTCACAGCCTCTGTACTCATTGGTACACAATGGGCCAGTAAACTTAGCTTTTGGGAGCATCTGAGAAAGGGAAGGTAATACGGGATCAAAGCCAATAGGTGCTATTTTGTTAACTGCTCTATGCTCTCTTATTTAATATTTACTGTAAGCCTACAAAGTAAATAGCATTATTCATTTATTAGCACACATAGAGAAATTCAGAAAGCTTACTCAGTTCCTTTGGATTCAAATCCAAGAGAATATGACATAAGATTCCATGTTCTTTTCACGAAAAAATACTATATATGAAAAAGTTGTTTAAAAAGAAACAATTATACACCTACAAATTAGATAACTTAGAAAAAATAGATAAATTCTTAGAAATGTAAGACCTACTGAAGCATGAAATATGAAGCATGAAGTAATAGAAAAATCTGAACATACCAATAAAGAGTAAGAGTGTTGAATCAGTAACCAAAAATCTCCCAACAAATGAAAGCTCAGGACCATACTGCCTTCACTGGTGAATTCTATCAAACATCTAGAGAAGAATTAATATCAAATTTTCTCAAACTCTCCCAAAAATTGAAGAGGAGGGAACCTTTCCAAACTCATTTTATGAGGCCAGCATTACCCTGATCTGAAGCCTAACGTGGGAACTACAAGAAAAAGAAATCACAGGCCAGTATCCTTGATGAACATAGGCGACAAAATCCTCAATAAAATACCAGCAAACCAAATTCAACAGCACATTAAAAGGACCATACACCACGATCAAGAATTTATTGCTGGAAGGCAAGGATGGTTCAACACAAGCAAATCAATAAATGTGACACTCCACACTAATGGAATGAAAGATAAATCACATGATATTCTCAATAGGTGCAGAAAAAGCATTTGAATAACTCAATAT
This sequence comes from Cynopterus sphinx, assembly GCA_030015415.1. Lineage (NCBI taxonomy): Eukaryota > Metazoa > Chordata > Mammalia > Chiroptera > Pteropodidae > Cynopterus > Cynopterus sphinx. The sequence goes on along the minus strand of CM057379.1, from coordinate 85,912,147 downwards.
CCTTTCATGATAAAAACTCAATAAATCAGGTATAAAAGGAATTTATTTCAACATAATAAGAGCCATACAGGACAGCCCACAGCTAACATTATACCCAATAGTGGAAAGTTCAGCCTTTCCTCTAAGATCAGGAATAAGATAAAAGAGGCCACTCTCACCACTCTTATTCAACCTAGTACTGGAATTCCAAGGCAGAACAATCAGGCAATAAAAAGAAATAAAAGACATCCAAATTGGAAAGGAAGAAGTGGAACTGTCACTATTTGCAGATGACGTGATTTTACACATAGGAAACCCTAAAGATTCCACACACACACACAAAAAAGCAAGCATAACAAATATATGAATTCAGTAAAGTTTCAGGAAAAAAAGATCAACATACAAAAATCAGTTGTGTTATTGTATACACTAACAATAAACTATCTAAAAGAGAAATTAAGAAAGCAATCTTATTTACAATAGAACCAAAAATAATAAAATATTTAGGAATAAATTTAACCAAAGAGGTGAAAGACTATACACTGAAAACTATAAGTCACTGATGAAAGAAACCGAAGACATAAATAAATGAAAAAATATTCTGTGTTCTTAAATAGAAAAAAAATATTATGAAAATATCCACACTACTCAAAGTGCTCTACAGATTCAATGCAATCTCTACCAAAACTCCAATGACATTTTTCACAGAAATAGAAGAAATAATCCTAGAATTTGTATGGAACTACAAAAGACCCAGAAAAGGCAAAGCAATCTTAAGAAAGAAGAACAAAGGCTGACTCATCACATTTCCTGATTTTAACCTATATTACAAAAGCATAATAATCAAACCAAAGTGATGCTGGCATAAAAACAGGCCACAGTGGAACAGAATTGAGTCCAGAAAGAAATGCACACTTATACAGTCAACTAATCTCTGGCAAGGACGTCAAGAATAGACATGGGAAAATACAGTCACTTCAATAAATGGTATTGGGAAAACTAGATATCTAGGTGCAAAATCATGAGACCGGACACCTGTCTTATACTATTTCCCAAAATTAATTTGAATTGAATTGAAGACTTAAATATAAGAAAGAGAACAGTAAACCTACTAGAAGTAAACATCCATAAAAAGCCTGATACTGGTCTTGGCAATGATTTCTTAATAAGACACCAAAATCACAGGCAACAAAAGCTAAAATAAACAGGTAGGACAACATCAAACTAAAGAATTTCTGCATAGCAAAGTGGAATAAATTGAAAGTGCAACATACAGAATGGAGAAAATATCTGCAAACCATATATCTGATAAGGGATTAATATCTAAAAATGTATAAAAAACTCATAGAACTTAAATAGCAAAAACAATAACAAAAAAAACCAAGGCAATTAAAAAATGGGAAAAGGACCTGAACAGATATTTTTTCAGAGACGACATACAAATGGCCAACAGGTTCATGAAAAGGTGCTCAACATCACTAATCACTGGGGAAATACAAGTCAAAAGCACAATGAGACATCACCTCACAGATGTTAGAATAGCTATTATTGAAAAGATAAGAGATAAAAACTGTTAGTGAGGATGTAGAGAAAAGGGAACCATTGTGGACAGTTGGTAGAAATGTGACTGGTATAGCCACTTTGGAAACAGTAAGAAGGTTCCTCAAAAAATTACAAATAGAACTAAAATATGATGCAGCCATCCCACTCCTGCGTATATATCTGAAAGAAATTAAACTAGTATCTTGAAGAGATAGTCTGCACTCCCACGGTTATTTTAGCATTATTTACAACAGCCGAGGCACAGAAACAACCTAAATGTCCTTAACAGATGAATCTATGAGAAAAACGTGACAGATAAATACATAAGAGAATAGTATTCTTCCATAAAAAAAGAAAGAAATCTTGCCGCTTGAGACAACATGGATGAACTTGAAGGGCACTGTGCTAAGTGAAATAAGTTAGATAGAGAAAGACAAATACTGCATGGTTATCACTTATCCATGGAATAGAAAAGAAAGAAAAGCTAATTTCATAGAAACAGAGAATAGCATAGTGGTTGCCAGGAGCTGGGGGGAGGTGGAAATGGGAAAGACGTAGGTCAAGTGGCACAAACGTTCAGCTGTGAGGAAAATAAGTTCTGAGAGTCAAATGAGTAGCGTGGTGACTACAGTTAATGATACAATATTATATTCTTGAAAGTTGCTGGGTCATCGTAAGCATCCTTTCCACCCTCTCCAACATACTCAGCTAACTGCGTGAGGTCAGAGTAATCATTCCACAGCATATATGTATACCAAAGGAAGTTGTGCACTACCTATACACATGAATGCAATTACATTTGTCAGTTACTCATCAAAATCGATAACGAATTAATTTAAAAAGAAGAATCTGTACGTTGGTGACATTAAAGAGGACTGAAGGAGAGGCATGGAAAAGATAAGAAAATACTGAAGGTTTATTTCTGAGACACTTGGTCTTCCATCGTCTCTCATGATCGTCCCACTAAAACATTATGTTTCCCGCAGTGAATCCAGTTACTTTGTAAAAATGTAGAGTAGGAAACATCAGCACCTCTTTGTTGTCTTTTCTGACTCCTCATACTCGTTTTCATATAGCTGCTGGCTCCCCAAGACTTTTCACAAAGGTTGATACCCGTTGGCCTGCCCCAGAGCCACCTCTGGCTCTCATCTAGACCTTATTTGCTTCAGCAGTCATTTACTAAATGCTTATTTGCTTCAGCAGTCATTTACTAAATACATCCTCAGTTTTAGGATAGAGAAATGACTAAGACACAGGTGCTGCCTGTCTAGAATAACTTACATTCTACATTGGTGAGGCAGTTTCAGATATCTGGAACATCCACAATGACCTAAATATGCAAGGCTGTCTGAATGTGAGCAAAGACTTGATCGTCACTCATGCTGGCACTTCTGCTTGGCCGTGTCAGTCAGTGAAGCCTGCGGGGCCTGCAGGTGAGCCTCTCCCGAGTTCCCCATTACTGGCAGCAATGCTAGAGGAGGCGGGGGAGGGAGGTATGGCTTGGGCAGGAATTATTTTATTTTTAATAATTATACTCAAAAGCTGGGCCTACCAAGTAGTCAACATGCAAAGAAAGCATTTGGTGAGATGTGAGAATGACTTCAAACCTCCACCATTTAACGGTATGAAAATACTGTAAGCAGCTCGCTTTATAATGGCCCCATCTTTACATTCCTTGCTCACACAGATTCCTGAAAAGGGTTTACTTCTTAACCAAAGGATCTGAGTCCTATAGTTAACTTGTTCTTATGTTATCAACCCAGGCATCCTCTACTTTCTCCAACTAGAATTTCCTGGAAACCAAAAGTAAAAACGTAGGACTCTAAGAACTTCTACCTCTGTATGCTCCTAGACAGTCTGGGATGGTCACCAGGGGAGCATTTATAGAAGGCCCAAACTGTCTTCTTGGATATAAACATCAAAGGAAAGAGATTATTCTCCTTAATCAATAACCTTTGTCTGTTTTCTAGTCTGTGTTCCCCCATACCACCGTATTCGTGCCTCAGTGTAGTGCTTGCCAGGTTGTATGTAGTTATGTGTTCATATAGTCCACTCTCCCTATGCATGAAATCGGTTCCCAATAACTGCTTATTGGCTGAGCACTGGTGTCAATCATATGGTACTGGGAAAATATTTCTGCCTCTAATTGTAGTTACTAGCTCTATTATTTTTGGTATGCATTTTACAGCTTGACTATATGAAATTTTCTTATTAGTCTATCGATGCGTCCAGGCCAGTTTTCACATTCTGGTATCACAGGACTTGGTAAGCAATGTGTGTTTACTCAGGCTTTGCCCTTTTACTATTCGCATGACTATTGTCTTTTTGCCTTTTTCTCGTTGCTTGTTTCCAGACTAAAAATCCATATTCGTTACTAATACCCCTGCAAATCATTTGAGTTAATTTCCTTGAGACTTGCTCTATTAGGAGTCCCTTGAAATTTGATCGTAAGTTTTGCATGGGATGTCCTAGAGATGATGAAGGTTGGCCTGAAACTCCAACTTTTAAGAAGCCATAGATACACACTGTTCGTCAATATTCTTTTGCAGGTACACATTTCCTTTCTTCCTTTTAAAACAGAATCCCATTTTGTTCGGGGGAGCGATACATTTAATTAAAAAATAATTGATTTCTTTAGCTCCTCTGCATGTAGGGGTGACTATTTGATATAGTTCTGGCCAATGATGACATAATTGGAAGCATATGAAGAGAGCGTCCCTTCCTGAATGAAAAGGCGAAGCCTCCTGAGAGAGAGCTTTTGTTCCTCCCAGACTCAGGATGTGAGATCTAAGGTTACAACATCCATCTTATGGCTGTGAGGCAACAACACAAAGATTGCATTCTACGTGGGGAAGAGGGTAGCGTAGAAGCCTGGAGGCGCTTAGGTTCCAAGCTGCATCACTGGGCTGAGGCCTCGCCTCAGACCGTTTTTTTACAGGAGATAAACCGACCACTGCCCTATTACTTTCATCCAAAAGTAATCCCAATTGAAAGGCAAATGACGAGCAAAAAAAAAATTAATAATAAATTAAAACATATTAAAAATAATTATATAAGGTTCTCTAAAACACACTGTAAGATTAGAGGGCAAGAGGTAAAACATTCATCCACATCCCAGCCAAGAGGAAAATGATTGCTTCGTACTACTTACAAGTTCTTCAAATGGATCTAACTTAAAATGCATTCAATTTTCCCCACTCTGGGCACGGTAAGAGTGCATGCGTCAGAGAGGAGATACCTGAGCTGCTTGCAGTGGAGTCTGATTTCCCAGTTGGATCAACTTTTGAATTTCCTTTAAGATTAAATGGATGATTTATGAGAAGTACACTGAATGGAAGGTCCTAAGCCCCTCTCCCCAACCACCAGGACACACCGGTCAGTATTTTCATTAGTATAATGCTTGAAAAATAACGCCTGTCCTGGCTTTAGAAATCTTATCTCCCAATCAAAGGCTAAGCCTGTTCTGACTTAACGATTGTGGTCTTTCCTCTCCCATTAAACACTGATGAAGACAAACCTGCTCCTTGTGCTAGTGATGACCACTTCCCCAAAGCAACAATACCCTAGGTGCCTTGTAGAAGACACTGTGGGAATGCACACCTAAACACAGGTACGAGCCCCCTCGCACACATAAATGTGTAAATCTTGGGAATTTCTGTACACACGAATATCTACAAACTGACAAATTTCTTTTTCTAAACTGATACTCTATATTATTATCCACGTCCCCGCATGCACTGACCAGGTAGGTCTCAGTCGTTTTCGTACTTATGAGTTACTACACATATATAAATACACATATACCAAGTGATCATGGACAAGTGCACATAGCAAGTGCACATTATACCTCTGACTTGTACATGTGTGCACCAACCTCCGTATGCATACCAAGTGATCAATCTTCCTCTAAACTTATAACAAGAGAATACGTATCGAGTATTATAGTAATGTACAGCTATACTGAGGGATAAGTCTACCTTTTTCACAGATGACAGTAGCCATGAAGATACACATACACGGTAAATGCAGCCCACAGACATTTTCTTTGGTACCTTTGCCACAGCCCAAAGTAGTGCCATAAAGTGGTTAGACCATTAGCCAAGTTGAAACCTTCAGGGCTATGCACACCACTGTTTTCAAATCTGTTCTTTCATGTGCTGTGCCAGTTGAAATTACTTCTACAACATGGTCAGAACCAACCTGGATGAGTGTAAAATGCCTCACATTGCTACAGGCATATTTTTGAGAATCATCTAGAGATAGCAGATAGTTCTTTCTAGGATGCCGGGATTGCTAATTCTTGTGCTTGCCATGAAGTTTTTGAGGGCACGTATCTAAGCAGGAAGGCCGCAGAGCAGGAAGCCCGCCTGATGTCATAGCGCGGTGTGCGAAGGATGCTCACAGCAAGGTGTGTGGAAGGGCATCCTATCTCACCAGCGTGTGGCTCCTAACCTGCTTCTCTCCCTGATCCCTGGGGGTAATAGAACCTGACTATTTCCACTCATTATCTAAGGCGAGCAGCTTCCTGCTGACTGGGGAGGGGAGCAAGTCATTTACAGCTGTACTCTGCCCGCAAAACTGTGATGATGATTATCAATGATTGTGCCCTGAGCACCCAGAATGCACCAGGAGCTATAAGCATTAGCGGGGTGAGAACAGCTACTGTTTTCAAGGGGTTAAGTGGGTCCTTTTCTGTTCTCTCTGCCCTGATTAGACCTTCCTATCTTCCTCTACCCCTTATTTCTTTTAACCTTCCCCATAGTCTGTCTCCTTACAGAGAGAACACAGGAATGGCATTCACTCCCCACAACTCTCGAATGTCCCCACTGCAGTTCTGCTGAATAGTTTTACTCTGATCTTCGTCTTGTGTTTCTCACTGAGACCCCCCACCCCACGAATCATTTTGTTAGCTGCCATTCTGATCACAACCGTACCTCCTCCTTCTCTCCTAATGCTACAAATTTGAAAGGTGGTGGCATTTTAAAGTGCTGTTTTGTATTCCAGCCACTGTATCCTTTCCATTTTAAAGGTTCATGCATCTTTATAGGACAAAAATCAACAGAATACTGATAAATAATCACATATAAAAACATATTGGCATGCAGGCACATATATATAAATATAGACTTAGAATGTCAGCAGAGGCTTTTATCTGAGGGTGATGCTGAGATGTTTATTTTTCAAGGATCCACTATGCCTGACCTGTCCCTGTTCTGCGATTTGTTAAAAGAACCCAGCAAGAATGATAGGTTCTATTGGCCAACAAGTAGTAGGATGTGAAACCACTGCAAAGACAGCTGCGAAAAGGCGCTTGGGAAAGCTTGGGTGGGTGGACCCATAATTAACAGGAGAATGAACACAAATTCTTCCACACTAAATGTGGTTTAAGGGAAGAGGAAGAAGTACTAACTTTTTGATTAATACTCTACCATCTTCAAATTCTGACAAAATTCTGGCTCAACTTGTTGCCAGAGTTTCTTGTATCTTATATTACCTCCTCAGCAGCTACCGACGGGGCCTGCCAGCTACGTAAGTTGCTAGTGGGTATAAGATCGGCACTATAACTGAGTTTAATCAGTGACTGGATTTTCCATAACTTACTGCTATTTGGCCAGCTCCATTTTTGGCATATGCAGAAAGTCCTTGATGTCCATAAGGAGAATGACAACTTAACAAATCAGTAGCTTTTGGGTACTTATGGAAAGGGTGAGAACGAGCCAGCTGCTTCCGCTACTGGAGGTGATGCATGGTTAATTTATTTATTTTAGCATACAGTACACAGATGTGGCTGGGTTGTTAATTTTGCTTCGCTACCAAGAGTTACAAGTATCAGCTATCGGCTGATTTATTTGGAATCCTCCCTGGAACACATCAGAATTTTAATTGTTTCCTGAGTTTCTGCAACAGAAGAAGAATTGATGTCACTGGAAAATGCCCAGGGTCCCTGCCGACTGCAGCTAACTCCCAGTGACTGATTTCCAATTGATACAGATGAGGCCTGGGAGGTGGTGCTCACAGATACACCCACGCGAGCCCAGCAGCCCAGTAATGACTAACAGAGATGACGGGGGAGACCAAACATTTCTTTCCAACAACTCATCAAGCGCACCGTTCTTCTCAACAGATGTAACCGTCGGGGCCCAACATGGATGCTGGCAGAAACAGATGGTGCCGTGGGGCAGCTCTGTTCCCTGCTCCGGGGCTGGGCTCTGCGAGATGGGAACAGGGCTTGAGTGTGCGGTGTGCAGGGGGGTGGGGCAGGGCTGTGTTTTCCAGCAGCAGGTAAAATCCATTTGTCACACCAGCTCCAACAGGGTTTTCAGCACAGAAGTTAATATCTGAAGCCAATGAGGCATTCTGTCCCACCGCTGCAGGGAAGCAGGGGGAAGCCGCTCACTAACTGCGTCCTCTGAGGGGAGAGGGAGGCAGAAGAAAGGACGGGGGCGGTGGGTCAGAGAGGCAGAGGGAGGCCTGGCAAGGGAGGGAGACAGATGAAAACAGAGGCCAGGCTTGCAGTGGCTTTAGAGGCTGTGCCTTTCGATATTTCTTTGAAAACAAGATGGCAGGTGGAGAAGGGGAAGAAAAGACATCGAGAGTGCTTTCTCTTAAATACCTCCAGGGGAAAACGGCTACCACCACTGTGACCACCAAAGTCATCAACGCTGTATCCTCCTTCCCCACCCCACATTCACCAAAAAAAAAAAAAAAAAAAGAAAAAGAAAAGGCTCCAGGAGAGAAACGAGTGTTTTCCTTTTCTGAACTGAGTCTCAGCAATCTCATGAAAACAGCTTCTACATATTCACCCGGTCTGAAATATAAATACATACAACAGCAATAAATTCCCATTGCCTCCAACTTTGAACATTTCCAAGGTACGTGGCACAGAGAGGATTTTTATGAGCAGGCCTTCAGCTGCCAGGATCCCATCTTCATAAAGAAGAGATTTTAGTCCATTCTGTCTATTTATTTTGTGTAGAGAAATCAAGGGCAATAAACCATGAAGAAATTCACTCTACCTTATTCCATTTCACACTTTTGTCAACCACGCTTTATTGAGTATCCGAATGAATTTTTAATATCATGCCCCAAAATGCTTTGGTCTTCTATCATATGCTGGGACTCTATCAATCTGATAACACTTGGGAGTTCTGAGAGATACTCGGCACTGAAGAAAACAGCTTTAAAGTTTAGTCATTCTGATGGAATGTAAAAGCTTATATCAGTGACAGGTTGACAGAAAAAGCTGTTTTCCTTTCCATTTCACAGACTTCCACGTATGAACGCCATGAAACATGTCAGGACTTTCTCTGAGTCTATGAAGACAGAGATGGCATCTGCTCCCAGTGGGAAGCCCTTCTAACCAGTAATACTATAAAATTTCATGATTCTGAATTCTGACTGACATTCAAAAGGGCAGGGAGGAGGTGTTTACTATATTTTATTGAACCACATCAATTGCTTGTCTTAACTCATAAATATAGTTTTATGGTATACAATGCCATCTCAAGCATCTCTCTCTCTCTCTCTCTCTCTCTCTCTCTCTCTCTCTCTCTCTCTCTCTCGCAAAAAGAAATCACAATCCACTCGTGTTAACCAAAGAGGTCTCTAATTTCCTTGCTGCGGGTAGGAGGGAGCTTATATTTGCATTTTCCCTGAACTGTACACATCTCGTGGCTCAGTTAGGAAGCTGTGGCATAAAGGAAGAGGGTTTCCACTGGTTCCACGCACAGCCTATAGGCTTAATAGGAGCAGGAACTGTTGTCCCAGTTTCTAGCTATGCTGCTGCCCTCCAATTCCTATTAGATTTGGGTAGAAGCAGAAGTGGGAGAAAATGTTCACGAGATTCATTTCAGCGGTTTGGTTACAGTGGAGTTTTCTTTCCCTCCTCTGTTGTCTTAGGTAGAAGGGATGATGAGCCATATTGCCTTGCATTATACAACTATGACAAACAGGTGACGTACAGTTGTTAATAAACGTGCCGAAGGCTAACAAGACCTCCTAAGAGGACTTCGTGTGGTCAGAGCTCTGTAATGAGGCACTTTCAGACAAAAGGGGAGATAGTAGCAAAGCCATGTCATTCCGAGTGTTCAGATAATCCCTGCCCTCTATGCTTGAATCACATCCTTTTAAAAAATGCTGAAAAATTGGAAATAGATTCTGATTTGAAAAGGCAATCTAACATCTTTCTGAGTTCCCGATACTAATTCCCCCTGAAATTTCCCCCCGAATGGAGGACTAAGGCCTTCAGAAAAAAAACAACTTAATATTTCCTAGAAAAGTGTGAGCGCCTTCATCACCAGGAGGCCACAGAGATATGGGCAGGACTGAAGGCCAGATAAGGGAGAAGTCAGGAAATGCCGGAAATTGGAGGACAAGCCAACAATCTCTACTGATAGTTACTGTGAAAAAGTAAGAAAAGTTACAAAATAAAGAAAAGAGTCCCCAATGCATTTTTAAAACCTTTCTACATATCCCAATAGAGGTGACAGAACCCCTAAGAGGACAAAAAAAAAAATCATTGGGAGTAAAAACAATAATAAGTTGCAATGCTCGTGGCACGTCAAACTCCAATCCCAGTCCACAAAACATCATTCTTCAGTATTTACCTTCATGGAGGGGGGTGTGATTTTTTAAAAAATGTCTAAAAAGGGTCCTCAGGTCAGTGGAGAGGGCCTATAATGAAAAAAAGGCTGATAAACACTGTGTTAAAGACATTAAAAATGCAGTGCCCATGCCCACAAAGCACACCTGGAGAACTTCTCAGAAAATCACCAATGCTAGAGAAAAAAGGGATGAACTGTTGAATTAGTGAATGGACTGTAATATGGGCCAACACCGTGCTCACTTTCTGGCACATGGTAGGCATGCAAAGTATGTCTAAACTTCATTTCTTCTTCCAGACAATTACTGAGGTAGGTTTTCTTGTCTGGGTTTTATGTGTCAGAAAACTGAGACTCAGAAAGCATAAGTGGTCTGTCTGAGGGTCACACAGCTACTGAGTGGAGAACCCGGAATTAAACTCAGGCTCTTACATATGACTTCAGTGGATTCCAATCATCTCTGCAATACCCTTTGCCCACGAAAAGGTGAGGGTGGAGTGACAAATGGTGGATTTTACGCATGGGGCTTAGAAGGCGTTATAAAATAAGGATACAGGCTGAAGAAAGGAAGACCTCCGAGAGAGAGAGCTGGAGGAAGGGGGAGAGGGAGGGAGGAAGACAGATATTTCACATGGAAATGAATGAGAGGGTATGCATAAGCCATTCGAATTCTTTTTCTTAAAAAATATTATAATTGTTATCCATGTCACCAAGCTTTCTGGACTCATTCTTGCTTCTTTTTGAACTTGGGCGTGAATATTTTCAAGCTTTTCCCCTAAACCAGTTCTTTAAGAATCAGGCCAGTAATCTGACATCTTTGATCTCCTTCCAAAACCCCTCTCTAAACACAAAGGTTGAACTAAAAGAATTGCAGCGTCTACACAAGCTTAAGAGGACCCAAACTGTCCAGCACATATCCAAAGCTGTAATGAATTTTGTATCAAAACGTTCTGCTAAGCCTTGCTTATTTATTCTTTTGTGACTCTGCTCAGTTTCTTCAGGAAAGAAAACCCCACAGAGAGCCAGAGAGAGGCCTCAGTCCTTTACCCCTTCTTAAGTAATTTCTTTTGTTGAGAGAGTGAGAGAGGAGGAAAATGGATGGGAATCTTGAAAGCCCAGCGTCAGGGAGTCTTTGGGGTATTTTTACATTTGAAGATGCGCACCAGAAGGCAAATCCTTGGCCACAATGGGCCATCAGACAGACACGCCACACAGACACCCGATAATCTAATGAGAAAGGCCCTGTTGTTTTCAAGTTTGTTTCAACATGAAGTATCAGGGGGTGGCATTCGCGGCCTCCACTGAGAGGAGCTGTGGGACCCACAGTGCAGGATGGGTGGGGGGCCCTGGCCAAGTCTCCTGACATGTGGCTGATCTGCATGTTTGCCTGGAGTAGGGATGGCAAGAAATCGTAGGGTCTTCTTCCTGATGGAGTGAAAATCCTCACATCCTGTTGTCTTTTATTCATTTTTTTTGATCACATACCCTGCCCGAGGCAATGTTCCGGCAATTCTGCAACTTCTGAGCAGGTGGCTCAGTAAAAGTTCACTAGTAAATAAGGGGTTAGGGCACCATTCCTGGTGCCCTAGCCCACCCTGAAAGTCCTATTCAGCACAGAAATACCTTGAAGGACAGAATTTATTAAAGGCAGCAGCTCAACTACACCTGAGCTCTGTCTAGCTATAGTGTTTCTCTGGTAAAAAAAATATTTAAAGCCCAAACTAGGAATGCCAACGGAAAAATGTATTCTCCCTCCAGGGCCATCCAGGGGTCGACATGAGTTGTCTAACTGATGACGGGAGAAAACAGTAATTATAATAGTCAACAATTATGAAGGATCAAGTACATGCCAGGCCCGTGATGGGCAGACCATATTTAATTCCCAAAACCACTCGCAGGAGGTAATGACAATTATCCTCCCTTTACAATTGAAATTGAAGCTCAGAAGGTCAAATAAATTGCTTAAGGTCATACAGTTAAGGAGTGAGATTAGAGTAAAGACCAGGCCCCTCTCTGACTGAGGCTTCAGACATTGCTCCTCCTACGTGCAAGCCTTTCTCTCACTACTTTAACATCCTCCATCAAGAAGAGGGTTCCACTGAAAAGCGCCTGCAGCAAAGTGTGCTGTAGCCTACATTCCAAAACACTCCTTCAATCTCCTTCCCAATAACCCATGAACTTGACACCTCGAATCCTTTCTTCATTACTTAATGCTTCAGTTTCCTCACTCAGAAGATGAGAGACCTTCCAAGGGTATTCAAGATAAAACATGAAGTTTTACATCTGGAGGCCCTTTTTACAGCGAGTTGTAATGCCCCATCAACCTCACAGAGCGCCTGAGAGGCAGGTGACCCAGTGTCACCTCACAGCTGAGTGCTGCCAGTGTCAGGAGTGGCCAGCCTCTATGATGTCCCCATCAAGAAACACAGCTTCACAGGATCATAAATAGCATCTCTTCATAATTCTCTCCTTTCTGAGTTGATACAAACGTCCTTCCTCTCTATTGTTGTTCATTCAATTTGTTTTTTCAGTGAAGATGTGCCAATTCCTGGCCCCCTGGAGGTGCTCCAAACACAACATCCTATTTTCACAGGGTGAGGCCACAAAATACAGACAGAATATCTGGAACTTTGAGGGGTGCAAGGACCCCAAAGTACTATAATGATTTGTAATACCTCATATTTGACTGTGCTGGGCTGAAAATGTGTGTAGAAGGGTTAGGAGTTGATCACAAACCTAGGGAGAATGGTATAATAGTAAAAACCTGTCAGTCTCTTTGTCTGATACATCGACTCAAAGCCACCAGGTTTGTAAAGGAAACTTTTAAACGTGTGTTTCTGTGGAGTTCTGACCCCTTTTCATGAGAGTGCCACATCCCCTGCGGGACAGGATTGCTCCATGCCCAGAATCACGCCTGGTACTAGAGGAGTGACTCGAGGAGCCGAGGCTCTGTCCTCCTGCTCGCTGGGGATCTTTCCAGGCATTTGGCTCTGCCTTGGCTTTGAGCTCTTCTCTCACATCTCCAGCCCACTCTCCTTTGACTCCTCACCTGCAGATGACTACCAAGTGAAGCGTCCTCTCCTTTCCCCTAGTCTCCCCTGTCTCCACTCTGTCCTCCATGGGGTGGCCTCACATTTGTATCTGCAGCCTAGCTCCACACCTACAGAGGAACCCCACATCCTGCTGTCAGCTCTAGCTCTGTCCTTCCAAATAGAGCTCACCCCTGTCCCCTTATTCCTGCTGATCTCACCACTCCCCCTTTGGTGCCATGAGTCTCAGTCGCAGACTCAAACAGGGATCACCTATGGAAAAGCCTTTTGCTTCCCTGGCAGGTACTGATTGCCTCCTCCCAGCCCATGTCCAGGAGCCTGTGAGATAGGAAGGGAGTGGAAGGTGAAGGTGGAAGGGGAGCAGGTGTGTGCAATCTGAATAAGGTCCCCCGGGGGTTCTGTTACCTCTCCCTCGCAACTTGGAGAACTGCTTCTCTAAACCTTGGCATTATTAAGTTCTATTTCTCTCTCCCATTCCTCATCAAATTGGTTACCCAGTCCTTGCTGACTGCCTCTCAAAAATACCTCCTTTATCTGATTCTTCCTTCCCATTCCCCCAGCCCCCAATCTCATTATCTCCTGCCGGGATTGTTGTAGCAATCGCCTGCTAGCAGGTCTCTGAACCTCCAGACTCTCTCGGCTCCAATCCATCTTGCACACTGCTGCCAGATTAACCTTCTAAAGCAGTGGTTTCTAAACTGTGGCGTGCATTAGAATCACCCGGGGAGCTTGTTAAAAATACAGATGCCTTGACCTCAACCCATAGATTAGGATTGAGCGGGTCTGGGTGGGGCCCAAGGTATAAGTATTTTTTTAACAAGCTCCCAGGTGACTATGATACAGTCAAGGTTTGAGAATCTCTGGCACAGCTCTCACCATGGTCCTTCCTTCAAAAAACCAACCAACTAAACAAGCAAAACCAAACAAACAGTAAGTGTCAATGACTGCCCACTTCCTACCTCTCTCTTTCAGTGTTCAAGGCTTGGCGTGGTCATGCACCAATTTTACTTTTCAGACTCACCTCCCACTCCACCCCAACATGACCCCTATGCTGAATCCTGACTGCTTGCATCTTCCCATACATGCTCTTTACTGTTTTGACTCCTAACTTGCTCAAGCTGCTTCCTGCACCTTGGATGTTCTGCCTTCTCCACTTCCACCAAACACTGTGATAGACTGGAGTTGGGGGACTTTCGAGGCATAAGGATCACATGGCTGGGCACAATGTCCTATTTTAGATAATGTAAATATCTTAAAATGAGGAAACTTCCAAGATTATTCCAAGATAAAATATAAAATTTTACATCTGGAGGCCCTTTTTACAGCAACTTGTGATGTACTATCCAAACCATAAACTAGGGTTACCTACACTCTGTCAGTCTCATACAGGTTCAATCATTTATTCTTCAAGAAAACCCTCTGATGTACTAATTTACCCAAAGTTGCTCAACAACACAGGGTTGCTGATATTCAACCTTAGGCTCATCTGACTCTAAATACAGGGCTCTTTCGACTACTTCCCTACAATGCTACCATTGTAGTTAAAGCTGACACAAGGATCCACTCTTTGCCATGGTTGTTTTTAAACTGTGACCATGGATAAGTTGACTAACTTGCGTTCTTCACATACTAGGTCTTATGACCAAAAGTTTGTTTTGCCTACTAGATTTTGAAGGTTAGGAGATCTGTTTGTAGGAATGATAGAGGATTACAGATGTTCTCTTAATCAACTTTCGTTTTCCTCGTTGCCTGGAGTAACCAACCCTTTCCAATATGCTCTCCCCATATGCTCTCACACTCACTCTTTGCATCCGATTGGCTAGTCTCCAGTTTGCCCACACACTCTGGTCTCATCAACTGAGTTGTTATGGGTCCCAAATTTGTTTATGTCAGTTGTGCTGAGTATTGCAATGATATATTTTAATTAGGTATTTTCTACACTGATGAATAGAAATATGAAAAGAATTCTTGCTTCTCTAAAACCCAAGAAGTTTTAGAAGCACTCACTAAAGGCAGAGGCTTAAAGGCAATTTGCTATTCACTTTGGTGGGGGCAAGACAACTGTAAAAAGACTGGCAAAAGAAAGAAAACAAACTCTTAAATTTAGAAGGATTCCACACAAAACAAATGTTTAAGGTCTCCCTCAAACCGAGATCGTAGAGGATGCATTAAGGATGTGAATTATACAAGAAAGATGGCACAGGACTGTCATAAGCAAATCCATAAGCAAACTGAAAGGCCTTTATTAAGTGCATAAAATGGTATGAGACTGAAAATCAATCAATGTAATTTACCATATCAACAAGCCAAAAAATTCATATGATTATCTACGAAAAACCTAAAGCTGACAATATACTATACTGAAAGACTGAATGCTTTCGTCCTCAGATCAGGAACCAGACAGGAACGTCCACTCTCTCCGCTTTTGTTAAACATTGTTTTGGGAGTTCTAATAGTGTAATCAGCAAGTAAAAGAATAAAAGCTTCCAGATTGTAGAGAAAGGATAAACTGTCTTTATTTGTAGATAAAATAACTAGTAAGTGAATTTAGCATAACTTCAGAATATACAATTATGTATTGTATGTAATTGTTACATATAATTGCAAATCAATATACAGGAATCAACAGTACTAATCAATTATAATAGTAACAATCAGAACTTGAATTAAAAAATTTTAAATCACACTGTTTATAATAGCAATAAAAATATGAAAGACCTAAAATAATTCTGATAAAAAATGTGAAAGACCTGTGCATTGAAAAATTTTAAATAATGCTAAGAGAAATTAAAGAGCTAAATAAATGAAAAAATACTTTGCTCATGGGTTGATACATGGAACAATATAGATAAACCTAAAAATAATTATGTATAGTGCAAGAAAAAAATCATATTACGTAATACTCTAAACATGTAATCTGTTGTGACAGGGGGCAGAGGGCAGGGGGCATGAAGGAACAGGAAAGAGGGACCAGAAAGCAGCATGAAGAAACTTTGAGGTGACAGACAGGTTCACTATTTTGATTATAGTGATGGCCTCATAGGTGAGCGCATATTTCAAAACTGACCAAATTACATACTTTAAATATGTGCAGTTTACTATGTCAATTACACCATAAAGTTTTTTTTTTTTAATTAAATGTTGCTAGCATGTTCCTTTTTTAACTTCTCCCTTTGAAGGATTTTCTCAATTAACTACACACTTCATTGGTTGAGGGCTCCTTTTGCACATGTAACATAACTAGGCCTGAAAGTGGAGAAGAATCATCACTTAGAGCTAAAACAAACCTTGAAATCATCTAATACAATCGACAGATTAAAAAGGTGAGGTTGAAGAGAGGTAAGTGAAGTCCCCAGGTCCATCCAGCTAGTTGAAGAGCAGCGTTGGGTACAAATTCCCAGCTCCTCTGACTTCTGAAAGCTCCTTGAACCTATAATCTACAAAGTGGACAAGTCCTGATGATGCAGGAAACAATCCTCAGTGAAGAGAAGTTGTCAATTAAATTTCACCTATGCTAAGGACATAGAAGCTGGCTGCTGGGAACACTTGAAAGAGATCAGCTCATCCAGGGGACCAGGTATGTAAGCCTTTGTATATCCAGTTTAATCACACACTCTCATCTGCAAATACAAGATCCATCTATTTTTTTCCTTTATTGCTATGATGACCTACTGATAAAAATGATTCTGATTAAACCTCAAAGTGGGTACAGAGGCTGGCAAGGAAGGAGAAATGGAGCACAGGCATCACTGAAAATTACAGCCTTGGGATCAAATCTCAGTGTTTTTCATTTAAGATCTGAGTAAATTTGGGCCAAGATAACCTCTCTGAATCACGCTTTCTTCTCTGTAAAATGAGATAATACCTATCTCACAGAGTAATAAGAATGGTCACTGAATGAAAGCATATGTAAAGTGTCCAAAGTCTGACATGTAGTATACGTGTTTAACCAGTGACAGCTAGCGTGACTACTTTTAGAACTAGTTTTAGCATGTGTCGTTTTAGAACAGTGATTATCCAGTGATTATCATGACTCCTTTGTAACCTTGGGCTGTAACAAAACTAGGCCCCGCTCTCTCTCCTACGGTCTTTACCATCTTTGCCAACCACATTGGTCAATCTCCTCTACGCCACTGAGAATCACTGGTCTAATGGGCCACAGATATTGGTGGGAAGGTGTCTCATCCCTTACCACTTTAGAACACAGATTATCTTCTGCTTATCTCATTTCTGCTGAGATCTATTCCTTCTAAGGATAGATAGTTCTCTGGTCAGCAAAAGTCAAATGAGGGATTGATCGGTTATCACACCCAGGCAATTTGGGTTATTTGCAAATAGCTTGGACACTCAAGACTGAAAGCTCAGGGTCCATGTCTTAGCTGCAACAAGGTAGACAACCTCACATCAGTCTCTCCTTCTGTGAAATGGGACCATTTCAAAAGATTGATGTAAGGATGACATAAAACCATGCACTACCCCTGGCACACAAGAAACTCAAAATAAAGATTGGCAATTATTCTTAACACTGATTCTGTAGGGGGGGGGAGCAATAAAGAGGCTAGGTCTGATTTTTCATTATTAAGTGATAGCGCATGAACACGCACACACAGGCGCACACACACGCCTATGTGAGGTAGATGAATTCTCAAGGGGACAGAAAATAGCCATCCTTTCAAAACAACTGGTAAAACCTCCAGAGAGACAGGTATCAGGCAATCACAACCAACAAGGCTATCTGTGAGGCAGCTTTGAAAGAGGTAGCTCTTGTGGAAGCCAAAATGAATAGAACAGGTTCCCAACCCTTGCTTTTTCTTTGCCGAAGAGATGTCCGGGTGAATAAAGAAAATGCTTCAAGTTGCTGCTCGCCACGAGGTGTCAATGGCTCGCCCTCTGTCTGTGTGTGATAAAAGAGAGCAGGGCGCAAGGAAAGAGGAGGAAAGTGAGAAAGAGAAAAACATAAATTGGATGCTCAACAAGCTGGCTTTCAAAGGAGACAGGTATTAAAAGGTGGGAGGGGGGATGATGGACTCCACATTAAGAAACCAAATTATTTCAAAAGCAGAACATGTTAGTTGCATGCATTGGCACCAGGGGCTGGTAAAGAGCAAGGAAGCAAAAGAGTAGCACACAGAGTCCCTTTTTAGTAATCAGTCTGTGCTACCCCATCCATGAAGGCAGAGAACACGATCAATGCAGAGGTGCTAGCGTGACACAGTCTGCCCCGGATAATGAGAAGCCTCTGGAAAGGATGTGCACAGGCTCACTCTTTGGCCCAGAAAACCCACTCGGAAGCCAGGCCACTTCCTGTGACCCCAGGAAGTTTCAGTGAAATACGGTGTTCGTGCTTCAGGACAAGCCAGCCCGCAGGTCAGGTGGGCACCCCTGAGAGGCTGGCACTCTGCTGAGTACTGCTGCTGAACCCGACACCCTCTCCTCTCTCCTGAGCCAATGCACGTGCCCTGGGACTCTCCTGAAAACAGTTCCCAGGGAAGACAGATGGTGCTTGCTTGCTAAGAAAGAGTGCTATCAAGACAAACTGAGAAGGAACGAGGGGAAAAGCGGACTGAGTTTCTCATTCCCACGAGGAGGTGAGACTCAGGCCGGAGGACCTGAACGGGCTGCTGTGTAAACGCAGGCCCCGAGCGCTCCCTTCTGGGCCCACTGCCTCATGGGCAGTCCAGCAAGTCCATACAACCCTCCTGTGCGGAGTGGTCGCTTGCCTCAGGCCTCTCTGAGGTCTCAGGTCTTGGGGGGTAAGAAAGGGCCCAAGGAGAAAACCTCTCTAAGCTTAACTCCTGGAAAAACATTTGTCATAGCTCTAAATTGTCCAGGAACACAGTCCCTTTCTGATTCCCTTAGAAAATAGGAAACTGAAAAGCTCACATTTTTGAGTGTGTTTAGGGGGCAAGTGGCTCTGAAGATTCATAGGAGATGGTGGGATATCAATGCAAGGGCTGTACCAATGGCGAACTGAATCTTATCTTAAGGACCTGCTATAGTTAGCAGGCGGAGGCAGGCTGAGCATGCATCAGTTGGTTTTCAAAATATGTTATTTACAATACGCAGCAGATGTTCTTTGAATTCTAATGTGAAAATACAGGCTTTTTTATTTTTTACTGACAGACTAAAAAGTACACTTAATATAATAATCTTGCAAAGTCCAAAGATTACCTCACAGTTTGGAAAATACTATGTTGAGTCATTAGTCCCATTACTCAGTATTTTCAAAACTCACCAGATAAATATGGTACACGGAGACTTCCTGGTAACGACCTTCTATTTTTTGCGAGGAAGAACACAGCAAGGCTTCCCAGAAGCCTCAATTAAATCTGGAAAGTGTTTCTAAAATATTCTGAAGCACAACACATGCACACATGCTAAAGCATTTCAGGAGAGCTTTGCTCATGGATGAGTCTCTGCTGTCACTCGTCCTTGTAAAAGAAACGTATGGAGTGCCGCCCAAAGGCTAGCTAGTACCTGAGGCTAAGAGACTAAGAAGATGAGCAATAAACAGTCTTTGCCCTCAAGGAGCCTCCTGTCTACGGGAGAAAGAGCCGAGTAAACAGGCCACCATAAAGTGGTGAGGATAAATAAGCTTCGCACCATGGTCAGCACAGGAAGCTGGGAGGGCACTGGACCAGTTCCGAAGGCAGTCACACAATTAATCAAGGCACGGGTCAGTGAAAATCTCCCAGAGGAGGCTTCGTTAGAGAAGGAGGAAGCGCTCTGTGGAGTCCAGCTTGTCAGAGAAGGGCTAGTTATATCCAGGGATGCAAGAGCAGGGGCCACTGGAGAAGATCCGAAGGCGGCAAAATAAACATAAGGAAGGAACTCGGGCTGCAGAGTGAGACAAGCTCCCTCCTGCTTCCCAGGTCCAGCAGTCTTCTGTTGCCCTTTCTCCACTGACAGTTCCACAAAAACCAGGGAGAATGAAAGTTTGTTGTGAAGTGAGAGAACCTGAAAATGTCTGGCACATAGTGGATATTCAATCTGATTCCTTCTTTGACATTCTCAAAGCCCTAAAAGGCAAGGGTTTTCGTGACTCGACCTCACCTGGAAGAACAAATGACAGTTGAGGTTGACTACAGTTCTACAAATGGTTTAATACCCTGTGTGTGGCTGTGATTCTCTAAATTATTCAATAAATACCCTCTCCCAGTGAGGGCCTGAACTCCACAAAGGGCTATATTTACACAAAATATTTAAGTGTGGGGGCTTATTGGTATGAGGTTTGTTGTCACCTCATTCAAAATTCTAACCCCTAAGCTTGGAGCATCTAAAGCAGTGTAAGGCAGCCGGCTGGTTTCTGGGCCCACAGAGCTGCCCTCAATATTCTCACCATCCAGAGTGGGAAAGAGACACGCAAATACAGTGTGTTTGCTGATGTGATGAGGACTCTTTCTGAGTCAGTGGTTCTCATTTTTGGTTACAAATCTGAATTAACGGGGAGCTGTTAAGACTGTAGTGATTTCTGGATCACACCCCCAGAGATTCTGATTCAATGGCCCGTGCACGTACATTGTAAAGGCTCCTCGAATGATTCCAGTGTGCAGACAAGGTTGGGAACCACTGTCTAGAGTACATAGTTCCTTTACAAGTTGTCATGAAATGGCTTTAGAGTTATCAGCTAGAGGCAGTAATTCTCAAACTCTTGAGTGTATAAGGATCACTTGAAGGCTCCGAGAAGTAGGACGGGGCCGGGCCTTTGTATATTTACAAGGGTCCCAGGGAACTCTGAATCATGGGCAAGTTTGAAAACACTGCTCTATCACAGCCTGGCTATATCACAGAAAACATGACTAAAACAAGGTGTTTGACTTTTTCAGAGACAGTTCACAGAAAGGAAGAATTCCCTCAAATCTTTCCAGCAGCAGAATTCTGGCCTCTGTGTGCCTCTGTTTGATAGTGTCTATATCTTAAAACTTCTCCAAATTGTTTTCCACCAGCTCTTCTCACCATAGTGAGTAAAATGCTTTAAGTTCCTCAGAAGTACTAATTGTTTTCCTGTAGATTCTCAGATTTTACTCTCAAAGTAGCACGAGGTCCCCTAGAGCAGGAGTCATTACCCTTCTTTTAGGGATGAGGAAACTGAGGCCCAGGGACTTTTCCAAAGACCCATGGTTGGTAAAGAGTACTTAGTCCTAGGACCAAGGTTTACTGACTTCTGGATTGGACATTCTTTTCAATACACCAGTGTTTCTCAATATGCAATCCTAAAAACAGCAGTTTCATCATGTCCTAGAAACTTGATAAAAAAGCAAATTCTTGGGCCCCACCCCAGATCTACCAAATCAAAAACTCTTAGGATAGGGCCTACCATGTATTTTAATAAGCCTTCCAGGGGATTCTGATGCACCATTGAATTTTATTATGCTATCTCTTTAAGAACACCTTTTGCATCCAGCTACAAAGCTATTGGTATTTTCATCATTGCATAATACAATTAAATATTCTAACCCTTCACACATTAGTGAGTTACAAAAAACTGGAAAATCTGTGAGCTGGTGTGGACTCATGAGTGAATCCATAAAGCATTAAGAAAGCATACGTCCTCTTTTACCCCTAATTCCTCAGGAAGAGAAGGGAGCTATGGCGCCATGCAAAATATTCATGTCCATGTCTGCATTCTCCCAGATAAGTTTCGGAAAAATTTTCTTCATTTACAGGCAGTGAGGACTTGATGAATAATTCTAGTCTTTCAACATTGCACCCATAATTTTTTGCACTGAAAACTTACTGTGAAATAGAAAATGAAGTCTTTCACTGGTACCAGCCAAACCTACAAAGTGGCTCCTTTATGATGAATTCATGAAAAATTTAATGTTATGAGAGGAGAGGAGGGTATTTACAGTATCTGAGCCTAGCAAAGTGGAACAGGGAGCCAAAGTATGATTCCTTTTTGGCTCCCAAGGCACATGGCACATAACATGTTTCTATGAAGGAAAAAAAGGCAGATCTGGTTCTGAGTTCAGCGAAATATCATGATTTCCACTTGGCTGTTTTATAGCACTTGCCTTTTTAGGCAACTCCCCAGTTCAAGGAAAAGTTTGGAGCTCGTAAGAATCACCTGCCTTCTTCCAACCGAATATGCCATTGTGAGAGAACAAGGGCTTGCCCACCATGTCTGAAATAGCGGACAGGTAATGGGGTTGCCAGGCTGGGTCTGCTACGTGTGATGATGACATCTGTGAGATTTTCTGCAAACTTCACTTTTTTTTTTTTTTTCTGGGAAGGCAACTCTAGGCACCGAAGGATTTGGTGGAAATACGTTCTTTTACATTTCCACCTGCAGGTGGTCCACTGACAGTTTCCAAAGAGTGACTAGGGTTGGGTGGAGTCTCCATTTCCCGGAAGATTTAGGACATGACAGGGGGGTCATCCTACACTTAGCCACATTTGCTTAAGGTCAAGTTCTAAAGAGAGACAGAAATCAAGACTTACATTATGGAGTACCGTGGCATAGTGTTAATCTAAAAAGAAACAGCAGAACTGCAGAATTAGAAGGGACCCTCATCCTCCTGCACCTTTTGAGTGTCTCTCTTCCATAAACATTCTATACTTGGTTGGCCAGGTTGTTCTACCTGAGATCCACTTGAACAACAGTGGCAGTCAACACTGTTTTGGAATGGATTTGATAGTTATATTAATTTTCCTCCTTAATTGAGCTTGAAATGATTGTATTTTTTCTGTCCTCTGAGGAAATAAAGAATAAAAAAATGATTTAATCTTCTTTCATATGATAGCTCTTCAAATATTTGAAGACGGCCAACATGTCCCTTTGTCCAGGCTCTGCCACTAACTAATAACCTAACATTGGTTAAGTTACTAAACCTAACCAGGTCACATTTCCCTCACTTATGAACTGACAGATATTAGAATAGCTATGCCTTCCTAACTCTATGAAGACAAACAGAGGGTCAGAGAATATGTGAAAGCACTTTCAAATGGTATAAAATATTATGCAAATGAAAGACATAACAATGAAGATGATGTCAGGTTTGCTATAATTCTCTCAAGCTTCCTTCATCTAAGCCTTGTGCTTGGATTGATTGAAAATAATAATAGTTCAGAAACTACTGAGAACTCTCCTGACACTGACATAAAGCCTGTCATCCACGAGTTTAGTTTTTATACTTTCTATATTTTACAGTGGTTAAAAACTTAATCACTCAAGAAATACTTATTCCTAATATATTATATTTAAGAGACGCTATCAGTTGTTTTTTTTAAAACATTACTCTATCAGTTGTTATAGCAGTTATAACAATGAAAATGCTAGGCTCCTACTTTTGGGGGACTGGATAAGATAAACACATAAATAAGTGAAATACAAGACAAAGTGCTGCCAAAGGTCCATTCCCATCTCCTACACACACACACACACACACACACACACACACACACACACCCTAGAAATCCAAAGAGAGAAAAATCCTATTCCAAGATTTCATGGGAATGAAGGGATCTGAAGGATGAGAGGATTTTAACACATGAGATCATACTGGCAAAAATAAAGGATATAATTTTAGATAAATGATACAGGGTAAGGGCCTAAAAATGAGGACTTGTGGAGGAAAAAGAATGATTAGTGTTTTGCTTAGGTTAGAACACAAAAAAAAAAAATGGAGAAGAAGAATGAAACTTAGTCTGGGAGGAAAGACAAGGGTTGTAGAAGGCCTTACATATTAGGTTATGGAGTGTAGAATGTATTTGGTGGGCTTAGAGCAACTTGAAAGATTGTTGCCCAAGGAAATAACGTAATCAGATCTGTGTTGTTGCAGGACTGATATCTAAGAGCTGTGCATGAGATGGAATGGAGCAGGGATAGAATGAGACCTGCTGACAGTCTAGGTGAGAGATAATGAAGGCCTGGAGAAAGGCAATGAGGAGAATCATAGATGAAGAAATACAGCCTAGATGGAACAATAGGGTTATCGCTTACATGTTTGCTGTCATCTATGGCAACCAAGGAGTCAAAAGAAAGAAAGAAAGAAGTCAAATTTTCAACGCTGGGTCACACTATGGACAGGATTAGAGAAGACAGAAAGCCTGCCAGGGTATGAGTTCGGTTTTGAGCAATGAATCTAAGTAGCTGGCAGGACATCCACGTAGTGAAGATAGTTTTGGAAGTTATCCACACAGTTAGGAGCCAGATGGTGTCATGAGACTGGAAAGGGAGAAAATAAAGAGACAGATAAATCAGGGGGCATCCATGTTTAGGAAGGCATGCAACACTGGAGCCAGAGGTAGAAGGAGAATATGGAGTATCACAAAAGCCATAAGAAAGAGTGTTTGTTGTAAGAGGAAGGACAGTCAAAAGTCATGAGGAAAGGGTTCAGAGAAGGTTAATGAGCTTGACAAATAGGATGATGCCATGAACCATGGAAAGAGAATTTTCAGTAAAGCAATGAAGGTAGAATCATGAATGCAGGAAGTTAGGTGGGAGTGGGCAGAAAAGAAGCACCAATAGTGAGAGCAAACTGTGCTTTCAAAAGGTCTGACAGTGAAGGGAATGAGAAAAACAGAACGGTACCTTGAAGCGGGGTAGCGGGATCAAAGCAATTTTTTAAAAGTGTGAATTCTTGAGTATTTTTGTAAGTTGAAGGGAAAAAAAAAATGAAGACAATCCAAAGCTAGGTTCTGGTGGAGGAGGGGAGAAATGAAATAGAAGCCACAAATGGAGGCATTCACCTTTAAAAAGTGTGGATACTTCATTTTTTTAGATGACTGAGAAGAAGTAACAGAGAAAATATTGAGTAAAACTGGGAGGAGCTTAGTAATATTGAGATCATTTATCCCACAGACAAGTTGGAGGTGACTTGAAAATGATGTTCGGATCTATAAAGAATCTGAGGATGTGTGAAATGATGAGAGGCAGAGAGATAAACAAGGTCATATGAGTAATACGACAGAATACTATAGTAATACTATAGAAAGAATTACTAATTAGACACAAGTGAAACCTTTCTGAGCATAAAACATATAAGAACCAGGAGCCCTCACTGGAGCACTAGAAAAATTTTCTTTGGAGATATTTTAAAACATAACTTGACTCATGTTCAGTGAGCTTAAAATATTTCAGGGTGAAATATCCAGAATCGGCAAATCCATAGAGATAGAAAGTAGACTAGTGGTTGCCAGGGGCTGGAAGTGGGAAGGAAGAGATATAAGGTTTAGATTCAGTGTGGTGAAAATGTTCTGGAGTTAGTGGCAATGGGTGTACAGTTCACTAAGTGGTTGCGAATATACTCAAACCATACTGGACTGTATATGTTAAAAGGGTAAACTTTATGTGGACCATAGCTCAATAAAGATTTTAAATTAAAAATATTATCCTTGGAAAAGAATATTTAGAGGTAGAACCCATGACGCATCTGGAGATGTACTAAACGAAGATCCCTTGGTTGACCCCAAAGCCCCTTGTGTTCCTGCCTTGAGGCTCCTCAGGTCATCATCTAAGATGTCAGCATCTTTTTAGAAAGATGCCCTGGGAAGAACGCATCAGCAATTGCCCAGGGCAGCAGAAAGACTGCAGGAAATGCTAACGCTCTCAGTATTGTGTTTTTCGAATCAGTGCTTCCCAAACCAAAGACCACAGACTGACTGCATCTAAACCACCTGGGGAACACTGCAAAGTACGAATTCCCAGGCTCCACCACAGGCCTCATAATTTAGAACATGTGGGGACAGAGCACCCAAGTCTGTGTTTCCACGAAACTTTCCGTGTGAGCAAACTGCCGTGTCATAACCAACCACCCTGCTGAGCAGAAGCATAGATAGCGAAACTGGCAGAGTGGTGGCTGGGCCATTGCTAGATGAAGTGCGAGAGGCCGCACCTCTCACAGCCCTCACTCTACGCCCAGCCATCAGAAGCACAGCTTCTCTAAATACTGCCTGCGACTACCCACATCCTGAATGGTCTTCCCCCTCGGTCTCATAAAGACTTCTTCTACTTTGCTTTAAGGAGATTAGTTCTTCTGTAGCAAAAGAGAATGCAGATACCGCAGCATGCAGATCAGGCTGCACTGCTGTTGGTTTAGTTGCTTGGCAAAATGATATTATTTTAGGTAATTAAATATTACAATTAAATAATTGTTTATTATTTAACTAATTAAACAATACAATATTTCCACCCAGTTTTCATTTAATTGGCAAGTCATACCGAAACACCAGAGTTATGATTTCTTAGAAATCATGAAGGTAAAAAAAAAAAAAAAAAGAGCCAACAACTCTCCAATGGCCTCGTCATGGCTTTCGTCTTTACTAATGAGCATTTTCTTTCCTTCATTCTTCCTGCAGCCACCACAGAACAAGCACTCAGCTAAGCACAAATAAGGCAGGTACGTGTCCTCGAGGAGAAGCAGAAAGTACGTAACGATAAGTGCAGCCAGGTAAAGCTTGTGAGCAGTCTGTGCTGCGAGAATGCAAGGACGCGGGCCGTGCACCCTGGGGAAAGGACACCATGAACTAGGCTCTCCGCAACCAGTGCTGTGCTAACCTTTACTTGGTCATTTGGCGAGATGCTGGCAGGCACATGTCCGCCTTCCCTCTGGGGGAGCAGCCAGACTGTGACACCCAGTCTCTTCATATGCTACCCAGGGACTGTATTAACATCTCATTCTCCCCTGGTGTCCAGTGGGGAAATGAAAAACAGCTTCTCTTCACGATGAGATCAGGACTCTCTGCTCAGAGGCCAATCAGTCTCCACCCAGTGCCAAGGCCAACTTCAGATCCCTTTCGAGTTCGTATGAGTAGGCTAAGACATTCTCCACGGACATCCTCAGGAGTATTTTTGCCAATAGTGCTGAGCACCAAAAGCATAAATAAAAGACCTCAAAACTGAAGGCTCTTTGCCCTGCACAGACAATCTCTTGGCACGGTCGGCACCACACACAGCTGCCTGGAACTGAGCTGGAATGGCAATCATCTTTGTGTGGTATGACAGGAGTGGTATTTTGCTGGAGGCCCAGCTTCTGTTAAGATGGCAGAAGGAGTGGCCTGTCACCCAGAATTACTTCTCAGATCCCAATTATATGTTTCAAAAATATCACCTATTAAGATCCAAACACTTTGTTTGCTGGTTGCAGCCCTTTGAACAGGTTCCCATGGATTTATGCTGGCATAATGGGCCCGCGTGATGTATGCTCCCTGTCAGCGCTGAAACAACAGTCAGTGCGTCTGAGCAGGCCCACCTGCCAAGCAATATGCTCTCGGTCCCTCAGGCAGAGCAGTGCACGGCTCAGCCAGGAAAACGTCCCCCCACTGGGCGAGTAGCAGAGCCACGGCATGCAGGCGGCCGCGCGCGCCTGCGCCCTGATCACAGACAGGCAGGCGGCAGGAGGGCTGGTGGAGAAAGAGTGAGGACATTCCCGTCAAGCTCCACTTCACAGTGACAGGCAAACAATCTCACGGTTTTCCTTCCGTCCTCCTTTCCTTCCTTCCTCCCTCCCTTCTTTCTTTTCCCTAATGAACTAGCATAGGCTGCTAATCACATACATCATTAACGCAAGTGGCTGGCTGGAAGCTGGCTGGGAGATGACTGGCAGACTGGTTTCTGAAGCCCAAAATGGCAAGCAGACAGGAATAACGCGCAGAACAATGCAGAAGTGGCTTGTCTCGCGGTGGGCAAGGTGTTTTGTTAGCATACAAAGGCACAGTCTGATGGAGGTCCCACCTCACGGAGGAAAGGAGCCAGCAACAGCAAGTCACCTAGAGGCTGCATGCAGCATGTTTCACTGCACTGGCTGATCTGAGAGCTCACCACCACCCTGCTTTTGTGTGTCTTGTGGAGGTGCCCCTAGACAGAGAGGCAGGCTTCATTCTTTCCATGGAAAAGCAGAATTTTGTCAAGCCCAAGCACTGGGGCTTTTGGCTGGGAATGCTCTGCCTAATTAGTGATAGCATGAGGTCTGTGCTGCGAAGAATGCCTCAGAGACACAGAACAGATTCCGCTTTTAGCTACTTGTAAGAGAGAAGACTACGATGAATGTGCTGCTTTCTACGTGAATAAGCTCTCTGCAGATTATGTAACAAGGAACAATGAATGGCTTTCTTGCAGGCAATGGAGGCACAATGCTGTTCAAAGCAGTAATAATAATATTAAAAAAAAAAAAGCTACAGTTTTATTGTGGATTTTAGGTCAATCATCTCTAACCTCTTTTCAAGATCTCCAAACATTTTTTCAGGTCCCCAACCACATGGAGTGATGTGTCACAAACGGTTCTTGTCAAGGTCCATGACAGGCTGCTCACTTGCATTTCATGCAGCTATGTTAAGCACACGGGCCAGAACCCAGGATAACAGCCTCCCGCCTGCACCTCCGAATGTTGGGATGAAGGCAAGCGAAAAACGAGCAGTGGCTAGATTAAGGTAACGCAAAACAATGAGGTATCTTGCAGCCATTCACTGAAATTCATAGTTTAGTCTTCTATTGAATAACATTGAAAGAGCACCAGAATATGTCAACAGAAAGAAAAAAATGGAACTTGATTTCGTTTATGGAAAAATAGACTTCATAAATGTTTGCATAGACCCAAAGAGGTCTGGAGGGATGCTCAAGAATAGATCTCTCTGGGTGAAAAGATTTCAGGTGGTTTTTACTTTTCATTACTCCTCTGTACGTTTTAATTTTTTTCAATAAGTAGGTGTCATTTTATGAAAATCCATTGAGTTATTTTAATAAAAAAGTAAGAGAATAACCATAATGCAATGAAGCGAGAGCCAAGTACATTCAAAGGATGGAAGAATCATGTTGATCAGACTAGGAAAGGTCTCTGCAGAAGGAAGCAAGCAAGATGTACTCAGAGATTATGACAGGCGTGGGGGTCGGGGGAGCTGCCTCAGGAGTTCAGGTGGGAAGCATGAGTGGCTGCAGAGTGGTACTGAACTGGGGGCCTGCCAAAAGAGCGGGTCAAGAATCCACTTTGTCTGAAGTAAGTGCAGGAACCTGTAGTGGAGATATAAGATTTAAGAGGGAGGTTGGAGCCATGCTTTTAATAGTCTTTGTTGCCAGACAGAGATGTTCCCATTTAATTTGGAAGGCAAATGAGATCCAGGGAAGTGTGTGTGTGTGTGTGTGTGTGTGTGTAAGAAAGGGTTGATATAAAAGATGTGTTTAGGAAAATTAATTAGGTAGTGATGTACAGAACAAGTGAGAACTGGGGACAACAGGAATAAGGAGACAAGTTAGAAAGCTACTGGAACATTCCAAGGAAGAAGCAAGGAGAATAAGGAGATTCTGAAGAGACATAAAAAAAATAATTGTTAGAATTTAGAGAATTGACATTAGTTAACCTAGAGGTTCAATAAGAAGAATCAAAAATATTCTTCACACATAGGCAAAGCCTGAGATTGAGATAATTTGGAAGAATGTGACAGTATAGCCACGTTGAACTTGAGATGTCGCCATGAAGGGGGATGGAGTCTGGACTGGGTGAAAATGCGTGTCTGGGAAATCACTATCTGGGCTCCATGTCCATCAACAGCAGAAAATAAGCTCTGTGAGGCAAGGCACTTAGTCCATTCGGCTCGGTGCTGTGCTACCCATCCATATATCAGTGCTGGGCATACGGTAGAAACTCAAAAGTATGTATTGATTGAGTGAAACACTGACATTAATAAATAAATGAAAGTGTAACATTAAAAAAAAAAAAGCCAAAGAGAGCAGAAAACTAAGCTTTGGGTGAGAGTACGCAGGTGGGAGGAGGAGGAATTCAGTATGACAAAGGAGAAAGAACTTGACGCTTATAGTTTTCTATCTGGTGGAATTCCGTCTCTAATTTTCTTTGGACAATTTTCTAAAGTTTTCTGAGTCTCACTTTTTTTTTTTTAATATTTGAAAGTGGAGAGATGATGGTCTTAAAGTTTCCATCCAGATCCAGAATTCTATGAATCGCTTGTTGTTGAATTACTTAATTTTACTATTAAAATTTGTCTTACATTTGTGTCTAGGATTAACCAATGATTTGCACGTTTTCTAAAGGCTGAGAAATTTCTTTCCCAGAAGTGTTTAACACAGTCACCTTCTCCTAAGTCACTGCTCAGTAAATAAGCTAATTTGACTGTCTTTTTTTTTTTTTTTGTATTAAAAGTCCAATCCGCACACAGTAACGTGTACTGATCTAAAGTGTACAGTTCATTGAGCTTTGACAAACGCACGTACTGAGTCACCTGCCCTCCTGTCAGGATGTGGGGCATTTCCATCTTGATTTCTTCATCACTGCATCATTGGGAACCCACCCGAGCCATGCTTATTCCTCTTCTTTATCTCATCAGTAGATCACTGATAAAATCGTTACATAATCAGTCATTTTCAGACATATAATTCTGATTTTTTTTAGTGTTACCTTTTCCTCCCATTTCAGTATTTTCCTCATGTAATCGACAATAAATTCAACTAAGAGCCCTGCACCAGATCAAACATTATTTATATAGTATCACTGCCAGGTTTTTTACTTAAAAGAGAAATCATCAATCTGAGTCTCTGTAAGGGGTATTTATTCTAGATTTTTTTATATTAATACATGTTTGGTAATTATAAGAGAAAAAAAATCTTTTTTAGTCAAAGATACATATGTTGGATAGAATATTTTTAAAAGCAGGCTGTTATATTTCAGACTAGTTTTGAATATTTCTTTGGTTGGGTCATGAGACTGCGGCTTTTGAGTCATCTGGACCCAAACACCATTCAGTTGACTTTGGCTCCTTGGAGTAGGTAAGGGGAGCTCTGCCTTCTCCTGTTTTTAATCAGATACAATTTGATATTTACCCATTTCTGACACCTGGCTCTGACAAAGCCCATGGGCGCCCGTTCAGGCTGGGCCACATTCCTGACCTCGAAGGGTCCTTTGGCTCTGACAGCTCCCCCAAGCTCAAATTCTGTGGGGTCACTTTGGCTCTGCTTCCCCCACCTTACGAGAGGCAGTCTTCCCAGTCGTAAACCCAAGCCATGGACTAGAGCCCTCCCCTGAGATCACAGCCACGGACGTGGGCCTGGCTCTGCCAGAGGAAAGGGGGACTGCTTTTGCGGTTAATGTCAGACGTCAATGCCGGAGGCTGGCTTCCAGGCAAGGTCTCCAGCACTCAATTTCTACCAAAACAAAACAAGAACCAATACATGCAACTGAAATTACCAAAGTCTGTCCTCGTGACACTTAAACAAACAATTCAACCTGCACTGAATTTTAAGTACTCTTGGTCTCTAAATGAGCAAATATTCCACTATTTGCATTAACTTTGGTTGATCCTGGAGCCACATTAAAAAGGAGAGAATGTCATTTGTGTCAATTACCCAAGTTCTTGCTCCAGTTAAATGTTACTTTGAAACAGTACGTTTTCTAGCGCTGGATGCTGAACAGTTCCAGTATGACTGTGCATAGGAGAAGTCAATAAATCAAAGAGTCAGTATAAATTTATTGAACCACTTCAGACACTTTGATCAATGTCAGTCCCGTTTTGCACATGGTCTGTCCACACCCTGGAGAATCTGAATCTAAAAAGTTGAACTGCTGTCTCCCTACTATGATTTGGATCTGGTCGAAATGTTTTCTACTTATAAGCCATCTCTACACAGCAGTTATTTGCCCCTCTTAGCTGCTGCCCTGTGTTGAGGCAAACACTACCACATGAGACAATAGTTAAAATGAAGTTTTCAGGACACTTGTAGTAAACATGATGATATACCAAGAATGAAGATAAATAAATGAGTGTCTTAGTGTAGGGATCCTCTTCACCTGATTGTTGAGAAAGACTTCTGGCCTGTGTTTGAATACCCCACTGGCGGGCGTGTACTACTTTCGAGGCACCCAGACCACCACTGCTTACCTGTGCATTTTATCTGTCCCTCTAGAACCTAAACACACAAAAGGTGTCAATTCTGTCCTCTGAAAGGATACTAAGTCTAATGGCTCTTCCGCATGATAGCGATTTAGCCACAGCCTAAAACTTCTGGGATCTCAAAGATCAATGAAGGCATTGTTCCTCTTCTGAGGCTATAGGTGATAAAGAATATTATATAAGAACTTGGTATATTCAGCTTAAGTCAAAAAAGTCATTAAATTCATAACGGCAATTAAAAAGGCAGCGATGGTTCTAACAAGAATTAGAAATGATATGAATAAAACAACTCTAACAAAATCACAAAGGCAGTCCCTAGTTAGGTCGCATAATGCTTAGACCACAGTTTAAAATCTAGAAGGTTTTTGGTCCGTATATTTATAGCTTTTAACATTTGTCCACCTCTAGGTTTAATCTTAATATTTTACATTTGTATAGCACTTTAGAGCTTTCAAAGAATTTTACATGTTATTTTATATAATTTGATTCTGAAATTCAAAAATGATAATCAGGCTATAGAAAACGATAAGCCTTCCACTAAAACCATGCCGTGAATATAATGAAGTATATAAATGTAATCTGCTCTTCTGAAAAGCTTTGCAGTATCTACAAGTATGGTCTCTGGAGCAGAAGAACCCTGTCTGTCACATACCAGCTGTGTGACCCAAGACAAATTTCCTAACCTCTCTAAACCTTTGTTTCCTCTTCCGTAACATACAGATAACATGCAGTAGGCCTTAACTAAATTAATTCACATAAAGAGCTAAGCCTTGTGCCTGGTACACAGGATGAATAAATGTGCTTATTGATCTTTTTTGTTCATTGTGGCTAATAACCGATTTCTTTACTATAAAAAAAATTATCTTATTAGGATATATGACATAGAAAAAAATGGCAATAATATTTAAAGTACTGTAGAACTTGAAAGAACTGAAAGTGGGACTCGAACATGTTCCCAAGCATATTATTTACAATGGCCGAAAGGTGGAAGCAAGCCAAGTGTTCACCGATGGGTAGATGGATAAACAAATGCAGTGTTACATACGATGAAACAGCATTCAGCCTTAAAAGGGAAGGAGATTCTAACACATGCTACAACATGGATGGCTCATCTGGATGTTATGCTCAGTGAAACTAGCCACTCATGAAAAGACAAATATTTTATGATTCCACTTATATGAGATGTTTAGTCAAATTCATAGAGATAAAAAGTAGGATGCTAGTTGCCAGGGGTTTGGGGAAGGAGAAATAAGAAATTATGGTTTAGTGGATACGGAGTTTCCATTTGGGAAGATGAAAGAAGTTCCAGAGGATGGAAGATGGTGATGGCTGCATGACAGCGTAAATGTACTTAGTGCCACTAAACTGTACACTTAAAAATGGCTGAAATGGTAAATTTTATGTTCTGTATATATTTTTTTTTATAATGAAAAGCCCTATTAATATTGCAGTGATATTCCAACAGACTTTTAGGGTTCAGGAAGTAAGAGACATATTCCCTGTACTGGAGGCACTTAACATCTAATTAGGGAGATAGAAAACAAACTAAAGAGACAAATAACAATCCAAAGTACTCTAATTAAGGCAACAAGCAAAAAAATAAATGAGCTACAATTTGGAGCTACAAATTGCCAAGGACATTATCCAGTTGGTGGACATTAGCCATAACTTACATATGCCAGATATGCTGGGTCAGAGTCATGGACACAGACTGTGACCCGAGGTCTCACTCCACAGCACTCAAAAACAGAATATGATTATTAAATACTAAAATTCAGGCTCCCAAATATACTCTGTGACTGACAGCTTCATCTCCCGGACTTTTTATTCTTCGCATGCAAACACAGACAATGTGAAACAGTTACTCTAATTAAGCCCTTTCCTTATCCTCCCCCAACAGAACTGTGCTCAAGATAAAGGATAATGGCACTAAATGAACAGGTTAATTAGAGAATGCATTTACCCCTACAGGCCTTCCGCTGGAAACGCCATTTCACACCGTTACATCACACAGGAGAGCAAGGCTCCCGGGGCCAGCTCCTGAGACAGCCAGTGACCAGCACAGAACAAAGCAAGGAACAGAAAGGGAGAAAGCGCGCTGGCATCCTCGACGCAATTGCCCATCCAGGATTTCGCCCCTTTTCTCTTAGGCATGACTTGGCAAACTACAGCCGACAGGCCATATCAACCCTTAAAGGTTTTTGTACAGCCTGAAAGCTAAAATTAGTTTCTGCATTTTTAAAGTGTTGTTAAAAAAAAAAAAGAGGGAGAAAAAACAAAGAAGTGTATATATACAGGATCCTTTGTGGTGACAGAGGCAAATTTGTGCTACCTGGCCCTTTTTACAGAAAAAGATTGCCAACCCAGAGAACAGGAATTCGTAATTATTGTGCTCAATACCAAAGAGAAGGAGGGTAAAGAAAACTCCAAAATGTTCACATGGGAACATCCTAAACTCTACCTTGTCACTCATTGTCATCCTACAAATACCTTAATTTGATTCAGAGGTGTCCTTTTAGCTTATTGCTTTTGTCAGCAACCCTGTGCCTTCCCTTTGTCCATCTAGAAAAAAAGCAACTTATTCACCCAAGCAACTTAAAAAAAAAAAAAAAAAAAAGAGGAAAACACAAACTTGTCAACTCCTCCTTTCTCTAACCTGGTCATTATTTCAAGCTCGAACATGTTTGTATGAAAATATTATTACTTAAGGTGCTGCCTGCTATCATTTCATTGGTTTGGGGGTGTTTAGGACTACACTTGAAACGAGATTACAAGCTGGAACTTGGCAGAAACAGACACTCAGGGGAGGCACCCACTGCATGTAATTTGAAAACAGCCAGTTTAGAATTTGCTAATTCGTAAGAGCTCAAAGAAAGCAAACCTCAACGACTTTACCTAACTGAAAATACTAGTGTTCTGAATATAGTTCACAGCTCATTCAGAAGCTGCCATTAATTCAGCCGATGTTTTTCTTCGCAAAATAATAAATACTTTCTTCAACTGAAATGTGGGTTCATTACAAATAAAAATATTGCTATTGACTGACTGTAAGTGGATTACATATTTACTTTGCTTTATTGGAAGGACCAGGAGGAGAGTAACCATAACTTATGCCTTCTCTTGCAAACCATACTGCCTAGTTGGGCAAAAAACTGGTACGAAAAACAGATTCTTGTTTATGAAATAAAGAACAGCCAATACAAAGAATAAACACCAGGAAAGGAGACTGGTTCACCCTCGCAGGTATGCACATTTTAATGTGGTTATTGGCAAAATTTGAAGTTTCCTGGCTTCAGCGTGAAGCTCAAAGTTTAGTAACCTCCAATGGAATTTCAACACAAAGTCAATCATATTTCTAATCGCTCAGGTCTCATACCCACGTGATTTTGAGTTGGGAAAAAAATCATTATATGTACATTATTTGTTTTACAAATATTTCATCACTTAAAATATCATATTGGTATGTTAGACAGACCCTCCCTCTGAAGGAGCTGGACATCCTCGCTGTGCAGAGGATGTGGACTTCCACCCTAGCTTTGCAGAGTAGAGCTGAACAGAGGTGCAGAGGGCACTCACAGGAAGGGGCAACCCATGGGCCTGCACTGAAGCAGGTGTGCTCAAGGGACACTGTGCTTCTGGAGCCTCCCACCGGGTCTGCGGATGACAGCTCGTTTCCCATTCGCAGAGAACAGCCATTTATTTAAGGAGTTTCTGTTTCATCTACTTAAAGCCTGCGTGTTCACACACACATACAAGTACATATGTGCACACACACACACACACACACACACACACACAGAATGGATGACTTTGAAGCCAAACCTGATCTTGGGGGAGAACAGTGTCTTTGAGGGTTGCATGAGGACAAGGACTTAGTTATCAAACTGACAGCAGACCTTATGTCTTTCACATTCTTTTTGATACATGAATATGTTTTTAAAAAGGAAACCCACAACAACTGATAGGCCACTCATCTCAACCCCAATGCAATCACTCCCCTTTTTACTGTTTTAAAAAACTGCGTCCTTGATCCTTCCTGAACGATTTTCTTGTCCTTTGACTACACGTCAACTAAATGTTACTTACAAGCAATTGACTGCAAGTTTGTTTAACAGCAAGACATCTCTTTAATTAACTGCCCTTTTTTTTATTGGATTTGACAGGCAATATATTTGTAGCATCTCAACTGATTACATGAAGTCTTAGGTAGTTATAGTCCAATTGGTAAAGAAAAAATCTCCTACGTTATTCTTGGTAGGTTTTGTGGTTAAGAGACCCTACAAGTAAAAAATATCTCAGTAATGTCAAAGAACCTCAGACTGAATGTCGTTACTGTTTTTAAAATGAAAAAAAAAAATTAATATCGTTAATGCAAAAAAATCTGTTTTATCCCACTTTTCAAGACAAATTAGTTGCTGAGGCATTTCTGATTTTCCCCTCAGATCGTCTCTGCTTCACTGTAGAAATTCTACTTCTAGGAACTCTCTTAAAGAAATAATCAAAAATGTACACCAAGATTTAACGAAAAATATATTTAACACTTCCCTGACTAAAATGGGTAACGATTGTAAACAATACTTCATGTCAATAGTACGATATAGGTAAGATAAAGCATAGTAATTCCCAGGAAATACACACGCGTACACATGATATAATCATTAGAAATGGAACTTCAGACTACTTATGTGAGAATATACTCACAATGAAACATTTAGTGGAGAAAAGATGAATTCTAAACAGTACACATGATGTCAATTACGTTCATTACATACGAACAGAAAAAAGACTAGAAAGATATAAACAAAAACTCTACCAATTGTACCCATTGTTATCAGTGGGGGGAGGAGTTATAGCTGATTTTCATTCTCTTTGTACTCTCCACATTTCATATAATTTACTCATTTTGTAATAAGAATGGAAGTGTATTTCAGGATTATATTTAGGAAGAAGGTTCTCCCACAGGTCTTAATTAGATGATAGTCTAGACTCAGAGCTGCCCAGCACACCACTCCCAGAAGCAAGTCGAGTTCTTAACTAGGATGACGGTCTGCTAACATCACTTCTATCTTCTCCAGATTGTTGCGAGAGCAGAAAAGATAGTTTGGGGAAAATGCCTACTCCTGCACTTATAAACAAGTAAATTCTCAGTAAGAGAAGAAATCATTAAAACCAACCAAACACACACACACACACACACACACACACACACACACACACACACACACAACCACCACCACCCTGTTATCCAATACTCACATCGAAGTGGTTTCATATTCACACATTTTAAGAAACCAAGAGGGAGTCATAAACCCAGTTCAATTTAATTGGGTGCTCTCTTGACAGAATTGTTATTAATAAGATTGTATGGTACAAACCTCCCCGAAATCCCAAACGCTGCTGACTACACGGGCAGAAACACAGAACATCCTGCACACAACATGCAGCTGTGTCTGCCCTTCTGTCGTGGCCCCTCCTGCAGACCTCTCATCCTTGCTTCCCCCCGCCCCCCCTTGGATTCTCAAATCAAAGAAAAAGCTTGTCTTGAGCAACCTCCATAAATTATTCACATGATATTACAGTGTATGTCAGCAATCTTGCAGTGTTTAAAAAACTTAACTACAAGCCAATTAAAATGTAAACTGAGAAAGACGGATGGAGCTGGTTGCTCTGGTGTGAACTTGAGCAGCTCATAACAATATGCACTACAACTTCCAGACCTGCTAATTTGACAGCTACTTTCATCAGCAGAGCCTCCCCTCCCCCATGACTGCTTCCTCTTCTTTTTAATGTCCTGCTTCTCCCAGGACAAATGGTTCCATATCCTTCCACACTGAGCAGATTAGTCCCCAGGGCTTTGCAACCAGCCTGAGTGGCTCAAAGTAGAAGTCAGTAACAAAGGTTCATTTATTTTTCTCTTTGTTTTTAAGGATGTGTAATATATCCCTTATTTCCTTTACAGGTTGCAGTTTACAAGCAAAATAGTTGTTTTTGTTTTTGTTTTTTTTTAAGAAGGAAAAAATAGAAAAAAAAAAAGAAGCAGCAGGCAGAGATGAAGGGTGTCTGAGAGTAGCCATGTGGAAATAATGATGTCCCACACTATGTCCCTTGTTCCTTCCATTTCAGTCCTTTCTGTAACGCACCTTGCACCAGTGGGTCTGCATGCCACAGATCCCTAAGTCTAGAGACAACGACTCAGATGCTGAATACAAGCCTGCTCTGTTTTGAGATGAAGAGACGGCCCAGCCACTTACACAGATTTTGAGCAATTCTATTAAGACAAAAATATGAGTTCCTTAAAAATATACCAGCACATCCTTCCCTTCATCCATCAGCCTGACCTTCCTTTTCACGTCGCCTCTCTTTAAACATTATAAGAAATCTCGGTCTGCAATGAAATGAAAGCAGTCCCCGGGCAAGCTGGCCTTAGGACATGTGTGAGGTCATTTTCTGAAACTCTGTAGCTCAAATTTAAGTCAGGGATATCTGATTCTTCTAAAGGTAGGCCTGGACAAGAAAAGTTCATACTTTCAGCATTGGAAATTTGGCACCAATCTAATGAGATAATATTCCACTTCAGTTCTTATCCTTTTCAGTTTTGTGACTAAACCCACAACGTAAACAAAACACACAAATGGTCCCCAATCCTTACAGTGAATACAACATACTGTAACTTCAGAGAAACTGCTGACCTTATGGTAATGGATCATCATCTTGACTGATCACTCTCTGTCATCTGGATACATCAGGTCAATTAGAAAGGTCAAAGTTCACATAGAAATGTTCACATCAACACCACCACAGAAATGCTTGTCCCTATAACCCCACTACTAGGATATCTAACTTCACTACTAGGATATCTATCAGTGACCCATGTTATCAAATTAATGCCTTATAAGAGATAAACTAATCAATTAAATAATTCACTATTTTGGAAAGCATCATGCATATTGAATTCAAAGAGATGGATACAACTGAAAATAAAGAAATGACTCATTGGGAGCCAATCTAAATGGAAAAGAAATGAAGGAATTCAACTCTTTGACCAAACTTTGAAACTGAAGGGTTAATTGGGGAAAGCTAGTCAGTTGCTTTTATGAATTCCACCCTAGGTTTTCTCTCTGCTATTATCTAGAGAGGACTGTGCACGCTGTAATTGTATCTCAAAGTTTTGGGGTCAGATTCAGTTAGCAGGTATCTCAGAAAAGCTTACTATCAAAATAAAGGCAGATGGCTATCAGAGGAGTACATATGATCGATAAATTCATCCTACTATTTAATCCTGCTGAATTATTTACCACAGTTGCTTTCAACCCTCGTTGCGCATCAAAATTGTGTAAGAAGCTTTTTAAAAAGACAGAAACCTGAGCTATCTCCTAGATGTTCTAATCCAACTGGCCAGGGACAGATACATTTAAAAAAGATTTTTCCAGGCAACTCTAATTTGGCTATGCCAAGGACTGAGAACAGCTAACCTGCGTTAGAATAGTAATCTCTGGTTATTCCTTATGGTGGCATATGATACCACCACAGACTGGACAAAGCATGATAGGTGGCCTTTAACTCCCTCTTAGCCTTTAACTACCTGAAATCCTCCTTCTATTCAGATTAGTCTCTTGAGATAGTCTCTCCCGCTTCTGTCCAAGTCCTCATAATGTGCTTTCTATTTGATGCCTGAGTATTGAAAGCTGGACTTCTGATAAATGAAACACAGATTAAAATCACAATGAGATAATACTTTCACGCCTACTAGGATGGCTATAATCAAAAAGACAAAGAAGAGCAAATGTTGGCAAAGATGTAGAGATAGTAGGCTCTTCATATACTTCTGGTGGGGATGTAAAATGATGCAGACATTTTAGGACACAGTCTGGTAATTACTCAATGGTTACGTCACACGACCCAGCAATTCCACGACTGGGTATGTACCGAAGAGGAATGAAAACATACATCCACACAAAAACTTGTACATGAGTGTTCACAGAAGCATTATCATAACAATCAATAAGTAGAAACAGTCCAAATGTTCGTCAAATGATGAATGAATAAACAAATCGGTCTATCCATCCACCAGAATATTATTAGGCAATGTAAGGAAATGAAATATTGGTACATGCTACAACATGGGTGAACATTAAAAACAAGCAAAAACAAGTGAAAGAGTCAGCTACACAGGGCCACCAATCATATGATTCCACTTATATAGGTGAATTCTACACTTATATAGGTAATTCTAGGTAAATCTACAGAGACAGAAAGCAGCGTAGTAGCTGCCTCGGGCTGGAAGTCTGGGGACTAGGAAGGGGGTTATGGTAGGGGTTATAGTAGGGTATGGTTATGCAGAATTTCTTTTTCGGTAATGAGAATGTTCTAAAATTGATGGTGCTGATGAATGCAAAACTGTGGATATACGAAAAACCATCAAAGTACACACTGTAAGTGTGGGAACGGTGTGCTGTGTAAATTACATCTCAATAAAGCTATAGAACCAATAAAGAAAAGTAGAGAAAACTGTTTTGATGCTTGTCTTGGCAGCCCACCTAGCCTCCAGTCTCCTACCAGGGCTGAGGCCTGTCTGGCTTCACTGCAGCCCCTGCAAGGTGCTGGGTTGCACTCCTGCACCTGACACGTTGTAAGACCTTTTGATTTTAACTGTCCCTCCTTAGCCTGGCTCCTGGTCCCAACACATCCTAGTCTTCTGCATCATAATATCCATTGGATACAGAGTCCCTCCAAAATGGGCACGTCCGAATGAGACTAAAGACTAGAATTTCATTCCGAAGATAATAAGAAGCCATTAATGTTTTATGGGGAGTCGTGGAGAAGAAGACACATGGATTATTATGAAGTCCTTTAAATGGTCTCTCATTCTGTCTTCTCCCCGGCTGACCAAGTATATCCTGTCTCAATGCCACTCCTCCTTTTCACCCACATTACCAACTCTTGGTAATTAGTCTCCACCCTGTTGGTTCAATACTATGTCCCACAATTCCTTCACCTAATCTTTTCCTCTTCTTTCTCCCTCTTGTGCCCCATACTGACCATTTTCACTGCCACCACCGGGTATTTAATCATACCATCAGTCTCTCATATTGTGTATCCTCCCTCAATTCTACACTTTCCAAGTTAAACCTATTCTTCATTGTCTAGATTTAATGCCATATATATGTTCCTCGAAACTCTCTCCCAAAATTATATTAATCAGGACAATCAATGATACATAGTAAACTAACCCCGAACTCATATCGTGAGCTCTGTCCCTCTAACCAAACTAATATTCTTTGAGATCAAGGACAAAGTCCCACACTTCTCTCGATTCCACACAATGCCACAGTGCTAGGCCAGCAGCAGATGTACTTGCAGACTGACTGATAAAAGGGAACTCATTTTTATTTCCAAGGATTGATGTTCAATCAGTTTCTCTCAGATGTTCTCTTTCTGCAGTGGTTTCCCCTCCCATTAAGAAAGCCTGCTCTTTGTGCATTTTCTTTTCTCTAGGCTATGTGCTGTTACAGGAGAAATCTCTCCCTTGGGAAAATTATTGATGGGCAGCTTCTAATTTTAAGCTACAGCTGAACTAAGAAACTGAATTGCAGCTGCATTACCATTTCATTCTGCGTGGAGCCCTAATGATAAATATTTAACCAGAACAACTTCCTTTTCCTTTGCCGCTGTGTTCTTGTTTAATTATTTTAACGAATGACTGTTCCAAACATTTACCACTCCTGTCAAACCTGTAACTACTCCTGATGTATCATATTTTTGCTGTCTACTTACTAAGAAAATACATACCATTCCTACCACCTCCGTGCATACTGATACTGATAGCTTTCCCCAATGTTTGGGTCATTACACTGCCAATCAAATATTTCTCGTTCTCCCTCAGTTCTAAGCACTTTCTCGGTCGCCTGAGCCCTGCGAGAACTATACAAGCCGATGCTGAAATGAGGGCTCCATGAGCCTGGGTTCTTGAGGAGCTAAGGTGAGGAGTCCTCTTCCTGATTCACGCTGGACGTATGGCATGAGTAAGGATCCTCTGTTGCAGTAACAGACTTATATGTGAGGGCTATTTGTTATGCAGCCAAATCTAAATTACTCTGCCCAGTGTCTAATTTTATCATTGTCTTTCCCTTCTATTACCCAGGAAAACATGTCCATCTTCACTTTGAAGCTAACTCTTTAATTCTCTTCCAGATTCCATTCCGATCTTCCTCTTTTCTTAGAAGACATTTCCTTCACCCTTTCCCTCTCTTGTATTTTTTAAATCTTTCTTCTTAACAGAAAAAGAAAATAAAAATAAAAACAAAGAAACTCACTACCACTTGCTGAGTGCCTTCTCAGTTCTAGATACTTTTCATATCTTGATTTCATTTAATCCTCACAAAATTCGGAGAAGCGGTGGGATAAATCTCATTTTATGCATGAGGAAACTGAAGAATTTGCTCAAAGTCAATACCTAGTAAATGGTAGGGCTGAGATTTGATCCTTAATCTCTTTCCAGAGCCCTCACTATGCCGAGGACACATAGCTGTCCCCAGCCTACGAACACATAACTCACCCTCCCACACATCAAGCTTTCCATGTTGCTCCTCCTCCCACCACAGCCTCCTCTCCATTTCCCAGCCCCATAAGCACTGAGTGCATGACCACCGTCTCCATTTCTTCACCTCAGCCTCTTTTCAATTTGTTCTAACCCTGCCTTCACTCTCATCATTCCACTGAAACATCTTGATAAAGGTCTCGCTGGCAAAAATCTTCAGAAGATTCACTTCCTTTTGTCCTATGGCATCAGATGCTAGTACTTCTATGTTCTGAAACCTCTCTTCTTTTGCAAAACCACTCTTTGCAAGATATCAAATAACACCTCTGACTATGTCCTTTGCTGAAAATTCTTCTTGTAGCATCATTAGTGAACATGCCCAACCTTACGTTTTCAATCAGTGATGTCATAACTCAGTATTTCAAATCTCGACCTTTTGTCTTCAGCTTTCAGCCAAAGTTCTCCACCTTGATATCTCACAGGACACCAAAGCCAACATCTCTGAAAATGAACTGACTCCCTCTTCTCTTCCTTACCACAGTCCTTGGCCTGTACCATCCATTATCATCTATGCAGTTGTCCCCTTCCTTATCATCCCCCAGTTCTCCATGCCTAGTCAATCACTCAGATCTCTTCATTACCACTCTTAAATCTCTCTGAAATGTTCCCTCTCTTCAACTATCACCACCACTGCCCTGATCTAAAAGAGCCCCTGTGGGTTTCCTGAGGTTGTCTGCATCACCTCACAGAAATCCAAATCAGATAATATCACTCTTCTGCTTAAAAACCTCTCTGCAGGCTACAGGATTTAAAGCCTAATCCACTTGCTGCTTTATCTCTAACTAGCCCTTTCCAAACAACTCTTTTCTATTCCAGATGTAAATATAAATATAAATATAAATAAAATATAAATACACACACACACACACACACACACACACACACACACACACGCACGCGCGCGCGGCTACCCAGTTCCCTAAGCATTACACAGCCTTGCTTTCTTTGCCCACAGGGCTGCGATTCCCCTCTCCACCTGATGAGCTTCTACTCAATCAATAAGACCATCTTGTTCAAAGTCACTTCCTTTGGAAGACGTTTCTAATGTCACAGGAGCTTTAGCTATGTCCTTAATTAAGTTCTCTTGGCAACTTTGTTAACCTTTCTACTAGATCACTTATAATGTACCATGATATTTGCTTATGGACCTGTCCCTAAGAGAAGTTGGTTTTCAGTTGTGCTTAATGAGCCCATGGGGAAAGGGTGCAGAGACAAAAAGGGCAGGCTTTTAAGTGAACTTCTCTCGCTTTTTATAAGTTAAGGGATCACATAAGCTTTGATTTAGAGATTTAATTGATAAAATAAAGTTGGATACCATTATGCTGGCACACAAGTTCTTCCATGTGTCATACTTAGAAAACTTTGGAGCCCTAGAATAAAGCACGATGACTGGTATGTGGTAGGTACCCAAAAGATGTTTCCTA
Source organism: Cynopterus sphinx (assembly GCA_030015415.1). Taxonomy (NCBI): domain Eukaryota; kingdom Metazoa; phylum Chordata; class Mammalia; order Chiroptera; family Pteropodidae; genus Cynopterus; species Cynopterus sphinx. Next base: position 85,868,121 of record CM057379.1, on the reverse strand, counting down.
AATGAATTAACGACTCTGGGCAATGCTGCTTATCAATGTCTCCTTTCATTTGAGCTTTTACCCTAAGTATAGTATGCAAGTTAGTAACCCTTTTCCAGGTTGCCCTGGACCAATAGCTCTGAGGAACAAATCTGGTCCTTAAAACGATGATAGTTGTCATCAAAACAGCACTGCTTTAGAAGTATCTAAAGTACAAAGTTTCTTAACAGCTTTGGTTCATTACCAAAGTAGGCATTATCTTAAAATTGATCTTATCTGAAGGTTAAACACACTTAGTTCCCTGTCAGAACACTTAACTCTCCAATATGGTCAATTACCAGATAATAGTGTCCACTTTCTCATGTCTTACTACTTAAATGGTCTGATCAATAAATAAGTACACACTGCATTATTAAGAGCTTGCTGATGTCAGACGTGAATGGAAGGCGTCTATGGACTTCTCGTCTTTAAAAAACACCATCTACGTTCCCCGTCAATTGCAGGCACTTTGTACGCCTTTATGGTGCTCAGAGCACTGGAATATAATTTTCTTTGAACCTTTGATCTACACTATATCTGCACATGCAAATGTACAGACTATGGTTTTGTTTTGTTTTGTTTTGTTTTTTTCAATTTGTTCTGAGTTTGAGTGTCATTTTATTTCTTTTACTAATAAAGGCATGTTCACCAAGTGATTTGGTTCTTCATCAAACCACAAAATATTTAAAGGCATCAAAATGAATATAATTCTGAACCCTATACTCTAAAGGGGAGTAAGAATATTTGTTTTCAGCTTGGCGATGAAACAAAACCCTCTCTTCTGTAGAAAAATAAGGGAGGAGTTTCAGGGCAGAACAAAAAGACTTTGAGGGAAAAAACCTAATCCAGTTATTCTTTCACCCAATGTCCCTTCTTTGTAGATGATGTCTTAGAAAAGAAAAAATAATTAGTTACTGTTAGTTTTAAAATCCCTACTGACCCTTTCCCAGCATCTTTCTACATCTACACAGACTGTCTGAACTGTGGAACGAAGGAGTAACGTTCTAACTTCCTTCAGTAGTGTCGTTGCTAGAGGGATATGAACTCAAACCAAGCAAAAGAAAACATTTTTAGCATCATATTATCAAGAATTATCCAAATGAATCCAAGAATATTTTATTTACTTAAAACTAGGTTGAACACTTTAGCCAGTGTTCATACCATCAGTTCTGCTTCCCCAACAAATACTTGAATGTCTATGGCCAAAGAGAGTTACTAAATGTTCTCAATCCAGAAAGGGTCCAGTAGACATGAATACAATCCACTGTTCGCAGGCAAGAAAACAAGTTACTACATGCCTGGAATCATACAGTAAAAGGCAAATATCAGTTTTGAGTCTATTTTGCAAGAAAGAAAGAAAAAGAAAGAAAGAAAGGAAAGAAAGAAAGAAAGAAAGAAAGAAAGAAAGAAAGAAAGAAAGAAAGAAAGGAAGGAAGGAAGGAAGGAAGGAAGGAAGGAAGGAAGGAAGGAAGGAAGGAAAGAAGGAAAGAAAGAAAGAAAGAAAGAAAGAAAGAAAGAAAGAAAGAAAGAAAGAAAGAAAGAAAGAAAGAAAGAAAGAAAGAAAGAAAAGAAAGGCTTCCATTTACCGAATGCCTACTAGGTGGCTAGATAGTTTAAAATCTAAGCTCGTTTTTTTTTTTCCTGATGTAAATAACTGCAATGCTTTCTCAGGGAGCCAATCTGCCTTCTTTCCATGTCGAAGTGAGAAAGACAATGGTCAACATGATATTTGAAGGCATATGATTACCATGAACTTGGCCATGCTTTTCAGCTGGAAAAAAAAAATAACCCAGATGTATTAATTATTAAAAACATCACATTCCTCTGATGCGAGAGATGTTTTGTTAGCTATGTACATAGACCAGTCCAAGGCACAGTCTTTGGCTCTAAGTAGTTTATAATCTACTAAAAGAAATAAAATTCTAGTCATAAAAAAGATAATCTATAAGATATTTAGTTAATTGACTAATGAGATGAACAGGCTTTAGGAGGTGTACTAGAGGCCAAAGAAGAGTTCAAAGAGGCTGGGGCATCTTGGAAGGTTTTCAACAAAAAGTATTATTTGAGCTATTTTGTTTGTTTGTTTTGGTTATTTTGGGGGGGAGAGGTGAGTTTTTGGCACAGAATTTAGAGAATCATAAAAGAACAAAATTCAGGGTAAATGAGTAGCAATAAATGTGGAATGCAGTGAAAAAGTTTGAAAGCATAATTAATTATATACAAACCTGATGTATTATAAAAGAATACTAAATAGCAGAACATAATACTTGGATATTTCACCTGCAAAGACTCCTCCATTTAAATAAAAAAAAATCTTGAGAAATCTGGTCAAGATGGTAGAGCAAGTAAACAGTGCTCACCTCCTTCCACATCCACACCAAAATTACAACTAAACTATAGAATGACCATCATCGAGAACAGCTTGAACACTAGCTCAATAGAATTCCCATAACTAAGGATTTAAAGAAGCCATGTTGAGACTGTTATAAAAAAATTAAACAAAGAATTCTTTCTAAGAACATAATATTTATTTTAGAGTTAAAAGACTGTGTTCCAGCCTTTTTGATATAGCAATCCCATTTCAAAGAACATGTTCTGAAGAAATCCAAAATTCATTTAGTGAACACAAAGATGAAAAAGTGAGCAAAACCTAAATGTCCGAGAATTAAGGACAAGTTATCTAACATTACTCTGCATCCACAGAAGAGATCAAAACAGACGTAGAACAACAGTTAACAGAATGAAAATACATACTGTTCATGTAAATACTGGGGGGAAGACAGTATGTTTCATTAGATTATCATCTGTGTATTAAGAACAACAAAAAGAAGTTATACACACACAGGAAAAGACCAAGACAATATGTATCCCAAAGACTCTGTTTCTTCTGTTCTAAGTGGGGTTCATGTCTTCTCCATGTCACTGAGGTAGTTATCTTTCTTCTAGGAGCTCTGCTACTTAGCACTGGATCTCTGGTGCCCCCTCACCTGACAGTGGCTACCTTTGTGTTCCCACTGTGGCTATGAATGAATGAATGGACATGCCTTGGTGTGTTTTCAATCCTTGAAAAATGTTCTTTAAGTATCTGTTGAATAAAGATTTGAATAAACACAACCAGGAACCATGAAAGCATTTGATGTCCCCGTTGAGGGGTAGTCCACGAATCGCAGGACTGAGGGTTCGCCTGTCTGGGAATACACAACGTTGATATTTCTCTTCTTGTTAAGAAAACTGATTGAAGAAAGAAGAACAAAGGGAGGAAGGAATTATTACTCCATCACATGTAAAGATAAATATCCGACTTCTTAAAATGAGTTTTTCTGGCTTGGAATATCAAAGAGCATAATTGTTTTTTAAAACTGTAAGGGATATTTTACTTGCCCTGGGGAGAAAGAAACATTTTGAAACTAGGTCCTACTGTGGTATTTCAAGATTCGAATGTCTTAACCAATGCTGAATCTCAACGAATTGTATTGTTCAGTCTCTGGTCAGCCTTCCCAGACAGGGAAGGAAAGTCTGGAAAGGGAATGAAGGGAAAGACAGAGTGGAGAGAACTGAAGGAAGGAGGGGGAGAAAGGAGGAATATTCGGGGACTGACTAGTTTTACTCCCCATGCTGGCGTGGTTCTTGTTTTATTGAACTATTTCACTGTCCTTAATTGTCATCAGTGTGAATACCCGATCTGATGTTAAAAGGAACCATTCCTGCTGGTGGAAGTAATAAATGACAGTACCGTAGGAATGGAATCCTGAGGTCTGCATAAATCAGCATTTGTCATCTTTTCAACTGCTAAGGAATTTTTGTGGTTCTGGCATTTCCAGGAAAGGCTCAGCTGGGTTTCCATAATAATCACTTCATAGACTCTAACTTTTCCCTTTGAGTTGTCAAAAGGTTAACTCTACCCTAAATTAGAATCCCTTAAGTGTATGAGTGTGTATGAGAATATATATGAATATAGGTATGTACGTGTGAATGCATATATAAACACACATGCATATATATATGCATATATGTATATACATAAAAATATTCATATACTAAATATGTGTAACTTTTCTTCTTGAAGTTCTCTAATTTCAGAATGTTTTTTATTCTTTTTAGTAGCTTACGGAGCTGAAAGGTCTCAGGCAATACCCCACAGCCTAACTGCATGGGCAATAATTCCAACCAGGGAACATGTGTGTCAGGCAGACCTGGCTTACCTGGACATCTTTCTGCCTTTCTATTATACTATCCTTGCTACTTTGGTGGATGAATAACCTCCTCGAACTCAATGATTTAGCACTTTGGGGATGCTGCTAGGGAATTCAAAGGATTCCAGAATCTTTTAGAGGGAATGATGACATCTTAGAAACCTAGTCATTTAGACGGGATCTTCAAAACTCAAGCAGCATTAGAAAGAGGACATGAACATATGCACAGGCCCACAGATATCAGGGCAAGGACCCAAAGGAAAGGAGGCCAGGGCACAGTGAAAAACAAACACTGGGTCAGAAACACAATCTAAATCTTTTGCTCTAACATCCTTATCTGGCTTAATTTTCAAAGATCTGTATTTGTTCGAGGGGTTGGGTGTAGCTGATGACCTTTTAAACAAATCTCTACATAGCCACAAGTAACTAGCAGGATGGCCCTAGTAAATGCAGGCAAGGCCAAGGCCACCTTAATGGAGAGAAGGTGATTTGGCGTTGGGGCAGATCATTTTGGAGAGCTAATGCACAGCATATCCTGAGAACCAGGCTGATCCTCGAGAAAAGAGCAGCTCAGAGGCCTCTGGGGAGAATAATGACAATGAGCCCTTTTCAAACACAGCCCAGGACCAGTCTCTAGTGAGAGGAAACATTCCATGTGGTAACTCACTTGTCCTGGCTCAGTTTACTCTTTTATCTCTCTGGTGAGAGAGCCAGGGAAGCAACGTCTATGATTAAAAAAAAGAAAGGAGAAAAGCATCTACAATTCAAAATTAGGCAACATCAGTCCCTAGGCCCAGTTTTCTTTGAATACGTCGAGTGGGTGAGGCAGACAACACGGAGGCCACTGTGGGCCTGGGGTTTTACACACGCTTGTTTATTACAGTCTAATGGCCTAATATAGGTATTACTGTCATTTTCTAGATAAGAAAAGTGAGCCTGAAAATGTGTTTTCCTGATACTTCCATCTCTTGAGATAATGGGAAAAGCTGACTGACAAGGACCCATTTCAAGATAGTTGCTTAATTTTCCGTTTTTCCCTTTTAAAGCCAATATTAGCACGCCTCCCCCAAATAGTTTTCATTTGGAGGATAAGGTGTCTCATTCACACAATAAAAAAAATTAACTGCTGTCTGCCAGATGAAGATGACAGACCAAAAGAACACTTAAAAAAACAATTAATAATATAAATACCCACAAATAACTTCAAGTACTTTAAGAACTACTGATTCCACACGTGTCAGAATCCCCACTGTTAAAAATCTACATCATTTAGCACAATATATAAAGCATACTGCATTTACTTCTTAGTGGACTTTGGGCCCACTTAACCTCATTTTAGAAGCCTACGCATCATATTTAAATTTGGACGAAGGATGAGTTTCAACAACCCCTTTTCATGTTAGAAAGACCATTAGTAACAAAGCAATTATCCCATTCTTTTTTAAAAAGAGATTGAATAGAAATGCGTTTTAAAATGCTACAAGCTCCAAACTGCCTTACTTTGTTGGAACTACGTCAATGTAATCCTTTTGTTTCTGATCTGGACTCCTGAAATTGCAAACATTCTAATTCGGCCCCTCACTGCAATTTTCCTTCCCGTGGTCCTTGCATTGTATAGTAGGCCTTTCTCTGTGTCTGGATAGTGGTATGCTATTCTACGAATGCCAATGGAAAAAAACGTATTTCATATAAAAGCATGTCCCATAAGACCTTTTTGCACAAGACCCCGGCTGACTTCCCAGTATTAAATCTGAAAACTAAGCATTCACATCTTGTGTCCATAGCCACTGATGAGTTAACAAAAATTCATTCATTTAGCTTTTTTTTGGACAAGACTTGGGTATATTTTATTTCTTTTATCTCATTTTGGTTTTGCAGGGTAGGATGAGTGAGGTTATCAAGATTAAAATAGAAGGGCAGAAGCAATACCGTTCATATCTAGTCATCTGGGCTCTTGCTCTGAGATCCACGCATAAGGGGCTCATTCCTACTCAGGCCCTCTCTGTGCAGCAAGAATCCACAGGGTCATGAGGATGGTCCCACCCGGCTCACACATCTCCCCGTATGAACATATTCTCCATACCAAGGACACAGGACTCCCCTGCCCAGATGGCCCCAAGTCCCTTCTAGAGCTTGCATGAGCAGGCTTCTCCCCTGGGGACTGTCCTCATGAGAGGAAGCTGTGCTGCTGCTACATACACCTGTTGGCCTGAGAGTGGCCAAGGGGCAGCTGTTTGCTAGAGTGGTGAGGGCACCAGGTATGGATGGAGCTTGGTTGTATTGAGTGACCACCTACTCCTGTTTGTGCAAAGCTCCTTGAGGTGCTAGAAAGAACCAGAATTGGACAGAGAAGGCAGGCTTCCACGTGTACTCTTGTCCCAAAAACATTAGCAGTGCATCCCGGCAGAAGGAGACCCAGGGATAGAAGTGATTTTAATTGTGCTTCGTTTAATAGAGAAGCACCCTCATTTGTACTACCCATCTAGATCAACAAGAGAAAAGTTAGTAGGATAAGATCTCATCAGAGAATTCTATTGGTTGAGTTTATTTACAAATAACTTCCAGAAGAGTCAACTATAGGAGAGAGAAATTAACAGACGTCACTTTGTCAAAGCCTAGTCTTCAACACACACACAAACCAGAGTGGGCTGTGGGTTGTGATCACCAAGGTTACAGACATGCCAACCTCCACACCATCATTATGCTAAAAAATTGACACCTCTCAAACAAACTCCCGAGCCAGTTTACAGCTGCATGTTCCAGTTCCAATATGCGCCTTTTAAACTGGCTTTAACTTGCCAGTTGCTTTTGCTCAAGAAAATTTAATGACGATGTATAACCTATACCCTCTGCATAACACACAAAACCTCAGAACTGGCTTTTTTCCCTTTTAAAAAAATATTTCTTATAGGTGTTAAATTATAGTAATTCCCAAGCTCAAGCCCTAAGAAACTGAGCTATCTGTGTCAAGCTTACTTCATACTAATTTTCTAAAGTATCAGGCCAAAATATTCCCTTCTACACCGAAAAAGGCCATGTGTTTAATGGTAAAATGAACGGGTCTTCACTGAGGTTTTAGAACCTTAGAGAGAAGGGTTGACCTTGTAGGTCTTCAAAGGGAAGAGACCTGCAGGTGCCAAAGGAGACAGACGAGAGACATGTTCTGGTTCAAGAGTTCTTCCAGAAGATGAAAGAATAAGTACAAAGTGTAAGGAATGGAAAAATGGATCCAGAAAACACACAGATTGACATATGAGTCTTATGAGGCAGAAGGCAAACAGACTTTCAGGTAAGGGTGGTGGTCTCCTGTGAATCTGGGCAGCATCAGGAGGATACCACCCAAGATCTGAGTGCCTGGAGAAGGCAAGGAGGAGTACACCCTGAGGATGAGAAAGCTGGCTATGGACCTGGAAACTTGGAGTGTGAACTGTTCTTCCCCTGCACTGACCGTTTCCACCCCCTTCAATGCCACCAAAAAGTTCCACATCGAAGTGCTTGCCACATCCACCTCCTGTTACAAATCTTGGCCAGCACTTCCCACTTAGAGCCAAATGTCTGGGTTCCCCACCCTCTTCTACCCAGTGAACAAATCCTGCTACTCAGCTATCCCACACACAATGTGTCCCCTCACTTTTTTTATGTGCTCTAAGAAACACCGCGGGCAATTTTCTAGAATTTATGTAACATTCCTTAAGGGGTCATTTTGAAGCAACAGGAAAACCTTCATGAAATTCTACTAAGGAACTGGGACTGGTCCAATTTTCCTACACAAATTTTTACTAGATGGAAATCCAGAAGTTTTGGCCTCTTCGATCCATCATAAAAACGCCCTTTGTTTAAACAAAGTCTCCACTGATGCATTTTCCAGCACATAAGGTAATTTCCAGTGTGGTACAAACTCACTAGGGTCCTTTAAAACCTGGGGTGGAGGGGGAAGGAGAAGGAAAAAAGTACCTACACAGCAGAAGCCTTTATGATCTATAACTGAGAACATACTGCATTTGCAATAATACCGCATTTAACCGCCTGGGCTGTAATACAGTAACCCCCTCACAACACTGACCGGCCCGCAAACAGAACCAAGAAACCTGGCAGGGAACTCTATCTGCAATAACAAACCTGACTTGCAGTAACAGCCATCTGTACAAGCGCCAATTATCCTTCTCCTCAAATGATTAGGTTCCATCTAGTTTTGCTGACAAGCAAGTTATGCCACATTTTAATAGGCAATAAAATGTATTATTAAATAATTAGTAGGTATGAAACAGAAATTAGAGGCTACCTCCCTGCACACGCATCCCCTAGTACTTCAGCCTACTGATGTAAAGCAACTTGATCCTCCTCCGAAGAGGACAGAGTGAAACTCGATACAGCAGTTTACTGTGAGACAATTATGAGGCTGAGTGTTCACAGAGACTGAAGCAGGAAGAAATCTAGAAAATTCCACCTAACCCCAGTTATGTCTGATCTGTAGCAGGGTCCCAGAGGAGTGGAAATTTCTTCCAACTGCTCCTTGTTCTGAGCACATTAATTAAACTGTTAAAGGTAAAGGAGTATTGATGTCTTTCCCATCTCCCCACTTCTCCCCATAGGTAGTGTCTGGTACTTGTTCAGCCCTAAAGGTACAGTTGCACTAACTGAAAAAAGCCCCACTAAGACCAATTAAGGTCTTTACTAAGAGGCTGAAAAGAAGACAAATGAAGGCAGAAAGCCCGATTACAAGGGACCTTTGTACAGATGTAAAGCAATTAGAGTGGTCCCGGGGGGAGGCAGCACGGTTCCAGAAGCATGCGATTTTACAGCCTGTCTAAACTTGGAACAATCTATCTTTTCTTTAGGTTGAGAATAAAAGTGAACCCTATATTAGTGTCATATATCAGCTGCTGGTGCTTGCGATTGGTTCCCCCATGCCTGCCAGAGCCATAAAGCTTCTCAAAGATCCCCGGTGGAGGGCAACACCATTGTACACGCGGCTCTCTCAGGCGGGGGGAGACCTCTCCGAGGCAGAACTGCCTAACGGAGGGGCCGCCGCTGCCGAGTGGGAAAGTGGAAGGCAGGCCGGGAAGGGGGGGCAAGGGCCGCCGGGGAAGAGAACCGAGAGACAGTCTCTGGGAGACACTGGAGGGGTCGGCTGCCTTGAGGAGAACAAAAAGGCTGCCCAGCTTATCCTCTCAGGACATTTTAACAGCAGCCACATTTCTGTCATTAGCCCTCCTTTTGATCTCGTTAATGCATAACATGTCAGCATTTTATCTTCCCATCCTTGATAACAGCCAACAGATGGGTTCATGGTGGAGACCCAGATGTAAGGATTTATACTTTGTGCTGGATTTCTGGAAGTGAAATGACCGAAAGCAAAGGTCACAGATCTGTGCTTATTCCCTCAGTAATTCAGAAACTCAGAAGGCAAGGAAGGAATCCAGAAACTCCGAAACTCTGGATATGTCTCTAAAGAAGCCCTTTCCAACAGAAATAAAATGTAAGCAGCAGAAGAAATTTAAAATATTCTAGTAGCCACACTAAAGAAGTGAAAAGGGACAAGTGAAATTAATTTTAATAATATATTTTATTCAAATATATCCAAAACATTATCATTTTGACAAGTAACGGATATGAACACATTATCAATGAGCTCTTTCACACGATTTTTCGGCACTAAGTCGGGAACTTATTGTGTGTTTTATGCCGACAGTGCCTCTCGATTTGAACCTGCATCATTTAAGTGCTCAGTAGCAACTTGTGACTCAGGGCCACCATCATGGATGCAGAGCCCCGTGCTGCCGGGAGTAAAAGCACAGACCCCTGGCCCGCCACTCACCAGCCATGTGGTAGTGCATGAGTTACTTAAGTTTTTAGTGCTTCATACTGCTCATCTTTAAGTTGTAAATGATAATACTTATCTCATAGCGTTGTTGAGGTAATCCATGCGAAAAGTGAGTAACGGAGCCTGGCACTCGATAGCAAACCTATCTCATGTAAAGAAAGTTGCAATTCCCCACCAAAACACATGTTTTATAACAGCTTTTGGAGAATCATTCTATCCGAGGTTCCTTGCTTCTATCTGTATTTCCTGGAGTTGCCCAATGAGTTTTAAGTGACTTGAATTCAAGCAACATGGGTTTGGAAGGCCTGCCCCCATCACAATGACCTCTGTTAGATGAGGTGCCAGGACTTTGTACCTGCTTCACCCCAGGAAGGCCAGACCTGGGTAGGAATGTGCTCAGTCAGCAGTCGACATCTGCTGGAGGGAGACCCAGGTCCAGGGTGGTGCTGTCACCCTTCAGCGGGAGGAGCAGCTAGTACACTGGCTTTAGGTAAAGAGCTGATAATTCAACAGATCCTTTTGATTTTTAATAACTAAGAATTCATGCCGAGGAACGGCATTGTTAAAAGGTGGCATTTGACATTCAACACAGAAATAATTAACTTTTAAAGTTAGCCAGTAAAAGAAAATGCCAAGGCAGGATAGTGAGGCAGAGCTGACAACAAGAGGGGATACAACAGGACATTAATTAGGTACAAGCAAACATCTTCCCTAATAGCTCGTGTTCTCATTCCCAAAATGTCAACAATAGATATTAACACCAGATGCTGGCATTACATCTCCCCTGACAATGAGTCTGGGCCATGTGTGTGTGCGCTCAGAGAAAAGACTCACGTGACGGAGGGGAAAAAATCCAGTGGGATAAAGGCTGTGTTTCCTTCTCTTAAATAATTTACAGACCATTAATGAATGGTGGGGGAATGGGAGCTTGCAAGGGATCTCAACTGAAACATGGGGGGAGGGGTTGAGAAAGATGGGATCAAGTGAGTCACTGTCCATATGCAGATTACTCCAGGATCTGCTCCATCCATGGATGCACCTGGACCACAAAGTGCTCATTCACCCTCCTGTAGGAGGCTGAGGACACACCTGTCCTACATGGTATCTGTGAGTGATCTCTGGAGTGAAACCACCATCCCTGGGGTGAGAGACGTAACTACAACATTTAGAAATTTTGAGAAAAATAATTAATAATGATCTAAGAAATTGTCCTATTTTGATTAATTTTTCATGCATCAGCTCACTCATAGGAGATAGCAAATATAAGGAATTTTACATATTTCCTCTGCTGAACCCTATGCAAATGAGGTTTATGACATAGATGGAAGGAAATATAATGGATTAACTTAACTCATAGTCCACACACTCTGTCAGGTAGGTGGACCTGCCTCTGTCTCTGGTTTGCTCTGTTTCCAGAGCAAGTGGTTGAAAAGTCTCCAAATATTGGCTGCGGCTTTGGTAAGTGGGTCTTGGAAGCACCAACAATAAGAAAATACACTGCACAACGGGGGACCAAGTTTGGCAGGAAAGTATGAGAGGCAATCAAAGTGATGTCCGTTGATTCCACTACTAAACAGGTTAAACAAACTCCTTTTCAACCTCAGGGCCTTTGCATAAGGTGTTTTCTTTTCCTAGAAGGTGTTCCCTTCCAGTTTTCTTATTCTCACCTTAAGTCTCAGCTCAGAATATCGTTTTCTCACGGATAAGCTGCCCATGCCTACTCTATCTGAAGTAGACATTACTCCCACCCCCATCTCCATTATTCTCCATCTCAACCTCTTAGTTTAACAAAAACAAAAACAAAAAAATAGCACCTATCACTCTTGTGCTTATTTCACTTGCTTCACTGCTGTACTGTAAGCTCGGAGAAAGTACAAGTAACGTCTGCCCTATTAAGGCACAGATAATGTCTGTTCTGCTCACTCCTGTGAGCTCAGGCCTGGAATACAGTAGGCACTGGACATATATTTGATGAGATCTCTGCTGCCTCCTGTTGCTGTTGACTCAATCTTTGAACCAAGAAACACCAATGAAGATCCCAGGGGCTGAAGGAATAATTTAGATGTCGAAGTATCTAGGAAAACAAAAAACCAGAGGCTCCCTGTGAACAAAAGCTGAAAGAGTATGAATGAGTAAGACAGACTCTCTGCTCTCAGGGAGTTTACAATCTAGAAAAAGAAAAGTGTACGCAGGCAGCCAGAGATTCAGATAAAAAAAAAAAGTCACTGGACTGAGAAAGGCTGGTTAGGTTGGGTGTTCAATGCGGGTCTCAGGCCGACACTGTCAGAGTGCAGGTTCTCAGAGCCGGTCAAAGGAAGGCGACAACTAAGACAAAGCGCCCAGAACGGGCAGCATGCTGCGGGGGCTCAGAGCGTGACGTCTAGAGTCAGACTGTCTGCCCTCATGACTTACAAATAGAGACATTTGGGGTAAGTTCCTTAAACTCCTTACACCTATTTTCTTATCTAAAAGATGGGAGTGACAGTTGTATTTATGTTACAGATTGTTATGAGTGTAAAATGTGCATAAAGTGTTTAGAATCCCATCTTACACACAGTAGGCACAACACGGGTTACTTACTAAACATAACTGGTGCTAAAGGCCCAGGAAACTTGTGTGTTAACTCCACCCACCTATAGTTGGCCCACCATTCCACTCATACCTCCACGTCTCCTATCGACCCGCTGATGTGGCATCTAGCACTGGCTAGGAGCTTGGATCCCCACTTGGCCTCAAAGGCCTACTTCCAACCACACACCCTGACCCAGCCCCCATGTTGCATGACCTTTTGCTGTGGCCAACAGACAACACGCAGCTTCTGTCTCAGTGCCTGCTATTATTTCAATTTGCTCTCTCTTCCAGAAAATAACTAGCTATATAGAGACATGGGATGACACTTGATTGGGTCCTGGGCATTGACATCCAGGCGATTAAGAGGAGAAATAAGATTTCTGTGCTTAAGCAATCTTTGCTAATTGAGTTCATCCAGAAATCAACTCTTCCTTGAATTCAGAGCCGCTTAAGCGATGTAAAAGAATTTCTGTTTGTCCACCCATCTCAAAGTATCTATTATGTTTCAGGCAAGATACTAGGCACCACAGGAGGACAAAAGTACATAAAACAAGATCAATCTTCAAAGGGTGATTATGTTACCGTGTAACAAAGCTCAGAAGTAGCTTGCCAAAGAAGGCACTAACCTCTGATTTTCCAAGGCTCAATTACATTCTGGTTTTGAGCACAGATTTTAAGCATCGGAGTGCCAGTCATTTAAGCCACAAAAAAGTCCTTAAAGTACCACTGGTAAATAATCGTCTTTGTGATGGTTTTTGAGTTTTACTTTAATCAAATACAGTAAGACGTTCCAAATATCATTTATCCTTTAACAATCAACCCTTAATCTCTAAATCCTGGCTTTTAATCACTCATGAAAATTCTATTATTCAAGTGCTGATTATGGTCTGTCTTTCTGCACACCAAGCAGCACAGTCCCTAAGCCCACAGGCTGCTCACCACCCTGGGGTGGAGCCAGAAGAGCATCTGGAAGCCAAGGGTTCTGAGTCAGAGGGCCCGGGTCATGTCTGGGATCTGTCTTGGTAAGTCCTTCAGCCATTTTAGGCCTCCGTTTTTCATTTGCAAACAAAAGATGATGGCAGTAGTGTCTCTGTCACAAGGGGGTTAGCGGAACTGAATGACATGAGTATAAAGTGGTTAGAACAGTTCCTGGCCCTTAGTAACTTGGCCATGTTTGTTATAAAAAAGTTCTTAATCAAGAAAGTTTTGTACTCTATGTGCCTCTCTATGTCTTTGGCCCTCTGTGACAGATATAGGGCAAAGAGTTTATCAAGTCACAGGATGAAATCCCAGGAGTTCACTATCACTTAGCTAAAATTCTCAGGTAGCAACTGCCTGATGAGCAGCACTGACTTAAGAGAGATTGGTAGAGATGGCAGGGTGGGTGGGTAGAAGCGAGATCATACAGTTTATCTCAGGGAGATTAAAAGGTACTTAATGAACCACATAGCAAATAATTTTCTCAGTGGTTTCTCTTGAATGGGGAAGCCCCTGAGTAACTCTGAATGGATGATTTTGTTTTGCCAATAACTAGCGATCAGTGGTCTTCGAAAGGTACTTTCAACTCTTGGGGCCTCATTTTACCTGTTAAAACATGGAGAGAAAATGGGGTCCACCCTGCCAACATCCTGTAGTGATGACTGAATGAGGGGAGCATAGGCACCTTTAGTCTGACTTTGCAGCACAGGTTATAAGGGAAGAGAGTGTGGGTCTATCTTTAAAATCCTCCAAGAATCTTAATGTCCTTTCCCTAGGAGTAGGTGGTTTATAATGCTTGACTACTCAGGAAGCTTGAAACCTATTTATTGATGAGCCTGTAGAACTTTCACCCAAAGATGCAGAAAACGATGACGTGAACCAGCACAGAAGAGGGTGGTATAAGTGGTGCTCACAGCTCTAAGGAGGCCTTCAGAGCCACAGACTAAAGGGGGTACCACCAAGGCTGGGAGGAGGTATGTCCCTGGAGCTCTCCCTGACACAGAGGTGTGCAAGCTGGGTGCACTGTGCAAAGCCCCACAGGAAACATCCCACTGAAACTTTCCTGACAGAGGCCAGCCCTTGCTCTGGGTGGCCCTTGGACAAGCTAGCTGCACCCTGCAGGAATGTGAGGCGGGGCCTGAGGACAGGTCTTTGCTCTGCAGAGCATCCAAGGCTGTGAAGGGTTGTTGAGTGGCTAAGATTCTCTTCTGCTTCCTGGTTTCCTGTTTGCATGATTGCATCACTTTTCATTTAAGTTGGGGAGAAAAGAGGAAAGGTAGAGGGGGGAGAGAAAAACATCCTGAAACACTGCGGGAACGCTCATTTATACACACCTGCATTTATTAAATAGCACCTACTGTGTGGCTTAGCACGGTGGCCACATGGATGAGTGAGACACACACATGGATCATTTTACAACAGTGTACAGACCGTGAGAGAGACACATTTAGGTGTTATGGCACAGATGGCACATGGTGAAGGCACTTCTCCAACCAAGATCAAGTAGAGTGAGGCAGGGAGATATGGGGGAAGTTAAGCTGTCCTCAGGCAACTGCAATGAGTTTGTGTCCTCAGTGAGTTTGGTGTGAATGCAGGGGGAAAGGGAAGAAATCAGGGCAAAAGAGCAGTGTGAACAAAGGCACAGGGCACAACGGTGTGAGAAACTACCAGCATTCTGTGCGGCGGGCAAGAGGAGACAAGCTCCCAGTGACGCACAAGGCCAGACAACAGCCCAGAAAGTAACATGCAGTGTGATGGTGTGGACTCCTGGATACACGGAAGTGACGCTTTAGGAGTTCACAGGGCCAGGAGGGAGGCCTGTGGTCTTCCTGGGGCATCTGTCTTTTCAGAGTCACCAAGCCACTTGTCTCCACCGACTCACATTATTTTATAATTCTTCAGTAAACATGTAGTCCACCCTTCACAGTAAAAGACTTTGGAAGGGAGGCAGTGTTCAACAGGGTTGAGGAGCTTTGAAACTGTGAAACTACCACTGATATGCCCAAGAAGGAAGGACATGGCGGTGAAGAGCTACATAAATCAGGAGCAAACTCTCTGGATAAGCTGATTAAGAGGCCACATATAGAAGCTGGAAAGCCTGACACACAGTCAAAGAAATTATACTCAAGAGGAGAGTGGAAAGGAAATGGAAGTGAACTCATGAGCATCTCTGAGGTTTGGCGACTGAAGGGGCAGTGAGCACTGTCACAGGAGGTTATGGCTCTATAGGCACTACGGGAAATGGTAGATTTACCAGGTAAAAGATGGACCAGATGACCTTCAAATGCTCATCCAACCCTGTGACACGTTAGTCTAATCTCAACAAATGCTGGATGTGTGCAAGTTATACTATGACAACCCTCTGTTCTATACCAGACACCTCCACAAATCCTCTCAGACTGCAGGTGACAGGGAACAGGCAAGACCAGAAGACTTCAGAAAACACTGAGAGGCTTTGTTTCCAAACTTCTCTGAGTCAAAGGCACATTGGACCCTGCTTTGCACACAGCCACCTGTCTACTTATCTGAGACAAGTAATAGCATATGCTAGAAGGGTACAACAGGCGGCCTGAGGAGCCAAGATGTCTATTCTTGCATGTTTTCCCAATTAACTATATTCTTGGATGCCTTTGAAGCAGAGTCCCTTCTGAAAACATCCCAGAGTTTGGAGAAAAGAGGGAGTTTCAAGCAGTACTGGTAATTCCAAGCTTGTCAAATGGAAAAGATTCGTTCCAAAACAAATGGTTTTGGGGGGTGGAACTATTGCCAGCCAAATGTCATCTTTGCTTATTCTTGATAAACTTGCTAAAATGTCTCCTAATCCTCAAAAGGTGCTAAGCCATGTTGATCATCTTTTAAAATAAGGTCACTGAATTTAGAGAGCCAAGAAGACCGCAATTCACTGAGAGTGTTAACACCATCCAGCACAGCAGATCTGTCTAAAGTCAGAGACTAAAACTCTGTCTCTCGTGGCCTTCCTTCCACACATGCCCAAGTGCATGGGACTTCGTCGACAGTTGAGGGCTGGACTTGAACTGGGACAAACGACCCTAGGACAAAGCAGGAACACTGAGGAATATGAGAAATCAGCAAAAACCCAGTGTCAGGCAAACAGAAAAAAGTCCTCAGGATTCAGTGACAAGACAGTTGGCCTCCTCTTTCTCATGCCTCGTATATTTCTGTCACCAAGTCTTTTGTCTTTACCTTTTTAATGTGCCTCTTTAATTTCTACCCTGCCACGTCTACTGTAGCACTTTGGTTCAGATTCTCATCCACTTCCCTTTCTAGCCCACTCACTGCATAAAAACCAGCATGTTTCAGCGCCTGGATTAGGGTATGGCAAGTGAGGTGCCGAGGGCACCACATTGAAAGAGGCACTCGGTCCGAGAGTTCTAAGTGCCAACCTTGAACTTCCATGACCCTGAGAGCGGGCACCTCCTTCGACTCTGTGTCCTAGGGGCCTCACCTGAGTCCTGGCCCTGTTACATTTCTAAAACTTAGTGTCACGTTGACGTTCCGTGGAGGGATAGCTTTTTGTGCTCCTCTCTCAGCAACCTCACCATCTCACACCAAACACCAGCATCCCCTCCTGACAGCAGTTGTGTGCACGCACGCTGTCGCTTCACACGGCTGAGTGGGACTACGCCGTAGTCCCCTTCGTGAAAGCCCCGCTTTCTCTATATCCCCGGCAAAATTCGGTGATTCACTTAGGAGTCTCATTTACATATATAAAACTTCTCTAACATGGTTCCATCTGAGAAGCCTTCTCTAAAACCACCACTGAGTTTTTCTTCTGTGCGCCACTGCACGCCTTGTGTGTATTCCCATGATGCTGCTGATCACTTAGTGTCACCTTAAACTGTTTATGTGTCACTGCTTGAGGTTACAGTCTAGTGGGGGTACACAGTGTCTTTCCAGGTAAGCATCCCCAGAGACTATTACAATGCTTCGTATTAGTTGGCCTTCAATAAATATTTGTTGAGTGAATGTGCATTCTTTTGACTATACAACCTGCTAGTTCTTCCTTTTCTCCTTTAAATAGGCTCAACTTCAGGGTCCGAAACAACAAAATGAGACTTCCGACCATGGGAGAAGGAACTAGAGTAAGCTATCATCACATGGATAGGTCTCTCCATCCCAGTTGGTAATCATACCCTTTCAATGTGAACTGGAAAGTTCTACGATAGTGCAGCTGGCTATCATGAGCCAAGTTAACACATTTGTTAAACGTCATTGATAGCAATGATTAAATATTCCATTTTTTGTTTACTTTAATTAAGTATAATTAAAACATCACAGGGAGTTTGTAAAAGTCATTTGCATACACTTAATCTAGACATTTGGAGGGAGGTGTCTGATAGGATCCTATCTTTGAGATGTGGAAGGTTCCATATATGCAAATAACTGGACCGATTCCCTCCCACCTTTCTTCTTAGAAACAAAATAATATTTTGGTTATTTTAGAACCTACAAGGTCTTTTTCAACTTTAGAACAAAACACTGGCGTGGTGGAATACGGAATCATCTAGAAAGAACACAAGCCAAGAGAATGCCTTGTGTTGAACTGCTAATAGCACTGAAAAAGTTGGACTTGTTTTAAGGCAAGGCTGAGAACGGATAGCAAGGGAAAGCAGAGAACAGCATATTTTCCGTTGGTAGTGTGTGCAGCTGTGTGTGTGAAGGAGCAGGGTGGTCAGGAGGCAAAAGAGGTCCAGACCTGCCTTGTCCAACGTGGCAGCTGCTAGCCAGCCATGTGGGGATATTTAAATTTAAACCAATTAATAAGATGAAAAAATTCGGCTCCTCAGTCTCACATTTCAAGTGCTTGATAGCCACATGGAGCTAGTACCTACCGTGCAAGTGTAGACACTTCCATCATCACAGGAAGTTCTATCGGGCAGTGAAAATGTGAACAATGCAAACTCACGTAATTCTAGGCCTCTGTAGCCCAGTGAGCAAGAATGCCCATTTCTTTCCCTAGTCCATAATAAATGTGCACAGACTCAGCATTTTCTCTTCCACCTTCTTATAAGTAGATGACTTCCCCCAAAGTGGCAACAGCTTACATTGTACAGTACCAGACGCTGTCATTATAGTTACTTTTCCAATTAAAAGTGAACATTGTCAACAGAGATACTCAGAGCTGTCTCCCTTAAAAACTGTGAACAGATGGATGGGCACTAGGAATTTGAGATGAATGTGGCACCTAGGGGTGACTAAGGCAGAGAGCAGGAGTAGAGACAGAGCACTGAGTGCACAGGTTAGCAAAAGCTGATGGGGAGGGAATGCTGGCACTGCAGAGGCTGGGAAAGCAAGCCCCAGATGCAGTCCCAGGCTCTCAGTGGCTCTGATCCCAGTGAGCAGTATGCTTCATGCCCTCACGAGGGGCAGCCGCACTGAGCTGTAGCTGTTCCAGACCCGAGTCTCCTATTTCAAAATGAAAGAAATCAAGGAAAATATATCTTTAGTTGAACTGATAAACTGACAACTGCCAATTAAGGAAGATTTCCTAGCACTTTCTCCAGTTAAACTGGCATCGGCAAGTCAACAAGTTGTCCATTTCTTGCCCTTTCTATGGCTCTTTGCTCACGTTTTATGTAAACACTCGCAAATAGATTCCGTTCTTTAAGGGGGTGCCCACCAAATCCTAAGATCCAATCTGAAAGAGAAGGCAAGGGCATTCTTTCCCAAGCATTAGATTGGTTTCACATGAGGTGATTAGGCTCTTCGTGCTAATTGCACTAGAAAGGACTAATTAGAAAAATCTACCATTCAGCTAATGAGAGCCGGGCCCTAACTATCTCAGTGCTTAACTTCTCAGGCTGTAAAACATCACATTTTTTTAGATGCCCCCTCTGCGAAAGTTGTCGTTGTGTTAAATCCCAGCAGTTAGGCATTAAGTAACCAAGGCAACATTTATAAAGTGCCTACACATGCTGCAGTTTGGGCTCCTCTGCCCGTGGTTTCTTACTGTCTCAGAAGGGTAAACATGATAGATCAAAGACTGTTAACTAGTACTGTACTGAACTGGTGGTAATGAATCCTGCCCCATTTCTCGGCACAACCTTCTCAGTGCCTTTGTGCCTTTTATTCTGGGGTTTATTCTGGGTTATTTTAATAATGCAGGATAAGGATTTTTACATGCAACGTTGTTACTCTCAGAAAAAAGAGTTCATTAAAAAGCAATGATATCACCTGATTGAGACTCATGTCCCCGCCAAGGGTTACAGCATTTACCTGGAAGCTGATGGAATGAGAACAAAGGAACACTAATACATCGGAGCACCTTATTATACAATAAACTCATTATCTAATAAACATTATACGGTATAAGTAAACATTGGAAAATAGGAAATCAGCCATATTACTGAGATGAGTAAGCTTTCTTAGAAGAGCAAGTTCAGAGGAGGGCTTTGAGTTTCATGATTTATAACATAAATCTACTTGGATATTTCAAGAACACTATTTAAAAAATGTCTCTGCAGCTCAACGCCCTTCCCACATCTCCAAAAAAGCACTTTTTCAAAAAGAGTTTGCAGTCCTCTTGGCAGAAGCCCAGATCCTATGTGCTGCAAGATGATGTGTGAAATTAGCAGACATGGAAATGTCAGAACTTCTCTCTTTGGAATAAAGATTCTCTCTGTATCAAGGGTCTCCCTACCCCATCCCAAGGGAGAAAGATTTCAAGAAGAAAAGTGTTCACATGTTCGAGTATTCAGAGAATCCTGAACTCACTCTTGAATTTCCAAGAAAGAGAACTAAACTCACCTCCCCTGGCAACCCCTGGAAAGCAGAGATGCTGAATGCTACGTAGGAATGTTTGACAGGATCTATTCTGGATTACCCATAACTTGACTCAATGGTGTTTGAATTAATAGCCACTTTGGGGGTTATTCTACTGCTGATTAGCACATCTAAGCAGAGTGTGAAATAGTACTGAGATTCAGATCCTTCCATTGACCTTTGTTGGTAATTCCAGAAAAGGCTTACTAGGGCAAGGGGCTAGAACAAGAGGTTACAGTAAGGTTTGGGAAAAATCTGGAGATTTCAGTTTGTAGGTATACCTCCTCACTTATACTGCATTGTTTAAAAAAAAAAGTTTGTACTAATGTTTGTGCTTGAATTATGTCATTCCAAAGGTTCTTAACTTAATATGGGTGTATGTGTATAGCGAGTGTCCCCATCCATGGGCACATATTACAGGCAATGGGAGTAAAAAACTAATAGTGCAGTGCCTATGCATGTGCTATTATGCCCATTTTACAGATGAGGTAACATTAGAGGCTCAGGAAGATTAGGTAGTTTGTTTAGGAGTCAACAGCTAAGTAACAGAGCTGGAATTTCAACCCTGACAGGCCCTGTCCTCAATTTCAAATTACTTCTCTTTTTCTTTCAATTCTCCTTAGTGCAGTTATCAGCAGTATTTTGCTTTGAATTTCATCATAAGCCTTAATTTTATCCACTATATTTTTAAAGGCAGCTATCATGAATTACTCAGAATCTCTTCATAAGTAAGCAACAAGAAAAAAAAAGATATCAAGAATTTGTCAGATGTTAAATTCTTACTAACATAACGGAAATAGGATGGGATTTGAACTGAATGGTTCTTATCATAGTCCAACATCCAATACATTTTTGTCAAGATCTTTCAATTTCTTCATGAACCAAAAAAATCCAGACCCTATTCTCTACCCTATCTCTAACAATATGAAACCTAAAGAAGTGAAACATTTTGCTCAAAATATAGCAAGATATTAACTGAACCATGAAGAAAACCTCAGGTCCTCTCTCTCACATATCATTTTTAACAATTCTGTACCTTGCTCTTTTCACATGGTCAAGAAAAGAGGTTCATCTTTGGTATTCAATAGGAATACTAAATGGCCTTTCATTTGCATTAATGCATAATCCTTATTAATAAAATGGATGGCCCAGAGTAAAAATATAAATACTAGGAAATACTGTTAATGCCACATAATTAGAAAGAAGCTACTGGAAAAGAGAATATTACTTCAAATTCTAGGTTGAGTAAATTCACATATTATTTTGGAAAACAGAGATTTAATGGCAATACCCAACGTCTAGTCAAATTTATATAGATAAAGAAACAGAAACAGTTACACTGGTGCAACTAAATAATAATAACAAGCAACATTAAAAAATACATTAATGGTGATTAAGAGGTAACTTCTTTGAATCCAAACAATATTTATAACATTATTATTTTTTTTTTTAAAAGAGGAAACCAAGAAACAGAGATGAGGTTACGGAGATGGGTTAGGTGGAATGGTCTGGCAAGGAAAGGCTAGGAGAAGGGCCTGACTTTGCTGAAGGGCCTTTTCAGGAAAGCACACGTCTTCCCAGAGCCAACCCAGACACAGCATGAGACACAGGAACGCGGAGGGACTCACTACTGAGTTGGTGTTGCCATGGACATTTCTCTGTGTTGTCTGTCACTGAATTTCTTCTGGACGCTTAACGGAAGACTAAAATAACCCTCCAGCATGGCAGGCTTTGGGATGATAGGTAGGAGACAAAATAGCAATTATATTAGCCACGCAACACTGTCACTAAATTTTCCGATGATCTCCCAACCTTTAAAGAGAAACTTTACTCTTTTGTCAAATTTTCCTAAAAGACAGTCTCTGCTATCTGTAATATTGGCTGTGTCTCAACATCAAGGGTAACCATGATACCCTTTAATAGTTAATCCTCCAACATGTAATTAGGCATTCACATGACAATCAAAACCATGACTATATTTCATGTTTGCCTTCCCTTTCAAGCCCTCTACTAGAGGGGCACTTACTCTGTCAAATCTGCTATAGTAATCAAAACATTGAAATTACTTCTTTCCACACTAAATATACTGGAACTGGTTGTTTGATTAAATGTAGAGCAGAGAGTGCAATTTGCTAAATTACAAGTATTCTGAACATGTAAATATAGTTTAATTACTGCAATTAAAGAAGATTACTGGAGATTGGCAGATGGGAATGTAATGCTGTTTTAATTAGAGTTTTTAATGCACTGTAACATAAGCATAATATTAACCCTTTATTCTAGAAGAGGTAGCTGGTCTTTGAAAAATTAGTATTTAAAAAATGTATTAAAGCTAGGGTTTCCTAACACGGGCTAGACCGAACCACACTACCCTGGAAGCCCTCTGGGGAGGAGAATCACGGCATCTAAGACAAGTAAACTGAGGCAGAGAGCAATGATAGACAACACATCTGCTAGAGTCCCGACTGTGAACACACATGAGAGTGAAGGCATGTGTGTGCACCCAGAGAAACATACACCACACCGGCTGCTTCACATAAAAGAAGAATACTGTCACAAAGTCAAAGCACGAAGGAACTTCCACTCCATGAAAGCTTTCATGGAGCTCATGTTTAGCAAACACGGAAAGAAAAAGTATTTCAGAATTGCATATATCTCTTAAAGATGCATTTATTCATCTTTGAGAAAACCATAGCGCAGATGCAGCTGATACTCTGCAGATGTAGGTTTATTATTGTTATTCACCTTCTAGAACAGTATATGCTACATAAGGCAATATTCCAGAGTGTAAGAAGCAATCTTTGTCATCTTGAAAGCTATCACTGGCAACATTTTATCCATTTAAGTCAATAGCCTATTAGAAATTCTAATTGAAAGTTCAATAGTCAGCTTGGAGCCTTACAATAGAGGTTGCCTTTTGGAAAGCCATTTAAAGTCTTAATCTCTTTATCATTTGGTATTTTGAAGCCTAACTTTGTTCTTGTTAGGCAGATCAATGGCATTAATTTACAAAATGGGGGAAAATGTCACCCTTCATCCTTTAAGTCTCAGCTCAGTGAAGAGCAGCATAAGCGAATCTGATCACTGCTTTCCCATATTAGCAGCAAACGGTGCCATGGGAGGTCTGACCTACAAATTTTAATTACTGCATGAAAAATTCAGTTCCTGAAGATGAAGAGAGACTTGAGCAAAAGCACAGGCCCACCTTGTGTGTGTCTGAGTGTAAGTCTTCAAGGACTGGATCTCTGAATCAGCGGCTAACACCAGTCCATGCAAAAGGTTTACTACATCCAAGAATGAGTCACGATCTTCAAAACAAAGCAAGACCAAGACAGAGGACGCCAAGGCAGCTAAATAAACTTCTAAGGGAAAAATTGTGGAAGACAATACGTTTATATTTTACTAAGCAGATAGCATCTTATAGGCTATACACACATCTATGAACTGAAAAACCAAACAAAACAAAACAGTTATTATGAAGCGAATCAATTAAAGGTTAGAGCCTCAGACACAAGCCTCCTGGCAAAAGCCAGAGGTGGTCGTGGTGCTCTGCCACTGCTGAAAACAACCTTAGCAAAATGAGCACTCGCAGGAGTAACTATGATCACCCCAAATAAAAGGAACAAATTCCGAATGTGAAGATAGGATGGCTAATTAGTGGTGGCAGAAAAACCAATAAAAACATATCACCTAACACAGTAGGCATAAGCTTACTACTGGTGCACAAGGCTTTTCAAAGTTAGACTCACTGATCTACTTCAGATGTTTGCTGCAATTAAAGAATTATGTTAACTGTTGAGTCTTAGTTAATCACTTTACATACCTACCCATTCCCAATTTAAGTGAGAGCGTTTCTGAATAACTGTATACAGAGCCCAGCACTGGGTCATGTAGAGTTGGCTTCTTCATTTACATTACTTGACAGTGGTGATAAGGAAACAATGGCCTTGCAACAATGGATGTACCTAAAACTTAGAAGGCAAATAGCTTCTTCATAATTGAATCATATTCATCTTTTCACTTCTGATCTCCATCGATCTCCATATCCTTCTTATCCAAGAGATGCCTCACTATCACCTCCTGACACCAATAGCTGGAATTCTGTGATGAGCATCATAATGATAAAGTCATTAACATCCATACCAAGTGCTCCTGGGCTTTTCTGCCCCTGCACTTAGGTAAATAGTATGCTGGAAGGTCTCTAGACAAGACATAGGCTCCTGGGTAAAGAGCTAAATAGTCACATCCCTAATATGCCTTGGCCATTGACACAGATGAGATGGTCCTTGGGTCAGGGCCACTACTTGGAGGGAGCAGAATCCCATAGTGTAGCGGCTACCTCTGCAGGAGACCACTAACTAGAACAAGTGCAGGGCGGGGAACAGGCTCGTCTGAGAAGTGGGCAGGAGAGCATGCACAGCAGGCGAACTCTGAGCACGCTTAATGAGCATGGCTTCCAGCACAGCCAGACCCATTCTCTGTCGACCTTCCAAGAGAGGGCCTGGGGACGCACACAACAAAAATGAATGTCATGAGGATGGAAAAGAACACATGTTTAATATAAGAAAGCCTGGGTTGCAAACACTCAGCTTCCTTGAAGTGAGGCATTTTCAAAGCCCACACATCCTAACAACTTTGACTTCTGAGACGCCTAAGCAGGAAGCCCCTGAGGTCCATCTGTCTCCTTGACT
This sequence comes from Cynopterus sphinx, assembly GCA_030015415.1. Lineage (NCBI taxonomy): Eukaryota > Metazoa > Chordata > Mammalia > Chiroptera > Pteropodidae > Cynopterus > Cynopterus sphinx. The sequence continues at coordinate 85,843,063 of CM057379.1, read as the reverse complement.
AGAAGGACAGCTGAGGAACCATGCTGCTGTCTGGAGGAGGCTTGCAGAACCTACCCTGGCCTGGGAGCTAGGAATGCGCAGTTCATTCTTCTCTCCAGTCTAATTCACAGCCCTGACAAAAGCTGTTGGCATGTTACCAGGTCTATTTGTGGACGTAAGTAGCAATGAGCTACCAAAAAAAAAATTGGCTCACTTTATAAATTTGGTTTTCTTCCTAAATTTTAAAAAATCATAGGATTCATCACACACTATTAAAGAAATCCAATATTTCCTGTGTTCGACATGAAACTTCTTCACTAACAAAATTAAGAAGGAATGTGAAAGTCAACAGAAAAGAAGTGGAGACACAGAAGTAGAGAATAATGAGCTGAGACCATGATTCCTAGTTGCACTGGATTCAGATACCCTAAGGAGCTCCAGATGTTGATTAGATAAAAGTATTCTGGGATCCAAGGTCCTCCCCAATGTACTCAGAATCTGCCTTTTCTTGGCTTGTTATCTAGTCCTCTGCTCTGCAACATTCCCTTCCAGTGACTTTAGATTGTGCAGTAATCTCTGAAAACACTAGTCATGTTCCTAGCACTGCAGTTTGGCTACTTCTCCAGACTCCACATTTCTCTTTATGTCAATCCTATTCTTTCTTTAAAATTCTACCCACCATGATTATCTTAAATAATGTAGAAAAAGCATCTGATGAAACTCAACACCCTTTCATGATACAAACACTCAGAAAACCACGAATAGAAGAAGTTCCTTAGCACCAGGAAGAAAACTCACAGCTAATATCATACTCAGTGGTGAAATACTGTAAGTTTTTCCCCCTAAGATCATAAACAGGGATGCCTGCATTCAACAGTGCTACTGAAGGCTAGAAGTTCTATCTAGAACAATGAGGCAAGAAAAATAAATAAAAGGTATCTCTATTCAAAGATGAAATTATTTTATATACAGAAAATCCAAGCCAATAAAGTTAATTCAGCAAAGTTTCAAGGTACAAGACCAAAATGCAAAGATCAGTTGTGTTTTTATATACCAGCAATGCACCAGCCAAAAAGAAAATTAAAAAAAAAAAAACTATTTATTTATAATAGCACACAAAAGAATACAATACGTAGGAAATAATTTAACCAAAGAGGTGAAATATTTAGACAGTTGAAGACCTAAATAAATGGAAAGATACCTCACGTCCATTGACTGAAAGACTTAATATGGTAAAGATGTCAGCACCACCCAAAGTGAGCTGCAGATTTGATGCAACCTCTATCAAAATTCCAAATGGTCTTTTGGCAGAAATGGAAAATCCAATCCTCAAATTTGTATGGAATTGTAAGGGGCTCTAAAGAGCCAAAACAATTTTGAAAAGGAACAAAGAGGGCTCATACTTCTCAATTTCTCAATTTACTACAAAACTAGAGTAATCAAAATGGTGAGGTGCTGGCTTAAGGATAAACATATAGTGTCTATGGAATAGAGTCAAGAGTCCAGATATAAACATCTATGGTCAATTAATTTAGACAGGGTGTCTAGACCATTCTATGAGGAAAGGCATCAACAAATGAAGCTGGAACAACTAGAAAGCCACTTGCAAAAGAATAAATTTGGACCCCAATCTCATGCTATGCACAGACATTTCTTCAAAATAGATCATTAGCCTAAATATAAGAGCTCACACCATGAAATTCATAGGTGAAGACACAGGTCTAAGTCCTCATGGCACTGGATTTGGCAATGGAGTCATAGGTATGACATTAAAAATGAGCAATAAAAGAAAGAATAAATAAATTGGACTTCATAAAAATTAAAACCTTTGTACAACAGAGCATTATCAAAAAAGCGAAAATACCACCTATAAGATGGGAAAAAAATCTAGTATCCAGAATACATAAAGAATTCTTAGAATTCAACGACAAAATAACAATCAAATTCAAAAGTGGGCAAAGGACTTGAGAGGCCATTTCTTCAAAGAAGATATACAAACACATGAAAATACATGAATGCTCAATGTCATTATTCCAAATTAAAAAATGCAAATCAAAACCACAGTGAGGTACCGCTTTATACTCATTAGGGAGGCTATAAAAAAAAAGCAAACAAAATAAACGGAAAATGCAAGTGTTAAAGAGGATATGGAAGAATTAGAACCCTCATACATTACTGGAGGGAATTCAAAAATGGTTCAGCCACTATGGATTTAGTAAGTCTTGAAAAAGTTAAACGTAAAATACCACATGACCCTGCCATTCTGCTTCTAGGTATATACCCCCCAAAAATGAAATGAGGTACTTACTTATACATGCACACACTTGTTCGTAATAGCACTGTTCGAAACAGACAAAAGGTGGAAACAGCACAATGTCCATCGTTGGAAGTATGGATAAACAAACTGTTGTATATACATACACTGGAATGTCATTCAACAATAAAAAGGCGTGAAGCACTGATATGTACTATAATATGGATGAACCTCCTAACAGTATGCTAAGTAAAAAAAGCCAAACAGGTCACATATGATTCTGTTTATATGAAACACCCAGAACAGATAAACCTTTAGAGACAGAACATAAATGAGGCTGGCAGGAGCTAAGGGGAAAGAGGGAATACTACAGACTGCTCAGTGGGTACAGGGTGTTACCTTGGAGTGATGCCAATATTTTGGAACTAGTCAGGGGTAGTGGTTACACAACCTTGTGGATGTACTGAATTGCTTACTAATTTTATGTTATATTAATTTCACCTCAATAAACTTAAAAAAAAACCTAAATTTATTTCCCATTTTCTAAAATCTTACATCACAAACTAGTGGTTTAAACTCATTCACTGCTGCTGAATATAGTTAATTTTATTTGTAGTTTATTTGCTCTCTTACACAGAAACTCCTTGAGGGCAGGATCTGAAACTTTCGCCACTTTCTGCAACCCCTGGATATCAAAGCCACTGACTTATACCCAGCAAGTCCACAAAAAATGTTGTTCGAGTCATTTGGACAGAAACTTGCAGTATGGTCTTAAAAATCAGTGGACTGTGTCTTAGTTTTCTTACCTAAAAGACATTCAGTCCTCTGGAATAGAAAGCATAAGCTTATTAAAAAAAAAAAAATCCAATAAAACAGAAGGGCCTATTGTCCTGTTTGACAAAGAAGATTCCTTAAACGGAGCTCCTCTCAGTCATCATGCATTGAGACACAAATGTGAGGCACAGCTGAGTTCAGTGGCTGAAAGCAGGGGTCCATGGAGCTGGTTGCGGTGGGGGCAGGGACTCTTATCAATATTTAGAAAGGCCAGAAAGGAACCAACCACACATACCTCCCCAAAGGCTGCATAGGCCGACTAAATACCAAGTGTCTTTACTTTAGGCAGGAAAGATGCCATCAGTCATCCTATGCTAATGACTATGTGGATGTGAGCAGTAATAAAATGAAAACCAAATGATAAACTTTACATAACAAATGCAGGTGAGTTGATAAAATAGTACAAAGCATAGAGTCTAAGGAGCAGATGGGGAACAGAAGAGAGTCTTACAGGAAGAAGGCTTAGACTAATCACACCTCTACTGAATTTTGAAGGACATAATCTGATGCCCAGGGCATCCAAATTCATGAATTACAGGGTGCCAAACTAGCTATACATCTTATTCAGGAAGAAAACTCTCAAAGGAAGAATCAGAGGCTGAAAAAAATCCTGAGAAAATGTCACAAGTCACCTTCTGCCACCCCTTAAATGCCCAGCCCCTCCCCCTTCCATGTTAGACGTACTATTTCCAAGGCAATTTTCTTTGGAAGAACAAATCTGTACCCAGTGTTTGAGGAACGTTCTCCAATTCCCCTTCCACCAGATCAAGCTCCTCAAAACCCATGCAGAAGGCCAACAGGTAGCAGAGCTCCTGAGGTTATTCCAGAAGCCAGTGCCCTTTTGACATGTGGAATAAAGTTGTCCTTTCAGAAGCCAGGAAGACACAGGACTTGAAACACAAAGGGCTCCATTTGGAAGCCCATGAATGGTCCCATTATCTTAAGAACTAAGCATGAAGCCATGCATTTCGTGCCCACTGCCACCTGTTATTATGTTTTGATAGCTATTACCAAGCACTTTGATGACGAGACTGTTTAAAGGCCTCAACAAGCCGGCTAATGTGACTTGAGGACTCGATGTCTCTTCACTGCTGCCGCCGAGTAAGCACACTCATTTCCTTTATGTCAAGGGAGGAAGAGGTCCAACCTGGCTCAAAGAAACCACTTACAATAAAACTGCTCTGACCTCTTAGAGGTGCCTGGGCTCCTTGTTCACGTAAGTGAGATAGCTGATGTACAAAGCTCCTAGCCTCTTCTAGATTGTTGGCAGTGAACTACAGAAAAGGACACGGCTAACTTTGGCCTTCCCTGGCCTGTCTGAGTCAGAGGTCACTGGGGAGTCAGGTTTAGGAGAAGATAGAATTATGTTAAGCAGTGCTGAGAGAAAGATTCAGAGGCGTTTTCATAGCAGCACTGGTGCTGGTGTGTGTGTGTATGCATGTACATGTGTGTGAAGAAACACTCATGAAATAAGGAAAAAACAAAAACTAGTGGGGGCAGAGATTAGGTGGTCGGTCGATTGAAGCAGCTGAAGAGGAACTACAGAACGATGAGGTGCCCTGGGAGAAGAGGAGAGAGAGAGGCCCAGGGGAGAGCAGAGCTGCGATCAGACCCCTCTGGGGATGGGGCTGGAGAGACAATCATGAAGCCCTGGGAGAACAGACCAACAGCCCCGAAGGAGCCTCCTGGAAAAGCCCCTTTCTGAGACAGAGACAAAGAAGCTCATTCCCAGGCTGCGACTGCCTCTCCAGGCTCAGCCTGCTACGCTGACCTTGAGGCTGGCCCCCACCCACCAGGCAGAAAGCAGGGAAAGTAGCTGAAGACTTGGTGACTGAATGAGTCAAACGCAAAACATGGGCAAAGTGAACAACAGTTAGGTTTCTGAGTCGCCAGCAGAGATGCTTCAAAGCTGAGGCTTAGGGTGAAGGTAGGTGCAAGCAGATGGCTGGTGCCAACGGTGGGGTGTGCTTCCTCCTCTTGACTGATTCACTCCTGAGCAGATCACAAGACCTGTCATCTTTTCCTACTTCTTTCCTCAGGCGGGTCTGACGGTCCTCTCCAGGCCACACATGAGGTCAAACAACAACTCCCAAGGAGATGGGACTAACACCCAGGCCTCTGAGACCTAAGCCGAATCTGTGGGGGTGAGAGTGGGGTAGCAAAGTTCTACGCACACAGTTAACCAATCTAAAATATTTTCTCATTCTACCTTTGGAATATGCCTCCTTAGTAGGATTCAGTTCGGTTTACTTGCTGTCGTCTGAATTAGGAAGAACAGTACATAGGGTGGAGCCCATCTCTGAGACCCACTGGCCAGGAGTGATGCTGGGGAGGCATGATGCACCCCACCACCACTCTTAGGAATTCCTGTGTGACTGAGGAGAGTGAATTTCAGACTTCTTTTTTTACATGAGAAAAGTATTTTAAATAAATTCTATATGCGACCCCAACATACAAAACAGATAAAAGTGAAGCTATGCATGTGCCAGCTTCCCTCTCCTTGCCCCCGGCCCCTAACGCCAGAATAGGGGACAGATTAAGTAATGGGAGAAGAGATGATTGGGCCCTCACGTCATCACTTGAACTGTAGGGGTTCCCCTCTTTCAGCCCCCCTCTCGTCCTAAGAGCTTGAGTGGATTTTAGGGTCTTTGTTACTCTAAAATCCTAGACTTTTTATGAGCTCGGAGAGAGAAGATGATTACAGGTTTTTACTCATATAACATGAAGTAACTGAAAAAAGAACTATATACAGAGCAATTGTGTCATTTAGGTTCCTGGACATGACAAGGTGGCATTTTCCAACGTTTCCTCAGTAAGGGTTTCTCACTTGTTATCATTTCCAAGGATCATTATTATTATCATCATCTCTAGAGAGCTTGTTGTGAAGTTCCAATGCCAGAATATGACTTCCTTCTTCCTTTTTCTAAATCTGTGAATTCCATAGTTACATAAGCAGGATCAGGGAGATGAGGAGGAGCCTAGAGTTAATCTTTTTTTAAATGAATACAAAAATATTTTCCGTTACCGCTTCATAAGGTGTTTGTGCACATATATTAATGTGACCAGCACATTTTGTGGTATTGATTGAAAAGATTCATAAAACTCAACACCTCATCTGCCCAGAGTCAACACAGTGTTGTCCCCACACTTGATTCCATGCAGAAGCCAACACTTGACATCATTTTTGAAAATGCCCTGGCTAGTTTGCATAATGTTCACCTCCACTCTCGTCATCACTTTCAGACTGGTCACAACCGAGGAGGCCTATATGTGGCCTTGGACACTGACCAAATGTAGGCACCCACAAAGAGCTCCTAGTTTTGAGGCAGTTGGGCCACGTCTAAAGTGAAACGCTGGTTTCTTAGGGTACGAGGGGAAGGCCTGCCTTTTTTCCTATCCCTCCCATGGTACATGCCGTAGCTGTGCCATTTCCCCACTTTGCAGCACATTTTCTCCCTCGTGTTTTGAGCTAGAAATGGTGGCGGAGTAACAGACTCTGTTCATCATATTGAGTCACCTATATTTAATTGGGAAAACGGGTCGTTGTAACTCCGTCGACAGGACATGCTCAATTATATTCGTACAACCATTTTTTCTTCAGAAGGCATTACCATCTGGTCTAAGCAGTTAAATAAGCACAACTACGTGATATTGCAGCTAATGAAACTAAATGTGGCACAAATACATACATGGTACACAGAACTCACATTTATTTATCTGAAAGGATTTTTCTTGTTTAAGCGTAAGATACGTGGGTTGTGAGATCAGGACTCTGACATGGTTGGCTGGCTTTACTGCTTTTCAAACAACATAAGTGATTATTTGCTTCATATCTTCAATTCTTCAAACAGAAGAATTTCATCTTCAGAACCCCCAAAGTCCCCTGTTCGACCTGCCTGTACAGCACCCCTTTTCCTCTCGAAGGGGGCTGCTCCCTCAGTCTGTTATAGGGTCACTCAAAACTCTGGCTACCATAGCTCACCATGATCCAAGATTTATCTTTATCCTCTTCCCCAACCCTTTAAAACCTCCCAATTCCACTTCATGGTGGCGTGAGACTTTAATTAGGCCACAACCATAAAGACCCTAGCACAGAAACAGTATTTCTTTCCAATGTCTATTTCCTTTCCACTAACTTTGCCTCTCCCAGCCTCTGAGTTGGGTTGTGGAATGGCTTCACTGGCAAACCTAGGCCTGATCGTTTCTTAGCTAATGCTAACTGGAGAACCAAGCTATCTCAGCTCTGCCATCACATATGTAGAGACATCTGTTTTTATTTTTATTTTTGTCACCTCAGCCTTTCAATTTTCCTGGTAAAATAGTGCCCCAACTTTCCTTGCTCCCACTTCCAATTTCGGCGGGATTAATTTAAACCCAACTCCAAGTCTGGAATGGGCTCTGATCGGTTGAAGCTAGGAAGGAGAATGTGACGGATGTTGCTGGGAGGTACCCATGTGAGATCTGAGTTTGGAATCAAATCAAAAGAAGAAAAAACGTGCAAAGTACTCAGGCAGGAAGGGTAAATACAAACAGTACTGTGCCATCTTTTGAGCTTTGGACAAAAGTGGAACCAGCATTCAGCATTACCTGCCCCTATACTGTCTCCCATGATGACGACTGTTATGAGGTACCCCTCCAAGGGCGTTCCTGGTACCTGTGTGTGCCTGAGCTTGCTACATCCTTTGAGCACAGCGCTTCAAACTGCCTGAAGGTGTGGGCCAGGCCATGTCCACAGGCTGTCTTTCTTGAGGATGCAACAGTCTGTCTGCATCAACTCATTTAATAATGACCTGCCCCTGCCTAAGCATTGGTACCTAAAGGGAGCCCACCTGCACTGTGGTACAACCTGTGCCTAACAGATGTTCCTGCAAGCTTTCAATCTGGGATTTTAGAAATAATAACGATAACTAACATTTACGACGGACTTAGCATGGAATTAGTCCTCCTAATGATCCTATGAATTAGGTTCTATTATACGCTTTTCAGGAGGGTATAACAGAGGGACTGAGAGGGTAAGTAACCAAGCTAATAATGTCTTCCAACAAATAATTAGCAGTGGTGGGATGCAAATCCTGCCAGCCTGACTCTGGAGTTATATGCCCTTGAACCACAATGCTAGACTGCCTCTCTCAATAAAGTGGCCTAATTTCTTTGGTTCTCTCATATTCCGCCCCGCCCCCCAAGTTAAATTTCCTTCCATCACCAAGTATTTGATCTCCTTTACCCCTATCTATCTTCCCCTCCCCCCACATCCTACTGGTGACCACTGACTAGTTCACTGTCTGTATTCAGGTCTTAAAAATTCTGACACTTTTTCACTCGCTTGATTCTTTTTTATTTTAAATAGACACTCATCAGTAGAGCAGGCCACAACAAGTAATGAAACAACAAGGAATCATCTGCGTCTTAGTAGGCATTCAATTAACATCACCAAAGCCTCTTTCTGTGATGACTCTGCCTGGGTATACAGTTAACAGGTAAGTGGTTGCCTTTTCTTGGTGCTCCACATGAAGGAAGCTGGGACTTTAGCTGCAGAATGCAGGGGATAAAATTCAGCAGCTTTGCAAAAAGATAACAAAACATACCACAAAGGTCCTTTAGGATGGCAAAGATTAGCCTCGGTCTTCCACCTCACCCACTTAAGTTCCATTCCCAGAACATCTGGAAAACCTGACAGTTGGCCAAGTCTGAATACTTTCCCTTCAGTTCGTTTTATCAAGAATTTGGTAAGTCTCTGCTACATAAATATGATTCATATAAAAATTATCCCCACAAAGAATTTTTTTTTTCTTGAAAAAAAAAAAGGCTCCAACCTCAAGTAGAGTTTATATAAATAAAGGACAGTTTGGCTGGTCTGATAAAGCTTCTTGTAAAGTCAAAATGTTAAAACGAGACAATCAAATTAGATTTTAAGAGTAAGCCAGGCTCTAAGTAACCTATGAATTTACTACAGTTGTTGAATGTCCCTTCTAATTAGAAAATTAATGCTAAGTACAAAATTCATTTTTTTAAAATTCATTTGAATTGACCAAATAAGTTTTCCAGAGTTCACGGGAACACTTAATTTTCATAAAGAGTATATGAAGCAAATAACTTCATTATGAAGATGATTCATAAACTATAAGGCAGTATTCTTGGGGAGCAAACACACCATAATAAATTCTCTTGAACATAATCTCTTTTTGTGACATGGCTGTACATTTATTGAATATGTTTCAGGAAACCAGTATTTCTCTTTAGACATGTCCCAACTGCCTAGATGTTTATTTGGCCACATACATCTTTTTTACTCTATAAATTTTTCAAACTTGGAAGTGCCTTTTTTAGTCACTGTGGTTAGAAATTCTGTTTGTCTGGTGTCTGAAAGAACACCCAAAGGTGCTCCAAACTACTAAATCAATTCAGGGGCTTGTAACCAGAATCTTAAAAAATAATGAATAGACTAAAAATGACCAGAGTGCATATGCTTCCTAACTCTCTAATACAAATACTTAAAACAACACTGCAAATGTTTATAATGATGCTTACGTAGAGCCAACAAGATTCTGCCAAACTTATAGAGAAAGAAATGTTCAGGGAAACACACACGTAACACAAAGCTTTTCTAACGTGCGAATATGTGGATGTTGGGATGTTTGGTGTTGGGATGTTTGGAAGAGTTTTCTGCGCTAAAGGAGGCATTATCACCTATTTGCAGTCGATCGTTGATTTGTATCCTTGCTGCAGCATCTCTATCTTTCACTAGCTGGGTGACATCTTCGTTTCTCTGCTTTCTCACTTACTAAATGGGACTGATACTACCTATCTCACAAAGTTGAGACGCTAAAACGTGATAATGCATTAAAGCAAATGGACTAGTGCTTGGTATCTAGTCATTCATATGATAAATACCATCATGTTAAAGCACACTAGCAAGGATCCAAATTAAGGCAGCTATTATACGGTGTTTACTGCCGGTCTTCCCTCAGCTGCTTTCATGTTGATTCTTGGGGTCCTTTTTATATTCCATCCTGGGCTAAGGAAGAGATAGAGAAGCTTACACCCAGGCCCAACTGCACTGACTTTTCCTCCTCCACCCACCCATGGGACCCACCAACTCACAGCCCTAGCTGCTCCCAAAATGGCCCCTCCATCTCTCACAGTAGCATGCCCAGGGACATCTGGAGCCTCCCCGCTGCCAGCATTGGTCCACATTCACCATTTCTTCTCCCCTTTTCTTTCAAGGCCTAGTACCCCTGCCCAGCCGATCACTTTTCAATTCCACTAGCTATTTCACGTTGGATTTATATGCTAGACTACTTATTCCTTGGGGCCAGGGACCGTGTTTTAATTTTATTCCCCACTGGTATACAGCACAGAGTAGAAACTCAAGAAATGTTTGCGAAATAAATAAAATAAGCTCTTTGGATTTCAGTTCAAACAAGCTGCTCCTAGTGATCTCCATAAATGCCATGATCTGAAATAAAGACAGATTTAATATATGCTGAGAAGTCTGGCTTTTGTATAAGTTCCAATATAGCGAACTTTACTCTCATGGAATATTCCTATTACAAATGTGGAGGTGGCCTGCATAGTGATAGCCAGGCTTTATGAATGCGTGCTTCCCTTCTATCCACAAACGTAAGGGCACACAGATGACACTGGGGCTGCACGAAGAATGATACCAGTGGCTTCCTGAAGACGATGCTGTCATGACCTACCTCTGTGGCTTAATTTTTAGTTCAGACTGATGCTCACTCCAACAGAATTATCAACAGGGCAGAGTTTCTAACTGATTGCATATAGATGTTGAAGAAAATAAAAAGGAAACTGTATTTCAAACCTGGGTCAAGTCTCCATTTCACCTACAACAATGTGGAGGCTTAATAATTAATAAATGATTAAAGTGCTTGAGGACAGTGGTGTAAAAACCATAGCTAAGCAAGTCCTAAAATGCAAGTAAGAATAATTTGGTCTATGGATTGAATAACTTTCTTTTATTCATTTGTTTACTTATCCTTTGTCTGGCATCCCCAGTAAAATAAAAATCCCGTCAGGGCAATTTTTAAAGGACCAGTTACTCAAGCCAGATGAAAGGCAGAGAAGAGGGTATTACACTTCATTATTAACACTGTTGGTGTAGTGTTTTCTAGAGCCTCTTTCCAAAGCCATTCATTCAATAGACATTTTTGCTCCTAAAGTGTTAAGCCCATGGCCCCTGGGGAAACCAAGAAGAATGAATAAAGACAGAGAATACACACCTTGTGAGCTTGCCAGAGACCCTATTTTGTTTTTACTAAAATTCCCACAACAGTAAACACAGGAAAAACTTAGCAAACATTTTTTAATGTCCACAGGTTTTCCAGACTTCCATTATTGCTCTCTGTCTCAGCACAATAAATCCCACCTTGTGTTACACTCAGAAGTATTTATTTTAAAAACTCTCAAAGTTAGCTGGTTTGGGTCACTCTCAGGGAAAGAAAAAGGGTCAGGTGCTATTAACATTTCTGTTCTGTACTCTCACCTGTCTCCTTTCATTAAAACGGAAGTGCATGTCTGAAATGGGATCATTATCTTTGGTGGATACAGGTCTCAGCATTCCCCAACTCACAAATCCCTCAGCTTATTTAAATAACAAGAGCATAAAGATTAAAGCTGTCTTCTGTTTAGGAGACATCAGTAAGGAGATCACTTAGGCCTCAATATTCCTTTCAGTGCTAACTTGATGTATCATATTTTTTTTGCACTTTATTATATCCCACCAGGTTTTATCTATTTAAATCCCAGAATCTTTTGCTGACACGGCAAGGTAGAAGCAGAAATGTTTTGCAAAACTTAAATGAAGCTTTAAGTGAACATTTGTTCTATAAATCTTTAAAATGCTAGGTTATTCCTTGGAAACCACTTTTACAAGGCCCTTCCATCTTGCTTGAAAAGAGAGAGCACATAAAATTTATACCCACTTTCTGTCCCGGCAGCACCAAAGTGACATCAACAGGCGCAGTGCATTTTCATGCAGAATAAACACAAAGTTCCAATTAAACGCTAGATACCTAATGCAGCAGTTTTGTAATGAGAAATGGGGGTTGTGTCTCACTTCTTCAAACACTTTCTGGCAACGCTACACTATCTGCTGACATTCATGGAACCCTTCTTAACCTCCCCTAAAGCAAGCAGCTCCCTGCCAAGAGAATTCTTCTCCTTTTAAAAACATTTTTTATTTTATATTAATTTCAGGAATATAGCACATTGGTTAGACATTTAAATAGTTTATGAAGATTGTCTGGATTACTCTAGCACCCATCTGGCACTACACAAAGCCATTACAATATTACTGAGTATATTCCCTGTGCCGCACTCTGTGTCCTCTTGACTGTTTTGTAACTACTGATTTTTACTTCATCCTTTCACCTTTATCACCCAGACCCTCTAAACCTCCCCCTTTTGGCAATCACCAGTTTATCTTCTGAATCTGAGTCTGCTGTTGTTTAGCTTATTCTTTACATTCTGCATATAAGTGAAATCACATAGTATTTATCTTTCTGACTTACTTAACTCAGCATAATACCCTCTAGGTCCAACATCCATGTTGTTGCAAATGGTAGGATTTCACTTTTTTATGACTAATATCCCATGGTATATATGTACTAAAACTTCTTTATTCAATCATTTAGTGATAGGCACTTAGACTGCTTCCACATTTTGGCTATTGTGAATAGTGCTGCCATGAACATAGTGTGCACAGATCTTTACAAATTAGCTTTTTGATTTTCTTTGTACAAAGGCCCAGAAGTGCTCGGTCAAAGGCAGTTCTATTTTTCATTTTCTAAGGAATCTCCGAACTCTTTTCCAAAGTGGCTGTACCAATCTGCAATCCCACCAACAGTGCATGAGGGTTCCCTTTTCTCCACATCCTCACCAACACTTGCTATTTTTTAATTTATTGATGACAGCCATTCTGACAGGTGTGAGATGATATCTCATTGGTGTTTTAATTTGCATCTCTCTGGTGATTAGTGACCTTGAGCATCTTTTCATGTATCTGTTGGCCATCTATATTTTCTCTTTGGAAAAATACCTATGCAGGTCTTCTGCTCATTTAAAAAAATATTTTTTACTTGGTGTTGAGATGTTTGAGTTCTTCATAAATTTTGGATATTAACCCTTTATTAGATATACCACAGGCAAATATCTTCTCCCAGTTAGTAGGCTGTCTGTTTGTTTTGTTGATGGTTTCCTTTGCTGCGCAAAAACTTTTTAGATTAATGCAGTCCCATTTGTTTATTTTTCCTTTTGTTTCCCTTTCCCAAGGAAATATATCCGAAAAAAATATTACTAATAGCAGTATCAGAAAGTTTACTGTCTGTTTTCTTCTAGAAGTTTTAATTTCAGGTCTTACATTTGTCTTTAATCCATTTTGAATTTATTCTTGTATACAATGTAAGACAGTGGTCCTGTATCATTTGTTTGCATGTACCTGTCCAATCTTCCCAACATCGTTTGTTGAACAGACTGTCTTTATCCCATTGTATATCTTTGCCTCTTTTGTCATAGATCAAATGACCATAGAGGAATGGATTTATTTCTGGGCTCTCTATTCTGTTCCATTGATCAATGTATCTGTTTTTATGTCAATACCAAGCTGTTTTGATATACATGGCCAACAGATATATGAAAAGATGCTCAAGGTCATACTAATCATTAGGTAGTGTGATATCTCCAAATTTGTTCTTCTTTCTCCAGATTGTCATGGCTATTCACGGTCTTTTATGGTTCCATATAAATTTTTGGATTATTTGTTCTAGTTCTATGAAAAATGCCATTGGTATTTTGATAGGGATTGCACTGAATTTATAGATGGCTTTGGGTAGTAGTATGGCCATTTTAACAATGTTGATTCTTCCTGCATATGAGCACGGTATATGCTTCCATTTATTTCTGTGTTCTTCAATTTTTTTTCAATGACTTGTAATTTTCTGAGAAATCTTTTACCTCCTTGATTAATTTGATTCCTAGATATTTTATTGTTTTGGGTGCAATTGTAAATGAGATTATTTTCTTAATTTCTCTTTTGGATAGTTCACCTTTGGTATATAAAAATGCAACTGACTTCTGAATATTAATTTTATACCCTGCTACTTTACTGAATTCATTTACTAGTTCTAATATTTTTTGTTGTTGTTGTTGTTGCAATCTTAAGGATTCTCTATAAATAGTATCATGTCATCTGCAAATAATGAGAATTTTACTTCTTCCTTTCCAATTTGGATGACATTTCTCTTTCTTGTCTGATTTCTGTGGCTAGGACTTCCAATATCATGGTGAAAATGGGCATTTTTGTCTTGTTCCTGATCTTAAGAAAAATGCTATTAGCCTTTCCACATTGATAATGATATTAGCTATCAATTTGTCATATATAGCCTTTATTATGTTGAGGCATGTTCCTTCTATTTCCACTTTGCTCAGAGGTTTTTTTTTTTTATCATAAATAGATTTCATCTAATGCCTTTTCTACATCTATTGATATGACTGTATGATTTTTATCTTTCAGTTTAATAATGTGGTATATCATATTAATTGATTTGCAGATATTAAACTAACCTTGCATCCCATGAATAAATCCAAAATAATCATGGTGTATAATATTTGTAATGTATTGATGAATTCAATTTGCTAATATTCTGTTGAAGATTTCTGCATCAACGTTCATAAGGAATATCAACCTACAGCTTTCTTTATGAGTAATGTCTTTGGTTTCGGATTCATGGTAATGGTGGCTTCATAAAAAGAGTTAGGAAATCTTCCTGCCCCTTTAATTTTTGGGAATAGTTTGGGGAAATAAGTGTTAATTCCTCTTTGAATGTTTAGTAAAATTCACCCATGAAGCCATCTGGTCCAGGACTCTCTTTTTTGGAAGTTTTTGACTATTGATTCCATTTTATTGATGGTGATCTTCAGTCAGTTCATATTTTCTGTTCCTTCTTGACTCAGTCTTGGGAGATTGTGTTTCTAAGAATATTGTCCAAATTGTTGGCACATTATTGCTCATAGCATTTCTTATAATTCTTTAATCTTTTCCTCTTTCATTTCTGATTTTATTCACATGGGCCTCTCTCTTTTATTTCTTGATGAGTCTGGCTAAAGATTTATCAATTTATTTTTATCCTTTCAAAGAACCAGCTCTTGGTTTCAAAAATCTGTTGTATTGTTTTTCTATTTCTACTCTGATCTTTATTATCTCCTTCCTTCTACTCACTTTAGGTTTTATTTGCTGCTCTTTATCTAGTTCTTTTAAGTTTAAGGTTAGATTGTTCATTTGAGATTTTTCTTGTTTCTTGAGGTAGGCCTATATTTCTCTCTTAGAGATTGCTTTCGCTGTGTCCCACAGATTTTGAGGTGTGTTTCCATTTTCATTTGTCTCATGTATCTTTAGATTCCTTTCCTGATTCCATTGTTAGCCCATTAGTCATTTAGTAGCATGTTTTTTAGCCTTCTGTGTTTGTGTATTTTCCAGTATTTTTGCTTGTTTGTTTGTAGTTGATTTCTAGTTTCATACTACTGTGGTCAGAAAAGACACTTGATATGATTTTACTCTTATATTCATTGAGATATGTTTTGTGGCCTAACATGTGGTTTATCCTGAAAGACGTTCCATGTGCTCCTGATAAGCATCTTGATTCTGTTGCTTTAGGGTAAAATGCTATGAAAGCATCAATTAAATACGTCTGATCTAGTGTGTCACGTAAGGTTGCAGTTTCCTTGTTGATTTTCTGTCTAGAAGCTCTGTCCGTTGGTGTCAATGGGGTGCTAAATTCCCTACTATGACTGCATTACTATTGATCACTCCCTTTATGTCAGTCAATATTTCCTTTATATATTTAATGCTCATATGTTGGGTGGGTATATGTTTACCAAGGTTATGTCCCCTTGCACTGATCCTTTCATTATTATGTAATGCCCTTCTCTGTCTCTTACTATAGTCTTTGTTTTACAGTGTTTTATCTAATATAAATATTGTTATTCCAGTTGTTTTTCATTTCCATTTGCATGAAATAACTTTTTCCATCCTTTACGTTTAGTGTGTCATTTGATCTGAAGTGGGTCTCTTGGAGATAGCATATATGTGGGTCTTATTTTCTTACCCATTCAGCTATCCTATTTCTTTTGATTGGAACATTTAATCCATTTACATTTAAAGTGATTACTGATAGGTATATAGCTAATGGTATTTTATTATATGCATTTATGTTTTTCCCCCCTTCTTTTTTCAGAAGTGCCCTTAATATTTCTTGTAATACTGGCTTATTAGTGATGAATTCTTTTAGATTTTTTTCTGTCTGGGAAGCTCTTATCTCACCTTCAATTTTGATAGCTTTGCTGGGTAGAGCAGTCTTGGTTGTAGGTTCTTGTTTTTCATCCCTTTGAATATTTCATGCCAATCCCTTCTGGCCTGAAAAGTTTTTGTTGAAAGATAAGCTGTCATTCTTATAGGCGTACCCTTGTAAGTAACTAGCTGACTTTCTCTTGCTGCTTTTAAGGTTCTCTTTGTCTTTAACTTTGGAATTTTAATGATGATGTGTCTTGGTGTGGGTCTGTTTGAGTTCTGTTTGCATGCGACTTTCTGTGCTTCCAGGTTAGGAAAGTCTTCTGTCATTTATTCAAGTAGGCTCTCAATCCCTTGCCTTTCTCTTCTCCTTCTGGTATCCCTATGATGCAGATGTTGGTACACTTGATGTTGTCCCAGAGGTCTCTTAAACTTTCTTCAGTTTTTTAATATATATGTATTTTTGCTGTTCTGACTGGGTGTTTTCTGATACCTTGCCTTCCAACTCACTGATTCAAGCCTCTGCTTAACCTAATCTCCTGTTGCTTTCTTCTAATGTATTCATTTCAATTATTGTATTCTCCATTTCTGACTGGTTCTTTTTTATGGTGTCTATCTCTATTTTTATGCTTACTATCTCTCTGTTGAAGTTCTCACTGGGATCATCTATTCTCTCCCTAAGTTTACTGAGCATTCTTATAACCACTATTTGGACTGTCTCTGGTAGGTTGCTTGCCTTTATTTCATTTAGTTTTTTCTTGATTTTTCTCCTGTTTCATTTGCAACATGTTTGCTTTCTCATTTTGGTTGCTTCTCCGTGTTTGTTTCTATGTATTAGAAAGATTTGTTACATCTCTCAGCCTTGGCCAGATGGCCTTATGTAGTAGGTGTCCTGCGTGTCCCAGTGGCACAGCCTCTGTAATCACCTGTGCCCGGGGCTCTGTGCGTGTTCCCTGTATGGGGTGTGTGTTTTCTCCAATTGTAGTGAATCACTGATTGCTGTTAGCATGTCAGTGGATGGAACTGACTCTCAGGTTAACTGGCTGTGGGGACTGGCCAGGCCCATGGGGTATGAGTTACTGTGTGTGGGCTGACCTCAGCAGGCTTATGTACCTGTTGAGAACACCTTTTAAGTGTGATGCTTATGGGACTAGTTAGGTGGCGCTTTATTGTGGTCTGACACCAGCCTCTTGATGTGCTGGTTCTGTGGCCCCTTGGGAGGAGCTCCCAGGTGAGCCAAGGTCAGCCACTGCCTTTGATTGCTCAGGGCTACCTGGTAGGAGCTACAAAGAAATCTGCAGATAGTTGCTGCCTGTGCTAGATCTGGAGGCAAATGGGAGAGACCACACTGCTGAGGTCTGGTTACTCTCAGCACTGAGCCTGGGGCAGCTTACCAAAAGGACCAGTGCACCTCAAGGACTGAGACTGCCTGCCAGCTGCCTGTAAGACTGTAACTGGAAGAGCCGTTGGGTGATACGAGAGTGCAGGGACCCAGGGAATGACCAGTGTAAAGCAATCAGATTTCACGTAGCCAATGTAGACTCAGTTTTCGTGCCAATGCTGAATCTGTGGATTCCTATAAAAGTCTCAGATTGCAGCAAGGCCAGCTGCTGCCCACTTTAAGCCTGCAGACATCTGAGGTCTGTTCAAGAAATACTATAGCTCTGGGTGGGGCTTGTGGCATGCCACTTAAAGTCTCTCCTGGGATGCCCTGGCCACACATGAACCATACAAGCTGAGGGCTATTGTTTGTGGCCGATGGAAAGCACAGGGTGGGGATAGCTGCCTGGGAATGGGCTTGCCTTGGGTAATTTGTGGGTTGGGTGGGGCCCGGTCACAGAGAGACACAGGGGGAAGTGAACTGATCCCATCAGGCCAATGCAGATTCAAAATCATTCCCAGGGCTGAGCTCCCACAAAAGTCACAGATTACAGTATGGCCAGCTACCATCTGTGTCAGGCTTCATGAGACACTGCAGCTTGTGTTGATGCCAGTGGACCCCACCAAAAGTCTCCCCTGGAATGTGCAAGCTACGCACATGCCACTTGAGCCAAGAGTCATTGCAGCAATGAATGTGTTGCCCAGCAATGGGCACCATGTACAATTTGGAAGTCGGGTGGAGTGGGGTCTCAGGGAGACACAGAGTAGAGCAGGCTGATCTCACCCAGCCAATGGTGCTACAGAACTGGCTGTGAATGCAGAGGGTTCAACACGGGCAAGATGGCACATGTCTATAAAATGTTTCAAAGGGGGCCCAACAAAGTGCTGCTGCTCCAGTACTTATTCTGCTGCCTTACAACTCAGTCTTTCCCCATATGTCTCTTGTGCCTCCTGAGCTGCTGACCCTCCACCGGCGCCCAGAGTGAGTGTCTGCAAGTGAGTGAGTCTGTGTGCAGGCTCTTTAAGGGGATGTCTAAGTTTTCAGATTCCTTCCATCTCACTTGGAAGGTCAGATTCCTCCCTGATTTTTACAGTCAGATTTTGTGGGAACTCCTCTTCTTGGTACCAGAATCTGGGGCTGGGGAGCCCTTGTGTGGGGCTAAAGCCCATTGCTCCTTCAGGGGGACCTCTGTAGCTGAGCTCTCCCTTCCAGTGCTCAGCCACCATGCATGATTGTGGAATCAGCCAACTTCGTGTCTCCAACCCCTTCCATTGGTCTTGATGTGGCTCTTTCTTTATATCCTCAAATATGTGTTATGATCAGCTATACTTCAGGTGGTTCTCTACATTGATTGTTTTATACTTTGGTTGTAATTTTAATGCCGTCCTGGAAAAAGGCAAAACCCACTTTACGTAGCCTGGCATTTTGACCCCTCCAGCAGAATCTCTCTCCCTTGATTCATATGGTTTCAACACCCAGAATGCTATACAGAACTTATGGTCCAAACACTTTGAGAATCAATGACCTGGGGTGGGGGATGGCCTGAAACCCCTTTCCCAATTGAAACTCAGGCAACCTGATACGATAGCGTGTAAGTCTCATAGTTTTTAGGTTCTTAATGTCATCAGTGGACCAGTATATTTTGAAGATTTTTAAAGCAGTATTTCATCCTTCGCCTCGATCCTCCTGTCTAGCCAGTAGTTCCTGCTCACTCTCCCTGTACTCTTCCTCATGCTTGTCTCCTCTCATGCCTCTACTCTAGCTCATGTCCCTGAGTGTCCTTCTCAGAGGCTTCTAGTCCCCACTCATTTCTGTCCTATGTTGCACTTATGAATTAATAATTTCCTTTCTCTGTCCCCCTCAACACTGCATTATGTGAATAAGTTCAACTGATGGTTCTCCAGAATGAAAATCTCTATGTGATATGCATAATAGATTTATGAACTATACAGGAACCAGGAAGTCCCCACATAGCCCTTAAAATAGCTTAAAAAATACTAGAGTGCACAAAAAGTGTCCCAAGAACATCGGACTTTTTGTTCCATGGGTGTTTCTAAAGGTATCAAGTCATAATCGCTAACTGTAGAACTTTCAAATTCTCCTCTATTATTAACTGGTCATGGTTCAACTTTGACAATACACAAGCTTTTGGAACATATATTGATTCAATTCAGCAAAATTGAGAGCATCTCCTACATGTCTGACACTGTGCTCAACAATGGAAGAGTGACAATAAATCAGACAAACTTAGCACTCTCCTCCAACCACCAGACAGTAATGACCTGAAGGTGAGGGCCGTGTCCTGAGCACCTATAAGTGAGGCAAGGGAGCAGGCGGAGGGAACACTGACAGTAAGCCCTCAGTGCACCACACTTGTTTCCAATTATCATTTTCAGTAGGATGACCACCGTGGGTACTAGAATCCTTCCCTGAGTTTGAGTCCAGGGTCCCTCACTTACTAAATGCATGACCTCAGGCAAAGCATTTCCCTCTGTTTTAGTTTCCTCAGATGTCAATGGGAGAATCAGCAATAATCGATTCTTCTGGTGATTAAATGGATACATGAAGTGTTTGAAATAGTAGCTGACATACAGTAGGTGCTCAATATTAACTATTTCCTATACAAAATTCCTATAATATTGTCAGAAAAAGAAAAAATTTCTCCACTATTTGAACAAACATCTCATCATTGAAAATGATAAATTCATTAAAATTCACAATTTACATCAAAAGTTTACAACCTGGCCTTACAGTGACAAGAAACATGAAAAAGGAATATACAAATGCTCTTGCAGATACACACACATGCACAGTATCCATTTGTACAAAAAAAACTTTCAGGAAAAAAAACAAGATAAACAAAGATGAAAGCCATGCCCAGCAGCAACCATTTCCAGTGTGACCTGGTGAGTTTTCAGCTTCAAACGGGTCAGATCAAGTGCTCCCCAGCAGCGTTACCTGGGGATCTGTCACTCACACATCAAACTCCCTTCTGCTGGCCTCTTCTCACACATAAAGAATGCCAGATGCAGAAACATCACTGCCTTCTTGCCTGGAGTGTTGAGGGTCAGGGGCTGGGGAAAGGGTGTAAGATATAGTGGTTGTGGGAAGAGGGAAACCAGGAACGCCAGTGAGTGTGTTTCTTTGCGCCCACAAAACACCTGCATTACAACGTATCATGCGGTTTTCCAGAGACCCAATTTCAGTTTTGCTGTAGGACTGGCAAGAAATTCCTTTTGAGATCTTCAAAGATGGTATTGTTAGGACTAAAACACCCTATCAAACATGGAGGTCTGGCTCCTTCAGCACTGGCTGGAAGAAAAAGAATATGTAGGGTGACCTCATCCAGACTGGGCAGGAGCAGAAGGTAGCCTGTTGTTACCCAGCTGAGATTTCCTACTTATCTGTCCAATTCATTCTCCTCTATAAATGGCCTCAAGTGAAAATGGGGATCAAGTTATAGATTTCATTCTACAACTAATTCGGTAGGATATACCAATTGAGAACTAACTTTTATTCAATTGATACTTACCACTAAAGCAGTTCTTATGACTTACATTAACTACAACCAATCTTGATTTCTTTTATACTAAAGTATTTAGCATTTAATGAGTGCTAACTCTATGCAGACCATAAACCATTTTTCCTGTTCTACTCATGAACCATGGTTGGCTATGAAACCTTCAGTCATAATTTAAAAAGCAGCAGGAAAGTACAATAGAAAACAATCTGAACAGGCAAGGGTATGACCAGGTGTGTATAGCTGTAGGAAGAATGTTCACAATAGAATAGAGAGGTGGACCACAGTGGAGGCCAGAACAAGAATCTAAGCTAGAGGCAGAAGGAGCCTTCACCATGATGGTAGTGTTAAGAAGGAAAAGGTTTCAGACCCAATAATCCAGGACGTGGCTTGCTGATTGGATATAAAGTGAGACAGACAGAGAGAAAATGAAATGGGCATCTGTGCTTCAAACCTGCGAGACTGTCAAGCTGAGCGGGAGAAGGAAAAACTTACTTTGAGAAAGGCATCCAGCTGGTGGCTGGCGATGTCGCTTTGGGGCTCCAGAGGAAGGCCAAGAACAGAAAGAATAAAGGTGGGAAGTGAGGCCATGGACAGTGGGAGAAAAGAAAGCAAAGTGACAAGCAGTTAGCTAGGGACTATGCTAAGCACTTGGCATATGTTTGCCAATTTTGCCCTCGTAAGCCGCTGAAGTAAGAATAAGGAAACATACTCAGAAAAATTAGGTAACATTCTCAAGTTTCCACAGCTAAGTAGGTGGTAGAGCCAGAATCTGAATTCAGGTCTATCTGACTCTCATATCCATGCTTTTAAGTACCAGTCTCTATTAACAGTGAGATTTTCAGACATTTGAGGAGAATGAGGGGAGAACCTGATAAAGACAGTGAAAAGAATGAGAACGAGAGGACTGGCAGATGAAAGAGCTCCCAGGAAGAACAGGTAGTCAGTCAGGCAGCATGCTACCATGGTCTACTGAACTTTATGATAAGAAAGTCTTTGGTGGGTATTAAGAAATGATTTTATTAGTACAGCAGGGTATAATTACTCATTCAGGGGTTAAGAAGAAAGTATGACAGCAAGTATAAAACTGCTTGACTTTGAAGGGAAGGAGAGACTCAGATAAAGGTAGGGTTTTTGTTTTTGTTTTTTAAGTTTGAAGAAAACTTGCTTACGTTCACAAGCTGAGGAGAAAGGAAATGGTGAAGGGGATAGTGGGTAAAAACAAAAAGAAAGAAATGATTGATGTGACAAAGCCATGGAAAAGACAGTGAGAGTTGGCTGAAGAACATGGTTTTGATCTTGAGAAGGAAGAAGGACACATTTTGCTTTGACAGCAGAGGGAGTGATGTAAACATGAATTACGACGCTGACAAAAGAAAATGTTAAATGGAGGAGACGGAAGTCAAGGGTGACCTCATGGGGCACCCTTGGTTGGACCATCTATAATGACGTGTGATAGGAAGTCTGGACTGGAGGGTTTAAGAAGAGAGGGGAAATCTGGAGCAACCACTGTAAAGACTGTGAAAATGAGTGAATACTCAGCACCAGGACCTAGTCAGAGCTAGAAATGTGTATCAGATGCAACTGGCTCAGCAAGTTGATTTTCTCCAGCAATTTAACCTATGCTCTCGCCAATCTGGGCTGACAGGAAAGTACGTGCAAAGAGTCGACACACACACTCACATCACGGATGAAGACAGCCATCTGTGAAACGGCGCAATTTTAATCCCGCCAGCTTTGCGTCCAGGTGGATTCTATTACTCTCCAGGAAACAGCATGTAGAAAAAGGACCCAATGCCAGTGCATCACATGAAGCTGTCTAGTGTGCCTCATTTGTAGCTGTTATTAGCATGTAACAGTCTCTCAGAAGGTAAATGACGACTCGACATGTAGAAATGAGACATGGAAAGGGAGGAAGACAGCAGAAACAGAGAGAGAGAGAAACGCTCCTCCCTTGGGAGCTGAGCACTGCGTCCTAATGGGAGTGCTCTGCGCTTACCATTTGAAAAAGAGAAAGGACAAAAAGAAAGCAGGGTCCGTCAGTAATTACCTAAGGGCCATCGTTATCTTTCTGATCCATCGCTCCTAGGATGCAAGAGGTGCAGGCTCCGAGCACTAAAATGCAGCTAATGAATTCCATGGGCATTCCTTACAGGAGCACTGGCCCTACCGCTGGGTGGCCGAGTGCCACACCACGGCCCTGCCATTCCCACAATTCCATGGGAGGATAAGCAGGGCCAATGAATTCCACACCACGTCCCGCTTCGTGGGGCTGGGAGAAATTCTTTGCAATTTGAGGCCACTGCTGTGACATTAACTCCAAGGCTCCTTTCCGGCAGATCCATTACATGCAACAGGAAGCCCCAGCAGACCCCGTGGCTGATAGATGCTGTAAGTACGAAGCAGGTGTCTCGGCAATGAGAACACCCACCACAGCTCACCTACTATGAGTCCATCCATTTGCTTATTATCAGGAATTTTCTGGGTATTTTGAAAGGTAACAGTGCCAATTTTAGCATCCTTTCCGGGATAAAAAGAAAATCACTAGACAGTTTCAGATCAACAGCAGAAGGACCAATACCACTTACCATATTCATGGGGGCGTGTTTACTGTCAAAACTATGGGGTGTTGGTTCAGGATCCCAAAAAGAATCTTTTTGCCTGCTTTAGAACAGGCAGCCTGAAGGCAGCTTCAAGTCCTTTAATCACTATCTTTAACCTAATAGTTATGTTTGATAAAATGTTTCGGTAGTTTCAGAGCACTTATAAAAACAGTATTTCAGCCAGTCCTCGGTGCAACTAGTGACATGAGTAAGGAGGGTGGGGCAGGTATTATCTTCATTTTACTGACGAGGAAACTCGAGGTCCCTGGCACACTGTGATAAGCCTAAGCTTGAGTACCCTCAGAACTGAGGTGCTCTTATACTTTCAGACATTTAATTATAATTTCATATGGTTAATTTTAAAGAAGTTTTCTATGCTGAGTCTAAACGTGTCACCCTGCAACTACTCCTAAGTGGCTTTATTCTTCTCTTTGGAACAACAAAAGCAGAATCTAATTCTCTTCCATTGTTTTCATTTCAATCAACCCTCAACAGCTGTAGTCATGTGATGCTCTTCAGCAGTTTTTTGATACATGAGGATGTGTGTCAATATCTTTTTTCCTCTGGTTCTGCACTGACCAAGCCATGAGCCACGTGTGATTACTTAAATTAAAATTAATTAAAATTAAACAAAATTTAAAATTCAGATGGTTGTCACACCAGCCACATTTAGCCACACATGACTTGTGGCTACCGTACAGGACAGTGCAGAGCATCTCCATTGTACAGACAGTTCTGCCACACAGCACTTTTCTAGACTCATGACCTGCTCTGTCTGAGTATCTGGCTTACATACCAATAGCCTTGTAGAGCCATCCTTTCCTGTCACTTACTTGTAGTAACGCCGTTTCAGAGAGTATCTATTTGATCTGATCTTTTTCTAATTGTGAGGGGTACTGAGAGAGAAAAGAAAAAGAACTCACCCCACATTGTGTCAGCTTAGAGACACTTAATTGGTTTGTGAGTTGGCTGACAAGCTTTAATATTCTCATCTTTTCAAATCTAAACTCAGCTTGAGGCCAAATCACTGCCTATATTTAATACACACAAAAAATCTATTATTAAAATGGAAGTGTTCTTTTTACTTAAACTGACAAAACAGAGAAGACAGACTTCAAATCTTTACTTTTTACTTCTGAGGAGCCTGGGCAGAGGAAAGGAAGGAAAAATAATGCTCATTACTGACATTTGGAAACTCTTAGTCTCTCACTGGCCCCGACTGAGCTTTATTTTGGCATCTTATCTAGTTGCTTTTTAAACCTGTAAAACTTGAAAGCTGTAGCACTGATGACACAGTTGCAAAGAATTACAAAATATTAAAGCGCAAAAGGACTTTTGAAATAATCTAAACCAAAATCCCCATTGGATTAGTAAACAGAGGCTCAGAAGGTGTCAGTCATTTTGGTCTAGAACCTGGTCTCCTGTTTCTGGTTTCAGCATCCTCCTGTATACTGCAGCGAGGTGGCCCACTGAAACATCCACTGGCCGTGCAACATGTCATACTCCAACCTCCTCTGCAACCATACTTTCTTTTGATGATACCCAATCCTCCTAATTCAGGTAAGATGAAATGGATACTTATAGTAAGGGATCTCCAAGGCAAGATTACCATAAATCACACACGAAGGGCAAGGTTTGATGAAATATATTCACTTTCTTATTCTGAATCTCTTAAGAGTTTCCTCATAGGCCCTAGGAACAGAATTCAGGGCCCATTTCCAAAGTTATTTGTATCATACTGGGGTCAGCCATAATAGAAGTACCAAAAAAAAAAAAAAGAGAGAGAGAGAGAGAAACTTTAAAAATGTTCTTTGTCAATAACGAGTAGGAAATGTAGAAAGGGGACACAGAATTGAGAATTAAGTTAATAATGATGACAAAGCTATGTCAATGATGGCAGCCAACATCTGAGCACTTACTAAGATCCAGGCAGTGGTCTCGGGGTGTTCCTTGCATTATTACATCCTCACACCCGTGACACAGGTACCTCTGCTACTTCCATGACATAGATGAGGAAAAGAGAATCAACAGGCTCTGAGTCCTATCACATAAAGTTTTAGAAAAGCTGGTGGGTTGAAGCATAACTTACAGAAACAGGATATGCAACTCACAAAAGGCCTTTTTGAGAAGGAGAAACTATAGAAACAGCTTTTTGAATTTAATTTTTTTGACTGGTAAGACAAAAACCTAGGCTTAGTGGTCCTCAGTTTAAACAAAAATTAAGAGAGCCAAACTATGAGAAGCTTGTCATTTTTAAATGCATTTTATTTTACTTGTTTATATTTTAAAACTTGTATTACAATAAAATCACCTTGACACGATGACAAGTATTTTAAAGGAAAAACAAAATTGTCTTCTGTTGGTTGTGTCAGGAACCAATACTTCAAAAAGGAGCTGTGTTTGGTGTCACATTCCCTCTGATATTCATGTGACTGATCTTCTGAACTGAGGAGTAGGGGAGAAGTCAGAGGAGAGCAAAGGTCTGACGTTCCACCCAGCCTGCTCCACTATCTTCTGCCTAATCTAGGCCTACTTACTGAGAGTGCATAAAATTCATTCCTTCTGTCACCTATCTCCGTCCCATACTAGGCCTCCCCGCAACAAACCCCACTGAAATAAACTTCCAGTCGCTGTAACACTTTGTCTCTCAGCCCACAAGCAAGGGCTTTACAGAATCCAAGGCAAAAACCCGGCGCAACAAACAAAGATGCAATTTGTTTTCATCTCCCCACATTTCCACTGACTATTTGACAAGTAAGTAAACTGCCAAGAGAAGATAAAACTATCCTTCTACTTACTCTACAATAGAAAAAAGAGCCATTATTCTGGTCCAAATTAAGTAACAGACTTGATTCAGTCTTGAAGTTCTTGGAATTCTTAAATAAAAATATGTGACCTTAATTTGCCTTAGAGCTTTACTTTCTCTATCTCTTAACTTCTCTCTCAGATCTGTGGGCAAAACATAATAGGGTTAACATGCTGCAAGGATGAGCCATGTTTCTTAATCACTAAACAGCTGTTTATGAAATAGGACTGAGATGAGAGAATATGGTTTCTTTTCCTATTGATGAACATACTTCAATAAGTTATACTATAATTAAAATCCTTTCTTCGTACTCCATTTTTTAAAGACTGTGTAACAGTAGTGACATTTTAGATGTAATTCATAGGTTCCAACCAATGATTTTCTCCTGTATTCATTTCAGTATCTGTAATCCCTTTCAATGACCTGAGCTTTCAGTGGTAAATGAAATATTTAAACAATAATCAGATACCTGCTAAATGCTGGTACAAAAAGAAAGATATTGGAGACATAAGGTACAGTACATGCAAATAAAGAGGCAGGTTTCTATTTGAGTAACTTTTATAGAATTTGGGCCAAAATATAAGGAATAGAATCTTGTCTTTAATGCCTATTCTCATTTTCACTTTCTTTCTTGTGTTCTTAGTGTCCTGATCTCTATACCATCAAAAGTTGGCCCTAAAAAATGCCATCTATATATTTAGACACTGGTGTAAAATTCTGAGAAAGGGCTTTTCTGAGGCTGTATACATAGATAAATATAGTATAAGTTGTTAGACAAGAAATAAAACATTTTTTGTAACTACAGACAGAAACTTACCCCACTAGTCCTTAACTCATGGTTCTGGACCAATCTATACTCACAAGTGCACCAAAAGTTGCAAAGATATCATAGTAATTACAGTGTCATTACTACTACAGAATAGTGTCTACAAAAATAAGTGGTAATTAGCACCCTGCCCACCCAGTGTTCACCTTTCTGAACAAGAGTGCTCAGTGCGTTCTTCTACAGATCCAAGAGGCAATGTTCCCATCTGGTAAACAAAGACTTGGCATCACATTCTCTCTTGCCTCTTATTTTAGCCAAGTAAAATACCAATGTGTGCTCCATCTATTAGATTAAAAATTTTTTAAATATATAGACAGATATTTCAGGGCATGTCTGAGAAAAAATAAAGACGTATTTGTGCTTTTGTATGTCACTTGAGAACTACTAGTGAGTGGGTAGTATTGGTGGAATACTTAGTATATGTTAAGTGCTATTCTAAACAGTTTGCATGTTTTAACTAATTTAATAAATTTTTCTCTTCACTATATTGCCACAGTGACAATATTTGGTAAAATTTATTTACAATCACAGCTTAATACTTAAAGGCAATCAATGGGTTAATTGTAAGGTGAACTTCAGACACACTTTAAATGACTGGCTTTATTATTGAAAAATAAGTCTTTGCCAGGTTTTCTCCATCTGAGAAATAAACATAGGAGTAGAAATAATCAATTGGTGTTTAAAACATTCTAAATTTTACTACTGATACTCTTGAGGCTGGATACACCCTCACTAGTATATTCCTAGCACATCCCCACAAATGCTGATGACGGAACTAAGATAATGATGAACTAAGGTGTTGGAGAAAGTGGGATAGGTCCTTTCTGGAAAATATTTTTTGAACTCGTGGGGCTCATGAAGTTCACATAACAATTCCCTCATCTTTTTCCTCTTCCTTCAGGATGAAGAAAGCCTGATTGTTTTATGACATCTGATAGCCAGGGGACTAGTCTGGCTCAATCCTTATTTGAAAGTCTTGAATTCAACCACGCTTGGCAAGATCAGCATAAGAGAAATTTGATCTAAGTTTCAATTATTGTTAGTAAATAATCACTGAACTATAAACAAATAAATAAATTTTAAGTCCTTTTAAAAGAAAATAATTTTTAAAAAATAGTTACTATATACTAGGGACAAAAAAAAATCAACATTGGTACAGGAACATAGTTCCTCATGGTTTCAAAGTGGGGGGTTGTGAAAGTAAAATCATCTCATCTGTTAGGTCAACTATTATTCCCTCCTTGACAGATAAGACTTTCAGCCCATGGCTTATAGACACCAAAACACAAAGCATGTTGTTAAGCCAGGGACGCTATCTCATTTACAACCTTAAAAAATTCTATGCTAAAGCAAAAAAAAAAAAAAATATATATATATATATATATATAAATAAATACATACATACATACATACACACATACATACATACATAAATAAAAATTAGCACACAGAGAAGACTAAACTGCTTATTCAACAGGTCATTTTTTTTTCTTTTTTAAATTGGGGACTCTCTAAAAATATATCAAGGCCAAGGTTATATTGCATATTTTATCGTGTTTCAATAAAGTTACTGTTCAAGATCGAAACTTGCTTTCAGAAATCCTGATGACTGCAAAGCAGTGACGGCAGAGGAGGAAGTACAGGCAAAGAGACTTAAGCTGTTCCACTGTGTTATTCTTACCTCTGTGACCTTGGCCAAGTCACGTAGCCTCTCTGGCCTCAGTTTCACTACCTGTGAAACACAGATGATAATGCCCTCTATCTTGCAAGGTTGTAGAAAGGTTTAAAGGTATTATATGTAGACCTCATAGCATATGGCACATAAGAAAGTCTCTAGTGGACAGACAAGCTATAACTCTTAACAACTTACTATAAGCATTGCTGCAGGTCCTTCACGAGGACAATAATGCATTTGAGGTGTTTCATTTTTATAACAAAGTGTTAGATTTGCTAACCCCACTCCTAAAGTCAGGTGCTAATGAGCTTTCCTATCACTCGTGCTAATGGCATGGAACACCATCAAATACTGATGTTTAATTTTGTTACACTAAATAGGAACAATTTTACTCACAAAAACATGATTATGTATGTATTTAAAAATAAAGGTGGAATAATGTTAGAAGCGTGGTGGTGTGAGAGGTCCTTTTGGTCCCTTTCTTGAAGTTACAACAAGTTGAACAGCTATAATTCAACAAAGAATTCCTTGATTAACCTATGAACATGTCTGAGAGATCTGTGAATCAAAAGTAGGAAAACAGAAACAACATCCACTTATGATTAAAATATTCAATAAAATGGGTAAAGGAGGAAAGTATCTCAATGTATAAAGGCCATATATAACAAACCCTAAGCTAATATAATACTCAATGATGAAAAGCTGAAGCTTTTCTTCTAGGGTCAAGAACAAGACAGGGATGGCCAATCTCACCACTGTTATCCAACACAGTCTGAGCCAGAGTAATCAGGCAAGAGAAAGAAATAAAAGGCACTCAAATGAAGAAGCAAAATTAACACTTTTTGCAGATGACATGGTTCTTTATATAGGAAACCCTAAAGACTCCCCCTTAAAAACTATCAGAAACAATAAGCAAATATAGTAATGTCACAGGATACAAAATTAATGTACAAAAATACATGGCATTCCTATATATTAACAATGAATTTTAGAAAAAGAAATGAAAAAAAAAGTTCCTCTTGCAAATGCAACAAAAAGAATACCCAGAAATAAATTTAACAAAGCATGAGAATGACCTATCAACTGAAAACTATAAGTATTACTAAAAGAAATTGAAGAAGACAAAATAAATGTAAAGATTATTCTATACTCATAAACTGAAAGAACCAACATAGTTAAAATGGCCATATTACTCAAAATAATATACATATTTAATGTTATCCCCATCAAAATCCCAATGGCATTTTTGAAAGACACAGAACAAAAAAAAAATCAGATTTGTATTAAACCAGAAAAGGCCCCAAATAGCAAAAGCAATCCTGAGAAAAATGAACAAGGCCAGAGTTATCACACTCTCTGGCTTCAAATTATGCTATAAAGCAACAATAATCAAAACAGCATGGTGTTGCCAGAAACATACACACACAGACCAAAGAAACAGAATTCAGATCCAGAAATAAACCCACACATATTTGGGCAAATAATTTTCGACAAATGAGTCAAAAATGTACAAGGAAAGAGAGCCTCTTCAATAAATGGTGCTGGGAAAACTGGAAAACCACCTGCAAAAGAATGAAACTAGACTGCTATTTATCACCAACACAAAAATTAACTCAAAGTGGATCAAAGACCTAAATATAGACTGAAACAATAAAACACATAGAAGAAAACATAGGTGCTAAACTTACAGGACTTGATCTGAGAGGATTTTATGAATCTGATCTCAAAAGCAAAGGAAGTAAAAGCAAAAATAAGTGAATGGGACTGTATCAAAGTAAAAAGCTTCTTCGCAGCAAAAGAAACCCTCAACAAAACAACAAGGCAACCAACAGATGAGAGAAGATTATTTACAAATAACACTTCTGTTAAGGGGTTAATATTCAAAATACAAAAGATATAAAGAACTCATACAACCCAACAACAACAAAAAACAAACAATCCAATTGAAAAATGGGCAAAGGACCTGAACAGGTACTTCTCCCAAGAAGACATAGAAATGGCCAACAGATATATGAAAAGATGCTTAACTTTACTAGCTATTAGAAAATGCGAATCAAAAGCACAATGAGATACTACGTCTCACCTGTTAGAATGCCTATTTATAATAAGACAAGTAATAACAAGTGTTGGGGTGGTTGTAGAGGAAAAGGGAACCCTCATACACTGCTGACGGAATGTCAACTGGTACAGCCACTTTGGAAAACAGTATAGAGGCTCCTCAAAAAATTAAAACTAGAATTACCATATGACCCAGTAATCCCTTTTCTGTGTATTTACCACCACAAACCACAATTTGAAAACATTCAACAGTAAAGATATACGGAGCCCTATATTCATTGTGTTATTCATAGTGGCCAAGACATGGAAACAAGTGGAATGTCCTTCAATAGATGATTGGATAAAGAAAATGTAGTACAGATACACAAGAGAATATTTACTCAGCTCTCAGAAAAGATGAAATACTGCCATTTGTGACAAGATGAGTAAAATAAGTCACTTGTTTCATGCTAAGTGAAATAAGTCGGATGGAAAAAGTCAAGAACCATATGATTTCACTCATATATGAGATATAATACTGAAAGCAACAAGAACTAGACAAACAAACAAACAAAAACTCATAGACACAGACAACATTACGGTGATTGCCAGGGAAAGGGGGTTGGGGGATAAAAAGAGTAAAGGGGATCAAATATATGGTGTCGGAAGATTTTACTTTGAGTGGTGAACACACAATGCAATATATGGATGATATATTATAGAACTGTACACTTGGAACCTATTTAATTTTATTAACCAACGTCACCCCAACACATTTAATAAAACTTAAAAATGCACGTGTGCCCACACACACACACACACATACACAAACCAAATAAAAGATGGTGTTCTCAGCACAAACAAGATGTTGAGCTAAGTATTATCCACAGTCAATAGCTTTTTGTGTTATACTTGTTATCTGATAAGGCAAGGCTCACCAAAAATATGCATTGGAAAAACATATATCTAAGATAATGTTACCCATTTATGTGGCTGTCCCCCCGCCTCAATCTTTCAGTAGAGAAAAGGCGGTAATCATTTGATTATAGACAGCGAATTGGCTCAGTGTAGCTCACAGAAAAGCTATTTTGATGGAGGAAAGTCTGAGAACCACCGATCTCAGGATCATGCAGATTTTTCCAAATTCCATCTTATAGCAATTCAAACCTCCACGGCCTTACAGAACTGGTGTCCAACTACTCTCAGAAATGCTCTTAAATGAAAAGTCACAATTTAACCTGTGCATTGAGTTTCTATTGACACACGAAATGGATAGCATAAGTCATCTCTCTCTCATACAGACTGTACTCAAAAGTCCTGAACAACACACTGTTCAAGGTCTGTCATCTCAAGTCCCTTTACAATTTCTTCTTAACATTTAGTGAGAGGAAAGCATTTCTCTGTTTTGATGAACTTTAATGTTTCATTTCAATAGATAATACAAGAAAAACTATAAAGAAAAAAATAAAGCCTAATCTCTATTTTCTGTATAGTCCACAGGAAACATTTAAGTTTTATGCCGCGCCCCCTCCTCCCGCCCTTTGGCCTATGTTGTCCGGTGTAGTAACCTTCTTCTGTTTCCTGAATCCTTCATTACTTGGTTAGTGCTCTCTATTCCTTACTGGTTTTACCTTTTTACTTGTTAATCTTTTATTAGAAGTGCTCTCAAATCTGAGAATTTATATCCAATGGATTTATGCATACTTTCTAAGCCTTTTATGTCCATATAATTGAATAGCAACTTAAAAAGGTAGAAAATTAAAGACTTGCTCTATGTTGATGTATGTTGGTTAAAGCCATGTGTTCTGTAGATGGTCATCTCCAAAGAGGTTGGCACAGGTCTGCCTTGCTTGATTTTTAAATTCCACTACTAAATCCCTGCAATAGTCAAAGTTTTAACAAATACTTTAATGAATTAACTTAATGTTTAGGCATTACTTGTCATGAAATTAAGAAATTAAAGCATGTTTTTCTACTCAATAAAATGCCAAGTAGAATTTCTTACTGAACTTGAAAATTTCTATTTAAAGAAAAATTGGAGAGAACCCAAATTCTGTTTTTATGAACTCAAAGATGTGAACCTACATTGTTATAAATAATACATAAAGACTGATTCATATTTGGTGAA
The DNA here is from genome assembly GCA_030015415.1 of Cynopterus sphinx. Classification (NCBI taxonomy): domain Eukaryota; kingdom Metazoa; phylum Chordata; class Mammalia; order Chiroptera; family Pteropodidae; genus Cynopterus; species Cynopterus sphinx. The sequence continues at coordinate 85,809,717 of CM057379.1, read as the reverse complement.
AGGTCTTTAAAAAAAGGAAACCACAGAGATTTGATTTTTCAGTGGGCAACGTAAGCTGGGACACTCTTTCTGAAGTGGAATGTGACAGCCTATAGAGCATTCTGAAAAGGGCTTCATTTCCTTTTATGGAATACTTCTGCAAGGAGATATATATTCCCCCAAAGACATAATCACTAAGATACAATACTATCCATGAAAATGATAAACTGGAAAAAATCCAAATATACTAAAATAGGTTAGACATGTAATGGCCATATCACAGGATTCTGTGCAGTCACTAAAGACCAGGCTACAGCAAGATATTTGATCACCTTGATGAAAGTTTATGTGAGACAGAAAAAGCAGAAGGACTGGAATGTTTCTATCGAAATTTTATTAAGAGTGGTCACATCACAATTTCACAAATTTTACTTTTTTCTTTTTAATGTTCTCAATGCAACTATGTTGCTACTATAATCAGTAAACCAATAAACTGTATTAAAAGAGAGTCTTTAGGTGTTACCTTTGTAAAGGGAATGAGCCCTGCTCTCAGAAACTTTTCCTTCTCTGTGTTTCTCTGCAAGATGTCTGCCGAGGATGTTCAGACATTCAACCAGAACGAGCAACAGCTTCAGAATTTCCCAACTTCAGACACCATGTCACACGCCAAATACACGTTCATGGGGAATCTCTATAGCCTGCAGTACTGCCATCACCTCTGATGAAGAAATCTGATGAAGCAATTCTGATCCAGGGTAACTGTGCCTCACAGTGGGTGGGGGACACTTTGAATCACATTAAGAGACACATCCACTGAGTAAAATGTTGAGGTGTAATTCAAAGCTGGCTAAATCTGAGGCAGCCATCAAAGTAACCACTATCCTATCATCCACCGCTCCGCTCCCCAGCCTCAGTTTTCTTACTTATAAATTGGGATCTGAGACCACAGGTACTTGAAGTCTCAATCCTGCTGTGAAGTCTCAGGGTTTTAAGAGAATAGTCTAAGGCATGGGATAAACTGGGATAATGCTGAGTGAGAAGAGGACCCCTGCTTCTGCTCATAGGATGACTTGTAGGGGTTCCCTGGCTTCAGGCAGAAAAGTGGCATAGGTCTGCAGTGCTGGTGACGGGCATGGAACTGCAGGGAGGAATCAAAATACCATGCCCTGAGCTCTGAGGAGGGCGCCATGCTGGGGCAGGGGAGCATGCTGGCTGAGCCATTTCCCCTGGAACAGTTAGAGATCTGAAACAAGGACCATGGTTAGAACACGAAGAAGCCAGTTGACATGTGCCCTTCCTATTTCATACCACAGGCACCAGGGTAAAGGGGAATAGCAGCATATGTATCTAAAACAAGCGGTCAAGAGGAAAAAATAGATGTTTTTTGTAGTTCTTGTTCTGAGAGGGGTGAAGAGAAGACGAGAAGGATGCAGGACACCAATAAAGCCTCTGGCAAAAAGGAAACACGTGCATTGCAGATGGAGAGGCTCATTTCTTAGAGAGGAAATGGGGGCCGTAAGGTGACCTTTATAAATCTCTGAATTATATAGCATTCTCTGGGGTGTCTTCAATCTAAAACGACTGTATCCCACAGGGGATTAGAATGGATAGGTTCTCTGTCTTTCCTCTGAGTTACTGTGCTAGTAAACCAAACAAGGGCAGAGTGTGGACCAAGGAAAACCGCTGAAGCCAGAACCGTGATTTGTGATGCTGTGGGAGATGCAGCAGGATGCTATGTGCCTGTCTGTGTGTGCATGCGAGTGTGTGTGTGTGTGTGTGCGCGCACGCACACGTGCAAGTGCAACATCTCTCAATTGCTAGATAAATCTCAGTTCCCTCTCCTACCCAGCCGTACTCACTTGGGGATCACCAGTCCTCCTTAAGGGAGCTGCTCCTGCCCTTCAACAGGCAATTATAGGTCCCTGGGGCCCCTGGTAAGGGGAGGAGGGCAGAGGGCTGCAGAAGGCATCGACCCAGAAACCTCACTGGGACAGGAGACACTGGGCCTGGTAAAATGGAGTGGAAAGCAGCAGCTATTTATCATACTCTATTAATTCAAATGGAGGGGCTGGGGGTGGTGGCATCCAGTGGAGGGTTGCAAGGTCCTTTCTTACCTGAGTATTATAGGTTTCCTTGACCCAAGGGAGACTCTGGAAGAAGCATTTTGTCTCCAAGATTCCATTCTTAAAGGAGAGCAGCCCCGCTGACTCCTCTGCATAGTCACAGGGGAGCTCAAAGGGAACTGTTTCACAAGGAGCGTAATAAACGTAGGTTTTTAACGAGAAAGGGTATACGATGGGATGGGAATGCTGGCCAAAGAAAACACCTTAAGAAAAGAGCCACCACACACGCATGTGCAGATACTCACATGCTCCTTCCCTCACAGACCACACACTCTCTCCTAAGGCCTTAGGAGAAGAGCTCAGAGGAACAGGGATTGGCAGACAGTCAGGAAGCAGACAGGAAAAGGATGAGCCCAGACAGACTGCCCAAACCACCTGCTTGGTTAGACTTTGTCGTTCTTAACGAAATCCTCTAATTTAGCCATCTCTAAAGTGACAAACACATTAACACAATCTAGTTGTTTTATTACTGAAAATGCTAGGTAGCAGTGAATGGATGGCCAGGAGGATATAAGCAAGAGGACAGGATCAAGACTGGTTTTAGGGGAAAGAAGGGACAGGAGAGGGATGCATTAAATTAACTCAAGAAGAAAGCCAGCAGTAGGTATGTCAATTTGACAATAATGGTGTTTTTCAATGACTAAAGCAAGTTACAGTATGCAATCCAATTTAGTATAACTGTGACTTACTGTGAGTTCTATAAACTTAATCAATGCCTGGTTTTCAGGGCATTGTACAAGCTGGAGCTCTATAAATATTAGAAGTGTCTGTCAATTTCTCCTTTCGGGATTTAGTATGGCAGGTTTTAAAAAATGTATGTTTGTATCTAAATATCATCATCCATTATAAATTTTTAAAAAAATTTAAGCCTTAATATTACCTATGTTGACTGATGTAAAATTCATTAATTATAAGATTATAGCAGGCTGGTGAGGGAGGTAGGATGGAAGCAGTGGGCCAGAACAATACAAAATCTTTTTTTTTTTTTAAATCTCATAGATGCTTCATGTTCTTGAAGGCCCAACTTTACGGGTTCAAGAAAGAATACTATTTAAATGGTCCCTTTTCTATTTCAATACATAAAAACTCCTAAACTATAAAAACTCAGTAAGAAAGATCAACATATACTGAAATACGTTATGCCTCCAAAAAGTAGAAAAGTTAAATGAAAGTAGAGTTTGAAATTTTATACCTACTTATAAAATGAAAAAAAAAAAAAAAAGTAATACTTTATGTATCCATGACCAAGAATAGCCTTTAACATACATGTTCCCTCACTTAAGCAAACATGCACTGGGAAATTATTACGAACAAAAATGCAGTGCACTTGCTGACTACCCCCTCTCATGTTCCAACATATTTGGTACAAATACAACTATGCACATTAATAAAATGTAATTTAGACCAATTTATGGGAAACCTAAGTTTGAATTAGGGCCTAAATGCTCATAAAAGGAATTAAAAAATAAATACAAAATTATCCTAAAGCCCAAAACGTAATCCTAAAAACCAAAAGACCTTAGAGGGTACATTTAGTGAAAGAAGAAGACATATCACCAGAATCTTAAGAACTTGAAAAGCTAGCGCTTTTAAAGCCAGTTAAATATGATCAAACCTCCCCTTATGATCCTTGTGACATCCTTTCAATCTTGCTTATTTGTTCAGCAAATTGATGAGGTTTTACAATATTGCAGAATACATCCCCAAAGTGCACCCTTTAGAAGTCTTTCCAAATTGAGAAAATGTAAGCCTATGTGTACAGTGACAAATGGATGAGAAATATTTCCTGAAAAGCTGAGCTCAATCGCTTCCCAAAACATCATTCTTCTCTGTAACACTGCACCACCAGCTTGTGGACTTCAAAATGGTTGTGATCACTATCAAAAAAAAAAAAAAAAAAAAAAAAGTGTTCTCCTACTAATATGTTTCGGTGAATGAATTAGTAATATTCAAGGCTGCTTTGTGTTGAAAAGGCACAGGTGACATTCCTGAGGAGCATTCCCATCTTTTCCATTAATGTTTACATTAACACTCTCAAGTCTGCAGGCAGGCTCACCAAGGTCATGTGTCCGCTGGGGAAGAGCTTGCTGCAACACAGGCTGACCTCGTTTTATTGCATGTAGCTTTACTGCACTTCACACATGTTGTGTTTTTCTACAAATTGAAGGCAAGACCCTCCACCAACAAAAAGAGTACTGTGGCTTTATTGTGATCCTTGCTTTACTGCAGTGGTCTGGAATCAAACCCGCAGTACATCCAAGGTAGGCTTGAACTTATTCAAAAAGAGGTGGTGTGCTAAATATAATGTCCTAGGCCACAATCCCTCTTATGTTTGTCCTGCCTCTAATGACATTTAAACACACAAAAACTTACACATAAATACACACACACACACACTATGGCACACTAATATTTGTGTGCATAAAACAACATGCCATATAAGGTGCTTATTTTTTTTTATAAGCAAGACAATCCCAACACTTTTTGGACCCAAGTAATTTGTGCGTCACTGACAAATCATATGTTAGACTATGTTTTATACTCTCTATTGGGGTGGGAGGGGGGAGAAACAAAATACAACAATATGGCACCTGGACCTAAGTCTTATAAAGACTGGCTGATTGCTAAAAACAAATAGGGAGATTAAAAACAAAGAAACAAAAATCCTCCAGACAAACTTGATAGACAGTGATATATGTCTGAATTGAAATCTCGGCCCATAAATGTTTTCACTACTCCCTGACTGATGACCCCCCATTCAGATTGGGAAGCCCCGAGTGAAAATGCGAAGACTGCATACTCACTCTCAAGCATCTATCTGGGAGCTTAGGAGAGAGTAGAAACCAGTGTGGGGAAGAGAGAGGCAGGAGAAGCAGTCAAATACTGCAGCGATGGCAAATGAGGATCCTACAACAATCATTCCAGAACACAGTCAGAACCAAGTCTGAACTCAAGGTCTGGGTCCTCACAGTTTGCTTGAGGCACAAAGAGGAAGCTGTAGGTAAGGTTGCCTACATGTGCCAGAAGGGTCTGGAGGCAGGAAAACGGTGTGTTATAAAAGGATGAACAGAATGGAGCAAAAAAAAAAAAAAAAAAAAAAAAAAGAGAAAGAAAGAAAGAAGAAGTTCCATTCTATCTGTACAGCTCTAAGCCTAAAACATGGCAATCTTGATTTGGAAAAAAAGTTGTTGAAGATTAAGAAAGGTGAAATGACTTTTCATCAACTTATTTCTCTAAAAAAGGCATGAATATGCATTTTCATCGAACTGATCAAATGTTATCTAAGAACTGCTTAATTGCCTTAATGGTTTAATTCTATTTGCTGCCAAACTGATTAGCAAAGTGTGCGTCTGTGTGTGCACCCGTGTGGGTTGGCACTAAATGGGAGGGTGAATCCTATTACTGAAAGAACAGCAACGCGGAGCTGGCTGGCTTTTGGTTAATTGAGAAACCATGAGTGGTGTGAGGAGGTCACCCTATCATTTAATTTTCTTCTCTCCTGTCTTCCAGTCACTTGTTCATCTCAGAAACTTGCCTCAGATTTTAGATTGCTAAGAGCACGTGTTAATATGGGTTAAGCAGAAGGTGAGCCCAGGTAATACTGCTGGTGTAGTGATTTAATAGGAACTTGGATATAATTTAATAGATCCTTTGAGTCTCAGTCAGACATGGTTAATATGGATTGGGGAAACATCTGATAAAAGCTAATACATACATTAACCTCTTGGGACCTTGCAACAATACATAACTTAGCAGATTAAAAATAATCCCTTTCAATTTTCAGGGGAGTGTCTATTGGTAAAGCTCAGAAATAGCTGCTTTGATGCATGGTAAAAGCACTGGGTTGCACTTTTAGAACTAGTCCTGACCTTGGAGTAAGTCATGTTCTGTTTCCGTTTCTCAGAGTCCTCGCACTTGAAACTGGAATGACTGGTTTTAACTTGGCTTTTTAAATAGGCCTTGGGTTTCATGGGTATATCTCAGGACCTGCACAGGAAGTTCAAGGGAGCTGAGCAAAGAAGAATCACAACCCCAATTCCGAGCTCCCTCATTCCCCTTTGATTTAACTGCGCTTTGATCAATATGCGGTATTGATGTGCTAGACAAGATTTGGTTTGAAAATATTTTGTCAATTCAAAATATCTGATAACCACGGAGTAGATGAGCTCTAACATTCTGTATAGTTTTTAATAAAGTCTTCCCTCTGAACATCCTGTTTCTTCTGCTAGAAAAGTTTATCTTCCTCTTCACAACTTTTGAGCTCCCACTTCTTCAAGCCTTGGATCAAACGCCATCTTTAAAATCTCCCTCAGCAGGAAGCTGAGCTGTGCAGGGGACGTCTTTGCTGAAAAGCAGTTTTGTGGTTGCATTAGGCCAAAGAGCACTCTTCCCTAAGCTGAAGATACTACATATCTGGCAGTTTGGTCACGGATTCTATGCTATGCATTCTGGCTGATATAAGGGAGAGTGAAAAGTATAACCAGGGCAGTGCACATCCATAGCCTTAATATGTTCATTTCCTTTGATGCAGCAACAGCACTCACAGAAATTTATCCTAAAGAAATAATGACAGATGTGTACAATGATTTAATACAAGGAGGTTCACTCAGCACAGTTGATAAGGTGAAAAGAGTGGAAAATTAGAAAAAAAACTAAATGTAGAAGAAAAGTTAAATACATGCACAATAAGTTAAATAAACTTTATACTTTAAAATAACATATAGTTGTTAATTATTTTTTAGAAAAATGTCTCCTGATGTGGAAAGACGCTGATTATATGCTAAGCAAAGTAGGCAGGGCACAAAACTATATATAGAATATGCTGACAGTGCTGTAATTCATTATAGCTACTTGAGGGAAACATGAAATGTACAGTAGAATAATTGTTACTTTAATTTACTGTACATTCTGTAGTTTTCAAAAATTTAAAGATACTTTTCATTTTTACTCTAATAAACAGGTGATTCTGAATATTTAGAAAAAGCAACAAACGTTATTTGCTGAAGTGAAATTAAAGGTGATTTTGTTTCATCAGCTTTCTCCAATTCTTCAACGACATGATAATTCTAAAACACCAATGACCGGGTGAGTCTAAATCTACTGCCCTAAGAACTTTGAAGGCTTCTTTAGGGGGAGGCTCCTCTAAAACTGGGCTCTGGTCTCCATTCTGCCACAGACTAGCTGGATGGCTCAGTAAATAGCTTCACACCTTAGGGCATTAGCTTTGTTCATCTACAAGGGAGAGGTATGTGTCCTATTTTTTTTTCCCATCCCTACTCTTAAGAACACTAGAAGTTACCAATAATGTGTGTTAACTATTGTGTGGACTGACAGATATAAGAATGAGTAGATGAATGTATAAACTATAATTAAAGAGTATGAAAAAAAGGTGAACTAAAATTCTAGGTTTCTTGGTTCAACTCTTCAAATTTATATTATGAACAATCAGGCCACAAAAATGAAACTAAAAATATAAATAGGAAAACCTGTTTTTTTTTTTTTTTTTTTTTTTTTTTTAACATTCCAAAGCTAAAGTCAGGCCCCATCCACTGGCCAATCAACACTCAAGACTGGTTCCTTAAGGAAAGCTCAGATTTCAGAAAGATGAGCTGGAGTCAGTGCCTATGAGCAGGCAGTGAAAGCCAGACCCTGAAGTAGAATCAGCTAAGTTGGACAAATGTTTTGATGATTAAAGACAAATGTTTTGATGATTAAAGCCAGAAGACCAAGACTTAATGGAATGACATGCAGCAAGGAACAGTATTTGTATTGCAAATCGGAGCTCCAAACCTGAAACACAACAAAAAAACAAGGTCATCTGGCCTGAGATATAAATGAAGTTAAAAAAAAAAAAAAAGTAAGTAGTAGGAGTCACTATTCTAGAACATAGAAAAGGCAGTATCTCTCAAATGGCTCTAAAATATGTGACCTTCACTGGGTCTAAGGTGTTACTGTCTGGTTACAGCCCATCCTTGTCACCCAGGCTAACTGTGTCCAGCGTAAGATACTCAGCTCTTGGAGGCCACTAGATAGATGGATATCTGCTATACAGAAGCACATAGATCAGTGATTAAGGCCCCACTTAAAGGACCCCTCACTTGCAATTGGGGCATAAAACATAAAATAAGGCTGCCTGCTATTCACATAAACTCCAATTCTATTTTATGAGCAGAGAGAAAAGTAGAAAATACACTTTGCCCTTCGTCTTCCTGACTATCAAAGCTTTTCTAGGTTATGCCACCAGCTATGACTGCTCTATTTTATACAGTGAAATCATTTCTAAGTGAGTAGCCTAGTAAATTTAGAGGAGAAAACTATTCTTGCATATGTCTTCAAGATCTATAATGGAAGATAAATCCTGTTAGCCAGGCATGCCAAGGTAATTATTTCAACTGCTACATTTCTGCAGAACAAACAAAACCATCCCAGTCATATGCATTTCCTATTTAATGGAGAAAGGAAGAAACACTGTGCTCACCATGCCTAGAACCCTGGCTGTCAAAGATCAGTGGCGACCAGAACGAAGAGGCCTTGTCTATTATCACCACTGGACATCAAAGTCCTCCAGGCCTTATGTGCTCATATCCGACTGTCCAAACCAGCCTGTAACCGAATGGTGCTGAGCAAGAAGCAAAGGAAACTATCACGGTAGAAACGTTAGGGCATTTTGGATGCAAAGCAGAAGCTTATCTTTTTTACTGTTGCAGCTCCAGAGAAAATCAATTTTGACACAGAACTGCCACTTTACAAGCAAATAACTATACTTTCCAATAACCTAATCTGTGCAAAGCCTACTAAAAATTCCCTAAAGAACCAGTAGTTAAAACCTCCATTAAATCAAAGGGTTTAATACGGGAAGGGAAGAGAGGATGCAGTCTGACTTGGGAATGTAATGGACTCGGTGGGGAAATAAATGTGTTGTTTTATGTGTACAGTTACAGAACTTGAGAACACAGCATTCATTTCAAAGGGAATTCTCTTGCTGTGCAACTTATTCCTAAACAGATGTGATTTTTGCTTATTCAAAAACATTTAGGTAACAATTACAGCATAATAAATTATAATTGCCATCATCTTCCAGCTACGTAATGCCTTCTATGCAAACACACACAAAAGGCAATTATACAAAACTGTGAAACTCATTTTCAGGTAGGTTCCATAACCTAGATCTAAATAATCTATATTAATCTCACATAAACACTGCATTGTGCCTCATATAGACACCCTACTATGGTGTGTGGGAACCACCCAGCAAATAACTAAAGGCTTGTTAATCACAGGCTGGAATGGTCCCAGCAGGGTCCTCTTATTGGATGCCAGGAATGCCTTCCAGCCCTTGGACGTCTCCTTTTACAGGCTTCATCTACCACCTAACACTCCAGCACACAGAGCTTCAACCCTCTAGATGTGCAAATGCAAATACTCCAGAAAGAGGCAAAATGTTACACCAGCAGCAGTGTTTTTAAAAGTAAATATAATTAGCTACTGGATTTTTGACAGGGCAGTATACTGAGGGAGGGCAGAAGCTGGGCACGATCACAATGCTCTGATGATAAGAAGGGAGTGGAAGGAATAGTGACCCTGAGATGGGACATCAGTGCACACTTTCAAAGGTCGAGAGGGAATTTACCAAGCAGAAGTGGAGGGAAAAAATATTCAAGGCCAAAGAAATGGCTCTAACATTCTGTTCATATACCTTTTACACCAAATTGTAATGTCATGTAGCTCAAGAAGTTCAAGCATAATGATGAACCTGAAATGTCCTCATTTTGACAAATGACCATACTGTATCTATCATATTTACTATGAAGCACCTCTGATGGGTAGAATAATAGGAATAAGATGGTGGATAGCTTGTCTTCAGATGACCAAGCTTTTCCCAACTAACTAATAAATCATGTAAACTTATAAAAATGGGAGTTAGGAGACCCAAGTTTTACTATTAGCTACCACTTATGCAACATCCTAACTTAGGAAGTGACTTAAACTCTTCTATCCTCCAGAGCACACAGTATTCATTCCACCACTATTTAGAAAGCATCCCTTATATTCATTTTCCATGAAGCCACTGGGATGTGGGAAGTACAATGAAGAGCACACAGCACACAGCTTCATGGTACACAGGGGGAGACACTGACATGAACAGACAAGGAACAGATAATGGAAGTAAGCACAAAAGATTGGACAAGCATTGGGGAGAGACCAACTATCTGCTCAGAGGTCTCTCAAGAAGCCTTTGAAGAGCTGGAGTTTAAAGAATAAGGAGGAGCTAAGCAGACAAAGTAGAGAGAGAGAATAACACGTATAATGGCATTTGCAAAATGAAGATAACGTGCCTGTGATGATGGTTTGTTACCCATAAAGTGCCTTGTGGCAATGATGTGTTTATACTGCTAACAGAAAGCTGCACGGGGGTTGACAAGTTTCTGTGCGGCTCACTCACTCAGAGGAGCACCATTTTGATTTAGGGTGCATCAGACCATTAAGTGACCATTTACTTACTTTTCTTTAAGTTTGTTTCTTGTGTTACTATTTTTTAAAATATGTTTAAATTCCTTCTCTAACTAGAAGGTAACTAACTCACAACCACAACTAAAGAAAAATGAAAGTCAGTGGAAGAAAATACCTCTGTATTTCTCAATGTCCCATTTGCTGCTGCTCTTCCACAAAGTCCACTCTAATCTCCACCCCCAGTAATGCCTTTTATTCTTCACTGGGAAGTTCACACTAGCACTCTATTCCTCTTTATGCAACAGATAACATTAAAAAAAAAAAAGAAAACATCTTGCCTGCTGAATTGGTGACACATCTAGGATACTGTGGCTGATGGTGCGCTTCCTGAAACATACACATGCTTTGACATAATTGTAAGAAACTCTATGATCTAAGGTCCCACCTGTGAGGGTTCTTGAGAGGCTATGGCTCTACTTTCACAAAAGCATTTTGGATGGGAACGTGTAGCAGGTGAAGACTAAAATCTGTAATTAAAATCTGTGCAGGTGATATAATCGTTAAATGTCTCAGGACATGAAAAAGATATTTAAGAACTAAAGTACTGGACCAGAGACTCCACGAAGGCAAGATCAGCCTGAATACTATACATTCAAATCTAGCACAATGGCTCCTCTGCACCTTACTCCTAACACCAAGATAAGGAGCTAGTTATCTTTTCCGAGAACAAGAATTATCATATCCTTTCATTGTCTTGGCTGCCAGGAACCTCAGAATCAATTTTGTAAACAATCCCAGCAACTACATAAACATACATAATTTGAAAAGATGTTTTCTCACTCCTCCCATTTAGTACTCACTTTTATTCTTATTTTATTAAACTTTTCCAATTGCTCCAATGCCATATTGAAAGCTATGGGATAAAAATAACTAAAATGGTAAAAAATATATATATATATATATTTGCATCTTTATATGATTCTCTAGTCTGTTCACCCAATATTCTTCTGTTCAGTTTAAACACAGGAATTACAAAAGGTCATGGCAAGAACACGTGTGTTCTTTATGGCAAATGAGAGTGTGATTGACAAAGATGATGGAAAGTTCAACCACTGTAAAACTGATTTCCAACTGTTAAACAATTTTTATAATATTCATTGGGCAAATGTATATTTAGTCATTTAAATATATCAGCTACAGACATAAGACAAAAATGTGATTTCATAAAGTAAGGATCATACCTTGTGAAAAAGGAAAATGGAAATAGAGCAAAATTAGTCCACCTATCTTCAGCTTAATGCTTTTAAAACCTAGAGGTGACACAGTTATTTCAAATGTATTTTAACGGCCTATTATGTTTGGTTAAGGAAATTTTTATAGCAATACACTGAAAATATACACACTATGTAATGACTTTGCTTCTTGGCAGGCAGTATTCTTTTAAAAATCTAATTTATTAGAAGAAATGTGACAGTCATAGCTTAATGCCAAACAATCCCAGAAGGGCAGGTTAACGATCGTCAAAGGAGCTGATACCTGAATTAGGATGTGAGAAGTAGAGAAAAGGGACAAAGGAAGGTTAAACTAAATCATACTGCAAATGAGGAGGAGTGAGGTATTTTATTCCTCATTGGAGCTAAGGTGGTCAGTAGGATTGTATCACACAAAGCATCAGAAGGCAATTGTGAGTGACCAAACCAAACTGAACACGGAAAGGAAATATACTGGGAATCCTCTGGAAATATACTGGGAATAGAAAAGAAACTCTTCTGATTACTAACACAGGTAATTTTTGCTGACATCCCTCCTTGCATCCTTTGCAGATTTAACACACGCCTCCTCTCCAAGGCATGTCTTACTTGATCTCTGGAATAGAAACATAAAAATCCCAACTGTTGAGCGCCTTCTCATATGACACTACGTGCACAGAATGTTTCTATTTAACAACACTAATAATTTGTTTTATGAACTTAGAAAATTATTTTCTTCTTTATACAAAACATAAACTTATGATCACTTTACCAGAGAATTTTAAAATTAGTGCTTTCTCACCTCTAAGACATGTTTTGAAAAACCTGTGATCAACTTGTTTGGCTGTTCTGCACCGTAACTCTTCATGCATAAGGTTTATCATAAATGGTTTCTTCAGCTCCCTGAAATTTTGGCTCAGTTTAGCTCCTTGGTTATACAGAGTAAGACGGAATAATGTCATTTTCCTCATTGACGACAGAAACTTATGAGCCTAGTGTGACATCACTTAAAAAAATGTAGCCCCTCTTATTAAATAAGGCTATTTTCCTACCTTGAGGCCCAACATTTATTAGAGAATAGAGAGTACTTATTTGTTTGATTTCCCTGTGATAGAAATGTTTACATATTAACATCTAATCACCCCTAGCTCCTGTAGGTTAAAAATTATCTCTCCCACTTCCTTCATGAAAACAAAAACTGGGAATAAATTATAATAGCAACCTTAAAAGGAAGTCCAATTACCTAATTTTCTACACTCCAACTAGCTCTGGACTTTGGCCAAGACACTTGACCCTTCTAAGCTCCCATTTTCTGAATAATAATAATAATAATTAATAATAATAATAAACAGTAGTCTTAGAAAACTAAAAGTTCTGTAAGCTAAGACTTCTCTCCATGCTTGATGTTCAGTTCTTTCTCTTGTCAGTACATACCCCTAAGAATATTGATAAGAAGGCTCAAGGAATGAAATTCTAACGTTTCTGTTTCAAGTAGAAGCAGCCCCATTATGTCTCCCATAGAGAGGTTGTCAAGAAGCATCTATCGAGTGAGTAAACGAATGCATGAAGGAAGGAAAGACGCGGTAGTGCACAGACCAGAATTTTCTTCCCTGGTCCAGAACACTCTCAGTTACAGCACTGGATTCTCATGTTGTTGTTCCCACCTAACACTCAAATGTTCCTTTGATCACATGTGCAGTGACTCGTTTCACTTTCACTCCAATTTATGGCAAACTGCACATGTTAACCTATCCAAATGAGGACTTCAAAACACTTTTTAAAGAAATATTTTGGGTTGGGAGAGAGTCATTTCAAATATATGAATCTCCTTTTGAATCCATCTACCACATACCAAGCTTCTGCATTTAGTTACTGCTCACGTTGCTCAGAATCTGCCTTATTAAACTTTTGAAACGAAGAGAAACATCCAATGTTCTGATCCTCTGCCTTTTTACCCTTGAAGTGACAGCATTCTCTACTGGGTCCTAAGTAGATTAAAGGTATGCCCTATGGGTTGCATTATCTCTAAATCATCCATGATGTAGTACGCTTAGTTTAAATGAGTGAGTCCCATTTGCACAATTGCCCTATTAATTTACTCGTCATTGATTTACACCACTTTTGCTGGAGATCTTTTACCAGACCTCTATTTTACATGTATTCTCACTAGCTCATTTTTAGTATTTTACTCCCCTTTAGGCCTCCCTATCTCATTGCTCTTCATTTGTCTTCATTTATCCATATTTTATCTCCATCCTCCCCTGTCCCTCCTCCGCTGCCTTCTTTCAGTTTCTTTTTGCTTTTCCTCCATTTTCCTTCTCCTTTAGTTTTCCTCCCTTCTTGCTTAAAAGGACCTAATAAATCTCCAATTAGAGTTGAGCAATCCAGAGAAAACGAGTCTAAAGACTTAAGAAATACAGGCAGCACAAGTACTTGATAAAAGAAAGAAGAAACAAAAACCAAACCAAAACAAAAACAACACCCAGACTGCATGAATGTGGCTTGAAATCTAATCTGAGGATTTCAAGTATTAAATTTACAAAGAAGAAAGAATATACCCTTGCTAAGGATCTCATAACAAAGGTGGCAAAAACTGTGCCCTCCAGCCACCTTGAAGAAGCTTTTACCTTAGTTTTTTTCCCCCTACATTGTACCTTTAGTCTTATTTTACACTTCAGCTAACAAGCAAAATCTCCCCTCCTTCAGCTTTTGCTGGAACCAAATCAACACCTTTGTGAACATCTAAGATCAGAACACCATTGGGAGGGAATAATTAAGAGCTGAAATATGGCCATTAACACTCTGATTTCTATAGGTAGGGTTTTAAAACCCTGATTACATAAAATCTTTTGGACAGTCCAAAAAACGTCATTTTTTTTAGATGCCATATTTATTATTTGTGGGTTCCCTATCCTTCTCTATCTCTAAGGCTCATTTGATTCACTTTTCCAAACAAAAACTAGCAGTGATTTTATGCACAAATATATACAATAAAAGCACAACTGGAAATAACATTAAACATAACTGTTACTGTCCTCCCTATGTCTTGTGGATGAGAACGTTATTTTAATTTTACTTCAGGACTTTTAATTCTAATATCTGGGTAGACTAAAAAAAAAAAAAAAAAAGTGGTCACCAAAACACTAAGTTGGTGGGAAGGAAGAGCTAAATCCTTATTTAATTTCATTAGTCCCAATACTTTGCTCAATTCAATAACATATGACTTACCTGGCTTATTCTCAGCTGGGACTTTAATAGGAAATACCGTACTGCTAATATTCCTAATGCATGTAAAGATATGGAAATACATTGCAAATAAATAATGACTTAGCCTGATGGTGAGCCTCAGTGGCCAAGGATCACAAGGCATTCATCTCTGTTAAGTCCAAAGTGCAACACAACAGACGGCTGAGGCAGAAGAGCGGCAGGAACCATCATGAGACTACTCCCTATTCCCAACATTTCCGAAGTTCCATGAAAATCATCATTTTAAGAGGTTCAGAGAGATCTAGAGAATTTCATAAGGAGTAAATCCATAAAGGCAACAATATACAGAGCGGGGACAAAAAAAAAAATCAAAACAGACAACATTAACAGTAACTCAAGGTAAGTTTCTGACAGGTAAGAGAAATAATTTTAATTATCTCATAGTTTGATTCTGGAGATTCATGTAAAGATCCTGATTATCATCAAAGAATAGAGTGATGCTGGGGGTATCTACCACGCTACCTCCGAGTGAGACCCCCATGATCAAAGGTCTGCTCAACAAATCAGCAGTGAGGCAGCTCCTGCGTCCACCTCTGAGATGCACCTTCTCGTAAGGCACGGAGGCTGCTTTATGGTAGCCCCCACTAAAATTCTAAGGAAAGTTGCATTGTGCATAAGTGGTATCTTGTGGCAACATAAATTAACTAAGTACATAAGCATTATGTATTGGACTTGGAGTTGGGAGACCAGGGTTCTAGCCTTTACTAAAATACTCAGCAGATAATCTGACTGGGCGTCAGGCTCATGGAATTACAGGACTAACAAAGATTCTGGAAATAATCTCTGCTCATAAAGGTACACTGCTTTTGGACCTGCTACTTTTCGTTTACATCCAGTGACATATTTTAAGCATTTTACTACATTTTAAAGACATATATCACTTTCTCTTTAAACAATATATTTTAAAATCCTAAAAACTTCACTATGATTCCCTTTTACCTTAAGTTGGAAATATTTTTCCTCAGCAAACATCTTTAAGTTGTTTGGAAAATAAAGTTCCTCACATTCCATCCATCGCCATGATTTTTTAGAGTTGAAGGAATACCTGAAAATATCATTCCAGTGTTTTGCTTGCTGTGTTTTTGTTTTTTAGACTTTATGGACAAGGGCAGAGGGTATGGTAGTACCGTCAGAACCCTGAGCTCAAAGCTCCAACTGAAGTGAGACGCACTTCAAATTCATCCATTTATCTGTTTGTCTTTTATAGGTAAGCCTTTGACCTTTTGTTAACTTCCTACTGCTCTTGGGCCAAAGACCAGAATCCCACACCCAGCCCGGCACAAAGTTTCCACCCTTAGCCCCGTTCACCGTGCCAGTGCCCTCTGAGAGACCTGCTTCTATGTTCTGGTCTCCCAGGACTTCTTGCTTATCCTCAGATCCACCAATAACATAGGTTATTTCCTGTTTCAGAATCTTTGAACATGATATTTCCACTACTCAAAGTCTTAATCATACTCATCTACTCCTGGTCAACTCCTTCTCACCCAATAGTTAGCTCAAAAGCCATCCCTGAGAGGCCCGGGATTACAGACCCTTAGAGCATCATTCATAGCATTCACCACAATTTTCACTTGGTAATTTGAAGTTTTCATATAGGTCTTCCCTGCTGGCATGTAAGCTGGAAGAAGATAGTAACCACACTGATTGTTCACCTACATATTCCATCGTCTTACTCTGGGGGTCTAACACACAAAAGGGGCTCAGTTGATGAATGAATATATGTCCTAATGGAGGGTTCTATGGATAAAAAGCACACAAATGCCAAGAGGTAATTATCAATATAACGAATAATAAGTGATAATGCATGACCCAGATCACGACTCCTAAGGAATTCCAAGGACGATATCACTACATGGGGGCAACTGAAGATTTCAAAAGTGGATGAGAAAGGCAACACACCTATGCGCTGAGATTGATGCTTTATGCTTAGCTGTTTTTGCATGATTTACCTCATTAAATAAACTGCCTTAACAGTTGTGTTGCTGCTAATTTCCAAAGGTGAGAGTACTGCAGTAAATGGCAAAGAGTCCACTTTGTATCTGATTTGACTCTACTAACAAGGGTTTCCGGTGTACAGCACTGCCCTGTCTATTATAACACACACATACACCGCCCAACAGAGGGGACAGCACTAGGGCTGGGCCTCCAAGGAGATACTGAGGGGTTCTCGGAGCCAATGTGTTTTATAATTACTAAGTGGGAGATATACTATATAACTAAGTAGTCATTACGGTTCCTGAAGATTACATGGTATAGACAGTATGAATGGGAATTTACTAATTTATTCCAAATATAATTCCCATGTTGACTGAAATGTTGAGCTTCTAACAGCAGAGTTTCACAGAGAAATCGCCCTATTTGCCTACTTACAGAAATCAGCATGGCGTATACTGTACAGTTTTATTGTTAACTCCTGCCAAGTCACAGTATATCGTTATTTGCACCCATAATGGCAAGCAAGAAAGACAACATTTAAATTCAACCAAAAGAAAACAACATTAAAGAACTCCCTCAAAGGCAAGGAGATCTCTTCCGCCCTCTCCTTCAAATCTTTGTATCCAGAGCAGGTTGGACTCTACGGGTTTTGTGCGTTGTACTCTAGGTTTCTAAACAAGCCCAGCCTGTTAACTCTACCCTGGCTTTCTGATGCAAGGACTTTTCCTTTCCAAGAGCAAGAAAGATACACCAATCTCCACGCCACAGTTGTGTTCATTTGTTTGTTTTTATCTGTTTCATCTACGTTAAGGAACTTGAGAAGGTTTCTCCCCAAACTCGTGAAGCACCACAGAAGCCCCCCATGGCTTCTGCTCTTCTTCTGACCTTCCACGCTTTCTATTATGAAGAACCACCACTTTGAAAAGGACGAAACATATGTAAAAGGTGTTCAATCACAACTGAGCTTTTTAAAATGCTGAAAAAACAGAAGATTTGTTTCAACCAATCGGGTTGGAAAAGGTAGGGGAGAAACTGTTACTATCATGTTTGGCAAGTACATGAGGAGATGGTCCCTCCCTAACACACACAATGACATTAAAACAGGAATAGCTTTAGAACCAGCAATTTGGCTCCTAGGAACTGATCCTAAACTGATGCCTGGGTAACTGTGATGTGAAGAAAGGACACGGATGGTCACAGCAGCCACGTTATTAAATTGAAAATGGCAAAAAATCTAAATATCCACAAATAGGTAAATGGTTAAACATTATGTGTTATTCTATGATGGTATACTGTACAGTCACCAAAAGTTACTATGGAGACATGTACTGATGTGTGAAAATGTCCACGATTTGTTGAGCACTTACTATGTGGCATCTCCGCACACTGTTACAATATTGTAGGGTGGGGGCAAGAACACCTGAAATCTACTCTTTTAGTAAATTTTCAGAATCCAATACATTATTATTAACTATAGTCCCCTGGTTTAGGGAGTATTAACTCCCGATACCATCCTACCGTTATAAATATGCAATCAGATGAACTACTGGATTTTGACAGACTAGCAATGATCTGCTTTTCTCTTAGGAAACTAAGGGAATTTGCTAGCTCCTAATTAAGAGCAATAACCTCCACCGTCTTTTCTTTGACTTTATGGTTCTTCCATTTTCTTTTTTTGACAACGCTCTTACTTTAACATCAGTCTACCTCCCTGGACCTGACCCTTTTTGAAAGCTTAGAAACTAGAGCTTCTGAATGGTGCTTTTAAGTTGGAGACTCCAAAGTCATTCCATGTTAAATGAATTGTATCAACCAAATTTCAAACAGAAAATTTAAATAAATGAAACCTAACCCAGAAAAAACAATTCAACATACTAAGGAATATAACCAAATAAATGCAAGTATATTTTGTATACATAGACATATATACCACAAATTACATGTGACATTTCATTGATTCCAAGATATCCATTTTTACACATTTCACCATCTCTGAAATTGGAATGCATTTTAAAAACAATGGCATGTCGGTTTAATGATTAGTGCGTATTCTTAGTGGTACCCTTTAATTAGATGAAATATGGTTGTATCATCACAATCATTAAATTTTTTTGATGGTGAAGGGAAGGGCAGATTAATCAAATGTTAAATGCTAACGACCTTCCCTTTCACAACACAAAATAGAAACAACAGAAAACCATTATTATTTTCTCCAGGTAATTTCTCCCATCCCACCCATAGATAGGCCAGTTTGCACAGAAACACACACGTTGAGAATTCAGCCATCTAAATACCTGGATTCAAAGCAGAGCTAATCTGAATGGCGCTAAGAGCAGTTTTTCAGGATTCAAAATCTACCTTCTACCCTCACTACAGTACATAAATGACATAAACTTCTCATCAATAGCATTAAAAATTCATGTTCTGTCTATACAGCAGCTGCTATGTTAGGTTTATGTCAACAATTGGTCTAATTTTTTAAGAGCATAAATGTTTAAAGAGGTAGCGATTCCTGTAAAATGTCTGTGGGGATACTGAAAGTTGCTACATGTCAGAATGAAGGCGTTTCTTGAGGAGGAAGCAATCTCCATGAATTATCCTTTTCCATTCTCCTTTCCTTCTTTTCCACAAAATCCCTCCTTATAATGGTTCAGCTCCTTCTGTCAGCTACACACGGCGGGTGTGGCAGCCTTGGTCCTACACCCCAGAATAGTATTGCTGCCCTTTCCTCACAGATTCAGAAACACAGAATCACAGTCCAAAGTCTGTGAGGAAATCAAACATCTTTTGTGAAACTAGGATTATTTCTAACTTTCTTCTCTTCAGGTCTAAATTTCTATGGTTCCACAGTCTTCTACCGGGGCCCACTTTCTGAAACAAGGCAAGTCTTACAGGGGTCCATGGGAATCCTAAATAAATCTCTGCCTCTTACACACATACACAAACACACACAGGTACGCACGCATGTGCACACACACAGTCACCAATGAACACTGTTTCACGAACTCAAAATTACCATGTAAGCTTAACTGAAATTTCTGTGTATCTGAAATCTCAATACTTTATGTGATGCTTTTTGATGCACCCAGCTATGCCATTTGTTCTGTTTTCTGTTGTTATTTGAGGATGGGGGATGTTGGGTGTAAGAAAACAATAAACAGAAGAGACAATAGGGCTGGCTTCCTAAATGAAACCCAAACCTTAAGTCACACCATCTTTTCCACTTAATCTTTCCTCTGCACCAGTTAAAAAATATAACAATAGTCTTTAATCACTTAACGTATATTATTTATTAATATGGTATGTCGTTCTGATAACATTAATCTGAATCTTCAGAGCACTAAACAAATATTAATTTGTTGAAGGAAAATGATAATATTTGGTAACCGTAATAGTAAATGCACAGTAAATTTTAATACCTAAAATAGATCATGATATTTTTCTTCACTGTTAGTTAATGAGTGTTTGAAGCCACATCTTCACAATTATCCTGTCATTTGTATTTTTCAGGTTTTCAAACTGTTGACCACTGTCTATTCTATGAAGTGTCCTTTCTATGTTCCTCCCCTCATGCTCTTGCTCACCTCAACCCAGAGAAAAAACTCACTCCAGCACTTCCTGTCTCTTTCACTCTTCACCATGGGATCATCCCACGAGGGGCCTGCACTGAGCCACGCTGCAGAGTAGGCGTGACCCCTCCCCTGAAGGAGTCCCTGCTCTAGCCACGTCTCTGCCTGTGCTGCAGGTACAGCATAGGTGAGGCCACTCTGAGCTCCCAGTCCATGTGGTAAGTGGGCTGCAGGCCCGAGCACATCAGATAGGGTTCAGACATACAAACTATGGGCAAGAAGTTAGGATCTTGTCATTTTAACAGGATCTTGTCTCCAATCCTGCTTTTTCCTGAGTGCCCCAGTGGGTGCTTACCCATATCAATAAAGCTGATAATTGGGCTCTCTGTTCTAATTCCCATTCATTCATGCTCCTTTTCTACATGCATGTGTACCACCCTCCCCCCATCATATACACATACGGAGGCAAATAAATAGATATGAGGATAGGAATGCAGATATGAATATAGAGACCCACAGACACACTGCCTCTGACAGATCCCGGAATGGTAGAACAGGTAAACTTCTAATATATATATATTAAACTCTTTTCGAATTTTATCGGTCAGATAAAATATCTGATTATTGAAGAAACTTAAGTGCTGATGAGTACGGGAGAAAAAACGAACAGATTCTTCTAGTCATATGTATTGAACAGTAACATGGCTCTCATAATGTTTCTTGGCTAACAATATGTCAACCCAGCATACTCCACAGTGCTGGTTGTGCAGAGTTGGGGTGTGTTTTTCATTGAGCTTTTCACAATCGATCAACTGTCCAAGCCTCCAAATGTTTATAGTTTGTGTTCATGCAACATTTCTGAATCCACAGATCCCCTAAAAGGTTTCACCTCACTATTTCTAAAAGAGTGAACATCCTGCTCATGAAGAGAGTAAGAGAGTAAGAGGCCAAGTGAAGGAGGGACAAGGTGATGAGAGTCCTAAAGCTTCAAGTCACTATCATTTATTGAGCACATATTATGTTCAGACGCTGTGATAAGCATTAATATAAATTACGTCCTTTAATTTATTTCTCACCACAATTCTGTGAATGGGAATTATTTTCATTTCCCAGGTAAAAGACTATAGATCTGATATTTGAAGTAACTTGCTCAAGACCACAGAGCCAGCAAGTGGAAGAGCTGAGACTCACACCCAGGTGTGCCTCATTCTCATGCTCATGACCTTCACTGTTATGCTATACAGGCAAACCTCGAGGACACTGCAGGTTTGGTTCCAAACCATGCAAGAGAGAAAGTCGACATCTTTTGGCTGGTGGAGGGTCTTACCTTCAATTTGTAAAAAAAAAGCAACATTTGTGAGGTGCAATAAAGCGAAGTACAATAAAACAAGGCATGCTCATACGGTTCTCACTGAAGATACACAAACATTTTACGTAAAAATAATTTCACAATGGGAGGGACGACAGATGGCTCCAGCTGAAGGTAGCCCCTGGCCTTCTTAAACCGTGGAAAATGGTAAAGCTGGAACTTTTGAGTTGGCATGTTCCTGCTGGACAGAACCATGACTTGAGGAAACCTCCAGATTTCCATTTCTGAACCAAGGTGAACCGAGGCGCTATCACCTATCAAACGTAGCATTTCTCTCCTCTTAGTGTGTGTACACTCAGGAAGCCTCACCACACAAAATTACCAGAAACAGAGCCTCTTTTAAGTAAACTCTATTTCCTGTCACACAGAAGGCGATTCTTTTCTAGACAACACTAATTTGAGCCTGATTAAATTGCCGTGATGAACTTCAGAACTGAGACTGCCCTTGAGCCCAACATCTACCTGATCTCTAATTCTACTACCCACTCACTTCTTGCAGAGCTCACAATTCTTAGTCCCTCCTGAGCAGCCTCATTCAGGTTCTCCATCAATATGTTCAGTGCCGAATTCATTTCTGCTGGGAGTCTAGTACATCTGAACTTTCCAAAATCATTTGGCCCCCATTACTGGCAAGCACTGCTCTTAAATAGGCTGCAACTCCAGCTAAGAGGCTCCATAATCATAGCTGAATCGGACAAAAAGGTTCAGGAGAGAAAGCCATCAGTCATTTTAATCCCTATCAAATAAGCTGCAAAAGGCAGAAATTTCCGATTTCAGAATCTTGTGGTCTCAGTTTAGCCTTTGGGGCTTATTAGACAGTCAGGGAGACAGAAAGAAGAGACCTGCCCAAAGGAGTACAAAATCTGAAGACCTAAAGAAAAAGGCTTTATTGGAGATATAACTCAAGAACACAGAAAGAAAGCAAATTCCAATGAAAAGAATTTGAGTTTTAATAAGAGTTCACCTGAACTGCTGGAGGCAAGAGCATTTAGCAACCTTCCTTCTAAAGATGAACCTGATTACTTATCAATATGGGGTAGAAATACAGAAAAGATGACTTGTTGACAGGCTCACAAACTTTTTTTGTTTAACTGATGAGCAATCCGAGTAGCCCATAAACCCCTAAAACAATGACAGCAGCAGCACCGCCACTTCTGGAGTGACTTCCGGCACCTCCTAGGGAACTCCTGAAGTTTCTTTTCATGGCAATCTTACCTCCAAATTAAATTAAGAGCATGAACAGCTACAGCTGGTACTTAAATAGCAATGCTTTTTAAAATGAATCCTCATTAAAAAAAAAAAAATTGCCACAAGATACGTACTATCCCTATGATGTACAAACGTTCACACTAGAGTTTATTTACTGTGCTGCGCTTGGTGAGACCAGGTCGGTTTAACATCGAATCTTGGATTCTTGCTTGAAGATAATGGGGGAAAGGTGCCCACGAATGTCTGTAATGCGCACAGAGCCACCTCGTGCCCAAGAGTAACTTCAGATGTACCATATTAACAAGAAGAGCAGCTTAGGTTAACAACACCTGCAACTTCTCCGAATAGTCACTAAGTGTTTCTAATACATTACTGTTTGACAAAACAAAAAGTAAAAGGCAAATGAAATCTAAATCTTTTCACCAAAATAAATGACATATTTTTAACTTGATACTGGTCTTTTTTTCTAGATATTTAGGTTTCTAATAAGACTCTACATTGCTACTGACATTTTTGCTCTACCATTTACGTGTCTGGGCTCTTAAAGGAAAAAATAAAAGTCTAGAATCTGTCGTGCATGTGTCTTCTTTGCAAAGACTTTTTTTCCCTCCCTTACCCACTTATTTTTAAGAAAAACAATACAAATGGATCTGTTTCTCTCTCTCTGTCTCTGTCTCTCAAAATAAAAGCTCCCCTATCATAATATATTCACTAAAACACTCTCTCGTGCCTCAATCAATGATGTGACCATGGTATCATAAAGGGCACAGAAGAGGAGAGTGAAAGGGACCCTTGGGTTTTAATACGTTAAAAGCCGCATCTCTGAATGCAGCTCTACCCTTTATTAAGAGTCAAGATCAAATTCCAGGGCTTCTCCTCATTTCTAATCCTCCTTAAAGTCTCTTTTGCAGCATTTAACAGTTCCTCATCAGGTTTCTTTGCGAAAGTTTCTCCTTTATCTACCATTCTTGGTTGCTCTTCTTTCCTTACTCCTCTTAAAGTGCCTTCTTGGCATCATAACCTTCCTCCAACTAGAGAGGAAATGCTTAGGAAAGGCGAGCCTACTACACCATCACAATCATACTCGTCTAAAAGCTTCAGTTCATATCTCTATGGAGGTAATCTTCAAGGTTACAACTCTAGCTTTGCTCTCCTATGTCTGGCATCCACTGGTCAGATGCATCTGAGGAACCCCTAAACCTGTATAAAATACAAACTCTTTCCTAAGGCCCTCAAAGCTCTAAAATCCCTGACATACCTCTCCAGCCTTAATTCTACTTGCAAACCAAAGTGCATTTCACACTGCAAACAAAGTGATGACTGACTATTCCAGGAACACCCTGTGGTCCTCCTGTCTTGCTATCCGTTTTAGGTCCTTCCCTCACATCTTTGCCTGGACATAAATTCAAGCCTATTTTTAACCTTCTCTTAAGACACATTACTGTATCTTTTCATCATAATTGTTTTTGGAGTTTTCTTAGTCAAACTACAGAACAAGGAGGGCCTGCCATTGACAGACCTAATTCTACAAGTTGTTTTAGTCAGGAAATGTTTGTAAAATTGGATAAAATGTTGACAAAATTCATTTTAGAGAAAAAAGAAAAACTTGAAGACTGCTTAAATGGGATCACAGCCATTTTATGTATTTGTGTAAATATGGGATGGTCTTATTTTCTTTTACAATTAATATTTTCTGGGAATTCTTTTGAATGCTTTATGTGACTATTCTTTAAAATTCTTCATGTAAAATTCCTCTTAGACTCTAAGCTGTTTGTATCTCTAATGTCTATCACAAAGCAGGTTAAAAAGAGGAAAAATAAAATGAGAAAAGAGGTAACATTTCAAAGCATCAGGAGAGCAAGTCTGAATCTAACCTGATAGAAAGTCCAAATGGTAGCTAAAGAGATGGAGGTAAAGGACAGACAGGTTCTAACTGCTGGAAATTTTCTCAGCTAGTAAAACAGATATGTGTGTGTGCGTGTGTGTGTGTCTTATTATAATGAAATACACATAACATAAAATTTACGATTCTAACCAGTTTAAATGTATATTCAGTGGCACAAAGTACATTCATGTATTGTGCAAATACCACCACCATCCCTTTATAAACATTTTTGTCATCCAAGATGAAACTGTGTGCCCATTAAACAGTAAGTCCCCATTCTCCCCTCCCCACAGCCCCTGGCAACTGTATCTGCATGAATGTGACTGCTCCAGGTACCGCATAGAAGTGGAATCACACAATCTTTGTCCTTTTACGGGTGGTATATTTCACTTAGTATGATGTCTTCAAGGTTCATCCATGTAGTAGCATATGTCAGAATTCTCTTCCTTTTTTTGGCTAAATAATATTCTGTTATACAGATATATAACATGCTGCTTATCCATTCATCTGATGAGGGATATACAGGTTGCTTCTACTGTGCAAAATGCTGCTATAAACATTGATATACAAGTATCTGTTTGAGTGCCTGCTTTCAATTCTTTTAAGAAAATACCCAGAAGTAAAATTGTTGCATCACATGGTAATGCTATCTTTATTTATTTTAAGGAAACACCATACTGTTTTCCAAACAGTATTTTTGGTCTTTAGGAGACTTAACCTCTTCAGGTCTCCATGGAAAAACCTATAAAATGTGAGATGGACTGGATCAGAGGTCCCTTACATCTCTACCATTCTCGTTGTAAAACTTAGGGCTATAAACCCATCATTTACCTTAAGCCTGAACATATTGACCTGCCTCCCTGCCCCCACAACAAAAAAGGATGAAGCCTAAAAAAACCTCAAAAAATGAGGGCTCTAAACCACAGAATAAGAAGCCCTTTTAGGGGTAGGGGGAAAAGTGGGAAAAGTAAAAAGAAAGAAAGTGAGGATATAAAAAAGGGAGCAGAAGATGATGTCGAGAACTTAAGGCAGAAGGCCTTGAGTGAAAGACTGAAAAAGGAACCTTTTACTTGGGACTCCCCAGGCACCCTGCTGTAGAAAATGCAACAGCTTAAAGACACCAAAAGAGGGGCTATGAGGAAGCAAAGAAATTCAGTTTCATGGAGACAGGCGCCCCTACTATTACTCATTTCTTTATTTTCCAATTTAGAAAGTTGAATTTCATCATTTTTACCCATTTACCGGGTTCTATAACCCCTGTAAGATTTTCTAAATCTTATTCAAGTAAGACCTGGAGTAACATTTTTTAAATCTTCCTTTACAAAATGATATAATTTTAAAATGTGCCATGTGTCACAAGTCACTACTGATGGTACTTGATTCTTACACTTGAGTTTTCATTTTTTCCTCTCTAACCCATGTTCATTGAAATATACAGAGTTTGTGAGGTAATAGAATTCTAAGCTATAACATGTAATCTCAAGTAATAGTAGTAATAATAATAGTGATGATAATAATAATATCATCATCATCATCATCATCATCATCTATGGGTAGAAAATACTAATCCTACTTCTATGCATATTTTACTTTGGGCCTAAACTACAGTGTTTGACTCATTCATATGTTGTGTTATACATCAGACACAAAGAGTAAATACTTATAATTCCTTTCTGAGGTCATCAGAAGTAACTCAAAACAGAGCTCAACTCATGGAATGAATACAAACTAGGACATTCACCTAACCTGGTGCCTTTCTCACCCTTTACAACCGACTATCTTCTTAGAAACAATGTCTTTACCTATAAAAAGGGTACCGTTATTCCTGGTGTTCAATCTTCCCCAGAAAATGAAGAACAGCAACCGCTTATCAGAAGTATTGTAGCCACTGGCTGAAAGCTGAACACTGTTCTGTCAGGCTTTCCTCTCCGTGGATGCAAAAACAGTCACCAAGTTTGTAAAAAAGGATTAAGAAATTAAACCAGAGAACCCAACACCAGTATGTGATTTGGCTTAATTGTTTTTAAACTTTACAAGACTGAATAGTAAGTTAATGGTACATAAAAGAAAAACACATTTTTAAAATTCGAGATGTCACCAAAAAGACATGATGGGACTTCAGCAGTTCCGTATGACATATCCCAACAGGATTACATGTTCCCTCTGATATTTTCATCTAAATGTTTATTGAACAAGCTTCTGCTTTCACCCACATTATTTTGATTAATACATGAAAAGGTTCAAGAATTATAGAAATCTAAGGTGATTGTGCATTAAAATAAATGAAAGGATGACTCCTAGTTTAGAGTCACCATATTTCATGGCTAAAATGCTTCCTGCTTTTTTTTTTTTTTTTTTAATTTAACTGCAACACACTTCCCTTGGCTTCGGTTTTGAAGTAATGATATAAAATTCATTTTATCTCTTTTTCAAGCCTGGCTCTTTCATACATAACATCAGACTTGTCATATCTGAGGAATTATTAAAATAAGACGAAGCCTGCTATTTCTGAGCAGAAAAGCCTCTTTGAGCCGGCATCCTCTGGAGAGACGCAGGCTCAATCTCATTAGTTGGTGCTGAGACGTGTCCTAGTCTCCAGGTTCAAGGTGATGAAAGATTAGGGTGTTGGGCCTTGTTTCATTTTGTATGCAGCACACATCCCTCCCTGCCCGTGAACACGAAATTACATTGAACCTGGGGAGTCTAACTCCATTAATTTTAAATGGAAGATTAATTTAACAATATGCGGCAGATATTTGTTACAGACCTATCATGTAAAAGTGACGGTTAGCAATAAATTGTGGTGACTCATACTGGCCAGTGGCCCTAGCTCAAATAAATCAGGAGGCATTTACACATAATTGCTGTTTTTAAAGACAGGGATATGGGTGATGTGTTTCTTTGATGAAAGATTGAGCAAACCCATTCAAAGAAACAGCATCTGATATTAAAGCTGTAGTGCTGTTCTGGAGGGAGACTTTTTTGATTAGTATTTCTGGAATAATCATTTAGGAATAACAAATACTGCACTGACATACAGTAATCTTTTTTTAAAAAAAAACATGTGTAATAATTCTGAGGCATGAAATTGTCATGGTATTTTTGTCAATTTCTTTAAAGTAATTACAATAATAACACCCTCCGAAATAACAATTTGCAAGAGATGAAGAGAGGATGAAAAGGGAGAGGCAGAAAGGTATCACTGCTGATAGGACAAGCAATTCTATTGATTTCCACAAATAATTACAATAATATACATAAATAATATTTTGCACGGCTCTGGGAGGAGTAAAGAGGGGACAATGGAAGCTGGAGAGAAGCATTGTGATGGACAAAGTATGAAATTTTTTTAATGCCATTTTATAGAGCTTTCTTGGCACATTTTTTAAAAGCAGATTATCATCTTCTTGAAGCAACTGAGGGGAAAGACAGACACTGAATGCCCTGAATGCTTATCTGCCACAGGGTAAGCAATGCAAAAGAGACACCAAGGACATCGGATGCTTGCAGCACTTGTCAGGAGAGGCTCCAGAATGGAACCATCCAGTGTGCAGGTCTGCCTACCCTCTCACTGAGGAATGAGGGTATTATTCTAATCTCCTCTTTTCTGCAAGCACCAGCCTTTCCAGCACTTAGGGGAAGGATGCTCAAGGACTTCTTTCTTCAGTCAAGTCCAGTGTGATAGGAGCTTTACTCCTGTCACTTTTAAAAGATTAAGGTGGGAAGAGAGCAGGGTACGGATAATGTGTGTTCCTTCCACGCGCCCTCTCAAAGTACTCAAGAGACTGCAGGAAAGTCGGTTCAAACACCCATCTCTAAGAAGCGCACATCATTCTGCTCCACTCTATGTGGCAATACGAAAAGCATTAGGGGATAGTTAGCACTTGAAGCACTACTTGACATGTCCCCTGGCTCCAGTCTTGAACTCCTCTCCAAGACGTCCTTCCACAGAGCCATCAGAATGAGCTGGCAAATCGGATCATGTCACTTTCCTTCTGCAAATCTTTCAAAGGCTCCTAGCTACCCACAGGTGTAAGTCCAAACTCCTTAGCATGGTATACAAGGATTTTCATGCCAGACCATTGTATCCCTCTCCGCTTTCATTCTCTCCTCCTGAAACATAAACTGCCCACTCTTAAATGCTCAACTTACACATTTCAGGACTGGCAGGCACTGCCACCAGCTTTTCCATAAGCTGTTGCTTCTGCCCTGAATGCTCTTCATCTGGTAAACTTCTACTCATCCTTCAGAACTCAACTTCCATGCTACACCTTCTGCGAAGTAGTCAAAAGTGTGTGTGTGCGTGTGTGCGTGTGCGTGCTACTTGAGAGCACGGACCTGCCTTATTTATTTCTCTCTCCCCAGCATCGACTCAATAAATATAACACTAGTTACTTAATAATATTTGTTTAATTCATAATGAACAGCTCATCTTAGATGTTTCTCAAGACTAGACAGAACGATTAGCATAGAGGGGGTAAAGAGAGAAAGGACATGTCGATATATTTCAGGGCTCTTTTATATCATGGTGATCAATTGTTTTGATTTACAATTTCACGCATTACTGTATAGGAGTTCAAAAAGGAAACAGAAAGTAGTAGGGCTCAAATGTTAAGAATAATAGATCTGTCAAGAGCAAAAGGGTTTGGTTTATTGTTATGGGTTATGAAAGAGGTGAGATGATAAATGGATAAAAGTGGCAGAAGCAAAAGCAGTAACAACTAACATTTATTAATGCTTGCTATGTGACTTGTACTGTTCTAAGTGCTTCATATCTATCGACTCATTTAATCTCCTCTAAGAACTTTGATGAAACATCATCTCCATTTCATGGACAGGAAATAAAGGCACGGAGAAGTCAACTGTCATTCAAACAGTTGTCATTACGGTCATTCAGACAGCAAGTGACAGAACTAGAATTTCAGTGTAGGCAGTTAAGGGTCAATCTCTCTCAATAATTGTCTTAGGAGCAAGGGGGTCCTCTCGCTGCCCACCTGTGGCAAAATTCAGGCCTCATCATCTGGCAGGGAGGCCCAGGGAAAAATCGTAGGGGTTGGTCAAGGCATCTACGAAGTAACTGAGAAACCCACATGGCAAACAGAACAAGAGCACCGAGTAAGGACCACAGCTACAGGAAGGTGCCACGGCCACGGCGGGACTGTTTTTAAGGAGTCCTAAGAAGGCCCTCGATGCTATAAGGAGAAGAGGGTTTATAAAAATCTGCACATCAGGTGAGCCTGACCATTGCTGCTATTATAGGTAATGGTCAAGACACTGTGGTTGTTCAAATCAAATTTGGGTTAAAGATAAAATACTGTTCAGAATTATGTAATACTTTTGAAGAATAGCTTGAAAAGACATGCTCATACATTCATGCACAGGCAGGTTTCCTCAATGACCATCTGAGAAGAGACAAGTAAAGTCTGCATTTTGGCATTTCCTAATTGGGAGTGAATGTTCTCGTAGGTGACAATGTTAACACTCCTACCATTAACAGGACCAGATATTTTCAAAAAATTATATACCTCCCTTATTTGAGCACTGCCACATTAAAGGTAAATTTCACTCCTTGAGATCTGAAACACATCTTCAAGTAGCCAATTTAAAAGAATAACTAGCCTGTGTTGTAATAATAATGATAATAATAATAATAGCAATAATAATAAACTAATCCCAAAGGTAATTTCTTATGCCTTTATTGTAACATTTCTCTAAGGATTTGCAAGCTATTAGAAAATACTAATTAAACTATATAGCTTCCCCAGGGAAGATACAATTACAATTATTTTTTTTGTTGTTCAAATGGATGATCGAGAAGAGCCTAAACCCAGAAACCCTATCTTCCTTCTCTAAAAAATGCAACTGAAAATGTATGAATTAAATAGCATCACTACTTAATAAATAATGGTCTTTCTGTGCTTTTTTAAAAAAAGTCTGTGCTAAGCTACTTATAGAAAGTTTATTGAAATTACGAGAGAAAGAATAACAAGCCATGAGATAAATGGAGATGTGTTGACACTTAGAGCATTTAAATATCAAGTATTTACCTCCTTTCTTCCCTAGGCTCCTGGTCAATTCATTGCGAGGCAAGAACACAGTTTACCATCAAGAAGTACTCAAATGTCACGAAAGGCATTGGAGATGCTATGTAAAGATCAAACCCTTAAGGAAAAGAAAATATGCCCC
The DNA here is from genome assembly GCA_030015415.1 of Cynopterus sphinx. NCBI lineage: Eukaryota > Metazoa > Chordata > Mammalia > Chiroptera > Pteropodidae > Cynopterus > Cynopterus sphinx. The sequence goes on along the minus strand of CM057379.1, from coordinate 85,778,494 downwards.
ATGCTCTAGTCTTCAAGGAGAGTCAGAGCTAGGGTGTAAAAGAGTTGATAAAGAATACAGTATCTAAATATACCATGGATACTGAGGTTGCCAACATTGGATGCCTCTAACTAGTTCAGTTTTGTGCTTTAATGTTAAATTTCTTATGGGAGCACATCACCTAATTAGAGGAATTGATAACTGCACTGTTCCATAATGAGGCCAATACATTTCAAAGTCATTAAAGATAACCAAGGCAATAAGTCTGGGTTTAAGCGGCGTTTCCTCAGATTTCACAGTCTGCATGTTACAAGTGTGGGCAGGGGGGTGGGGGGGGGAAGCAATCCCTGCCTAGTCAACTGTAAATGCTGGGTTATTGGAATCTTTAAAACAGGCAGCAAGGAGAAAATTACATGGCCAAATCTCCTTTTTCCAGTTAATGAAGAATTAAGACTCCCATTTACCATATTAGAAGGTTCATCAGAGGTCTCAGCTCTCCATAGCTGGTGTTTGACAGCAGTGTCAGTTTATCTGAATCTGAACGCGTAAATGCATGACAGAGGATCATTCATAACTGTCACATCTACTTATCTCTCTCATTGTCACACAGCTAACGAAATTCAGGCCATGGAGCTATCTGCCTCTGTCCGTCTCTTAACCCAGCTCAGAGAGGAAGGCATTTCAAAGCCCATTCATGTCCTATTATCATGTCAGCACATTGTGAATCTGCAACAAGAGTCAGCATTGCTTCCTGTAATCTCCCTGTATGAGGGAGAAGACAAGATGTCCCTGGGACTAATGTCCATGCAGACTGCATCTGGTGTCAGCCTTCAGAAAAAGCAGCTCAGAGAAATAATGCTGTAGAGACAAGATTTTTGAATATATTATTCCATGCCTCAAGGGGAACCGCCCCCCCCCAACTTTGGGAATGAGGAAATGACACTTCCATGCACTCAACCACAGTAAGCAGGAGAGGATTTCGTAATGCAGCTGGCTCTAGCATACAGATACTTACACCAAAAGAGGACAGAGAGCCGCGACATGGATGTCTGTAATGAAACCACTCAGAAAATTCTGAGGACAATGTAGCCCAAAAAGAAAATACAATCTGGCTTGCAAATATTATCCCTGAAGTACCTTATCGGCACAGAGGAAAGTAGTTTGGTTATTACTGTGTCACCAACAATAGCAACTGGAGCTGGTATGATGGAATGTGCCCACTTTCAAACAGGCCACCTGCAAAATGGCAAATGGGCTGTGCCTCAAAGCAAGCAATTCGACACGGACGTGCTGATGTGGTTTTACATCTTTAGCTCTTGGGAAACCAAAGGAAACAAAACACCACCAAATGTTATTTATGATAAGTTCACATTTGGAAACCTCTCCTTTGATACTTCTGAAACTCAGACAATGGAACTGATTTCAGTTCTGCCTCATACCGTTAAAAAATAAAAAAAGCTTTACAGCATACCATCAAATTCACTATCTTTTTAAGTGTGCAGCTTCATGAGTTTTAATGAATTTATACAGTTATACAGCCACCAACAATCTCATTTTACGACATTTCCTTCAACCCCAAAAGTTCCCACATATCCATTTATAGTTAATCCCCAAGGGATTCATTTTTAATATTTATTCTTGTACCGATTTTAATTGACATAAAACTCACATAAGATTCATCACTTTAACCAATTTAAACAGTACATTTTATTGGGTTTTTAGTATGTTCTAAGGTTGTGCTACTATCACCACTGTCTAATTCCAGAACATTTTCATCACCACTAAAGGAAACCCATACCCACCAGGCAGTCACTTCCAATTCCCTTCTCCCTCAGCCACTGGCAACCATGATCTGCTTTCAGTCTCTGAGGGTTCACCCATTCTGGACATTCCATATAAGTGAATTCACAGAACATGTGCCCAGATTCTTTCATTTCACATGTTGTTTTTAAAATTCCATACACTCCTTTTTATGGTCGAACAATGTTCCATTATATGGACATACCACATTTTGTTTACACATTTCTCGGTTGATGGACGTTTGGGTTGTTGCCACTTTTTGGCTTTTATGTATAATGTTGCATAAACATTCTGTACAAGCTTTTATACAAATGTACATTTTCAATTCTCTTGGGTGTATGTATAGGAATGGTATTGCTGGGTTGCAAACCACTCACACTGCAGTGGCAAGCTGTAAAGCTTACAAAGCAGCCTTATCTGACATGGACTTTACTGAAAAATTGATTTATTCTGCTTACTTCAGATGTTAGTGTTAATTGTCATAATATATTTGAAGGACCCTTGATTATAGTTTTTTCTAAAGGAACTACATTTGAGTTAAGAAAAGTTACGCTTCTCAAGTGACTGCTGGTTGCCATGCTTCAATTAGACCAATATCATACTTTCAGTCACAGTCAATATTCAATATCCCAATCATTCAGAGATTAATATTTCTACTTACTGGCCACATCTGTACATTCCCCTCCATCACCCTTCTGCTACCTCCATCTTATACATCCTACTCATTAGTAGTCCTGCTATAGATTGCAAAGAACTAATGAGAAAGATAAACAAAAAAAAGAATGACATCTTATCTGGCTTCTCATTAAGAGAACTGATTTAAAAAGTTCAGGAGAAGAAGAAAGTGAAGAAAAGACAGCATTTTTATTTTCCTCATTGATTATTTTTCCATTCTAGTCCTTACTATCCTACTCATTATTCTTAAGCAAAGAGTGGCTTAAGAAAATACACTAGTTTATTAAAGTAAAAAATAAAAGACAAAGCCTGTAGTTAACTCACAAGAATTAGCCAGAAATAGTTGTTCTCATGTAGGCACCGAATTTACAACATGGACACCCTCACAGCCATGTTTTGCCAATAGTGGCTATCTGCAACCTGTCAGGTATTTTAGTTACCCCACTCTTCTATTTAATCGTTTCAGCTATAAGAATTAGCAGTAAGGAAGATTATACAATTATTTTCAATTCTTGAGTTTATAGATACAAGGACTAGAAAGCCATGACTTCTCAGATTAAGACAATACATACTATCTTTAAAAACAAAACAAAACAAAACAAACAAACAAACAAAAAAACACCATTAATCCTAAGGAAAAAGATATGTTTGGAGAACATGAATTAAACTGAAGAAAAATGCCCCAAACTAAAATGTTTAATATGATTCCAGAGGCAGCATCCTGTTTGAATATTAAGACAGACTGACCTTCAACCTATTGCCACTTCTTAAAAGTCTGAGATCAAACTTAGAAAGTGAAATGTCTAATCATCCCTTATGCTCTAAAAAATGATTTCTGGCTTTTATGCATCCTATTGCTAATATTTGCAATGCAGAGACCATGTCATGCCTTCTGATACTTGATCCATCTCTATATCTTCATCTTCTCACATGTAAACACATTCCTTCTTTAAGGAAAAGAAAAAGTTTTCTCACGTTGCTCACAATATCCATGTGAAAGACCCTTCTGTAGAGACAACCTTCTCTTCTGTGTTGGGGCTTTGAATTAGTCCCACAGCCAAAAACTTTAGTATAAAGAAACAGTTTTGGAAACTAGGTGATCTTGGTAAAAATGACAAATAACATTGCATCTAAGAAAAGACCTACTACAACAACAAAAACAAAGTCCATCTTGGACAGTAGCTTGCTAAAGAACGCAAATATTCACAACTGAACCAGAGGTTTAAACACAAAGGGGAAACATCTTTAGGAAGAAATTTTCGTCACAGTATTTTATGAATGCTTCTACTCTTCCAACATAATAGAAATGGTGAGAAGAGAAAGCAGCATTGCCAATTGGATCAAATTACTAGTGGAACAATGCCAGCGAATGTGTCTTTAGTTCTATACAGTTTTGAAAACTTCAAGACAAAAAGAAATTGCATGACCGCCTGGTAACTTCCACTAGAACTTATAGAAACAAATTGTTTGCCTCAAGCTGGGTGGAATATACATTTAAATTCAGGCTCTTGAAGGAAATTATTAAGTAGAGTCATATTAGCTTTCTCTGAAGCATACTCGTTTTCAGTATTGCCACTGTATAGACCAATTATGATACCTTTCCATGCTGAGAAATGATTGTTCTGCTAACACAGTTCTGGTAAGAATCAAAAGCACTACATTTTTAACCTTGGGGGATTTTTGTTATTGTTGCTCCCTTGCCAGTTCCTTCAAATGGAAAACATCTTCCATTAATCTAAATGCAAAATTTGTTTCGGCTTTCCAAAGTTACTTGAAAAATGTTAAGCACAAAGCAATAAAGTTTTTATGCTCTTAAGACCACTAATGTTTTGAGCTTCATATTCATTTTGAAGAAATGAGCATTTTATGGTTCACAGAGGAATAGCTACATGAATAATATCTGAGATTATAATGCATCTAGCAGAAAAAGATTAAGTTTATGTAAACTATTTAATCAGATGTGAAATTTTCTCTAGAGGATAAAAATTCCGACCTTATTGATGTTTACTTTAAAAATACCTATATCATGTTTCTACCAAGGGAAACCACAATTTTCCCATTTATGTAATATAAATATTCATTAGAGACAAAACTTAACATAAGATGTACTGCCCTGACCCAAGTATGTTATAATGGCCTTATACAGCCTTATTTAAGATAGAAATTAGATGAGAACTCTAGGCTGTCATTTGGTCCAGACTCCTCAGTTGTTAAAACCTCTAACTGATAGATGATTATTTTAGGTAACTGTAACTGCTAAAGAGTATACAGTTGAATGTGTCATGCTAAAATCCTTATATTTTTAACAAGTAAATTTCCTAAGCAATAACATTTATGCAAATACACAGGGTTAAACTGAATTAATAATACTTAATGCAGTTTATGTATATTTGCCAAGTTAATTTCTATGGAAGAGTCCAAACTTGATAAATATAATAAATGGTCTATCATTTTCTATGTCCACTGCATATAAATATAACAGTATGGCCCAGGAACCCCATATCCAACTGTCAATGACCCAGAATTGCCCTCATTATTAATAACTCTTCTATGGCCAGTCGTGAAGAAGGGGCCTGTTTGGAACCATCTAAGCATGCACTGAAATAAGAAACTATTTGTTTTCATCTCAACAGACCACTCTTCAGAATTCTTTTTCTTTTTTGGTAACTCATATCTTACCAAGAGATTTCAGATATGCCAGTTATAAATTTTATTGCTTCATTCATTAAACCTACACATCATAATTTCTATATATTGTATCTTTTTGAAGACATAGCTATACTTCCAACATGTTTTAAACCTTTCTTTTTCATTGATACACAAAACCAGTTTAGTATAAGGTAAAACCAAGAAACTGATTTCATGATATCAACTAAGATGTCAGATCTTTAAATTAAACATATAAAAATATTTAAACCAAAAAATAAGAAACTGATTATTAAAGACACTAACCATAGAACACTAACGGTTGTTTTTCAAAGTGTGTGGATTATTAAATAAATAGGTTTTCAAAATATATCACTTAGGGAAATATTTTTAATTAAATGTACTACATTCTATGTGCTTTAACATCACCTGCAACACTCTCACTAGAACAAAATTAACAGCATGAAAATCAAATTGTATCCTTTACTGGGAAAATAAAACTCAAAAACCAAAATGGTAATATTAAAAACTATCAGCTATATAGACAATACAAAGAAATGAATTCTACCAAACATTATTTAGAAAATAAAATGGCAGTCATAGCCATTCATGAACAAAGGGTTGCAGGATTCTGATTTCCTACTAAGATACTCATAAGGTACTCTCTGAATCCAAAATTCACCTAGCCAAGCCCTTCAAATAATAGTAATAATAACAAGAGTAAGGAATAATTTTATTGGGCCATTAATTTGAATCCCGCTGAGTCTATTGGAGAAACTGATATTTAAATCAACGGTTTCAATATGGTGACATAAATGCTTTGATCAGGATGTACACATGAGAGTATAGAGAAGGAACATCTATTATGTTCTCCGGTCTCTATACAGCAGAAGAAGGATGATTGCAACTGTATTTTTTAAATCAAGTTTATTATACTTGAGATATAATACACATGAAAGAAAAATGTATCCTTTAGAGGTGCACATTTTGATGAGTTTTGACAAATACACACACGCACACGAGCAGACACACACACACACACACACACACACACACACACACACACACATGCGCGTAACCACTGCCACAATCAAGAGGCATAGCATTTGCATCGCCTAAATTTCCTCATGCCTTTTTATACCAATATCTCCACCTCTGGTCCCGGGTAAACACTGGTCTACTTTCTATTACTACGGATTAGTTTTGTTTGTTCCAGAATTTCATGTAAGTGGAATCAGAGAGTACATAATTTTTTGTGTCTGCCTTCTTTCACTCAGCATAATGTTTCTGAAATTCATCCATGGTGTTGTGCATGTCAGTAGTCTGTTCAGTTCTTAGCAGTAACAATGATCTGGATATGCCAGATTTTCACCTATTAATGATGAAAATAGCTTTGTTCCAGTTTTTGGCTACTATGAAAAAAGCTACTCTGAACATTAATGTTTAAGTCTTTGTGTGGGCATATGTCTTAATTTCTCTTGGGTAGATATCTAGATATGGAATTGTTACATGGTAGGATAAATATGTAAGAAATGTTATTAGAAAAAAAAAAAACTTTAAATAAGAATATGCCAAATTAGAATAAATCTCTTGATTCACAGTTTTAAACAGGGTTTTAATTATGATCCTGGGACCCCTTCCTTCTCTACATATCCACACTTAAAAATGAATTTGGACTTCACTCAAACTACGTTGGCACCTCTCTTCCCCAATATGATGAGGCCAAGATGCAAATGAGTCAACAGCATTGCAAGATCCAAATAAAAGAAGAGCTCCAAATGGTCTGATTCAAATTGGAGTAATGTCAACACCTAGCATTTTCAGTAAAGTCCTCTAAAAGCTCTTAGCAGACAATATTCTTCTCAGCTCACACTTGGTAGGAAGTGGTCAGCAACAAGAAGGCATCTGCTAGGGTGACTGGCATCAGATTTGACTCATTATTCTGTCAAAGTCTCTGGCATATGTACCATGGACTCGGCATGAGCATCCACAGGCAAAGAATCTGGCAAAACCAACAATGAGGGAAGGAATCAAGCTTGGTGAGGGCTGAATGCACATAGTCCTTCCTCGGCAGGCATGCCAGATCCTTGACCCATCATGAGCTATGTCCTGTGCTACTCATTGATCATCAATTCAATTGCACTTCCCTTTCTAATGAGCTAGAACACATTAACGTTCAAGATTAAGGACATTTTTAAGAAAGGAGAAAAACTTGTTGGGGCCCAGACTCTGGACTTGTTCATAAATTAAAAGGAGGGGGCTAGGGAGACCCTAGAAGTGATACCTTCTGCTAATTCTCATACCACTTCTGCTATGAAAAGAAAAGTATTTGGTACCAGAAGGAAGCCTCTTTAGCAACAGTAGGATACATACCAAGCTCAAAAGTGCTGTTTTCTTCCATCATGGACAGAATGTATATGTTGCCATTACTGTCCATTCAGAGAAGTCCACACCTAGAAAATATCATTACTAAGAGTTATAATATTTTCCACACTGCTTATAAGATAACAGAGAAAAGGAATGAGAGGGCATCATGAGTTCCTGCAGTGAGTTCCCTCAGGGTAACACACAGTAAATGAGACAACTGAGGAACCTATGATGGCCACTGTTCTGCACCATCCTACACGGACATTGGGGTGGGGTCTCTGTCCAGGTATGCCTCGCTGAACCAGAGAGACATCTTCACAGATGGCTGGGAAAAGAATCTGTAAGCAATATACAGGGCACTCAAAAGTTCTAAAAAGGTCTTCAGACTTGTTAGTGTCACTCTATCCTAGACTCTACAGGGGTTTCTAGTCACTTTAAGTTTACCTTATCTACTATAATCACATATTTGTGTTTCTCACATTTGACTATGTCCAAAAAATTTCTCAGAGCCTAGATTACAGATCCCATTTTCACAGCATCCTCACACAGCATTAAGAGGGCTACAGGTGGGTCCATCAGGGTAGCAAGATACCCATTAGAAAAATGTCCCAAAATGAAATCTTGTGAGGGTGCCCCAATGGACCCTTTGCTTCACACGTGCACAGAGATCTAGTGTACTCCTCAATAGGCTTGAGAATTTTCTGAAACTGTTCAGAGAAGAAAATGATAGAGTTTCACTCAACAAAATTCATTTCTAAGTCAGAAATGTGTTTTTACTTCCTAGCAGCAGCTGAATTAACACTATTCACAGAAAACAAACCAAATTATGAAAATTGCGTGAAAATGAAACTCTTAGATGACATTTGCTACTGTCCTACTTAGCATTCCTTCTCCATCTTTCCCCTATGAACACACTTCGTAAGATGCCCTTTCTCGACCTCTGCAGTTGTTACTGCTCACCATAACTACAGTCTCAACAATGTCAAACCATTTCACAGTGACACCATGTCTCAGGCAGTGTTAGGCCAATGCCAACAAGTAGCGAGTAACCTGTGCTGACAACACATTACAGCCCTGCCATAAACAATCATCGTCTCACTGAAGCAAAATGGCAGTCAAATTAGAGCAGAATATGTAACAACATGCATAGTAAATTGGCATAGCAGCTTGCTAAACAAAAATGGGGCAGCAGTCACACACAAGAAGCAGAACAACAACTGCGCCACATTGTCCAAGCTCATGTCAGCCAAGAGTTGGACCGGAGCCTACTTCTGCCAAGAAAGAAACCCTGTGGGGGATGAATGGGAACCCTCTGCCCCTTTTCGTGTTTTCAGCCTACCTCGGTTCCTATGCTCTCAGTCTGAGGAAGATATAGGAAAAATGATGCTAGATCTTTGGATTCACAGATGATGGGTAGTGACACACCCTAAATTAAGTAGGATAGGTGGGCAGAAGAATGGTGCAGCCACACAAATATGGCAGGGAGAAAGGCATGGCCCATTATGTAAGGCCTATGCCTTAGGAAAGGGTCTATCTCTAAAGTGAGTCAGAATTAAGTAGGAGAGATGAATGGTCGTCAAAGAAGGTGGAGAACTGCAATAGGGAACACAGGGTAATACGATTACTCAGGTGCAGCAAGCATCACCTGGAAGACCTATCTTTAAAAAAGCAAATTACAGGGCCAAAGGCTGGTAGAACGGGGGCTAAAAATAAGCCTGAGATCTTGAAACTTCACTAGAAAACAATGGATACTAAAGAAGAGGCTAGACATCTACTTCTCTTACAAGGTGGGGAGAGGACTACACATTATAGTTGGGACACAAACAGGAGATATGCTGTGAATCACAGAACAAAATAAAAGCTCGGAGGCCAGCAGGGTTGACTGGGGAGGTAGTTCTCCTTCCTTAGCTCTCCTCCAGATTACGAGTCAGGTTGGTTAAGAGATGCTAAAGCACTTCCTATCTCCCCGTAGGATGACTCTGAAAGCTCTGATAGGGAAAGCCAAAGCTAAACACACAGGAAGAAAGATAAATAGACCCAACTCTGAGGAAAACAGCAAGAGGTGGAAAGGGAACAAATAAAAGCCAAGTTGTTCCTATAAATCCAAGTAAAAGAGTGTGCTTAGCCAAGGTGATCTATTTTCTGAGTGCCAAGAGACAGCAAGAAGCCTCAGGACCCGGATGACAGACACCTCTCATATTTCATTCTGAGATCGCCTCCCTGTAAAGAGCAGACACTGTAGTCTGGCAGGTCCCTAGCAGGCTGGAAGCCATTTGTGGATCATGGACCAAAGGGCAAAATTGACCCACAATCCCTAAAATCCTGCCCTTCACCACTGGGGCATGAAAGGAGGAGCACCATCATTGCTGCCTGTATGACCCTGACTTCTTCCCTCAGACCACTGTGCCATACACTTCCCTTCAGAAAAGCTGAAGAAGAGAGCCCGAGTTTATTAACCCGACATACTGCAAATCTAATTAAAAGTCAAATACACAATACTCTCTTCAAAATCCAAATGTTCTTTACAGAAACATCAAGGAGGAACGGAGTGGAGCGGAATGGCCCCACGAAGGTAATCAGAATTCATCTTCAGGGACTCGTATCCGATTGCTCGAAGCTCATTATCAGTGCTCTGTGTAGTAGGAGAACACCTTGAGACCACATTATTAGCATCCTACACATTCATTATGCCACAAATGGAAACACCATAATAAAGCAGCACTGGTATTCAGGGAAAGATAAGACTTCAGTCCCTAGTTCCAGGGCACATGAGTCTATTCAAAATTTTAGCACACATGCTGTTGAAACTGGGGGGAAATTGCAGGCTGATTCTTTCCACATAAAACCATAATCTAATAATTAATAAAACCGAGCTTTATTCTTTTTTAGCATGCATAATTAAGAGTCTTAAAACCTCGGAAAATGGCTTATGTTCACCTTCTTGGTTTTGACAACACAAGGTAAATGGTGCTTTTGATAAACATGATTTAGTATGCAAGAAAACAATAATCAAATTAGCTATATAAAAGTTCTGTCTCTTTCCATAAGCCAGCTAAAATGAAGACTAAAATCTCCCAAAGCAAAGCTAATAAAATCATAAAGACTTAGAAGTTAAATTGTACAATGTGAGCTTTTGAAGGATATTGCCATGAAACCACCTCTGGAAAGGGAAGTTCTTCTCATATCATCCAAAATTATAAAATACATCTGAGAGAAAGCCTTGCTTGCCAAAGGAGTGCAGGCATTTCACTCATTTATTTGCAGGGCTTTGGTTCAGAATGCAAATGTCAAAAGGAACACCACAGGAAGAGAAGTGAAAAAGGGAAAAGCAGTATTGTTCTGTCGCTTAAATTCTTTTTTACAGTTAGTATCTAACCATTTGTTTTTTAAAGTTCAGCAAGGTGGTTTCTGGTCTAAAATATCTACAATATTTAATAGTTGGATTGCTGCAGGCAGGTGAAGGGGATCAGGTTCCACTGAGCCCGGCTCAGCTGCTCTTCTTTCTGAGTTAAGATGAGGATTGTTATGCTATGCTAAGACGGAAGGGCCAAGACCCTTTCAACTGCAACACCACAGCCAGTTTTAGGGTTTAAAACAGGAGTCCCCAAACCCCAGGATGTGGACCAGTACCAGTCATGTCTGTGGCCTGTTAGGAACAGGGCCACACAGCAGGAGGTGAGCGGCAGGGGAGCTAGAGAAGCTTCATCTGATTTGCATCTGCTCCCCATCACTAGCATCACTGTCTCAGCTCCACCTCAGATCATCAGGCATTAGATTCTCATAGGAGCACAGGTCCCTGCTGCCAAAAGGGTTGAGGACCACTGGTTTAAAACACACATAATGCTGAGATATTTCAGGAGGCAAGAGTACAATTACCCCACTAAGTTGCTATCTGCCCGTTCCATTCAACAGATAGAGAGGAACCATTTACTCTTACCTGTGAGAAAACTCTGCTGCATAAGATATAACAAAGACAACATATTTGTAAAACTTGTTCTTAAGGAGTTTACAAACTAGTAAGGGAATTCATACAAGCCAAAAGAGAAAAAATAAAAGAAAGCTTTATGGAAGAGTTGGCTTTTGAAACATTCGCAAAAAAAAAAAAAAAAAAAAAAAAATGATGACATTAGAACATGTAAAAAATGTAAGATAATTGAAAAACAGGGAACAGTGAGCAGGGATTGTAAAACATAGAAGCAGGAAGGCAATGAGTGCTTAGGAAGAACAGTAAGTGATTAAATATGGTTGTATCAGCAGTTCTTGAACTTGATCAGGTTACACAGCACCTGGAATTCATGATGTTCTCTGTAAAACAAGATGCTATTTGTAGAGCTTTATGGAATAATGAAATATTAATCCCTTTTAAGAAGAATAAATCTATGTTCGAAAGCATATGAGCAAAGATTGAAACAAAGGAAATAATTTAAATTACATTCATGTTTACACTTTTTATCTCATTGGGAAAACAACCTAATTGCTTGCATTCTGTAGAAGAGAAAGGTTGCAGAGTGCCAACGTTAGCAGGAGCATGGCTATTTCCAGCCTCCTGTCATAGGAAATTAGATTCAGAAACTTAATCGTCCACCAAAAACAATTTAAAAACTTAACAAAATGAATTTTAAAATATCCTTCCAATCTATGTCCATGGCCAGGTAATAAGCAATATTCAGGCTAAAAATAAAGAGAGAAAAAACCAAAATTTTTAGTTTTCACTTTAAAAATATTTGACAAATTGGGTTGAACTTTAGCTTTGGTTTCAAATCCTCAGAAATTCAGAGACCAACAGCAAAGCACAGGTCCCACCTTACGTGAGAAATCTACTAGGAAACTTTTCAACAGGGCTGGACAGGAAAAACATACACATTTAGTTCCAGGTAAACTAGAAATAAGCCACCTTCTCCCTCAAGTAAATTCAATGAAAATTTCCCATTTCAAAATATCATTGTTGAGAAAAAACATAATTCAATGACAAGCTAACTATCATCCTAAATCTTAATTGGCATGGAGTGGTTTGAAAAACCTCAAGTTGAGACTATTAAAAGATCCCACATTGGTAGTTTTGCTAGAGAAATGAAATCAAATACCTGATAAAAGCCAGGTGTCAAAGATTTCTCATAGAGAAAGTTCCAAGGAAAATGAGCATTTTGCAATTAAAAATCACTAAACAAGTAAGGAAACACAACAGCATGCATGAGAGCTAGCAGATACAATGAACAGATACATGAATCAATACTTATGCTTCAGATATTGAAATTTCAGAAACAGAATATAAAATAAGCATGTTCAAAGTTTCAAAAAGAATAAGAATCTTAAAAGGAGTCAATCAATTTGAAAAAAAAAAAGGCAACATAATTTCTTTTATGAATTCCAAGGATAAGAGACGGTAGATATAAAATGTCATCTTGTTATGCCAGAATGTAAGAAAGTGCTCAAAACAAGAACAGGAGAGTCAATTTAGATGCATCTACTGCTGGCCAAATCTGAAACAACTGCATTAAGATAATTAACTACCAAAACGATTGAGTACTAAAATAATTAAGTATAGTAATAAATTCAAGACTGTTGAGGAAAAGAGAAAGTCCTATATTCATGTTGACTAAATAAATTTTAAAAAGGGGTAAAGTACAGCTCTTGTTTGCACTGGAATACTGAAGGCTAGTAGATCTGGAGGGAATCAGAGTTTTAAAAATTATCTTTTGACAGCTATCCTGATAAAGACTGGATCAGGCAAGAATCACCAATAAATGCTAAACACTGGGGGTAGTTTAGATGGTAAATGAGTTATCCACATGGTCTTATAGTATCTCACAGGAATTGCTTACTATAGTTTCAGGGTTCTGTTTGTTTAAAAAAATAGTAATTATACAGTGGAAAAACTGGAAAACACCTGAACTGAATGATCAAAATTAATGCTAGCTATTGTGAGTCTCTGGATGTGATAACCTGAGAAAGAAGCATTAGTTATGTAATATTCTAGCTAGGAATGCATAACCTCAATATAAATGTCACATAAGCCCTAAAAGAGAAACATTCTATTTCAGAAAAAGATGTGGAGGAAGATGGGTGATTGTATTCATTGAAAATGACAATGTTAAAAGAAAAGACCATGAAAATGTTCCAGATTAAAGGAGGCTAAAGAGATATGACAACTAAATGTAACACCTGATTGCAGACTGCATTTTGTACTGAAGGGAAAATGTTATAAAGGAAAATATTAGGTCAACTTGCAATACTGGCATACAAATGGCAATTAGGCAAAAGTATAGTACTAATGTTACATTTACTGAAGTTGATAATTATACTGAGATTACGGCAGATAATATTCCTATTCTTAAGAACTTCAAACAATTATTTAGGGCAAAATATAATGTATGCAATTTACTTTCAAATGCTTCAGGACAAAAATATATATGAGAGAGAAAATGCAAATTATAAAGCAAATAGGATAAAGTGACAACAGCAAATCTGAGTGAAAATCACAAAGACTGCAATTCACAGTTATTCCTATAATAATTTTAAAAATTATTTCCAAATAAATTATTTCCAAATAAAAAGCTTAGTTTTTAAAATTTATAATCAAAAATATAAATCTTGGCAATCAAGTTAAACAACAGGTTAGACACAGGTGAAGAACAATCAGCAAAAAAGAAAGATAAATATAAGAAAATTTCCAAGGATAGCATGGAAACAATATTAGTGTCACGGAAGAGATAGAATGATGAGTAGGCACTATTTGAATAAAATTCAAATAACAGTTTCCAAAATTGATGAAAAATACTCATCCAAAGATACAAGAAGCCAAAAGATTCTAAGCAGGATATGCAAAAAGAAATTTAAACCTAGATGCATCACAGTTAAGCTTCAGAATACTAAATACAAAACACTTAAAAACAGCCAGAGAAAGAACAAATTCCATTTGATGGAGCAACAACTAAATAACAGTTGAGTTTTCAATCACAATGATGGCACTGAATCTTGAAGACACTAGAATGATATCCTCAATACATTAAAATTATCAACCAACAATTTATAATAGAGTAAAATAAATCTTCCCAAGTAAAGAACTCTCTAAAGGATACAAAGGATTACATAAAATGAAACTGATTCAAGATGGAAGGTTGAGTGAGATGCAAGAAAAAAAATGAAGAGTAAAAGATGGATAAATGTAAACAAATTATAGCTATAAAAAATAATAAATAATAAACAATGACAGTGATAATTGCTGGGGTTAAAAGGAGAAATAAGATCTAGCACTAAAAAAAGGAAAGAGGGTGATGAGATTTCAAGTCTTCACAGTTCCTTATATCAATCATCGTCTTTCTTCTGAATAACTTTAGACTTTGGTAAGTTCCTATAAAATTTCTAGAGTAACCACCAAAAGAAATAAAATCATATAATAATTTTTTAAATAATTGAGAAAATATTTAAATGAGAAAAAAATTAAAGTAAATAAGAAAAGGGGAAAAGAAAAATAGAATGGGCAGAAACAGAAAGCATAAAAAAGTCCAAATGTATCAGTAATTATAATAAATGTAAATGGATTAAAACTTTCAGTTACAAAACAAAGTTTATCAGATCATACTGGCCCAAAAAAAATCAATCTATGCAGTGCTTATTAAGAGATATGCCTAACACAAAAGAAGAATCATAAGTAAACAGGTATTTTTTAAAAATCAGGGAACTGACAACTACAAGTATTCTTATGTAGCTGTAATAAAATCAGGCTAAGTAAATTATTAGGCAAAAAAATTCTATAGATTAAAAAGGTCACTAGAATAATAAATTATTCATTTCCTCAGGAGGAGTTAACAATTCTAAAAACATATGCAATGTTACATGACTTTGAGAAAACAAATATACATATAAGGTAAAATTTAAGAGAACTACAATCTACAATTATACCTGGAGATTTTAACATACTTTTCTCAACATGAGCAATCAAAAAATAAGTACTTTTATATGATTTCAACAAAATTAACATGCTTGATTTACTGTAAATGTACATAACACTGTATTTGACAATTACAATTTTCAAAATCTAATAAATCACTTTGGACAACTGACAACATAATGGGCCATAAACTTAAGTCTAAACAAACTACAAAGAATTATCATACAGACCATGTTCCTAGTAACAGAAAAAAAAATCTAGGAAGTATCTGATATCAAGAAATACACTTCTAAATATAGTTAGAGAAAAAAATTATAGAGAAAAATAAGTTTTAATTGTACATTAATAAAAATATCAAAATTTGTGAATTAAGTTAAAGTAGTATTTAGAGAAAATTTTATAGCTTTAATATATATATATTTTTAAAAATGATAAAAGGCTCAAATTAATGAACTATGCATTCATCTCAGAAATTCAAAAAATAAATCTAAAGAATTTTTTAAAATAAAGTTATGAGCAAAAACTAAAATTAAAAAATATACAAAGGAGTATAGAAACAACAAAGAAAATAAACGAGGCTAAAAAGTTGATTCTTTGAAGAGATTGAAAAACTGATAAATTTTCAGTAGGGAAGGTCAAGAAAAAACAAACAAAAAGTAGTAAAAATAAACAACTAATAGGCAATGAGGAAGGGCAATTAATTACAAAGGAGATGTTTAAAAATTAACAGAGGGTATCTAAATTATTCAATAAACTTGAAAACATCAATGAAATAGAAATATTACTGGAAATATAAAACAATAAAATTGATGCAAGAAGGAAAAAAAAAATCTGAATGGCATTCCACCAAATAAATGGAAAGAGAAAAAAGTTTTTAAATCTTCACATGAAGAAATTTTAGTTTCAGGTAAGGTTTAAACCAAGAGTTGCCTATAGGCCAAATCTGGCCTATCAGTTTTGTTAATAAAGTTTTATGAGAATACAGCAATATATGAATTATCTATGGCTGTTGTCACAATACTTGAGGACTTTCACAGACTACATGGTTCACAGAGCCTAAAATGTTTACTCTATGACCCTGTACAGAAGTTAGACAATCCTTTGTTTAAACAGTAAATTCTATCAAACACCAAAGTAGAAATAATTCCACTCCATCACTCAATTAATTGGGTTAATGTAACCCTGATACCAACTCTCATAAAGGTGGTTTGAGGAGAAAAAAAGACAATCATGAACTTAGATGAAAAAATTCTAAATAAAAGCCCAACTACTGAATCCAGCATTGTATGAAAAATATAACATATCATTATTCATTTTAGTTTAACCGAAAAATTAGATTGATTTAACATTAGGAAATCAATTATTCTATTTTATTACACTAACAAATTAAATGAAAATCATATCATTTCAATACATGCAAAAGTGTGTAATAAAATTCAACAGTCATCCATGACAGAAATTAAATCTTAGTGAACCAGAAATAGAAGGGAACTTCCTTAATCTGATAAATGCTACCGCAAAACAAAACAAAATAGAAAACTTACATCTTAATTAACAATAAACATTCAAAGTGCTTCTTTTAAGATTAAAGCAAAGGATCCTGCAATTATCATTTCTATTTGCCATTTTACTTAAAGTCTAGGTAACTAGGTAAACTAAGAAGAAATAAAAGATTAGAAAAGAAGAAACAAAACTGTCATAGTATACATAAGGTCTGACCACATACATAGAAAATCTAGATGAAGCTGCAAAAATCTTACTAGAATAAGAGTTTGGCAAGATTGCTAAATTCAAAATCAATACGCAAAACTAAAATGCATTTTAATACACCAGCAATATATTTCAGGGCGTGTAAGTTTTAATTGTGAGAAAATATACATAACATAAAATGTACATACCACTTAAACATTAAGCATACAGTTCAGTGGCATTAAGTATATTATATTGATAATGTGTGAGCCATCACTACCATCCATTTCCAGGGCTTCTTTCACCTTCCCAAACTGAAACCTCATATCCATTAAACAGTAACTTCCCACTCTCTCTTCCCCACAGCCCTTGACAACCACCATTCTGACTGTCTCTATGAATTTACTACTCCGGCTACCTCGTATATGTAGACTCATACAGTATTTGTTCTTTAGTCACTGGCTTGCTTCAATCAGTATGATGTTTTCAAGGTTCATTCATGTTGCAGCATTGGTCAGAATTTTCTCCCTTTTAAGGCTGAATAATATTCCATTATATGGATAGACCACATTTCATTTATCCATTCCTCCGTCAACAGACATGTGGGTCATTTCCAACTTTTGGTAATTACGAATAGTGCTACTATAAACACTGGTGTACAAATATCTGTTCCAGTCCCTGCTTTCAATTCTTTTGGGTATACACACAGAAGAGAAATTATTGTAAGCATAAAATTTTAAAATACCATCTACAATAATATTGGGGTAAAAAAAGTCAAGTGCCTAGGAGTAAATCTAATAGAAACATGAAAATATATAGACAAACATAGAAAGAGAAAATAATAAAATTTTATGAAAAGCCAATAAGATTTAAATTAAAAAAAAAGAAATATTACATTCAAGGATCAGAAGAACCACTATGACAAAGATGTCAAGTCCTTCCAAATTCTTAAATAGGCAATGTAATTCCAATGAAAATCCTTTTTTTTTTTTTTTATGATTTGAGACTTGATGAGCTGAATCTAAAATTACATGGGAGAACAATGAGCCAAGAGTCACCAGGACACCCCTCAAAATAATATGTGCATGTATTGCATGTTGTAGGAGAGGGGCTGACTAAAAAGATACCAAACACTATTTAAAAATTGTATTGATTAAAACAGTGCAGTGTTGATATATGAATAAACTGATTAATGGAAGAGAAAGCTCAGAAACAAACCTATGCAAATTTGGAGATTTAATTTATGACAGAGTTGGTCCCTTGGATGAATAGACTTTTTAATATGTTGTAGTAGTATAGATATTTCACCATATGGGGTAAAACAAAACTGAACCCTTAATCCCATATTGTACACAAAAATTAATTCTAGATCGATTAATGAATTAAATGTTGAAAGGTAAAACTAGAATACTTTTAGAAGACAATACAGAATACTTTTAAGACCTTGGAGTAGGAGTCTTAAAACTAGATGTAAAAAATATACACAATATAGAAAACTTTGATAAATGCAACTATTTTAAAATTAAGAACTTCTACTTATCAAAAGACACTATAAACAGAACAAGTAAATAGGCCACAATCTAGGAAGTAATTTATATTATACATTATTAACAAAGCATTAGTGATCAAAATATATAAAGTATTTTTACAACTGAAGTTTTAAAGATCAGGAGGAAATATATGAAAATGTCACCTGTGGAAAACGGAGGAAAAGTAGATACAGTTCTCTTCTTTCTACTCTTCACTTCTATAAAAGGCCCATTGGATGACGGGTCAATTACAGAAAATAATAATATTAAATGATAAATAATATGCATAGAAATAACTCACCTAGTACCTCACACATAGCAGGAGCTCAATACATAGTAGTACTTTTAACTAATACCACCCATGTAAAACTTAAGGACAGGCCCAGCCTAGTGACTTCGAAGTCCACAGAAGCTCCTCAACTTAAAACAAGCTTCATTACAAGGAAAAGTCTGTTAAATGAGTCAGTGCTATTAAGAGCTGACATGCTGAGTAGAAACGATTTGTAGCATTAGCCCTTTGTTGATGATGTGTGAATCAAAAGAGAGGCCATGTCTCTGGAAGATCATACTCATTGTTCTTGTTATCTTAAGAATGAAATGTGCCCTGTGTCACTGCTTTAGGACAAGTTATAACAGAGTTGGGAGGAACACATATTATGTTTCAGAGCTGACTCACCACTTTTACTAGTGAGGTTTAGCCTAGATAAGACCCTGTGACATGGTGCATAGTGAAGAGATCCAGGAGGGAGTTCCTATAAGATTAAATATCTCGATAATTATCATGTACTAAACTAATGAAGAAACCCAGAAATCCTAGACCCCCCAAATAAGACTTCCAAATCTATTTTTTTTTTTCAAGTTGAATCACTACTGGGACCTGATCAACCTTCAAGGAAATATGGAACAGCATTAAAGCCATCTCACCACTGACACAGAACCACTTCTGTGTTTTGTAAACATATGTACAGCACTAACACATTCTTCCCTCTCCCCCTTTTTAAAGGAGAACTGATAATGGAAGCCTGGCTTGAGGCTGTAACTTTGTAGAAGATGCCAGCATAGTTGTTTTCAAGATAAAAAAAAAAAAAAGTTGCACTTTTGTACTCAGAGACCTCTTGTTTTAATTTATGCAGAGCTTAAAACATTTTGTTAGGCCTGAATGAGACCATCTGTGCAAGAAATAAAGGATGCCTAAGGGTAAAATAGGCAAGAATAGTAATGCTGAACGTGTGCAAGGCGGTAGGCTGCCTACGGGTTTTGCAACTACTGCTGTGACCTTTACTACTTTAGAGAAGGAACAAGGGTAATTTTCATATATTGGCTCCTCTAGAAAAAGCCTGGCATTCCTCCCCTCTTGCTCTTTCTTTTTACCTCATTCTTTAATAATAAGAATTTGGCAAAGCCGACTCTACATAGAGAACTACAGCCAGTTATGAAAATCATGCTTTAACACATACACGCACGCGCACAAACACACACATGCACGCACACGACACAGTGGGGTATGGTTTGAGGGAAGAGAGACAAAGAACATCAAGGAATGAGAAAGTAGGATGAATGAGATTAACTCAGAAGGGACATTATAACTGTCTGAAATACTGGAAGAGTTATTATGTAGAAGGAAGGAATGGAGGAAGAAAGAAACTGAGCCAAATACTTTGCAAAGAATATTTGTATTTAATTGTTTAATTATATTTAATTAATTATTAATTAAATGTAAATGTTATCTGACATGTACCACTTCAGAAGTGAAATAAGGAACAACAGAAATAAAAGGGGAGAGAAGCAGGTAGAAATGGAAGTGGAGGCGGGAACCAATGATGTGCAATGAGTGAGTGACCTCTGCTCTGATATAACAGACTGGCAGTCCCTGGCAACGTTCTAGTATCGAGTGGATGACCACTTGTCTTGGGCCCTATTTGTGACTGCGTGCAATGTTTCACATTCTTTCCAACTGCACAAACTGCTCTATGAAGTGTGGAGGTTTACAGATTAGTGAGAAGGCATCAATGTCACCTGCAGTGGAAATCAGAGTGTCTGTGTCTACTCGCAATAACCAAGATACTTCAGCCAACCATACTGTACTTTTGCTGTGTCTTAAAGGACATCCCTCCTCAATGCCAACCTTGGAAGAGGAGAAGGGCAGTCTGTGTTTGCTGAGCTGCGCTGTCCTGGACCAGCCTAAAGAATAAAGGGTGTACCATACCCAAAACGAACAAGTTGTCTGACCACAGGAAAACAGGAATTGTCTGGCAGGCTTCCTTCAGCTTCAGCGAAATGTCCTAAGCATCCTGAATGGAGCATTCCTCTGCCCCACCAGCTCTGGCAGCTGAGGGCCAGCAGGCCTGTTTTAATGCAGGTGTGTTAGAACAGTCTTTCTCTGTAAATCAAAGCTTTTTTCTGAGACAGCAACATTACTCTTTAAAATGATGGCTTTCTTCCTACAACTCTGAAATTATCATTACAAAGGCCTGACCTTATGTGCATTAAGTATTCCCCAAAGAAGCACAAGAATATTTTGTGAGTTCATTCATATTGCATTTCTTGCTTCTGATTACTTTTGGGACTTATTAAGAAATTCATGCTTCCCTCCACCTCCCATTTTTCTTACAGGGGTCCCACAGGGGCTGGGGATGAAGGAATAGAGAAAGAACCCAAACCAAGGGTGTAATAGTCACATCAAAGCCAAATAGACTTTTATTTACCAAAAGAAAGGTTTTAAAAAACTTCAAAAAAGTAATAAGCACTTTTACCTAGGGGATATATTTTACAGAACATTTGTATACAACTACAGTGTATAGCTAAAAATAAGATCTTTTATATTGAACTTCTTAGACAGGGCACAAATTAACTTTAAAACAAAGGTAAGTACATAGTGTTAAGGCACTGAATGCTCCCCCCAAAAAATCACAATGATTTGTGTTGTTTTTCTCATTATGTACCATTTTTCTATTACTGTGGTCCAGAATTTTATGTACAAATCAACATGGACAGGGCAAATATGTACCAGAGGGGACCAGAGCTGATAAAGTTATCATTTGGGATATAGGAATCTAGGTCTCATTTCAGAATTTGGGGCCACGTATCTTCCTGGTAACTGAGGTCTTGAGGAGGCCAAGCAGCCTGACTGGGAAGGCTCCTCCTAATCACCGAGGCTTCATATTTACACAGTGCCACTGACATTATGAATTCTATAATGCGTGGGGGTGGCAGTCATCATGAGGCTTAACCTTGGATTTAGACCACCTCACTACTGCTCTTCAAAACCCAGAGTAGATATAGTCCCCAAGTTTCTTTCTCCTAAATATACTATGTGACTTATTTCATAGTTATGAGTGAAAAGGTAACTTATATAGAAAAACATTTTACTGAAAATTTCGGTTTTCTATTATAAAGACTTAACCAAAAGAAGGAAACTCATCACTCAAAGCCCCATAAATTAAAGGTAGCCACTGAGAATGTTTTGATGTCTTTCCAATGTTTTCTATGCATATCAATATTTATTTTCTCGAATTAGGTACCATGTCATGCATGCTATATAAGTCCCGGGGGTGTTATGTTCAACACAGAAATTAAAGCAAGTCTGGAGTAGATAAACTGAGTATAGGCTAGCAATAAAGACACAAAGGGCCAAAACATCAAGGATGTTTTCTGGACTAATGTAAGTAATACTGAAAAGGAGTGGGGAAACACGGCAAGACTCTCTAGGTCTTGTTTTGTATTTAATTCTCTCCTTCTACCCTCAAGATTAAAAGTGCACTGCCATCATTTATCTAGTGCCTTCTAAATGCCAAATACATTGCAAAATTCTCATTAAAACCATCTGACATAAGTATTATTAAACACTATTTTACTATCAAGGAAATAGAGACTCGTAAAGTTAAGAAACTTTCCCAGAGCTGAAGGGTAGTTCAGGAGACATTCACAACCAGATGTGTCTGACCTCAAAGTCATTGCTCCTAGTTAACGGGTTACATCAATTGTATTCAGGGCTCCGGAAGATGCACCCTAGTGAGCACAGCTGCGCAGCATTAATTCTCCTCTGTGGCAGAGCACCTATACACACACTGCTACTGTGGTTGGGGGATTCTAGCTGTTAGGAATGTCAAAGTCACCCCAGACTGCTCAGGCAGCCTCTGTGTACTACACCAGTCCTCACTCACCTCTCATTCTGCACTCACCGCTCTGATTCTATCAGTCAATAATTCATTAAATCCCGTTCAGCCCAATGACCCCTTTTTCACCACTATTTAAATCACAGCACCACTTACATTCATGTGTTGATGGTGTACTTTTCCAATTATGTATAAATGCAGACAGGAGGAACAGGATCTCAAACTTTTCAGTATCTCCCATATTCTTGGGTATACTGCCTTACAGACAGTAGGTGCTCAATAAATACAATTAATTTTTCAAGAATCCCAGACTAGTATGGTATAAACTATTCCATCTTCCCCTAAAAATTAGGACCCAGAGCATGTTCTACACAAACTTACATGGCAAGGAAGGAGAAAGAGGTAGAACGGATTAAAAATTAATAATCTTGGTTTTCTGAACTATAGAAGAGAACTGGAAAATCATCTTCTCAAAAGACAAATTTATGATTCAGAGTAGGAAGTAAGGCCTGGCAAAGAGAGCAGTCTAGGGAGACCTGGTAGAGTCATTCCTAGACATGAACTGCCCAGACATAGGGACTGGAGAGGACACTGCAGAGGGAGGCAGAGTGTCTGTGGAAAATTGGGGGAAGACTGATGACTAAGGAGAATCCAGAAATTCGGATAAAGGACACCAAATAGGATCTCGACAAAGAAGCATCAGGAATCTCTATCATACAAGTAATTGCCTCCTTTCTACCAAATTACCTCAACGTCAACAAGAGCTCCACTCCTGAAAGTGAATACTTAATTAGGAGTTTATACTAATTAATACAATGCCAGCTGTGGATTGTTACTGTCTGATCAGAGCTACAACCACACAAATACACACATACATACACAAAACCCTGTATTTCTCTGATGACATATGCACACACACCTTGTTTCTCTGCAGCTTAGAAAGTACCTTAAATAAGGAAGGAGGACCGTGAGAAAACAGCTGGGGAAGAGGAGGAAGATACAACATGTGTTTCCCAATGACAAGGAATAAATCTTAGCCCTCTCATAGTTTAAAACAACAACAACAATAACAACAACAAAGACAGGGAGAAATTATTTCCTGAGAAGAAGACATAAACAACACAGTCTGTGGTGTTAAAAGAAGCCTGCCTGACTCTTTAGATGGGAAAGAGGCCGGTGAGACCAAGTGACACCTCAAAGCAGGCAGAGGACTTGAGAGAGTGAGAGAAGAGGAAAATAAGATGGGAGGAGCGAGCAATCCCAGACCCCAGAGGGGCAGCCACACTGAAGAAGTACAGAGCACAGCAGGAGACCGCAGCACTGGTGTCAGCCCTTTCGAAAGGCCTTGATGACAAAGCCAAGGTGGACAGCACTAACATCCCTCTGCTCTCTGGGCCTGTTGGAGACATATAATGAAACACAGTCCTGTCGGAGGTGGCCCCTGGGTAACATTTTCACTTCTACATTCCATTTTCAGTTTAGGTCGAGATTTTTAAGAAGACAGCAAGCAGCACTCGAGTCCCAGGTGACAAGATCTGCTCAGATTTAGTCTTTGAATGTTGCAAATTAAATTCCCTCATCAGGCCTCTAATCACTCTTACCAGATGGGGCTTGTGCTCAATTTTGGATCCACAGGAAATTTAATGGTTATTGTTTCTGTTTAAATAGGAGATTATTGCATTTTAATAAGTTCTCTTTGGGACTTGCAGCAACAATAGAGCACTATGAATTACTGTAGATAGCTGTTACTGCATGCTGGGGAAAAATCAAGTTACTAAGTGTGACAAGTTGCTTTTTCTTCCCTTCCAGCAATCGCTCCGAGTGTATTTACCACCAAATTAAGTATGTGCCGAGGGGATAATATTTTTATCCTGCCGAGGGGGAGAAGGAGCTTGTCTGTGGATTTTCATTAAAATGACACATCTGTTCAGCAATTTCACAAAGTAATTCTGCTGAAAGTTTTATCAGCTAATTTTAATTATTCACTCCAGTGGGTTGAATACAGGATTCATCATGTTGAATTAATACATTTGACGGGAATTTCACAAAGAGGGGGAGAAAAAGCAATCAACAAATTGAATTGTCATGCAATATGGATTAAATTGAGATTCTTTAATTAGGATAAGCCTGAGATTTGGTATTTTGAAGGTATTAGAAAGCTTAGCAATACAGTGGTAAAGATTAAGAAAATGCAATTAAATATTACACTTTGGACACAACCCGGCTATCATGTGACTAGGAGAGGAGTTCTTTGAGCAGAACGTTTAACAGTGTCAGCTCCTGGACGTGCTCAGTGGGGGGGCTGCAGCCATGCCAATGAGGGACAGCTGCTGTTGGTCTATCAGAGATGAACTGAAAGACTGGAAGCTGACTCCCTAATTTAAAGCACAATGAGACAACTGTGGAAGTGACAAGGAACGAATAATGAGGAGACACAAGTTCAAGTTCTAGCTCCACAATGATTACTTGTATGGCCCTAAGAGATGCTAACATTTTTTACTGAGCCCCTATTGGCGACACTACATTAGACATGGACAACATAAGAGTGAACCAGAGACTCCCTGCATTAAAAAGGCTTACAGTCTAGTGCGAGACCCCTCCATTGGTCTCAGTCTCTTTCTAAGTAATAAGTGAATGGGACCTAATGAGCTCTAAGTGTCTTCTATTTCTGAAATTCTACAACAGTAAGTAGAAATAACTGTGCCTACTTCATGAAGGGAGTATATGGTTACACTAAGGATTAAACAGAGCAGTGCAGAGATTGTGGAATTAAAATCATTATTCCGCAGGCCTCCTTTTCCACATATGCTGGCATGGGTGATGGGTCTAAATGCACAGCTGGTTATACTCATATACCAAACAGAAGCTCAAAATTGGTGGAAAAACAACTTGCATTGAAGATATAAAATACTTCCTGAGGTAGAAGATACAGTTACTTCGCTGATTCATTTCTGATTGAGTTCCTAAAACTAACACATGCATATTGATCAGGATCATGAACATTATAATATGTGTCAATAAGAAAGACAAGAAAGAAAGAAAATGCATTAACAAGAAAATTTACTGGGAAGATAGTGTTAACCTAACTTTCTAAAGAGGTTGGAAACTGCTTTTCGGTTCCAGATAAAATGTTCACTTACTTCATTTCCAGAAGGTACAGTAAGTAGGCCACATATATTCACCACTTATACTGCACAAGTTGCCACTTTGTAACGATGACATATACTATACTATCTCATCGGAGATATGAACTGAACACCAAAAGAACAACAACAAAAAAAAACACCCAAATGCAGCAAGAGTATAAATTCAACTTCTAGCTAATAAGCCCATTTTAAAGATTTTTCTAGGAATTTTTATAATTACCTATGTTCATTAATTGAACAAATATTTATTAAGCTTCATATGTACTAGAATAGTGTGTTACTCTAGATACTGAGGGCAAAGTAGTGAATATGGCACAGACTTCGCTTCTGTGGACCTTCTGTTCTAGTCTGGGTGGGTGGCAGAGAATATAAAATGTAATGTCAAATAGCAGTAAGCGCTATGAAAAAAGAGAACACGGTTCTGGAAGTAGGGAGTACAGAGAGCCTGGCTTTGTAGAGGGCAGTCAGAGACAGCCCCTCCAACGGTATTACGTGTATTTGGAAGCCTGCATGAAGTGTTTTTTCATTTTATATTTTTTCTCTACTGTATTCTGGCGTGGCTCACAGGGTGTCATCATGGTACAGTGGAAGGAACACAAACAGCAACTGCTCCATTACCTCAGGGAAGTAATGACCACTCTGAGCCTTAGCATCCTCATCTAAGAAGTGGGTTGTTCTGAGAATTAAATGAGACAATGTATCCAAAATACCCGGAACAGAACATGAAAGAAATATGTGAATTATCTACTTCTCCCTTTTTTTGTTGTTCTTACAGACAATCTTTTATTTAAAATATAATATGAGAGCAAGACGGGTTCTTAGAGTTTATGTAAGTCCAATATCTTCAATTTCCCAATGGAAAAAATAAAAGGCCTTCAGAGATGAAGCAAAAAACTCATGACTAGTCATCCCATCTGATAGAATTTCTACCAAGAGCTCCTTCCGTTACACTAGTGTTTTCCAAATTTTTACTTTTACTGTGAAACATTTTTTTAAATGAAAGCTTACCAAGCAGTCCAATTTGAGAAACAAATGAATAAGAAGCAGCTAAGCCTTCCTAGCTCTTTGAGGACTGAGACAGCGAACAAACAAATGACTTTAGTGATGATGAAAGGCAGAGACACCATGAAAGAAAAGTCATGGAAATTCCTGAAGGAAAATAAAAAATTACTGAAATTCCTAAACAGGTCCAAAAAGAACTACTAGAATTATTTCCTTTATCACCTGAATTAAAAAACAAAACAAAAAAACATGTTAAAGATAACTTAGGGAACGTTACTAATCCACTCCATTTCTTTTTTTGTGATCACTACAGTGTTCAGTTTGGTTTTTCTTTCCTTTATTTCTGACCCTTGTCAAGTTCATGTTCTTTTCTTTCACTTGCTTCCAGGGTCCCAGCTGGTTTCTTTCCTGTTTTTCTCTCCAGCACCCTGTCAGCTCAGCCACCCTCCCTCCTTACCTCTGTTCTCAACTCAGGAAGATCACTATTCTGTTCAAAGGCAGAGGGTCAGGGAGTGGGGGGAGGGTGTGGTGTCTGTATTTTACTCTTAGCAGTATCTCCAATCACCAAAGTACCAATATGCTCAGCTATCTGTTTCCAATCAAACTCATGAGAATGAAGAGTGGAGCCAGACAGCTAACCTTAGAATGATCAGCAGAATGTCTATCAAGTATTTACTATAAGGTACTATGCTAAACATCTATTATTCATTCAATATTTACTGGATCCTGCTCTAAGTCAGCTACTCTGCCAGGTACGTGATAGAAACATGTAAAGGTGAAAGACAGGTGAACTGCTTTCATGTCTAGTAAGAGTAACAGAGAATTCATCTAAAAAATAGGTAACAGTATAAGTTTTAATTATTAGATAACAATGAAAAGTAGCACAGGAAAGATGACAGTAACAAAGCCTCTCATTTATGTCACAACTAATATGCATTCAATAGGCTTAAAGCAGTTTTATAAGTCAGCAGCTTCAACCCATGCAGAGGCTGTTTTCCTATAAATCACTGGCACACTAAACCTTTAAAATTGGTAGATTTTGAGGAAAGACCTTCAAACGATAATGTTGCTAATGAATCTTTAATATGAATATTTTCTGCAGCCTTGAGGAGAGAAAACCACACTCTCACTTTCCCTCCACTGTTCCTTCAGTATACGCTCCTCACTGAGGACATGTGCTGCCTTGGCATGCGGCACTGAGATTCACACGACCTCTGTCCTTGTTTCTTCCAAAATTCCTCTGTGAGGATCAATTTTCTAGGAGTGAAGCTCCCAAATAAGTATTACAGCTGCTGTGAGATCTCTAGAAAGCAGACTCATGTTTTAGTCCTTCAGCAAAACAAAGGACCAGCACACACAAGGTGCGACAGTAAATGTAATTCTAAGTGAGCTGTTTAAAATAAGGTTACCAGCTCGGTCTGAAGAGAAGGGCTGACTCTATGCTCAGAGAAGATGAGTGCAACATAGGCTCAGTTTCCTCTTCTGTAAAATGTGGATAAAAATACCATGAAACTGTTAAGAACAGTAAAGTCCACCAAAAATTAGACCCTTGTTTGTGTAAAAGCAGAGATGAAAGGTATACTGCTGTTAATGGAAAAATATACATCAGATAAAAGCCAAGGAAATAGATCAGACCTGAAAATTTATCTTCCTGCAATTTCATCTTTAAATTCAACAGACTTGGAGTCATAATCATAATTATGTGAGGTCCATTAAGCAATTCTTTCACCTCCTATTCTCCTTGCGCCTTCACAGCTTACATTACTTATCAGAAGTCTCAAACGTTTTTGATAAGAAAAGCTACCATTCACTTAAGAAAAAAGCATACCTATACCTTCACAATTCTAATACTCATCTGCATAGGAAAAAATATTTCCAAGAACAGTGTGAAGTATGGGTTCTAGGACACAAAGAGACTGGTGTGTACCTGCACAAGTATAAGTACATAGATGTTAGCTGATGTGAAGGGAGAGAAGGAAACAGAAAGAAAAGCAATAACACCAAAATTCTTATAAAAGGGGATTCAATTCTTTAAGCTAAATGTGAAATATGTAAAAAAGAAATATTCAAATGCATGGTTAGAAACCAATGTTCTCAGTAATTCCTCCTTTTGTCTATTAAAAAAGTACTACTACTGATATTTGAATCCCAGAATGCTATGTATATAAAGGGGCAGAAAAAAGCAATATATTTTGTTTAATCTTGATTTTGTTAAATACTATTTTTTTTTTTTAGATTTAGAATTCTGGAAGTTTTCTTTAGAAAACTGAAAATATTTATTGAGCACCAACTGCTACCTATTGTCATCACTTATTATTAAACACAAACTTTTGATTAATATTTTGAAAATGTACGTAAATTTACTGTATGCCCATATTAAAAAAATATTGCTAAACTATTAGTGACACTGAGCATGTGATGACAATGACAGAAACAAGAAAAAATACTTGATATGTTAACCTTAAAAAAGCAAGAGCCAAAATATGAAAGAGCCAAAATTATACATTCATAATGTTTGAGCATGTCAAAATATACATATATATGTTCATGAAAGCACATAGAATATTCACAGCAGCTTTATCAATAATAGCCCCAAACTGAAAACTCAGAATATTCACTAATAAGAAAACTGTCAAATTCATCAATAAAATATTACAGAGCAATTTAAAAAAACAAGAAATCCCTGCTATACCCAAACACATAAGAGATTAAGTTGAAAGAATCCAGAAACAGAAGAATACATATTATAAAATTTGATTCATATACAGTTTAAGGATAGGAAAAGAATCTAAGATGATAGAAGTCGGAATAGCCATTAAGTCTGGGATGGCAGTGAGGATAGAAACAGAAGCTTAAGGGGCATTGAAAATATTCTGTATCTTATTCTGGGTGGTAATTACAAGAGTGTTTCATACGTAACAAGACATTGAGCTATATACTTAAGATTAGTGTCTTTGTCTCCTTGGGCTGTATCACAAAACATCATACACTAGGTGGCTTATAAACAGCAAAACTTTACTGCCAACAGTAGTGGAAACTGGAAGTCCAAGATTAGGGTGCTGACATGGTTGATTTGTAGGAAGGGTCCATTTCCTAGTTTCAGACTGCTGACTTGTTGTATCCTCTGTGGTGGAAGAGGCTAGGGAGCCACATGGCATCTCTTTTACAAGAACATTAATCCCATTCACTAGGGCTCCCTTCTCATGACCTAACCACCTGCCCGAAGTCTTCACCTCCTAATATGATCACATTGGGCATTAGAACTCCAACATATTTGCAGGGGAAAACAAAACAAAACAAAACAAAACAAAACAAAACAAAACAAAAATTATGAGAGCAGAACTTCTGGAATGGCTGAGTAAAGAGCTTGGAAACCCTCGTCACAAGAAGAAACAACACAATTGGACAAAATTGTCAAAATCATCCTTTGAAGGGCACTGAGAATTGACAAAAGGCACACAACAAAATGAAAGGTGTTTATTCAAGAAGATTTGAGAACATTAACAAGAACAATGAGAGTCTGTATAACTTAGCTTTTCCCATGTCCCACCTTCTTCCCAAGTGCATGGGGCAGAAGCACTGTCTGAGTGTGCACGCTATGAAGATCAGGCTCTGCTGCTTCAGGACTTATTTCATTTGGAGCATAATGTGGAAAATTCTATGCCCAGGGGTATGAAAAATAATAGTGATCTCGATGGCAAACAATCAGGGTAAGGCAACATTGCAGCTAGCCTGAAATGTCATTACTGATTAAAGCAGGTAACAAACCAGCAGACCAGCCAGAAAATTAATAGGGAGATCCAGAGAATGAAGGAGGGCCTTGATAAGATCCTATTTTGGTAAGGAAGTATGTGCAGCTCCACAAAGCTGGGCACGAGCTCAAGAGAGAAGCCCTAAGCAAGCGACTTATTCTTGCTGAGCATGAGACCTTACAGACACAGAAGGTAAAATTAAGGCAGACTTGTAAATTGGCTGAACTATAATTCATTCTCCAAACCATATAAGAATCCATTGGAAAAAGATGAAAGACTTTGTGATTCAGTGGATCAAAGCGCTGAGCTCACAGTGCCTGAACAACCACAGACCATTCTCTAGCTAAGCACTGAGCTATGTGACCCAGGTGTGATTCCTGAGAAGCTAGAATTAAATATACAATAAAGGGTGGGGATGGGGGTGGCATAAAAGGGGAGCATAGGAGGACAACAAAGCAGAGACATCAGTGGTCATGTACTGTGGGGGAAACATGCTCCACAGACCTAAAATAACAGGAACAACCATCACCTTAGATACATGTGAAGGGGAGAGAGATCGGAATACAGAGTTGCTACAATATATTATCTAAAATATCCAATTTTCAGCAAAACTTAGGGCATGCAAAAAAATAGAAAACTGACCCATACCAAGTAAAAATAAGTTAAAAACTATCTCTGAGGTGGCCCAGATGTTGGACTCATGAGATAAAGACTCCAAAGCAGCTACAATGTCATAATTCATCAACTAGAAATAGAAATGTTTATTTCTTCCTTAAGTAATTTAAAAGACAACTGCATAAAATAAAATAGTAATTAAAAATTGTATTATATGCCACATAAACATGAACTATACACAATAATAATTTAAAACACAAAGGAAGAAGGGAGGTAATGGAGCTACAGTGGACCAAAAAAGTAATACCAGGTAGTAACTCAAACCCACAGGAAGAAATAAAAAGTAATGGAAATGGTAAGCATGTAAGTTTATGCATACACATTTTTAAATTTATAAATATATTTTTCTCCTTGTCTTTACCTCTTTAAGAGATATAAGTTGTATGAAGTAATAATTATAATTATGTATTTAGGTTTATGAGATATATGTGTATAATATACATGATAATGAAAACACAAAGGAGGATGACATGAAACTATATTGAAGCAAATTTGTGCACATTACTGAAATTAAGTTGGTCTTAAACTTGTGATAAGCTATGACACATATTTTAAGTCCTAGTGTAACTACTCAGATAACAACTCTAAAATTATAGTAAAAGCCAACAAAGAAATTTTCAAAATATACCAAAACACATCTACTTTATGCAAAGGAGCAATATAAAAAAAAAGGACATGAAAAAATCAAAATAAAGAGAGAAATCCAACCAAATCAATGATTACATTAAATATGAATGGGTTAAAACCTCAAGAGAGGAACTGTCAGATTGGATTTTAAAAATTCAAGTCTATGCTATCTACAAGAAGTACACTTTAGACTCAAATATAAATATAAATTGAAAGAAAAATGATTATAAAAGCAAAAAAATAAACATAAAATTTGGAGACAGTCTAATATCACGCAAAATAGAATTTAAACCAAAATTGTTACTAGAGACAAAGAGGGACGTTTTATAATGATAATAGAGTCCATCATGAAGAAGATATAACAGTTATGTACATACACACACCTAACAACAGAGCCCCAAATTACCTGGAGTAAAAACTGACAGAACTGAAGGGAGAAATAAACCACCAAGCAAGAAAAGCTGGAAACTTAAATGTCCCACTCTAATATGCATAGAACAGGTAGACAGAAAAACCAACAAGGATATAGTTATTTTAAACATTATCAACAAAACTAACCTAATGACACATGTAGAAGACTCTTGTCCAAAAACAGCAATAGTACACATTCTTTGCAAGCACATATGGTACATTATCCAGGATGCATTGCAGCATATGGCAGGCCATAAAGTAAGTATCAGTAAATTTAAAAAGACTGAAATCGTAAGAAGTATATTTTCTATATTTCTAATTAAATTAGAAATCAAAACAAAAGGATGTGGGATTTGGGAAAACCACAAATATATCTAAACAAATCATCACACTTCTAAATATTCCATGGGTTAGTTAAGAAATCACATGAGAAATTTAAAATGATATTGAACTTAATGAAAATAAAAACACAATACTATATCAAAATTTATGGGCTTCAACTAAAGCGGTGCTATAAACACCTCTATGAGAAAGTTCAAATCCATAACAGAAATTTCCATCTTAAGAAACTACAGAATGAGGTTGTAGAGTAGAGTGATGCAAATGTTCTAAAATTGGATTGTGGTGATGGCTACACAACTCTCTAGATTTATGATAACTCGTTTAATTATATACTTAACATGAGTAGATTTTATGGTATATGCATTATAATTCAATAAACATACTGTTTTCTTTTTAAAAGCACATGGAAAAATGACTAGAAAGAAATAGGTCAAAAAGTATCATTATGTTAGATTGGCAGAAATATAAACTTTTTTGTCTACTTTGTACTTATTTTTATAGTGAAAATAATTTTTAAAGTTAAAAAGAATCATTAAATTTCCACATCGAAGACTGCCTTAAATGTATTAAAGGAGTCTTCAGACAGCCATCTAATTTAACTTCCTGTCTCAAGATAAGAATATAACTAATACTGAAAAATGAGATTTTTATAAAGGCTGTTTTTAGATGGCTTATTGGTGATAAAAATTTCAGGAAACCACCACTACTCCAACCCATTTTAGCTGTACTCACTTCAAAGGCTCTTTTAAGCTTCTATTCACTTTAGAAATTTCTGCCTGGTGTCTATGTTAATGATCTTTGGCACAATTTAAATTCATTTTAACACAATGAATAGTCTGAGATTTATGTTTCACATCCCAGTTCTACCACTTAACGCTGTACAACATTTTGCCTCCATGTCTTCATCTGTACAATGGAAAAAACAATGGTATTGCTATAAAGACAAAAAGATATATGTATACAACATGCTTAAAATAGTACCCAGGGCAGAGCAAGAATTTACTAACCCTTACTGGAAAGAAATAAAGAAGGTAAAATTCTTTTGAAAGAAAGAGGTGATGGCAGGGTGACTGAACCAAGTTATCCAAGTTCATATCGATCCCTTCATAAAAGAACTTAACTGAATGCAGAAAAAAGAACGTTAAGGAAATAATCTATGACATGTAATTTTTTAAAGGAGGGAGGTAAGCCTCTAAGGAATTCAGTTCCATGTTGAACAACAGCTATACCCATACAAAGAACAGAACAGCTTTTAAGAGATGACATAAATGTTAAGCCATGCCATGGATGAATAGACATTTACATGTTCAATTCAATAAAATGGTTGCTTTGCTTTGATTAGTCCTACTTGAGATAATTAAAATATTTCCATTTCTTCTAGTATTCATAGCTCTCTGTACAGTTTACAGAAGTTGGAGATGGATTTTTAATACTATTTACCAACTGTAAGGTTTTGATGGACACTTTAATCATGCAATACAACTGCAAAATTTACCACTGGGAGCTATACAAGTCTTGAGCCAAATTGGGAAAAGAAATTACATGAACATAGCCATTTCATGTTGGCGTTAACCTGAGAAAAAGGAGCAGAAAAAGTTTAATCCAATCGTTTTTTATCAAATTAATTTTTCAAGTATCATAATTTTCCCTAAATTAATACCTTGCACGACAATCAATGTTTTTGATGCTTTGCTGTTTGTTTTGCTGGGGGGAAAAATCATGGTAATTAGTAAACAACTACATCTTAACCTTTCTATAAACATTAAAGGACAGACATCTCTACTGGCAGCTACCTCAGAGAATTTCAGAGGGTCTTCAATATCTTAAGTTCCAAAATGAATTAGGAACTTTATCATGAGAAAGCCACTGGGGCATGGGATGGATTCAGTTCTTTAGGCTGGATGACTATCCATTTAGAATTCTAGATAAGAGATTCAAGTACCGAACAAGATATTGCTAAATAAGCTTTTCAAGAAACTCAGAGCTCTAAAATTATGCTAGTCTAGTATATTAGAGATTTCCTAAATTGATTTTTAAAAACTGTTTGGAAGAAAGTAAATAAAAGGTACAGACTAAGATACCCAAAAACCTCTGTGATTTTATTTTTTTTGCATCTGGACATATTAAACCCAAAGGTGACAATGATTTGATGCAATACCGCTCTGGTATTTTATTAATTGTGAGATAAAATTTACCTTAAAACAAGGGGAAATTGTCCCCTCCGTTCAAGAATTAATACAGAAGTTGTTTGTAAGGGGAGCTTTAAGTCCTTAAACAAGCTTCTTAAACTAATGAGAAGCACAGACTTTCGATTAACAGTGAAGACCAAGCCTCTGTAAAAGACTAAGTACAAGGAATGTAAACTGCTTCTAAAGTGACATTAAATGTTGCCCAATTTTTTCCACATGTCACAAATGCATGTGGAGTTCAATATTTAAAAAGGATGCCATAAGAAACAATGGTAATGCAAATTTCCAGGCCAAGAAATATTACCATAAAACATAGCAAACAACATATAAATACTTTATAAGTTGGTTTGAAGGCAGATCAATGAGAACGTTCTCACTCTGAACATAAAGCCAGTTCTCTTGATGCATACTGTGCTTTGCTGCCTCCAAACTTTGAGAAGCTTTTAAAAGCAGAATTTTAAATTGTAAAATTCATGAAGAAATTTCCCAACATTTCAGTAGAAAATGGCCTAGTGATTTGAGGGTCATAAAGTATCTTGAGATCCTTAAATAAATATAACTCTACCAGTTAAAACCTTGTACTAAAGAAGACATGTACCCTGTAGTCTCAAACCTTAACATTCCATGTAATCTTGCAAAAAAAAAAAATCCATGTTTTAATCATAAATGTTAAAGGCAGTCCTTGAATTCTCTAGCTCTTTCCTTCTTCTCAAAAGAGTAACAAATTTTGCATGTTCCTATCGACCATTTCCACATCTACATTTTACCCATTTGTTAAGAACAACTGTTAAAATACATCTCCATGATCATTCACCCCTTAAACACCCATTCCCACATTTGCTACCCTTTATTCCCCATGAGACATCTAAAGTGGCAACAGAAAGAGGTAAGAAATATGATTTAGCTACTTAGATTCTCTGCCTCAGTTTCCTTTTCTGCAAAATCAGATAATAGCTATTGCAAAGACTAAAACCATGAAATATGTAAAATGCTGGACATAATAGACATTTAAGAAATGTTAATGTGAAAATTCTAATCCATAGGTCATTTAATTTTATAATAATTAAACATTATATATATATACATATACACACACACACATATATACACATGTATATCTATAATTGAGCAAAACTATTGCTTTTGTTAATAGAATATTGGACAGCTTGCACTCAAAAGGATACTTTCCTCTTGGGAAAATAACTGCATTTAGATCCTTTTGCTTCTAAGAATATTACAACCAAACAAGACAAAATATGTGATGTCAAAAGGCCAAAACGAAATGATAGGTCTGTATGATTCCATTTATATGAAATTCTAGAATAAGTCATCTACAATAGAAAAAAAATCAGAATGGTTGTTCCTTTAGAAATAGGATGGAGACAAGGACTGAACTGTGAGGAAAATTTCTGGGGTGATGAGAACATTATAGATCTTGATAGGATTTAGGTGACATAGAGAGAAGTCTCATTGTATCTCAGAGAATGTACATTTAATGTCGGTACATTTCATTAAAAGTAAATTTTACACCAAAAGGAAAACAAAAAAAGAAAAAAGAAAAAAAAACTATAAACCATTATTAAATTATAATTAATGATATGCATGTTTAAGTATTTCTAAGAAAGTATACTGATGTCTGAAATTTACTTTGGAATAAACCAAAAATAAAATGCATAGGTAGAAGGGTAGATCTGTGATAAAACAAGTGTAGCAAAATGCTAATGGTAAAATCTAGGTAGTGAGTGTTTGGTATTAACTTCTTTAATACTTTGCTATATATTCGAAATTTTCATAATGAGACAAAATGAAGACATGAATGAGGGGGAAAATAATAAGAATAACTAAGTCATGGTTGATGCTTTCACCTTCCCCCACATATCCACGCCCCCAAAAAGAAGGCATTATGTAATGTACGCCCTTGATTTCTTTTTAGAGGCCCACATATTTATTTTTCAGGATCCCGCTGAAATCCCATTTCCATGCATCCTTACCTAACCAGGTCAGGTCTTAGCAGAGCATCTCCTTCAGCTGAAATGATCTTTTTCCAAACTTATAAAGCAATCGTGGCTTTGGTCACAGAGTGACCTTTACTATGGAACATCTAATACTATGTCTCTCAGTCCTGTCCAAATGCCCTTTCCAGTTCAACTATAAGCTTCCTATCAGGGCCGAAACCTTCATTATTCCTGAATATCCCTTAGCGCTTAACACCCTGCCTGGAACATAACAGATACTAAAGAAGTAACCAGTGACTGCCTGACATGCAGCAGGCACAAGAGCAAGGACTGGAACAGCCTGTGGACTAAATCCTACCCATTGCTAGTCTTTGTAAGAGCCATGAATTAAATGGATGAAAGAAATAATCCAAAAGAATGTTTTGTGACAAATGAAAATGATATCAAATTGAAATTTTTGTGTCCATAATAAAGTTGATTTGGAACACTGTCACTCTCTTTTACGTACTGTCTATGGCTGCGGCTGCACCACATTAGAACTGAGTAGCTGTGGCAAACACTGGATGCTACAAAGCCGAAAATATTTACCAACGGTCCCTTTTCAGAAAACATTTGCCAACTCTTGCACTAGAGAAATAACTACTGATTGACTGTCCATCTTAGAAATGACTCAACTATGTAAAACTTAGTTATATTTAAGGAAGTAGTTACTATTTTGATGCACAATTTGGTCTTTAAAAAGAAAAAGAATTACTTGTCCTTAATCCCTATTCATATCCCAAAACAAATGCTATTCCATGGGTGGGAGGAAACTTTTACTTTGTGGTGTCTATACAATGAAATTTCTGAAACCATTTTTCTTTTGGCTCTCTCATAAAGGTTAACGTTTCCACATCATATATCTCACTTTTATTGGAGAACACATTAGTGACAGTTTTGTGGATTATACAACATGTTGTTCTGGCTAATTAGTTTACTAGCAATTAAAAATAAAATCGTGGCAGAGGGCCACTTGTCAATTTCACCTTGTCATAGATGCATTTGATGCTGTGTCTTAAATAAAATTGTATCACTAGCAAGGAGAGAGATGTTTTCCATTTGATTTTTTTCTATCATTTGGTATAATTATTCCTGACAATTTGCTTGTCATACGGCATGTCTCTCTCCAGAAGGAGAAAAATACTACTTTGCGTTCTTGTGATCACAAGTCTAATTGAGCGAAAAACAAATCTGTTTTAAATATGAGAAAAAGATATAAGCTACTGTTT
The DNA here is from genome assembly GCA_030015415.1 of Cynopterus sphinx. Lineage (NCBI taxonomy): Eukaryota > Metazoa > Chordata > Mammalia > Chiroptera > Pteropodidae > Cynopterus > Cynopterus sphinx. The sequence goes on along the minus strand of CM057379.1, from coordinate 85,740,436 downwards.
TACTGTAAAAAATAATATAATATGAAGAACATAATGACAAGAAAATATGGCAGCAAATAAGGATCTAAATCTTAACACTAATTTTTTTCCTTACCATCAAGACCTTTTCCCACAAAAACGTCAAGATATGATGTGCAGGTTTACATTGCTAAGTCAACCACACTGTTTTCCCATTTTTGGCAGAGTAGAAGCTACACGACAGTCAGCTAGCTATCACAGGGTAAGCAAAATTGTTGGGTGGAAGAACAAACACACACACCCAGTCTCCTGAGAATGAAGAAAGTAGGTGCCATGTTGCAATTTTAGCTGACAAGAAGCATTAGCATTATTGCACACTTTGTGAATTAAGTAATGATTTAATTAGTACCAGTCTGAATGGTCATATAATGTTGTAATTAGAAGGTTGAGACAAAAATAATTGACAGAGGTGGGGCTGGAGCTTGGTGGAAAATTAGCATAATGAATGAAACATGGGGGGTGGGACTGTGTGCCTCAGTGGCCAGTCATAGACCTTGAGAGCAGAGACTGTGCATGCCATCAACTGTCTCACTGTGCCTCAGCATGTCAGGCACTCTATTTGTTCTTCTTATGGCATCACAGGGAAGTCAGGAACACTGGGCTCTAAATCTTTCCTTTCTCTTCTAATTACAGGTGGGGCAAATTCGTCTACTTTTCCATGGTTTATCTTATTTCCCAGATGTAAAGAAAAGGAAAATGCTTTAAAGCACTAATTTAGGAATGATGTGATATACAGCAACCTCACTGGGTGGATGAATATACAGAGGAGCTAGGAGGAGGTCTAGGAAAGAAGACCAGGAGAGCTACGGCATTAGCAGCAGTGTAACTTAACTAGCAGTGGACTTGCTTTCTTGCTGATACTGGATCATGGAGCTGTGTATCCATGTGCAGGCCTGCTGACCACTCTGATGCTTCTTTATCATCTCTTCTGTTTTTTTCTCTGGGTCTACACCCTTAAAGCACAAAGTCTGCATCAATCCATCTGTATCAGGACTCAGCTCAGAAAACAGAAAGTATGTAAGAAATTTTAGACAGGAAGGGTTTAATATAGAGAAGTAGCTACTTATGAAAATCATTGTACAGGGATGAAGGATGGCCTTTCCTACACTAGAAACAGGAAGTCACCACAGGAACTGAGTTTAGAAATACACTGGTAAAGCTAAAATCTAGGATAAGAAGTCACACCACAATTGCCTTTTAATGTCCAGGAAGCTGGTAACTAGACGCTGGAAAACCACTGCAAAAATTCATACTTCTCCATAACCTAGCTTATCAGACAGAAACACCTAAAGCCAAAGCTGAGTGGTCTCTACTTTATTTCTAAATTCCAAATGTTGAACAGGTACATCTGACCCTTGAAAAATATGGGTTTGAACTACATGGGTCCACTTATACACTGATTTTTTTCAAAATATACAGTAAATAAGTATTTTCTCTTATGATTTTCCTAATAACACTTTCTTTTCTCTAGCTTACTTTATTGTAAGAATACAATAAATAATACATACAACATACAATATAAAATATGTGTTAATTGACTTTTATGTTTATGTTTTCGGTAAGACTTCTAGTCAAAAGTAGGCTGCTCGTAGTTAAGTTTTAGGGGAGTTAAAAGTTATATGCAGGTGTTTGATTGTGTAGAGTCGATGCCCCCTAACCCCTGCAATGTCAAAGGGTTAACTGTATGCCTAGTTCACACTCAGAATCCCAGCTGAAGGAATCTAGAAAATAAATTTTTCAGCTTCCTTGTCTTTGTAGTTAAGAAAGAATAACTAGAATAAGGTGGGAATGAATAGTGGGTTTCACGCAGATGTTTCTTGCACACTATTAACTACCAAACAAACTTCTCAGTTAATGTTTCCTCTCTTCTCTTAACGAGGCTCTATATGTGAATCTGAAATTTCTTCTAACCAGTAGGTCTCAGCCACATTCTTTACCTCCTAGCACACAACTGAAAGTGATTGCATAGAATGGAAGATCCAATTTTATATGAAGACCAGTGAAAAGAATGATGAGAATATCTGTGAATGCTGAAAGACAGAAATAGAGAAAGAAGATGGCAAACCAATGTCCTAGACCAATTTGTTTTCTCTGCGGGGTTCTATTATGTAGAGAAAACATTGTCTCTTGCTAACAAGCATTTTAAGCACGACAAGTAAAACTTCAAAATAGTCCAAATAGTGGTAGCAGCCAGAAAAAGAAACAAACAAAAAAATAAAATAAAGCCTATCAAGTATCAAAGATTGTCACAGAAACATAATTGAAAGACACATAGCTAAAAAGTACTATTAACACCAAGAAAACATTTTTTGTTGTTGTTGTTACAGTAAACTGCATCTTAATGAACGAGGAGGATGAGAAAGGAAGCAAAGAGGGTATGAAGACCAATACAGTAGACGATAGAGTGTGCCACTATAGAACACAGAGAAAAATTTAAAGTACTTAGAAAAAAAAAATCGAGGCTATGCTCCCTTCTTCAGGAAGCAGAGGGTACTCTGCTCCACAGATACAAGCCCTGTCCCACGGGCCTGTTTGGGAAGCACAGGCCTTGGACCCAGTCACTTCTGTACTTCAGAGCTTGCCCCCTCAACCTGGGGCTCCTGCACAGTTCAGAGTCTCACACCAACAGACCAATCTAAACAAAAGACAAGGATTTATGTTAAGTGATACACAGCCGGAAAGAATGACAGAGATGGCGTCCAATGGAAAGTGACCAACTAGTAAAAGACAATCCCTCTCAAAATGAGAAAAACCAAATTTCACAAGTGTCTCGGTGTGAGCTCCAAAAGCAGACCCTGAGACGAATGGAAGAAGTTTATTTGAGAGGTAAAGCGTACAACAGCAGGGGAGGGGGGAAATGAGACAAGTCTAACAGATAAGAAATAAAGGGTGTATAATGAAGCCAACTACCATTGTGGGCAACTAGAAGTTGATGCCACTGGGGAGACCCTGGAGGCCAGGTGGAATGAATATCTCAGCATTATTCCACTTGGAGGGCCAGGGAGCTAGGATATTTATACAACTCCCATTGGTCATTGATTGAGGGCTGCTCAGGTCAGAGTTAATTCTCTCTTACTTTCTGCCTGCCCTGTGGATAGAGAAGAATTCAATGAGCAGAGAAAATCCCATAGATGAATGAATGCAGTGGCTGGCAGACAGACATGAGGCCAGGGGTGCTACAGTGGAAGGGCAAAGGGGAATGAAGCATTAGCTCGGGTGTTATTTAAAATTAAAGCAAACATTGGTAGTAGGGCTGAGACTTCAGGTTAGTCTTACATCCTTCAGGATCCACATTATTTTCCCCAACACTAGGTCCACCTTAAAGATAAGATGAAATTTCTGTATACTGGAAATTTGAGACTGGAGAGAGAATACCCACAGCTGGAGGCATAGGGAGGACCCAACAGTTGCAATAACCTAGGACTGAAACTGTTACAACGTTATAGAGTAGAAAACTCCATGAAGATCTTCTCAAGATAAAGTGCACCTCTAACATTCAAGGTGAAGAGTGCTAAAGGCAACCAGGTGAGGATATAGAGATTCTACAGTTATTTATTTTTTAATCTGTCAAATTATCCGTGAGTCACCTTGTAAGTTGCAATGTTTAGCTCCCAGCAGATGACAATCAAAATAAAAAGTCTATGATTTAAGCTAATTTTCATCGTTCAACTGTAACAGAAGATATCCTGTATAAAAAGATTCTACTGCCACCACATTTTATAAGCTTCTGACCTCTAACCGTGATGCTCAGATAGCAGTAATGAGATAGATACAGAAAGCACATCTTTCAACATAAAAACTCACCACCATCTATACAACTGCTTGAGCCAAACCCCAGGTGTCATTCTTGACGCTTCCCTTTTGCTCAAGTTCAACTGACCACAAGGCCCATCCATGTCATCCCCAAAGAACTCTGAAGTTTATCTACTTCTCACTGTCTTCACTTCCACCACTGTTGTACACCAGGTAATCACCATCTCTCATCTCTCACCCCTACTACTGCAAGCCTCCACACTCATCTCTCCAAACACTCCACCAACCATTTTCCAAAACATTGTGTGATGTTTTTCCAAACGTAAACATATGCATTTCAGTCAGTCCCTGCCTAAAATCCTTCACCACTCACTGCCCTTAGAATAACATCTGACATTCACCTTCAGTGTTCTATGTCGCTTCAGTATCAGAGCCTTACTAACCTCATGGTACTCTGCCCCTTGCCTTCCCTGGGACTCAAACAAGTCATCTTTTCCACAGTCATCGTTTGTATGTGATCTCCCTCCACACCCCTCTGTTCACCTAAGCTAAATCTCAACCATGCTTCACACTTCAGCTTAATTAATACTGTCTTGAGAAGGAGCTTCCCAAACTCCCATATCTCAGCTATGCTATTTCAGACATCCCTTAACCTCTCACATAACTGCTCTTGAGTGGCTAATATTCGTAAAATTACTGCCTCCCCATGCTAGTATGTCATCTCCATAAGGGAAAAGACCATTTGGTTTTGATTGTCATCTCATCCCAGCATCTCCCATAGTGTCTAACACATACCACATGTACAATAAATTTTGCTGACTCATTGGCCAATTTTAGAAGAATGTGACCAAGAGTACCTCCTTTAGCTAGTGACAGATGGTGGACAAAGTACTGAAGTTACTACGTGAAAACTTTATATTAAGTGTAACAGCAGAAACTTTCGAAGAGGGTTCAAATGATTTACAGGAGCAAAGTGAAAGTAATTGGATCCTAAGGGCCTAGACCGCTACACCAACAACACAGTATCCATCACTTAGAAGTGATCCATAAAGTCTGGAGTTCATAAGCCTTGGAAACTTTTAGATATCACATAAAGCTAATGAAATCTGTATCTTTAGAATTCAAACTATGATTCCAAAGATAATCTAAGAGGACGTGATCTAAATATCACACTAGAACTTTCTCAAAAAGCTACCACATGTTTATCAACCTATAAAGCAGTTATTCTAGAAAGCTATTACTACTTGTATGCATTAAGCCAAAGGTACAGATCCAAGGTATTGGAGTGATCATTCCAGAAACCTTCTACAGAACTGTCTTGGAAAACCATGAATTTTCAAAAAGGTACTAGGGACATGCTACACATAATTTTTACACATTAGCCTACTGCTGGCTGTCAGGGAGTATATATTATTCAGAAAGGGTGCACATTCAGTAATGGAAAGGGTGAGGGGAGATGCTGCCTTTAATTTTAATGTGCCTGACATCCTGGAAAAAATTATTGGCATCTGAATGTGTATGACTGAGTGTTTTGTGGAACATGTGTTGTGTGCAACACTGTTTATTATCAGTAAATGAAGCCAAAAGCTAAGTTGAAAATGAATGCTAAATTAAAAATTATATAAAATGGAGTGAAATGATTTAATTAACAGATTATAAGTGAAATGTTGCAGTGCAAGAATGAGCCTGTGAGAAAAGAGAAGGAAAAAAATGTGGCAGGGTGGAAACCTGTCTTTTCCTTTTATTTTCTTGGAGATACTAATAAAGACACATGATGTTTGCCAGTTTCCAACCATAGCCTCTGTGACAGTCAATAAACTTGCTTAATTAAGTCACCAGTATAGAGTAAAGAGTTCAAAATTGTGTTCTGTTTTAAAGTAAAAGGGAAGCAACAACAAAATACGGTAGTATACTAGCTGAAAGACAGAGCTTACTATTTCCAAGACCGTACAAGTATAATTAGGTCCAGTCCTTCTCTGTGGGCCTCACATACCTTTCTGGAAGTATAACAGTTACCCTCTGGAATGAAATCAGATAAATATTTATTCACCACCAAATGTCAAATACTGCACCAGCTTCCTCGGCATCCACCATCTCACTTTTTCTTACAATAATACTGTTAGTACGTATTACCATTATGATGACTTTCTAACTTTCAAGAAGTTACGTTATTTGCTAAGGCCATCCCAGCAGGACAAATTGCAGCGTGAGAATTCAAATTGAGCCCTGAGGACTCTAATGCCCATGCTATTTCCCTTTTTCCCTGGAAACTTTAGGAAAGAAACGTTTGAGTACCCAAAGAAAACTACTTCCTATTTTGAAAGACATCTCTTAAGAACTCGCTTACTCCATAGTATATAATATCTATCCCTAATTAAGACAACAAAGTATTTTCCTAAAGAAGAAAATATGATTTTTATTCATTAATATTATTCAAAGTTGAAGTACACTGAAAACGGTCACTTTTTTTTTTTATCAATTTCACATTAAAGTAGTATTCTTCGTATGATTGTATCTACGTATTTTTACACATAAATGATCCTACAAAAAGTCCCAAGTTTGAGGCATTTAGTTACAGTTAAAATTTAAAAAATTAAAATGGAAAGGAAATAGATATAAAATCACTGAATTGCAAAAATGAAAATGATTTGAAAGCCCTTTCTAGTCAGTGTGCCTACATGGGCATTGTGCATGATGCAGTGTTGCAAGATCCGACACACATTTTTTTTCTGACGGGATGTAATAGGGGAAGCAAATCAATGTTCTCTTTTTAAAGTAACTGATCCAGAAATTTTTAAGCCAAAATTGTGTTGCTTTCGTCTACCCAAAATGGAACTAAAAATTCTTGTAACACAAAACAAACGCTGAAGTTTTCCAATTTTTTAGGAATCTGAGTGAAGCGATATAAATCCAAGTATTCCACATTGCCATATGTTGTCTGGGCTGGGTAGCACAGAAGTATGCAAATCAATTCTGGAGCTCGGTCCCAGCCTCCCTACTAATGGAGCTGGGATAAAAGGAAAGGAATTCTGACAGAGGGAAAGTCCCAGTTCTGAACCGCTGAAACTGCTAAGCAGATGCCAGTTCACACCGCCAGACAACCAATTTCTCTCCCCATACACAATGCAGCAAGTTGGGAAAACAGAAGCGTTTGAGCAGGTGAAAAATGATGATATTTTTGTTCTCCAAACTTAGCATCCATTCATTCCCTTTTGTCAACACTCAGCAGTGCATAGGTCCTGCCACCACAAAGCTAGCCTTGGGATATAGGGTCTTTCCGCTTCTACTGACAGGCTACGAATGTACGACAGTTGAAGCCTTTATCTCACAGGTCTGAGTTGTTACTGACACTCTATTGTTCTCCAAAACAGTCTATTTGATTTGTTCTCTTTACAATGCTTTCAATATGGGGCTCTCCATTTTTTTCTTAAAAAAAAGAAAAAAAAAAGAGGGGAAAAAAAAGAAAGAAAAAAGAAAAAAAAAAGAAGAAATAAAGCCCACGGGAAAGTTTCAGGAAGGGAAAAAAGAATAGTAAGAAGAAGACAGGGAAAGAAATGAAGGGTTAAAAAGATACACTTTTGATATGTCTGTTATAAAGGGAAATACATTGGATCTTCTCCCTTTAGCAATGCTAAAATGGTCTGGCATGCCTGAGAGTAAATCGATACTAAGCATAGTGCAGGCGAGACTGCCATCTTACATGAAGCACTGACTGTAAAATAGACACAAAAGACACATGATACTCTCTGAGGTCCCCAGCAGCCGTCATATCCATCTTTGGCAGTTCATTTGACACTGACTTTCCCTGCTTCCCAATCCTTTTTTCTTTCTTACTCTCCTCCCAATGCCACCTCCTCTAGCTCTCCATGAAGCAATGATCCAGGATTCTGAGACTCACCAAGGAGGTGAAGAGATAAGAAACCTCTTAAGAAGGTTTTAGCTTGGGAATATATCCTATGTTTGCCAGGAAATGATGTGTACAATAGAAAAATATAAGGATGACCTTATAAGGACATGAACTTAGGTCTCAGGGAGGCCACCCAGAAGATTCTTAAAATGTTACTGCATATGTTAAATGGACACTGGGTTTCCTGATTAGATCGTATCTGTTATTTCAAGCGGCTTCTTTCTTATACCACTTGCTACCCTTTGCCTCCTCCAGAGTGCACAGACAAAGGGAAAAAACAAAGGACCCTCTCCACCCTGCCTTGGCGCCTTCTAGAGGTATCCTTTAGAGCCATGAATCCACAGGGGCTTTTGAATTTAGATAACTTTTATGGTTAAAGCTAAAGTCTTTGCTGGTAATAGGAAATGTCATCTGGAATCCACTGAGTAGTCATAATTTCCATTTATAAATAGAAAATATAAAGAGGTGCCTTATCTGGGTGATTTAATACATGTCTCTGCTTATTACTGTTTTCAAAGTGCCTTTTGCACAAATCTGATTTCAACTGTGCAATAAAGATTCATTATCTTTTTACATAGCAGCCTTTGCATTTCTATGCAGGATCTAATTACAAAAATAGGAACTATTCTATAAACAGATGCTAATCGTGAAGGGAAAATGCTTTCATTTTAGAAAGAAGGTATTGCTAAAACTTTACTCAGAAAAGCACTGCATCTGCATGTGGAATGAGGGGATGGGGAGTCAGAGGGTGAGATGATAGCAGATTGTACTTTATTCTTGACAGAAGCAATGTGAGTATCACTAGGGTAGGTTCCCAGCAAATTACTGTAAAATTGAGGTGAGAGACAGGATGCAAATACTTGAATTTCTATACTACTAATTTAATTTTTCATTTCCATAAGTAACTCTTAAAAAATCTTGTCCCCTATTTACTTGTATTTTCTATTTTGTTACGAAAAGCCCCACTACTTTTATAACTGGGGCAGGGGAGAATTCCAATAAACAATACTAGAAAAAAAAATCCCTCTTCCATTTTGGAGAAGAGCTCAACATTGGTTTGGGGGAATAACAAAAAAAATTATACTAAAATAGATTCGGGAGACCCTCTGTGAGTGATGTCTGCTACTAGGTTTTTCATTTCATTAATGGGTTATATTAAAGGAGTATTAATATAAAGCTATAATTTTTAATTAATGAACAATTCTCTGTCCTGACTATATTCGATCTCTCCATAGCACAGACAGGACTCACCATATTATATGTTCTCGTTTATGAAACACGTTTTTCCCTATTTTAGTGATGCCTGCTTGTCTTACATCATGGACTTCTCCTTCTCCATGCCCTCTGATTCTTCCTCCTCACCAGCCTTCTGTATGTGGGACTCTGTTCTAGGCCCTCTTCATTACTTACACTCTCTTCCTAGGGGACTCAGCCAGTCCCAGCCATTTAAATCTCATCTATATGCTGATGCCTTCCAAATTTATATCCCCACCCTAGATGTCTCCCCAGTCTCCTAGGCTAACTTTCCAGTTAACATCTTCTCTTGGCTGTTACTTGGCATTTCTTTCATCACATGTCAAAACAAAATTACTGATTCCTTGCTTCTCACCCTAGAAATTCATCCCCATACAATCTTTCCCTTTATCCACAAATGACATCAGTTATCCAGCTACGATTCTAGAAATCCTCCTTGATTTCTCTTTTTTCTTTGCATCGCACATCCATTCCACCTTAAGTCCTGTCAAATTTACATCCGAAGTAAAGCCTAGATGCAGCCACTTAACATTTCACTGCTACCATCCTTCCTTAAGGTACCATTCTCTCCCTCCTGGCCCATGCAAGGTGATCTCCTAGCTCCTGCACTTGAGAGTACACAGTCCCTTCTCCACGCAAACCATTCTCCAAATTAATCATTTGCTTCTTTACATGTTAACTGTCTATCTTTACCCCAGAATGTAAACTCCTTGAGAACACGGCTTTCGTCTTTTTCAGCTCTATATTCTAAGCACAAAGCACAATGCCTGGCTCAGAGTAGACACTTGATAGAAATACTTTCTAACTGACTGACTTAACCTGAATTTTCCCATAACAATGGGATGACATAAAACTAGTCTAAAAAATCCCTGCAATATTACAATGCTAAAAACAACACCCCCCCCCCCACCACACACACACACTACCCTTGGAATATAGCAATGCTGCAGTTTATTTTAATTATTTAATTAATAATCTAGTAACTTAATGCGTTAATCAATGTACAGTTCCTGACTTACTCCTTCAAGTTGCTGTCACTGTACATAGTAGAAATAATGTTAAAATGATAAGTGAATGTAACTTCCAACACACCATTATAAGTGGCTTTTTAAAGAAAGCTGTGTTAAGCCACTTAATGATCTTAATGATCACTCCTTAAATATTTACTTATTTTGAAATTTCATGTTAAGATTTCTTTCATCAGGTGAAAGATGCATAACAACAAAATGGACACATATACAAATACATGTGTGCTTTATTATAAAAGTAATATATTCATAAACCATATATTTCATGCACTAGTGCTAGATGCTCCACATGCATAAGTTCAACGAGTTCTCAAACACTCCTGTAAGGTATGCACCATTGTTATTTCCATATTTCACTTGAGACAACTGAGGTTTATGAAGATAAAGCATAATCCTGATCTAAGTTCCACAACAAATATAAATAGTGAAGCTAGGATTTGAACACAGGATAATCGGATTCTAAAACTTATATTCTTATCTCTGTATACTACTGATGTGGTTATAGTAGAAAATTGAGTTATTTTATTTGCATTCTTTATTACATTTCTGAATCGTCCACAAACTTACTAAGGTACTACTAAGGCAAACACTTCAGTGCAGATGAGCACACCCTTATCCTTCCAAATAAGTCTAGGTTTAGGAGGTGCTGAAATACCTAAAGGAGGAAGGCACTGCCAGTAGGCAGTATAAGGAAAAACTGGCTCTTGTACTAGTGGCACTTAAAGCAGAACCCCACCCAATCTAAACAAAGATTTATCTATGACAGTTCAAAGCAATCCTTGCTTCTACACATCTTTATAAGACATCTGGCTCCTAGTAAACTATTAATGATAGAATGCAATGCAGTAAACCATATTTGGAAGATCGTCAAAGAACAAAGCCTTCACTAATGACTTTTTAATGAGGAAATGCATAGGCTAATTACTGTAATCTTCTACCTGGTCTATAAAAAGCCTACGCCCAAGTGATGTAAATATGTGCTGATTCAGACTGTACTGAAAAGGTTTCATTTAACATTTTAAATCACAGAGAAACAGAGAAAAAAAAGGGGTGGGAGTGGGGGGGCACCTCAATCCCCAGCTGCAGAATTACCTAAGAAGTAACAGCGAGCGCTCAGAACAAGGTAAATATTTTTTCATTGAGTACTTACCCAAGTCCCAAATTGATTGTTTATAAGTGAGTAAATCTGGCCTAACAACTTAGCTAATAAAATAGACTAGGCAACATCAACACCACATGATGGTACTGCATCTTGAGTAAGGAAGAGTTTAGACCCGGGGAAGAGACAAGCCTGCCAGTATCTTGCATTTCTATCATATATGTACCTTCACATAGATTATCTCATTTTATTTTCAAGATGTCCTTGTAGCTGTGTAAGTGGCAGGTAGCATACTGGCTAATAAACATTAGCAGAAACTAGAAATGTCCCAGATTACTTGCTTAGCGGGCTGAGAAATCATCTTGGGACTCCGACATAGACCTTATAAATTAGTTTTCTCTTATTAGGGTTTCATTTGTATCCTCTCTCTCAACTCCCAATTGTCTATCTATACTTACAGTAAGAAACAGAGGCAACAATAAAATAAATTACTAGAAAAAACCATAGAAATTTATTTATTTGTTTGTTTATTTCCATAGCTCCATCTTTCTCTTCACATATCTCTAATATCTCTATCTTCCATGACTGCCCTGACCTTTTCCTGGCTTATCATCATACACAGATATGCCAGAAAGTCTCAATTTCCGAGCAGCAAAATATTTTAGGAAATCGTATTAGACTGAAATCATGGAAAACCAGACATAACATGAGCTAGTGTGCATAACGGGGGGTAAATAACTTAGATGGAGAAGTTAGCAGAACATCTCTAATGCCAATTAATTAGCTATATGTCCTACAGCAAGTCACTTGACCTCAAAGATACTAGTTCTCTTCCCTGCAAATTAGGGGCTTGGAACAGACGCCCTTTAAAGTTTATTGTTCTGAAGCTAATATTTTAGAATTCTATGACTCTAGCATACATCCAATTCAAGATATGACTTATTCCTTAAGGCCTATCTCTTCCAAAAAAAAAAAAAAGTCTTCCCTAATACAGCTAGCAGGAACTAGTAGTTCCCTCCTTTTTAAAGCATATTCTATTGAGTCTATACCCCTCTGGTGATTAAAAGCTCTGGTTCAAATCCTAACCACTTATTAGTTGAGTGACCTTAGGTAAAAACTTCACAGGTACCTGACCCTCAGTTTCCTAAACCGTCAAATAGAGATAACAACAGTACCTACCTGATGGAATTATTAAGAGAATTAAATGAGATAATGTATGAAGAGTGATTAGAATAGTGCTTTTCACATAATAAGGGCTGAATTAATGTTAATGAAAGTGGTTGTTATTGTTATTTGTGTTTGAATTCACTCAGCTTCAGGTATGCTACTATCCTGCCCTATGTTTCTATATCACACCTCTTATTTACATTTTATGATTTACAAAGCTTTAAAGATGGCTACTTTCTTGATCTATCAACTCAAAATCATATGAGCTACATAAATACGAACTAAAGTGCTCTTGGTTCAAGGGTATACTCATTTTTGTTTGTGCCTTTCTCATTCACCAAATCATAAGGCCCGGAGAAGAACAAACTGTGACTTATCCACCCACCTCTTTCTCTCCCACTTGGCACCCAAAAGATACTCAACAAACTTACTGAATATAAATGCTGAGGGTGCACATCAGAAATTACCTGGTTCTACCAGTAGATGGTGGTTGTGAATGTCTACCTAGTCTAAATACTGGTAAGCTGGGCTTTATTACCTCTGGAAAGTTCTATTCATTCCTTCAATGTTCACCAAAAATTTGTTGAGTTTCTACTGTATGCCACGCCCGTGCTAGAACAGGGAATTCTAGGGCATACCACATGGAGCTTACAGACTAGCAGTGACAAAAGGCACTCTATCACTGCAAAGACAATTAATCATAACCATGATTAGCATTACAAAGGAAACCTGGGGCTTGATGTGATAAAAATAAGATACACACAATGTAGATATTTATTAGGTTATCTACTGTGAATTCAGTGGGGAAACCAGGGTGATGGGCACAGCCTCCAAACTCAAATAATCTACCTTATTTACTATACAGACCAAATTAAAATTAAAATTTTTTAAATGAGTTTTGATTTTTATAAGTTTAGAATATGTAAAATAATAACTAAACCCTTAGGTGGCAGAATATGAAAATACAAATACTATGGTATGTATGTGGATGACTCATTCCCCTAGACCATGAGGATAATATTTAATCTCTAAGATCAGGGAACTCTCATATACTAGTTCAACAGGTATTGGTTACTGGGTGCTTGTGATAGACTCTGGAGATACAATGATAAATAGAAGGTTCCCACCTTTCAAGAGTATGTATTACAGTGGGGGGAAATAATTAACCAAAAGGAACCCTAAGGGAACTAAAACCTTTAAACTTAGCTTTTCTTAACTATCTACAAATCTATCCTGCTATACAGGGCATCTATCTTACTGAGCCACAGGACATCCTTTTACTTTTGAGAAAACGTGCACACATTCTCACTCCTTACCCCTGCCCCCCTGTGTGTGTCTATCTCTCTTGGCCAAAGTTGAATAATTCAAAAAACGATTATTATAATGGTAAATGCTGACTCCAATCCTTAAACAATTTTTTTTCATGAAGTTTAAAGAAAACGAGCGCCTGAGGGGAACAGGCTGTGCCTCTCTAGCCCTGCAGTTCCACAATGAACATCTGGGTGAGCAACCTGCTGTTAAGCAGGGAGGACTCTGGCTTAAAATACTGAATGTAGTAGTATTCCCCTATGAATATCCAATAATATATATTGTTAATTTTGAAAATATGAACCAGGAGAAAACATTTTTATTTATTCAAATTGGAATATATTCTTCCTTGGGGTCTAGATGCCACCATCTTGCATCAATCAGGATAAACTGCAAGTAAAATAAAAACTTAAAAGACAGAAAATAATGGGTATTTTAAAATGTGTATATGTGTGGATATAAATGTACATGCATATACAAATGCTCAGACAACTGCATCATACGGTGACTTTAGAACCAGAAAAAATTGATTTGTGTGTGTGTAGACCTAGAGCAGAAAGAATTTCAGCAATTATTTGTTCTAGTTCCCTCATTTTTCTAAAATAATTATGTTAAAAGTTTAGTCATTGTTCAGGAGCAAATAACTAATAGGTAGCAGAGGTAGAAATACGAATCATTTCTGACATCAAAAGCAGGGCTTTTTTCACATACAGCAAATGTATATATGACAGTGTGTGCATGTGGACACACAAACATAAAATACCTAGTTGAGTGTCTGGCACACAGAAAGGTATTTAATTAGCAGTAATGGTACATTTATATTTCTTCTTGATGCTAGCAGTAACTATCATTACACATGCTGAATGTAAAGAAGACAGCTTCTTCAACGGTTTTCATCACAGTACAATAATGACTATCTGAGCCTTGGACTTGCTATCACCTCCTCAAAGGGTATACTGGCAGGCGAACTCTAATGGTATCTGAACTAATGAGCCTACCCTCAACTAAAAGTCCACAAAAAGTTTGCTATTAGTATGTCTTGATGGGAAAAGTCAACCTGGTTCTCACTATTTGCTGATTTCAATTTATTCCTTTAAATGAAAATAAATACACAGGAATGATGTTTTATTTAAGAACCTAATTCCAGACATATCAAGGTTTTAATACATGTCTCTGTAGATGCTGTTATTAATGATCAAATCTGGATTATTTTCATTCAGCTGCTGCAACCAAATATCCAGATGCCTACATAATAAAATAGCACGTGATGGTTCCATGGCGACGAGCTCTGAATCTTTAAATTTAATTATATTCATTGTTTTTATTATTCAACGTATATTGGCAGTGCATCTACTCGGCAAGAAATTTTCTATTTTATTCAGTATACCTTTTAAAGGAAGGAAGTATGTCAGGGAGGGGAAGAAAAAAACCTCTCTCCCTCCCCATTCCCCATAAGGTGATAGGAGGCTGCTGAAGCCCCATTGATTTCCCAAGCCCAATTATTTCATTGTGCTTCTCCTCCTCAACAACACACTTTACCTAGGGACACGGTCTGCCTAAACACCATACACTTAATAGAGTCCCTGAAGCTGTCTCAATTTCATTGTTTCTAACTAATAGGCTGTGATACTTTTCCCCAAAAACCAGATCAGAGCTCTTCTCACACAACTCATCGTCCTCCTACAGGAAAGAAAAATAAAAAATAAAGGACGGGGACTACTCTGATGAAAGAGAGTATTCATTCCTGCTGCCATACCTTCATTACTGCCTAATACCTGTGTTTCTTAAGGGCACAGCAACCTCACTTAATCCAATCTAGGAGCTTCTTTCTTCCAGATAATGACAATAATTGGTGTTTCCTTATGACTGTTAGCAGTACCAGTGAACAGCAGGAATCCACACACTTTGCAGTAGTTGTTAAGCCGACAAACAAAGTTCTGCTTTCCTTGAAAGACCT
Source organism: Cynopterus sphinx (assembly GCA_030015415.1). Classification (NCBI taxonomy): domain Eukaryota; kingdom Metazoa; phylum Chordata; class Mammalia; order Chiroptera; family Pteropodidae; genus Cynopterus; species Cynopterus sphinx. Next base: position 85,724,945 of record CM057379.1, on the reverse strand, counting down.
CTAAAATTGATTGCCCAGAGAAGATTTTATTTAGGATTGAGAGAGAAAATAAAGTAGCTGGAGAAAAATGCACCTTTTCTGAAACTCACAACGTCTTTGGGATATGTCGTTAGAGGTCAAAGACAAGGATTTTAAAATACTCCCATTTTCTTCCACCGTTCAGGAGCAGATTTAGTATTCCTATTAAAAGAGTTACTCCAGTTCTGATTTGAGTTTATGTTTTTAAAATGATTCTGATCTCCACAGGGAGGTGTCACTGTGTCAAAGGCCTCACTTTGTCTCCCCACAGAGAGATATAATTTAGGATTTTCTTAAATTTTAGCATTATGTTAATAACTGTGTCTTACTGAAATTTTCCCATTCAATAATTTAAACATTTTTGGGGAAGGACTTCTACAAAGAGTCTACTTACTTTTTCAAAACTAATTTCTTTAAAAAGGTTACACATACTTAAGATGGCGTTCCTGCCATCGTCCACTGTCCCACGCAGGTGGAGAATTCTAGAAAAAGTATTGAGAAACCCAGGTCCAGTCAGGCTGAATAAATACTATAGCTGTTTCCTGAAATGTGACACCTTCCCATCCCCCAGAGACAATTTCTGTGCTGCCTGAGATAATGCCTCTCATATAATGTGGGAAAGAATCAAAAGAGTTAACTCAAAGAGCTCTTATACACTGCTAGAACTCGGCAGCTTTTATCTTAAGGCAAGACAGAACAGTAACATCTAATTATATTTGACATTTAGCTTCAGGTTCCATAAGTCTTCCTAAATTATCTTTGGGGTCAAAACAGACCTGGATTTTCTGACTGAAGATAGTTACTATTATCTTCAAAGTTAAAACCCATGACTGATTTGGGATGGGAGAGATAAGCAAACAGGGAGTAATAAACTCTGGAAAGCTAGACCACAGTCTCTCAAGAAAATAAAGTCCCCTCCTTCACTGTGGCCTTTGCCCAGAAGATATGGGACCGTCCTAACTGCAATCAGTATTCCTGGGTGAGCACGTGGGTTGTGGGTAGCCCAAAAGGTATCTACAGTGGACTGCAGAAAAGATCAATGCAGGCATGGTTCTGGTCAAGCTACTATGCTTACATCCACCAACCTACGAACTCACACTAACACCTTCTAGGTTCAAATATGGTTCCCTTTGTCATCTTCTTTTTTCACAATAACGGATTTTGGTAAATCAGGGACCAAAGAGAAGAAAGTGCTTTAAATATTCAATGCAGACATGAAGAAGCCTAGAACTGAATTCATTATGCTGAACAATATTCTTTACAGAGAATGAAGAAATCATGAGAATACACAGGCAAATAATAAAAGATTATTAAAGTCAATTCTAGCTTTGATCTGAGATTTAAATAACCTTGACAGTAGGTTATATGAATCAGTACACTTTCTTCCTCAGAGGCAAACCTACCCCAAATAGTCAGTGGCACAGGTTTGCTTTATCATGTTAGGACATTATACTGGGCCACTTTAACCGGAATAGTGCCCTCTATAGGGATTAACATTTTTAAAAATCTTCTTCCCAGTGCTTGGCATATGTTTTGTTGCAAAAATCAATGATCTTTTAAAAATATTTTTTGTCAGGCTCTGAAATCAGATGGTTGGCCTTTAAATTTTAGTTCTATTCCTTATGAGCTATGTGACCTTGAGCAAGTTATTCTACCCCTCTAAACCTCAAGATTTATACCAAGAAAATGAGATACCATTTAGAAGGCAGTGGTGTGGTTTAAAAACAGAATACTGCAGGTAAAGTATTAGCACCATGCCTGGCACACATGAAGGGATCACTAGGTGCTCATTTCTATCAGCATTTGTATTCGAGATACACATTGGTACTTCATTGTATATAATCATTCCTCAGTATCTTCGACAGCAGTTCTTTTTCCACATTATGTCCGACTAGGTGCAAACACATATTTTTAGATCCTGTTGAGCAGCCAAGAAGGGCTCTGGGTTCTGTAGGTTTTGACTCTGTCAAGCCAGGCTGCCATCAGAGTTTTAGGATCACATATTTGGCGTATGACAGCAGGTCTACATGTAGTCAAGTTGGGTCTAGATGGACAACAAAGGCAGTGGGCTGCCGTCTGTGATTACAATTATAGACTGAAAATAGCTCACTGAGTTAATGACATTCTCATCATTTAGCTTTCTTCCTCTCCTCTCTGTACACTTACTGGCTTTCTCAGATTGCTGCTAGTATCTATCTAATGGTGGTTTTTCTAGGGTTCAAGTCTTACTTGCTTTTTGCCTGTGGGCTAGAACTCTCACGTTCACACAGAACAAGTAAGATGATAATAAATGAAAGGAACCACCCTTTAACACCCTCCATGTCATTTTGCTCCCTAAATTAGAAGTCCATCTGCCTATATTCCATGTGGAACATCAGCAGTCTCAGTGGAGGTTATGCCTTCTGAGTTCCTTTATGCCTTCAGCTTTCAGTTTGCTACAGACTGACATGTACAGACCAATAAGGATTTTCCTGTCTTTACACTGACAAGTGAGAAGTGAGAGTTTAAACATGCTAAAGGTAATTAGCACTAAGGCCTCGTACAGTCTCAAGTTCATCCTAGCAAGCAAGATGAAGTGGCAGCTTTTATCCTACTTCCTTATTTAGTTCCATGGAATCCTCTCAGCTTCTCACTTTCTACATCTGTGCTGAGTTAGTAGAGCTTTCCAATTAGCAAACTACTATTAAATACAGACTTTGTTTGCTCAAGACATGTCAGAAGTAACTTGAAAAAAGTAGCCTAAGACTTTCCTTTCATTTGTCAAATTTACAGCAACAAACTCAAAATCAAAATTCTAATTCATCAGAATTAGAAAGCCTACACTAAATTTATGAATTTCCTAAGAAACTGTATAAGAGACAGGGATTTTTTTTCCCCTTGATGCAAAAGTACAATCAATAAAGAGACACTCTTCTTCCTAACAGCAAGAAAGGAAAGAACACAGGAACTTTTCAGCATCTACTATAAACACTGTGATAGGACACTGTCACCATGATTTCATTTAATCTTCTCAAAATCACTTTGAGGAAGGTATTATTGGTCCCATTTTTATAGTGAGAGTAACGGAGACAGGGTAAAGTTAAATGATTTGCCTAAAACCACCGGTATCTGAACCCAATAACCACTTCCTTTGTCTCATGTGAAAAAAAAAAACTATTTAAAATTAAATTATGATAAGTAAAATGATTAGAATTATCCATTGCATTTATTCACATGGGAGACAAAAATATTGCAGAATAAAAATCTGAATAAATCTGTTAATTATGACTGTACTCTGAATCAAGAAAAAAATGATAGTCATTTTTATTATGCAGTATACATTTCTTCAATGCATAACTATGAAATAAGATATGAAGGGTGTTAATTTGATGTATAAACAGAAACCTGGTCTTGTATTACTAGCTTTCACATCATTAGGAAAGTAGTGGATCACGTTATGGAAGAATCACATATAATGTGATACCTCATTGTACCCACTGAAACGTACAACATCTGAAAGCCAATTCAATAAAGCTTCAATACTATATTACTTAAACCTAATACCAGAAGAATATGCCATGTTGATGCTTCTGGAAAGATTAGACCACCTAATCTCAGCGGTATATATTACCTACAGATAAACTTTACAGTATTTTAACAAAAAATATGATACACTGAATAAAATGTGAAATGGTTAAACACACTGGAATGAAAATGTTATGGCTGAAATGTCCACTCTCTTCATTCTGAACAAAATTATAAGGAATGGGATTATACAAGCGTGTGAACACTGAAAACCTATAGTAAACTCCTATTCCTTCATAAGCACAAAAGAAGCTATGTTGGCTTAAACAGAAATCAAACGACATCAGTAAAAAGAAGAGTAACACAGGTGGCAAGCCAAATGCCCATTTCTACAATAATCAACTTCAATGAGAGACAGAGAACAATCACCTCTTGATAATACACTAATGAGAACTAATTTTATTACTGAAATAGTGTAACTAGAACTCAGCTCAGCACTGTCAGAATTTGGTCCAGCAAAAAATGCAGCAGTGAGGAAATCTGTGAAATGATAGCTGAGTAAGCAATATACAATGAAGGAATTTTAAACTGCCGAGATGAGTTGAGCCAACTGGCAGGAAAAAGACAGTTTTAATACTAATTATCATGTTTAAAAGAAAACAAAAATACTCCCTTAACTAATATACAGTATTTCTCATTCAAATCAAATAATCATTTTGGCAAAATAAAACCTAAAAGGCATTACCTAGCAAAGGTTTTTAATCTGATTAAATATCAATCAACACTTATTACTATATCTTTGGCTATAGCCACAGGTATGGAAGAAAATGCAATGGAAAATTATAGCAGAAAAAGGGTGCCACGCTAGAAGAACAAGGTTCCTTCCTACTGTGATTTTTGTTACAAACATAAAGAACATCTTGCTCTGTAGTCTCTTGTGCTCAGAAGCAAACTAGATATCACTACATAAACATTCTAAAAGATATTAAGTACACAACATGAGCCATTCAGCTATTATTCATTCTTAACATGCTCCACCTCAAATCACCTCAAAGCACAACATCCGGACTGAATAGGTCCTTAGGCTGACACTGTTGTATAGGTGACTTCACTAGATGGATAGCAAGTGATCAACAGCATACTCAGTGTGGCTGAAGGACTGGCAACTTCAAAAAACGAAGCTGACTGCTCAGATTTTCCACAAGTCATGATTCTCTTTTCTATACTCAATATCAAGAAATGAATAAACGAATCTCTGAGGATGCTCAAGAAAGAAGATGATCAACTGTTAAGGGACTCTGCATATACCATCTCATTTAATACCTCACAGCTACGTTTATACACATTTTAAAGATATAGAAACTGAGACCTACAGAAACTGAGACCCAAGCAGGCAAAGTAATCTTTCACACAGATATATTGATTATCCCCCAAATGGTATCTTGGGCATTAATCCTACTCTAAACTTTACATAGATAAGAATCTTTCCTTCTTGAGGAAATCAGCAATAAAATATTGTCCGGCCAAAATCAGTGTCATGGTAGGGAATGTGGTTTATATATAGCAAAATACTACAGTCCCAGCTTTTTCCCACTGGTTTTCCTGTCTTCTTTCTGAAATTCCATTATTTATCAAGTCTTGGCCATAGAATGTCCCTCCAGTTTTTGATTCACACCATTTTCCTTCATTATTATCTAATTAGAATTGGTAGAGTCATTTAGAGGCAAACTGTGCAGTCAGCTTTCCTCTCACAGCACTTACATTATCTTCATAACATACTACTTATGGTCGGTCCTCTTTCCATCAGGTTACTCTGGATAATCACTAGTGCTGAGCCATCCTGGCAGTTCTTGCTACAATTCTTATAATTTTTAGAGATCTTTGCCTTACTTGAAGTTTCCTATAGGTACTATTCCTTTACTAGAGATGAGGAGAAATATATATCTAGACTTTTTGAACAAACAACTAGTTAATAAAGGAAACAGAACACCTACTTAAGTCTACAGGCTGGCAAACGGTGGAATTCCCTAACAAGGCACACAGCTAATATTTAGAGGATGCTGCAAGTCAGCCTCATACAAAATTCTTGAGAAAGTTCTAAAGAGGATAGAGGGCTCTGCCCTCATCATTTTTCAAACCCATGGTGCAGACACTAAACCCCACAGTTCTTTTTCTCAAGCTCACACCTGATGGGCTGCTGATTTCACACAGAATCACAGGTGATCCAGCTAATTTCTATCCCTGCCCTGTACCTCATCAGCATTGATCCACTCTCCCCAATCTCAGAGCACTGTCAACCTCTGCAGCCTCCTAGCCCCTCTCAGAGCAGCTGCCCTCCCTTTTCCCCTCAAAGACCTCCAACTTAGCCTTTCAAGCTGGGCTCTTACTCAAGCAGCAGTTATGGGACTATAGTTCCACTCTCAATAAAACAAAAGTATACTTGTCCATATACAAGCCCTTAGTAAGTCCCTGGCACCCATAATAGCACTCAGTAATTGTTACTGTATCACCAATATTAATGAATGCAATGAGATAAGAAAGTAAATGCAAGATTTATCACCTGTTAATTAATTTAGGGGGTTTTAATATGACTTGTTTAACAAAGCTTGGATTTTATCAAATGATTATTACATTCAAGGCTTTAGACCCTTCTGGCAGGAGCAATGACGGCCGACCAGGACTGATCTCCATCAACATTACAAAGATGTCTTCTAGTTACCTAGCACAAGCAATAGCGATTTCTTTTTTTTTTTTTTTTTTTGGTGTGATTCGAAAACAAGGCCAGTTGAGCATGTCTGACAGTTTATATTCTTCCTCTTCATCTTACTACAGATGTCGATTCTTAGATATCCGATATCAACAGAACAGTCTTTGAAATTTATGCAGTCTAAGAATCCATTAACTTGAATAATAAGTTAAGATGATTTTAATGTTGTAATTAGTAGAAGCTGTGACAAAGCTTCCCTCATGGAAAAATCGAGGCTGTAATGACTGCTTTCCTACAGTCTAATTTTTCACAAGATGGCCTCTTAAAGAGGAAAGACTTGGACAAATATTTAAGTCTATATACACCTAACAGACAAGTCTTAAGGGAAGAATATTTGTGTAAACATCTCAATCAAAAGTCAGCATAAATGATTTAATAGGTAATTATCTTAGTTTATTTCCAAATGACCATATGATTTAAGATATATATCTTAGATCAAGCATAAAGTGATCAGTTTCCTTAAAATTATCCTGCATACCACCATAAACAATATAAACACTATTTTTAAATTTAAAACTATTCTTAAACTATAAACTTATCCTAAACACCAGGTAAATACTATTCATGCATATATAATTACTGTGGGTAAAAACAAAAGGGGGGAGGGGTTGGGGCTCTATGGAAAGTAACCTCACAGCGTAATCTAATCATAAATTCCTAACTGGGCAGGTCATGTTGAGTAGTCATGCCTCAGCCATGTAACGTTTTAGTAAATGTTTGTCTTAGTCTTTAGCAAACCCTGCCCATAGTTTCTGTGCATCTGGGTCAACAGACCTTTGAGATAGCCACCCTGAAGAAACCACATAATTTTGATAAATATCTTGGAATTTAATCCCTACCTAGTTTTTCCCATCTCCATGTAGTCTTCCTTGAATTCCCTTCTTAATTTCAAAGGGATAAAAAAAGGTGCAAATTGTTATTCTCTGGAGCATTTGAGAACTTGCTCCCTGGAGTATGTCATCAGTTTGCCTCAAACTTTACAAAAATTCTCTACAGGTCTGGATGCTTCTTATAGCTATATATAGATGTATTTTTATGTAATATTTCAATGCTTAAAACACCATTTTTTCCTCAATAAACTCTAAGTCCAGGTCCCTCACTCTCATACGGTTTCTGTTGGCCAGCAGGGTCACGCATGATTATGCTACTGGTAATGACACAGTCCAAATAATAATGTAAAACTCATTTCATGTATAAATCAACTCTTATGGTTCTTTGATTCCACATATGGGAAGACTTGAAGGTCCAAACTACACAGGCCTGAGTCTAGGTTATTAATCCTTTCGAAAAGCTCACGATCTCTAAAAGTAGAATGAAAATAAATGTCTTCGTGGCTGACGGACTTTCAATCCTAAATAGCATAAAACATGGCCACATTGTAGCTCTTCTTTCTTTTCAAGCCACAATTAAATAATATGTTCAATCTTTAGATGAATGTGATGCATATCCTCTGCCATCATAAATAGTAAGATAAGTGGCTCTGCACACCAGAAAAGGCTTCAAAGAGGCACTGATTTTATTACCAATTAATGTCAGAAAAAGTAGTTTAATGTCGCCTGGGCCCAAACCAAAACCTTTGGTTTTTATAGCTGAAATTATTTGCTGTCTCTGATGGATAAGAAAGATGCCAAGGATGTTGAAATGAATTGCCACAGAACACTAGTGAGTATCAATTCATGAAGGGTCTACTACATGCCACCCTTTGCTAAGCAACAGGGATACAAAAATAAATAAAACATTACTTCAAGAAGTTTAAAACTCAATGGAAGAGACAGGTATGCATAAATCACTATATAATGCAAGGTATCAGACAGTGTTTCAAAAGCATCTAGTAGTCACATTTGGTGGCAGACATATTTATCTCACTTTCATCTATAAATTATAATTAGAATGAATAGTTCTGGGGTATGTACAGCTTATACCAAAATATACACTTGAAAGAAAGGAAGCACCTGAGGAAATCCATATAAGCCTCTAGTTTAGTCATAAAATATAATTTTTACTGTAAGAACTGAACCCTTCCCTGGGTTCGGTTTCCTCAGAGGCACATCTCTAACTTCTGAAAGACAAAGACGGCAGTACGTTTCCTATCTGTAGCCACTAGATCAATACAGGTAATTTTTTCTTCTTAAGTTTCAGACGGCCTTTGGACCATAAAATTGAGGATTAAAAAAACCCTCAAACCTTGAAACAGTCAAAACCCTATCTGGTCAGGAAGAAAAGTTAATATATAAGATCCTTTGCTTCATTTACCTATTCATTGTTATTCAGAAAGAACATACTGACCATAGATGAGGTCAGGTGTTATCCTAAAATCTGAAACACAAGGAAGAACATGACAACTATTACCTTCCAGTAGGAGAAACACACAATCAACAAAGACTTGGCCAGAGGGAAAAAGATGTGGCACCCCAGTTCCAGAAGAAATGGAGGGTCCAAACAAGAAATTCTCATTTCTGGGAGGTGGAATTCCTAAGAAGCCTTCCCTAACATCTGTACAGACTTTTCTTTCCAGCCCTGGAACTTGCCTTCTCTGTGGCTAGTTTGGGAATTACTTTCTGCATTCTGTAGCTACTAATCTTTTTATTGGTATATAACCAGATGGTTTTCTTTTTGAGGTCAGGCATGAAATTATACTTGATTGAATATGCTCACCAATAAAAGAACAAAAAATTATTTTTAATCAAAACAAAAGGTGTTGACTGAGAAACTGACAAATCACCAGTATCACTGAAGAGGAGAAAATGATATGGAGACTCTTCTTCCTGAAGAAAACCTTTACTCCTAGGAATTTCTCTCTGAGATCCACCCTCACTGGCCAAACTGGAATAGATACTTCCACTTCCTTCTTCAAATTTCAGTTCATTCAGCTGTTAAAAAGTAGTATATAACAAATTTATAGGTGTGTTTGTGAAATTTTTTGGCCTCAAGCTATTTTCCCATACTCCAGGGTTAATTAGTGAGAATACTTCATGCAAAGTTGTGGGGGTTCTTAAACTATGCAAGTCAGCAGGGTGTGGTAGCAGCAGATATGGCTCTGTAATATTGTTCTGTGGGATTTTTCTTGCCATGTAAAGTACTGAGAATAGCTTGACTATAAATAAACACAGAAGATGACTCCCACAAAAAAAGCAACTGAGGACATGATTAACCAAATTGAAGACTTTTACAGTATTCCCCCTATAGTAAGTTAAATACAATATAAGTGAAATGACACTTGATGCAAAACAGCACTTACATTTTCATTACTAACATTAATTGCTACCACTCTTTTCTGAAAATTAAGGAAATTAAGGCACAGAGCAGTTAAATTACCTAAATAAAATTTAATACCCAAATACCCAGATTCCAAGAGTGAACCTTTTATTTACACAAACAACACTAGTTTATGTCTATATGGCCTTTTTTTTTTAAAGAAAGATTTATAAGCTAGAAGTTTTGAACCTGATTTGTTTAGATAATTATTCATCCTAAATATCTAATATTATCTTATCTGATCACACTCTTCACCATAATGTTCTGATTCTACTCCATGAGAATCATTAAATAATGAGGCTGCCACAGTATGGTAAATTTCACTTGAAGCAGACAGGAAATATATGAAGGGAAGGCGGACTCTTCCAACAGAGTCACAAGCAAAGGGAATTAGCAGACTGCTGTAGGGGAGGAAACATATCTTTTTCTTTTAACTTCAAAATTCTCAGCTGGAGCCCCTGTAACAAAGGACAGATTAACAAGGAAAAAGCATACAAATGTATTTATTATGAAGGCATTTCTCCTGCTAATCTGAATTTAGAAAAAAAAAAAACACAAAGAGAAATTTTTACCTTCCTCTCTCAACAGGGCACTACAGACACAGGTCTGGGAACTGACTCGGTAAGAATTCTTACCTTCTGAGGCTTTTTGTCAGTTGTCCCAGACCTCAACTGCAGCCTTTTACTGTCCCTTCTGGATTGTTAGAAATTGTAAGGGAGGAAAATTATCTTTTCCTTTTACCCATACACATTCTCATCTAGGGCCCTGCAACAGAAAACAGATAAACAAGAGAAAAGCATACAAATCTATTTAATTTCAAAATTTTGCATGACATGGGGCCTTCATAAGAAAATAAAGACCCAAAGAAGCCATTAAACCTGGGCATTTTAATGTTAGGTTTGATGAAGAATGAGATGCACTGGGAAAAGGTGATAGGACAAAGAGTATGGCTAAGTGTAGTAAACCAAGGGAAATGTACAAGGCTTGCTCATTCAGATTCCTCTTGGAGTTCCTCTAGTTTTAGAGATAAGGATATTCTTTTCTTGAAGGTATATGCATTGCTCACCTGGTTATCTGACTTGCATTAGGAAAAGATCAGGAAGTCTTTCCTGCAATTGCCACTCTCATAGTCTTTCATCTTGAAATACTCAATACATCAAGGAGCCGTATTTTGGGGTAGTATGTCCTGAACCCCATTATAGTCCACAAATCACACTCCAAGATGATTTTACAATTTCTAAACCACTATGAGAACACAAAATTTACCTATGAAATCTGTTTCATGAAACCACCAGTGTGGTACAGTACCTGTAAACAGTATCACAGCAGACCTGAAAGAAATGAATGTATAGTTTGAGGCTAGAGAAATAATCTGGGCAGCCATAATCTCAGAGATATAGCCATTTGGCTGATCCAGTAAACATGGGGAAAATGATCATTTTACAAAGCTTGTCCTGAGACTCCCTGGAAAGCCTTCTTTTTCCCCCAAATCTCTGCACATTCATGAAAGTTATCCTTCAATTAAGGCCTTTAAAAGAAGTGGCCAAACACCTATTAAAATGCAAATCATTTATCTTATAATAAAGGTTAGCCTTAAGCCTTTAGTATCACTAACACAATCACAAAAGTAAAATTAGCAAATGTATTAACCACATTCTTGGGAAATAAGGGTAGGTGACCTATGATGAGAAGAAGGGTTAGAGTCAAGAAAGGAAATGGCCAGGTATGGCTGGGGTTGTAAAAAGGAGTCCTATTATAGGTAATGGCCCATAAAGGAAGAGGTTACACGCCCCTCCCGCCTCCTTCAAAAAAGAAAAAGAAAAAGAAAAAAAAATTTTACCTGCTAAATCGCACTGCCTAAGACAACCTCTATTTCCAACCTACTTACTCTAGGAGGCTATTTAGAGTGAAATGACCCAGGCCACGGGTGCCATTTTCAGTTATTAAAGAAGCAAGCACAGCTTCTGGCTCTGAGCAGCACTTGACCCAAAGGGTGATGGGCAGAAAGAAGAGGAAAGAGAATTAACCAGACCCCCTGTGGTTGCAATGTGCACACAGCAGGCCTGAGAACCAAGTCCCTCTCAGCATGGCTTCCAAAGAGCAGCTCTTTGACTGCAGAAGTGGCAGCTGTCCAGGGCTGAACTATAGGGAAGGACCAAGGGCCAAACTCATAAGGGGAGGGGGCAGCAAGAGAAGTCCTGGGTAAGATGTGTAGTAACTGGCACATCTGTCACCTGGTTTTGTAGAGGCATAAGATCATGAGGATAAAATGGCAGCAACGCTGGAATAATTGGCTTCTCCCAAACAATTGCCAAACGTCCAGTGATTCATCAGTCTCCCTAGACATTTCTCTAAGCAAGCCTAGTCTCCAATCTCAGGGTAAAATCCACAAACCAGCTTCTGGGATTGAGAATCAGGTAGTAGATTTTAGGATTTTTTTCTACATCTGGAGAAACATGAATAAATCACACATCATCAAGTTTATCATTTTTCTCCTCAGAGAAATATGAAATATTATAGATCATCTCCAGTACATCAGCTTCTTCACACTCCATTAGCATGAAAGAACTATTTTTGATATAATTTATCAAACCACTGGCCTCATTTCTCCCATTTCCTTCAAAATGAAAACACGGACACAGTGGACTCAGGCTTCCCTTATTCACAAGCAGCCACAATCTGCCTTCTACCCTGAGTGCAGGAGCTAAGTTGAAGGATATAATTAGTGACAGGTCATCAACCTGTACTACCACCCAAAAGGCTAAAAGGATCTAGTTAAGAGACATGGGGCTGCTTCAAAGTACGCTTTAGGTAGATGCTGCTGAGGTGAGAATATGTTTTTTTATAAAGAATACATCGCTCTCATCAAAGTCAGTATTCTCTCCAACCTTTGAAGTAGAAACAGTCCTGAGAAGGATTAACGACCTGTTTAGTAAGCTACATGAGCTTATGAGGAGGCAGAAATGTTTGAAAATTACAATAGAGAATAAAACGTTTGCTCTCTCTCTACTTCCTCCTCCCATTAATAGCATTAAAGTGTTTTAACAGCAAGGTTGAGAATCAAATGATCCATTCAATTTGATTATTATTTTAATTAATGAGTCCTACTATGTTTGAGGCCTTTAACCATGTGGTTTCTACTCATAGTCAGCTAAGCAAATGTAAGAAAGTATTTTATTCCGATCTTGGAAACTGCAGACTGTTTCAACATCCTGGATGAGTCAACAAAGAAAAGACAACTAAAGATAAAGGAATGTCACTGGGAAGCATGAAAGAGAACTGACACTGGAATGTAAGGGTATACGGATGAGCTATAAGAGGTTAGGCTAGGATGATTCTTAACAGCAAGCTAAGGAGTATTAGCTTTACCAAATATCTAACAGGAAGCATCTGAATATGGTTAAGCATAACAGCAGGAATTAGAACTATGTTTAAGAAGTTAACTTTAACAGACCTGTAAGAAATGACCAGGGACAAGTGAGATGAGCGTTAGGAAGATTCCTGCAACCAAATTTCTCTGCGAGTCCTACAGAGCAGGCAGGTTGAAGATAATCACCTTGTTTCATCAGTCTTCCATCAATCATGTCAAGCACTAATAGGTGCTCAATATAATTTGCTGAAATAACAAATAGACTTGTGTGCAAGATTTGTACAAGAATGCTCATGGCAGTATTACTTATAATAGCAAAAAATTGAAAACAATCTAAATGTTAATAAACAGAATAGATAAATGGTGGCAGAGTCTTAAACTAGAATATTATACAGTAGTGGAAGAACAAAGTAGAACAAATGAATCTCACCGATATGCTGCTTAGTTTGTTAAACTTGCCAATGTGCGTATATAAGATGTAATTTTTCAAAATATAAGCATACTAAATAATATTTGTAAATTAATTCGTGTAGAATATGTATAAAGAAATTCATCACATAAGCAACAAATTCAGAACTGTGCTTATTATGAGAGTAGAATATGATCAGAATTACAATGGACCTTCTACTATACTGGAGATGTCCTTTTCAAGCTGGTGATTGGGTATATATATGTTCATTTCATTATTTTTCATACTTTTATTTAACAAAACAAGGACAAAGCAAAAATGATAAGAAATTGTCAGGGGAATCTTGGGGGCTAGACACATTTAATGATATGGGCAAGATAGTCATCAGTGAAGAGCACTGAAGAAGGGAAGTGAAAAAAGGGGAGAGGTCAGATTACTGACATATCCTAGACCTGGAAAGTGACAGGCATGTGCAGCTAAAGGGCCGGCAGAATGTCAGCTGCAGTTCAGCTTCTTGGTCCATACTGCACAAGGAGATAGGAAGCCAAGAGCTCAAGAGAGAACAAGATGAAGAAGGACCAAGAGAATGAAATAAGGGCAAAGGAAGGGGGATAGGGAGAGCTAGTGAGGGGTCTTGGGTGGACTATGACCACATTGAAAATAAAAGAAAAGAAGCCTGAATGGAAGTCTTCCTTTACAAGGAATACAGAGAACATATTTATCATTAATCTCTAGGAAAAACCCAAGTGAATGTGCGTGTGTTTTAACAAAATTCCAAAGTTGGCATTAAATTTTACTTTCTCATCTACTCTCTTGAAAGTTGTATTTTGTACTATCATTCTTATTCAAACGATAAAATATTTTCTTCCATTTTAAGGCCGAACTGGGACAGGACAGCATGGAAAGTAAATCAAAGAAGAATAAGAACACATGTCAACCTTTCATACTTTTTTTCTAACAGAAATGCAACTGGATAACTTATTTTTTAAAATCTGAAGTTTATTAGGCTGGTATTTATTTTGGTTTCCCTGGAGGGTACAATTATGCCTTAGAAAGACCTGTGGCTGAAAGACATTCACAATAAACTATTTCTATGCTTACCACATGTACCAGGAGCAGCAAAGAAAGTCTCCTTTGTGAGGCATTTTGCAGAGAGACGACTTCTATTCTTTTCTGTTAACGGCATTGTACGTTCTGGCATTATAACTTCTTTGACCACTACCCAAACTACAGAACTGCCCTATGAAAGTTATGAAAAAAGATTATGTTGAACATACCAAATGGATCTTAAAGAGTATGAGAATAGGAGATAAAATACCACCCTGAAATAATCTCCTTCTTATACAACTAAAGCACTGAGTCTGGCATTTGCAATGGAGGTTATGCCAAGGCTGGTAGCAAGCTGGAAAGGGCTGGTCTCTGGGTCCTCTAGTTCCTTCCAGGTCAGAAAATTTATATGAGTTTGAGATCAACTTTCACAGGTTTCTGCCTCCCATTCCTGTTTCTGCAAAAATCCCACTTTACAAATTGAGTATGTGGGTCCAATTCACCACTCTTCAACAGAGCTGTGAAAAGGCAAATAGATTTTCAGGAAAGGTCTGCTGAATCATCACGTGATGAAAAGAATAGACACAAGAAGCAAAACATGGGTCTGAGGGTTTATTAAGTCTGCTGGAGGTGCCCAGGAAAGCTATGATGTGCAGGTATTAAAAATGCATGAGAAAAAAAGCACAATATAATGTCTCTGGATGATCACAGCTTTTCCTGAAGAACCCCTTCTTGCCTGGGGGTAACAAAACTCATTCTTCAGGGCCTGCATAATTAACTACTAAAATCCAGTTGGAAAAAAAGATGTTATTTATTTGGACTCCAGTACACATCTGTGAGAATGTGAAATATATGCAGACTCACAAACCCATGCATTTTCTCCACTTGTGCAGACTTGGCTGGGGACAACCAACCATCAGCCACCCAGAGTTTAATTCTAATTCTCTCTGAGCCAGAAACTGCCATGTAGAGATGGGAGACCTCATGTGATGGGTTTGCATTCCAAATATCTCAAGTGAAGCCCATGGCATCCAGCTGAGCCAAAGGAGGGGCCAAAGTAAACAGGACAGACAAGCCAGGAAAATGGGATGGTAGAGAGGCCTAGCCCATTAAAATAGTTAAAGACAACATGGAGCATAGACTTTCCCATAAGTCACAGCGGGCTGTCCAGCTGCTGCCCACCTGCTGTGAGGGTATTCCAAAACACATCCTCAGACTCTCTCATTCGATGATGGCAATTCACCAGGACTTTGCAGGACCTACAAAAAGTCCATTCAATATAGCAATATATAGCTATGTGAAAACTGGCTATTCTCCCAATGCAACAGAAAAAAAAAACCTGTTTTATTAAAACCCTTTTTATTATACCAGGAAGTTCTAAATGATGGCAAAGGAAACTGAGACAACCAACCCTCAGAGTCTTGGCAGGCTTCAAGGCAGAGTTCACTTAAAAAGAGATTTATTTTTCATTGGTTTTCAAGTGGTGCTGCCATTCATATTTCTCTTTAAATGTTCTCAGGACATTATACAAGTGGCTAATAGCACCACAGGGACACTCACTCCTCAGGGGGCTAAAGGACATAATATTACGGGTCTAAAGCACAAAGGAAAATTATTTTCTCAAGAACAACAAATGAGAAAAAAATAAAAATATTAATTGTGGAAGATCAACAAATCAACCACAAACCACTAATGGGAAGAACCAGCATATATCATCAATGACTTGAAAAAATTCTGTGGCCAGAAAGAGATGAGATCATTCCAATGCAGCACAGGTTGATTTAACTCAAAAGGAAAACACAAATCTTTGCTAGGGGTGGGCTGGTATATAGGAGACTTACATCTCTTACATGTGATGAAGATGGCTTTTTTTTGAAAGCAAGTTCCTTTCTTTAATAATATCCCTGGCTAGAACCTTGTGTTAAAAGGTTCAAATCTCTGCTCCCTCAATTATCATTAGCCTCATAATCTTGGTTAAAAGTTTTACCTTTTCTGAGTCTCAATTTCTTCATTTGTGAAATGTGAATAATAAGAGTTACCTGGAGGGAAAATATTTAGTAAAATGCCATGCAAAGCCCATCGCAAAAGTCAAAAAGTCTGAATTTCCTTTTCCAAACCCTTACAACACAGTGTGGTAGTTGTGAGCACAGGTTTTTATATGAGGCTGTTCAAATCCTGGCTCAGCCAGCTACTAGCTATATGACCTTAGACAGACTTCTCAACTTTCCTAAGCCTCAATTTCCTTATTGGAAAAATGGAGAGAGTAATAGTGCCTCCTTGATGTGGTTGTGAGGAATAATTGAGTTATTACCTGAAATACGCTTAGAACAGTGCCTGGCACACAGTCAAAGCTCAAGAACCCCTAGCTTGGATCATGATTATTAATATATACAAAACTTGAAAACTTATGAACAAAGGAAATACCACCTTTGAAATTTTGAAAACCTAGAGGCTAAACATTTAATCAAGTCAGACCTTCTAAGCATGCTATAACTCCTGTGAAGATCTTGATATAACAATGATATTTTGCATTGGTACTACACTTTTCATTTCACTTTAAGAAAGAAAAGAGTTAAAACATGGAGAAAACAATTCATATAATCAATTTACTTATTACAAGACAAATTCCAAGGTAGGGCCTGAGAGTAGAACAAACCCAACCCAATTTTCCATAAGACTCTCATTTTATATCCATTTCTTGGTATAGAAAGAACTGCAATCCAACATCATGGCCCCAGGGCTATGCAAGATAATTCATTATCGGAGAGAGACTCGATTATAATTGCTAGACCATGCTCTCCAAGGCAAAAACACACTAAGTATATTACAAAAAGATTTTCAAGAACAAGCACATTGAAATAAATGTTTCTTCAGAATGATCTACATTTAAATTAACACATCTCCTTTCCAGTTATCAGAAGTTTTACTGTATTTTCTTCTTAATCAAGAAGATGAAGTATTATGAATTGGTATAGGAAAGCAAGGTGGGCTAACTATTTCGGTGAGTTCAAATTCTGTAATACATTTCATTCACGTAAGCTCTGCTGAGAAAAATAGTAATCGTGGTTTGGACAACCAAAATCATTGCCATTTCACAGATGAAACTGAAACTGAACACCACTAGAAAAGTCAAACAATTTCTCTAAAGTTAGTTGCTCTTGAACAAGGGTCAAGAATTTAAATGAGACACCCTGTCCCTGGCTCCAGATGGTAGACAGTGAGACTCTGAGGCTATGGCAATAAGTAATTTTCAGGTACCTGCTTGGACTCCACAGAATATCAGAATATGCCAACATTCTGGCCAGTTCAGTGAATCCTTTACCACAACACACACAAGGAAATCAAAATATGTGACTGCAGTAAACTTTGCAGTAAACTAGATCCTTCCTTGGCTGAATCCAATGAACTAAGTTAATCAATTCTCATTTATTAATCAAGTATAATCACGATGTTATGTAATCATTATATTGTAGATAAAATAATAATGAAGGCAAATGTAATTTGTTTTCAGTAAACTTTAGCAGGCAATAACACTTTCTAATAATAATATAGCCAGGAAAATAGTTCGTGGTGTTGAAAGATATTAAAAAGAGCAAAAATGCACGGGGGAGGAAGGCATTATATATACATATTTTCAAGTTATTAAAAACTGAAAGAATATAAAGGTGAGATTAATGTTACCAAACCTATCAGCATCACTTGAAATGAAGGGTTTAGGTTATATGAAATATCTACTGCTCTCAAGGATATACTACAGCTAGCAGAAGAACCTCTGGATAGAATCTGAATGAGTGATGGGCTGAGAAGCATCTGAAGAAATTGAGAAGGAAAGTAAAATCTCTCCTGAAAGAACATTCTTTAATTATGAAGAAGGCTGTCTCGGATTACCCCACAAAAATCTTGCACATCCTTGCTCTTTAGACCTGGATAAAATGAGAGCTACCTGGAAAGTCCTTTTTATGCTTTACTCTCAAGTCCACAGACTGAAACTAGAGAAGCAGCGGCATCAGACGACATACTACAAATGCTGGGAATGGAGACAAGGCCATGGGTTCAGCATGAGTGAGTGTCCTGGCTTCCGATACTGTTGCATTGTGCATGCTAACCAGAAGAATTTAGAAAAGGCAAGGGGAGAGAGGAGGAAGCTTGGTGGGAAAAAAGATTTACATCACAAAGCAATAGCAATGAGGAGAAACACATGGCAGATGAGGAAATTCTGCAATCATCTGACTTCTGACAGGTAAAAAAAAAAAAAAAAAAAAAAAAAAGCAGACTGCCTTAAAATCTCTGAGCAAGAAAGGAAGGGGCAAAAACTACTGGAAAAAAAAAAGAAAAAAAAACTTGTTTATAATAAAGACTACATTCTGTAGCAATTTCCGAGATTCCTGGGGTTAGAAATCTAGATTGCCAATGGATAAGTGAGCCTTAAAATCACATCCCTGCTGACAAAAATTCATTTCTTATAACCGTCTCCATTTACCGGAATGCTGAATCTTTCCCATGGGGAAGGAACAAATGAAAATGTTATTTCTCTGCTCATGAACTCATACCTTTCTGTCTGCTTTTCACTGTTGGCAATTTCATTCTCCTCCAAATTTGACTAAAGCCCGTGACCTGAGGGAAATAATGTCTATATAATAATCTTCTGAAACTCTAATTCTGAGTCATGTTTTTTTGGATGTTGCCTCGCAGTTTATGAAAATTGCACTGAGCTATGAAATGTAAGTGATGTGATGTCTCTGCCTAACATAATCATTTTGCTGGTGAACATGTTGCAAATACTAATGAAAAGGAGGCTCCCACAAAAGCTATGAAAGCTGGTTAATGGCAACAATCTAGCAGCAGTGGCCCCCATCTTCAGTGTTCTTCCTCATACTCTTCTCAGAATAGAACTGCAAAGGGATGAAAGACAGGTGGTCAAAACACAGCCAGGGAAAAGGGGAAAGAATTCACTTCTACTGTGATCCTTCCCTTGTCCCTATATGCCTGAAATCTCTGACATCAATTCCTGTGAGCTTGGGACAATAGCATGTAATCTGACAGTTTGAGAACAATGGCGTACTAACTTTTCATTTAAAAGAAAACCTCAAATTTGACACAGGATTAATTAACTCTTTTAAATGAGTTCAGCAATATAGTGTAATTAGTGAATCTCTCTCTCTGAGTGCAGATAACTATTGTACCTAGAGATGGACCATACAAGGCAGAAATTTCCATCTATCACTTGGTGAATTTAACACAAACAAATGGGATTAAGGAGTGTTATTTTAATTTTCCCTAGACTTTTCTTTTTTCTTTCCCCCTAGCCTTTCCAAATTATTCAGTGTGCAAGTTAGCAAATTAAATATGTAAGTGTTTATAGAGAACTTGCCCCTTGTAAATGGATCACAAATAAAGAGACCCTTGAACATAAAATTCTGTGATCTATGATGCCTGTGCACTCACCTTACCACCAAAAAACAAAAAAACTAAAAAACTAAACATGGCTCTGTTATTTGGAATTCTCTCTCCTCTTCTGGTTCTCAGCAAAATGAGGGGTTTTATAGTTTCAATTTTCAGCAAATATTACTGCAATTGTATTTGATTCTTGCGACTACTTAGAGAATGATGCAGTGTTAGATAATTAAGTAGCAAATAGTTTTGTAAGTAGCTCATACATATATGACATTACTGATATGCCAACCCTCATTTAACTAGTAACACTAAGAGAAAATAATTAGCAAGTGTTAAAATCAAATGCAAAATCATATCCCTTAACATTTATTGTGAATAGATGGTAATCATAGATGTTTAAATAAATCCTAAGCATCGTAAATTACTTCTGACTTACACCAAACTTATTCCATGCAAACCTCTGCATTTTATAGCCATATGGCACTCATAATTTTAAAACTTGAAATCAAAACATTGAACTCATAACTTGTGAAGTCTTCCCAAGGCTAAGGAAGGAACAAGACTTTAGTGGTAGTTTAGTGGTAGAGTAATTGTTTTCAAGAAGGATTAACAATCGTTTGTCATAAACTCTGCAGCAGTTCTCCAAAAATAGCTCATTTGAAACAACCAAGAAATGATTTTTCTTTAAATAAATAAAAAATTCTTATTTGAAGAAGATTTACAAACAGGCTGGTCATGTTTGCTGCATACGATAAATCATCAAAACAAACCCTAAGCCCTGGGCCTCAGTTTTGTATCCATCTCATGTTACTAACCTAAAACTGCCAAGAGCATCTAAACCCGCGTGTAAAATGAGACTTTTATTGGGATTATGAGTCTACAACTCTTTTGAAATCTCTGTCAGCTTAGAAGGACTATAAATTACAAACTCAATTATTCTTACTTACTCCTATTTTGAAGAATTGTTCATACTTCGCCCAAGGAAAGGAACTGTGAACATGAAAACTAAAATTATATTCTTTTCTATTAGAAACTACCTTTTATTTTGGGTAAACTCACAATAGGGTTAAGGGTCAAAAATGATGGTCTAATATTTAGGGCAAAGACATTATGACCTTAACAGTTGCTAATTCAAAATATGTATTTCCAGGAGTAAAATTTTAAAGTTTACTCACTCACCAGCCCACAAAGGTCTTTTTATTCTTCATTATATTTGTCACATTTAACCTAATAAAAGTTTTTAAATACTCCTAAGATTTGTCCCAGATCTTGATTTAGGCACATATTGAGACTTTATTATCTTACTACTATCACATGATGAACAGTACTTCCAAAATCTAGACCCAAATTCTGCTTCTTTAAAAGCTGAGCAGAACTTCCCACTTTTGTTTTCACTGGTTTACTTGGTTGTGCCTCTTGATGACCTCATCGGAGTCTTAAAGCTTCCTACTCAGGGAGTTAAAACTACTGGGAATGTTTACAAACACCACCAGGAAGTCCCCCAAACCCTTCCTTAGCCAGCACACAGACTGATGATGGGTCATATATCTTAAGAATCAATTCACACTTCAAAATCAACAAGTTCAATCACAAAGTATCTAACAGCACCACTGCAGTGTAAAGCTAGAAGTAGATTCGTGGTAACGATGGGCTGTGAACAAACAATACTATATATATGCCTTACTGTTGAATTGTACATTTGAAACTTACTAGATTTCATTAACCAATGTCACCATAAAAAAAAAAAAGTAGATTGTTGTAACACTGACATTTTTGCTAGATTTCTGAAGGTTTCAAGTGTTATTTTTTAAGCCTAATCACTTGTCAAGTTTCAGGTATTTAATTTTATCCCAAGAAATTACATTCCCCAAACAAGTCATCTGACTGGCTGTCCTTAAGCCAAATGTACTTAAAATATACTGTGTATTACAGTACTACATATCTCGAGTGAATATAATTATCATTAATTACATGTGTGTGTAGCACACACTATATTTCTGAAAATTTTTAAATGCCTAAAAATAAGAACAATTTAAAAAGCAAAACAAAATTAGATTTTTAAAATTTCTCCTTTGATCTATGAGTTATTTAAAAGTATGCCATTTAACTCCAAAATGTTTGGGGTTATTTTGGTATCATTCTGTTACTGAGGTATAGTTTAAATCAGCTTCAATAGGTGAACATGATTTGCATAATTTAAATGTTTTATATTTTATACCTCCAAATATGGTCTATATTAGTGAATATTACAAGTGCATTTGAAAAAAACTATTATATTGTTGAAGAGAGTATTCAATAAATGTCAACTGAGTCACTGTGTGATTGATAGTATTGCTCAAGTGTTTTCTGTCTTTCCTAAAATTATGTTCATTGGCACTACCAATTTCTGAGGAAGGAGTGTTAAAACCTCCATCTAACTGGTGTGTTTGTCTAATTCTCCTTGCAGTTCTATTAGTTTCTGCTTTAGGTATTCTATGGCTCTGTTATTAGGTGCATATGCCTTTAGCTTTTGAATGAATCCCTATTTAATTTTTATCATTATGTAGCCATGAAAATATTGCTTTTTCTGGTCTACGGACATGCCACCCTGAACAAGATCGATCCTGTCAGATATCGGAAGCTAAGCAGGGTTGGGCCTGGTTAGTACTTGAATGGGAGACCACTTAGGAAGACCAGGTGCTGTAGGTGTAAAAAATTTTTCAAAAATAAGGGATTGCAAGCTGACAAAGTCCTTGCAATCCATGAGGTCAACTGAGGGTTGTTTCTTCTAAAACACACACACACACACACACACACACACACACACACACACACACACATATTGCTTGTTCTGAAATATACTTTTTCTGATATTAAAGATAACTACTCCAGCTTTCTTTTGCTTGAATTTTGCATGATATACTGTTTTCCATGTGTTTAGTTTCAACATAAATGTTTTCTTGTTTAAAATGGTTTTCTTATAGACAATATATAATGAGGTTTTGCTTTTTATCCAATTTTATAAGCTCTGATTTTTAACTGACCATTTATATAGAATATAATTATTACTATGGAAGGGTATATATTATTATACTTTAAAAAATTGCCCCATGGGGTTTTTTTGTTCATTTTTTCATTCTTTCTTGTATTCTTTTGTTTTAGTGAGCATGTTTTGTGATTCCATTTTATAGCTTTTATAGGCTTGTTAATTGTACTTTTTTGTTTCATGTTTTTCCCTGTGGCTGCTTTAGAGTTCATAATTTACATCCTTAAATAACTATGGTGTACTTTAAATTTTTATTATATTACTTCATATACAGTGTAGGTAGGAAACTTAACACAGTATATTTCCATTTCTTCTGTCCTGTCCTTTGTGCTACTATTGCCAAAATTTTACTTTGACATATGTTACAAACCCCACAATGCATAGCTGCTATTTTTTTTTTTAGATCAGATCAGACAGTAAATAATTTAGGCTTTGCATGCCATACATAGCCTCCATCGCATATTCTTTGATTACTGTATTTTATTTTTTTACAATCCATTACAAAAAAGAACATTTTTAGCTGCTAGGCTGTACAAAATAAGCAGAGATAACATTTAGCTCATGGGCTGCTTTTTGTCAACCCTCGTTCTAATCTATTTTCAAAAGACTAAAAGAAGAAAATATTTCTTATATTTATCCATACCTTTACATTTCTAGGCTCTTTGTTGCATTAACACCAAATGCTCCATCCAGAGGCATACTTCTGCCTGAAGAACATCTGTGTTCTTTTTTGTAATGTGGGTCTGCTAGCAAAAAATCCTCTTGTTATTTGTTCATTTGACAAAGTCTTAATTTTGCCTTCTTTTTTGAAAGATATTTTTCCTAGATATACAGTTCTAGAAAGAAGGTATTTGTTGTTTCAGTTCCTGAAAGCTGTCACTCAACTATCTTCTGGCTTTCATAGTTTCTGACTAAAAGTCTGTAAACTTTTATCTATGTGCCTCATTATCTAATATTTATTTTAATTCTAACTTCAGAATTTCCATTTATCTCTAGTTTTTAGCAGTTTGACTACAGTGTATGTAGGTGTGCTTTTATTCATATTCATCCTGACTGGATCTGCGGCTTTTTTTTTTTTTGGAAAATTCTCAGTCATCATTTCAAATATTCTACCTTATTTTCTTTTTCTTCACATATTTTAGGTTGTTTGATATGTTACACAGTAACACTCTGCTTTTAGATGCTCTGTTTTTCATTTCCACTCTTTCTGGTCTTTTTGTTTGGAAGGCTCCTACTAGGTTATCAGCAAGGTCACTGGTTGTGCCTCCACTGTATTCAGTTCATTAAAAAGTCCATTAAAAATTTCACATATGATATTGTGTTTCTCATTTCTAGCATTTCCATTTGACTCATAGATTTCCACATTCTACTAAAATTCCCCATTGATGTATATCCATTAAAACTTTTAATATAGCAACCATGGTTACTTCAAAGTCTCTTGTCTAAAGTCCACATGTCTAAAACATCTTTTTGTTTGGTCCTGTTGACTATTAAACCTCTTGATACAGGTTAGTTTTTCCCTTTCTGTCTGTATTTCATAATTTTTTATTAAATTTTAGACTTTGTGAGTGAAAGAATCTGAAGTAAATAATGTTTGCCTGGAAATCGGTAAATTCTTTCAGATTATTAGCATGAGAGATTGAGTAAATCTAATATGTAGTTAAATTGAGTTTGTGTTTTACTGTTAATATAAGTACTTTCAGTGCACCACAGGATTAAAATTCCTCCTTTGAAAGACTGCTATGACCCAGTTCTTTGCGAGAGTCCAAAAGTTCCAAAGTTGAAAACAATTCAGAGCCTAATTATGGAAAAAAACATGGGAAAAACATTTTTTAAAGCCACTATTAAGGAACATTCTACAAAATACCTGACCAGAACTCCTCAAAACTATCATCAAAAAGAATACAATGTCTAAGAAACTGTCTCAGCCTAGAGGAGCTTAAAGAGACATAATGAGTAAACATGTAATATGGTACAATAAATAGAATGCTGGAAGAGAAAAAGAGACATGAGGTAAAAAAAAATAAAGAAATGTGACTAGAATATGAATTTTAGTTAATAATGTAATAATATCTGTTCGTTACTTAGAAAAATGTATGATACTTACAATAAGGAAAACTTGGTGTGTACATGGGAACTCTCTACTATATGCACAAAATTTTAAAGTCTAAAACTCTTCTGGAAAATGCTTATTTTAGTAAAAGTATCAAAGGGTTTTTCGCAGTATTTGTGATCCACCCTAAACTAACAGGAGGTCCCACCTATAATCATTACAAGGTATGTGTGTGGGTGAGTGGGGGAAAGTCTCACTCTATACTCTTGACTCCCCCAGCAGGAGACTACTACTGTTTATTACTTGATGCAAGGCTTGTGGTTAGGGAGGGAGTTTCTCAGTCCTTTTGCTCCAACCTCACAGTCTTAACCTGACCTTGTAAATTTGAGTTTTAAGAGTGGGACCTTCTCAACATTTATGCCTCTCCTCCAATGGCAGGAGACCTCTGCTTCCTACTCAATTCAGGGTATAGAATGCAATCAGGTTTCCTGCTCTTCCCCACACCCTTCTCATGAGAAACCAAGTTTTGTATTGGTGGACTACCTTGTACATGCGGAAATTTCCTGCTCCTCTTCCAGAGGCAGCCGACTACTGCTTTGTGTCAGTGAGTCGTGGGCACCATTATCATTTCCACCAGCAGATGGTTTTAGCCTAGTATCTCTGAAGGGGGAGAGGGGGAGTGAATGCATAACCCTCCCCACATAGTAGCTGATCTTTGTGTAGGACTAGAAGGACAGATGGGTTTATTGCCCCTCCCCCAGTGGCATATGGCTTTTGCTTTGTATCTGAGAAGTGTCTGGGGAGTGGGTATGACAGAATAAAATCTAAATAGCAAATTTCTGCTTTCATATCAACTATAGACAAAGATCTAATGGTTTCTTTCTCTTTGAGCCTAACATTAATTTTTGTTATCAATATGCCTAACACAAGTTTGGAACATATTATTTGCTTAGTTTCTGCATGTCAGATTTACTTCTGTTAACTCTCTGAGTTCTGGAAACATCTCAAATTGGGTATTTAAACACATAAACTATGCTGACCCATTCTAGCCTACTAATTTATCTACACTAGGCAATGAGGTGGCTATCTATTACTCTTTTGTATAATTCCTCTCCCTAACCTAATTCACTAGCCAGTTTTGTCTAACTGTCACACTAAAGTCAGATTCACTTCTAAAAACAGCAAGCCTCTACCCTATGGTCTTAGAAACCAAGTAAACATAGCAGTTGTATATGAAGTTGACCAAATGGTAACACTGGGTATTTCTGCAGAAAGGATAAGATTAAGGCTGATATGAGGCACTTTCTTTATGACTTTTTCTACTATGTAAATAATTTATAATAATAAGAATATATAATTTTTTATAAAAATAATATTTTCTTTAACACAATTAAGAATGGTAGACTGAGAGTCACTTGCCTCTGTTTATAGTAGCAATCTATAGAAAGTTTGAGAAAAATCTAAGTGTTAACACAGAAGACTCTCAAAGAAACTGATGGCAGAAGAACCAAGAACACAGAACTTTTAATTTCATACTCAAGAGCACAAAATAAAGTTTCTCTTTTAATTCCTAAACCTCTAAAAAAGATCCAGAATATAAAATTTGACATTTCAGGTTTGTTTTTTAATAAAAACTGTCCTCTTAAATAAATTGTTCTCAATTTTATACTTTCTTCAGATCTTGGAATAATGGAAGTTGATCTCATCACAGGTTGTCATACTTCCATTCAAATCCCAAGAAATGAATAATTTGTTCTCCTGGTAATGCTATGAAAGGGTATGTCAGTAACTATTTGGAATGTAATGTATTTAGGGAACCCCCTTCAATAAATCCATCAGTATTTTTCTTTGACAGGCAATAATGCCCATGTAATTCTTAAAAATTTTGTTAAAAATTGCACCGTGAAGCCACCGGATGTCACTGCAGGTTTATGGAGTATTACCCACTAGGGTTTAAACTGGGCTATAAATAAAGGAACTCTTAAAGCACTCTAAATGGGTTGGGAAGTAAGTTGTCAGGTTCTGAGGATTTATAGGCATAATCCTAATGCAGTCATGATACACAATATGCCAATGAGAAGATCTTCTATCTGCAAATTCTTGAACTAAAAGCTTGAAGAAAAGGTGAGGAACAAATAAGGTTAACAGAGCTTAGTGGCCAGGTGTAAGAACAAAAGGCAACAAGCCTAACCCTGATACACACACAAATAAATGAGAAATACTGTGAATGAAAGTAGGCATTAAAACTCAAAGATGGTGATCTGTTTCCCAGAAAGAGAGATTTTATGGCAATGATAAAAACAAACCGAAAAAGAAAAAATCTGAACACATACACGCGCGTGCATGTGCACACACACACACGCACACACATACACACACACATCCTATTATTCAAAGATGAACTGAGATCCCCTTAGGAAATTGACATAAATGAGAATATACCATAGACCAGTGCTGCATCCTTAACATATAATAAAGACTGCATCACCTACTATAGCATAAGTCTTAGAATTTTCAGTGGAAAAAAATGAACAAGAAAAGTTGGGGGGGGAAATTCATTAAACGGGCACAACAAATTAAATAGGAAATGCCAGCTGTTCCCACAGGAAAAGTCAGATGCTTAGTTTTACTCCTGCTTTCTTCAACCACCCCCCCAAAGTTATTAAAACACTCAAAAACAGGAGTTTGTCTTCAAGAAAAAAGAGAAATTTAATTCAGAATAAATGCCTAATTCCCATGGAAATAGAACTCCATGGGATTAGTTTCAGCATCATTATATCAGGAACACACAAATTCTGTTTCCATGTTGATTAATTCCAACCGAGTTGAAATTTGCATGCAATTTACAATCATTCCCTTCCACAAATGTCTTCATTTAGTAGTATTTTGAGCTTGGCATGACAAGATTATTGCAAATCACAGCTTCATCAAAGAAGAATCTGCTAAAAAATATCATAATTTCACTGGAAATACTGCAAAAGACAAAGAATGGTTTAGGAAGAATAAACAGTTTTATATAGCTAGTACATTATTCTTCAATTCACTAGTGTCAGACATTGATGAAGAATTACAAATGTCTTCATGCTAATGTATAGAAATACAGTTACTGACACTGACAGCCATGACTAGAAAAGTCAACTATAACAAGCTGTATTTGGGTGATAAATGTTAGAAAACTTACAACAGTGTGAAAATTTTAAAAAAGTATAAGGCCATTTTTTTTCTGAGTGTTGTATTTAGTCACCTATACCATCTAACAAGCCATCAAAAATATAACCTATTTTAATTTTGGGTAACCTGGGAGGTATTTAATGAGTTAGGAGTTATTCTTCCAATGACCCTTGAAGACAGTAAATGCTGACAAAGTCCTCAAGTCAAGAGTTCATACACACAAAATTAAGGAGAGCAGAGAGCTTTTATAGGAGGAAGATCTAGCATCACTGGGTAAAGCAGGAGGGTCATTAGCATCCAGGCCAGTTTTCTTTATGTGATGGGCTATCTTTTTCAAGTATTTCAGAAGCAACCTCATGGTCTCTAAATAACTTGTCTAAATATATTTGGACATTCAACACTTCATTTATAGAACACATCCTATTAAATTAATAAATCATCTTCTGTACAGTAAGAGTACAAACAACATTTGGGCCAATATCACTTGTATTATAGGTATTACTAAAAAGTTACATATAAAAAATATTTTTTGGTTGATAAATATAAAAAAGACCAATCTAATGATCCTTTGATTAGATGGATACTCTAAGGGTAATTAATGGGTAAGCCACAAAATATGTCCTATAGACACCCATTCAAGACTAAAGAATTGCAGTGGAGGTAAAATTAAAATTAAAAAGAGGTTAAGAATCATACTGACGTTATTATATATTCCTCACCCTAATAAACAGAATAAATAAAATTTTATGTCTGGACTATAATAAAATTCTATAGTCTTCATTAGCTAGACATTCATATTAAGAATTATATATCAGAGATACATAGATTAAAATGTTCACTGACAACTCATAAACTATTCTTTAGATAAATAAGTAACATAGTTTATATATGTTTTAAGTTATCTAGCTATCCCCTGAAAATCTGCACAAATTTAGTATTGAATCTTCATGGCACTGCATTTTGGAACCATATATGCTAAATAAAAAATTGTTGTCCATTTGTAATGTTACCAGTTAGAACTCTAATTAATCAGAATTCCACTATACTATAAACTCTACCCCCTGTGTATTATTCCCATCAAATATAAAAAATTTAATATAAAAATTGACCTAAAAAGCTCCATGTTCTATTTCTGTTCTAGAATCCTCAAATTTCTTTTGAAAATTCATTTACTTTTTTAAGCCATTTTGTCTTGATTGATACACAAATTCAGAGAAGTTTAACTACATGTTTTTCACACCATGTTTCACACTGGAATCCTGCCAACATTTTATGACACCCACAAATAGTGATCCAACAAGTCACATGAGGTAACAGAGAGAATAATAACAGCTTCAAATGTGTGCAGGATTCAGTAGGATAGAAATCATAGCATCCTCCAAAGATGCCATATCATCATCATCTGATGCCATATATCCTTGAAACAGCCTTGAAGAAATAGAATTTCCCAAGATGTATTTGAAAAGGGCTCTGGAATCATCAGTGTTCTGAGAGGAGATGATTAAAATAAGATGCAGGTTGATACCACAGCAAAAGTAATCACAGGAAGGCAGGGCCATAAATTTTTTTAAAAAGCTGTTTACCCAGAGTTTTCTAAAATTATGCTTTGGTCCAAAGAAATATATAATACACCCTCACTAATAATAATGAGGCAAATGTATCATGGATGATAGATCATTATTTATATATTTATTGCCTTTGATCCAGTAAGCTCTAGAGTCATCTAGGTAAATCACACAGAAACAAGGAACTCACAAGCTCAACACATAAATTAGTGCAAATTATTGCATTATGTCTTTTTCTAAAAGGGAAATTCTATTTTTGGACTGTATGGAACATCAAATCACATCTACAGAGCATGCTGCTCCCCTGAGCCCCAGATTCATACTCCCACAGGATATCTTTCCTTGGACATCCTAAGGGCCTCTAAAATCAACATGTTCAAAATTTAACTCTGTAAGCAAACAGACACAAGTACATGCTCTTAATCACACCCTTTACTGCCTCTCTTGTGAATCACATCAGCAGTCACTTGGGTGAAGAAAGTAAATACTCAGCAGTCATCCTAGGAGGCTTCTCTACAGCTCACTGCCACATTTACTCAATGACTTAGTCCTGTCAATTCTATGTCCTATGTATCTCTAGAATTGTCTCCCTTTTCTCCCAGTAGTACTGTCATCATAATCATTTTTTCCTATAATCTTTTTTGCTTCCATATCCCTCCACTACTTAAAATCTTTCAGTGGCTCTCCATCTCCTTCATTATAAAATGCAAACTCTTTAACAAGACTCATCAAGACTATATGTGACATGGAGCCTTCTTAACCTCATCTTTTTAAGTTTTCAAGCATTTCAGAATACCTGCAGGTCCCTAAAAGCATCAGGCCCCCAGGCTTTGGACTTTTCTACATGGTGCTCCATCGAATGCAACCCCCTCCTCCCCATCCCCAACCCTTTACTCATCTGGATAGCTTCTACTCCCACTCCAAGCATCAGTTCAGGCATCAGAGCAGAAAGCTTCCTGATTTGTGCAATATTTTCCTGAGAGTGGCATCATACTTACTCACATTATAATTGTTTGCTTCAATGTTCTCTCTCCCTTGACTCCTATCACAAGGCCGTGGACTCATTAAAGGAATTGTTGTCAAATTAGGTGGGTTCTACCAGGTGTAATTTTCAAAGTCCCCATGGGCATTCCAGTTTAAGAGTCAAGCCCTTAAGAGCAGACTACATCTCTCATCTCCCTATGCTGAGATCTTTCAAAGTGCTTTGATAATTACAGGCTCTAGAGGAGCAAAGAATTAAGAATGAGCAAACAAAGAAATGAGAAAGAGAGTATATAAAGAAAAATTCCAGATGATAAACAAGTTGAAAGTGAGGAATGCTGATTGAAAATAAGGTTTGATTTAACAAAGAAGAGAGAATACTAAGAAATGGCAAGTACTCAGAAAATTATAGAATGCAGTCGGATTAACTAAAAATTTTTATTTAATATACCTGAATCATTTTCCCCCAAAAGTATATGGAGGACCTTTTATTAAATGGGGGTACAAAACTGAGAAATTGTTCTCTGCAGGTACAAAAATGACCAAACAAAATAAAAACTATAAATAGAAACTGAGAGATGTGGTAAAGTTATAAGAAAACATAAAGATCCTCAGCTATGCAACCAGAGTGGGATACAGAGCTCCACGAGAGGCCTGCTTGCTAAAGACTGTTATATCTCAGCCTTCCTAAAGGCCAAAGACTTAACTCAGAACTCTGGGGCTGCCTCTGAGCCCAGTAGTTCCATAGAGAGGCGGAAAACAGGATTGGACCATCTGAAACTGCACTTCAAAATTCTGTCTTCAGAGGGGAGCCCAGAGAAAAGTCCTCTCTTCTACCTAGTCCACAGGTGCTCCCACCGTGAATCACTTTCCAATTCCCCATAGCAGGGCACTCTGGGAAAACAACGGTTTTGGCTGCATTTGATAGGCACAGGTGGCACCACCGGCTGTAAGCAATTTAGCTCTCACTGGCATTGCTACCTCTCTTGGACTTTACACACTATTCTGTGTCAACAGAAGGGAGTATGAGCGAACAGGAATCAAAAGAGGACGACGTATGAGAGAATTTAAGGTGATGTGGGAGAGAGGGAATGACATCTTCAAAGAACAGATTCACTGAGGTTGTCATTTATGTTCATCTTTTTGCAAAAATGGCTAGATGAAATTGTGGGTAGAGATAATCAGGTCAGACATTAGGCCAGCGCTATCCACATGGAAGCAGACAAAACCAGCAGGATGCTTCAGATGTCCCTTCCAGACCAGAAGCTAGTATCACTCTCTACGTGGCAGATGGCAATATTCTGGGTTGAGGTTTTATTCCAGGTGCAAATGATTCTTCTACAAATGAACCGACAGTAGCTCCTCTCTTGCCTCCAAATAGGTCTGGTGGCCAGCCCCTTTCTTTCTGGGCTTCTGAATACTAGGTCACCTAGTAAAGTGTAACTCCAGCCTTCAGTTTGAAAAATACAAGCCTGAGGGAAAAAAACAGGAATTGGGTATTTTGAAACCCGTGCCTTGACAAGCTATGAACTTATTTATTGTCCTGGTGGCCCTTCCTATGTTTTGATTCCTAATGAAGATGGGGACAGCCAGGTAAGCATACTAAAACAGAAGATTAGGAACACAGGGCAGGCAGCCACCACTGAACATTTCATTGTATCTCATTATATTTTTTTCTTTCTAAAGGGCAAAATCTCTTCTCACTAAAAAAGAAAGGCAAGGGCTCTCTAAAGATTAACTGCCCCTAAATGCATTTTGAGGCTATAAACAGAACATGGTCTAACTAGATTCAATTCCCCATGCAGACTTTCTCTTTATACCTCTTTCCTTACTACCTCTTTGCTTCACCTTCCTAAGAGCCTTTCACTGTTTCTTAAAAGCAGGAACCTGACTTTGAGATTCTAAGACATGTTTTACCCCAAAATTAAATTCTCCCCAGTGTTCAACCTATGGTTTTCCTCACTTTTCTCTCAAAAGCTGAACAGGCCTTGGGTGAGATCATGCTAATGAGAGGCATCACATCATTCCAGGGCCACCAAGGAAGGCCACTATCCAGCGGGACAAACACAATTCCAAGGCTCATTTCTGTAGTGAGACTTCCACTCAATAGGAACAAAACCAGGCTGGCAACAGGGAATGTGCTTGCTGTGCTGTCAGCTGCTTTCTTACCAAACCTGGAAAGCAGGTCCCCAGAAGGGCTCCCAGAGCTCCCAAAGGTAACCAATCCCCCTAACAAATGATGCTAAAATGTTATCCAAGAAAGCAATGATCAGATGTACTCGTCCATACTAAAAATGAGAAAAAAAGAGCCCAACCAGCGCGGCCAGAGATACAAGCAGTGAGTTTCACTGAGGCCAATCCAGTGGATCTTGCGTTATTTAGCCCTCCTTCTTGGTACCATGCTCCACACTCTAGCCACCACGCTATCACCAAACAGAGAGCCGATCATGGTACATAGCAATGACATTGTTTTTATAGCCTTTATGTGGTGAAATGTTGTCTGCTCAGTTTAGGGCAGGAAATACACCAGAAAATGAGCTGGGTCCCCAAGATGAAAATAAAATGCTAAATATTTTTGTATTCAAGTAACCTAACAAAGTTTTTTATTTTTAATGTATTTAACCTTGTTTCACTGAGTCCAACACTTCAAAAGTAGTAGCTTTTAGAAATCATTTTACTCGCTACTGTCTTGAAACCAACAAATATCTAAATAAGTTTTCTCTTTATCAAATTTATCTTTATAGTTTTGTTTATTAGATGAGGTGACCCCCCTCATTGAGTTCCTTTCACTCTAGTCAAAGAAAGAAACCGCTTTTCCCTTTTCCTCACCCATTTTTGCTAGAATACAAACCTTCTTGTCCCCAAAACCTACAGAAATGCTTGTCTGATGGACACATTTTTCTCCAGGAAATGGCATAGTGACATAGGTAAAAGGTGATTTGGATAGACTGCTGTGTCACAAATTGTCAGGATCTGATTTAGAGACCTTGCTTTTGTCAAGAAAGACAGTTGGATGTCTGCTTTAAAGAAGTACTGGGAATATTTTCATCAAAGGTTTGAATTGAAAAACAGTAGGAGGTAAATATCTGAGATGTTGCCGAGAAAGACTGCTATATCTGTGCAATCACCATTAACAGAGGACAGCAGTAGTTCAATGAAGTAATTCAATCTGGTGGCCTACATTTTATCAGACAGCAATTTTGAGCTCTGACATAAAAGGCTGCCACAAAAAGGACTGGGCTCTTTTGTATGCATTTTCTTTCCCCTAATTCTATAAAAACAGGATGTAATTGCTTCATAAGTCCAATCATGTATCTCTGAACATTTAACGAAGGACCAGGAAATATTTCTCTGATGGAAATATGCATTTAGAAATTCTTTAGAGTGGCTTTTTTGTGTTCAGTTGTCTAAGATAAAGTGGTATTATGATAGCAATAGTTTGATGAATTTAAAACATAGGAAGATAGGAAGAGATGGCAACAGATCCCAAGGCATTACAAACAGCAGGGAAAGTGTTAATAAATCTTTTTAAAACAGCTCTATTGAAGTGTGTATATATATATATTCTTGGTACATATTCTATGTATGTGTGTGTGTATATATATATAGATACATATATATAATATTAGACTTTGCATATTTAAAGTGTACAATTTGATAAATTTTGACATGTGAATATATCTGTTAAACTTACCACAATCAAGATAAAGAACATTTCTCTTACCTGCAAAATTTTACTCAGGCCTCTCTGAAATCTCTCCATCCCAACCCTCTGTCTCTGTGCCTGCCTATCCAGGAAACCATAGATCTGCCTTCTGTCATTGTTGATTCTGTGGTATTTTCTGGCATTGTCTATACATGAAAAAGTACATGTACTCTTTTTTGCGTACTTTCCCTCACTCAGCATAACTAGAGATTCATCCTAGTTGCTACATTTTTTCGTTTTTGTTAATGAGTGCTATTCTATTGTGTTTGTGTATGCATATACTTATATCACATATGTTCATTCATTCAACTGATAATGAACATTTCAACTATTTCCATTTGGGGGAAATTACAAATAAATCAACTATAAATTCTCATAAAAACTCTTTTTATGGACATGTGCTTTTTCTCTTGGGCAAAAACCTAAGAGTGGAATGGCTAGATCATATGGCAGATACGTGTTTAAGTTTTTAACAAACTGCCAAACTGTTTTCCAAAGTGGTTGTACCATTTTATATTCCCACCAGCAGAATTAGAGAATTTCAGTTACCTCATCATATTCTTACCAATAATTGTTATGGTCATTCATTTTCATTTAGGCCATTTTAATAGGTGTGTCGTGGTAATTATTTTCTGTAATAACTAAAGATGTAAAAAAAAACCTTTTCATCTGGTTATTTGCCATCTCTATGTCTTCTGTAGTATAGTGCCTATTCAAATTTTTTGCCCATTTTGAATTAGGCTGCTGGTTTTATTACTTGGTATTGGGATTTCTTTATATATACCGAATATGTCTTTTATCACATATACTTTGCAAAAATTTTCTCATATCCTGTATATTATCTCCTTATCCTCTTATCAGTGTCTTTTGAAAGATATATTCATTGGGTATAAAATTCTAGATTGGTTCTTTTTCTACCAATACTTTAAAGATGTTGATCCACTGTTTCCTAGCTTGCATTTTTTTTTCCTGACAAGAAATCTGCTGCCATCCTTATCTTTGCTGCCCCGCCCCACACACACTTAGGTATTTGTTTGTTTATTTCTGGCCATTTATAAGATTGGTTCTGAGAAATAAGATTTGTTTTCTTTATGTGTCTGCAAGTATGTTGTTTTATTTTCTTGTATTATGTTTTCCTCATGTTTCTTGTGTTTAGAACTGTGGGTTTGTAATTTTCATCTAATTTTGAAAATTTTCAGACATTATTACTCCACATATTTTTGTTTCTTCTCCCTTTTCTCCTTTGGGAACTCTAAGAACATGTATATTAGGCTTATGCAGTTGACAGACAGCTCACTGATGAACAACTCTGTTCATTTTTTAAATTTTTCTATTCTTTTCATGTTTCATTTTCTATTAGTCTCTATTCTTATGACTTCAAGTTTACTAATCTTTTATCCTGAAATATCCAAATGGCTGTTACTACCATCTGGTATATTATTCATCTCACAACTTGCAGTTATTTCTAGAAGTTTAATTTTTTTTATATTATTGAACTTTTAAAACATGCAATACAATTATAAATTTTCAAATGTTCTTGTCTGTTCTAATATCTGTAACAGTTCTGGGTCAGTTTTGATTGACTGATTTTTTTTTTCAAATATTCTCTTGATTTCTTGAATATCTGATTAATTTTTCATTGGGTACCACATAACTATGCCAAGATTCAGTTAAGTTACTTGAAAACACTTTGATCCTTTCAGATCATTCATTTAAAATGTGTTAGGAGAGATGCAGCAGTGCTCAGTCTATGGTTAATTATTCCTCAGTACTGAGGAAAGACCATACTATGTACTTAACCCAATGCCCCATGAATCTTGAGGTTTTCCAACATGGCTGGTAGGAACAGAGACTGTTCCTGGCTATGTATGACTGCCGGACATTATTTTTTCTAATCCTTTCAGATATTTCCTTCCCAGGCCTCATGCAGTTTCCTCTCATTAACTAATTAGGATTCTGCTAAATAATTGAAAGCAATCCTCTGGAGATTTCTGGGATTCTTTCTGCAGTTCCTTCCTCTCCAGTCCTGTGAACTCTAGCTACCTTGCTCTTCTAATTCTCAGTATCTTCTTCTAATGCAAAATTTGCTGGGCTTTACCTGGTAGCAAGAAACTACTTTTACCCTGCATGGAAGCCTGAAATTCTCTCAATACAGTAAGATGGGACAATCATAGGAATCACCACATTTATTTACTGTCCCTCAAGGACCACTGTCCTTCATTCTCTTATGTCCAGGGTCTTGCAAACTTGTTTTGTGTATTTTGTCATTTCTTTCTTATTGTTTCTGATGAAAGAGTAAATTCAGTTCCTGTTACACTGTATTGGCTGAAAGACCAAATCTCTTTATAACTACTTTAGATACCTTACCATCAATTGACTCTAAATGTCATGAAGAGAGGTTTTTTGTTTTAATCACTGCTGCTTTTATCTACAGGAAATGAAACAGAAGAGGCAATATCTTTTGAATTACCAATGAGAATAACAATGCTAACTACAAATGTACACTGTAACACAGAAAAGATTCTATAAAAAAATATGCTAAAAATTAAGTATGGATTTCTATCCTTAAGACACTTGAAACAACAGAAATTCTGATTTGTTAGTCTTTTTTATTTGTCTATTGGTCTTTGTAAGCTCAAATAACTAATAATTTTGTGTCCCCTGGAAAGGAAAACATCTCTTTGCAATTTGAGATTGTGTGTGTGTGTGTGTGTGTGTGTTACTGTGTTTACTCTTGATCTATGGCTGAAATTTTAGAATTGGAGTGAAGTCTTTCTCTCTCTGCATGTTTATGTGTCTATAATTCTGAAAGGCCTTTACCTTTCAATGAGTATGTGATGTTTTTCTATGTCCAGATGGTGTTAATAATTTTTATAAAGTCTTTAAAATTAAAATAATTTTGTTCTATATAAATGATGGCTAATATAAACTAAAGATTCTTAAAATTCCCAGAAAGCAAGGAAATCAAATTTCCAGCACTTTAAGTGAAGTAAATTAAAAAACAAATTCTTACATAAGCTAACTCAAAAATATTTTATGAACCCAAGTTCACATAATTTAAGTAAAATCCTACTGAACAATATTTAATATAATTTGGTTTAATAAAAATAGCTATGTATTCTGATTTATAAGTGTTAAGTATAATACAAGTGTATATTTTAATCACACTTGAAATGTTCTTCCTAAATGTATACACATGTGCATATACATTTACACATGTCATTCACATGTTTACTAATCAAATAAACTAGCATCATTTCCACTTCATGTTTAGGATTATGAAACTGAATCATTACTCTGATGAACTTTATTTCTACAATAATGATATTTGTAGTTAGCTAAAACATAATTTTAAGATCTCCAAGTAACTTAAAACCTTGAATATTAAATATAATGGCTATTCCTTGGTTATCTAGGCCATATCTAATTAAGTGATACTAGTCCTAAATTTAAATATATGTGCTTTGGGTTTTATTTTCATAAGCCAGAGAGAGGCTCCATATTTTAGTCAAGTTAATGAATGTACTAATTTTTGTGACTTTATGAGGTTGTATAAGAAATGTGTATGGATGCAGAAAGTAAGTTATATTTATTCATGATCTCTGATAAAATGCTGATATGTGACAGGCAGTTTGCAATTATCTACTCCATTTTTTTTCTGAAAAAAGAATCTAGTGACTTTAAGTTATAAGGAGTTGTTGACACTACATTGTAGACCAACAGTTTCCATGAAATATAACTCTGCATGTTATAACTCTATGTGATTCTGTTTTTTCAAGAAAAAGAACATTTTTGCCCTGAAGCAGCAGTCCCCAACTTTTTTGGCACCAAGGACCAGTGCTCCTATGAGAATCTAATGCCTGATCATCTAAGATGGAGCTGAGGTGCTAGCTAGCACTGGGTAGCAGTTACAAATACAAATGAAACTTCACTTGTTAGCATGCTGCTCACCTCCTGCTGTGTGGCTGGTTCCTAACAAGCCATGGACCAATATCAGGCTGCAGCCAAGAGGTTAGGAACACCTGCTCTAAAGCAATGGATCTCAAAATTTCTGGTCTCTAGACACCCTTATCTTAAAACTTATTGAGGAGCGTGATGAGCTTATTTTGTGTATGTGTGTGCTTGTGTGTGTTGTAACTATCAACATTTACCATACTGAAATTTGAAACTGAAAAAAATTTAAATGCTTATTTACTCATTCATTTCTAACTAATAATGAACATGTTGCACAGTAACAACACATTAGTAATATTACAAAATTAGTTAATAGTTTATGGACTCCCTATGGTCAGTCCTGAAATAAAGTACCTTTTTGTTCCAGAATTAACAGAGCATAATAAGAACAAAATTTGAAAAATGAATTTTCTTTACATTAGTTTGTAGTATCTGAGTCTGAAAAGTAATAAGATGTGTTAAAATCTTGCCAAAATTCATTAGGTTTTAATGGGCTTGTTTCCTTATCATTTTGTCTAAGACCTTTTTTCATTACCTATTTTTTCGCAAGCCACAGGAACAACCAAATTTCCTTTTTGGTTAATTTATTCTTGTTATATGCTCTCATCAAATTTTCCACTTTTAAAAATTACAAGTGATTAACCACAGGCATTTTAGTTTTCTGTCATTTACATATAGCCTTTTTTTTTTTTTTTTACTTTGATGTTTTCTCAAAAGCTCTGCATTTAGCAACAGGGTAGGCCAGAGTTCTGCACTTAAACAAAAAAGAACTATCTCAGCATAAAGTAAAAGGACTGTACTAGGTATTTCAATTAAGACTTCAAAGAAGATGCTTTTGTGTACAGACTTCTGATGGCATTGTTTTAACAACTCTAAGACCAGAACAGTAAATTGAGTCAGGATTTCTAGAACTCATTGTAGGTGAGAAGCAGATGAATTAATGAGATTAATAACCCAAGATCCAGTGGAGCAAGAATGAATTTTACAGGACTGAAGAGTTCATTCAGTGAGATTCATCAGTGGTTGTTTTGTTTGGAACATAAATAATACTGTTTTTCTTCAATTACATTTGGCATTCAATATTATTTTATATTAGTTTCAGGTCTATAGCGCAGTGGTTAGACATTTATATAATTTATGAAGTGATTCCCCCCATTTAGTCTAGAAGCTGGCACTATACTATTACTATTAATATTAACTATATTCCTTATGCTGTACTTTACATCCCCATGACTCTTTCATCACTACCTATTTGTACTTCTTTACTCCTTCCCTTATTTTATCCTGACCATCAACCCCTTTCCCATCTGGCAACAAACTGATATTGTTTTAATGTATTAAGAAAGCTATTTCTCTTTTTTAAGTTATCTATAATCTATAACAGTTTAGTCAATTTTGCTTTGTAAACTAAAATATTTTTCAATGATGTCACATTCTCATTGACTGCCCCCATTCCTGAATTCAGAAACTCTAAGTCTTCTTACTTTTCATGGTTATGTAGTGATTTGCATAGGTTCAATAAGAACTGATCTTTCTGTTCACCAGTACTTACCTGGAAAATTTCCAAGGCCTTGTCTGATATACTGTATTTGAGAGTGATGCTCCTTTATTCAGATGTGAACAGACACATTTAAGGAATTAAGGTTGACTTTATGGAGCTATTACTTACAAAACCTTCCTAGAAAAACTATTCTATACCTGGTTTACAGGGTCCAGAGTACAAATAGGAAGGAAGATCACTTCCTGGCAGACCACCTTGGGATATTTTAGAAGCTTTAAGAAGAAAGAAATTCACCCAAATATACAAATAAGTGATGTGGTAGAGAGAATTTCTTGGGTTTTGTTTTCCAGCCTCAAGACAGTAAATACTAGAGACTCCTAAAAGTGTTGTATGAGATTCTTGTAAAACTTTCCAACGAAAGTGAACTTAAAAAGGCTTACATAGTAAATTGACACTCTTGCTGTACCCATGTAAATAACCTAACAAAAGCAACGTTGAGACTATTTTTAATCAAATAGGGAAAATTTTGTGCCTCAAGAAATCATGGTGCATTGTCTATGGTGTACTCTTCAGCATCAAGTTTTTCTGATCCCATGGCAGCTAATTTCCAACTCTGTAAGTTGCAGATATGTGATAAAGCAAAATTGTCCATATCAACCAAATTCCGTTTTATCAGATAGAGGTTCAACTGACTTCCCTCAAAGCCAGTTCTCATTCATTTCAATATTCCTCATCTATAATTGTCTGTTCTTTGGATTATTTGAATTGGCTATAGCATCTGACAAGTTCCATCATTATTAAATACATTTTAAACATATATATTTTATAATGTATGAGAGTCATGAATTTACCGTTGCTTTGAAAACCATCTTTTAACAAACTCATCAACTCTGTAAAACTTTAATACCCTAGCATTTTATTTTTGTATATATAAACACTCTTGGACTATTTCCGTATGTTCAGGATATTGCATTAGAATCTCTTGTTTGTTTTAGTTCTCTGAAAGCCTTCCCACTCTCACTGACAAAATATCAGTCAACAGATGATGCCTAGATTCCAAAGTTTTAATTATGTGGGAATGTGGACTATAAACAAAAATGAAAATAAAAAAGTAGTTTTGACAGTCACCTTTCTACACATATGTATACCTGTTCATCTTTAAATTTTTTAATAAACTTGCTACTGCTCCAACATTGCACGCCGACTCTATCCAGGCTCTGAAATGGGTGATCTTTATAAGAGGCATACGCTTCTTCAAAATATTAAAATCAAGCTCTGAACATAAAGAACTACAGAGCACTCAGTTTTCATGATTTGAAAATGAAACCCTAAGAAGTAGAAGGTTTTATATGTAACAACTTAAATACTTGTAATCAAACTAATTGGCAGCACAATGACCTGAAATGACCTTTCAAGCACTATAATACAGGTTTAGCAATGACTGACAGGAAACTTTATTTTTCAGGCTTATGTTTTACAATTTATCTTGTTATAGCACCAAATGAGGGTGAAGAATGGAAAGCAGAAAATAGGAGAAAAGAAAAAATACACAAATACTCCATTGCTTCAAAAGAATAAATAAACCAAGAATGAGCCTATTGCTGAATGATGAAAAATAATGAGTTAAAATGTAATAAAATTAGCTTGATAAATGAAATTGGGATAAAAACATTAATGAGCTTTCCGTTACTGAAATAAATTTTCTGTACATAGAAATTGACAGGTTTAAAAATATAGATTCCATTTCCAAAATGTAATTTACTATAAAAAACACTCACGGGGCATTTTCTCAAATAGAAGAGTAACTGGACTCATAAAAGTGCTTCTACCAAGAACCAAGAAGTCTTCTTCCTGCTCTCCTCTATTATGAAAGCATCCTACACAGAAAGTAATGAGTGTTTACATAAGCAAAATAAAGTAACTGTGGCACAAAAACAATCAAGTAAAATAAAAGGTCAGATTTAATAAATACTTAAATGAGTGCTGAAAAAGTTATACTATAGTAAGAGAAGAAAAATTACAGGTAAAAATCTGCTTACCCTAATATGCTTTTAATTAAATCAAGTAGTAAAAATACTGCTGAGATTACTGTAAAATACATTAGTTATATGTATAACTAAAGACCACGAATATGCATTGGGCTTACTCCTCCAGAATATCTTGAGAAGCTTATTATAAATCAAATACTTCTAGGCTGTCCAGGGGTAGAGACCCTGAAAATGATAGTTTTGAGAAGTAAAAACCTTCCCAGGAAATAGCACACTTCTAAATAACACATTGGAATTGGAAAACATGGCGGAGAGAGACATCCTCAGATCTCTCCCCTTGAAACAACACTAAGTTGAACATGTAAGTTCACCAAAAACACCCAAACTGCACACCAGCACGTATGAGCATGGGATCTGTGTGTAGAGCTACCACAGGTCAGAACCTCGGGTGTTGGGAGGTGGATCGGAAGTAATAAAGAAGCTGCCTCTCATAGCTACTGGAGCTCCCTGCAGGAGGAGGATGAGGGGAGAAAGAGTGGCGAGCTCATCCTGTGAGTTCCCTGAACATTCCTGCCTGGGATAGCTGTGAGCTTCCCGTGGCTGGCTAGCTGCAGGGTATTGTCATCAAGGTAGAAAGCAGAGAAGCAGGATGGAACTGCAGAGGAACAACAGCTGACTTTTGCTGGCTGTGGATGCAAAACCGAGGCTGGACCACAGCCCCCAAACCCAAACCTAAAGGGCCCTTCTCCCCCATACCTTCTGAGACCAATCACCGCAAAACCCCAGTGGAATCTGAGACTCTTGTTGACACTGAAAGGGACTGAAACTGAGGGTAGTGAGCATAATTAAATAGCTACAATAGAAAAGTATTATTAAGATTTTATATAAAGAAGGAATTCAGGAGGCTTAGAAACCACTTACTGGAAACCAAAAGAAAAGTGCTTTCTTTGCAGCAGGCTAAAGAGAAACCTTTATATAATACATCTTCTTTCTGGAAAAACAGCAGAATACACTTCCATTAATGCCCAGGCAAAGTAGTCCATTAAACACCATAAACAACCAAGTTGACAAGCCACCTCAGAAAGAAAGCAAAAAATCTCCAGAAAATGAGCTTACAGACATAAAAATATGCAACTTAAGTGACAGAATATTCAGGATAGTACTTCTGAAAAAAACTCAACGAGATCCAAAACAACTCAAATGAACAATTTCAGGAACTGGGGGAGAAAAAAATCTAAATGAGCAGAGCAAGAAGAGTGAAAACTTCAAATAAAACAAAATAGAACTTCTGTAGATGAAAAACACACTGCAGGAGTTGAAAAATGAAATAGCAAGCTTGGGAAATAGAGTCAACTAAATGGAGGAAAGGATTACTGATATCGAAGATAGAAATCTAAAAATAAATAAGAAGAGAGAAACAGAAAAATAAAAAGTAATGGAAAAAACATTCAAGAACTAGTTGATACCATCAGGAGAGGAAACATAAGAATAATGGGCATTATGGAAGGCAAGAAAAAGGAACGAAGATTAGAAAGCATTTTCAGACAAATAATGGACGAGAATTTCCCAAATCTAAGGAATGAGATGGAGCTTGGAATTCAAGAAGACAACAGAACACTGAACTATCTCAACCCAAAAAGGCCTTCACCAAG
This sequence comes from Cynopterus sphinx, assembly GCA_030015415.1. Taxonomy (NCBI): domain Eukaryota; kingdom Metazoa; phylum Chordata; class Mammalia; order Chiroptera; family Pteropodidae; genus Cynopterus; species Cynopterus sphinx. The sequence goes on along the minus strand of CM057379.1, from coordinate 85,681,585 downwards.
ACACACTGTATTAAAATTATTAAAAATCAATAATAAAGACTGAATTTTCAAGGCAGCAGGGTGAAAAAACAGTAATTTATAAAAAATAAACCCATTAAATTATCCTCAAACTTCTCATCACAAACCTTACAAGCCAGAAAGAATGAAAACAAATATTTATACTATTAAGTGAAAGAAACGACCAGCCTAGAATAATGTATCCATCTAAGCTCTCTTTCAGATATGAAGGAGAAATTAAGACTTTTCCAGACATACAAAAATTGAGGGAATTCTCCACTACGAGGCCTGCACTACAAGAAATACTGAAAGAGGTCAGTTTACCTAAAACAAATGACAAAATAAAAATTCATAATTAGGAGTAAAGTGACTATTGCACAAATAGAAACAGAGGAGTGCAACCCTTAATGAGAACAGGGCATTATAAGCTTAAATAATAAGAAGAGAATTGTTATAATATAGTAATGAATGTTCCACATACATAGGAATGAATTGAGATAACAATGACTAAAAAGGGAAGGATTCAAAAATCCAAATTCACAAAGGAGATTGGAGATAAGGCACATTCAGAAGAAAATGGATGACTGTCTATATATAACTATCCATTACACATTCATAATGGTAACCACACACTAAAAATCCAGAACTGAAGTACATAACATTAAACAAGAAGGACCAGAGAGAAAACCTATAAGAGCTAACCAAAATAAAGAAAACAGAAGTACAAGGACAAAAAAGCAATGGAAACACCAAGATACCAGAAGGCAAAAAATAAAATGGCTATAAGAAGACCTCACTTTTCAATAATCACCCTAAATGTAAATGGATTCAACTTACCAATAGAAAGCCAGAGTTGTAGAATGGATCAAAACACAAAACCCAAACATATGCTGCCTTCAGAAGATACATCTCAGCTCCAAAGACAAATATAGACTCAAAATGAAAGGGTGGAAAATGATATTTCAAGCAAATGTCATTCAGAGAAAAGTGGGTGTAGCAGGAAGTACTAATATCAGATGAAATGGACTTCAAAATTAAAAAGATAAAGAAATATACTGAGGAACACTTCATAATGATAAAGAGAATCATGAACCAAAAAGACAAAACACTTATTAATATCTATGCTCCCAATCAGGGAGCCCTGAAATATGTAAAGCAATTACTAACAGAACTAAAAGAAGAAACAGACCAAAACACTATCATAGTAGGAGACATCAATACCTCACTGTTGGATATGGACAGATCACCACATAGAAAATCAATATAGAAATAACATCCACAAATGTCACATTAGACCACTGGAGATAACTGACATTTACAGAGCCTTCCATCCCAAAACAGCTGCTTCTATATTCTTCTCTAGTGCACATTCTCAAGAATCAACCACATACTGGGACACAGAGATAGCCTAAACAATTATAAAAGAGTGGAAATCATACTAACCATATTCTCTAATCATAATGCTTTGAAACTAGAGATCAACTGCAGAAAGAAATCAGGAAGAACCACAAACACATGGAGATTAAACAACATGCTACTGAAGAATAATGGTCAAAGGAGAAATACAAAGAGAGATCAAGAGATACACAGAAAAGAATGATAATGATAGTATAACATATCAAAACTTGGGACACAGCAAATGTGGTCGTAAGAGGAAAGTTCATATCTTTACAGGCCTACCTCCAAAAACAAGAACATGCCCAAATAAACAACCTAACACGTCATCTTAAAAAACTAGAAAAGGAAGAACAAATGAAGCCAAAAGTCAGAAGGAAAGAAATAACCAAAATCACAGCAGAAATAAATGAAATCAAAAACAAGACAAAACAAAAAACAATAGAAAAAATAAATGCAACAAAGAGCTGGTTCTTTGAGAAAGTAAATAAAATAGACAAATCCCTGACTAGACTAACTAAAGAAAAAAGCAAAAAGACAAATAAATAAAATCAGGGATGAAAGAGAGAAAATTAGAACTGGTATCACAGAAATAAAAAGCATCATACAAGAATACTATGAAAAACTATATAACACCAAATTTAATAACCTAGAAGAAATGGACCAGTACTTTGAAAAATACAACCTTCCAAGAATGAATCAAGAACTGGAAAATCTAAGTAGACTGAACAGCAGTATGGAAACTGAAACAATCATCAAAAACCTACCAAAAAGTAAAAGTCCAGGACCAGATGGCTTCATCAATGAATTCTAACAAACATTCAAAGAAAATTTAATACCTATTCTCCTTGAACTCTTCCAAAAAATTGAAGAGGAGGCGATACTTCCCAATATAATTTATGAGGCCAATATTACTCTGATGCCAAAACCTGGTAAAGATGACACAAAAAAAGAGAACTATAGACCAATATGTCTCATGAACACAGATGCAAAAATCCTAAATGAGATACTAGTAAACCAAATACAGCCACATATTAAAAAGATTATACACCATGATCAAGTGGGCTTCATCCCAGAGGCACAGGAATGGTTCAACACATGCAAATTGTTTAATATAATACACCACATAAGCAAATTAAAAAAATAAGAATCATATGATCAAATCAATAGAAGTAGAAAAACCCTTCAACAAGGTTCGGCATCCATTTATGATCAAAACACTTAACAAAATCAGTATAGAAGGAAAGGATCTTAACATAATTAAGGCCATCTATGACAAACCCTCAGCCAACATTATATTTAATGGTGAAAAACTAAAAACCTTCCCTCTAAGATCAGGAACAAGGCAAGGGTGTCCACTATCGTCACTCTTATTCAATATAACACTCAAAGTTCTAGCGAGTGCAATCAGGCAAGAGAAAGATATAAAAGGCATCCAAATAGAAAACAAATAAGTCATACTGTCACAATTTGCAGACGACATGATTCTCTATATAGAAAACCCTAAAGAGTCCACAAGAATACTACTAGAAACAATAAGCAAATACAGTAAAGTCTCTGGATACAAAATTAATATTCAAAAATCTATAGCGTTCTTATACTCGAATGAAGTGTCAAAAAAAGAATGAAAAATAATTCCTTTTGCAATTGCAACAAAAAGAATAAAATACCTAGGAATAAATTTAATGACACAAGTGAAGGACCTATATAATGAAAACTACGAGACCCTATTAAAAGAAATTGAAGAAAATACAAAGAAATGGAAAGACATTCCATGTTCTTGGATTAGAAGAATCAACACAGTTAAAATGACCATATTTCTTAAAGCACTATACAGGTTTAATGCAATCTACATCATAATCTCTTCGGCATTTTTTTAAAGAAACAGAACAAGATATTATTAGATTTGTATGGAAACACAAAAGACCTCAAGTTGCCAAAGCCATCCTGAGAAAAAATAACGAGGCTCGAGGGATCACTCTGCCTGACTTCAAATTATACTACAAAGCTACAGTAATCAAAATGTCATGATACTGGCAGCAAAACAGACATATGAACCAGTGGAATAGAACTGAGAGTACAGAAGTAAACCCATATTTATATGGGCAAATAATTTTTGACAAGGAAGCCAAAAACATGCAGTAGAGAAAGAAAAGCTTCTTCAATAAATAGTTCTGGGAAAACTGGAAAGCCTCCTGCAAAAGAATGAAACTAGACGTTTGTCTATCACCACATACCAAAATTAAGTCAAAATGGATTAAGGACCTAAATATAAGACCGGAAACAATAAAATGCATAGAAGAAAACATAGGAACTAATCTCAATGACCTTGAACTTACAGAGGATTTTATGCATTTGACCTCAAAAGCAAGGGAAGTAAAAGCTAAAATAAATGAACGGGACTACATCAAACTAAAAAGCTTCTGCTCAGCAAAAGAAATCATCAACAAGGTAAACAGACAACATCTGAATGGGAAAATATATTTGCAAGCAACACCTCCGATAAGGGTCTAATATGCAAAATATACAAAGAACTCATACAACTCAACAACAACAACAAAAATGATCCAATCAAAAAGTGGGCAGAGGACCCAAACAGATACTTGTTCCGAAAAGGACATACAAATGGCCAACAAATATATGAAAAAATGCTCAACATCACTAGCTGTTAGGAAAATGCAAATCAAAACCACAATGAGAGACCATCTCACACCTGTTAGAATAGCTATAATCAATAGGACAAGTAATAACAAATGTTGGAGAGGATGCGGAGAAATAGGAACCCTCATACACTGCTGGTGGGACTGCAAACTGGGACAGCCACTATTGAAAATAGTATGGAAGTTCCTCAAAAAAAAAAAAAAAAACAACAACAAGAATTGATCTACCATATATAATCCAGCAAACCCTCTACTGGGCATTTACCCCAAAGACTTGAAAATCCAGATCCAAAAAAATTTGTACACCGATGTTCATAGCAGCATTATTCACAGTGGCCAGGACATGGAAGCAACCAAAGTACCCTATGATAGATGATTGGCTAAAGAAGCTGTGGTACATATATACAAGAGAATATTACTCAGCCATAAGAAGAGATGAAATACTGACGTTTTCAACAACATGGATGGACCTTGAGATAATCATGCTAAGTGAAATAAGCTAGACAGAAAAAAATCACATCATATCACTTATATGTGGATGATAAACCTAAAAGCAACAAAATTATATTAATTCTCTACAGTCTCTTCCAGAAGATATAAAATATTTCCTAACTCATTCTATGAGGCCAACATTACCTTAATATCAAAATCAGACAAAGACATTAAAAGAAAACTACAGACCAATATTTCTCATAAACATAGATATAAAAATCCTCAATAAAATATTAGCAAATCAAATCTGACAATATGCAAAAATAATTATACACAATGACAAAGAATTTATCACAGAAAAGCAAGGCTGGTTCAGCATTCAAATATTAATTAGTGTAACCTATTATATCAGTAGGGTAGAGGGGAAAAAAATCACATGAACATTATTGGTAGGTGCAGAAAAAAGTGACAAAATCCAATAATTATTTGTTAAAAACTCTCAGCAAACTTAGAATAAAGGGTAACATCCTCACTTTTATAAAGAATATCTAAAAAAAAGCCTACATCTAACATCATATTTAATGGTGAAAAACTCCAAGATTTCCTGTAAGATTAGGAACAAAAGGATGTCCTCTATCCCTACTGTTTTTCAACAAAGCACTAGAATTCCTAGCTAATGCAATAAGAGAAGAAACAGAAATAATAGGTATAGAGAGTTGAAAGGAAGAACTATAACTGTCTTTGTTTACAGATGACATGATTACCTTCGCGGAATATCTGAAAAAACTCTCCTGGAACTGATCAGCAATTAGAGCAAGGTTGCAGGACACAAGAATATATAAAAGTGAATTACTTTCCTATATGGTAGCAACAGACAAATAGAATTTGAAATTAAAAACACGTGATCATTTAGATTAGCATCCCTAAAAATGAATATTTAGGTATGAATCTAACAAAATATGTACAAGATTTACATGAGAATAACTACAGAACTCTGATAAAATGTATCAAAGAATAACTAAATAAGTGGGGAGATAGTCTATGCCCATGGGTAGGAAAACTCAATATTGTCAAGATGTCAGTTCTTTTCAACTAGATCTACAGATGCAATGTAATGTTAATCAAAATCTCATGAAGTTATTTTATGAATATTGACAAACTGATTCCAAAGTTTACATGGAAAGGCAAAAGATCCAGAATAGCCAACTTAATGCTAAAGGATAACAATATTCAAATATCACTATTCAACTTTAAAGACTTATTATAAATATTAAGTAATATAATTATTACTTATCTACAGTAACCAAGACACTATAGTATTGGTGGGGGAAAAAAGGCAAATAGATCAATGCAATAGAGCAGAGAACCCAGAAACAGACACAAGTAAATATAGCCACTGATCTTAGACACAGGAGAAAAGCAATACAACAAGATAGCCTTTTCAACAAATGATGGTGGAAAAACTGTACAATCACATACAGAAAAGTAAATTTAGTCACAGACTTTACATCCTCCACAAAAATTATGCAAAATGGATCTAAGACCAAAATGTAAAGTACAAAACTATAAGATAACATAGAAGAGAATCTGGGTGAGCTTCTATACAGCAATGACTTTTTAGATATAACACAAAATGCACAATCCATGAAAGAAATAATTGTTAAACTTCATTAAAGTTAAAAACCTCTGTTTTGCGAAAGATAATGTAAAAGAAATGAAAAGACAAGCCACAGACTGGAGAAAGTATTTACAAAAGACATACCTGATAAAGGATTATTATTCAAATGCATAAATTTCTCTTAAAACTCAACAATAAGAAAATGAACATCTTAATATAAAAAGTGGACAACAGACCTGAAGATGCCTTACCAAAGAATATATACATATAGCAGGTAAATATATGAAAAGATGTTCAACATCATGTGTCAGGGAATTGCAAATTAAAACAATAAAATACGAGTACACCCATAGTAAAATAATCAAAATCCAAAACATTGACAATACCAAATGCTAGTGAAGATGAGGAGCAACTGCAAATTTCACTTACTGTCAATGGAAATGCAAAATGTTTGATTCCAACTATATGACATTCTGTAAAAGCAAGCCTACGTAAATAGTAAAAAGATTTGTGTTTGTCATGGTTTGGGGGAAAAGAGGACTAAAAAGGCAGAGCAAAGTGCATTTTTAAGGCAATGAAACCATTCTGTATGATACTGTAATAGTGGATACAGGTCCCTACATGTGTCAAAACCCACAGAATGTACATCATCAAGAATAAATCCTAATGTAAGGGATGGATTTTGGGTGATAACTACATGCTGATGTAGATGCAACAAAAGTAACACTGTGGGATGTCATTAATGGGGAAGTTGTATATGTGTGGGGGCAAAATGTATATGGTGACTCTGAGCTTTAGGTTAAAATTTCCTGTGAATCTAATAAGCTGCTAAAAAAAAAGTTTATTAATTTAAAAAAAGCTATCCAGGCCACTCACATAAGCCAAAATTTTGGGAAACTTAGAGCCCAGTATGGCCCACTTCCTTGTATTGGTCAGGCCTTATTTGGCTTGGTGTATGTGTGTGTGTGTGTGTGTGTGTGTGTGTGTCATATATATACATATATATGTCATATATATATGTCATACATATATATGTCATATATATATGTCACATATATACATATATATATATATGTCATGTCCTCATGTGGTATGAATATTTTTAAAAATACATAGAATCCTTTGTTTGGACTAAGGTTCTATGCTTAGCTGAAAGGGTGATAAAAAAAAGATAAGAACCCTTTGCTCTAATGTCCAGTTAGTGAGATAAAGTAAGTACAGACAGATTTCATCATTTGGCATATATTCCTGAAAAGGTTTTAAAAAATAAAAAGCAGCTTCTACTTTCCTAATGCTCAGTGTGAAATAAGTAGCCAGCACCTGGCAGGATAGTTTTACATTACCAGGCTCAATGCTCAACTTTAACCCTTCTTAGTGGCATTATTTTAATAAAGTTACTTACCTTCTCTGATCCTCAGTTTTCTTGTCCATAAAATGAGAAATAATTCAGCCTTATAAAGATTTTTATGTACTAAATAATTAAGGTATGTAAATTTCTTAGAAGAGTGTCTAGTACATAGTCAACACACTAGATATCATTCCTAATTAAGTCTCAGACTCAATTCAAGTATGTAATGAACAATATGACATACACACATACAGAAAGAAAATAGTTCTAAAGATCCATGGTAATTAAAATGAATAAAATTATGGTTAATGAAAACAAAATGGATAACATAAAAAAGAGAAGTCACAGCAAATAAAATATAACAACATACACATTACTCAAGAAAAAAATAGCAAAGTAGATTCTTTCTTTCTGGTGCAGAATACTAAACTCTAGTACTCTTACCACCAAAAGGGTGTCCCTCTAAGCTTCAACAGTCATTGAGGCCTAGCTTCTGATGTAAGACATGAAAATAAAGAAATCCGACTCTAAATACTCCCCCAGTTAAGGAGGACTTAGAGATCCTCTAAGTCATAAATGGTAACGAAGACCAAACTTTGTATAAGATTTACATTAATAGATGACTTTGCATTGGTTTCATCCTTGCTTGGTAACATTCTGAGTTAAAATGACTTAAGTGATCGTAGACTGAATTAAGTTTACTGAAAAAGACTTCAGGCAGGGAATAATAGGCACCTTGCCTTTCAAATGATCCCTGAACATGGACAGTCTTTTAACTGGTTGAAAAATAGTTACCAACACATCCACAGATGTGCCTATATTGAAAGGCCCTCTTTATTAAAAGCATCTTGATCTAAACTGTCATTTGAAACATGAAGAAAAAATAATGGCAATGACTGCAGAGATGAATACAAAAAACTTCTTTAATTTCATGATCCTACCAATTTAGAATTATAATAATTTCAAAAATGAACTTATCACTTCTACATTTAAATTTTACACGTGTCGCAATTCAATAATTTTATATTTAGGATGCTACTATATCAACAAATGATAAAGCTATTATAAATAATAGCAAGTTTATCTCCTTTTTCTAACACTCATGCATATTTATTAGGACATGAACACTACATCAAATTGTACCTCCTTTACAGTTTGCTATTCTTCCTATTTTAGATAATACTGTCCACTTATGAGTTTAAAGATGCTTGACATTGAGTACATCCACATCACAATTAAATCTATATGTATATTTTAATAGTTAATTTTGCCATTCTGCAGAAGAAAAGGTATCAACAAGAGAATGTCCAGTTAATTAAAAGACAATTAGATAGACCAAAAAAAAAAAAAAAGTATACCAAACATGTCCACAGACTGTCTCGAAGCCCTTTTCAAATGTATGTATAGACAAGAATGTTTGACTTCCTTTGCAGCACCAGATAAAATCACCAACGGAAATAAGTTGCCAGAACCTGTAATAGCCAGCCAGCATACACCAAACCCCCTGGAAAAGAGGCATTACAAGAAGAGCAAGGAGAATAACCTAGCAGTACTGATTTTTTATTGTCAATGACTTGGACTGAAGATCAAGATGTCATGCATATAGCACTGGATAATTTTCATCAGCATGGAGCTAAGAGGGATAATGATAACAGAAATCTAAATAGGTTAGAATAATGGGCCAGGTGTACCAAGTTTACACATGGTGTGACTGTACGTATATACACATACACACACAAAGATTTATATAAACTTTGAGAATAAAAAATGAACAGTACTAAGTATGTTAACCAGGTGTACCAAGTGTACACATGGTGTGACTGTACGTATATACACATACACACACAAAGATTTATATAAACTTTGAGAATGAAAAATGAACAGTACTAAGTATGTTAACCATCACTGTCATCAAGTGAACAGTGAAGCATAGATGTTTAAAAACTCGACGTGATCTTTAACAATGCCAATTGCTGGGTAGTATTCAGGATGAGAGGGGTCACAGCCTAATTGTCAGAAATACTTAGCTTTCCATATTATGTTTCAGATTAGTAGTCAGACAAGGCGATTTAAAATTTTTAAAATAATTTTTATTTAGATATAACTGACATCAAACATTGTGTAAATTTAAGTTGCACACGTTGGTTTAATACATTAACATATTTCAATATGATTACCACTGTAAAGTAAGCTAACACCTTTTTCAGGTCACATATCTATCATTTGTTTCATGTTAAAAACAGTTAAGATTTAGTGTCTCGGCAGCTTTGAAGTTTATAATAGAGTATTGTTGACTATAATCACTAAGCTGTACATTATATCTCTATAACTAATTTATCTACTAGTTGTAACTCTGTACCCTTAAAAACAATCTCCCAAATTCTCCATTCCCCAGGCCCTGGTAATCACCATTCGACTCTCTGTTTTCACAAGTTCAGTTTTTTTAGATCCCACATACAAGTATTATCATATAATCCGATTATAAAATGAGTAAAGAACATGAACAGATATTTTTCCAAAGAATACATCCAAATGGCCAAGAGGTATATGAAAATATGCTCAACATTACTAATTATGAGGGAAAGGCAAGTCAAAACCATCTCACACCTGTCAGGATGACTATTACTAAAAAGACAAGTTACAGTTAAGTTTGGAAGAGCTGCCATTGCTCTTCCACATCTGGTTGTTGCTGTTTACATTCCTTTGTTGAACTTATTTCTTCATAAGCTCTTTAGCAGGCATATGTCAAACACTTCTGTTTCATGGTCAAGATGGGATCAGAGGCCATGGATACTGACAACAGATTTGTCCATTTTATTCTGTCTTTTCCATGACTATATATACCACTTCATCTTGATTTATAAGCGAACCTGGAAAACCTACAAAAATGTGTTTTCTAATTTATCTAGGGATAATACAATATTTTAATAATTCAATATTTTTAAAATAATATTGCTGTCATTTTGGGTGAAGAAAATCAATTATGTACAGTTTACTTCAACTTAATAAAATGTGAATTTTGTTTTAAAAAAGACAAGTGATAACAAATGTGGGGAAGGATGTGGGATAAAAAGGAACCCTTATATAGTATGGTATCAGTGGAGATAAAAATTGGTACAGCGACTGTGGAAAAAAGTATGGCAGTTCCTTAAAAACTTTAAAACCAACCTACCATGTGATACAACAATCCCACTCCTGCATATATATATATCCCAAGAAAACAATTGGTATCTCAAAGATACATATCTACATATGTATATTTATTGCAGTATTATTCATAATAATCAAGATATGGAAATAACCTAAGTGTCTGTCAAAGGAAGAGTGGATAAAGAAGATGTGGTGTGACAAACACACACAATAAAATATTATTCAGCAATGAGAAAGAAGGAAATCCTGCCATTTGTGACAAAATTAATGAACTTTGAAGGCATTATACTAAGCAAGGTATATCAGACAGTGAAAGACAAATACTGTATGACATCACAAGGTGATTTTTGAAGTCCCTTATTACCTAGAGGTTCCATAACTCTAAGCCTATGAAAAGCCAAAATAATAGGTCTATTTTAACTAGCAAATTGAAAGCTGGTTATTTAGCACCATATAGATGAAAATATTTTGTAACTACACTATACCTCTGCACAAATGCAGCCTAAGGCTTCCATTTTGGTCATATGCTTGCTGTTTAATATTTGATTAGAAGAATATGTTGGATTCCCCAGTTTCCTTTGTTTCTCAGAATGTTCTAGTATTGATGCTCCTTCTGTTCAGGGATCAGGTTTTCATATCCCAGAGCTAGTTCTGCTATAAAGTTATTTTAGAAATGTATTTTAAATAAATTCTAAAAGAACCAAATTTATTGTCTCCTTTGAGTTTAGGGTTGAGGTGCTGACTTTCAATTATATTCCCTGAGAAGGATACAGCCCTACCTTCTCTTGGCATAGTCAGCCCAATTTCCCACAAATGTAGAAAAAAGTGGGTCATTGATAGGATCCTCTTGCAAAATGGAAATGGAGAACTCTGGGCAGTAACTGGAGAAATATGGTACACTGTCAGATTGAATGAGTTCTTGGTAGGTCTCTGTAATGCTACGTACATGATTCAGATTCTCCCCAATTTCCTTATGGGGCAGGCCAGCTGTATATATAGTTATTTGATGGTCTCAGCAAGATTTTATGAAATGCACTGGACATAGAAATATTAGGACTACACTAGGAACCACAGCATTATGCCTTGCTGCTTTTTTAATGGCTCCTTAAAATCAGAGGCCACTATAAACAGCAGCACATTTAGACATGAAATATTACAATTATCTGACATCACCACTCCATTGCCAATCTGCTAGTACCTTACAGTTTATAAGCCCTAATAGGTCATCATCTTTGGCAGTGCTTCTACTCAAGGACAGCCATAATCTGCATTTATTACCAGGATGCTGTCAATAAAGACTATTAGTTTTAGTTATTTTTTTCCCCTTAGTTTTGTTTTCTCCCTGTAAACCAGATACCAAGGATTTCAGAGCAGAAATTAAGTGTAGTATAAGGAGATCTCTTTAACATGACTGTTAGTGAAGCTAATTATTACAAGAAAATTGGAGATCGTTCATTAGCCTAGTAACCAAATTAAGGTTTGTTAACAGTGATTTATAATGCCAATCCCTGGGTAACTGTGCTGGTCTTTTCAAATATATCCGTTAAGGGACCTGACAGTTTATTAACTGTGCTATATCTTGTCACCAGGGTGCTTGTCGCCAGGGTGCTTTTGTTAAAGCAACACTGTTTTTTAAATGGATAAACATTTTACAAGAACAAAATGTATTTTAAATGTTTGTCTTCTGAAGTCAAGTTCTGGGAGACAAGCGAAGTGTCTCAAACTATCTATGCCTCTAATAACTCCTGTTTACTGCTAAAGCTGACTACAGGAAAATGTGACACTTAAAGTTAAAATAGCACTTTCCCTTTTTAACAAGCCCCAGTTGTGTTTTTTAACCTCTTTTCAAATGATACTCTTGGTGTTTCACCAAGCTATAAGTTTCTTATGTAATGAAATGGGAGGCATCTAATTTACAATTTCAGGAAAAATATTTTTTAAAGCAGTTAAGCCAAAGAATGAGTCCTTTGATTTGAATGATGCTGATTGATAGTCCATAAAACTCCAGGCCAGTTAAATCTATCAAAGGTTGTGTGAGTAGTCAGAGAAAAACACTAGGTTTGACACTACTCATGGCTCATTTTATATAGCTTATGCCAACTAACTCAACATTTCTGCAATTTGGAAATTTCTAACAAGGAAAGACAACCTTCCTTAAAGGTAGTGTCAGGAAAAAAAGGGAAATAAAAATAGAAATAAAGTTACTTTCTGAATTCTATGATGTGACCTGTCCATTCCCTTTGGGACTGCCAAAGCACTTTACTAAAGCTTTTATTGCATCTTCTCTATGACCAACAGGACATACTAATTATGGGACAGAATAAGCCTAAAGCCTCTCTATTTCTAAATGCTAACCCTAACAGAGTAATGCAATATAAGACATTATGCATTAGTATTAATTTCAAAGAGAGGCAGTCTTGGCCACTCAATTGATATCTGGACTCCTTTCAATGCTGACCCTGAAGAGAATTGTTCGTTAAGTACTTAAGGGGACTGTGGTCTTGCATTTCTGTGGTACAAATGACAGCAAGAAAGGCAGCAATGCCAATCAAAAGCACTGATGCCTAGTGGCAGACATTTTTAGGTGAAAGGTGGCTAAAATAATAGATGTTGGAATATTTGAACAATAGGCCCTTTAGCATTTCTAGTTCAGCAGATAGCAATATTTTTTTTTTTCTCCAAAATGATTTATTTTCTTCAAATCTGAGGGGTCAGGGATGGGGAATCCAGAGCATAGGAGACAGGGCCAAAGGCTATTTCTCCACAACCATCAAGAGCATGTAGGTTTTCATCCTATCTCCTTAATTAGAGTCTATAACAACTAACAAGAAAGATTCCTGTAAGCAGAAAATCTTTAAAAATACTTAGCCTACTCTCTCACATAAATGTTAAGAAAATCAAGGAGTTAGGAGAATGGTGGCAACTGAAGACACTAATTGGTCCTTTCCCATCTGATTATCCTATTCACCAAATTTAATTCCTGTACTAAAGGATAAAGTTAAAGCTGAAAATGGTGTAGAAGCAGAAGACAATTTCCACAGATGAGCTAGAAGTGCCATCCCATTGTAGAGATTCAACAAATGATTAAATATCTGCTCACCAGAATTTAACTTATAATGTTCACTTTAGTTGGCATGTGTTGCTCATGGCTCATTGATCTGATTATCCAAATTATAGTGTTAACAAACATTCAAAACCATTTTTTAAAAGGATAAGAATAGAAGATGGAACATACAATTACATTTTTAGTTCAAGGCCTTGAATGAGAGTTCCTCTGGGACTAGGTAGAGGAGTCTGCACCAATGTAGACACTTAGTTAGGTAGAAATCAACCCTCCAGTGTAACTAAGAATAATTCTGTGGTTCCTAGTATGAACAAAACATCTACTTGAGTATAGATTCTGTTTTTGTTACTTTATAGGAGGCAAATACAGTTCAAGGTAGTATTAAAAGTTACAGTTAAAAAACATGGCAACTGTTTACCATTAGAAAGAGCAACTAATTTCATTTGTCCAGATGTTTCTCTGTAGTACTCTGATAGCTTCAAAAGCAGTAAATAGTAAGGTAGTAGATTTTAAGTTGAGTGATGGGTTTCAAGGTTTTTGTTTTATTATAATAAAACAACATATTTATAACAACTATTTTTATATATTGAATATTACATAATAATATGTGACATTTTGGAGATAGGGCATCTCTGAAAACTAATTTCAACGTACTTCGGTGACTCACTGGGTACTTGTTAGGGATCACTCAGGAAAATTATATGTCTGACCACATCTCAAAGATATTCTGTGACAGGCAAAAGCTGAATTTTAAGGACACACTTAAGTCCTTACAAGGTATTTCTTTTTAGATGCTTTAACAATAAATTTAAATTTGGGTGGAAATGTTTTGTTCTTCCTGTTATTTTGGCTACTTCTTTAAACCATCATTGAAGATATATACAAACTTAAATATGTCTACTTTAACTTCCAAATTCATTATCTTGCCAAAATTTTATTTATTCTTCTTGGGATTCCTATTCCAAGGAAAAGAAGCACTCTACTCATCAACCCTTGGTTTGATATCCTTCTCATTTTTAAAAAAGCTACTAAGTCAGGTTTGGGTCTACCTATAAATCATCTCCTTCCTACTCACCCAACTTCCTCCCTAGCTGTGTTTCACTTTCCCTTTAATTAACCAACCTAAGTCTGGCTTTTTTCCAGAAACATCATGCAGTCTAACAATTTCCACTCTATGATGCTATTTCTCTGTGCTATTCTCTGTGTTGCTCCGTCTGCCTCAAACTGTTCCACCTTTTCCTTATCTGCTGAAAATCTAAACATCCAGTAAGTTCTGCACAATCTAAGCCTCCTAAATTAATTAACGCTAACAAATATTCCCTTGTGCTCCACTTAAATTTCTCATAGCTTATATCAAATTCAACAATGTACCCTGGTCTTGAGAGGGCCAAGCTTGTATCTCATTTATCTTAAAAACTAAGAAATATTAGTTTTTTCTTAACAACATTTTTTTGTTGATGATGTTGTTAAAGAATTGCTTTATTGATACTAATGTAATCTTGATAATTGAAATGAATTGAACCTTCCATCTGGAGAGCTGTTATCCAACTCAGTCTACACTAATGAATCCAAATAAAAACTGGAGATCCCTGATAGGATTCCAAATGGAATTCAGATTTAAAAAAATATTTCCATTATGATGGAAACTTGTCAGTAAATAATGGCCAATTCATTTATAGTTAATTAGGTATTCATTCAGAGTTCATTTATTACCCCATTATTAATCTTAAACATAAATACTCAGCAGATTATGAATTAATCTTCTCTAATCATCACCAATAAGTACCAATAGGTAGAGAAGAAGAAGACGTTCTTCTGCTTTGGATGGGGTTGCAGTCAAGGCCAGGTTGATGTATCTGAATTTCTAAAGTTAAAACCCATAGATTGTTATTTGAGCTTTTTCCTGTTTCTTGAGGTAGATATGGAAGCAAATTAAATGCCCATCAACAGACAACTGGAATAAGAAGTTATAGTTCATATATACAATGGAATATTACTCAGCTATTAAAAAAATGAAATCCTACCATTTGCAACAACATGGACGGCCCTAGAGGTTATTATGCTGAGTGAAATAAGTCAGAGAAAGGTAAATACCATATGATTTCACTTATATGAGGAATCTAAGGAACAAAAAGAACAAACTAATTGAAAACAGACTCATAAATATAGAGGACAATCTGGTGACAGCCGGAGGGGATGGGTACTGGGGGATTGGAAGGAGTGATGCATTAAAGAAGTACAAATTAGTAGTTGATAGATGGTCACAGGGATAGGCAGCACAGCAAGCATAAAGAATGCAGTCAACATAAATATAATGGCTAGGTGTAGAGCCAGAGATGAGAAAGAGCAACTAGGGGATAGTTTCATAAACTATATAAATGTCTAATCAATGTAGTGTACACTTGAAACTAAAAAAATAAAAAATTAAAAAAACCATAGTGATATTATAAATAAGTCAGGTTCTCTGTAGAACCCAAACCTTCTTACTTAAATACAATGGGACAAAAATATTTAAAAACATCACAAAGGAAGGAAAGGATGTGGGTTTAGGGAATACTAAATTCCTTGAGAGAGGGGCCATGGATAATCCATCACCTAGAACAATACCTGACAGAGAAGGTACATAACAGTCATTGAAATACAAAAATTCAGAAGTGTCAGTGTCAAGAAAAGCCTAGTCTATCAAATAAACAACTGTGTTAAAAAAAAAAAGTCTGATCTTCCTAAGAAACTCATTCCACTTTCACCAAACAATAAAATTCACTCTGAGATTTAAAAAGAAGCAACTACAGTTATGTAAAATATCACAAATCAGTTTTGAGAGTTCTACAAATTACAGCAAAGAAAAACAGGACCTATTCCAAAGGTCTACAGTAAAACTTAGATCAGGGAAAAGAATTTAAGCTCTTTATGACCTTATAACTCTGATGGAAAGTCTCATGTCAGTATATGACATCTGCTGCCTGCACCATCAATACACCATCAATACAACTTCTTAAGTAATTCAACTGCACAGGAAAATAGTATTTATACAAATCCCATTTTAAGATGTGTACCACTACACTACTTCCTTTTATTATATACTGTGGTAGTTTTAATCACTAGGCAGAAGTAGGTTGGTTTCCTTGACAGTCTTAAAGTTTGTACATTACTAGATGTAATCCAACTGAGGAGGAGGAAAATTTTCTGTCTAGAACCATTAAAAAAAATCTCTGGATCAACAGAGTTTATAAAAGCAGGATCCAAGCTATTTGAGACTCTGGCCTAAGACATTAGACTCAAACTCCAGAGAAGGAAGCAGAACATGTCACCTGAATAAAGAAAGGCTTCTCCTTTACATCAGGGATCAAGTTCAGCCTGACAAGTCACTCACCCATACACCAACAGTAGATACCAGTTACTAGTATATGAAGTCAAGAGCTTGTAAAGAAGTCCAGATCTTTCCTGTGATGACACACCGCACCACTGGCAACCATGAGATATTTTCACTGATCTTTTCATTCTACTGCCTTCAGTTATTTTACTGAGGCATCCTAGGGCATCCACTTTTTTTGTTGTCAAGGAATAGCAACAGTATGACATAATCTCATAAAACTTGAATATATCTTAACCTCCCACTCCAACCCTAAAAGCTATTAGTCATTTTTAAATGCCTCAAGTCTGAGGAATTAAATAAATAACTTTAATAGACAAATTAAACAACCTTCTATAAAGTTCATTATAGAATATAGCCTATAGAATAGTACATTACAACATCATGATCACAGAGGATCCTAGAGAATAAATTTCATATTTGTTTTATATTCACATAGAGTAGATTGGTATAGAGTGACCAAATACCAAGTCCTAGGCTCCTGAGAAAGCTACAAGAAGACTGTAATGAGAATATAATATTCCTATCTTGTAGCAACTTATTACAAAACTTAGTTTTATATCATTAATTTCTTGTTGGTATTCTCTATTACTATAACATTGCAAGCCATTTAATGAGACAAAGTTTTTTTTTCTAGCATACAGTACAGTGAGAATAACAGAAGACAACATTTATTATTTGCTATTATTGTTCTACGTACATTAAATATCTTACCTCATTTAATATTCACAGCTCTATTAGGTAGGTACAAATGATGAGACTCAGATATGAAAGACCTTGCTCAAATCACACCACTTATCTTCAAATCAGTCTGCCTCTAAGGTGATTATTCGCTACATGTAATAAAACTTCAAATACATGTATAAGAAGAGAATATAGCCATAAACATTTAAATTGAAAAGAAAATGAGTTACCACATTATCATTTGTTAAGAAAGTAAAACCCTACATACTCCAACACACTTTGGTACTCTTGCCAAAAAAAAAAAAAAAAAAAAAAAAAGCAAATAGATTCCAACTAGTCTATACTTATATTTATATTTAGAATGAGTTCGGCATGAGTATGTAATGAATATATATGTGTGTGTATCTCTGTGTGTATAACACCTACATTATTCAAAAGCTCCCCAAAATGTGAAAAGTTTGTTCCAATCATTCTCTATGTTGTCTACTTTAAGAATTCTCTGCAATATGCTTATGTAAATACTGATTTTAGCTGCTGTTCTCATTTCTCAAGTCTTCAGCTTATAAATGGATTGGAAAAGTGACAGACCTAAGCAGACATCTTTGAAACACAAAACCAAGGAGATATAAACAAATACAACTAAACTGAAAACAAAGGTTTCTTCTTCTAACCCTTTAATTTACCACTACTGATAAACCAAAAATATTGGCTGTGGATATTTGTGTGTGTGTGTGTGTGTGTGTGTGTGTGTGCGCGTGTGTGTGTGTGTACATACATAGCATATACTTGAGTGTCTATTTTATTAGCACATATAATAATTAGCATTTTGCATGAGTTCACCAAAGACTCTATAGGAGCATAAAAGTCTAAATAAAAGGAGACTCTGAAGTTAGAGATATGTTGGGTCATGGGAGAGTATTTAAGAAAACAGTTCCAGGTTGTTAAACCCAATTGGTGAGTGCCTTCAGTTTTCTTATAGCAAAATTCACATGACAGTTCAATTGCATTAATAGCTCATTGACTCTGCAGGTGTTTGGCCTCAGTCACACTTCAAAAAGATACTAAAGAGGATTAAAGATAGAGTAAAAGTATCACCATTCTACTTACCTGATGCTAAATCTATATTATAGACATGGGTAAAGACTATAAAGCACAGTGCAAATAAAACATTGCCACAAACCAAACTAAGTTGTGAATATACATACTATTTCCACTTAAAGTGTGAAACTCACCAATGCTGAAGTTAGTACTTAAAATTGTTACATGTGATAGTATTAGAATGAAAACTGAAACAGAAGACATTTTTGATGAGGTCTTCGCAATAATACTAATAGATTTTGCACATTGATAACATAATAATCCCATTATTGGAAACATATTCTAAGTAGAGCATTTTTGCCATGGTTGAGAGCTGAATCATACATCTGGATGAATCTTCTCCATGTAAGTTAATAATACTACTACAAATGTTTTTATATAAGCAGAGTAATAATATGAACAATCTTACAAAATGAAGAAAAACTTTCATACTTATCCAACAGTATTATAAATGTGAGAATTATTTTAGATTCATGATTGCAGACTCTTTATTCATAATAATATATTGTTAGAGAATAAAAATAAACTTTCCTAGAACTGGAGAGAAAGGAAGTGACAAAAAGCATGATAAAATTCTGGATGTTTCTAGACGTGACTTTCTTTTTTCAGGGTGATCATACAGATATTAAAAAATAATAGAATGTTTAGTCTAGAAGTGATCAAGAGCTAGATTAGTGGCTTTGGCCTTGTTCTGCTGAAGAAAGCATAGAGAGAGAATTTAGCTTTTGGAAAAAGAAGAGATATTGGCAGTCTCCAGATTTTACTTGGAGCATCTCAACTCACATCCAGCCTGGTGTGAAAAGAGGGCAGATGGGATTATTTCTGTTATTTCAACTGCTGAAGCAACTTGCTTGTTTCTGCAAGCATGCACATTCAGCCACAATAAGAAGCAAGGGTAAGTATGCTGACTGTAGTAACCAAGTACCAAAATATCTTTATCTTTTTCTCCTATTATAGAGTAAGATGAAAATCAACATTTAGAAAATGCCACTTGTGCCATGCTTGAAAAAGAGTTTTTATTCAATGAAATGATGCTAGTTTTTATATATTTAATGTAAGTGTATGGAGAGAAAAGTGTAGGCAAAAAAAAATCAGAGTAATTTTAGAGAAAAGATATTTAAAGGCAACTAAACTGAATTAGCAATTATTTTCTACTTTATTTTTTCATGATTTCATTATTTTCTCAGAAAATGCTGAGCAGGCATTAGAGTATCACTGTTCATCATTCAGAACACAAATCACATTCCTTCAAATATACAACAAACCTCTACACTGGTATGTTGTGTAAATAATACCTATTTGTAATTCTTTTCTATTTCTATCTTTAAAAAGATGATTGAATCCAAAAAGGGTAATTTTGCTATAAGTAAAAGAAATAAAGTGACTATTTCTCTATGAGAAATACTGTGATAAGGTTTGTCACTATCCACACCCCTCCCAAAGGACAGAGAAATGTCTAGAAATAAAATAATACACCTATATTTGCTAAAACAAGAAATTTAATAATTGCTGAAATGAAATCTAAATGCCACCTACTCAGACTGTGAAGGAAAACATCCATTAAAACACCACCTCTCATCAAAATTAAAAATAGAAAACGATTCATTGCATATGTCGGGAAGTTCTTCAAGATATTTAAAAGCAAATAAATGTCTCAATACATAATATGAATTTCACCCGCCACATGACACTTCTCACTAAAAAATAATTATGTAGAAAAGGTGGCATAAGCCAATCTGGTTTCCCTGTATCCCTTATGTTGCCAGGTAAGGGGCAAATGTCCTTTGTGCTCAGAACCAGAAAGATATTTCAGACTGACTGATGATCCCCAGGGCCAAGCAAGTTAACTTTTTTTTTGTTTTAAATAAAACAACTCTTAATAAAAGGATGGATATTGGCCTGCTCTTTAGGACTGAGAGGTTATTTCTTAGATTTTTTTTTCATATCCTAATGAGCATACATTATGGAAGTAAATCAATGCCAAGGCAAGGCACACATGTGGAAGTTGAGATAAACTTACGAAGTAGCCTGTTCCCAAGCTGGAAGGAGCTGAACTCTGCAATAAAGCATAAACACAAAGTGGAAAATCAGCAATGGTTTTTAACACGTTCCAATCCACACAGCTCATTACCAGCCCTTTGCAGGCTTTTCATCACTACATCACATCACCAGTGTATGCTGCCCCTTGTCATCTGCTCCTGATACACCGTATTGCTTAATTTTCCCCTTTATATCTCTCAACAACTCAGAGATGCTAACGTGCTATTTACTGAATTCCAAGCTTCTGCGGTGGACGTAATTGCCAATTTATTTGACAGGCAGCTGGGTAATGAATTAATGATGGCATTTCGCCCTGCACTGAGACTAAACAGACACACATCAGCCTGCCTCCCTGACTTGCTGACATTCAATGCCCTGGTCGCAAGCTACTCAGTTTTGTGGCCGCAAAGGGGCAGGCAAGAGGAAAAAGCCCAGACTGACTTGAAATAAAAAGCCCAGTGGGTTTGGATGACTTTTCCAGTGTATGACCTACTTGCCAGCTTATTCCCTAAAGGCACCAGCTAGTACATACAGAGCGCTTTTCAAAACTGAGACATTTTGTAAACATAATTAGTAGACTAAAATGCAAAGAATGTGTGGGTGAAGGGAAGCAGTGAAAAGCACCATTTTTCTCAAGGTTTTAGTCCCAAGAATTATCAATCTACGGTTCCACAGCTCTGACACATGGAGACTAAAAAACAGTAATTCTCAACAGTATGCAGGGTATCTCTTTTTTGGAGGAGGCCAAAAAAGGACTTGGTTTGTTTTAAACTTGCCTGTGATCCTTTCTTGTTTGTATATTTGCTTCTTTTTTTTTTCCTAAAACATGTCATTACAATTCCCTTAATTTTTAGTGTCCTCTTTGTGAACAATAGAGATCCCAAATAAGCTTGAAACAAATGGAATGATAATGTGACCCAGTCTTCAGGTCTCGGCTGAGTGTATTCACACAAGCCAGGGCTTCTCCTTAACTAGCTTGGGTCAGGTGTTACACCTTCCCTGGCATGGCCTGACTTCCGTCTGATGCAACAGTTACTCAGTTCACCTCTAGTTCTTCCACCTACATTTTCTGTCCCTTCTGTGCCTACAGGTGTCAAGAAACATCAGGTTTACTCATCATTGCTTCCCCAGAGCTTAGCACAATGCCTGGCACTCAGGATACATTTGATAAGCATTTGTTGAATTAATGTATATATAAGTGAATAAATGGACTATACTAGAGGAAAAAGGCTTGGGCAAATTTAATATCTCCAAAAATGTAGTAAATGTGATTCTTCTTGATTTTAAACTGTTTCTGAGAAGAAAATACAGTGCTGAAAGTAGAAAAAGCATTCATATCAAGTAAGGATAGTATGCTCCAGGGCATTCCTAAATGCAGTTCTCAAAGCAAAACTTTCTTCGCCTCAGTGTTTCGACAAGCTCAGGGGAATAAAGGACTATAGATGTGTGATCTTGCACACTGGACATAGTTTGAAAAAAATCCTGCTGCATTCTTGATCCCATAAATGGTACGCAGGGAGAGCCACAGTAGTCATGGAGACAGCTTCTCACAGCAGTGATTAGCCATGTGACAGCATCACCTGTTTGCAGCACCCACAGCCCTCCCTGGAGCAGAGGAAAGCAATAACCAGATTAGGTCTCCACAAGCCTGGAGTCATGCCCCTGGGAGGTAAAAGCATTTTAGGATGAATTACTCAGAGAAAACATGGAATTTGTTTATTTCAGGATTTTTTTCCTTCTTGCAAATGTATTTCATCCCAGATGCAGAAGTAACCCTCCAAACCCACCTCCCCACCCCCACATACATATCATTTTATTGTATAGCAAAGAAAATTACATCCTTCAGGTCTCGGAAAGCTCTGTTATACTCATTTTGCATATATATTGTACATTACTCAGGAAGCTGGGTGGAGAAGAGGGCTTTGTTGTGCATATTTGTTCTGGCTATTGTTTATGCAGGTCTGACTGAATGAGGGAACAGTGGGTATCATTTCAATTTCTGATGTCAACATCAAATTACTTATTTAATTTCATGCCTGGTGAAGCATTGTATAGCTACACGCAGAATCATTTCACTTCATTTGTTATGCTGTGTTTTTGCGGCGATTGGCTTGCCTTCCAACTGACAGCTTTAATTACGACATGAATTTGATTGCACTGCCGAGGAATTAACATAATGCAACAAAGCATTTAAGGACCCTGCCTTATAACTCCCCACACACAGGCACACACAAACATAGACACCCAAAGAAACAGAGACACTAGTTCCTCACATACATTAGAGGTCCACTTGTAGTTTCAGCATTTACTAGAAAGCATACAGAACCTTAGAGTCAGAGGCTACCCACATTTTCCAATCCATGGTAGGTAGGTAGGTAGGTAGGTAGGTAGGTAGGTATGTATTTTTAAATAGGGAAATAAAGTTGTCATTTCTGGACTTGAAAGAAAACTTTGTAGGAAAAGTCTTCTAATCTACTTTGCCAAATGCCCATGGCATTGACATTTCCTCCTGTCTTACTCCCTTTTCCACCATATTTTTCTTGGCCAATTATCAGCTCCTTTCAATCATAGCAGCAGAACTTGAACAGAAATGACATCTCTGAAAAAAAGATTTCCCTTTGTCCAGGTCCACATTTCCAAAAATCTGACTACAGCCTTGTATTCAGTAGGACACCTACCCCTGGTCACCAACAGGATTTCTACTATCAGATACATGTAACAAATCTGAGATCAGCAAGCAACAGGACAGGAGGTGGTTTCACTGATAGCTCATGACATGCATCACATCCCTGAGGCCTTGCTATCCAAAAGGCCCAGAAGAGCCTTGGTCACATATACCTAATCTAAGTCTGTATCTAAATACAGCTGCAAATATTTGATAGCAGTAACATTTTTCCAAGTAAGAAATTCCATGAATACCCCAAATCACCATGGGCAATGACAGATTGTACTACGAAAATGGAATAAGTGTTTAGAAACAGCTTTCGTTGTTTAAAATATGTTACATTATTCATTTATAGACATGCACTTAGGGATTGGTACTGCTTTCTCATGTTATAGAAAAAGAGACAGACACCAGAGGTAAAGGTCTAGGAAAACAGACAGTTGGTGATGCCCTGACCACTGAACCACTTGATGAAATAAGTTGACTTCAACTTTCTGTATTCCTCCAGTCAATTTTTAATAAGAGGTAGGGTCTTCCATTTTTCTTGCTTGAAGGGAGAAGGCAAACAGTTTCCATCCTGTATAGCAAAAATGGCCACAGAATTCAGAAATGGCTATGAGTCAAACTGAGGCTAGAAAAGGAAACGTTTTTAAAAGATTTATTTTTTAAATGTGACAAATAAAGGCATAAAAAGTATCTGAAGTAATATCATATACCCATTTTTAGGCAAATACTTCCACTGAATAATGAAAAAGCCTTCATTCTTATTTCTTCAAGTAGCAGAGCTACCAAATTCATTCATATTTTCAACATACTAGGTAGAAATGAGAGCTACACAGAGACTGAGAAAATAAGAATAGTAGAAAGAATTGAGCATTTTGCATGAGAAGCCAAAAATATGAAAAAGTACTAGCTAGCTGGCTGTATGATATGCAATTTCTGGGCTCATTATAAGCCATCTCCTGTTTAATGGTCTCTTCATTCTGCTGTGTTTTTTTGCAGATTTGACCACTGCTCTAGCAATCTCTGCAAATTACCCACCTCGATCTCATTATGTTGCAAAGGAGAGCTTTCTTACAAACACACTCTGCCTCATTCTCCAAGCTACCATGGGCTGCAGGAATAGTAATAGGATATACAGTTGAAAGACATTTTCCAGGAGGAAGAATGTTGCTGCTGACATTCAAGTCCGCAAGTGGATATTCATTAAACCTTCATTCTACTCTTTCTCACTGGCCCCCACCTGACTTTCTTTCCATCTCTGTCACTAAGCTATCATTGAAGCTACTCATTAAACTAGTGAAGTTAACATTTCTGTGTTAACAGCTTACCTACAACAAGGGATTTCAAAATTGATTATCCATCTAAAATAGATGTGCTCCATTCATTAGAGAGCTACCCAGAGAGGCCATGGCTACTATTATAGCTCCCCGAGTATGAAATGGATGTGTGCTCCCTCCCAAGATGAGATATATGCTCTGACCCTAGGGCTAATTTAAATAGGATATTTAAAATGGTTCCAAATCACCAATTGTGTCTGACATCCCTGTCTACCCACTCCATGTTAATTCTTTTCTCTCTTTGGCAGTAGAAAGCAGAAGGATCATGGCCAAGTACATTTGTTGCAAAGGTCATAAAACAAGCTCATTTATGTATTTTCTATAGTGTTTTAGAAAATAATGACAACCAAAAGAAATAAAATCTTAATCCTAAGAAATGTGCATTGGAGATAAGATTACTAATAAGTGATAAAAATGCAAAATAATATATCTGAATGAGGAAATGAGCAATGAGAAAAATTCAAGTAAAAATGGGGGCAGGGCAATTGCTTGAAAAAAAGTATCAGGTATGATAAATATGGTCACTTCCAACTTCACTTTTCCAACCCTCTGTTTTAACCTACTTAAAGTTGTCACAAGCTCTCATCTATATTCAACAGCCTTTTGGCTTCTTTCGTTGATTTCATTCTTGCTCTCATCTTTATCTGCAGTTTTTCATATAAAAGGCAAAGCAAATATTTTAAAGTAAAAATTATAACAATGTTCGTTTTAACATCTTCCAGAGAAAGGCTTTTAAAATAATAACTTATAACAGCATCTCTCTAAAATTCATGTTCAACCATAACCTCTGAATTTGGTTGTGAAGGTTAATTTTATACATCAACTTTATTTGGTCAAACATTTTTGGGGTGTTTCTGTGAGGATGTTCTGGATGAGTTAACAGTTAAATGCACACACTGAATAAAATGTACTGCCCCTTCCCTACTGTGGGTGGGCCTCATCTGATCAGTTTAATAAGATAAAAAAATGATCATCCTCAGAATAAGAGGCAATTCCTCTGACTGCCTTGCCTTCAAGCTAGGACAACAGTTTTTTCTTGCTTTCCAACTCAAATTGAAACATCAACTCTTCCTAGGTCTTCAGCCTTCCAGTCTTTGGACTGGAATCGCACTATCAGCTCTTGTGGTTCTGAAGCCTTCGGACTAGGACTAGAACTAACCAACAAGTCTCCTGGGCCTCCATCTTAATGACTACAGATTTTGAGACTTGTTATTCTCCATAATTGGATATGCCTATACATTCTATTAGCTGTTTCTCTTGAGAACCTTGACTCATATAATGATCTTGTTAAGAAACAGGGTCTTCAAGTTGAGGTCAAACTGGATTAAGGTGGGACTTAAATCCAATGACTGTTGCCCTTATAAGGGAGAAGACACAATGCTACAAATAGAGTAGAAAGACATGTGAAGACAGAGAAAGACACTGGACTGATATAGTCATGATCCAAGGAGTACCAAAGATTGCCAGAAGCCACCAGAAACTAGAAGATTAAAGGATACCTCTCTAGAGGTGTCACATGGATTACTGTCCTGCTGTCACCTTAATGTTGGACTTCCTGCCTTGAAAACTATGAGATAATAGATTTCCGTTGTTTTAAACTACTCATTTTGTGGTCACTCATTACAGCAGCCGAGGAAACTAATACAACACCTAGCCTTCTTACCATAGACTAGGAAGAGAAACAGATTATAGAGAGTCCTTCATAGGTCTGGATTAGATTTTCTTCTTAAATACAGAGAAGCTCATTGATGATGTAGCCTGTGTTTGTTCCTCCCTCAATAGTGGCTGCTGGTAAGTATGTGATCAGCCTCTGTGCTCATTCACCATACTCTAGCCACTACAGCCACAACAGCCTTTTTTCTTTCCCTCAAACATGTCCTGCTTGCTCTGATTTAAGACTTGCTATGCCTGTCGTCTGGAATGCTTTTCCTACAGATCTTCTTCACAGGACTGTCTCCTTTTCTTTATTCAGGCTTCTGTCCAAATGTCACCTACACAGAAAGGTCTAACCCAATCGCATTGGTTAAAACAACAACACAACTCTACCATCCCCATTACTCTTTTGCTTAGTTCATAAAATACACATCAGAAATAATTTTATTGTTTGCTCATAAGTTTGTTGTTTGCTTCTCCCAATAGAACAGAAGCTTTATGAACAGAGACTTCATCTTGTCCCCCATCCAACCTAAAATGCCTTGACACATAGAAGGTACTGACAAATATTTCTGGACAATCATAACACTGACACGTCTAAGAAAATACACGCACATATGTTGTAGGGAAGGAAAAAGACATACATAAACAGGGGAAAAATAAATGGCACAAATAAAAATAAAAGAAAAAGGGAGAAATAGAATATCAAGAGTCCTTCACGGGTCTGGACTAAATTTCCTTCTAAAACTATAAGTTTTGACAAATTCCTCAGTTTTAAAACTCAATGTAAGTCAGAAGCAGTATTTTACCCTTGAATAACTAACTCATCATGAAGGTTGATATATTCAATTATTCTCCTTGACCTTTTCCTTAGTGAATAATCCAAATAAGTTACTATGCATCCTTGAGGTGGACAATCTGAAAGTCCTTATAGATAAATGTTCCCTCCTGGCAATATGGCTTGGGAATACAGAATTTAAAAAAGCCAAGCACATTTGGTTTTTAAGCTTTGCCTATGAGCTTTATCTTCCAGCTGTAGTGGAATTCTTTATTCTTACTCGTTTTTACTGTCCAATGGCGAGGGGGTTGGGGGGAAGGCTACAATAATATTGTATCTTGATTAGCTGCACTTGAAAGTAAGTCTCAACTGCCAAAGCTTTTAAAAATATTAAGAATGAGAGAAGACTTCTGAGAATTTTTATCTCAGCTGAAAAACCAATAATGGGCATGATGGACTAACAGGGACCACATAACTCCCATTTTTAGTAGTTGAAGCTTAAGCTACTAAAGAACCAAACTGTATGAAAAAGGGTTTTCAGAAATTGGGCAATAGGCAGTATAGGACAGTGATCTCAGACAGAAGAGAGGCAAATGAGACGATCCTTACAATTGCCTCAGCTAACTACTGCCTGAAGAGAGTTTTCATGCCACAGTGAAGTGGGAGATGACTCAGGTGGAGCCCAGCGGTATCCCTGAGTTGAGAAGATAGAAATGATAATCAAAGGAAACCAAGGCAACTGGAACAGGCAAAGCAGAGGATGGAAGAGAATCGTGAAACCTAAATAAAGAAGGCTCCCCCGCAGTCTTTACCTCTCCGTACCAACACATCCGTGGGAGGAAAACACACGTGATAAAGGGGAAAACCACTGAAAAGGGGCAGGTAGAACAGTCCTCAGGGCTTGCACAGGGCATGAAATAGTTGGTATTTCCACCAGCCAGAGTGAGTAAACCTCGTAATACATCAGGACCCAAGCAGAGTATCTAGTACTAGGGAAAAATTAGCTTTAGACTACAGGCTGTTTCTACTTTTTCTTTCATCTCTTAATAATGTTATTACAAAAAGTGTGACTTTTAATAATCAATAAGCAATGCAAACTCAGTATTTTGTAGACTGACAGGATTGTTAAAGTCATAATTTTTTTTTACATGATTTCTATTGTGGTAAAATATGTATATAACCAGAGTTTGACATTTTAACCATTAAATGTACAATTCAGTGATAGTAATTACAGTTGCAATTTGTGTAAAACTATTTCTTCAGCCTAAAAAGAAACTCTATAACTATAAAGCAATAACTCCCCCATTCCTATCTTCAGTCCCTAGAAGTTCCTATTTTGTTTTCTCGTCTCTTAGAACTTACGTAGTCTAGATACCTCATTGTAAGTGGAATCGTACAATATTTGTCTTTTTTCTGCATCTACTTCTTTCACTTAGCATAATTAAGGTTCATCTGTGTTATAACATGTTTGAGCACTCCACTCCTTTTTATGGCTAAATAATATTCCATTGTCCATATATACCATTGTTTAGCTATCCAGCTATTGATAGAGTCTTGTGGTGTTTCCATCTTGTGTTTACTATAAATAAGGCTGGAATAAACACCAGTTTATAAGTATCTGAGTACCTGTTTTCAATTTGCTTCAATATATATCTAAAAGTAGACTTGGTAGGGTAATAGCATTTTTGTACTTAGCATTTTGAGAAACTGCTAACCTATTTTCCACAGCAGCTGCACCATTTTACATTCCCACCAGCATGTATGAAAGTTCTGATTTCTCCATATCTTTGCCAATACTTGTTATTTCCTTAAAAAAAAATTATGTCTATCTTAGTAGATATAAAGTGATATTTCATTATGGTTTGTATTTGCATTTCCCTAATGACTAATGATGATGATCATCTTTCATATACTTATTAGACAACTGCATAAATGTCTATTCAAGTCATTTGTCAATTTTTGAATAGGGTTGTTTGTTATTGTTGAGTTGTAGGAATTCTTTACATAACTAGATATTAAACATTTCAGTTATATGATTTGCCAATATTTTCTCACAATCTGTAGGTTTTCTTTTCACCTTCTTGATAATACCTTTTGATTCACAAAAGGTTTTAATTTTAATGTAGTTCAATTTACCTATTTTCCTTTTTGTTGTTCATGCTTCTGGTGTCATATCTAAGAATTCACTGCCAAATTCAAGGTCATAAATATTTACTCATATGTTTTCTTTTAAGAGTTTTATGGTTTTAGTACTTACATTTAGGACATTGATTCATTTTGAGTTAATTTTTGTACATGATGTGAAACAGGGATCCAACTTCATTCTTTTGCATGGGGAAATCCAGTTGTCCAGCACCATCGTTGAAGGGAAAATTCTTTCCCAATGAAAGGACTTGGCACTCATGTCAAAAAACACTTGGCCAGAGATGTATGGATCTATTTATAGACTCTCAATCCTATTCCATTGCTCTGCATAACTCTACCCTGATGTCATTGCCATACTGTTTTGATCACTGTAGCTTTATAGAAAGTTTTGAAATCAGGAAGCATAAGTCTCTTAATTTTGTTCTTGTTTCAATATTGTGTTTACTGTAGGGGCCTCATGCCATTCCATATGAAACCGAGTATCTGCTTTTCCATATCTGCAAAAAAGACTTGGAATTTTCATAGGCATTGCACTGAATCTATAAAGTGCTTTGGGTAGTAGTGACATCTTAACAATATTAAATCTTTCTGTACATAAACATGGAATATCATTTGCAATTTCTTTCGCTCTAATGGAAAGTAAGTTGAGGACAACCAGTCAAAAGATTTCAATGACTACAAAATATTGTTCTCTTGTCACCAGACCCAATAAGGGCTTTCATTTCTCCAGTCTATGATGAAATCATGATTAACTAATCAGGAATAATTTCCAAGGTCAATAAGATCTTGTACAAAAAGCAAAACAATATCTCAGTAGAACAGCAACTTTAGTATTATTAAGTATTAACAACATAGGTAAGAAATATTGTTATAGTTTTATTATAATTTATAGTTCCATCACAAAATTCATGAAACATAAACAGAGAAATATTCTTATATACAGACATACTCATATTCACAGCAAACACTGAATTAGTATTTATTTATATATGTAATTGATATTATTCAATATTAGAAGGGTAGATGATTATCTATAACTAAGATATTAAAAGTACCATAGAAAAAAATTATACTTTGTTTATGCCACTTAATTCTTACAAGAATTCAATGTTTCATACATCAAATCTCACCCTTAATCTCACAAACTTTACTGAGGGGTATAGGAAGGTTAATTGTTTTGAGGTTGTCCACCTTGGCTGATTGAGCCATGGTTAGGAGATTATTATAGGAATGACTCAATGTGCTGCAAAAGGTCTACAAACATTTACACTTATGGAAAACTCCCAGTAAAAAATATTTTAGCACATTCTGAGGATATGTGTGTTTATAAATTACATACATGACTATTTCATGCTTATTAAATGAGTTTGTAGTAAAGTTAATTTTGTTAGACAAAATAGTAAGTACTAATATTTTCTTCTGGCAATATACTGGGTCATCTTGCACACCATAATAAAGACAATTGTTTTGGAGTATTAAAAAAAAAAGGAAGACAAAATGGGTTTCGCTCACCTCCCAGTTGTAGCACTGCCTACTCATTTGTAACAAGATATCATCACTCCTGTTTATAATCTGTTGTTTCTAAGGTGACAAGTACTCCCACCTACCTTATAATTTGTTAAAACACATTTTAGGTCAAAACTAGAAAATGGAATGACCCTTGGATGTATGGTCTGATGCTTCTGTTAGATTTTTTTTTTTTTTTTTTTTTTAATACTTACATCACTGAGCCTCTCCCGAGAGCTGCTCCT
Organism: Cynopterus sphinx; assembly: GCA_030015415.1. NCBI lineage: Eukaryota > Metazoa > Chordata > Mammalia > Chiroptera > Pteropodidae > Cynopterus > Cynopterus sphinx. The sequence goes on along the minus strand of CM057379.1, from coordinate 85,650,394 downwards.
GTGGAAGCCCTTGGATTCTCCACTGGCACTTTCACTGTCACTGTCCCTGCAGCTGTTCTGTCCAGGCTTGAGCTAAAGGCAAAAGAACAGAGTTAAGGAAAAGAGTCAGTGGTCGCCTCACCAGATGGTTTCTTTGCCCCTGTTCTTTAAGCCTTGTCAAAAGTGAATAGTTTAAGGTCCTAATCTTTAACATTCTTTTCAGTTTCTGAATAGTGCCAGGCAGGCTTCCATAGAAAAAAAACACAGAGGGTAGGATAAGCAAAACTTCACCGTAAAATGCCGATGTAGATAAGAGAGTGAGCAAGTCGTAAATAAACACTCAAAAAGTCTAACAAAGGTTCATAAATTTTGGTAAATAATCTCTCACATTTTTCCTGTTTCATTGTGATTTTTGCCCCCCCCAAAAAGCTCCAAAATACTAAATAAGCTAAAACCAGATTACACCAACTGTGAATTCCCACCTTACTTCTTCTTCTGTTCTCTTCTGAAAAAAAGAAACAATGAAATAGAACAAAAAACAAGATTTCCTTATCCTAGGACAAAATGACTAGATGTTAGATGTCATTCTTTAACCACTGGTAAGACACTTAACCATCCTGTTTGTCAAAACAACATTCTGGATGTTTCCTGCCAGATATTTATAAGTACCAGGTTTAGACTTACAGCTTGAAGTAAATTAAGCCAATACTCAGTCGACAAATAGTATTAAGTACCACATTTGGGCCTGGTAGTAAGCACTGGAGATGTGGTACTAAAAAAAAAAAAAAAAGGAAAAAAAAGAAAAAAGAAAAAACAAGCAAAAGCCTCTTATCTTACAAATGTTACATTTTAGCAGTTCCTACACATTTACCCAGCCATGACGCTCATGTTCAGGGTGTTGTACACATTTACCAAGCTCTGATTTTCCATCAAAAATGAACAAATACACAGAATTGAAAACATAAATCTATGTGAGATTGAGTCACACAAATGGAAGATTAGTCTATCAGTGATGTCATCAACAACCACATTTGCAGAGACTCCAAGCAATTCAGGTTACAAGAGATAGCCCCTTTACAATGTTCTCAATCTAGCACATGAAAGACAGTACAAGACAAACAAGTATAACTGAAGAGGATTTTCACTTAAAAGGCTAATCAGCTCTTTGTTCTACTTCTATAAATACGCTTGCTGCATAGACTCATCTTCCCTTTTGCTTATTCTAAGCAACCAATATAACTGCCTGTACCCCCAACAACTTCCATGGTTTGTAACTTTGTAACTGCCTGCAACCCATAGCAACTCCCACTCTTTGTAACCATCTGAGGACAAATTAACCAACCAGCCCAGGCCAAATAAGTTCTGTATAAGGAATGTTGCAATTTAGAGCTCCTGGTCCAGATCTTCAGAGAGCTAGCTCCTCTGGGACCACTGGAGTAATAAACTTGAATTCTCCAATTCTGAGCATTGCTTGGTTTCTTGCAGGTCTGATTTTTGCATCTTTTCTCTACATAACAACATAAGGAAACGCATGCTAAAAAAAACCCCAAAAAGTAGCCATGATACAGAGGAAAAGTGATTTCTTAAGCCGTGGATTTTAAAAGCAGATTGACTTTTGGTTGTGAACACACAATGCAATACACAGATGATGGATTATTAAATTGTACACCAAGGTCACCCCAATAAATTTAATTTAAAAATTAATAAATAAAAGTGACTGAGCTCATGGCTGAGAGGAACAAAGAAACTCCTGATGGAAGAAAGACAGAAAGCAAAGTCAGTGAAAGCAACTTGTGAGGAAATGATAAGGGTCTTCTCAGAAACAAGTTCCTTTGGGGAGAAAATATGAAGATATATTAAAGAGAGGAATATGGATTGAAATGGAAATTCTCAAACAAAACACAAGCCCTGTATTTCTGGGCAGGAGGAAACTTTAGAGAGCAGAACAGATAATATAGGCAGCAACTTTTGCCTGTAGGTTTTCATGTGGCTCTAGGGCCACGGCAGAAGATGAACCAAGATGAATGCACAATGAATCTGTACTAGTACTTCTTGTACCTTTAATGTGCCTCTTTAAGGACTACAGTTCAGATCTGACTTTTGATCATACAATCTAATCAGTTACTTCCAGGTCCCCACTATGTAGAATATTCTTTTTTGTTTCCAATCTGTCTATAAATCCACTTTTATCACTTTCTTCTAAAATCCCACTCTGCAGAAGTCTTCTCTAATGGCACCTCCCCGCAAATAAAGCTAATTTTGCTTTGTATCCTCCTGAGCCCTTAAGTAGTTTCCACCTAAATTACTGCAAAACCTGCTAATTCTCAGTTAATTCAGATGCGAGCTATATGAGCCTTTTCTTATTACTATGAAATAAAAAGTTCAGAATATTGTCATTCTCTTCAAGTTTTCATTTTTATACTTATAATAAAGGTGGATTTAATCTAAAATGAACATCACTGTCTTTCAATTTCTTGAACATGGCATGTCCATTTCTGCCTTCCGCTTTTTGACACTAGCTTTCCTCTACCTGGAATGTTCATTCTTACCTTCTCTGTGCTTTTCAGGTCAAAATTTTGTTAAAGCTCAGAAAGTACATCCTCCAGTATGGTCTCTGAAGAGCTCTTTTTATATAACATATTCCCTCATAATTAGCTAGTGTTATCACTTTTCATTAAATGCCTTTGATAATTATCATATGTTTTCAAGTTTAAAATAGTCTACTGTTATATGTATTTGTCCTGACAATAAAATCTGTATGTGGAGTAGGCCCTTCATTCGTGACCAATGTCAGAAATCTTATCCAACTGGATCTCTGAGTTAAGTAAAGGTAGGTAAAGCTACCTCCAATGTACGGATAAAGAAACAAATATAGCCAACGATGTGCTCAGAATTAGGCATGAGGTATAGGATGAAAATAAACCCATGTCTCTACTGCCTACTGCTCACTTCATTTTAATTCTTAGTGCACATTTAGGTATTTACATTTAACATGGAAATAATGAGTCTACAGTATGTTTAGTACCTCCAAAAACCATATTTTGAATTCATTTGTGGTACCTGACTGCATTCACAAAGAAAGAACTCTTAAAAGGTGATACTTGGTCAAGAGATATTTATAAAAACTCAGTCCTTCAACTTAGATGAGAAATAAACATCCAGCAGGCAATTAAGAATATAAGGGTGTGAAGACATTTCTAATATCCAACTGGCTTAGCAAAACCTGGACTTTGCCTTTGGGTCTTTTTCCATGTTTCTTCATGGAAGGAAATGACTTCAACAAAGTCCAACGAGATCCTCCAGTGGCCCTGATATAAATTGTCTGACTAAGTGCTGGCTAAGGGCAAAAGCTAAGAAAGGCAGAGCAAGCAGCTTGCTAGCCTTCCCTGTGCCCTGCTGGCCAAAGCACTTCGGCAAATTTTCTCCAGAGAGCCTTACATAAAATCCACCCTGCACTACCCCTTTTTCTTCCAAAGCCAGGCTCAAGTTTAAAGGAAATTTAGGATTTTAAGCTGTCAGACAGCTCAATATTTCAAAGTAATGGATTGACTACAGTAAGTACTAAAGCTAAACCACAGGATTTCAGGCAAAAGAAGTATTCATTTCTAATCCCATGAATACATTTAAAACTGGCATTTTCAGCCCCATCCAATGGATCATTTGGGGTAGCATAACTAACTCAGAAGTTGTAATCCTTCACCTGAAATTCCCAGCTATTACCTACAACCAAGAGACAATATAAAGGCCACATGCTGGCTTAAACATTTAAGGACCTAAGGAAAATTGATCTGCTTACATTGATTTCTCCTAGCATCCACGGCAGCTGTTACAATAAAGCTTTTGCGTTGATGCAATGTGATATCAGCCTGTAGATACTTCAGGACCTCATTTATTTAAAAATTACTGTAATTCACTTTCTAGTACCAAAAGTTTCTTCCCATTAGAATATTATATTTTCAGTCATTGCAATTAAAACAAAACAGATGAATTGAAAGGACACTGGTATCTAGCATAAGTGGTGATAATTCTATCAATAAAATAAACATCTTTTTTTAAAATATAAGAAGCCATTTCAAATTTTATTAGGTTCTACTGTCAACAATATCCTCCAATCTCTCAAACTGTGGTCTCATTACAGACTTAACTATTATCAATGGCTAATTAGGAAAATAAAAATCCATTGTTTTATTACTACTAAGAAACATATAACAAAGTCTCATCACCCTGAACTAAGTGAAGGTGGAGTCATTCTGTGCATATCTGCCAAGGTTTGAGAGCCAGGCCATGCCATTCTTATCAGCTTGAGTATGAAGAGTTCCAACAAGATGCCAGTTGATCAGCAGGTGTCATTAACTCTTCAAACAAAATTCATAGAAGGATAAAGTATGTTGAGAAGATATTTATGCCTGGAACTTGAAATGAATGTATGCAGTGCAACCATAAGAGTATCCAAAAGTCATCTCCTACCACAGATTTGGTTCCTCAAAGGAACATACATCCTATCTCAGACTGCTGAGTTCTAAATGAATTCTATTCAAGGTTTTTAAAATGTGTCAATAAGCAAAGAATCTTCTTTCATTCAATGAAATTTTGTAATACACCTTCACTAACATCAAAGCATCAAGTATTTAATCTTATAAAAATGTTTTATTTTGTTTTTCAAAAAATAACTGTCCACAAATGGAGGAAGTTTCATAGATTGGGTAGCACCTGTACTATTTTATTCCTGAGACTTCAAAAGGTATTTCAGATGAGATACACAGAACTAAACTAAAGAAAATGAAAAAACTGGCATATCAAAAAGGCTAACAGGAAATAACTATTATAAATGACAAAGTTGAATAGAAAAAAACATTGTTAGTTATAAAAAAATATGTTAGTCATAAAAGACTCCTAAATTAAAAAGATAAAAGATAAAATATTACAAATAAATGGCTAGATAGAATCATGTTAAAGATAGTAACTTTATAGCGATTAAAGGTACAATCTTTATCTTTTATATTTCTGTATTTTAAATTAAAGAAATAAGTTATAAACCTTGATAGGCCAGTATATAAGGTAAAAAATATTTTTTAAGTAATAAAGGAAATCAACAGAAGCTGGGATATTTTAGCATCCTACTAAACGGGGATCAAGAAAACAACACAGTAAGAAAAGACATTGAGGTTAAAAAACTCAGTTTGACTCAGGCAAAATACAGTAAATATTGGCAACTTGCAGAGACCACACCTTTTAAAGCATCCATGGGACATTACCACCAACTGAAGATGTATTAAGTCACAAAAAAGATCAGAATAAATTTCAAACTGTAGAATTTACATAAACAGCCTTCTCTCTGATGAAAATTAATGAAGATATTTTAATCTAAATAGCCATATCACCTAGAGATTTTTAAAAATCTTTAAAAAAAAGTTTTAAAAGTTTTTCTCCACAATTATAATTTAGTCAGAGAGAAAATCACAAATACACCATCTGCATTTAAAAAATGAAAATTAAAAACATGTAAGTTGAAAAATTTACAGGACCTGTAAAATCTATGTGAGAGGTTAATTCATTTATTTTCTATTAAATGGAAAATGATAAAAATAAATTCCCTAATTTAGACATCAGAAAAGACAAAAATATATAAGATAAAGCAACTATAGGAAAACTTACAGCAAGAAAATTCTAAAAATGAGAACTACATAATGAATTGGAAAATTTAAAATATTGTATGATCAATAGAGTAAAATTAGGAGCAAAACCTGCAAAGAGATTAAAAAAAAAAAACCTCTTATAATTTCTAATAAAAAATGTTGAAAATCAAAACCAAAAATGGAAATAATGAGATACCATTATGTAATCATAACATGATAATATGTGATTATCATTTTAAAATATGCACATTTATGTACTAAAATTATAAAATATAATAAGCAGATTTCTAAATTGTAGTAGTAAACATTATTCTTTGGTAGTACTATAAAAATCATAATCCAATAATTTTCAAGTTTTTTATAATTTCAACAAAATTTGATTCATATACAAAACTAATCTGTGCCGAAATCTGATAATAATTTTAAAAAGGAAAAATATGGAATGATATTCTTAGTTTAAAAAGCTGCAAAAAATTTGATGAAATATAATTTGAATTAAAAATAAAATCTAACAGAATTTTTTCACAAGAACATGAGTTCATCAATTTGCAAGTGGGCACAAAGGAAATTTTTGAGGTGATGGCAAAGTTCTAAAACTGGAATATGGTAATAGTTGCATAACTATAAATTTACTAAAACTCACTAAATTGTACACTTACAGTGAGTGGATTTTATGCTATGTAACTTATATTTCAATAACAGTAAAAGATCCCATCAATTTAATCCCTTACTCCAGAAAGAGTCAGGTTTCTGTTGAGGACTTACCAGATTAGATCAGGCTCACTTTCTTAAAGTCAACCCGCACCATGTAAAAATTTAATCATGGGAGTAAACAGGGACGAGTACCTACCTTGAGGGCCATTTTGGGATTCTGCCTACCACAGGAGATTTACAAAGACAAGAAAGAAGAAATTGCCTCTCCTTTTTGTGATAAATCCATGTATTATAAAATGACTCTGATAGAATTAAGAAAGTTTTATTGATGGAAAATAAGATAGGATTCATGAATATGCCTGGACGTTTAAGTGTCACTTATAAGTGTCAGTGATGTTTCCAAATAAACACTTGAGGTATTGCACAGATAATAGTTTGAAAATTTAAAACTACTGAAGCACTTCCATTTGCCAATCACATATATTATTCAAGATTTAATGGGGTTCAGTGGACTTCATAGCATTAGGAAAAAACTGAAAGCTAAAGTTAATAAAATAAAGAGAGGAAAATAAGCCAGGATCAATCTGATGAGGAAAAAAGCCAAGATAGACCAAACTACACAGTCGTGAACATAAATGAGAAGCAATTAAGGCAATCAAGAACAATCTGACCAACTCTGTTATCTTTCCAATAGAGACACTCAATCCAGACAACAGAACTTACTATTCTACAGCTTATCGAGAGAATCAAAACTCTACTCTATGATTTGGCCAAGAGGCTATTATGATACTATTTCTTCATAACTTAATAATGCGAAGAGAAGAGAATGGGAGAAAAGGCATAATAACATACCTGACTTTTATTCTTTAACAAAAATGAAGCCTAAACTATAAAGGAGAAAGGGATATACAAGACTGATATTAAAGAGAAAAGTCTGAATGAACAGAAGGTGTTTGGCAATCCTCAGATTTGACTGTGGACTACAAGATAAATCTGTTTTCAAACAGGCTCTGAAATTCATACACAATACACATATGCAATGCAAAAATAATTTGATGAAGAAATGTTTGACTGCTTTGGTACAGTTTCTGAGATTTTTGATTATTAAAAAGAAACTCTGAGACAATATTATTTTGTTGGCAAGGATGAATACATAAAAATAACAAATACACAAAACTTCAATTTTTCTATAAGAAAACATGTTTTTAAACAACTTTTTATATGGCCTGGTATTCTTTAATATAACCATCACCCTCCAACATAAAATAATTTAGTCTTTTGTTTTTCCTATTCTATTATTAAAAAAATAGGAAGGAAATATGTAGACAAATCTGGCACACTTATTATCCTAGAAACACCATGTCAGAGGGACTTGGGAACCAATTTTAAGTGCTCTCGCTAACCAAAGATTGGACAGTTTGAGTATGAATATCATAATAACACAACAAGTTGAAGCATATCCAACATGTTTAAATATACAAGTATAAAATAATATTATAAGAAAAACAAATAAATACTTCATTGGTTACCTTTGCAAAACCTTCTTAAAATGAAAAAAATAAAGAATCAAGTATCAGTATCCCTTAAAATTATAAAAAAGAGAGAAAACCAGATAACACATGCCTCCTGATGTAAGAATATGCATGTGTGTGTATGTGGAGGAGGAGTAGAGATACAGAAGAAACAAGATTATCCATTCCTTAATTGCTGAAGTTGGATAATAAGAACATGGGGGTTTATTTCACTATTATCTGTATTTGCATATACATTTTAAATTTACCATAATAACAAGTTTTAAAATCTTATTTCCAGAAAAGGTAATGTTCTTCTCTAATCCATATACTTACTGGCTATTCATTTTAATTGAAAGATAATGATCATCTAGAATTAGTTATGATATTACTTTATGAAATCACTTTAGTTGCAAGCTATCAAAACCTTAAGATATGAATTTTGACAACAAACTTCTTTCCAACTTGCCTCTTTCCATTTCAAATCCAATAAAATAACTCTCATCAAGGCTACGGGTCCATCTCCATCCATGAGTATCTTAATGCCTTAGGTGGTTCAGGCTACCATAACAAAATATCACAGCCTGGTGGCTTATACAACAGAAATTTCTTCACAGTTCTGGAAGCTCAAAGTACAAGATCAAGGTGCCAGCACAGTCAGTGTCTAGTGAGAACTCGCTCACTGGCTTGCAGACTCACAGGAAGGGGAGAGAGAGCTGGATTTCTAGTGTCTCTTCTAATTAAGGACATTAATACTATCAGGGCCCTACTCTTATAACCTCATTCAACACTAATTACTTCCTTACCCCAAACATATATGAATTTGAATTGAAGGTGGGGGATGAGAGCATGATTCAGTCGATAGCATTTAGCAACCTGTGCATCACTAAACTTAGTATCAACGAGTGACTATTTCATACTAGGTAGGCTACATTACTTCCATGAGGACAAAAATAAACTGGATTATTAGCAAGCACTACACTTACACTTTTTTGAAAAGCCATGGACATTTCATAGGTGGGACAGGTCTTGCAAATGCATGTTCTAGAATATTTGAGATTCCTATTATAGACTAAATGGTGCCCACCCAAAACTCCTATGCTGAAACCCTAACTTCCATTATTTTAGAATATGACTGAACTTGGAGTTAGAGACTTTAAAAAGGTAAGTGATTTGAAATGAGCTCATTAGGGAGGGCCCAAATTCAATGTGAGTGGTGTCCTTCTAAGAGCAGGAAATAGAAATGTAGGGAGATAACCAAATATGCACGTGCACAGAGAAAAGACCACATGAGAGCACAGTGAGAAGGCGGCCAACTACAAGGCAAAGAGAGAGGCCCTAAGAGAAGCCAAACCTATCAACATCTTGATCTTGGACTTCGAGTCTCCATAACTATGACAAAATAAATTTCTGTTTCTTAAGCTAACAACTCTGTGGTGTTTTATTATGGCAGCCCAAGCAAATGAATATGATCCTTTCCTTTAGGGTACAAACATTCTGGTTATTATTGTTCCCATCTTAGAAGAGAAGACAAGGAATCAAGGCAAAACAGAGAAACCCAGTTGTCTTTCTATTTCTTTCATTCTGTTATAAAAATTTTTGAAAACATTTTATTCAGCATCTCTAATTCTTCTCCTCCCATTCTCTGTTTAACCTGGTTTCATGAGGCTTTTGTCCCCACATGCATGAAATTACTTCTGTCAAACTCAACAACAGGCCATCAAAAGCATATGCAGAGCTCGAGGAAAGAGACCCCAAAACTTGTGTCCCAGTAGTTAGAGATGTAAATCAAACTAACGTAGTGTTACATGAATGCGTCTTATTCTCAGATCTTGCTTAAATGAATGCTTATAAAGACAACAGAAACCAGGTTTTAATTTAGAGTTCTGTATTCCTAGAAGTTTCTTGATGGAATGTGACAGTGCAGCAGAGTCAAGCCCTGATCTACTGTTCTCTTCCCATCTATAGTTTTGTTCCACATTTCAAGAAGCCTCACCTGCACATGTGATAACATCCCAGCCCCATCTCCAGACTCCATCCACATCTCCCATGTTATCCTCCTCCCACTTGAATGCCCCCAATTCAGTCTTGGGCATATGTGCAGCTGTGGTGCAGTCTGCTCTCAGGATGATGAACTAGGAAATAGACACTAAAAGCCAAATTGAGGATATCAGAACTAGGAACTGGAGTCACAGATAATCAATAGAAAGGAAATAGTGAGCTCCAAATAGGCATGTCCTTGGCCTTTTGAGTTCTTCCACACTGTGAAGGGGCATGGCTTAGAGAGGACCAGAGCAGGATCCAGGGCAAAAGGACCCCCCTGTCTGGCTTTAAAGGCAGTACCAGGTCATTAACAAACTACAAATGTGAGACCTAGTGGTCTCTGTCAAGCCCCAGCTTACTGTTCTGTCCACTAGTACCATCTGATAAAAGTGATCACTCCTCATTTTTGGATCACTTACTTCACTCCTGCTTTTCCTCTGACCTCTCTGGTGACTCCTTATCAGTCTCCTGTTAAGTATGGTGGACATTCTCACAACCCAGGGCTCAGTCCTTGGATCTCTTCTTTTTCTCTGTCTGTATTCACTACCATGATAATCTCATTTAGCATGAGATGAGCATGATAATTTCATGCTTTTAAATACTACTGATGTACTGATGATGCCTAACTTATATCTTTAGCTCCAATCTCTTTCCAAAATTTCAGTCTTCTAATTAAGCTGCATCTTATAATTTCACTTAGATGACTAAAAGCAGTATTCTTAATGGTTCCAATTGTTTTTAATAGCAACTTCACCTTTCCAAGCTACAAAAATCTTCTTCCACTCTACAGTTACCACTCTGCTCAGTGCTACCACTGTCTCTTGCCTGGGTCATGACAATAACCTTCCTATCTCATTGGCCTGCTTGTTCTCTTGCCTGCTATATCCATGCATCTTCCCAGGAGTGAGAGTAATCCTATAAAAGGTAAGTCAATGTCCTTATTCTTCTCAAAATCTTTCAGAATCTCTCCAGTACCTTCAGAGTAAAGACCAAGTTCTTTAGAATGGCCTAAACAACAAGGTAGCCCCCACTCCATCTGGTTTCCCCATTATTTCTTTAACTCATTTCCTACTACTCCCTGTCTTACTCACTCTGTAACGATATTATTTGCTTCATTACTGTTCCTAAAATAAGCCAGGCATGTCCTCACCTCAGGGCCTTTGCACTTGCAGTAATGGCTGTCTGAAATGTTCAGCCCTCAGAGGGCATAAGGCTTACTATCTCCCTTCTTTAGAACTTTATTTAAATGTCACTTTCTCATTGAGGACTTCCTTGATTATCCTACTTATAACTGTATTCCTGCCTCTACTTAATATATGTTGCAATGCAGTTCTCCGTCTCCTCCAAACTCCTGACCCCTCAACCACACCACTACTAAATTATAAGCTTCATAAGAAGCATAATTTTTATCTGTTTTGTTAAATGTTGTATCTGCAGATTCTAAAACAGTCCCTAGAATTTATTAGATGCTCAATAAATGTATTTAATTAATCAGTATGCATTAACTTTTAAGGTCTATGACACATAAGTCAGACTTTAAAATCTCCCACAGAATGGCCATTAGAGCTATTAAAAAAGTGTGACTGCATCATGAAAAGCCAGTCTTCTAAAATTGACCAATACAGAGAGCTTGAGAGCTTAGTTGTAGCATGAAAAGCAGCATGTACAATAGTGTACTTGTGGGTTTTGTGATCATACAAAAATCAGACATTCTTCAAAAAGTGCTATTGCTAATTTTGCTCCTGAAACAGTGATCATAGGTAATTTAAGATATCGTAGATAGGATATAAGATTATAAAATGAAAAGTGGCATATAATTAGTTAGTTTAATAACTCTTCATCCTGGCATTTGAGAATTTTAAAAGTACTTGTTCAGCAAAAGGTCAAAAACCACTAGCAAGAGAAGTTAATAGCTCTCTTAGTATTATACATGCTTATTGATGAGATTGCCACTTTTAAGTAATTTGGATAATATGAAGCATTTAAATCCTATGTATTTTACCTTCTAACAAGTGCTTTAAAAAGTCCTTATTTTTAAAAACCGATCCAGCAAAAACCTTTTCCATCATACTGCACACAAAGGCAGAAATGTTTAACTACGTGTACTACCAAACACTGAACTGTTAACATATTTTATAAAAGAAACCTAATTGGTTATAGAAATAAATATATTCTCCCCAGTAAATTTTTAAATAGAAAGTACTTTCTAGGGAGATGGAATGTTTCTTTGTTTGTTTGTTTATTTGTTTTAGGCAAGGCAACCCTTGGTTGATCTCACAGATTGCAAGGACTTTGTCATCTTACAATCCCTTATTATTTTTTTAATTTTATTATTTTTTAAAATCTATGGCACTTGGTCTTCCTAGGTGCCTCCCATTAAAGTACTAACCAGGCTCATCCCTGTTTAACTTCCGATATCAGTTGGGATTGGGCTGGTTCAGGGTAGCATAGCCACAGATGGTGTGTTTGTTTTTTTTCCACACCATAAAGTAATGGTTTGTGCGACCTCCAGTACCAGCACACTCCACTGGAAACAGGAGCACTAGCTGAATTAAAGGCCCCTACATCCTACATTGTCCTATGTGACTTATTTGCATCATCTGCCTGGCCTCTGAGGAACCTGAATCGGAAACTCAGGCTTTCCAACAAATTTTACTACAATATAGCAGGTGATTTTCACGTGGCTCTAAACATTTTAGAGTTATGAAGTCTCTCTTATTTTTAACCTGGCCAAAATAGATGTAAGAAGTGGAATAATCCAATTTTGATTGAGGGGCAGGTGAGATAAAGACAGCCTACACAGAAAATCATAAATTCCCCAACTATCAGAAATTCTTGGTCTTAATACGTGGCATTTTTCCAAGACAGAAAAATTAAAATATATATAATTCTTGGCATAATTTCAGCTGATTTACATAAATTAGTAAAAAAAAGAAATTGACAGTTTTTTTTAACTAAACTCAGAGATGAGACGATAACTACTATTAGGCTTCTTAGAAACACAAATTGGGATCCATGTAAAGGTAGATTCATTTTCTCCATTGTGTGTGTGTGTGTGTGTGTGTGTGTGTGTGTGTGTGTGTGTGGCAGTTAACTAGAGATAAGATGACACAAGCTAAGTTTTCAATTTGAGCATAAGAATTTAAACACACCAATGTTTGACTATCAACACAGAGGCAAAGGCTAATAAATGAAGCGTTTGCTCCTGGCTCTTGCAGCTATAGTGCTAATATATACTCTCCATCACACCCACAATACCTCGTTGGATCCATGTTACCAAGAAGAAAGCAATTAATAGGTTTACTATATTGAACAAATAAGCAATATTCATATTATATCTAAGAATCACAAAAACTTTGTAAACTAAATTGCATTTCCCAATTTATGGATGGAAAAACCAAAGCTGAAAACTACAAGATAATCTGAGCAAAGTCACAAAAGACAGAAACAGCTGAGGCAGACTAGAACCAATGCCCATCTGACTCTATAAGGATTATAGCTCTTAGCTGTTATACAGAGTTAGCGCAGTATTGTAGGAAGTACATATCCTTAGAATTTAAATTCTTAGCATCCCTTCATCACTTCAAATGGTTAATTCTGTCTTGATCTTTAATGTAAAATAAACAGCATGTTCTAAGGGTGGTCTTACAGTTTAAATCAACTACAAAACCAGCTCTATGCTCATTTTCATATCTTGTAAAAAGATACTTTAAAAATGTAAAAGAGAATACACATAAAATGTGCATAGCAGGTAGGGGGAGAAATTACATTTATTTGGAACATGGGCATGTTTTAAAATTATTTTTCACTTCCATGTTCCAAATTCCCTAAACTCCCAACAGATCAAAGTTTTACAGATTATCCCTGAAAAAAAAAGGAAAAAAAAAAAAAGACAAGAAACACAAATTAATAACTATTTAAGCATTCTGTTTCATCATGATAACAAACAGATGGTTTTAATATTCTGGAGGCTAATTCCTGAACAATTAAAAACACAGCAAGACATTAACATCTAATGAAACATTTTAACTACCAGTATATGCATCTGCCATTAATTCCCACACAGTAAGGTCTTGGATCTCCTCAATCTGTTCTTTATTAAGGAAAGTTTTTCCACTCTGAATTTAGTGAAGTAGAGAATTAGCAACTGTTTTCAATCAGCAATCAGCAGGATATTTCACCAATGTATGCTGAAACCATGTACACTATCAGACTTAAATTTATTCTTATGATGGCTTTGATATACACATATTTGCAATTTAAGAACAGATACAATTGTCTAATTAGGTGTTTCCCCCTCACAAAACCCATGTCACATTAGCCCTCTGTTGTAGAACAGAAACTCTCATTGAGCTGTTACTAAAAAAGGATGTGTTTGTTTAATAATACAGGTAACATTTGACTCAACTTGCCAAAAATATCCTATACTTCTCACTGTAGGGACATGTTAAAGGCAACAATCACAGGAACAATGAGGGACACATGGATGTATCCCATTCTCAGATCTGGCAGATTAAGGCAGCGTGACCACTTACCATGAAGCTGCTTTCATTTATGACAATGCTGTATACATGTGTTTGCTGTTCTACAATTTTCCAATAATTGTACATAATTTACCTAATTTAATCATCACATAAATCTTCTGAGGTAATAAGCCAAGTAAATCCTTTTACAGATAAAAAACTAAAATTCAGAGATGAATGACCCAAAGACACACAGAGAGCAGTGGAGAATATGATCCTTGGTCCTTCACAGAATGCTCTGTTCAATGCCCTTGAGGCAGTGACAACAATTTGCTGCACTAATATACAGATTCTTGCCATAACAACCTGTGAAGCACACATAATCATTACCATTTTAAGGCTAAGTAAGTGTAGGCCCATGTTAACCCAAGGTTAAACAGAAAGGTGGAGTTAGGATTCATAGCCAGGCCTTTAATCCCAGAATCTCTATTACTTCACAATATTATGCTACCCTCCGGGGTATCATTATCATTCATGGGCAATGCAAACATGTCATAACCAATTGCAGTGTGTCTGTTCTTCTAGGCAAATTACAAATCTAACATTTTGTAATTTAGTGACCTAATATTTTGGGGGTAAGCAATTAGCAAATTAGCTATAAGTAATTAACTTTGTAATGCAAAAAAAAAAAAAAAAAGAAAGAAAACGCCATCACACTTTGGTTATTTTTACACACGTCTCTCAATTATAAATAACCAATATACAATGTGGCTGAACCTTAATGTATTAAATGTATTAACCTAGAAACTAAATTCTATAGAACTATCTCAAATTTATTCACAGAATGACTAATAATTGAAACATTCTTTAATACAGGTTTTCGTGTGTGTCATATTAGACTCTGACAAGCAAGTGAAAATACAATTTCATTTACTTTAGCAATCTCAAGAAATTTAGGTTAATTTAATGATAAGGTTTAAAAAAAAGAAACCTCTAATCAACTGAAGTTATTTTTACTTCTCATTCAAAACCCACGTGTCAAGCAGTTCCTGGCTGGTTTATAACTTAACTGTTACTCTTAGTTCTGGGTATTTACTGTATAATTATTAAAGAGGAAAAAAGAAAAGCATGTAGACTAGCGTACTTGTTGAAAAAGCTCTGCTAAATTCTAGTGCTTATGTCTGTAATATAAATATTTGTATATGTATACTATGGACTGGATGTTTACATCCTTCTCAAATTTATATGTTGAAACCTAATCCTAAATGTGATGATATCAGGAGGTGGGGGCCTTTGGAAGGTGATTAGATCATAAGGGTAGAGTCTCATGAGTGGGATTGTGCCCTTATAAAAGAAACCCGACAGAGCTCTGTCGAGCCTTCCACCATGTGAGATAAGGGGACGAGAAGGCCATCCATGAACCAGGAAGCAGGTCCTCAGCAAACACAAAATCTGCATGAGTCTTGATCTTGGACTTCTCAAGTTCCAAGACTGTGAAAAATAAATTTATGTTGTTTATAAGCTACCCAAGTCTACAGTATTTTGTTACAGCAGCTCGAACAGACTAAGTCAATGTACATATACATGTACACACACATACACGTAATCTAAGCAAACAAAAAAAACATAATACCAGAACTATCTACACAGTGATATCAGAGAAATGACAGCTTGTTATAAAAGGAAATCACTTAAAATTTTAAATATTGCAAAGTAAAAAGAATGTATGGGTCACCTATTTCATACCTCTTTGTTACTGTACAAAAGTTTAATGATATCCTTAAATTAAAATGGTATGAGTAAATAAATATATAAATCTTTTTTTAAAAAAAATACAAAATAAGTTTGCGATTTTTCCTAACAGGAAAAACACAGGATTATCAACTGTAACATTTGCCCAATACTTATCCAGAGCAATAATATGGAGACTTTTTCTAAAAAGAATAAGAGGATATATTTGCCATGGAATAACTAGTCGTGCCTTCCACCATGGGAAGAAAATTCAAGTTGGGAGAAAAGAAAACATTTTTAGTGAAATGATGTTTTTAGTCCTATAGAAAAAAAATCTCTAAAGACACACTGAAAAGTCTTTATGGATACATATTCACTGCCTATTTAGGAGAAAGATAGTGGGGGAGGGATCTGTACCTTTATTTTTATTTTTTTGGCAGTTCTTATGAAAATTCATAAGCCAGATGGTATTCAATAAATGTAAAGAGCTAAAGAATTTAGTTTTATAGAAAAACATCAATTAGCATAGGAAAATTAGCAATTAAGCAATCATTACACAACATCTATCAATATTACTAACGAGTGAGCATATATACTAAATTTCTGACATGAACTCCTTTTAAAACAAGTATTCTTGAAACACTGCTATTTACCTCTAAAAATTTTATCAACATAGCTGTTCCTGAGTACCACACCATTTTACTGCCCTATTGCAAAAAAGTCCTTTCTGGACCTCCTCATAAACTATATAAGTTCCTCAGCAATTGACCTGTGGCCCAATTTCAATTTCTTTTCCCACTCAATATTTTAAAAATTTATCAATTTTTTCTGTACATGTAATTCACTCTGGTCCTCTTGAATGAAAGTAGAGAGCCAATAAGACCCTTCCCACAGACTTTGTGGTCAGATCTACGGGGTAATACATCCATAGGACATAAGACAAAAGCCAGAAAATATCCATGCACAGAGATAATTTGTGCAAAATGGATATAACCAAGCATTTTTGCTGATACTCTGAAGATGAGAGACTCCAAAAGACATTACAATTCAAAACATTAAGGGGCTCATGAAATTTAGTGAGACTTACAATAAACACAACAAGGTACTGTACACTGATATTTCTAAATTATTCAAAATGGTCACCAAAGAAGAGTCACCAGTGAAGCACATTTTAACCTTACGGAATCTTCTTGTTTGAAAGTTGTTGTCTTCTAAAACCCTGGAAAACCATTTTACACACACACACACACACACACACACACACACACACACACACACACACACAGAGTCATTTTTACTGCTTTTCCTTTAACTCCCAATTTTCTGTGATACTTTACTTGCCACCAATATGCTTTCAAACATAGTTTCAGATAAAATCCAAATCAGAGGTATGGATATATATGTAAATAACTGAAAGGTGAATACTGCAGAAGAATAAACACTTGTTCAAATTACATCTTTTCATCATTTCTGTTCTTAAAGCTAATAAAATGTATCTTTATACTGCAGTGACTGGAAATATTACCAGAAGAAAGTGTTTGCAGATTTGATTTTTCTAGAGAGATCTTTGAAATTTAAATATAATTGTGAAATATCCACCCTTTTCATTTAACATTAAATGGGGTCTGTAATTGAGATAGAACAAATATTTCTGCCCTATAAATGCAAAAGATCTTCCTAAATCAAAATTTCTGATCTGTGTGAAAAAATTGGTACTTCCTATTCCTCAGAATCCTTGCCATCACTAGGACAGGGAACAGACAAGTTATGGTGAAGCAGGTCCAAGAAAGGCAAGGACAAGAGGATCCCCACCAGCCAAGGTCACTAATCAGAAACCTGTTACTCCAGACTTACTTCTCAAAGAAATCTATTAAGTGAAAAACAGAAAAAAATAAAGAAAGATGTTTAAAACCAAGAATTTTAACCTAAGTTGATTTTTTCATCCAAAGGTGAGAGTACATGAAAATTTACCTTTAAACTTTGGATTCCACAAAAAATAATCATTATACACAATTTTTGGAGTTGAATACACAAGAACACATACTAGATTCCCTTTCTTACCTCTTTCTCTTAATTTCCATGCTAGATATGGGGGGAGGGGAAGAGAGTTTTGTTTGTTTTGTTTTAAAGAAGTGTTGGTGAGCTTTCAGAAACACTCTAAGGCCTGGGATTTTGTCCATGCATAATGGCTAAAACTCATGATAATGGGTAGGAATTTACAGTATCAACAACCTATGGAATTAAAGAGAAATACATCTGAGAATAGAAGAAAGTAGTTTAAAACCTGTGGTTTCATGAGGTCAAGGAAAAATAGAAGACATGGCCTATAACACCAACTGCTGAAGAATTGTAAAGGTAAAAAAAAATCATCCCTCCCTCCCCGCCACCATTTTTTTTCTTTAAGGCAGAAAACCTAGTGAAATTCCCTGGCTGTCAACCACTGGTACCCCACAGCTAGCCATGGCAACAGCTGCAGGGCTCTGTTGTAATAAACTAGAACAATTTAATAGCTTTTATTGTTCTGCAGTGGTGTCTGAGCATAGCCACTCTCCCCTCCTAGGACTCCAGGGCCCGCAAGGGCAGCAATGAGAGAAGATCTCATTTACCTAAAAGCACTTATAAATTTTTAATTTGCTTTAACAAGTAAATTAACAAGTCCCTCATTCAGGCAAGTTTTATGGCTTCTTGCCACTTGGGGAAGGCCGTAAAAGTTTTATAGATAATCCAGAGCTACTGAGACTGCTCATAATAAATTGTCTGTTTCCTGTTATTTTATCAAACCACTGAGCTTCTAATGACTCAAAGTCACTGTTCCCTTATATTCACGCTTTTTATGAGGCCATATTTATAAACTCCAAAGAATACCTTAAATTATACAGGGTCCTTACTAATCATTACAAAGATTTTTTTTTTTTTAATGGGAGCTCACCTTAGCTCGTGCCTTGCTAATAAATGCTGCAACACGTTTTAGAAACAGCATGCTGATTCTACATATTATTTAAAATGCTGCCTTAGCCAGAGTTTCCATTAGCAAACACTTTAAGGTAGCTGCAATCTGATCTGCTCTGTACAGCCTCACCAATATTTCTGCCCACCTGAGTATGGTACTTTCTGGGCTGCTGCATTTTATCTGAGAAGGGAGCAGCCTGATGACTATGTGTATCATGCATGGTGAGAGAAGCTGAGCCTCAAATTTCTGGACCAGAACTTGACCCTAGATTAACATTAAATTTAGCTCCTCATTACTAGCAAGCCATTTAGATAGACCTGAATTAACCAGAAGACAGGGAGGCAGGAAGGAACAAGAGCAAAGGTACATCTCATTCAAATTTTTCATTCATTATCCAGTGTCTATCAGGCACAAATTGGGCTGGCAATGTATAGAATACACAGAGGAATAAATATTCAAATTGATTCTAAGCTATAACACTTATTCATTGCATAGATATATTTAACATTGGAAATCAATGACAAAGTAAAGAGAATTAAAAATGCTTTCAAATTCAATCTCTGATAATGTGGAGTTAGTAAAAGTGTTAAGTGGCCCAGTCTTCTTTGTGATGACCTATTTTATACATATGCTTGTATATACATACGAACACAAAAAGTACAGATCAAAAGGCATATATGTGGTCTCTGAATTTAGTCTATGTAGGGATAAAATCTTAGGCAAAAGTCACCTACCTCCAAAGACAGAATAATCTATGTAAGGCCTTTAAACAAAATGATGCAAAAGACCAAAAAATCACATCACAGTTCATACAGATACAAGATGCACACTGAGTTCTTGTTTCATTTGTATTGATTTCCCCCCAGAAAATACAACTTCACAGATAAGTATCACCCAGGGTAATCTCAAATGAAGGTTCATCGTTTAAATAACAACTGTTCTTGTGTGGCTTTATATTTCTGATTCTTACTTTAATTAGAGTACTCTGTTCAGTGATGCAGAGTATGAACCTCTTGACCAAGGTGTCAGAACATGGTCACTGAGAATGCATCCATAATGATTCTTTTCAATTTCATCCCTCTCTTGGGGGAACAAATAATACAAGATAGAAGACACAAAAAGAGTATACATGATAGCAAGGTTAGTGTCAATGCTGCCACAGATCACATGCCAAGGATGATGTGTATATGCTGACACCAGTTATTCTGCCTTTAGAAAATCTTCATTTCTACCCTAATACTAACGTTATATCTAATTTTTTCTGAAACACAGCTTGGAGGAAAAGATATAATTTCAAGTTTGTACATAAACTTCAAAATTATCTTCCTCCTGCTACTCTTTTCAATTTAAAGTAATGGAATATAGTTGGCCTCAATAAACATTATTCTCTCTAGAAAATCTGAAATGATAACAGTAGAAACAAAACAGACTCATGTGAGTATAGTCTCTTACTAAGAATTCTCACATACATGATTTCATCCAATCTTCACAGTCTTAAGAACCAGTACAATTATTTCATTTTGCAGATATGAAACTTTATTCAGAGGGGCTGACTAGTCATCCCAGTTCACATAGCTAAGGAGAAGCAGGCTAGCTCTTGAACCCTGCCTTGTGAAGATATCAGTGAAGGGGATAATATAATAGTATCTTCAGTAACTGCATCAGGGTATATATGTGTATAAGAGAATGTTCTGCTAGAATGCAACCTGCTGTCCTTAGAACTGTGCGCTAAATTAATATCTAGAGCTATGTGGATCAGGTGGCTTTGCTCAGTTCCATAACCAAACACAGTTCCTTTATTCCTTGGAAACTACAAACCACTGACTTCAACAGAAATTAGTCAAAGTGCTTTTTTCTTTTAAGGGCCTATCATAGAGTTTAGAGCATATGGAGGTGCTTAATAAATTTTGATTGACTACAAAGCTAATATAAAAACTGTCGGTACAGTTAAATTATTAATTTTAGTCTGTCTCTATAGTAGCTTATAAACTACAGTAGAACCAAGACTGTATGTCTTTTTTTTTTTTTTACCATTATATCTCCAGTGCCGAAACACAGTATCTGGCATAAAAGAGATACTCAGTAAATGTTTGGAAGATTAATGCATTATATTCATGAATGACATAGTAGCTTCATGCTCATTCATTACCACTCCTAAAGATATCTCCAAAATAGAGAAGTGTCATATCTTCTCATAATGAGCATTACGCAGCATTATTTCTGAATATGAAGAAAAGTATTATTAGATAGGTTCCAAGATTTCTTGGTTTATGACTTTTATGTGTATATGAGTATATACATGTCTACAAAGAAAGCCTTAATCACGTAAACCATAAACGCACATGCGAACGCATGCACACACACACACACACACACATTTTTAATCTGTGATCTAATCCTCTCAAATTTACTGGTGATCGCCCTTCATTAATCAAAATCATTAAAAAATACTTGCCCAGCCCTCTGCTTGTCTGTAGCAGGCAGCTTGCCAAATGTAGTTTCCACAGAAGTAAATGAGATCATGCCTTGGTTGCACCTAAGTCCTTTAGAATTCAGGAGTTTTTCAGTTCACGTTTCAGGTTAATCTTTTCCTTTCTTTAAGAACAGAACATCCTCTTTGCAGATCTCCCTGAGGGCCTGGTATTTGCAACATCAAACAGAACACACAAACCATTGCACCCACTTCCAAAAGCCTATTATACTGTCAACTGGCTTCCTAACTGCAACCAAGGGAGAAGGCTTACAGATGCCTAAGCTTTTTTTTTTTTTTTTTGGCTGCTGGAAACTATCCACAATTTCTCCATGCTACCACTACACTTTGTTTCACTAAACAACTCCTAATAAAATGGGCAATATTTCAAGGAGGAAAAAGGCAACTTGAACTCACTATAAATCTCACCCTCACCCCTTTTCATTTCTTAAACTTTCAGTGGTTGGCTGGCTTTAAGGATCGGGGACTGTCATGCATACCTATCAATGACTCTTTTCTATACTACGTAATGAATCATAATAAAATGCAGACCCAGAAAAAAGCCAAACCCAGAGCAGGGCAAGAGATGGGGGCAGCACCTTACTGTGAGATGGGGGCAGCACCTTACTATTCACGTTGGGACACCTAGGAAGGCTGGAGTAAAAAAGTTGAGGAAAACAGGCATAGACAAGTTCGTAACTTTCAAATCAAACAAGTATGTTCCGCATGTTTCCTTTGCTTCTTTAGAACCAATCCAAAGTAATACAAGCCCAAGGGGAATGTGTGACTCCCAGTCTGCAGCAGCAGGGATTCACCTCCTTAACTGTTAATAGAGTTCATGAATGTATGTTCCAAAAGGACACACTAGTAATGGGCCCCAAGTAGCTCAAGGCTTGCATTTGGAAACATACAAAACAAGCACCCATGGCATACACACAAATATGTGTATAAATACAAAAATCCCCCTAGGTAGAACATTAATCTATTTATCTCCTCTAAATGTCAACATGTTCCTTTTTCTTTCCAGTAAGTTTTTTACATTTGGTGACTACCAGGAAATTGGAAATGTCCTCAAAGGGCCGCAGGTCAGAGAAATGGAAATGAATGGAGGACAACAGGGGAGAGCACAGAGGGGCAGGCAGTGCATGCTGTACCAAGAGCCACACACACATCTGTGTGTCAAAAGTGAGTCAAATCACAAAACTCTGTGATTTCCTCCCTCTGGCTGCTAATCACTTCTTTCAGGAAGGCTGACCCGTCTTGACCTAGCTATGAAGGCTTCAATACACAAAGTAGTATGTCTTTCAGTCACTAAATCAAGTCTGGGTAAAGTCCTCAAAGCTTGTGAATTTAGATACTTTACAGAAGTTCTATATTCACACACTGACATACTCCATAATAAACAGCTTACGTGTTCTCTGCCACCTGTGTGTTAGCAAGGGTCACATTTTTTGATATAGAATCTCCTGGCCTTAAGACGAGGCAGCCTCAAAGCTGAAAGGGGGTGACTATGTGAAATGCATTAGACACAGTTCAACTGTACATGCCCTTCATGTCTCCTCAATCTCCTTTCTCTCCATTCTGAGTTAATCTTTCAACTTACAAACTGATAACAAATGCATCCACTGTGGATATTTTTTTTTTCCTTTAGAGAAGGCTTTTCTCTCATGCAAAGCCTACCCATAAAAGTAAAGGAAGTAAGACAAATGATTCATTCATCTTGTTAAAAAAAAAAATCCGACTGAAAATGTTGCCTAGATCCACGGGTGTTACTGAGCCAAACAGAGATTACCACCCACAAGTTTTGACTTTTGATTTTTATTTAACAACTCATTTGTATAACCTCGCTGAATAGAGGCCACAGACCTGAAGAGATGCAGCTGAAGTTCTATCAAGTTGGAAGGTTATGTCAGCTGCCAAGCATGGAAATGGAGCCCTGCACAGCAAGAAAATGGTGAGAGATTGGTTACAGCCATAAGTAATTGATCTGTCTGAAAATACGGGCAACGAATCATGGGATTAATGCTAGTGCTCCAGCTGGGCCGCATTGCTCATTTCCCTCTAGCTCCCTGACAACAAAGACATGCCTCTTTCTCCAGGGACAAGAAATTTTTATTAAAATCTTTATACAACTTAGCAGCAGAGACTCTGCAAAAGCATCCTAGAGATCTGAGGAGAAGGGGAAGTGCAGCCATCATAAGGAAACCATTCCACCATTCTCGTTTGATCTTGTTTTCATTTCAAAGCAGTCGCCAGCCTGCTTCCCATGGACAAATGTACTTGCCCCTCAGCTCAGCAAACATGGAGAGGGAGCCCTGCTAGTGCTGTGCTTAGCTGGAGAGAAATGGATGAGCAAAGCGGCAGAGAGCTTGCAGGGAAAAATAAAGTGGGAAAGCATCCAAAACTGCAGCTGTGCTGGCCCATTAAAAAGCTGAAACTCATTTCTGCTGTTCGACCTCATGCTTATCACCACATAACTATTCATCAAAGAAATTTCAGTGCAATTAATTAAATTATTCCCATGTCTGTGCCACAGAGTCGTTATTCCAATATCAGCTTTCACTCACACTCTCTTAAGCTCATGTCTGCATGCCAAGTCACTACTCTGGGGTTGTCCAGTCTCAATAAAGCTGTGCTCCTCACCACTCACACAGGCTATCATTTCTCTTTTTTATTGCCATTTATTTTCCACTAGGATTTTGCTGCCAGTATATTGGCAGGACTTCCAGTATATGGATGTAATGAAATCTACCACAGACACTTAACACAGGGTCAGGATGGAGCTCAGCTCATGTGAAGCTGTAATATAATAAACAAATGCTTTCAGAAGGAGGATTTTATCAGCTCAAAAATAGAACTTGGTATCCTCTGGTACCAAGTGCAAAAAAAGTTGGAGTCTTTTGAAAATTCTTGTGATAATTAAGTTTATGGCTAAAATATGCCTAACATAGGAAATCTGAGCTATAGTACAGATTTCTTTTCAGCTGTCAGAGCTGGTTTACTAAAAATGAAGAGCATGAAAATGTACTGCTGAAACTGTTTTTTACACCACCATCTTCTTAGTCACAGACCTATAAGGGGCACACTCAAATGATTTGGGGGACTTGACTATTGCCTGTGGAATTTTTCTCTGCTGAAGCTATAGCAAAATGTAAATGAGATTAAGAGAAAATCCCCTTCTACTTATTAACCAGCAGGTGAGTGTTTAAAACTCTTGCCTTTTCTTTATCTATCACCTTAGCAAATTAGAAGACTGAGACAATGTACACATCAACAGATCTTTGCACTAAATGTATTCTAAAAACATGGCAGCGTTCATACAATTTCAACATTGGAAAGAGGAAGATAGCAAATTTTGGAAATTTAGTGCTGCTGCTGACTCTGAAGTGAAAAGTGGGTGCTCAGATAATCGTCACAGGACCCAGAACAGCCACCATTTTAGGCCTGATAACCATTTTTAATTCCTTACCTAACTTTCAAGGTAGTATGAATGCCAAAAAGGATGTGTGATTATATAGACAGAGGTTCTAGTACCCAGATTCCTTAAAAACCTCAGCAATCCCAGAGTTTAAGAGTGAAGACAGAGTGTCAAGACTGGACTCTGTCATTCAAAACATCAGATGTTTGGTAGTAACTTCTATATGAACTATTTTAAAATTTCTTCTTTATTAATACCTGAAGTGTATATTTAAATTAGATCATTCTGTAATGAAATGATACACTGAGGATAATTAAAATAGGCTGAATTTTTTCTAAATTTGACAAAAACCAAGAGGCTCAAAGAACTCTAAGCACAAGAAACATAAAGAAAACTATACCAGTGAGACCATAATTAAACTGCTTATAATTAGTAATAAATTCTTTAAAGCATCCAGAGGGGGGGGGAAACACATATACAGAGGAAAAAGATAATGTAGCAGCTGATTTTCACAAGGAAAACAATGCAATCGAGAAGACAGGAATATTTTAGAGTACTGAGAGAAAAAAAAAACTATCAGCTCATAATTCTATACACAACTAAAATATCTTTCAAAAGCAAAAGTAAAATGAAGATTTTTTCAGAACTACAAAAGCTGAAAGAATCAGTAGACCTAAACTATAAGAAATGTTAAAGGATGTCTTAGGTAGAAGGCAAGTGATAACAGAAATATAGGTCTATACAGAAGAATGAAGAGCACCAGAAATGGTAACAACAAAGCTAGAATAAAAAATTCTGTTTTATTATTTAGAAGATAATTTACTAATTAAAATCAATAACAATGTAGTATGAAATTTATAACACATTGAGGTAAATAATGTATGACAATACAGCACCAAGAGAATAGAGAAATGGGAATATTTTATTGTAAGATTCTTATGCTATATATGAATTGGTGTAATATCAGAGCCATTAAGCTAAGAAAAGAGATAAAATGGAATTAAAAAAAAATATTCAACTGATTTTAAAAAGGCAGAAAAAATGAGGGAAGGGAACAAAGAACAAACAGAAACAGAAAAATATAGAGGATAAAATATTTAAAACTAACCACATAAACAGCTATAAAGAATAGAAACAGTTTAAATATTCACAAGTAAAAAGGCAAAGATTATCAGACTCAATTAAAAACAAGAAAGACCGTGCTCACTTCCACAGCACATATACTAAAATTGGAATGAAACAGAGACAATTAGCATGGCCCTGCATAAAGATGATATGCAAATTTGTGAGGCATTCCATAGAAGAAAGAAAGAAAGAAAGAAAGAAAGAAAGAAAGAAAGAAAGAAAGAAAGAAAGAAAGAAAGAAAGAAAGAAAGAAAGACCTATGATCTCTGAGAAACACATTTTAAATGTAAAAACACAAATAGGTTAAAAGCAAAGGGATGGAAAAGACACACCATGCTAATACTAATATTAAAAAACTTGAGTAGGTATAATAATATTAGACAAAGTACATATTAGAGAAAAGAATATTTTATAATAAGTCAATTCATCAAGAGAATATAATCTTAAATGTATATTTATCTAAAAGCAAAGCTTCAAAACAAATGAAGCAAAAACTGATAGAACTAAAAGAAGAAATAGACACACATACAAATATAGTCAAAAGATTTCAATAACCTTTTCTTAATAGTTGATAGAATAAACCAATCAGTAGAAAAGTTGCAGGAGATTTGCTTTCTTAATAGTTGATAGAATAAACAGATCACCAGGAAAGTTACAGAAGATTTAAAGCACACTATCAACAAGAATTGACACTTATAAAATACTCCAACAATAGCAGAGTACACACATAGAATATTTACCCAGACAGACCATATTCTGGCCTATAAGGCTTGATAAATATAAAAGTATTCAAGTGATACAAAGTACATCCTCTGGCAATAGTATTAAATGAGAAATTTTGGAAGTAATTTGATTTAAATGAATATGAAAACAGAGCATATCAAAATCTATGGAATAAACCTAAAGCAGTACTTAAGAGGGACATCTATAGTGCTATCTTTATTTGAAAAGAAAGATTTCAGATCAATGCCCTCCACTTCCACCATAAGAAATTACAAAAATGCTGAATAGAAACAAAAGTAGAATAATAACAGCAAACAGTGAAAGAGAAAACTGAAAGACAATAAAGAATATCAATAAAACCAAAAGCTGGTTCTTTGAGAAAAATCAATGAATTTGCTAAATTTCTAGCCAGACTAATCAAAGGAGGGGGGGTTGAATTTCTAACATCAAAAATTACAAAGGTCACGTCAGAGCAGATTCTAGAAATATTAAGCCAATAGTAAAATATAGGAAGGAAATAGTATAAACAATTTTAGGTTAATATATTTGAGATGGACAAATCCTTTCAGAGATACAAGCTACCGAAGCTTACTCAAGAAAAAATGAAAAACATGTACAGTCCTTTGTTTATTTAAAAAAAAAAAAAACTGTAGTTAAAAATCCAAGAAAATTATACACGTAGACAACTTCCTTGTTAGGACCTACTAAATATTTAAGGAAGAAATATCAAATACTACACAGACTCTTTCAGAAAACTGGTTTTCTAGAATGCCAGAATTATCCCAACAGAAAAACAGAAGTAACTGAAAGAAAAGAAAATGATGACAGAATAATCATATACAACAAAATACAAAGAACAAAAACAACAACAAAAAACTCACTACATCATGATGGAATGGTGCTTATCTCAGGATAAAAGTTTGGTTGTACATTTATAAATCAATCAGTAAAATTTGTCATATTAACAAGCTAAAAAAAAGGTCATTTCTATAAATTCATAACTAGTATTTGACAAAAATCTAGTATTCATTGCTGAAAAACAATTTTTCAGCAAACAATAAATTCCAGGGAGCTTTTTTGAAGAAACTAACAAAGTGATTCTAAAATTCATATGAAAATGCAAAGGACCAATAAAATTTTGAAAAAGAAAAAAGTTAGAAGATTAACACTACCTTATTTCAAGATATTATAGAGCTATTATAAGATATTATAAACTAATCAAGACATGTGATATTGGCATGAAGATAGACCAGGCTTAGGATACTTTTCTTAGAGAAGGGCCAGATAGTAAATACTTTGCAGACCACATATGGTCTCCGTCATATTTTCTCCTTTTCTTCTTTCTTTAGTTCTTCCTCACCCTGCCTCCAAAACTTTCAGCAATGTAAACCCATGCTTAATTTAGAGGTTATACAAAAATGGGCTAAAAGTTGCATTTGGCCCATGGTGACAGCAACCCTAAGATAGACAAATTGATCAATAGAACACAATGAGATTTCAAGATTAGACAAATACAGACAACAAATTTTTGACAAAGATGCAAAGGCAATTCAGAGGGAAAAAACAGTCTTTTCAACAAAGGGTTCTAGAACAATTTGATACATATGTGCAAAAAAGAAAATAAAATCAGTACCTTTCATGATATACAACAATTAATTCAAAATGGTGAGAGATCTTAATGTTAAATCTAAAAGCATAACTCTTCCAGAAGAAAACAGGAAAAACCTTGCAGGTTTGGATTACAAATGATTTATTAGATAGGACACCCAAAGAATAATCCAAAAGAATCAAAAATAAAACTGATAAATTAGAGTTAATCAAAATTTAAAACTCTGCTTTTATAGGCACTCTTGAGAATAAAAAGAAAAACCACAAGCTGGAAGAAAATATTTGCCAATCATATATCTGATAAAGTTCTTCAATCCAGAATAAAGAACTCTCAAAACTAAATAATTCTAATAATAACGATCTTTTTTTTTTTTTTAACAGGAAAGAGATTTAAACAGATAGTGCACCAAAAGTGATATACCGATAACAAGCACATGAAAAGATGTTTAACATCATTTTTTATTGGGTAAATGCAATTCAAAACCACAGTGAGATACTATCACTCAATTATTAAATGACTAAAATGAAAGAGACTAACCATCAGTAGTGAAAAGGATATAGAAGCAATGGAACTCTTACATAATGTGTGTGGGCATTTATAATGGTATAACCATTTTGGCATTTTCTTAGAACATTTAAGATATACCTACTATTCTACTTTTAGATATTTACCCAAGAGAAAAGAATGTGTATTGTAGTTGTACACAAATATTCATAACGGCAGCAAAAAACAAAAACAAAAAACTGGAAACAACACAAATGGTCATCAACAAGTAACTGTGTAAATAAATTGTGATATAATCACAGAATGAAATAATACAAGCAGTAACTAAAAATGAACTGCTAATATATATCATCATGCAGATAAATCTTAAAATAATCATCTGAGTGAAAAAGCCAGTGTGAGAGTGAGAGCGAGAGAGCGAGAGAGAGAGAGAGGACGGAGAGTGAGGGCGAAAGAATATATATTGGATGATTCCATTTTTATAAAATTTTAAAAAGTATATACTACTCTATACTAACAAAAAAGCAATTTGGTGATTGCCTAAGAACAGGCAAGGGTGAGGGGTAGGGAGATGGTAGAGGGATTACAAGGGGATGACAGGAAATTCTGGGGAGTGGTGGATATGTTTATTACCTTGACAGTGGTAAAGCCTTATGGGTGTATGCCTATGTCAAAACTTAGCAATTCTATAGTTTAAATATGAGCCTTCATTATGTTAATTATGTCTCAATAAAACTATTAAAACCTAAAGCAAAACACCATCGTCCACAATTATATAATATTATTATATATTAAAAATTAATTTGAATATAGACATATGTGTATAGACAGTGATAACCTGAAAGCCTTGACCATATGAAATCCCCCAGAAAGTATCAAGAAAAGAAAGGGTACCAGGGGCAGAACCATGGGGGTGAAGTGGGAATCAGCATTGAAAAAAGAACCAATAAGGAATGGTTTCATAAACCAGTGCTTAGTGATTTCACAAAATTAGAGAAAAGAAGGTCAATGGAGTTGGAAGCCTGAAACTCCACCATGTAAAGGAGTATATCTGCCATGAATAGCAATGCATCCCTAGCATCAAGTTACATAACAGGCACTAAAAACACTGAATAGTGACTGGATGAATGAGAAATAAAATCACGAGATTTTGTGACTTAATAATTTACTTATAACCTTATACAGAAAATGTTTTAGTAGAGAAGACTAAAGTCAATCTGGAGTTGGTTAAGGACTGAATAGGAGGCAAGGTGGTGTTCTGTCAACAGGAAGTTCAAGAAACAAAGGACTAAAAGGCCAGCTTTCCCATTCAAAGTTCCCAAGGAGAATTAAAGTTTTTAGACCCTCTATATACTGTTCTTGAACTTCACAGTTCAGACTGTTTGGAACAATTTTAGTTCCCTGGGAATTCCATCGTTAAAACCAGAAGTACTAAAAGTCCAGCTGTCTCCATAAATATTTTAAAAACATAAGCAACAAGTAAAACTTCCCCTTTCCTCTATGGAGACATGTGATCTTAGTCTGATTCCTGCTTTGAATTAGAAATGCTCCCCCTCTCCCCAACACAGACTGATTTTTTAAAGTTTTTAAGAGGAATTTCCTTGTAGGAGAGATTACAATAAATCATTCATATCCATAAAATTTAATTTGGAAGTTCCAGGTTTTAGCAAGTCAACACTGTAGGCTCGTAGTCAACACATGATTGAAAAGCCATTTTACTTCCTCAGTTACATGCTTAGGATTAATAAAATTATTTTTGGAATAGATATAGAGTGGAGAGAAGGAACCATAATGTTTATTATGGTTCTCCATTTCACACACATATTCAAAGCAAATGAATAATACAACACCAGATAAAACAATATTTTAAAACACACACACACACACACACACACACACACACACACACACACACACACTTCAAAGGAAAATGCACCAAACATTTTCTTTTCTAAAAATAACATTAACTGGCATGAACTGGATCTTTGTTTATTCACATTTATCGTTCATTAATGAAATCCTGATTTACATTTACTAAAGGGACTCTCAAAATTATTAGAGCACTTTGCAATTCTACCTACAAACTTCAGCAAGCCATTTTGTTGCGTAAGTGGATTAACCAAAACATTTCTCAACACTGAGTCTAATAGATGAATGGAATTAACTCTTCTCTATAACCAAAATTCTCTCACAAAAATATTTTTTTTTACTTCAACTGTTTTAGCTGGTTAAGTAGAAAGAGGCCATTTTACTTTGAAGTTCTAATCCTATTAAAAAAAAACATTCTTTATAAGATTTTTCATTTATAACAATATTTCCAGAACACTAAGTTTCTTTCATCATTGCATTACCTCTCAGAACAAGGCAAAATAAAAGCTAACCTCCACCCTACCTCACTCCCTACTCCTCATGAGTAGGCTCTGAGAGAAAACCACAAACAGATAAATTCTCAAGTATTTAACTTGACATAAATGCTTCAGATAACTAAACTGCCTGCTTTGTGTCTGAAGCTCCTTGTCACTAAATTATCTTTCAATTCCTTGGATTCCAAAGCCTTGCCTATGTTCTAATGATATTTAACACTTCTCTTAACACCCTCTGTTATTTTGAATATGGCAGACATGCTTAAAGTCCCAGTAAACACTGTCCTTCAAGGGTTATACATACAGTAGCTGGCACTAGAAAATCTCAGCTTCATATCCTATAATCAGGAAGGCTACCTATATTGCATTTGACCCTCCTGTTATGTTGAAAGCAAAAATCTCATCATTTACACAAGATCATCACTGACCTTAATTCTCATTTGGATTTTAAGAGTAGAATACTCTATCAACTAAACTAGCCAGGCACTCCCTATTTGGAATTTAAATGGTAATGCTTAACAACCAGCAATCTGGGAAAAGATGTATACATGAATACATGTACATACATTTACTACAAATTTTAATGATATAAAAGATGTGTAGCAAATAATTTATAAATAATAATAAAGTATACAATATTCTTTATTGTGAATTCCAACCAAACAACCAATTGATTTTCAAAGATGCTTCTGTTGACCTATATGGAACTCTGTTATCTATAGCCAAACTATGGTCACATTTGAAGAATGAGTGTTGTTTTTTTTAAATTTAGTAAGTTAGTTAAATCTTTATTTTGAAATAATTGTAAACTTAAGAAAAAGTTGCAAGATGAGCATAAAGAACTCTCATTTATCCTTCACCCAAATTCTCTATTTTGATGTGAAACTTGACTGACATTTTCAACCCAGTAAAATTATACTGGAACAAATAAGACATATGTCAGAACTTCATTTGTCAATGACATGAATAACTTCTTTCTTGAATTGCATACTATTTTTAATATAGGAAGAAAATTTACTCATTTTATTGTGCTATCCATGATGTAATGGATACAGTTATAACACATTAAATTTAATCTGTATTAATAACTTTTTATTTATTTATTTTTAATTCTTGACAACAAAATAAGAGATCAAGACTGGAAATGTACTGTTTGCCAACTTGTGTGTAAAATCAATCATGGCTATGAAAATATGTGGTAGGTAGAGCATTTTAGCCACAAAAGAAGAAAATACTGCTCTGAGAAACAAATAAACTTTACTTCATTAGACTGATACAGGAGTAAAGACTAACCAGAGTTCTACTAAAAAACAACTGAACACTGAATGACAACCTACCACATGCCTGTCTCTGAATTGAGAGCATGTGGAATGCAGTGATAAATGGGCCATGATCCCAGACCACTTGCCTAAGTATAAAACATCAAAAAATGAGACCTTGGCAGATCCACTGTCAATCTCAGCATTAAATCTTCCAGAATTATAATGACAACAGATGACTATTTTAGGAATATAGTATTTTGAAGACTGGAAAATATGTTCCAGACATCCAAGGGTCTGGAGTATCACTGAGCAAAGAGGCCTGCCTGCACAGGAAGCAGTAAAGTAGAAAGGGAACAGTGAATAGCCATCCACAGAAGGTAATACAATCCTGGTCAAACAGTGTGGCCTAATTGCTTCCATTCCTGGTTAAGTATTGGCATTTGTGTACATGTGTCACAGAGAGAAATGAAGGCACAGAGTTGTCCAGTCTAAATGCCAATGTATTACCAATCCACACTATGATTTCTGATCATTTCTCAAGGGCTTTTGTTATGAAAGCAGGATCAGTAAAAGAGACATGTGGATATGTCTCAGTTGTTATTTATCTCAACAAGCACCCAATTTGCTCCTACTATGTACATAGCATGCATGTATTAGACTTTGTGAGATGACAAAGATGAATGTGACAAGATGTCTGACTGATCACATGAAGATGTCAGGTAAAGATACTACATATAGAATATGGACATTTAGCATCTGAACCATATAAACAAGGCAGAGGACTCAAAACATCATGGTATGGGCTCTGACAACTGCTAGGACATAGGTAGGCCCTGGGTCTGTTTTATCCATTCTCAGAATGGAAGTACCCATAAAAAGCATTCCATCCAATTATAAGTCAAAGTTCATATTCTCTCACAATATACCTGCAAGGTCAGCAACAGGTGTCAACAATATTCTCAGTGACCTAAACCCTCCAAATAAAGCCCATCCCTCTTTGAACAGCTCAAATTGTTGGAAAGTTCTACCTTCTACATTACATCTACTTGAACCTTCTTCCCACAGTTCTTACTTGTGTCCGCTGGGACCCCCCAAAATTAATCCAATCCCTCTTCTAAATAACAGCCCTTTAAATAACTGAAGACAATTATCACATATTCCTCCAGGCTAAATATCTCCAGTTCTTTCGATCTTTTCTAAGAAGACATGATTTTGAGTCCCTTCAACCACCTGAATAACCCCTTCTCTGCATGCACTCTAATTTCAATACTCTCCTAGCTTTGCTCAAACAGGCTGCTATTCGACTATGTTTTCACAATCTGAATTTGTACTATGAAGATCCATTTTTAGTTCTAGAAATAGGATTTCACAGCTATTTCTTTTCAACCTTTCAATCTACTAGATTTGAACTACTGTTCCCATCTAAGACCTTTGGAACTTGCTCCTTTCTCCATTAGGTTATCTATGTATTTGACCCACAAGCCAACCTTAATCTCAATCATATCACAAACAAAAATGTTGACAAAACTGAATCAAATGTAGCGCCTTGTGGCATGCAACCACAAACCATTCGCATAATTATTCAACATGTATAAATGTTGCCTAACTACACTATGAAGACTGTAAAATTACTGCAGACATCCAGGTACACATTACCAAAGACATTCTTCTAAAGCAGTGGTCAGCAAACCATGACCCACAAGTCAAATCACACACTGCCTGTTTTTATTGTCTTGGAACACAGCACCTCCATCCATTTGGCTGCTTTTGTGTTGCAGTATCAGATGGGTAGTTGTAGCTGAGGCTGTATGACCTCGAAAGCCTAACATATTTACCATCTCACTCTTTACAGAAAAAGTTTACCAATCCCTGTTCTGAAGGAAAAAATCTCACGTAGCATGACATTTTATGTGAACCCACAATGGTTCCCGGTGATGACTATTTCTTTGACTAAGCACCCAAAATCTTTTCTGGGTAGATTTATTGATCTATGATTTCTAAATTTCATTTTCTTCTCCCTTACAAAAATCAGAAGTATTCAGGTCTCATTTGTGTATTGTAGAGTCTAAACAGGTATTATCTTTTGGCAATAAATTCTATGGCAAATACTGGCACGTTTATATCTGTAGTTTATATTCCATACAATATGTATGGTTTGCATATTCATAGTATATACCCAGTATGAAAGGCCTTCAGCTACAAGGCATGTTGGGGTATCAACAGCAGGTCAGAAGAGAAACTGGAAAAAGCTGAAAGAAAATATAATCAGGGCTAGAGAAGCCAACTCTGCAGTGGGACATCCCTCCAAAGGAGGCTAGGTCTAAATCTCTAATGAGGTGAATTCAAGGGGACATTGATTCAGTCTCTTAAGGATCCAAAATTATTGTAGGGGGCATAAGTACTGTCAACAGCAGTCTCTGAGCTGTGTTTATATTTGTTGCCAATGGTATAGCAATCTTTTGATGTCCAGGGGGAGAGTAATTGTTCTGGACAATACCAGCTCCTAAGCAGAAGCTGAAGATAAAATATTGGTCTATTACTCCCTCAGGAGAGATACTGGCGAGAGGTGTCAGGATCCCAAGGAATTCAAGGAAGAAATCTCAGTTTCCTGATGACCAAATACAAATAGGAATGATTTGGAGGAAAATTGAAAGACATATTTATAATACACAGGATGAGTACTGAATTTACCCAGATTAGCTGAGCTCAAAATACATTAATTCCAGATACTACCAAATAAGTGAATTTCTAATATCTGCCAGAATTTGCTCTTACTTGAGGATTGATTAAGCCAGAATTTTCAGGACAGTGTATATGCCAAGATAGTCATTCCCTCCAATTTTAGGCTGGTCATGGCCCCTGGGCCAATTGCCTTCAGCACAAAGAAGTCTTATTTATTGATCTATGTGTGCTGTACAAAGAGTATCATTTTCTATATTGCCATGATAAAGGCAAAAGCTGAGATGCACTGGATTAAGGGAAGCTGGCAGATGACAGGACTTGAGCCTTAGCAGCTAGAAGGTTGAAAGGTGGGGAGTGAGGCAGTGGAGAAAGGATTTTAGAACAAATTGGATTACTGGAGTGAACTAGAAATAAACCACAAGGACACTAATCTTGTACAGCGTTTTCAAAGAGAAGGACAGAGAAGTTCTCCAAATGAAAGGAATGGTCCAAAATAAATACAGGTAGGGTGAGACTGAGCAATAATTTATATATGGCCAGTGCCAGCTAAGGGCCCCATGGCACTAATGAAGACTATAACAAACACTAAAGCAATTACATGTGATTAGTCTCACCCAGAGAAGAAGATAACTCCCAAAAGGAAAGACACTGTATATATAATGAAAGGAGAATGAAAAACTTCCAAATATCAAAATGTTTCTAACCAGGTGGGCAGGAATGCCGGAGCAGTTTTTATAACCATTGCCAGTGACTTCTTTCCAGAAAAGGAAGAAACTGCAAAAGTAAGCTAAACCGTAATCACTCCTCATATTTTGTAAGGATCCATAATATATTCAGTTGACAAACAATTCTGCCAAGTAGCTCTTCTACATGTTGATCATGTCAACAAAATTAATTTGACATTTACAGTTATTTTGAGAATAAAATGCAATTGCTTAAATTATTCTGTGGAAGCAACATGAGACGGAATTATTCAGTTGACAAAATCTAATTAGGTGTAAATTATTTCAGGTCATATGAATTATAAAACCTTTCACAGATAAGTATTTTAATTCAAAGTGGCTCAAAGTGCTATAGAATATTAATAGGCCCATAGTCTCTTGTAATACTTTTGCATTTCTGTCTCCAATAATGCCACCTATTCCCCAAATACTGGCCTACACGTGAGTTCTTAATCTGCCTTCTTGAGTCTGTAGTTATAAAAGAGAGAAGAAAGGAAATCAGGAAGTTTCCATCCCAGAAACTTTACACAAGTTAATTTACTTTTTTTAATATTAAGATATAATTCATATAGCATAATACTCATTTATTTTTGACAAGTAGAACTTTCCTCCAGTTGACAGATGAGGGAACTGAAGCTCATGGAGATTAAGTAACCCTCCCACTAATATGTAACTCATCTTTGGCAAAATGCTGGAACACAAATTCAGAGCCAATAAAATCTTCAATATTCAAGGTTTGCCAGTCCTTCTTGAGAAAACAAGAGCCATGTAGTCAATTCTAGACATCAAATGTAGGTATTTAGAGGAGAAGAACCTAAGCAAAGAGCAGAAACATCTTTGCCACCAAAGATTATTCTTGGAAGTAAAAAAAGGAAGAATACTGGCCCACCCAAAGCACCGCAAAGAACGAGATGACCTGGAAGAAATTATACAACAGAAATGTGGGAAGAAAAAAAGAATGAAAAACTAACAGACGTTTATTTAGAGTGGGTGTATGATCTTTGCTTACATCTGATTTACTAGAGGACTGAAAATTTGATGAGAAAATTAGATTAAAACTATAACACTGAAATCATTTGTGTTTAGGGCAACAGTTATATATCAACTTACTCTTCTCTGAAATGGGAATAATGATGTTTGTCTTTTCCGCCCTCACAGAGATAAAGGAGATAACAAATAAAATCTTTTTGGAGAAAGGTCTTCAAAAACACCAAACTTTGCTTCATAAAGCAAATGGCATCCATACAGAAAGACAATTACAGAATAATGTCAATTAGAGGTCAACTTGTGATAGAAATGAGAATGTCATTAATGGTGATGGTTTGAATCTCTGGAAAACCAGGCCGTGTCTATGAAAGAGAATCCTTTCTACTTTTCTTTAAAACCATTCTTGTGAATTACTGCCACTGCCTCACTGATGTCAGAACAT
Source organism: Cynopterus sphinx (assembly GCA_030015415.1). Taxonomy (NCBI): domain Eukaryota; kingdom Metazoa; phylum Chordata; class Mammalia; order Chiroptera; family Pteropodidae; genus Cynopterus; species Cynopterus sphinx. Next base: position 85,613,120 of record CM057379.1, on the reverse strand, counting down.
TACTTTCACCTGGACCTTTGAACTATGTTACATTGAAGGCTTGAACCAAGCCTGGCTACCAGGAAATGGAGAAGGCAAAAATCACCTCTATCATGAAGTGGCAGTTCTTCAGACGACAGTTGTGAATGGCCTAAATATCAAATTCATGTATATATCTAGGCACATCCCACTACCTGAAACAATATGGCCAGACACAAACTAGCCTAAAAGGAGGAAATAACTCAGGCCTCAGACTAGGCCTGCCAAACATTATCTGGGTTCACACTCTCATTTTTAGTCTGAAAAAACAATACTGCCATGATCATCTATAATAAGAAAGGAGGGGCTGGTAGGGATCAGGGAGAAAAGGTAAAATAGAAAGAAATCGTAGAAAAGCAAAATTTTAAAGGGGGAGAAGAAAACAAGTGGGAAAACCCATCTGTAACCATAAAATAACGTCCTCACTTTTGTCAGTGCTTTCTCCCAATTCTCTAAGAGTTAAAGGCCGCCAAGTAATAGGGCCTGCAGAGTTTTCCCTTGGGTTGCAGCCAAGGCCAGTAACCCTGCTATTAGAGACCTGCCAAGCTTTGTCAATGCAATCTGCTGAATGCCTTGAGTGACAAGCGATCAATATTCTCCACTCTCATGGGTCATCACAGGTGACACAGGCCTAAGTAATAAAACAGCCCTGGCTGCCTCCTCTAACTTAAATGCTTCCCCAGCCACAATATTTCTTTTTTGTCTAAACGCCTCTAGCTAAATTCCTCATAGATCGAACCATCTGATGGGGATAGAGATTCTGAGGAATTGCAATGTGTCTGAATTGATGCTAGCCAGTGAAAGCTCAGTAGACTGGAGAAATAGGTTCAAATAAATCGAAAATGACTAGCTACAGAGTTGTAATCTGCCAGCATCAGACCCTGTAGCAACAAGCCAATATGAAAAAAAGCAGGCTGACAGCCAGCCACCACCAAGTCACCTGCTGAAATGAGAACCCATTTTTTCTCCACTGCTGTGTTGACAATAGGCACTTTCTCTGTGACATCTCTGGTGGCAGGAGGGGAGGGGGGAAATGGCAGAAGTTTCTCATATTGTAGGAAGCATTCAGTGTTGTATGCCATCAATAACTACCACTTTTCTCCAGAAATGAGGAAGAGCCCTCAAAGGTGGACGTGAAGGGAAGACATGAGGGTATGCTGTCTTCTGGGACCACAACCAGGTATCAGCATCTCTGCCCACCCCACCAGTTAGACTGCACAAAAAGCTCCCTCCTGCCCTCTGACCCTACAGAGAAGCAGCCACAGACAAACAGGAAAACCATGAAGTGATGCACCCGTTTATAATGAAGACACTAGAGAGCTTCTAGTCAGGATTCACAAATGGAATGAGATTCCTCAGGCAGTAGTTTCTGAGCAGATGATAGAAAGCTCAAGTCGATTGACCATCTAAGCAAATCAGTGACTTTATTATAGACTGTTATATCCAGAAGGGAAACATAAAGGTCTTAAGAGTCCTTTCAATGGCCTCAGAGAAGTATACTTTAAGTAATACACATTTTTTAAAATTTAAACTTCATATTTTCAAGTATTAAGGCTTTTATTATACCTTGTGAATCCCTGTTCCATTTAAATACCTTCTGTTTAAATTTAAATAAACACATATATTCTTGGCACTCATTCAATATCCTAGAAGTGCCACGAGGCTGACTGTGTAGGTATCCCACACATCCTTGTGCTTATCCTCTCTCCTTAAAGCACCCATGGCTCCAGAAGGGCACAGAACATCAGACTAAAACTAAAATTGCTGCTGAAAACCAAAGCTTCCAGGACCAGGTGCCTCTTTAAAAAGAGTTTGGGTATTTACCCCGCTTGGAGTATAAAAATAGAAAATGGAGAGATTTATGACTTATATTCTTGGTCAGATTGACCTGATCTCATTTAATTTCTAATTATGTTTAAATTATTCTTTATCTGCATTTTTTACTTCCTATAATAATTACAAAAATTATCTGCATATCAAAAGACATACCAAACACTTTCCTATTAGAACAGGATGGTACCTGATGATACTTAAAATGCTGGTAACGAGCCAGCATATTTAACTTTTTATACTCTGACATTCATGCATTAAAATTTACAGGAAAAAGGGTAAAAATAGGGCACTAATAAAGATTCTCAGATTTTTTTTTAAATGGCTTTTTATAAAGGTTGACAGAGGGACTTTCCTTCAGAGGAAGCCCCACCACTGATAGAAAAAAAAATGGAATTATTACATGGTGAGTAGCTAATCTGCAATAGGCAATGTCACATGATAGATCTCACAAAATAACCTGGAATGAAGAAGCCTAATGTAGGACAGGATTATTGGGATAGCCATTTATTGGTAACATTAAAACCTGGACTATTGGAATTAATTACAAAGGAAGACTCTGACCTAATTGATCCTACATTATACAGCTAGAAATTAATGGTGAAGTTGCAGTCCTAAAAGATCAAGCAATCAATAAATGACTATATGAATGCATCTGTGAGGGTGTTTAAAACCCTGCCTGGCCTATCCTGGGACTCAGTAACCCTCATAAACAGTGATTCTAACTAAGGATTCTCTGGCTCACACATACCACATAGGACAGAGGCCTAGCTAACTCTGCCCAAGTAGAATGAGAGAGAATTTTCTTCTTCATATGACTTCCTGAACCCCCTAACTGAGGCTAACTTCTGCTTCCCTGACCTCCAGAGGTCAGGATTCTTGCCAATCCCTCCTTAATCATGTGTAGGCCTTGGTAGGCCTTGGGATCAGTTGGCCACATACTTGAAAGGGAAAAGTGACTTTACCTAAGGTTCCCCAATGCATCAGAAAAAAATAATACATGAAAGCATTAAGATGCAAGTGACAGTGAAATGTCTTAGTGGTAAAAAGAAATCTCTAGTACAGGATGACTACATCAATCCTTCTGGATTACCGCTACTTACAGAAAGGTCTCAGACTAAAAAAGGTTACCTCTACAAAAAGTGCCGAAGCCTAAGGCAAAACAAGAGATCACTTGGATTTCATCCTGACATGTCTGAGCATTTCTCTGAGGTTAGTTAAGAACTTCTGCTTTGGTAAAAGAGCATGTCAGCCAAAGAAGTGATAGGAAGCTGACGTGGTTATGTTAATCACTTAGTTGATACGATTACCTTTCTTCTGTTAAGCCACATTCATTATTAAACAAATACTGCCAATTCACTCTGAACATACAGAAAAGTGTCCTGACAAGTTGCTGCCACTATCTATGGCTGTAATACATCAGAGCAATACCAAGTAGAAATGTAATATCCTTGGAAACAAAATCATTTATAATTATAAAAAGACATACTTTTTATAGAAAATAAATCTACTTATGTTCTGCCAGTCCAAAGATAATCACTACACATCTGGGTGCATTTCTCCTCGTTTTTGGTTTATTCTTGTTCTTAATCTCTCTCTATACTTAACTCAAGTAAAAGTGTTAGTGTGTATACATTTATAAATAAAATTAACATATTGTAAATATTTTCACTTGAAGTAAACACTATTTGAAAGTATAACTTAACCTATGCATAATATTCTAAAATATAAAAATAACATAAATAAACCATGCATTGGCATGATATGGAATTGACCGTATGAAGCTTTTCTTCACATCTAATTACTTTCTCAGCATAATGTCCTAGACAAAGGAATAATGGATCAAAGTATTAACATTTTAAAAAATTCTGAAACATTATAAAAAGGCTTAGAAGGCTTGTATAAAAGTGACTGACGCACTGTATTTTTTCTAGAAATGACTAGTCTCATTTCTACAAATTTTATTAATTTCATAAGTGGAAAAATGGTACCTCCTTGTGACTTTTAATTGCATTTCTTCAACTATTATGAATATTCTATTCTTAGATATGTAATTCCCATTCTCATTCCAAACCAGACTTTATTGACTGGCAGTAAATTGAACTAAATTGATTGAGAAAAGTTAAATGTCACAAGCCTTCAGAGGAATTACTGTTTTGATGATGATTCTCTTCTGATTAAAAGGAAGAAACTGGAAATGAATTGTAAGTTAATCAAACTGTACTTTTCATCTCTTTTTCCCCAGTAAGTAGTTTTCTTAAAGAAATGAGAAATGATTATCATTAAGTGCCTAAATGGGAAAGATGTGTATCAAATCTGACACCATCACATACACTAACAAGGCTCCCAATTGACTTTGCATTGGCTTACATACTGCCACACTCTAGAGCATACACACATTTGTAAATAGCTCTCAGGGGTGAAAGGGGTGAGTTCTAAAAAGCTTAATCCCATAAAGCTTAAGAAGAAAATAAGAGACTTTAAGATTCTTAAAATTAGTCCCTGAGTTAAGATCTAGAAGGTAAGATTTTTAAATGAAACTTCAGAAATGCGTTGTAAGTGATTCTTACATACAGACAAGAAACATCCAATTTTCATTTATTTCATCCATTAAAGATAACCTCAAATATTTGTATTCCCTTGAGAAAAATTAAAATCAAGACCCTGTTTTATCATTTATGACCTATCACTATTGAGAAACTAGTCAAAAGTTATTTCAACTGCCTTATAGATATGGGCTTTTGAAATAAAAATTGGCAAGAGTGCACATGTGATTTTGAACCATGATTTTACAAAAATGCTTTTAAGTTATAACAAAATTTTCTACACTGATTTATTTCATATTACTATAGAGCCAACTATTTCTTCAGAATGCAAAGTTCTGTGCACATTATTACTCCCAACACTTGAATGAGCTTGTAAGACTTAATTCTTTCTTAATCAAAATACAATTCAGAAAAGGTTCTACACAACAAAGTTTTCAGCCTAAACATTTTTTCCCCGCCTTGGGTTTGGAAGACTAAAGGTAAATAAGACCTTCCTTTCATGTTAATTTAATGCAGTGGTTTGGCTATTAAAATTTTTTTTTTTTTATGGGGAGGAAGTAAAATATAAAATGAAATGTAACAAATACATCACCATAATTTGTCAGGGGGAGGGTTGGGGTAGATAGGAAAGGCTGATGAAGATGGACAGAATAAGTTTCCACAAGTGGTTTGTTCAGGTACTCTATCAGGGATATCTTTCTACACAAACATAAAGATATGCCATCCTTCTGCCTCACTTTACATCTCTGTTCACTCAGCTACTCATTAACTTATTCATTTGTTCATTCATTCATTCATTCATATTTCAACAATCACTAATACCTACTATTAACTCTAGTATTACAAATATGAATAGAATAATCCCCAGGTTAGATCTTAGATATGTAGCCCACCAATAAAATATTATCTGCTATCTGGAAAGACAGGTACAGAGGATGAAGCAACTCACAATACTATCAACTATTATGATACTATCACATGCTTGTGGAGGTCTAATAGCACCCTACATTAGAATTCTAAGCTCCAAAGCAAAATTTCACAAGGGAACCTCCTCTCCAAAGGCTATTATCCTTAAAATGAAGTTCAGCATTCATTTCGGCTTGTTTCTCTTCAATCCCAGGTCCACCAAATACCATATTTACCTTCAGGTCTATATGACTAAATTACTCTAAATGATGATTCTGGGTGAAAACAATGACCAGTGCACCAGGGCACCTGAGTAAAGAAAATCTAGGCCCTGTCCCTCCAGAATAATAAAATCTCTAGCAAGTGACAGAGAGCAGTATTATTAGTGGTGTGTAAAGAAGATAAACTACTTTCTTTTGTTCAAAGGCCTAAACTCAGCTGTTGTATACTATCTGCTTGCTGAACTTGTGTTGCATCTACTGCTGTGTTAAAGGAGCTATTTCTGGAGCTGACCCCACTATAAAAGCTAGGGTGAGCTGAGCTTTTCTGCCTATTAGAGTGAGCAGCAGAGCCAAGGGTGAACTTTTCTGAGTAGATGGGTCAGAGGACACAGACACTGATTCAAGTTTAGCTGACAGCGCCAGGCAAAGCATTTCTAGTCTCCCCAGTTGGAACTAAATCAGCATGGCATACACGAGCTCTTGACAGAGGACAGACAAATGGGACTCACTAAAAGAATAAAGAGTGGCCTGGTGAAGCACAGACACTGAATATGATGCAGAGCCTTCATTTCTCAGGCTAAAGACACTGTGTTGAACCCACATTCATTCAGGACAAGTCTTAGCTCTTCTGTAGTAAAATGACACCTTCTAGTCTGATCCTGAGAGATCGGACAATGCCCATTCCAATTATTTAGAACTCAGTAATTAAAAGGCATACTCATGCCTCACCTTCTATTTTCTGTTGCCTGGAGAAAAAAAATCAAAGCAAAAATTAAGAAGATGTCATCCAAACCATTGTCATCACCCAGTGCAGGGTAATTCATGGTTTGATTTTCTTAGGGTGCTCTTGACAATCAATCACGCCAAGCCACAGAGCAAGAGAAGTGTGATCAAACAGAAACACGAGCTCTTTTCTGTGGTGTTCCTTTCAAGTTTACAAACACATCTCAAGAAGAAAAGGAAGGAGAGACAAACAAAATTTCAGACAAAATGACCCTTAAAAGGTGCACTGCTAGTGGTGTGCTAGGATTTTCCTAACACCATGTGTTGTCTTAACAGAGCACTTTTTGTTTGTGTAATCTTAAACACTCTATGAAATGTTATCTAAGAGATTCCTGGTTTACTGATGAGAAAAATGAGGCTGAGAGACAATAAATAACTTGCCCATAATCACACTGCTAGTAAGCTAGAAAAATGTGATCCTAACTTTGTGTGGGACTAAGACTCCAGAATCTTCCTAATAATCACTCTGCTATACAAAAAACCTGTTAAGTGTGTAAATGGAATTTTTATATATCAAATCCCATTTAAATCCAGTAGAGTAACTTGATTTATAAGGACCCCTAAAGTGAATCATTTTAAAGAAGAAAAAGAATCACTAGCAATGAGAATAACCACGCCGATTTATCTTATAAATTTAAATTTTTGATGATCATGAGATTAAAATAAGGCCAGTCTACAAATGCTGAACATGATATGACTGCCAGCATGGACCAATCTGCTAGCAGTGATGGCAGGGAAGAGGTAGCAGGCGGGAAAGCAGAAGCAGACAGGCTGCCTTGCACTCTGAAGAGAAGCCTTTAACTGAGTGGACTCTCATACATAAACAAGGTTTAAAGTGCACTCTTAGTTTACAACTCAAGCAACCATAACTTGCCTTCACATTAGAAGTAACAACTGATAGGTCTCCTTAACGGAGGGAAACTAAGACAGTCTCTTACCCTCAGGAAAAGAAGATATTATACCCACTTGAAAACTGACCTAGTAAGAAAGACTGAACGGTATAGTCTGGAAAGTAGTATTGGCAGGAAGGGTCTAGGCAGTCTTCTGCCTCCTAGTCCATTATCTAGTTCCTCTCCAAGTTCTACCCAGGTGAGCTTCCACTGACCTCTTATCCCAAAACAACTAAGCAACTTTAACTAATACTGGGGTGTGGGTGAGTTAAAACTTTCTTAAATATTACATCAGTCAGCTATTTTATAGGATCCAAGAACTTAGAGATTTGTTTAAAATGAGAGAGATGGGCTATAATTTTTCAATGTCATAAACGGAGATAAATGTCACTGTGGAATGATCAAACCAGCTCAGGAAATGAAATTGGAACTTTTAAAAGGACAATGTGTATTGGGATAAGTTCTATAATTCTATAGAAGATGCATAAAGTAACTGAATTTGCATAAAGGTTTCAGAAAAATAGTAAGAGTATTTCAAATGAAAAGTAAAAGCATTCTCTCTATATAAACAAAAGACTATGAGAGAAAGAAATAACTCTTGAAATTCTACCCACGAGCTACTCCCAAGTTCATAAATAGCTAATCCACTATGAAGTTTCTTTTGCCAAACTATAATATTAAAGGTATGAAGTATTCTATGTCTATATAGTACTTAGCAGAATATTACCTTAAGTGTCTTTTATTATTTATGTTATAGTAATATCTTTCAAATTACTATTATTACAAAATCTATTAATGGGGCTAATACCTTTTTTTTTTTTTTGAAAACATAATGACCTAGCTATTTTATTTATTGGGTTATATTGCTCTATTCTTTATCTCTGTTTTAAAATCTTAATAGGAAGTGTTAATTACCTTTATATTTTAATATCAATCTAACAACTCTTACTCTCCTCTCAAGAAAATTAAAATACTAATTCTGTTACATACAAATGCCAGAACGAGGAATGACGTTGTTTTGCATTTGGGATTGAGGAACTGCCATTTAAGTACCTTTTATGTATGTCAAGCACTCTGCTAGGTTCTTAACATCCATGATTCCATTCCAGCATCACACCACCACCATCAGAAACGACTATCTTCATTTTACAAATAAGTAAAAATCTAACAGTTCCAATGTCAAATTCCTCTCAACACTGAACCAGAATGGAACTTCTAAGGTCACCTAATTCGACCATCTGCCTCTAATTAAGCATGAGACGCTGATAACATTTAAAAAGAACATAGAGATGCACCTAACTCATTTTACAGAAGATAAAAATGAGGCACCAAGATGTCAAAGGACATAGGTTTGTTCACCAAAGTCAGAGAAATGGAAACACCAGGTTCCTATCACTCATGTTCTGTTCAGACCACATGCCTCTGCTGGGTGAAAGAAGGAAAGGCTGAGCAAGCAGCAGAGGGAGCACGCACAGAAGGAGGAGGTGGGTTAAGGAGAGGGTGCCACCTGAGCCCCACTGCTGCTTTCTGGGTGACAATCTATACACTGTGATGGCCTGGCAAAGTTCACAGAGGTCAGAGAGTATGACATTGATGCTTTATTGCGCTACTTCTTAAACTACTCTTTCCTCATCTGTAAAATAAGACAATGCAATATTATTCTTCCTAAGGTTAAGATCACATGAGCTATGTTTGTAAGTAAGTGGTCAATAAACAGCAATTATTAGTACAACTTGTCCTGTCTCTCTCACAGCAAAAGCCTTACCTTCCCCCTCCCTCAATGCCTTTACAACAGTGGTTCTCACTCATTGTTATGGGCCCTTCCAAGAGTTTCTGGGGTGGAGTCTGAAGATTTGCATTTCTAACAAAGTTCCCAAGTAAAACTGATACTACCATATTTTTGCTTTGATAGTTTTCTCCTCTATTTTAAAAATCTCTCCACTTTGAGAAGCACAGCTTCTTGACCACTTAATTGCCATTATACAATGTTCTTCATGCTTATCTTTACTCTTTGATGAAAATCTCACTCACTTGGACTAAACTACAGGAAAGGCCAGTCTACAGTGGTAAACAATAACACTTTAACAATACAATAAATTATTGCTTAATAGATGTCATTTTATTACTTCAAAGTCACTTATCTTGACTCAAGCAAGGGCAAGTGAAGGCTTAATTAGCCGCTTACATAAGTAACAGTACTTAACAGTTCTCACCTCAGAAATCTACCATGGCTCCCATGGCCTCCCTAAGGAAGTCAATCTTCTTTAGCCCAACATCAAAGGTACCTAAAGCTTACCAGCCACATGTGCATTTACCATGCACTCCATGCAAACAGGGAATCTCACACTGCTCCAACCTGCGTGTTCAAACCAATCCATCCTTTAAGGCCTAATCAGATGCCACCTCTTTTACATAGCATTTCCAGATCCCAGATTCCCATGTAACTCTTGCAAATTCTCTATGATAAATCTAAACATTTTTAAAGTAACACATGTAAATATTAAGATCTGTATACCAAAACTTATACAAAGTTGTTTAGAGGAGCTTTATTTATATTTGTCAAAACTTGGAAGCCACCAAAATGTGCTTCAGTAAGTGAATGGATAAATAAAACTTTGGTACATCCAGACAACAGAATATTATTCAGCGCTAAAAAGAAATGACCCATCAAGTCACGAAAATAGATGGAACAAACTTAAATGCATATTACTAAGTGAAAAAAGTCAATTGTAAAAGGTTATATACTGTATAATGCCAACAGCATGACATTCTGGGAAAAAACTGAACTATGCCGACAGTAAAAAGATCAGAAGTTGCAGGAGACTGGCAGGGAGGGGGGAGGGGGAGGAGGGAGGGGAAAGGGGTCATGAATAGGCCAAGCACAAAGAACTTTTAGGGCAGTGAAGCTACTCTGTATGACACTATAATGGTAGATACATGTCATGAAAGATTTTTCAAAATCCATAACGATACAATACAAAGAATGAAACCTGATGTAAGCTATGGACTTTGAGTGGTGATAAAGTAGGTTTAGTGATTACAACAAATGTACCACTCTGGTGGAGGATGTTGATAGTCTTGGAAGCTGTGCATATGTGGGGGTGTATGGGAACTCTCTGTACTGTTAGCTCAATTTTACCATGAACCTAAAACTGCTCTAAAAAAAATAAAGTATATATACAAAATGTGATTTCTATCTATATCACTTGTCTGATTTCATCCAGACCAGTGTTTAACACTATCATCATAACTGAATCCTCCATAAACCGGTTACTCTTAATAAGGAATGATAGGAAGATAAGTAAGAAGTCATTGGATTCCAATTAGTTTAAAAAGAGAAAACTAGCACGCAGCATGTTTCCTCCTGAAGGAAAAATTACAAATATTCCTTTCTCTTCTGTTTCAAAAGTCTTTAAAATTGTAAGAATTTTTAAATCTTCTTTCTGATCAACATAGAAATTGACTGCAAATGCCTCCTGGAGTTCAAATAATGCTATCTGGAAGCTAGGGTGCACACATGGAAACCTACTTTTCTTTTAATACTTTCCAGGGAAATTTACCTCAGAATCAAGTTACTATTTTTTTTTTTTCATAAGACCTTAATGCTACCCTACTGAAAGAACAAGTTCCTGAATGGTTTTGTAAAACTCCAGACACGATGGAGTTTATAGGAGAAAGTCAGACTGGCCCCAAACACAGCTGGTTTCATCAGAAATTTAAGTGAACGTCCAGCTTGGCTGCATTACTGGATTTTTAGAATATGCCTCTCAAATCACAAAGTTAAAAAATAAATCAGACTGCACTGAATGGCTTATATTAGCTTCATTAATGCCTCAATGTCAGCAAAATCTTTCATCTGGAAATTATTCAAAAATATAGGAGGTTCTCTGTCACTAATAGAAGCCATTCCAATGGGACATGTGTTTCTTTACCTTTATTCCCATAACGAAATGTCTTTTTGATGTCCTTTTATTACGGCAGACATAGTCATAACACTACCTTAACATCAGAACTCTTAAAGTTTTATTAACTCTTTGGATGGTGGAAAACTTAGAGGGGAAAGGCTAATGATAACAATAATATATTGGTAATGTTCTGAGCACTTAGCATGTACCAAGCACTGTGTAAGCTCTTTATACGCACTGCCTCCCAAGGACACTTTCCCTTTTATGCTGGCAGACACATTTCATAACACAGCACAGAACAATGGGCTCAGAAACCCTGGGAGAGCTGCTTAAAGAGAAGCAGAAACAGAGCCTACCATTTAAAAATGAGTTTTGTGCTTCAGCATTCTATTTTTACAGTAAGAATATAAATACTTATCCCACATGAATTTTTTTTTTTAAGGAATAGCTTGAGATAATGTAGGTAGAGTACCTGAAAAAAGTGACTACCCACAGTGGACCCTTCCTCTGGTATTTTTAAGACATTTTAAAAGACAGAGTCAAAAACTTGTAGATACCTCACAGAGACACCAAACCTGCCTTTTAAATGCTTCCTCTAACATTCCCCTCCCCATGCTCAGAGCCCGACTGCAGATGATCGTATCTTCTAAATCGTCTAGTTCTAGTAAAAGTTAACTAACCTAGTTCCCTCCCCACATCAATATTTTCCTAAACACACATATTCACTGAGCTGTGTTCTAGGACATGGAGGATATGGCATGGGACAAATGAGAGAAAAGCCTTACATTCCAATGAGGCAGAGAAACAGAAAGACAGAGCAAGTGTTGAGGGAAAACTACTATGAAGGGAGTGCATGAGTGAAGGTGATGAAGCAGGCACTCAGGAAACACCCCCAGAGTGATAGAGTAGAAGGTGGAAATATATCTTAGCACGCCAAGAACCATTTCAGGCTATACAAATAGTAACTGTGAAGATTCTAAGATGGGAAGGGTCTTACCACATCTGACTAACAGATCCTGTCAATACCCACCTTATAAACCTCCATGACCAGTGCTTGTGAAAACTCATTTAACTTTTAGAGGCAAAAATTGCTTTTATGTCTAATGCAGTTAGATGACTGACCATGACTTCTGTAGGGAATTGGAAAAAGCTAGAGGTCTGCAGTACATTGGTAACCTATGGCTTGGAGCAGTCTCAGTAGAACAGAGCACAACAGTACAGCAAAACGAGGACGCTTACAAATGGATAATCATTATCACTGAAGTTATTTGAGACTTAAATCAAATCTAGAATTAAAAATAAAAAATGAAAGTCATGATTCTGAACAGAGAAACATTTAACTGAATAGGGAAAACCTTAAGCAGGTGTGTTTACATAATCTCAGTAGTACTTTTCCGTGAATTGAAGTAGAAGGAATGGAGCAGAGAAAATTGCCCAAAGCTATAAAGGAACAAGTGGCATTCCCATTTAAAAAGAAAGAGAGTAAGTTATACTATGAGAAGGAAGAGAAGACCAAACTAGTGAGATTAGAACTAGAATGTTCAAACTGGAAGAAAACTTTGAGAGGCTATTTTACCCTCCCCACCCCTCTACCTTAGAAGTTAGGCCAGAGAAATCTATGGTTATCCAGTGATTTGATTATAATTAGTTGATAGTTCTGGAAACCAGAACTATGGAACCAAGGCTTATGGTTTTTTAATACCACTTATTTTGATAACACTATGTGAAAGATTCTAGAATGAATTACCAAAAGAGTCGTTTTGGGTATTTACAAAAAAAAGCAGTGATCTCAGGAATCAGAATAGGGTCACCAAAAATATCAGAAAAATCTTGTTTGTTTTTTATTTAAAATAAGTAACCAGTGCTTCAGGAGCTTGTGATAAACACTGCATATCTGGCAAATGTCCATCTCGAATCACACTTCTGCGGAGGGAAAGAGAACACAGGTAGACAGACATACCTATGTGAAAGATCGTAATAATAAATTATTCAAATTAATAAAGTTATTGTCAGTCTAACGGCAACACAGAAAGGGAAGAAAAGACCAGAGAAGAGAAGCGAGAGGAAAAGGAAAAGCAGGGGAAAATGAAAGAGGACAGAGTAGAAAAGAGAACGTGGAAAGGGACAAGTAAACAAGATGGAAATTTTTAAACAAAAGTTAAAAATGCCAACTTTAAAAAGAGAGAGAGAGAAACAACACTTGAAGGGCTTGTGCTATTCAACATGGTAGACAAGTAGCCACATGCATCTATATAAATATAAATTAGTGAAAATAAAATAAAACTCAAGTCAGTTCTTCAGTCACATTAGCCACATCCAAGTACATATATGGCTCGTGGCTACCAAAATGAATGGTACAGATATAGAACATTTGCATCACTGTAGAAAGTTCTATTAGATACCATGAAGGGATAAAGACTTTTCTTTTAGTTTTCATGAGTACCATGAGATGATTTCTTCTTTCTTTCACTGGAAGTTGAAAAGACAGATACAAACCTATCACCAAGGCACATACAACTCCTATTTTGCTATCTTTGGTGCCATTACTAGTTTCTGATTGTTCAAAAGCACCCAAAACGATGGCTGCCAAAATGAAGGTCAGTTGTGGTTACACACACACACACACACACACACACACACACACACACACACACACCCCTCACTGAAAATGCAAATGCCAAAGAAGATACACTTTTGGTTTAGATTTTATAGCTCATTATTATTCCCTCTGGTACCTGGCCTAGGGGTGGGGAAGATGGCTATAGAGAAAAGCTTTCAATTAATATAGAACATTCTTTTAATTACTGCTAACGAAGGGTCTCATATGAACTTTGGGCCAGCAGTTAGACCCTTTGGAGTAGGGGGACTTTAGAACATATCAGCTCTTCCACCTCAGCCTGAAGACTGGAACGTGACCTCTAAGAACTAAAATAAGGTAAAGAAACATGGACATGCCCAGTTAAAAAAGGTATCTTGGTGTTATTTATTGTTATTTGTAATTTATCGCTTTGTATAAAATATACACTGATTTTGATCCCTAACTGAATTATAATTTTCTAGAAAGCAGAGATTTCTATATTCCATCAAGCAGATAGTATATTGTTAAGTGAGCAATTAATATAAGGTGTGCTAGAAAAATCTTATTCTAGCTATTCATTTCAAATTCATTTTTCTTTACTATCTTCTTTGGTATCATCTCATACACAAAGCATGTAGGACTTGGAACAAGCATCGTAAACTCTAAACCTGGCTGTGACTCTCAGAATGTTCATCTATCTGCCAAAGACTGTTGGATTCATAATATGGAAGCCCCTGGGGGACCTTTTGAGAAAATAGTCTGGATGAGACAGTGAGGAAAGACACCAGTCTGCAGAAAGCCTTTAGTATAAATAAGCCTTGTAGAGTCTACTGACACACCTGCACATTTCTTCCCCTCTACTCCTGTTTGTCTCCACAGGCTGAGGCTCAGACCTAGTTACCTAAGATGTCCCAAGACACCCCTGGAAAGAGTGAAACTGGGCATACATTTTTATACACACACACACACACACACACACACACACACACACACACGTGTGTGTGTGTGTGTGTGTGTATTTTGCTTTCTGGATAATTTTGAGTTATCTTGAATAAGTTAACTCACATACTTGGTCAGGTAATATGAGCCATGAGATTGGGTCAAAATTTGAAGTCCTCAATATGTTTTCTAACAATCCAATGCTATTACAAATCCTGTTTCAATTTTAGAGTCTCCTACTTACCCTTCAGGTCCTTATACCATAGACAATTCTTCATTCTGTTTCTACATCAAAATTAATCTCTATAGGGACCTTTACACAGAACATGATACCAAATTTCATTCACACATATATAGAAAACAAAAAAAATGAGAAAGTTTATCAAATAAGTTAAAGTTCTTAGTATGCCTGGTGCCTATCCCAAGTTAACAAACTAGTTTTTTTCCAGAAAAGTAAAACCTCAACATTTGTTTTCAAATAACTGTAGAGCATTCAATGTCATTCATGCATTTTACAGAATAAATTTGGTTTGTATAAAAAGGAAATAATAAGTGATAGAAAAAGAAATAATGTAGGATACTGTATCTCTTATAAGAAGTATCATCATTTAATAAAAATGACATGATCTTTGGAGCTACACAGGATTCAGTTCAAATCTTAGCTCTGTCACTAACCAACCTTATAACTAGGGCTACAGCTAGCCAATAGAACACTTAGTATGAATTAGAAAAAAAAACTGCTTACTCTGGGCAAACACAGTCCTTACCTGCTACTCTGGCCGACTGCCCTCATGCACTGAACAACTTATAACCCTGCATATATGTATAAACGTTATTTTGGAAAAAATTTCTTTTAGCTTCAGTGACCTCATCTCTATACATTTTAACCATACATTGTAGTATACAAGACACTAGTTTTAAATTTCACTCCATAAATCCCATCTGGGAAAGCTTTTAAATCCACCCAATGACTACAGTGGGTAAAGAGAAATTTTACCCACATAAACCCCAAGCTCTAACCACTGCCATGATGTTCAGTAATTTCTACTCTGGGAACAAATCTGAGTTCTTTTTTCCTAAATTAAAAACTCATTTGAAAAAAAAGTAGTATTAAACTACTCCATAAACATAATAAACCACACTTAAATCGTGGTTGCAGTAAATATCTCTTGCCTACAGCTATTATATTCCACAAGTGAATTTTTAAGTTTGCCAGCAAAACAGTATATTTATTCTGACCATGATTTGCTTTCTGCGGCTTGATGTTCTCTTGTGTTTCTTTCTGATGTTTGCGGGGGTGAGTAGAAGGAGTGGTAGTCTGTCCAGAAACCTGTAATAGATTTATTCAGAAGACAGCAGTGCTTTAAAAATATCCCCGCTACCTCACTGTGAGGTCAGTTTAGGCTTCAAGGCAATAATAGCAAATGAATGGTGGCTGGGTAGGTAGGAGACTCTTTGAAATTGAAACAGGATTTGTAATAGCATCAGATTATTTTAAAAAGCCTCTCTCTTGTTTCCTTAGTGATTAAGACTGCAAATTAGTTAGAAAAAATGAGCAAATTTTCTAGCAAGGGTTAAAGATTCTGGGCACGCATTTCATTCAAAGGCCTGGGCAGCACTTCAAAATGAGCTAACATACATTTGTTCTGATAAAAAATCTGTCAGGGGTTGTGGGAGGTGCTAGTTATTACTTTACGAGTAATCACTTAAAGTAGTTATTCACTATAGATAGTACAGGTAAAAAGGATCTAGAGTAGCAGAGAGAAGTTAGAAATATGCAGAAGTTATCTCAAACCCCCAATTCAGCCACTGATATTTAATATTTATGGGCCTAGATCCAACATTTCAATAAAATTCTGGATTGGAGCTGGGAGGCTGGCTAATGACAGAGTTGGAACAGGAGGGTTTACTTTTACATCACCACCCACACCATATACTGTAGAGAGTCCTAAGCTCAAATTCTATAATCTAAAACTTCTTGCTTAAATTATGAAATACATTTCTCATAGTTAAAACTTTGACAATTACTCATCAAAGACTATTTTTAAATTCTATAAAAATATTTAAGATTTACAAAAAAACTTCAGTTTTGTATTTCTTTGTCCCTAAATTTGTCATTCCTATGTTAGCAAGCTGAATTATCTCCATACATTTTTTAGTTTTAGGCAATGTGAAACCCAAAAATATGATGAAAAGAATTCAGCCAATGGTAATGTAAATTGGTACAGCTTTTCTAAGAGGCAATTTTATAATATAGGGCTTTAAAAAATAAAGACATACATTCTTTTTCACCAAAAATGTCCTAAAAGGTGACATGAATATGTCAAGACTACTAGATTCTTTATCAGCATGGACTTGGATAAATAAACTATTTAACGAAATGTTATTTATTATCTAGCCATTTAACAAGTGACTACTTACTGATAATTAAAGATGCACAAAGCAGTAAATTACAGAAACTGTCAAGAACAATATGCAGAAATTGATACTATTTTTGTTATTTTGTGTATACATTCTTAAAATGATTTGAAAGATTTAACTAAGATATCACTGGGTGATGGGATGTGGATATTTTAACTTTTCCTCTTTTAATTTAGTTGTATTAACCTACTTTTCTACAAGGAATATATATTGATTTTATAATAAGAAAAATGGTTTTGATAATAATCTTAGGTTTCATCTTATTCCTGCTTATATTTAATAGATTGAAATTTTGCAGGTCATTTTATTTTTAAGGTATAATACAGACTTCTGAACACATTTAAAATCATCAATGTAACAACTGTGGCTCACATACAAATAAATTAATTTAATCAAAAATACTCACTGATCACCTATTTGCTAGGGATATAAAGATACGTAAAGGTACTTCTTTGTCTTTCAGGAGTTTACCATCTATAGAGAATGAGATAAAGGCAAGCCATAACTACTATACCGTGAAGGTTCTAATGGAAACAAAATCTTGTGAGCTCAAGAATGGAGTACTAACTGGGCTCTCGGGGTTCAGAGACTGGACATTAATAAAAGACATAAAGTTTGTTAGAAGGACAAAGAGGGGCAAAGCTAAGACATAGGAAACAGCACGTGTGATATAATGAAGATACAGAACATGGCAAGTGAGATGGCCAATAAATTGCTGGGGGTATAAGAATGCCTGCTGCATAGAGAGAACATCAGGAACTCTTACATAATTGACTCAAAAAAACAGAGAGATCTTAAAAGGCCTTGAAAGGCATACTTAGGTGTTTGGAAGTCTTCTGAAAGCACAAAAGAAGAGTGTGTGATATTGTATCACCAGGTGGATAATAATGATCTTATCTGCCTACCCACGGCTTCAGTTCATCACTTTTACGCCATGCCTCCCCCTAAAGTACGTGTCTAGCCCAGACAGTCTCTCCTGTGACCCAGGCCCATATTCCCAGCTGTGTACTATTTAATCATTTATTTACCATATGCTACATGAAATCTAATACCTTCCTCAAATTTCAGATGTTCCACATCAAATTTGTCACCAAATTTTTAAACTACTCTACTCTAGAAAATCAGACCAGGATCATCCTCCTCCCTTCTTTCCTGCCACACCTCCACACTTTAAAAGCTGAAGAATGTGCCTTAAAATGTTTTAAATCTCTCATTCCTTCATTGAGCACCTTCTCGTTAGTTCAAGTATCTGACCATACTTTGGTTTCAGTCTCTTTAATGATCTCTCCGCTGTTCCACCACGCATACCACAGTACTGTCACTAAAAGTGATCTCTCCAAATGACAAAAACCAACACTCTACCAACTGGTTTCAAAGCCTCTGAGAGCACCTTATGGCCTACCACATAAAATGTAATCAAAATCTGCTTCCTGATGGGGTTTTCTTCAGTGCCTTAATATGCTAACAGTTTAAATAAGGGAGTTTCTTAGTATACTAACAGTTGGTTCAGATCTAAGCTAAGGCTACCCCACAAGGGCAAAGAGATAGAATAGAATTAAGCAAAAACACACAAACACATGAGTATCTCTGCAACAGCACCACGCCATACTAAAAGATGGATCCCATGGTATGTGTCCCGCTGAGAGCTCTGTAAAGGTTAAAGTTCTACTTGGAATAGTATAGGTTTTCAAAAGATTTGACAAAATGGGTAACTTAAAAAGTCAAGAAGTTCCTGATCAATTCACACGACATATAAAATTGAAAATATAAGCTGTTTTATGTAAGATACAGTGGCAATACTGGTCTGTTTAAGACTTTTGATGACAAATTTCTTTAGGACCATCCTTTCCTTAAAAAGATCCTTCCATGGGTGAAACTCATTAAACATCCATCACAAACACCAATTTCACCACGACAAATTTACCAGCACCACAAATCACCCACACACTGCCCATTAGCCTAAGAGAACTGTTTGAGAGTACAGTCTAGTGTCTTGACCAGACTATAAGTTTTAATCAGCAAAATAAAAACCAACTGACTCTTGGGTCATTTCGTCCTATTAAATAACACATTGTAATAAGGTACACACACACACACACACACACACACACACACACACACACACGCGTATGCACACGTTGCCCTAAGAATCAAACAGTTCTAGGACAATACAGAACAATTACTCTCTAAAACAGAACTATGAGGTTATTATCTCTTTATCAGAATATAATAAAGAAAACTAGCAAAGGCTCAGAATTGTTGACCAAATACTTAGTGACAGCGAAATATGACAAAAAGATATAGTACTACTACTGAATTTATATCAAGAAAATTGGTTTCATCTACCAGAAGTTTCATTTTATAGTGTTCCAATTATATGTCCCAATAAATGAGCTTCCCCTTTTGTTCATTTACTTTTCCATTTTTAATTACTGCTGCTTCTAGATTTCAAAAAATATATAGACTGATTGCTAAAAGCCAACAGCTTCCATTTGATTGAGAGCAGAGATGAAGCTTGAATAGTCTATCAAAGTTGTACATTCTTTAACAACAAATGATAATACTTATCACTGTAACAGCTAGCACTTATGTAGGACTTATGTAACATGTGCAAGTTCCAGTGTGTGCTTTATATGTCTTATCTGACATATAGAATTTCTTAAGGTAGGTCCTATATTATTTTCATCTTAAAGATAGGGAAACTAGGCATGGGGAGGCTAAATCACTTGCTTTAGATCACACAAAGAGAAAGTGGCTGATATGGAAATCCAACCTAGAGTCCATTCTCTTAACTTCTAAACACTATCACATGTGGTCTCTCTATTAAGATACTGAGAAGGAGGTTTAACAGAAAAAGATGACTTATCAGCCTAGGGCATTCTAGTCAGTTATTTCCTCAGAAATCTTCAGGCTACAGAAAACAATCAGTCCAATTTCATTTATACTTTGTCACCAATTTTGAGTATTAATATGTTATCAGAAAGCATAGCATATTCATTCAAAAGTAGAATTCTGAAAGCTTTACTGAATACTGGTCTGTTATTCCCTCCACTGAACAACAAAACTTTTAAACAACACCAACAATAGTAATGGGAGCTAAAAATGTAAGTCATATATAGAATTTTAAGGATTTTAAGCAATCATATTTAAAAATGTAAAAAGAGGCAAAATTCATTTTAATATCACTTTAACCCAATGTATCAAAAGTATTGTTTCAACATGTAATTTATATAAATTATTAAAGTGATACCTTCCATTCTTATTTTCAGACTAAAGATTCAAAATCCAGTGTACTTTACACTTATAATACGTCTCAATTACATTTAGCATATTTCACATGCTCAGTAGTCACATGTGGCTAGTGGCTGTAGTATTGGAACAGCACAGTCCTAGCATAGATTCAATTGAGTAGTTAAATACAAAAAGATGCCTCTGTTCACATACTTCCTGTGTAAACTTTCCCCTGTATTTTGACTATCTTCTTTAAAATAGAAAAAAAAAAAGAGTGTATCTGTGTAATATTGTCAAGCTGTAGTGATGATTAAACATTAATTGCTAGTGAAGTAGGTTCCTAGACAGTATGTCATTCTAATGTATCCTATAGAGTGGGTTCAATAACACTTTCCTTAGCTCCCCCTTCATCACCTAAGTGCTCTGTGGGACCAAACAAGGAGTTGAACAAGGAAACAAGAAGTGCAGATATGTAGCTACTTCTTAAAAAAACATGTTTGGTTAAGTCAAATTGCCTTTATTTTCAAAGAACAACAGTTGTCTCTCTATGTACTTTTCTTCATGGAATATAGTCAAATTTATAGTTGAATCTGGTCATCTTATTGTTTTTCTTCAGTTAAAAGTCTAATTCACCCTAAATTCTCAGTCTGGATTTTCTCTCTCAGCAGTCAATTTGACTCAACCAACATTAAATCAGTTGGGGGATGCTGGGGAGGAGCTGAGGGCTCCCATGGATGGTAAAGGCTGTTTTTATTATCACTGATGTCTCCTTTACTCAACAATTACGTACATGTTAACCCTACCATCCTGCAATCATGAAAATGTGAAAAATTAATGGGAGCAAAAGTTGTGTTTTTCCTCCCACTCAAAAATAGTGAAAACAGAATCAGAGCTTTGCTGGATTATTCAATTCATTCAGTAAAGAGCAATCAACTGTTACTGACATTGCGCCTGCACCCCTCCCCCGCCCCCTGCTGCACGCGCGCACACAAACACACACTCACACACAAAAATAAAAAATAAATAAATAAGCAGAGGGTAGAAGATTGGAAAGGAGGATGTCAAAACAAAAGCTAATGCTAGAAAATTTACAAGGAAAAAGAACAAACATCCTCTTTGGGAATTACTCTAGGCTATACAGCAAAGAATTATAGCATATAAACTGAGGTTACATAAACACTCTAATAAAACCCAGGGTTGATTTATAGATGCAGCCTGTCATACGCTTGCTTCCAGAGAGGACCCACGCCTGAAAACCAGCAAGGCCACCGGCTACCTCCCCAGCAGCATGAGGAGTGAAGCTGTGCTGAGAGCCACTGTGCCTTCCAGTTAGAGAGAGAATGAGAAAGGAAAGAGGAGAAAGAGGGGAGAGAAGAGGGAAGAGAAAGGAGAGAGAGGCCAACCTTCCACATGGGGAAGGGGAAGCTAAAAACACCATAGATATTTACCTTTCTCTTTTTATTTGTTTTTATTATAAATTACTGGGGATGACATCGATCAATAAAATCTAAAAAATTTCAAATGTACCATT
The DNA here is from genome assembly GCA_030015415.1 of Cynopterus sphinx. Taxonomy (NCBI): domain Eukaryota; kingdom Metazoa; phylum Chordata; class Mammalia; order Chiroptera; family Pteropodidae; genus Cynopterus; species Cynopterus sphinx. The sequence goes on along the minus strand of CM057379.1, from coordinate 85,591,321 downwards.
TAACAGTATGTCGTATATATACTGTACTGTGTGTTCACCATCGATAGTTAGATTTCCCTCCATCACCACATATTTGACCCCCTTTACCCCATCACCTCCCCCTCCCCCACTTCCCTCTGGTAACTAGTCCACTGTCCGTGTCCATGAATCTCTTGTTTGGTTGTCATGCTTGTTTGCTGCTTTAAGCTTTTTAGCCCACATGAGTGATGATATCATGTGGTTTTCAACTTTTTCTGACTTCTCTTAATATGATTGTCTCAAGATATATCCATGTTGTTGCAAATGACAGTATTCCATCTTTTCTTATGTCTAATATTCCATTGTATATATGTACCATATCTTCTTTACCCAATCATCAATTTTAGGACACTTTGTTTGCTTCCATGACCCGGCCACTGTGAATAATGCTATGAACATCCAGGTGCACATATCTTTTCTGATAGATGATTTCATGTTTTTTTTGACTAACTATCCAGAAGAGAGATTGCTGGATCATAGCAATCTCTCCATTTTAGTTTTCCAAGGAACCTCCATACTGTTTTCCATAGTGGTTGTACCAATCTGCAGTCCCATCAGCAGTGTATGGGGGTTCTTTTTTCTCCACATCCTCTACAACACTTGTTATTAATTGTCCTATTGATGAAATACATTCTAACAGGTATGAGATGGTATCTCACTGTGGTTTTAATTAAAAACAGGAAATAATGATATTTTGTGTATTCACTGCCTTATTCTACAGAGAGCTCTCCATCTCTGCTGCCAAGCTCCAATCTGTATCACCACCAGAAGCAATAAAATGCCAGTGCCAGGGCAGTTAGTACCAAATCAGAAGTGTTCAGAAAATGGCAAGGATTAAAGGAGCTTCGATATTTGTTAATAAAACAATGAGCAGAACAATGAGATAGAATTTACATACATTCCAGAACAACATTGCTAGTTGAGAATAAAATGATTATGTCTCACACATCTCAGACACAGAGAAAGAACTATTAAAATTAGCTTGATACATGGAACCTGAAATGTTTGGAGGCTCCAATGATAATCAAGTGAGGCTCTGTCTGGTAAACGGGCTCAAATAAGTTAATTCACAGAATCAATGAACAAACAGATGATTCTTTTTCCAAACCCTCTTCTATTCTTCAACTACCACTCCACAAAAGACCTGACTCTAGACCTTGACTATGCCTAGGAACTGCATTACCTTTTTAATGTTAGAGTTCTTTCACCTGTTCTGATAGCTACTTCAATGAAGCATCCTACCAACATTCATTTATTACCACTTTCCTACCATTGTTCTTCATATAAGACAATGGTAAATGGAGAAACAACAGGCTTGATGCAACATATACAATAATTATGTTCAATGTTTCTGAAGGAAAAAGAAGAGGAAAGGAAAGGAAGGAAGCAAGCTTCACACAGAGAGAAGGCTGATCATATATGATCCTGGCATTTTTATTAAATAAAGCTAATTCTACCCTTCTAAAAGATGTTTTATTTTACCAGCAGCAAAGAGGTAGGCCTGGCTATGAACCTGCCTTATTCATACGTAATAACATCAGAGGTCTTTGATAATTTCTTTCTAAATCAGCCTTGAAAATAAAAGATGGATTATGAAAGTTCTTCAAATTTTATTTTCTTTATTTAATTTGATGAATCTAAAATTCAATAGGCTATAATGAATCGTTTTAAACTCAAGATTAAAAAGAAAAAATGAGTGTGTCCACATGCATGTAGCTCATCTTTTACATATAATTCTAAAGTGTAGCAGATAATTAGACTGGCTTGTGAGAATGCAGAAAATCATATTGCTGCAATGTGTCTCCAAGCAAAATACTGGCTGAACTCCATGACAAGCATCTAGGTTTCTATCAGCTGGTTTATTAGGCTCACCTCACAGCAAACGTGCAACGAGAAAGAACCATAAGACCTCAAATAAACAGCTTCATTTCTGAGTCAATGGCCTTTTACAAGTATTCATAAAGCCTTCATGCATAATACAGAGGTGTCACTGGTGAGCCTGGGTTAAAACAGATTCTCCCTAAGAAACTTCCAGAACAAGACTGTGAAATAGAACTAAACAGTGCCATCTGGTGCGAGAAAAACAAGGAAAAATATTAGCTGGAACTACAAGGCATCATCTCATTTTAAGTCTCTACTTGTAGTAGAATTAGTGCTTTACAGTTTTTCAGGGAAAGACCCTAGTATTTCATGCACGATTATTTTTTACACATTGAAAATAACGAACTTTTTCTTTTTTTAATGGAATCATTACGAAGTTCTCCATTAATCCAGACCATCAGCAGTTGAGCAACATAAATTTAAAAACCATTATCACTCCTGTTGCCAGTTTTGATAGGATCTGCCTCATCTGTTTCAATAGGTATCTTAAGAATCTTATCAATTTTTTTATCTTTTGAATTTCTTTTAGCATTCTCTCTATTCAATAAGCATTTCCCCTATTCCTCTTTTCCTACACGAACTAACACTGCTCAAGTAATATTTTTCGAATTCCTCTAACTTATGTTCAATATTTTACACATTTTTAGAGGGTGTGGTGTCCTACAGTTTTCAATGCTCTATTGAACACCTATTCTCTGTGCATTCCAGAAACTCCTAATCACTTGTCAATACGAACACAGCATAATGAAACATCAATTTCACCAACAATTTACAAAGAGGCCAATTATTAAATTAATTTTTCTATGTTTAACAGAAAATTTCAACTCTGCTAATACCATAAACTTTATAACACAGCAATTCTAAGAATCAAATAAAATTTCACATGTTGCCAAAAAATGATACTAAGTTTACTAGTGAGAAAACAAAATAAAACAAAACTAAGATAAACGAACGGGGGTATCTGAGAAAGAAAATAACTAACTCAACTATTACCATTAAAAGACAAATTTTCCAGATTCTGTCAAATGAAATAGTAATTTATATCCCAATCTATTTCTGATTATGGAAATCACAGAATCTTGGGGACAGAAAAGACTCAAAGGTATTCTGAACCAAAGTGGTAATATACTGACTTCATCTTAAAAAAAAAAAATGAGGTAAACACAGGTATGTACACATACATACAAACAACCTGAAAATGCCTGCATTTATTCTCGCTCTCTCAATGGAAGTAAATGATGCAATAAATCCATTGAGTATATAGAAAAGCCAAAATAAAATGTCCCTGGCTGGCAGGCTTTATGCTTTGAATCCTGTAATGTGAATCACTGTAAATGAATCTACTGGAATCCATATGAGCATTATCCTAATTATTACTGGGGAGAGGGAGGGAGATTCCTCAGGCTGGGGATGAAACAGGGATCCTAATGAAAGCACAAAGCTAATCATGTCAATATTCTCCAAGTTCAGGATACCTGGGGACATACTAAGAAATGAACTGTATAAGTGGTGAAGAAAACAAATACTGAAATTAGTTAAGTTTTACATATAAACATCTAAAAGAGTACACGGCTTTTTCCATTCCTTTTTCCACAAATCCTTTTAAGAGCATTTTAGAGCCACACAGAAACTTTTCCTCTTCAGTAGCCTGTAGATGGTGCTACTAACCTGTTTTTCTTTCTCTTGAAAATTGTTGCAGTTTATCACTAGAGGAAGCTAATTCATATTATTTCCTTACTTGTAAAGTTTGAGGGAAGGGAGAGGTGTGAAAAATTATCCTACCTTTTCAATAATCACTCTATACTTATACATGGATTTCTTTCTTTAGAAAATGTAAGTGCTAATAAAAAAATACTGTATAAACAATGTTTAAAATAAAATTATTATAGATACCTACTGAAGTGAATGAAGAGGCGAAAAAAACCTTGGAGACCATTTTGTGTACCTCCACCTCCAGACACACACAATAAAGAGTTGCGAAAGCTACTCCCCCAAAGTATAGAAATGACACCTGGGTGACCAGTGGCTGCTTTACATCCTACACCCTCCATTGCTAAATGCCCACCTACCAACCCAGCTAGCCCTACAAAGTAATTTATGTAAAATTAGTATGCCATATTAGAGTCATAAGCCTTTCTACGAAGAATTTAGTTCTAAGATTGTCCCAAGGTCATAAACTCCTTGGTGACAGAAGGAATTAAATCCCAATTCTACTCTCAAGCCAGGGTGCCCTAACAGTCCAGTGAAATCTCCTTGTAAAACAGGTGATTCCTTTCTGAGGTGGCTGTTAATTTAACTGTACATGTTTCGAACATCATATGTTACACTTGAGTAAAGCAAACTAAAATCTATAAGTAAAAGTATGTTAGTTATCCACCTTCTTTACATGCTTTGCTTTAGCTCCAAAGCAAGAAAGACCATTTATTTCTAGTTAATAAACTTTATTTCTTTAGAGCAGTTTTAACTTAACAGCAGAACTGAGCTAAGTATTTACACACATCTCCAGCACTATCACCATCCTGCACCACAGTGGTACATTTGTTACAATAGATGAACCTACACTGATACCTCATTGTAACTCAAAGTCAATAATTTACATTAGAATTCACTCTTGGTATTGTATATTCTTTGAGTTTTGATAAATATATAATGACATGCATCCAACATCACAGTATATTGTATTGAATATTGTCACTGCCCTAAAAACCCTCTGTGCTCTGCCTACTCATCCTTCTTCCCCTCTAACCCTGGAAGCCACTGGTCTTCTTACTGCTTCCATAGTTGGTCCTTCCAGAATGCCATATACTTGAATCATACACTATATGTAGCTTCTTTCACTTAATAATTTGTATCTAATTTGTGCGGACATAAGTTTTCAATCATTTAGGTAAAGTAAGAACACCTTTAATAAAGAAAGTCCCCAGCTGCTCCAAAAGTGTAACATTCAAAGCTGATCTGAATATACATTATTTCTTCCTAAAGTCTCTTGTTTCAATAAGAAATTTGTTAAAAGGTCATGCGTGGAGTATCAATATTTAGCATGTATAAGAAATGCTGAAAATTTAAAAAGAAAATCCCTCTCCAACTCCTGCTTTAAATATATTTTTCACTATTTTGTAGTTTTAAAGGTAAGGTTAGATTTTTTAAAGCCTTAATAAAGGTAGAAGGTAAAATAAATGTGAAAACACAACAGCGCAAACCACTCTTCCTCTGCCAAAGAAAATATTTCAAATAAATTCTATCATAAGTTCAGGAAGACTGATCCTGTTTGGTTGTCTGTTCCTCTGTAAACTCTCATCTTCCCACCCCAAACACGCCCCCCCCCAAAAAAAAAAGTCAAATAAATTCTGAGTTCCTTCAGAGAAGGAATGATGTTTGAATGTTTATTCTCTGTGTCCAACAAGACTGAATTTAGCATACAATGAAAGAAAATTAATAATTTATCATACTGAATTAGTCAAATCGATACCTCAAATAATCAACTGTCTCTCGTACCAGGCACATGCACAATAAATTAACTTGAAATTTTTGAAACTTAGGAAATATGTGGGACTGGGGAAAATCTGTTTAAATAATTTTACTATTAAAAATAAATCATTAATACTGAGCCCTGGAGATGGGGGATACTGAGCCCTGATCACAAACTCTTAATCTGAAGAATTTTCACTGTAGTGAATTTTTAAAATTTATTTCAGTATTATTTTTGGACTATGGATCTCCTTTGTAATTAAGCCCCATTACAACCAAGTTAATTAGAGATGACTTAAATAATGATGACAACAGGTAAGACTGGTGGAGTGCCTATCAGCTGCCAGGCACTATACTTGGGGACTTTGAACATGTTATTGCCGATTTTTATAATAATCTTGTAAGGTATATAAGTATCATAACTTCATATTTCAAATAAGGAACTCAGGGCTGAGAGAAGTGCTGTAGCCTTCCTAAGGTCACACAGCTCTTAGGAGATGGAGCTGACAGCAAAATCTATGGTTTTAGCTCTGTACCATGTGGACTCCTAAATCAAAGGCATTTCAAGACAAGTGGTGGCAGAATTTTTATTATAAACATATATCCATGCAACTTTCCCACAAAACTGAGATGTTATGTTCTTCAAAATTTAATCAATAAAATATGAAGAACCAACTAAAAATAAAAGCCTATTTGCACAATTAGGCAAGAATGTCTGGCAAGAGAAGGCATAAGGCCTAAATCACAGGTCACGTTTTCTCTCATATGACCAGTGATCCCGGACTCAGGAGATCCATTTTTGGAACTGTGTGGATGTGTTTATCAAAGTTCCATGGTTCTCATTTTCTAACCAAAAGAGTTATAAGAAAATATACTCTAGTCACTCCATTTGTAAACAGTGAAATTGCTGAATGGATGGGCTGAAGAGGACAAGCTAAGTGATTGGTATCACCTGGTTTCCAAGTCGAAGGAGGCAATCCCCCAGATTATTGCCAGAGCTTCCTAATTTATTAATAGTGTCTGTACTCTCTCTGCACCACAAACCTTTCTACACCCACCTGCCAGAATCACTTATGAAATGGCATCGGTCAGGGAACATCCTATATAAAGAAGACTCTCTGTTAGCTTTCTCAGTCCTACTTTCTCAATTTCACCTCTCATTACTCTTCAACTTCACTCTAGTTCAAGTAAAATCGGGGAGGGAGCAGTGGTGGAATTAAAGTATGTTTACCGATTAAGTTCTTGAAAGTAAAAGTCTTACTCTCTATATTTTTAATAACTAAGATTTATTAGGTGCTTAATGCCGGTCAAGCTTTGTACTCAATGTTTTATAGGCAATATATTATTTAATCATATAATAAGTGAACACTGTTACCTTCATTTCACAGATGAGAAAACTGAGACATGGCCAGAAAGTGGTGGGAAGGGTTTCCGATCCACACTGTTTTACTTAATCCCAGTGCTTTTAGTCATTACATCAAAATGCCTCCTTATGTTCCCAATTTGGGCTGAAAAAATAGTGAGTTGCCAGTTGATAATTTATAAAGGAAGTATTTTCAGAGAAGGAAGGTGTCAATGGCATTATGCTAATAGCTCAAGGAATGGATGTGGCAAGCCTGGGAGGTGCACCTACCAGCTCTGAGGAGAAAACCAATGATTTCTTCACCCAGCAGGTAGTTCTGAGACCATGACGCAAAGGAGAGTACCCTACACCTTCACATGGGCTGTCTTTGCTTCTTCTCCAGCAGTCACTTTCTTTCACATCCCTTACTCTAGCCACTGCTGTGGAGGGACATCAGTTCTCCCTGTCCACCACCTTAAGAATGCCTTGAGGGCTCACTGGGTACAAGGATTGTGTCAGCAAAACTTAACCGGGTAGACCTCAAAATCTGCTCCAAAAGACTGCACGGTGCTTATACCAGCTCCTGAGTTTTAACTGAGTGTCCCATTCTACCAAGAACAATCTCAGGCCCTAGCACCAGAGGATAACCTAGGCTTCTGAGAAGTCCACCTTCTTTTCATTATCTCTGGGCAAAGTCAAAGAGCCCAGAAACAGCCCCCTTTCCCTGATCCTAAATCCCTAAACCCGCACAATTTTCACCACAAGTTAACCTTGCCCAATAAATAGAAAGACAAGGTTGTATAGTCAGGGACCAGTGATAAAATTTCATGGACCACAATCTGAAAAGCAATGTTCTATGGCATTTTATTCTAGCTGTAACCTTCTCAATTATCCTCATTTAAAAAACATCAAATATAATTACTTTAAAAGAATAATTTGTTACATACCAGGACTACATCCAATATGGCCTTCCAAAGGTACATGGCTTGTTTACCCAATTAGATTAAGGTTTTACAGGAAAGAAATCTGTCTGCCTTTCACATCCTTTGACCCTTTACATTCCCACCTAATGTCAACACAAGTGCTACTTACAACGAACACGCTTGGTAAGTGCATTTAACTGATCTGCACAGGAATTAGTAGGAAACTTCTGATTTGCATCAGTTCAGTCAAAATCTCAGTGTCTGTACCTGTTGGGCTAATGACATCGGTTTTTGCTGACTGGCTTTAAAATTTCTGCTGGAAGAGGTATTCCTCTTGAAAACTGTGGCAGGCTCTCTTTTAACTCATCTGTAATTCCTATCCCTCTAGAGAACAGACCCATAGGCCAAAGGCACATCTGCTATCTGAAGGTCTATGATGTCAATAGGCGTTATTCTTACAGAATTTCAAAGGCCAAAGGACTGCCGAGAAGAATAAAAGGTGATGAAATGCAGAGAGAAGAGGTAGCTGGTATCAGAATGGGTCAAAGAGATAAAAAAAAAAAAAAAAAAAAAAAAACAGTTAGAAAACCCTAGAAAACCAAGGCTCTGTCAAAAGTACAACATCAATGTGCAAACTTTGGCCATAAGATAGCTTTTGCACAGCCTAAAATTGTATTCAACTTAGGCATAATATTAACTATTCTATCTGTGTTAAGATTGATGTCAAATTAAAATTTATTTTTTTAAAGCATCTTTTAATTGTTCTAGTGAAGTTAAAGTAAGATTCCCATCTTGTCATCACTTAAAATTTATTGCAGGCTTCCCGGTAAACTTAAAATAAAATGCAAAATCTTTATTTAACTTGGCCTCAAATTTGGCATGCATTTCCAGTCTCATCCTTACCAAGGTCTCTCTAGCTTACAGCATTCCTAGCCACATTAGCCTTCTAGCTCCAAAAAGTGGCCCATCTCACTTTTACTTTGAGTCTTTGTCTGCTATGCTCCTCCTCCTCCTCTCAAAATGTCCCTGTCCAGACCTTCTAGCTCTTGAAAATTAACTTTGAGAAAAATTACTTAAAAGAGGTTGGTACCCTGCTTCCCCACTCACAGAAGTCTCTCTTGTTCTGTAATAGCACTTATCATGTTTTCTAATTATTATTTGTGTTATTTGAGCTTCTTCCACTAAACTATAAATTCCATTAGCACACAAACCATGTTTTTATTTTTTCAATATTGTACATACTGCTTCCTCCTATTAGGTATACTATGACTAATTTTAGGATATATGAAAAGATGAATATAAGAAGAATTGCTGGAGATGGGTAAAAAAAGGGTCAGAGATTAAAGACAAAGAATGTGATAAGAGAAAATGAGGAAATATAAGAACTTAACTGTGCAATGTGGAAAACGTCAATACTTCAAAGCACCTAAAAGCCCCCAAAAAGGAGTGCATTTTGTGTGACAGGTATTATGCTTTACCTAATCTGCCAATACCACAGGGACAGTATCATCACTTCCCCAATTTACAAATGAGAAAACTGAAGCCTAGGAAGGATAATTCACTTGCCTAATTTGACACAACTCATCATGAAGCTGGATAACAAAAGGATTTACAAGCCAAACACGAACTTAATATGCAGCAGAATTCCTCACAAAAGGCCTCCAACTCATATCATCAAAAGCATTCTACACAAGCTTGAAATTTTCTAGTGGGTGGCATAAAATAGGAATTGATAATGCTAATGCTCTGTTTTCATATTTTCCACTGGAGATTTGTTATATTGGAATGATAACTCAAATCCAATACTGATATATCAAAAACTTCATCAAAAGCAGAATTGTTCCAATTATGGCACTCAGACTCAAGATATGCATAACTACCAATGTTTGTTCTGGCTTAATCTCAGCAGTTTAGCATGACAAGGAGACGAATCCATCCAAGAGCCTGATTTCTATTTGCAATTCTGTCAGTTGTTAACAACTGCCAAAACTGTCACTAGGTGCAAGGCTGTAAGTATAACAATACAGTGTGACTCTAGAGATAACTCCAAATTTACCACAGAATTAACAAATACAGCAAAAATATCCATGAGCAGCAATAGTACTGATGCAATACTTATCACTCTCATAACCTTCACAAACGTAGCCAGAAGAATAAGACAATGTCTCTTGTATTATATATCACTCTACAGTTTCCTAAGCACTTTCTTTCCTTCTCCATTTCCCAAATATTTGTTATTTCCCAAATATTCCTGTTAAGTACAATGCAATGGGTAGACACTATCTCATTTGATCCTTGTGTAATCATCTCAGGGTAAGCAGGACAATATAAGGGAGTAGGAAAGGCTCATACAAAAGTTATTTACTATACAATGGAAGAGACAGTTGGAATCACAAACCAGCATTCCCAAATCCTCATCTAGTGCTCTGGGAATGTAACATCACATATAGGACTAATTTTTCAGAAAGGCACTAGGTAAGCACAAAACAGCTGAAGAAGAATCTACGTTTTATCTTTTGTAATTAGCCTCTGTTCTCTAGCATAACAGCCCTGTGATGGCAATAACCTCCTTTTTGTTTTGTTTTCATATTTCTACTTTGCACATATCTAGACTGCTAGCTACATTTAAAAGATTCACATTCCCTCTGTAATAGTCTCTGCTTCCTTAAACCTTCTCACATGGAGATACTGAATACTTGCCAATCTCTCCATAGATTCACAAGCTCCAACCAAACTTGCTACCCTAGAGCCACATACATCTTGTTCCAAGTTGTTTCCCAATGCATGACATCTTTCATTTAAAAGGTCCTTTTTCTTTTTCTACAATTTATGTACATCTCATAACTAGCACAATATGGTACACACTTGGATCACAAACATTATAGTTATACAAATATTTACATACTACATTATAAGGGATGCTCACTGCTTAAAATTTTTCCCTTCTGGTCATGCTGTTTAACTCAACAAAATTTAGTATTTATTCTTTTAAGTAAGAGCTTTACTAGAAATGATTTCCTTACCATACAATTCACCCCTTTAAAGTGTACGATTCAATGGTTTTTCACATATTTATATAATTGTGCGACCATCACAATTTAATTTTCTTCACACTGAAAAAAAAAAAAAATCTGTACCTATTAGCAGTCTCTCTGCCTCCCTGCCTCCCTTCCCATCACCCTCAGCCCTAGGCAACCACTAATCTACTTTCTCTCTCTCTAGATTTGCCTATTCTGGACATTTCGTATAAATGGAATCATACAACATGAGGTCTTTTGTAACTGACTTCTTTCTCTTAGCATATTTTCATCTTTTTAATTTTAAGCTGCCTTGATCTGCTCATTCAGTTCTATCTTCCTACCAAATTCTCTTGGAGTGACAAGCAGTAATAAAGTAAACTAATATAACAATTATAGAAATAGAGAGGAGAATCCCTTACATGATCCTTTAAAGGATCGGAAGCCCACAGTCCTGTAGCTTATCTACAAGCAGCATTACAACAGTGTCCCTCAAAAAGTACCCCCTTGACTTTAGTCTGAGGAAACTGTAAGAATATACATGACGTGTATGTACACAGTGGCAAAAAGTGTCAAAAAAGTGTCAAAAGGAGGCTTTAATAAGATCATTACATATTTAATTGTCAATTTTTTTTTTTAAGGGTGATCACAGGTTTGGTTACAAAATTCAGATTCAGGTTCATCAGTCTGATTAAACTATATGTCTCTAGTGAAATATTTACTGAGAGAAAGATATCAGTTTTCATGGAAAGATTTTATACTTTTGTTTTGTAAAAACCTCTGCCACCAAAATAGTCTCCAGGAAGCCCTTCTAAACTCTAAAAAGACAAGTGAAGAGACTGTTAATCAAATGTTTCATTAGTGTTTCTATATAGTAAGCCTATTCATTTTAAAAAGGTCAAATTTATGATATACCAGAGTTAGAATTTTATCTGCTCTATGTACACTTTATAGTATATTGGGGCACCTCATAAAAATCAATTGTATAGTATATTTATCGCCCCCTTTTTTCAATGAAACTGGGTCATAATTTAAGACTTTAAATAATCGAAAAGGTTTATAGTTTTTGCCTCTTTGCTTTTATGACCCACTATGAGAAGAACTGAGTCAATGCCAAATTTTGATCAGAAATATTACCACTACCGCCCCCGCCCGTCAACTACTCTAGTATTTCTTTGGGAAAATGGGCTTCACTTTATAAGAAGACCTCTATACAATAATTGGCAGCTGTCATTAAGCAGTTTTTTTTTTTCTCTTCAGTTACCTTATTTTGGTGTTGTTTTTCAAATTTTAGTTTTCCTTTCTTCAATCAAATCATAAGACTCTTTGTGAGCAGCGGATTGTGTTTTTTCTATTTCCTGAGTGATACACAGTGCATAGTAGGTGCTAAAGAAATGGGTTTTCAGTTTCAATGAGTGAATACATAAAAATAGGAGATGTGGTAAACTCTTATTAGAAGGCAAAAATTAGGGCATCACTCTTGTGCAGGAAACCTTGGTCCACTGATCAATTTTTGGGGGGAAAATCTGATCAATTACTCAGTATCTTCAAAGCGTCTTCCTCAACTGAGCACGTTCAGGGGCTCAATCTATCTCCACTGCACTATGCCAGATGAACTGTTCTAACATCTAATTCTTTTTATAAAGCAGAAAATGTTTCTCAAGTTCTTTATGGCTGATTTAACTAATTTACTGTGGAACAGGCAGCAGCCTATCTTTGGATAAATGCTAATTAGGACATTAGTGCTCTCTTCAGTCGGACTGTCACTATTATACTGAAAGGAAGGTCAACAGCTAATAAACCCAGTTAACAAGCCATTTTGAACTTCACTTTAGCTTAGCACTCTTCAAAGTTGCAGTCATTAAATGCACAGATTATCAGAGGCTGTCTTACTGTTTTTACTACACATTAAGACAAACTTTCAGTGCACTCGTTAATTGAATTAACATTGTCTAATCCAATTTTATAGAGTGTAAACTGAGAAAAGACCAAGGGGAAGGCCTTCTCAAATGCTCTCTCAATAAACCAATGGGAATACAGTCATTCAAGGTTAGACTTGGGCTGGATAGGAACAGGAAATATGTCATGTTAATGGTTTCTTCTCCCTCAAGTCTCTCTTCACCTTTCTTTCTTAATATCTTTCAACAAGTAAAAGAAAGGCATTATGTAGTTGCTGGAAGATAGTTTTACACTGTGGAAAAGTCAGGCAGAAGAACAGTAAGGCCATTTGTACTATTGTCCCATAAAATCCAGGATGACAACGAAGTCTCAGACAAGCAGCAGTGGTATCACTTTCTACCAGAGATACGACTAGGATAATTAGCTCACAGTCTAAGACCTCCTATGAGAGTAGGTCCTGCTATGATAACCAACGAGCAGTCAAAATATTCTGAAGTAAGACCAAAGGGCTTGAAGTCTAATTTGGAAACAAAAACACATTTCACCATTAAACACTAGAGCTCTCGGTACACGATGGGCAACAAACTGGTTTAATCCATAGTTTTATACAAATACTAAGGAGTTCACTCCCTGTCCTTTCAAGTATGAGAGGGAACTAGTCCTTATTTTCCAGTTATCAATATCTCCTTCTCAAGCTGAAAAAGGGTATATGGTGGACTATCCGAGTGGAAAGATAGCTGTTTTCTCTAGGTTGCCTATCTGAAGGTACCAAAATGAACAGCCTAAAGAAGCACAGGGAGAACCTTAAGCTTCACAACAGAAATCAGGTCTACTCATCTAAAGTCATTATATTCATTAATATTAAAGGACTATTCATGTTACAAAAATAAATTAAAATCAGGTTTTTACAAAGAAAGCTCATGATGCCACATGATGTAGTTAGGCATTTCCAGCCACATACTTCATGTGTCAGGGCCAATCGTAGTGTTCGCATTCCGTTGTCAGAAGCCAGTTTAGGTGTGAGAATGCAATACAATTTGGCGTCATAAAACATGTGGAGACTCTGTTGAGGTCTTTTGGGATAGGTATCCCTATACCTAATGAGGAGTCAGGCTCTTCCTCCTCGGATGTGGCACATGGAACTTTTGCAATCAAAAGTATTTCAGAACAATGAGTGGTCTACATAGTAATGTTATAAGCTTAAAATCAGCAAATTTTAGTCCACTTGTTTTTATAAATTAAGTTTCCCTGGAACACAGTCATATCTGTTTGCACACTGTGTATGGCTACAATATCCAAACTAAACAGTTTCAACAAAGACAATATGACCAGCAAAGTCAAATATGTTTACTATTTGGTACTGTATAGACAAAAATTGCCAATCTCAGATTCAGAATATACTTTCTCAGAACATTGGCACTCATAGGACAGATAGAAGTAACTATAGTATTTCAGCTGCAGCATCTTTTGAACATAATACAATCTGACAAAAGTTTATTGAGCTCTTATCATGTGCCACAATTTGAATAAAATACCATCTCCAAATATGAGGAAGTCAAAGAATAATAGGCAAGTAGCTCAAATCCACAAATAATCTGAAATGGAGGGATAAGGCTATGATAGATGCACTTTAAAAAAGAAAAAAAAATACCACTTTCATAGAAACACACAACTATTTGAAAATACGACAAAAAATATTCATAAGAAAAACTGAGCACTTACTATGTTGCCATGCACTATTTGTTTTATACCTGTTAACTTTTAATACAACAACGCATGAGGTAGACAGCATTGCTATCTCCATTTTACAGACAAGGAAAATGAGGCAGAGAAAGGTAAAGTAAAACCTGACTAAGGTCATATAGTTGGGCTGAGATTCCAACTCTGTCAGTCTAGCTCTGGGGTTTGCACTCCTATCACCATTCTCTACTGTTACTGTCAAACAGCACTCTAAAAGGAACCAACAGAAGATGAAGGATGGAGGAGGAGGAGGAAGAAGACAAGGAGGAGGCAGTGGTGGCGGCAGCGGAGGACGACGACGACGACTGGGACAGTGTTAGCAGTAACAGAACTGAAAAGGAGTGCCATGAGCATGTTAGTGGAGATCTTAAATGTCAAGCAGTGGGAGTCTATCTTCATTCTGGAGGCAATAGGGGCACTGAGGAATTTTTCTCAGGGAAGCTAGGTATATTGAATGAAAGAAGTAGATTATTTTGACTGAGATGAAAGGACAAATTGAAATTAGAAAATTTTTTAAATCTAGGGAAGAACTAACATGGTAGCATAGTATTAAATAATGAAAAAGAAAAAGGAAAGTATCAAAGAAATGTGGGGGCTTAGAAAAGAGGAGGAAGAAACAAGCACAGAGATGGTGAACTCATGTGAATGGAGTGCATTCACAGAAATGGTGGAAAAGAAGAGCTATGTTGTAGGGAGTAAAGATGAATGAGACATTAGATATAATTTAATGTTAAGTGAGACAGCATGTCAGAAATGTTGTAGTGGAGCTGAAGTTTCATTTAATACCAAGACATAGAATGGTTTAAGAAAGACAGATACTATGACCTGTTCCACACATAGCATTTTTCTAGGGAAATTTCTAGGGAAATCTGCCAAGTCACTAAACCTGCCTTGTAGTAAGTAGCCAGGTATTGTTCTATAGAGACTCAGAAATCTTGAATTACGAATTTGTTGTGATGACAGTTAGCAAAAGGGATAGATGATTTAAAAAAAAAGTTTAAGAGGTTTACAGAAAGACTAATATATGAACTAAAGTTGAGAGAGTGCCAAAAAGTCACAAACTAAAAGAGAAAGGAAGCTGGGTGATAAAGTAATGAAGATGAATGAATACAGCTATTGGGTGTGGGAGAGGCAGAGAGGTGGGAGAGGGAAGGAAGAAAAAGAACAAAAGTGAATGTAGACAGAAACCTAACAACCGATCAATACCAAGCCACAAGAGAATGATATTGCGACTGTGTTGGTTCCCTTTCATATGAAGTCCTGCTAAAATAAGGTTCCCCACACTAAGTATTTTCTTACTGTTAAAAGAAAAATTCTTAAAGGCAATTAGAGTGGGTCTTGGTTCCCTGTATCCAAACCCAGAAGAATACAATTTCCCACATTTCCCTGAGGTCTATACCTAGGTTTGTAGTACAAGAATTTAGTAAAGAACAGTCATTTAAAGTCTTTCTCATTCTTTTGACTAATGATAATCCTATTTCTATTATATGATACTCTATTTTCTAAGGGCAATAGAACTGTTTCTATTAGGAATACAGGTTTTACCTACTTTAACTGTACCTTATGGTACCCTTATATACCATGAAATTAAGTTCATCTCTTTGACACTGTATATCAAAATATAAAATGCCCATTCTTTTTACCTAATGCCTTAGATATGATTCAAGAATTTCAGGCAAGTTCCCTGGTCATGATGATGCTGTTGGTTCAGAGACCACACTTTGAAAATTACTAATACAGGAGCTAGATGAAGACTGAGCAGTGGAAGCAAGCCCAAGGAAATATGAGAAGTGAGGAGATAGTCAAAAAATAAACATCAAAAAATATATACACCTTAAGGGAAATCCAAGGACGAGGCCAATGAAGCAACCCAAGGCAGTTAGAATAGTAGTATGAGGAGAACCAAACAAAATTAAGAAAACAAACAGCAGAAAGTTTCAAGAAAGAAGATGTAACAAGAATCCTTAAATAACTGAAACCAGTCAATAGCCTCAATAAGCCAGCACCTTGGCATCTGCAGGGCCTTCATCTCCTGGCCAAGTCCATCTCTGCCTTTTTCTGCCTCTCCTTCTTTCCCTCTGCCCTACCCATTTACAAAATAAAAAGGAGCACACAGGTATATCCATTCAAATATATTGTTGCACCAGCAAGAAACCAAGCACCACTCGGAGAGTTGAAGAATTCAGTTTTATTATGTCAGCAGTACAAGAAGAGCTAGCACTCTGTAGGTCTGGGCCCTGAGCTCCGGGGTAACCTTGCTCTCATAGAGCTTATCTGAGCAGTTACAGTTGGCATGACCCAATTGGTTGATTTGTCCTCAGGAAATTACAGAGCGTGAGAGTTGCTATGGACTATGGTCATTTACAGATAATGAGATTCAGTACATCTGTGATCTAGATAGAACACTCAAAGGGGAGGGTGAGTCTTCAGTTGATCTCAAGGTCACCCTCCCTTTGGCC
This sequence comes from Cynopterus sphinx, assembly GCA_030015415.1. NCBI lineage: Eukaryota > Metazoa > Chordata > Mammalia > Chiroptera > Pteropodidae > Cynopterus > Cynopterus sphinx. The sequence continues at coordinate 85,574,574 of CM057379.1, read as the reverse complement.
TACATGGCAAGCATGTCTACAGAAACAGAAAAAAGAGCTGATTACAAGATTAGCCATTTGAGTAAAAAATTCCTCTTCAATATTAATGAACATATTAGTGTATTTCTTTTAAAATGGCAGCATTCACCTGCTAGCTATATATATATATATATATATATATATATATATATATATATATATATATACACACACACACATACATACATACATACATATACACACATATATGTATGTATATGTCTGTATATATATACATATATATATACAGCGCACACACTTGTGCGCTCTCTCTCTCTCTCTCTACATTATATATATATATATATATAGCTTCTCAAAGACCCACATAGCCATTTAAAGTTGGAAAACATCTCCAACAAAAGCCATTTAACCTAATTTGCCAGAACTGAACTTGGCATAGTATGAGGCAAGCACCATCTACAAACATTCGAACTGTTTTTGCCAAGCGCTAGGAAACTGCCAGCTTAGGTCTCCAATTAGGCCTTGGAACCACAAGTCAGTCCTTCCGCTGTGTGCATTTTTTAACATCCACAGCACCGCCTCCAATGTGTACTGTAAGAAGCCAGCTTCCCCAAAGGGAACTCACAAGCCCCTCTTGCCCCTATCTATCCAATTCCATTTCAAAGTGCCAGAAGCCTAGCAAAAGTTGCTGGCAGTGACTAAAACTAGGCAAGGGAAGATGGAAGAAGATGGAAGACAATGGCTGGAAGCCACTGAGAAAGGGAAGAATATTATCAGTACTAGTTTCCATAGATGAGGCCAGCTCCTCTAGTGAAACCAAGAAGCGCTGTCTTACCTTCCTTCTAGCGAAATTCTGGCTGCAGATTAAGTAGTAGGCACCACCCAAAACCCCATTCACCAGACCCGCAGCTGTGCTCTTTATTCACTGTGGCTGATCAGTCTGTGGACTGAGCCAGAATGATAAGGTTTGGCAGAAGATAAGGAAGCAATACATCAGTGAGAAAAACACGCCAAATGCCACCCAGGGGTGGCCCTCCTTAGAACTTTTCATGCCTAGTTCAGCAATGATCTTTTCTGCTTGGCATGGTAAAGGTTAATGCATTCCATCTTCAAGTTATCTAATCTGGAAACCCAAGTTGTTCAGTCAGTATCCTGAGTTGCCTATTTTCAAAATAAGCCTTGGTGAAAAAAGTATGAACATGTCATATTTTTCAGCCAAATAAAAGACTGCAAAATAACGAATGATAATATTAAGGAAATATTAGGGAGGCAATAGGATACTGAAGAAGGGACAATGAACAGGGAAGACAGGTCAGGGTTTGAACCTTGAACTCAACTGAGAGTTAGCAGCTCTTTAAGCCCTGTTTTTTTTTTTACCCATAAAATAAAAATAAATATATGCAATCTGCAGACTCTTTCAAGAGTTTTTCTATTACTTGAGACCATAAAGCATCCAACAGAACATCCAATACATAATAGCCACTCCATAATTGCCAATTATTATTATGATTATTTTCCTATTACTTGAAGTTCATTAATACTAATGATGTCTCATAAACGTGTGTGTGTGTGTGGGTGGGTGTGGGTGGAGAGGGTAAGGGAGAGGGAGAGAGATACATAATAAGGAAAAAAGACTGTGATGGTCAATTTTATGTGTCAACCTAGGAAGGCTTTAGTAGCCAGTTAACTACTCAAACATGAATTTAGGTGTTGGTGTGAAGATATTTTGTAGATGTGGTTAATATCTTCAATTAGTTGACCTTGAATAAAGGAGATTACCCTTGATAATGTGAATGGGACTCACCCACTCACTTAGCTAAAGGCCTGAAGAGCTAAAACTAAGATTTCCCAGAAAAGAAAAAAATATGCCAAAACCTTATAGCATCAACTCCTGCTAGGTTTCTAGTCTGCAGCCAAACTTGGCAGCCCCCACAATTAGGTGACCCAATTCCTTTAAATCAATCAACCAATCTCACTAGTGAGTGCGCACACACACACACACACACACACACACACACACACACACACACACACACTTCCTATTGATTCTATTTCTCTGGAGAACCCCAAATGGGACACAAAGAGAAGGAAAAAAAGATATTTGGACCACCAGCAATAAAAGCTAAGAGAAATAGACAGACAGGAAAGAAGAGAAAAACAAATCAGGTGAAACTATTTAAAGAGTGTAGGACTCCTTCTATAATTACTTTGTGATAATGGAAACGCACACAACACTACTCTATGATGTCAAGCAACATTCAGGACATTCAGAAAAAGTCCATTCCATTCCACTGTTTACAGTCTGATTATAATTTCATGGTATACATGTTGATCTCAATTCACTGTATACTTGTTTCACTTTGCCATTCAGTATCTGCTTCTTGATTAAGGACATACTCTGCATTAAACCTGTATTAAGGCAGATTTAGGACACCCTGCATTTTAAGTAACTTAGTTTCTGATAAGGCCAAAACTGCCTTTTCAACCCAGTCCCTGGTCTTTTCCTTAAAGCCAGGCAAAAAATGTTTGTCATTAAAATAAAACTTAAGAATCCAGAAGTAGTGAGGTTGAGAAGGGTGTGCGGAGATCCTGGCAGTAGTGCAAAAGCACTTCATCCTAAAAAAAATACTCTCATCTGTTTGCATGAGACCTATCTGCTGATTAAATTAGTTCCTGAATGACTTGCACATACTTTCTTACCTAAATATGGTTTATAACCATCACTTCTACTCTAGGAGAGAAGGTGTTACATAAAGACATCACAGATTACAGGGGTGGATGGGAAGTTCTAAGGATCTCCGACCTACATTTCTTTTCTTTGTGTGTCAACATCCTTTTTGAGAGCTTGTTTGGAGGTTCTAGCAGGGGAGTGCAGCTACTCATATACCCTTGACTGAAAGAATGGTCCTCTCCTCTATCGGGGAAAGTTGTCTTCTTCCACCGAGTGTGCAGCTTCAGGAGGGACGCGCATGGATTGGTGAGGGAGAAAGGGGACACCCACCTAGCCAGCTAGATCAGCCGAATCAACTCTGGTATCATTGGAGTGTCATATGTCACAGCCAGATCACCCTTACATCCTCAACAGCCCTTTAATCATACAGAAACTACATTTGCTTGGCCTGGATTTGCACAATGGACACTCACGTAGATTCAATCCAGTGTATTTCCCCATCAAGTCTCCTTTGCTATACTATTATTTCACCTGGAAACCATTTCAGTGAATTAGAGAGTGTTTAGTTTTAGATTAGTTTATGAATGTTGCTTCCAATCCTCGAACCAACACCAGAAAACATAAGTAAAACCCAGAATTAAGTTCTTACTATGGACCAGAAGACTTCTAAGTGCTTTACATTTACTAACTCATTATCCCCACTTTACAGATGAGGTAATCAAAGCACAGCAAAGTTGAGGAAGTTGGTTATGGCCACATGTTAACAGTGTCCAAAGTCTGGGTGCTCCTGCTGCCATCAATATATTACCCGCTCAGCATGACGAACCACACAAAATGACACAGACACAATCTTATCTCTAAAAGGAATTTAAGAAAATGACAATCAACAAGAAGAATAGTTTTTAATGCTGTGAGAAACTGGGTAATTCATTTGGCTCCTAAAGTGCTGAAGAAAGTTATTAATGATTTCACTTAACACAAGTTTCCCCATTTCTCCAATTGGTTAAAAATTAAGGAGTATTTATTATTGGTGATAATGACGTTTTAAAACACACTTACTGAAGTCAGAGTGCATCAAGAAATCACCACTTAGAAGGTAACCTGTACACATGCTTTCTCAGGAGTTAAATGAGAAGACAAAAGGAAAAGCATTCAGCATAGGTACACAATGAATATTACTTCCCAGGCCTCTCATTCCGGTAATAGAATGGCTGGCTTATTTAACTGCCCCTTTGATGTGATTTAGAAAATCAAAAAGGTGTTAAAATCTATTAGCCTAACACCCACAGAAGGTCAGTGAACAGCCTCCATGGTAATAAACAATAACAAGAAGAGCCTTCTCCCAGATACTACCTATTTGCTCATCATTCTTGGATTCCAGACAGCTATGAGGCTGTCATTCAGTTTTAATTACCAGCCACTCTCCCTTTTCTCCATTTTTTTGGCCAGTTATGGCAGACTGGGAAATATCTCATCTAGTAAGTAGCCTCTTGTTACATCAATATTTAATTGCTTTCCATGTAAAACATGCTATTAGGCTAATCAGAAATTGACTTTCACCACAAACACCTTTTAAATAGGTCAAATTAAGATAAAAGTCCATGCTCTTTGCCTCTATGGAACTGGGACACTAAACCAGACATTAATGTGAACATGCAGATTAAATGCCATTAGAGGCAATTTGTCACCCACGCACATTTATCTCAATCTAATAATTAGCTAAAGGTCAGGGAGATAAACCTGTGTATTTGAGTCTACATTTCCAGAAATATAGATTCAAAGCTAAGCTGAAGGCTGTATGCAAATTTGGATAATCTTAAAATAAACAAGCCAATTTGGAAGAATTCAACAGAATAAATACTAGCAGGAGGTAGTGACTCAAGAAAGTCAGACTGAAGAACAGCAGCAACAAGGTGCTTTCAGAACTTAAGTTCTGGGCATTGATTGCAGCTTTATGAAATCACTTTTCTTGTCTACCCTTAACCTTTACTCTCCAGATAACTGTACCCTTTCCACATTATTTTACTAGTCAATATGTGAACTGTCTGTTCTATTTGGATGTTGCAGCCTAGAAAACACATAGAGGAAAGCTTTAAATAATTAACTGGAGATGTCCAGTTTAGAATAGTGGGTGTAAAGAGGAATTTTCATCGAAAAGGCTAATCAGCTCTCTGTTCTGTTTCTGTAAATTTGCTTGCAGCATGGGCTGCACTCAAAATTGACTTACCTTCCCTTTTATCTGTCTGAGCAACAAATGTAACTGCTTGTACATCTTAGCAACTCCTATTCTTTGTAACACTTTGTAACTGCCAGTAACCCATAGCAACTCATGCCAAAAAGGGTCTTTATAAGGAATGTTGCAACTGAGGTCAGGGCCCAGATCTTCAGAGCCCTTGCTCCTTGGGACCACTGGTGTAATAACCCTGAGTTTTCCAACTCTCCGAATGCTGCTTGGTTTCTCGCCTGTCTGATTTTGAATCTTTTCTGCAACAGGTGGGGCCTCTTCAATCCAGCTAGAAATACCCTCTTCTCCTTTGCTCTTTCTCCTTCCCTCCACTCAGCATCACACTCCTCAGAATATTATCTTCTAAGTAAAAGTTTTAAAAACAGATTAGTTCTCATAAAGTTAAAACCCAGAAAGTTACAGTGGAAGAGTTTGAGAAGCTAGGGAAAGTTTCTAAAACCTAAAGCATCTTGTACTGAAAAGAAATTCTCAAGTAAGTGGGGGCAATGGGGGCAGGAAAGAAGAAAGGTTAGTAGGGAAACACCAGTGTGAATTCTGGCTCAGAGAAGATCCTTTGGATCTTCCTGAAACACTCAAAACTCATTCAACAAAAGAATCTGTTCCTTTGTGCAACATATTATGAATATAATGATGAACCAATAGTTTACTGCCTTCATGAATTGACAAACTCTCTCCTGTGGAGTCTGACAGCAAAAGATAATTGCAAAACAGCCAACTTTGAACAAACTCAAGGTAGTAGATCTTAAAATATGCTCTTGACCTATGCAGGGATGAACATGAGAGTGGAGGTAGGGATTCTACAAGAGAGAACTCTACAATTCTAATTTGGAAACCCAGAAGCTCCAGCTTTGGAGCCTGTGTTCAAAGCAATATATTACACTACCAAGTATTTTTTAATGAATGTTATTGACTCAACAATGAAAACAAATGTAAATGGACTTAGGCAAACCAGTGTATAATATAGAAAAAAAAAAAAGACAGCACAAAAACTATAAGTAAGTTTTTGAGGTATTGTTCTCTCCTCTGATAAGCAACTCACCAAGGCTGATTACAAATAAATCTTATTTTACATGAGAATGTACAAGTTAAGCCTGATTTATTGAGTATCACCTATCATTTAGAGGAATCTGACTGCAAAACTTGTAAAGCCAGGATCTCTGTTACAGAGAAAAGTCAGTGACATAAAGAAAATCCTGAAGAGGAATCAAACCAGGTAAATTTCAGCTTAGGCTTGGCTATAACAAGTTATCTTGAAAAAGTCATTTCACTTTCACGGCTCTCAGTTTCCTGAATTATAAAATCAAGAGGCTGAAGTAGATCCCTGACATAATTTGTAGTCTTAATGGGTGATTTTTGTGAAATTCAGGTGTTAGCTGATTCTAAAAATTAGTCCGGCTACATTTTATTACACTGAATATGCTTTCATTTTTCTAATTGTGACTGTAGAACCCAGCATATAAACACACACACACACACACTAATAGTTATAAATTTTTTAAAACAATACTATACTGATAAATTTCATGGATGGCCTCCAAAAGGAGCTTTAAAAATCTATTTTCAGATATGCCCACAAAATAGAGAAAATAATTTGCATTTCTATGGGAGGTATAATGATGATTTGATTTGACTGGAGGCTGCATAAGACAGACACTAAGGAACCAAAATGAACATCACAAAACAAAAACACAAAAGAAACTTTGATACCATTCTCAATCTTTTTTACAGGCTCTCAGGATGAGTTCCAAGGGGTTTATTAATCTTTCCAAGTCTAAATTTCTTTTTAAATTGTCCACTTCACACTTCTAAATAGTTTAAAATGTGTTTAAAGTATTTAAAATTGCATTTAAAAGGAAAAAAAAAACTATCACAATATAATTGAGTGTTTCTAATTCTAATTCTAAAGCCTCCTTCCTGTGAGCATTTTGGCAATGATGGCCATTTTGACTTTACCTGGAGAAAAATCTGAAGATAGTGGTATGTGAACAGAAAGCCTTCTTTGGTTGAAGAGACCACAGCAGCCTCTTGGCCCATGGGAGATGCTCCAACTAACCCTCTGCAGGGCAGGCAACCAGCTCTGAAATCTGTGCATAAAAATCCTTGTTTGCACAAGTCATGGGCATTCAGCCTTTCATGAAATGACAGCTAAGCTCAAAGGAACACCACTCTGCCCTGCAGCTGTGGCCAACACTGTAATGTTTAAAGGTTACAGTGATTAAGCACTGTGATTAATTTAGTCTCAGCAAAATCAATTCCACTCAACCACAAATCTCTAATTTATATACCAGAGCTAGCTAAACCTGGTTCTGATCAATATAATCAGAAATTTGCAATAACCTCCTACTTCCTCATCTCCAAACTCTCCACCCCCGCTTCAAAAGAAAGGCTTATTATGAGGAAATCTCAGAAAAGAGTCACAATCATTTTGGCAAAGTTAACATGATCTTTTATTTGGCTAAATATGATTTGATTTATTTGACTTGGCTGTTACAAGTGATAAAAAAGATTGAAGTTTAACCTAGATTGCAGCCTAATGCCAGATATTTAGAAATCTAATAGTTGAGGTTTCATGCCATCGCCTGGTCAGTCTTTTTCATATGTATCAGTTAAGAACACATCAAACGATGTTGTATTTCCTTGTATACTATATATTATCAAGGAAATGTACAATTACTTTCCTTTCCATGGTGCATTGTACAATGTGTGAAGTTAAAGGAATGAACTATGTGACAGAAGCAAATGCAACAAGATAAACCAAAGTTCACAGCCCCACTCTGACCAATCATCCACAAATCCCTGGTTTCTGCAGTGAATTCTATGGACCAACTTTAGTCTACAGAAGCAGCCAAGATGGTTCATCTTCATAATCACCTCTCAATCCCTCAATCTCCTCACAAACCACATAATACTAATGATTAAACAGAAAAAAAGAAAAAGAAATTACTTAAAGGCGGGTGAGGTGCTACAGAAGGAAATCTAGAAAATCCATCCCTTATTTATCAATAGTGATGTCAATTACATGACAGAGTATTTGGATCTGTCAAACTGACCCCCTTAACATGACCTTACCCCATTCTGCTTTCAGTCCAACTCAGGTTACCTTTATCATCTAGAAAATATTTTTTTGACCATTGAAACAACTGTCTATTCTTTCTTTCATTTAATAACTTCTTTGAGAGTGAGTTCTGTTTTTACTTAAAATCTCTGTGTAGTTTTCTTAATATATTCAGATCTGCCTTCTATTAAAATTTTACATAAGATAGGAAGCAGTAGCTGTACTCTAAAAATTATTAGTCTTGTTTCAGTCCCCTAGGTGCAATTGCTAGAAATGTCAACATTTGTCTGAATTTCAAATTTGAATTTTGAAGTGCAAACAGGAAGACTGAGAATTTTCTTTAAGGAGAAATGCAGCCCTGCATTTATAAGCACCAGGCATATGCATATATATATATATATATATATATATATATATATATATATATCCAGTAGATGCTGAAAAAAATGTCTGATTACAGAATAAAAATCAGACAGAACAAGAATAGAGACATTTCCCTGGTAAATGCCTTACCAATTTTTCTTAAAAGAATATAAATAATTCATTCAAGAATAAAATTTCATGTAGTTTGGTATATTATAGCCTACTGTGTATTCTTTGTATGAACTGTGAATCCAGAAAGCAATCCTGTCACAACATGGGTTGTGTCATTTCAACAAATTCTTTTTTTACTGTCCTTGTAAAACTTCTGAGTAAAGGACTGTCATTTATTGAGGAAATAATTATACTGTTACATATGCGGTTATGAATGTGAACTCAGAATTCAAATACACATGCCCTTAAATTCCACCTCTGTCCTCCTTAACAACTATGAGATTTTGTGCAATTATTTAACCTCATTTTTTTTTTTTTTTTTTGCATCTGAAAAAATGAGGATGACAGTACCTAGTTTGCTGAATTTTCGTGAGGTCTGAGTGAGTCCATGTCTTTAAAGCACAGTATCTGGCTCACAGTAAGCACTGAACAAAATGTTCACTGCTTATTGTTGACATTAATCCTTATAGGGCACTGTCCTAGGCACAGTGCTTAAAAGACAAATAAGATTTCGCCTTCTCCAGCTGAGATGGCCAGATTAGCAATCCATTAGTCAAGAAAAAAAAATAAGGTTACAGAACTTCTGGGGAGAGTGTGCATGGGAGAGCAGTCACCAAATTTCATCTCTTCACACTTGAGAGTGTTTGGTTACAAGAAAGCAACTGACAACTGCTACCACCACAACAGCTGGATATTAGGATTTCTTAGAGATGTAAAAGAAACATTATGTTTACAATTTTCTAGTTCCAAGAAAGTGGCAACAAGTTTAGTGCTGCACGCACTGTGGCTGCTGAAGGAGAAAGACACCACAGAACAATAAGCAGCTTGTTTGAAAATGCTTGTTTGAAGCCACTTGCAGATATAAGCCCTGGAAAGCTAGTCCATGGCAGTTCCACTGCACCAGGTAGAGAGTATGTTGGATGATGTACTCAAACACCCTATGCCAACATCAAGGAAAAAACCTACCTAATTAACAAGACAGCACAGCCTCTTATCTTGTCTATAGGCATGCGCATTTGAAGAGGCATGCATGTCTGTTACATTCACTCAAAAGAAGCAGAGCCTCATATGTAAAAGAGCATATAAAAAAGACTGAAAAATCAGAGCAAGAGAGAAAAACAATACAGCTTTTAGAGGAAGGGCAAATGAAACTAAGCATCGACATTCAAATCTTGAATCATCGAGCATACACTTATTGAGCACTGGGCAAAATACTGTAATAAGCATTAAAAGCAACAATGAATGAGAAGACCACAGTTATTCTTGAGTAAGTAGGTTTTATTTTTGAGTATTATCTCTTTTCCACCTTCAAAACCATCCCAGGAAAACAAAAACCAAAAGGAATGGTTTGGGTTGGATCTAGGCCTTTCTTTTCTAATCCTTACAATTATTTAAGAACAATGTTTCATTTTGTTAATTGGATTTGTTAATTGGGAGTTTGTCTCTCTAAACTCCCTTTTCACCTGAGAGGAAAGTAGGCTTCAGGTTCAGAGCCTTCCTTAAGGAACAGTGTCTAACTAGAATTTCATAATATTTTAATTGTTTATGTAGTTTTTACAGTTACTTTCTTATGGCAAGTGATACTTGTCTTCTGTTTATTATAATGGAATAATATTTCCTTTTTAAACATGTGTTTAGGGAAAACAAAACTAGTCAACTTTTAAAAAACATGCTGAATAGATAATGAGATAAGACTCCAAAATGGCAAATTAAGGAGGATACTATGTAATCCTTGGCTATTACAGATGTCATGAAGTTATGACCAAGCTCAAAAATTGAAAACTGCCCCCAGTTCATCATCTCAGGTGTGTCTACCTCCCATTCCACTTTCCACAGGATCTCACTGATAGTCAAATGTAAATAGGAGGAGCATGCGATGAGGGTAATTAAATGAAGTCATGCCAGTTTTTCTGCCATCATTCAATCCAACAGTTCTTCCTCTACTCAAGAGGATTTAAGAGAGCTGAAATGTGATCATGGCTTAAGCGGAATTCTTTTCTCTCAGCATCCAGGCTGGAGATTCTTCTCTTCTCTGCTGACTATTCTGAGTTTAACAAGATGTGAATTTTAAGAGATAGGATTTATTTTTTCCGACCCAAGTTAGTCCTCAAGGTTTAGATAGTCAGTAAATTTTTGCCACCAGCTTTAGGAAAGGAAGCAAGTTTTCAGTCACAGAAAGAGTAATAATCAAATTGTATTCATCGTATCACAGGTAAGTACAGCTGCAAGCCTTGAGCACAAATAATCTTTCAGTTTCCAGCTGCATCCCTACATTTCTACCCCTTGCTGCACCAAACTTTAAAGAGGACTCTCAATTCTTTCCATAAAATGTGCTTTCACTGAAATATGCTAGCTCCAATAAAAAGCAACCATATGGAATTTGTCTGTATAAAATACCCTTTCTTTTTCTCCTAATGTCTCCATGCCAGTGAAACATGCCATAGACACATTTACAATTTTCTACTTTCAAAAAGTGGCAACAGTATCCTGTTCATGAGCACTCATTTCTCTATAACCCAAACTCTAAAAGATCTCCTCGGCAAACTCTCATTTGTTTTATCTTCTATGCCCACAGCAGAAATATCTTAAATTATAAATACAACTCAGTGATCTAATCTGGAAGGCCATCATCACATACTGATCATATCAGAGTTTTTCTTTCAAGTGAAGTCCATGGGCAAGATGTTTTCTCAGTGCCAGCATGATGTACTTTCAAATATTAAGCTTAATATGATCTTCCTGATTGCAAAGACAAAGTTAAAGTCTCCTAATAACATTCAATGAACAAGTACCTGTAAAAGATAAGGATATTACTACCTGCACTTGGTCCTTGAACAGTGTCCCTGTCCTCTGCCCCACAGAAGGAAGGGGCAGGGAAAGTTAGGGGAAACCAAAGCAAGTGAGAGAATAAAAGGAAGTGAAGACAAAAGGAAGTATGGAAAATTCCTGACTTCAGAACACTCAGTACATTAAATGCATATTTTTATATGATGTGTTCCCGAATGAGTATTAAAATTCTGTATGAGTTAAGAAATAAACTGACATGTTCATAAAGTGGGCCTCTTCGCAGAGAGCTAAATATATGAACCACACAGGCAGAAGAGAATTGCCCTAGATGCCAGGGCCCAGGGGCAAGAGGTAGCAGTATGGAGACCATGCTCCCTCTACCTAATCCTGCTTTTCTTCCTCTCCAACTTGTGCACCCACCGCCCTAAATACCCAGGGAGGTTGTCAGATGATGCCTACTGGTTAACGCTCTCTGCACTCTCCCCTTGCAGGATGCCTCAACTGGTACCTGTCAGAATTGAGCACCACCAACACTTTTCAGAGAGTGAGGGGTGGTAAAGATAAAGATGGGGCAACAAAGAGAAAGGAGCTTTGGGGGAGACATCTCCCCAGATGGAAGCCCTGAGAAAGCAAGTCTGGGACCCTTTGGTCTCACAGTGAAAGGATTCCATAAGTACTCAACTTCATACCCCCTCCTTGTTACATAAGAGGTTCATGAGACAGAGGACAACAGTGCAAAGACTGAGGAAGCCAGAGGGGAACTTTCTATATACTCACTGAAGCAGGCATGTAGAGACTCCACCTTTAAGCAAAGACTAAGACATTGCATGGCCACTAGAGCTCAAAATTCATAGGTGGCCAAGTGAAGTATGACAGAAGCAACTTGGAATATGCATAGAACTGCTTTGAGTATGAAACGATAACAGAAAAGCCTAATATCACCAGTACTAAAGGTCTATGAGGCCACCTCCAATCTACATATCCTCTAAGCAGCTACGGTTTCAATGGGGGCTCAGGTTTCTCAGTAATTTTTAATGTAACTTTTTGATACAATTGGCTTTTTAATTTTGGACATAATATTTGTCATCTATTTCATGAAAAGTTCTAAATAAGTGACTTACAAACCATCTTTAAATAGTGGTCCCCAACCTTTTTGGAACCAGGGAACAGTTTTGTGGAAGACAATTTTCCCACAAACTGGGGAGGTTGGGGGAGGCAGGGGAATGGTTTCAGGATGATTCAAGTACATAAAATTTATTGTGCACTTTATTTCTACTGTTATTGCATTGTAATATGTAATGAAATAATTATCCAACTCACCATAATGCAGAATCAGTGAAAGCCCTGAACTTGTTTTCCTGCAACTACATGGTGTCATCTGGGGGTGATGGGAGTCAGTGACACTCAAAGTGTGTTGTTTATGTCCAGTCTACTCTGTAATCTCATTGGTTGCTGTCACTGTAGAAAACCCTGCTTACAAAGATAGAATGTGGAAGCAGGCTTTTCAGTGTTTTTGTGACAATCTCAGAATGTTCCGCCTTGACTTTAATCCAAAATGTATCGAGATCTGAAGTTATCTTTGTCTCCATACTTTTAAGGACATCGTCATTTGTGATCTAAAGCAGTTGATCCTCTTCTAGCACAAAGTCGATTCACCTGGCTTACTTACAGATGGGTCGTATTTCCATTCCTTCCCAGTTTGGGGTCTTTTGTGGTTGGGACGTGATGCTCAGACTCTTTTGAAAGCTGAAATAGGTGATCATGCATCAGCTGGGAGAAAGACGGCCCTGGCTCGTCTCTTTCAAAATCTCTGCTAATATTTAAACATCAAAAATCTCAATGTTCACTCATCACCCCCATAATTCCAGTTTGGCTTTGAATGCAGCCACTTTATCTGCCATCTTGAACACAGTATCATTCTCCTCTGAAGTAACAGATTGATTTGATTAAGCAGGCTGAATAAGTCACAGAAGCAAACAAGTTTTACGACCCATTCTGTGTCACTGGAATGTACAGCCAGTGGTAACTGTTTTTATAAATGAAATCTTTGGAGCAGCTCTTATAACTCAGACACTCTGGCCAGTGATCTACCTTTACAAAGCCATCTCACTTCTGTGTAAGAGGGAGGATGTGTGTGCTCTGTGTTCATCTCCTCACAGAGCTGCACGAACAGATGTGAGTTAAGGGCTTGTACTTGAATGTGGTTGATAATTTTAATAATATCCTGTAAAACGCTAAGTTCAGGTGACATTTTTTTGGTTAGCCAGCATTTCTCTATAGATGATACAATCAACGCATAGACTCACATTCAGAAGTAACCTCTTTGATCTGAGCAGTGAAATCAGAAAGCTGTCCAGTCATGGGCAGACACTCTATCCATGCATACACAAACTCAAAATGATCAATTCAAGTTTCCTGATGTGTACTCATTCAAAGATTTGAACAGTTCTGCAGCTGTGATATTGTTTGGCAACAAAAGTGCACATAATATATCCTCAAATACATCCTCCCTAAAAATATATCACACAAAAACTAGCATTGTTGCCTGTTGTCAACATTGGTAGACTTGTCAACCTGGATTGTGTACCATAGTGACTCATTAATCTTCTCTAATAATTATGCCTTAATTTCCTCTGCTATTTCATTAATTCATCTGGTGCTAGCCAAAAGAAGAACACATGCCACCTTTGAACTGCAACCTCTCCTAAAAGTTCACAACAACTGTCCTTAGCAGCAGGCAGGATCAACTCTTTACCAATAATAAAGGGCTTTTCAACAATGCAGTTAGCCACTAAGAATGATGCTCTCAGTGCAGACCCATTTGATGAAGTGGTGGTTTTCAATAATTGCTTCTATTCTTTGTGTTCACATTTTTTCCTTTTGAAAAACTCTCCAAAGGTTTATCTTTTAATGCAGGTTGCTTGGTCTACATGTGGCGAAGCAGTTTTGAAGGTTTCATGGCTTCACTGGAAAGCTGGTCACTACATATTATACAATGCAGAGTTGGAGAATGTGAATCACCTGTTGCGATGAACCCATAATTTAAGTAGGACTCTTGGTATTTTCTTTTAAGTGCAGCTTTCTTTTTGTTGGCAGTCTTAAAAGTATTCTGCTGTCTCATCATTGGGTCTTCCCCCCTTTTCAAAGCAGCTCTCCAGTAACATTTAGTTTTTACTCATTTTGGCTAGCGTTATCTTGTGGGCTTACCAAAACTGTGACTGAGACAAGTATGCAGTGGGAAAGCAGCACAGACTGAAGTGGTGAATAAAATAACGGGCAGGCCACGTATGGACTAAAAAGTGTCGGATTCTGACTTAAAGCCTGCCACCAGTTGCAGCTCTACAACTGAAGTACATCAACCCACTTGCCACTGTAACGCCTGCCACCAGATGCAGTTTAATTGTCACTTGCCACTCACTGATATGGTTTTGACATGCATCTGTAAGCTATTGATTTATTATGGTCTCTGTGCAGTCAAACCCCTCTGCTAATGTTAATTTGTATTGGCAGCCGCTGCCCAGTGCTAGCTAGCATCACCACCTCAGCTCCTCTTCAGATCATCAGTCATTAGATTCTCATAAGGAGCATACAACCTAGATCCCTCACATGTGCAGTTCACAGAGGGATTGCGCTCCTGTGAGAATCTAATGCCTGATAATCTGAGATGGAGCTGAAGAGGCGAGGCTGGTGCTGGGGAACAGCAACAAATACAGATGAAGCTTCACTAGCTCACCTGCCACTCACTTCCTGCTGTGTGGCCCGGTTCCTAACAGGCCATGGACTGGAACAGGTCTGTGGCTCAGGGGTTGGGAATCCCTGTTTTATAACAAAGACCATCTTTTATAACAATGAGCTAAATTAGACAAGGGTAAGCAAAGAAATGAGGATGGAAATGAGAGCATATAAAAGGGGGAAAGCACAAGAATAATGTGAACACACGAAAAACGTGGCCAATGTTAACTTTATTTTGTCAAGATTCAGTTCCTCAAAAACAGTGCTGGATGTCATCTCCAGATCTTAGCAACTCAGCACAATACGATTCTTATTTGATTCTTTCATGAGCCAAATTACTATGTGACCTTTTCCTTCTCAGTGGCCTCTTCTCATGCTTTTAGTCATGACTGAAAATAGGACACTTGGGAGAAATCTTGCCCTTTTCCTAATTTCAAATAAACACTTAAGGAGCCTTTGCTCCTATTTTAAAGATATACCTCCAGTAAGAGTTACTAGTACTTTGGCAGACCTTTATGACTAAAGATCAAATCAAGTATGTGTCAAAAGCTACTGAAGAAAAGGTCTCCCTTAGCTGTCCAACAATGGCTTTAATCCCAGGTACTGAGTTCTCTGTAGAAGATTTTCCTCCTGAGTTCCAAACTCTGTTCCGTGAGCACAGTAAAATGGATAGATCCTGCTTGGAAATATTGGAGAGTCTTCGATTTGGTATAACTTAAGATCTTTAGATTTAAACAACCAAACGATGTGAATGATCTTGCCTCAGTTAGGAGATGATGGGTAATACGAAATATCTTATTCATACTGTATGTCTATTATGAGTCAACAAGATTCTTATCATAGTCCTTCAGGAATCCAGGCTGATGGAGTGGCTACCAGCTTGAATACTGCTAATCCTCAGGTAGGGGAAAAGAGAATACGGTAAAGTACATGCCAGAAATCGTACTCATGTTTCATTGGCAAATGCAAGTCATATGGCTCCCAAAGTTGAAATGGTCAGAGAATCCATGTGCCTAAAGAGCTGGAATATTTGCAGACAGCTTAATGACGGCCACAATATGTGGTACTATTTCAAATACACCTGAGTATGAAACTTCCAAACTACTAACTATAAATTGAGATGCACATTTTTTTACCCCATTACTTAAGATTAGGAAAAGAAAACCATGATTAGCAGTCCAAGAGAAGACAAATTTGACAACTCTGCCTCAAGTGCCATTTACTTTCAACTGGACTACAACAAATGAAGATTGCTTCTCCTTTTAGTTAAATATGTCCTTCATGACAGCTGAGACATATTTGTTTAAAAAATCAGGCTCACATATAATACAACCTTGTTAACTGCCATCATAAAACACTGAACAGGGCAGGCAGGTTAGTCCCCAGGGAATAACAAAGAAAATGCCTTACAATTGAATAGTACTTTACAATTTAAAAATATTTTGATTTATGTCACTGTGGGCAGGCTCCTAAAATAGATTCATTAACATTTTAAAGGTGGGCAGGTAGATATGCAAATCTCTAAATAAATAGTGGGGGCCTGAAATTCACTAAGTCAAAATAATACCAATTTAGGTCTCATAAGAGCTAAGCTAATGGCCAGTCCCAACATTTACAAGGTCATATGACCTTGGGCAAGTATTCTGATATGGGTCTTATTTGCCTCATATGTAAATTGGAAAAAACACCTTTAACCAAGTTACTATGTAAGGTAATTATGAGAATCAAATGAAGAAATACACTTCCAAACACTTTTCAAATTGTAAAACAGGACTCCAAAATAAGAGGGCATCATGTGTCTTAGAGATCTTTGTCATTGGTAGCTGCATATAGTATGTGCATAAAACCACAAAGGCAAGACTCAGTTCTTTCCTTAAAATCAAAGTAACAGTTTGGAATCACCATATTAAGTCTTGCTGCAATTCAGAAGGAAGAACATAGCCCACTAGTGTTTTAACCAATATTATTTCCAGTCTTTTCAGTGCTGCAAAATTGTCCTTTTTGATGTTAACTTTAAATATCATGTTTCCCTTGCAAACTTCACCTAAATTTATCTTGTTTTATTTCTTTTCTACAGTGAGGCCCTCAGATAGCTCAAAGGAAATAAGGGATAAAAATCTTGTCTGTATCGGCATATATACCTGATTATTTATTTGCTACAAATTCGTACGTCATATAATATTGTGATAAATATATACTTGGTCTTGATTTTCAGTTCCTATATCCCTTGGAATTTTCCTGAGCGATATGAGTGTCTTTTGTTCTGAGAAGATTCTAGCTGATCCCCAAGATAGCTTCAGGATGGGAGCTTGTTGTCAGAAAGATCAAGGCATGATTGGAGGGTTGGAACTATCCCCTAATTTCCAGTTTAGGAAAGAGGAGACAGGCTGGAGATATTCAGTCACCAATGGCCAATAATCTAATCAATCCTACCTATGCAATAAAACGTCCATAAAAACTTCTACACAACAGGGTTCAGAAAACTTCTGGATTGGTGTACACATTGAGGTGCTGGGAGGGTGTCTGCCCATATTGTGTATGAAGGTTCTGTACCCCTCCCCTATATCTGTCCTATGCATTTCTTCCATTTGTCTGTTCCTGAGTTGTATTATTTATAATAAACCAGTAATAGTAAGTAAAGTGCTTTCCTGAGTTCTGCGAGCCATTGTAGCAAATTATTAAACATGGGGGTAGGGGGCCATGGGAACTTCTGAATTTATAGGTAGCACACGTATCAACCAGGAACTGGTGACTAGCATCTGAAGTAGGGACAGTCTGGCGGGACTGAGCTCTTTTCCTGCGCAGTCTGTGTGACGCTGGGTAGTTAGTGCCAGAACAGGGCTAAATTGTAAAACATCTATTTCGTGACCGGAGAATGGAAAAATGGTTGATGTGGAGGAACACACACACACACACACACACACACACACACACACACACACACACACACACAAACTGGTGTCAAAAGTATGAATAAAAACAGTTAAAATATGAAACACAAAACCACAGATAATATCAAAGTACTCTAAATAATGCTTATATAGGTAGTTGTGGTATCAACCACGAAATGTCCATTTTTAAGATCTCAAAATTTCTAAAGTTCTAAATTCACATATTAATTCCTTTTATTTTGTGGATAAAATTTGAACTAGAGATGTGGTCAAGTCCCAAAGCTAAGATGAGGCCATAGAGAGGTTTTGACTATAAACCTTCCAAGGCACAGATATGGGTGCTTTCAATAAAAGAAGATCCTTGCCTATTTTGTAAACATATTAATTAAAATGTACTATAGGCATAAGAACACACAGATCGGAGACACAGAAAAGGTAGCTTATTAGATAAAATATTAATAAAACACATCATAGAAGAGTGAAATATACAACACGACAATTTTTAAAAACAGATTAACGAAGCAAAAACAAAAAAGGATTACCTATCAATAAATAACAAAATCAGTATCTCACTTGACATATATTAAAATAAATTCTAGATTTAAACTAAAGAGTTGACAATAAGTAATAAAACCATGAAGTAAAAGAAAACACAATTTGTAGAAGTGAAATATAAAGAAAAATATTTGGATATGTACATACTTAAAGCGTTCATACAAGGTAAACAGTTTGTTCATAAGCAAACATGCAACAGAAGGAAATATGTTTTAAACAAACATAACAAAAGGTTAATATATTTAACATATGATGAGTCTGTACAAAAAAATTTAACTGGTCAACAAAACCAGGAAAACAGAACATGAACAATTCATAGATAAAATACAAATGGTTAATAACAAATGAAAAATATTCATTTTCTTTAGTAACCACAGAAGGGCTAAGGTAAAAGTGAGTGATCATTCACTCCGAACACCTGTGAAGATAAAATACATGTGAGGATATCTGAGGATCGCGAGAGTGCAATAAGTATTCTTATGAACTGTGGAAAGAATAAATTGATAAAAAATCTTAGGCAATATGTATCAAGAGTCTTAAAAAATTCAGACACTCTAAAGAAAGAATGGACAAATGGTAAACAGCATCTTTGAAGACAGACTGAATTCAAATCCCATCTTTACTTCCTATATGCTGTGTGACCTTCGGCCAATTACTTAATGTTTCTCAGTCTCATTTTTCTCATGTATGAAATAAAGATAAATTAGTCCTTTATAGGACTGATAGAACTGAAGTGTACAATGCATGCGAAGCATTGAAGCGACTGCCACATAACAAATATTCAATAAATCTTAGCTCTTACATTATCATTACCACTACCACTACCACCAAATCCACTCTGGACAATGACTAAAATATTAATGCAAGATTATAAATTCATAAGAAAAATGCAGAGAACTCTGAAGAAAAAGCTATAAGGAAATATACCAAACTTAACAGTGGTTATTATAGAATTATAGATGATTTTGCTTTTCTTTAGTAGACTTTATTAAGTTTTCTACAAAGAATATGGTACTTCTTAAAATAAAAACTTATTCTGAGCAAAAAAGGAAAAGCTCCCTCCTTGAGGTTATTATTTTTATTTCATAATAAATAAAATAAAACAAACAAAATCAAAGTAGTTTCACTCAAGTATCTCCTCAATGTGGAGTGCACTGTCTGCATTTATTCTAAGTTCCTATCTTCACTGAGGAATCCAAAGCAAATATTTAATGCAATAGGTATTTAAAAAAATAAAGAAACATCCTTCCCTGTAAAAAGATATCTATATCATCTGTCCCCAATTCCATTTAGCCAAAACCTAAGGAGACAAACAACAATATCAGAACTCCTATCTTGAGTTCAGAATCCAGAGAACGGGAGATCAGAAATCCCATATTCTTATGGAAGCAAAGGTATCAAAGTTCACTCTCCCTACTTCTGCCCCTTTTTGGAGTAAAACTTAGAAACAAAATGGCTGCACCAGGAGAAATAAGGTTTCTGTGAGGCATTTCCATGAGACGTTACAAAGCATGCTGTTAGCCTCCACTGGATCCCCTCTGCTACCTTCTCAGCTCTAGTAACAGGATAAACACAGTGACAGGAGCAGGTGATCGATCACTTTAGAAAGGTACCACACAAGCAGCCCTTTTTAGAACTGCGCTGGGGGATGGGGTGGGTATCAAAGCTCTTGTACCATCTGTCTGTGGAGGGGGAAAAAAACAAAACAAAACAAAACAAAAAACAGCTGGTGCAAGAAGTAGCAAGATGTTGGTCCTGGAAGTGACAAGATGGGAAATGACAGAAAACAGCTTTCACTTTTCCAACAGCAAAAGAAGCGTGCAGCCTCTGTTCCAGTGTTTGAAAACCTCCAGATGCTGCTCTCGCCTTGCATTTCCATATCTTTGTTCAGACAACATCTGAAAGCCTGCCTTTCTTTTTTCAAGCACTTTCTTTCTTTGGAGGAACATACAAAGCTATCGAAAGCAGACTTCTCCCCCCACCTCCCACCCCTTTCTCGTACAGGCAATGTGGAATGAATTTCAAGTGTCACTATAGAAGAAAAAATGGACACACAGCATCATGTGAGCCTCTGTGAAACTTTTCCCAGTTGTCTTTTTCAAGAAAAATTAACCATGTGCTCTGGGTTTTGTCATTTGGTAGTTAAACTAATGTTAGATTTGGAGAACTTCTAAGGAGCTCAGAAATAAGAACCTATAATGAGCAGTGTTGTGGGGGTGGGGGACCCAAAGCACGAACTGACTACTTGGAAAAGATAGGCTGTGCTTCTCTACCCACTGCACTAAACGCTTCCACATGCACACATTTCTCTCCACTTTAAATGCTGGGTTTATGAAGTCAGAAAGGAAGTAACATTATAAACAATACATATAGTCCAATGTCAGAATTTCAAAGGACTGGCATACAATGTTAATCAAATATTCTGATTTAGAGTGCTCCATATGCTAAACATATAAAACCAATTTTCTAAGAACTTAAGAATATGCATATAAAATCTGCTAGAATTACACTGAGTAAAATTTAAAATTTTATTTGATGTCACTGATCACATTTGGGAACGTCGCTGCTTCAGGCTCCAGCAACCTCTGTCTTGTCCTATGTAATTTTGCACAGCTGGTACACCGCTCCAATTACTCCTCCCTTTTTTGTCAGGTTAGCTCAGTCTTTATGACCCAAGCGGGGTTCCGTTTCCAGTGTACCTCCCAACGTCCCCTCTTTTAAGGAGTAACTTTCCCCTGAATTCAAATAGTAAATGTGAGTTATAACAGCCCTCTAGATAATCTCTGTTGAGGCGGATCCATCCACAACTCACAGTGAGCTTCCCAGGGAAAGAGGTCGAATCTTATTGATCTTTATATACCAGTCCTACCTAGCATAATGCATGACAATCATTTAAAAAAAAAAAAAACTATTAATCACTACTAAGTGTCAGTCTTCAGAGATTCAAAGCTTACAAGGAACACAGCTCCTATCCTCCCAGAAGCTTAGGCCACAGTATGAACCTTGATATAAAAGTAATAATTATAACATTAAGGTAATCTGGAAATACAGACCAGCTAACCATGGGAGATGCTTAAAAAATGTTGCCTAAAAAAAAAAAAAAAAAAAATCTTCACAATAGTCTTGAAGGTTGAATATGATTAGAAAATTCTACTTAGCTGTGTAATCTTGGGGAAGTTGCTTCTTTTCTCTGTGCCTCAGTTTCCTCATTTATAAAGCAGATAACATCATAACGTTTAAATGAGAATTAACTAAAATTATATTTAAAGTGTTTAGAATAAAATTTAGCATGTGACATGTATTAAACAGAAGTTAGATATTATTTGCTAATGGATCTTCCAATTTCTACTATAACAAAAGAGAAAATACTATATTCCTTGATGAATCTATTGAGGAAATACATTTCCAGGTTAATAGTCGATATTTTTCTCACAACCAATACCTAACCTGTAGGCAAATCCTGTCAGTTCTAATAGCCAAATTCACAATTCCGTCACTTCTTCCCACCTCTCCCACTCCCACCCTGGTCTAGACTGCCATCATTTCTCCCCTGGAGGATTCCTGCATTTGCTGCCTAACCAGTCTTCCCTGTTCCCACCTTGTTCCCTACTGTCAACACAGGAGCCAGTGACCATATGACATACAGCATGTGATTGCTCTACCCCAAACCCTCTCATGGTTTCCAAGCCCAAAGTCTAGAATGCTCTACAAGGTCTGGCCTAGACTTCCTTTCTTTCTGACTAATACTACTTAATTCTCACTCACTGACCTCTGGCCATGTTCCTCTCCCCTTTAAGCTTGCTTCTGTCTTAGAGACTCTGCACTTACTATTATCTCTGCCTGTAATGTCCTACTCCTTGCTATTCTCAAAGGCCAACCCCTCTGCCTTTCCAGGTCTCAAATGCTAACTCAGTGTTCCAATATTACCTGACCAGTAAAGCATTTTCTGAACATCTAATTTTAAAATAGCAGCATCCCCACCCAGGACTCACTGTTCCCTTTATCTGCCTTATTTTCCTCCACTGTTCATAATTGTACCTGACCTGTACTTGTTTTTTATTTGTTTAACTGTATATTGTTTATCTTCCCTTCTGAGAATGTAAATTCTACAAGGACAGAAATTTTAGGCTGATGTAGTCACTGCTATAACTCTGGCATCTAGAATGGAGTTGAGATCACAACAGATACTAATAAATCTTTGATGAATGAATGAAGAGCCTTATAAAATTACAAATGAAAAGAGGTACAAGATAATTCATTTTGCATTTATTTTTAATGACAGAGCTATGCCTACCACTTAATGAAGGGGGACAAGTTTTTAGCCTTTTCTTTCAACATTGCAAACAAAGTATTTGCATTGGCCATGATCATTATGGTCCTGACAGGGATAGTCTTCTGTGTCTGGTCTTCAATCCAGGTCATCAGAAGTTTCTCCATGTCTGATATAGGCCCTTCTCAAATTCTTGTTAGTGTCTGCCTTCGAAGAAGCAAATTCTTTACAGCTTCCATCACTTTGTTCTTTCTTCCAGATCACAGTTATGGTGGAATGGGAAATGCCTGACTGGCGAGCAATAATTATCACTGACTTTATACCTTCAATTTCTTTATCACTTTTAATTTTGTTTCCAGGTCAATCACTCGAAGTTACCTTTTACTGGCAACATTAGAAGTGGACTTTGTATGCTTCAGGGCCATGATGAACAAAACAAGACAATTAAATAAAGCACAAGACAAATTATACAATCAAGAGATGTAGTAAATACAAGATGTATGAAGCTGCTGCCTATATAACATTAAGTATATTGTTTTACAGCAAACTTTCTTTCAAAGTAGAAAGAGTACATTCTAAAATAAAAAGTAGAGCAAATACATAAACCAGTATTGTTTTTATTATTGTTATTATGTATTGTACATAATAGAATGTGCTCTACTTTTATACAACTGGTCGTGCAGTAGGTTTGTTTATACCAGCAACACCACAAACACTTGAATAATGAGTCGCAGTAAGATTTTAGAATGGCTACAGTGTCACTAGGTGACAGGAATTTTTCAGCTCCATTATAATCTTCTGGAACCACTTTTGCATAAGTGGTCCATCATTGACTGAAACTTTATGTGGCCCATGACTATATCTAAAGAACTCCTACAATTCAATACCAAGAAAAAAATCCAAATAAAAAATGGGCAGAAGACCTGAATAGACATAGTAGACATACAGATGGCCAAAAGACACATGAAAATATGCTCAACATCATTAATCATCAGGGATATGCAAATCAACATCACAATGAGATATCATCTCACATTTGTCAGAACAGGTAGTTAAACAGTGCATGCCTGTATGTGTATTATCCTTTACAATTTCCCTTTGCTACTACACATATTCCTTTAGTTGAGCCTCATAAAAATTATGTTTGGTGGGCAGTGAGAAAATAACCACCACCATTTTATAAAGAATAAAACTAAGGGTGAGAAAAGTAAATGGTTTATGTGGTCAACACAGCCAATAAATAGCGGGGGGAAAAATGAAATGAGGACTGGACCAGTTCCACTGCCCTTCCCAGCATCCTGGTTGGACTCCTAAGTATGTAAAAACCACCATGTACTTAACCTTAATAATTCACTGGCTCATGGAACATAATACTCATTTCTTCCCCCCTTCAAACATATGCAGGTAAACCTGATAATTACATCAATGTGCATAAGGGAACAAGAAGTGTGAAGAGTTGTTCTATATTTTATTTTTATATTTTAACGCTACTTGTTTACTTTTTATCAGAATTTTCTTTAAATACAATAGGCAGCAGAGTACATCCATTCTGACACTGGCATGTGAATTCTAAGGTATGCTATGGGGACATATAGATGGGATCAAACAGAACAACAATGATTATTTACTGTCCAGTTTATAAGAAATGAGGTAAAATAAATGTAGACTACTCTTTCAATACATTGTTTAGATATCACAAATTCCTTTTACTAAAAAAAAAAGGCTTGTTGTTGCTTGCCAAATTGTGCATAATTTTTGTCCTGGGTTTGGCATGCTGTGACCCCAACCAGTGCTGACAGACACACAAGATCCTTCCTCTTCCTGTGTCCTGTACATCCACCAAACTGTCACTGCATGTTCACTCCATATTTTATAACACTGACGTTTCTAGACAAACTACTGTCTACTTTTGGAACACCCTCATTTTAACCTGTCAAAATTCTTTTTTGCCCTTTAAAGACAATGTGTTCATCTATATCATGATATTTCTTGTTATTCATTGAACTCAGTTTTCACATCATCCCAGCCTTATGTTATAGTCAACTACATCTTTCATAGCACTCAGAACTCTTCTTTTCCTGCAAATGCAGCCACAGTCTCAGTCTTTAAGGATCACAGTTGAATCTTGGTCAGCTTAGAGTTTTGATGAAAAATTTTAACTGACTTTTTTTTACATTTAACATTTTCTTAAATTATCAAAATGCTGCACTTACGCTAGAGTAGACAAGAAAAGTAGATACTCCACAGGTACTGGGGTACAACCAAGAGGCTTTGTCCCCTCTACAAACCTATCTCTGAATTCTTACAAGTCAGTGTGCCTTGACTGCACATCTGCCAATGAGCCTTACAAGGCAATTGTTTCTTTTCTGCTTTGTCCACCAGTTCTCAAGTTACCCTGGGGAAAGTATCTTATAACAAATCACTCTATATTACTTTCTTCATAAGTGCTCCATACTGAAGTTGAAATAAACATAATCAAGAGTTAGAAAAGATTATAACTGATGTATTTCATTGTAACCTTTTCATACTGATATCCAGAGATAATTCTCATAACAAAGTAAACCAGTACAGCTATTGATAGGAAATTTTAGCTAACTACGACCACCAGTTTATAGTATTTCAAGTGCCATTCGAAGTCAAACTGATGTTGGCCTCCCCAGCATTCATCCCACCCTTTCCTCACAGTGCTGGGGTCAGGCCACTTGAGGAACTGACTCTGTATCCAGGCTTAGTTAAGCCCATTGGTGTCCTTTCATCTTCTTTGCTGGCAACTGGTCAGGAACTTAGGCCTATGCCAATCAGCACATGCCAGTCCAGGGTGAAAGTTTTTGTGCTTATACCCTAAACTTGTCCAGAGAGACAGAAGGGGAAGACTTTTATTCTCTGTCTGGGGGAGAAGTCAGCTTGCTTTCAATCTCTCTCAAGCTCCCCACACACACTCCAACCCTTCTGCAATTAGAATTAAGCAAAGCACGTGGCCCCAACTGCTACAGGTAGCCATTCATAAAAAGCTGTGAATATTAAGACATGAGATAGACATTAACTGGGATTCTGAAGACACGTACTTCATTAAATCACTAAACCAACCAACAACCCTGAGGTCCTGCCTGTGGACTCCCAGTTATGTGAGCCAATAAATTTCCTTATTGCTTAAGCAAGTTCGAATCTGGTTTTCTGATATTCATGGTTGAAAGTATCCTAAGTTACACATTATCAAATGGAATTCTCTACAAGTGAAAAAAATCAGTTTGGTACTCCTGTCAACACCATACTTATATTCAAAGCCATATAACAAAACTTAAATTTAATAGGAGATTGACCTTATCATTAAAAAAAACAACAACAATATAACTTTAGTTGGGTAATCAAAGTAACACAAATCATTAACATAAAATAGCATCACATGAAGCAACTCAATGAAAAGACAGTAAAAAAAAAAAAAGAAGAATCATTACCGAAGTATGTAAGGTGAACAACCTAGCTACAAAACTGTTCCTTTAAAGCATAGTACCTATACTTCAAACAGTGCCAACATCTTCACCCAATGATAAAAGCAAAAATATGGCTTCCTGCACATATGTGAATAAGAGATGGAGTTATTAAAAAGAGATGTGCTCTAGGTCCAGACAGCATGCCAGAGTAGGAAAAAAAAATTATGTAAACCCTGAAGACCTTGATTCAACTCTCCTCAACGTTACCTTTTCCAAATCATTCTAAGTCCAAGGTAATAAGCAATAAATCCTCATTGAGACAATGTGTCAATTGCCAGGCTCAGACATCAGCTCCCCTATTAAACTCCAGAAGCATCTTTCTGTCTGGCCTTGCCTTCCTCTTTGTAAAAGAAAGAAGTTAGTTGTATGTGTTCCTTTAAACTTGGAATACTGGGTCACTTAACCAAAGGTTCTGTTTTCTACTGTGTCCACTGAGGATTTCGATCTTAATTTCTAGACCACATACTTTGATATTTATTCATAAATATTTATGAGGTACCTACTATGTGCCAGGTACTGTGCCATCTCCTGAAGAAATGAAGAGATTTAATATAATCTTTACCTTCAGGGAATGACAGAACTATGGGAAGGCTGTTATAAGTATAAAAATTAAATCCTAATATTTTATAAAGTATCTAAGCCCTAAGTCTCAGTTTTTTAAGATTAAAGAAATGAATTAGTATGATGATCTCTAAGTACCAGATAAATTTTAGAACTAGAAAGAAACTGTGCCTCAAATCAGAATAAGATGTTCTAAGAGGGTAACAGGGAGCAGTTTCCCAAAATCAATTTTAAAAGATTGTGCCTTTAAGTCTGCCAAAACTTCAGATTCATGATTCTCACCCTAGTTCTTCCTTGCTATTTCTACCAATAAAGCATGAACAAGTCAGAAACCCCTGCTGATGTGCCTTGCTAATCATATCCACTTAACCTGGAAACGTTTCCTAGTTTCTCTTTAATTAGATTATTATCTTTAAGTGAACAGAAAACGTGCTATTTATAAGTTGTAAGTCTCTGATGGCTTAAGATGTATTACACACATGTGTGTGTGTATATGTGTGTGTGTGTGTATCAAGCAAAAATACATATGGAACTGAATTTTCAAATTCATAATATGATAAAATATGGGAAATCTATACCTCATTCCTTGAAAATTGTTCTGTCAGCTTCCCCAAATGTACATATAACTACCAAGTTTTTCACAATCCTCTAACAACTTTTCCTTTAAACAGCTGATTTTTTTTAAAAATTTAACATTAGACAAGTTAAATGTCTTTTAACCATTATTTGAAAATCTCCCTTTCAGTAGTTTTACTCTCTCCCAAAGCAGCTTTTAAATCAACTAAGTTTTCACAGCTATTTAGATCTTTTGAACTTAAAGATTAAGTGATTTACAAATAAGGTGAAATGTAGAGAATGTAAACATTAACAAGACCTGTGACTCTGAGCAAATACCACCTTCAACTTTTCCATCCCCTCCTCCCAAACACACACAGAGTAATCACATACTAATTATCTCATTCTAGATTTTTCTTAAGGAACTTGAAAATATCATTAGCTTTACCACCAGCCAAATACACACTACTGACTCGATGAATGTGTCAGCTAAAAATCAAGTATTGTCTCTCTCAATTCTTAATTTTCAGTTTTTTAAAAAAAAAAACCTTAAGTTCATCTTTAGCCCTGTAAATCTTATTTTGACCACTGCCCCAGTAGTTAAAATCCAGGCATGTCCTGTTTCTTCCACCCACCATATTTATGATCCCTCCTTTTTGTCATCATTTGAAACCATATCTTCATCCCAGTTAAGAAAAAATCTGAAAAATATATAGCTAAGGATATACAATTATGAAATGACACAGTTATATCCAGAGTATATAACATATTTTCTTAACCACTGACCTTGGAAATAGTTACAAAATTAATTATGAATCTTGATGATTATAATGCTACCTAAGCTATGTTTTTCTACTTGTTCACAAATGGATCATAGGAGACCAAACCAAAAACTTTGCTGAAGTCCAATGAATTGTGTCTTTGACATGTCTATCCCCACAGATCCGCTTAAAAAAAAAAAAAAAAAAGAATTAGTGAATTTATGCTGGCTTTCTGTAAGGACTGCCCTCTTATCTCAGAATTTACTTATTTTATCACTTATTTTAAAATACTGTCCAGAATAAAAAGTTACAATCCAGATAAAAAGTTACAAACTTTAGCTATGCCATTTTTATTATTAAAGCAAAATACTGGCTAAATGATAACAATGAGTCTATAACTCGGTAGTCTTAAAGTCCATTCTCTGCAGGTAGGTATTACAAGCTGTTCTTTCACCTTGAACTTCTATTTCATCCGTCAAATCTCATTTTCCCCAGTTTAGTTAGAAGATCATTTTTCTTACAGAGAGGTCAAATGCAAAATTGGAACTAATGAATCCTGCATTCTCTGTCACCCAGCACTGTACCACCCACTACTGGCAGTAATCACCATTCTCAGAACAAAATTTACAAGAGTCTCTGCTTTTTTTTAAGGTCTTTGAAATTTGTTAGTACTAACTCCTTTCCCAGCCTGCACTGAACAAGCCTTCCAAAATCTAAAAGCTAAAGTTTCAGTTGACCCAGCTTTATGTTGCGCTAGTGCAATACAGAAGGCTGAGTTGAATGCCCACCTTCTCTTTAGTTCTCAGGAATCAGTGCCCACAGCCAATGGATATAGTCAGCCATTACCAATTTTTTTGTTGTTCTTTTAAAGGAGGCAGGAAAAAGAACAATCCCTTGTAACAGATAACTGGAGACACTGGTTAAGAACTGGTGCCATCTGCCATTCTGCATAGGAATGATGTTGAAGAAAGGTTAGAGATGGGGCAGATGGGAACTCTTAATCATCTGCTTTTATTATTTTGTTCCTGTTTGATGAGAGTTCACAAAGATATTTTCTAATGTTCACTAGAATTAAATGTCCCACAGGTGTTTTTTCTATTTTTTGACTAAATTAAATTTGTTAAACTGTACACAACTGACATTTTACCCATAATTATCTGACTTAGCTCTTTATAAAAAATTTAAATACAGAATCAGGGACAGGTAAAAGATATACAATTACAACAAAATCTGAAGCTCTAGTGACAGAATACAAAGCTCTTTTTGATTCCATCTTTTTGACTAACTCCTGACATTCCAGCTTTCCCAAATTATGCTCCAGTCATTCTAATCCATTTGGGGGTCTCTTATCATACCAAAATGAATCATGTTTCTTTGTGCAGATCATTCTGACATAAAGATTATTTTGAAAAAAAATATTGTTTCCATGCAATTACTATAGTAGGTACAATCTGAACATAATGTGAATTTTGCATTTGCTTATATACAATTTCTTATGTAAGAAATATCAAGTGAATTCAGAAAACTGCAACCAGTTGAACTGAGCTGAGCAGGAATCCACAACTCACACGCATGCACATACTCAAACATATCTACCAGCTACCTCAGTTCACTTGTGCCTCATAAGCCACTGGCATCTATGTGTGGTGTTACAAATTTCTACCTATTTCAAAATACCCTTTTCCCATCATTTAACAGTAATTCATAAGCTGTAATTCCTTCAATACCCCTTACACAAGCCAGCCTCAGTCTTTTCCAACATACAGTGCCATGGTTGTAACCACTTAACATTTGGAAACCATACAGCTATTTTTATTGTTTTGTATTGTTTCCTTGGTCATTAATGAAGTTTTTCGGTGACAGCAAAGAAATCAGATCTACAAGAAACATGTCTTGCTCTAGGAAAGGAATTAAAGTGTCCATCACTGGGCTTTGTACATAGCAGGCTCTCAATAAACACTTGGGGAAGATGGAGAAAAGTTCATTAAAACCCTTTTCCAGAAGACATTTGGTACTCTTTTGAGGTAAATTGTGCAAAAATTAAAAAAAATGTCATTTACATAGCCCTTCTGAATTTATAATACCTTTTTTCACCTGTTATTCACTCTTGATGACTGTAACAAGTAGAAAAAAAACAATTACCTTCACTTTAGACATCAGAAACAGAAGCATAACCAAATTAAGCATTTTTCCTTAAAGTCCCACAAGTAATTGTGGTAAAACTGGATCTATAACCCATGTCTTCTGATTTGGCCACTATCCATATAACTACTCAAGCAGGGAGAAAACATAATGACAGAAAATTATGAGGTATTAAAATTTTGCCTGTTTAGAGTTCAAAAATAAGTTATTTTTAAAGAAGTTTCACAGATCCCTCCCCTTTCCTTCAAATGCTAATGAAAATATCTAATTTACCAGACAATATAGTTTGGTAGACCCCTGATCATATTCTATTGAGACTGTTAACCCTATTACAGAGAAAACTCTCATGGGTAGGCAGTAGACATAACCTACAGAGCTCAGGTCCCCTCACGCACTCCAAGTGCTTTCTGTCCGGAATGCCTTTCCCTCACAGATCTACAAGACTTTCTCCTTTACCTCCCAGAACTATCTGTTTTCAAGTCACCTTGTTCAGGTCTACCCTGACCGCATTATTAAAAATTTCAATATTCCCCAACTACGATAAAGCCATTTTACTCCTTACATGCTTTCTTTTCTTAAATTTCACCTTCCAAAATACTTTAAGATTTATGCATTTTTTCCTATATTCTCCATTATAATTAACACTCCACAAGAGTAGAAATTTTTATGTATTGGGTTTGAATATCCTTAGAACAGTGTCTGACATGTGGAAGTAGTACAATAAACATCTGCTGAACAAATGAATACGTGTGTGCATGTACAGCCAAGGTTCTCTATGCCATCATAAGAATAAAATTAATAATCTCAAATGTACAGAACCAAGCATCTTTAAGAAACTTGCTCAAATACATGAAAACTAAGTAAAACATCTGGGCTCGTGCTGAAGGGCAGCTTTCCTGCACATGTGGTCCATTCAAAATATGAGACACAGGTTCCCACCTGGGGAGCACGTAGAATTACAAGAAGTGTTTTTTAAAATATTAGTGTGATTCATATTGATAGTTGGAGGCAGGTTTCCTGCACACAGTCAGCATTCTACAAAGAAAGAATAACCAAATCACACTTTTGCAATAACAGCACCTGCAACAAAGTCCTTTCACAGAGAGCTGTGGGAAGGAGAGCAAACTGGGCATGTTCAAAAAGAATCCATGAATGAGAAGGCAAAGTTCAATAAAATTACACCAAATTGTTTCACCATAAAACCTCTAAAAAAAGCAGATATTAAATTGTTTCTGCCCGCCTATGCACTCAAAGCCTACCTTAGTTTAATAAACCCAAGTGTCAAGCTCATTCTCTTTTCCACTGAGCTTTACAATATGAACTAATAATGTCTATCTGTGGGTGTCTAATTTCAAAAGGACTTAGCACACAAAAACTTGGTTCCAAGGCATATTGATATGGTCCACTTAATTTCACGTCAAAGCCAACATTTCATAAATATAAAAAGGTATCTGCATTCCCAAATAGATGGTAATACTATGCCTACTGTTTGAATATAAAATTTAAAAGATCAAGTGACTCTCATTCTTATGTTATCACCTCATGCCTCTCCAAACCTCTAATTTCTCCTAAAAAGGTTATTGTAAGGATTAAGTGCACAATACCAGTTTATTTTCTAGTTTAGGTTGCAGATTATAAGAAACTCCTAGAGAGACTGTTAAATCTCAACATTGCTGCACATTTAGAATCACCAGAAGAGCTTAAAGAAACGATGGCCAGGCCTGCCTAGCAAATATGCTGGTTTAAATAGTCTGGAGTTGAGCTTCAGTATATATATTTTTTCTAGGATGGGAATTTATTTTACTTTGGTATATTCATGCTAAGTCCAGCAATGATTCTTTGTGGGTTTTTTTAATAATTTTATTTTTCAGTTATAGTTGGCATACAATATGATATAGTTTCAGGTGTACAACATAGTGATTAAACGTTTATATAACTTAAGTGGTCATCCCAATAAATGTAGTACCCACCTGACACCAGACATAGTTATTACAATATTATTCACTAACTATATCCCTTATGCTATACTTTACAACCCCATGATTATTTTGCAAGTACCAATTTATACTTCTCAATCCCTTCTACTTTTTTACCCATCCACCCTAACCACCCTCCCATCTGGCAACCATCAAAATGTTCTCTGTATCTGAGTTTCTCTTTTGTTTGTTCATTTATTTTGTTCTTTAGATTCCATATATAAATGAAATCATATGGCATTCATCTTTCTCTACCTGATGTACCCCACTCAGGACAATATCCTATAGGTCCATCCATGTTGTGGGAGATGGCAAAATTTCATTCTTTTTTATGGCTGAGAAATATTCCATTCTATATATGTACAACTCTTTTTTATTCATTCATCCATTGATGGATACAAAGATTGCCTCCATATCTTGGCTACTATAAAAATGTGGCAAAGAATATATGGATGCGTATGTCTCTTTGGGTTTCTTCAGATAAATACCCAGAAGTGGAATTACTGGGTCATTCTTTCCCAT
The DNA here is from genome assembly GCA_030015415.1 of Cynopterus sphinx. Taxonomy (NCBI): domain Eukaryota; kingdom Metazoa; phylum Chordata; class Mammalia; order Chiroptera; family Pteropodidae; genus Cynopterus; species Cynopterus sphinx. Next base: position 85,541,847 of record CM057379.1, on the reverse strand, counting down.
TTTTTAATAGCCTTTTTTTAAAGTCCATTTTGTCCAATATAAGTATGGCTACCAAGCCTTTATTTGTTTCCATTTACAGAAAATATTTTTTTCTATCCCATTACTTTCAGTCTGTGTATGTCTTTCAATCTGAGGTGAGTCTCTTGTAGGCAGCCTATGTAAAGGTCTTGTTTTCTTATCCATTAAGCCACTCTATATCTTTTGATTGGAGTATTTTTTTTTTACTAATTGTTGATAGATATGTAGTTAGTTCCATTTTATTATTCATGTTTTTTTTTTATCTTTTTTCTTCTTTTTCTTAAAGAAGTTCCTTTAACATTTCATGTAGTACTAGTTTGGAGTTGATGAATTCCTTTAGCCTTTTCTTGTCTGGGAAGCTCTATATCTGTCTTTTAATTCTAAATGATAGCTTTGCTGGGTAGATAAATTTTGGTTGTAGGTCCTCGCTTTTCATCACTTTGACTATTTCACACCAATCTCTTCTGGCCTGCAAAGTGTCTGTTCAAAAATCAGCTGACAATCTTATAGCAGCTCTCTTGTAAATAACTAACTGCTTTTCTCTTGCTGCTTTTAAGATTTTCTCTTTGCCTTTAACCTTTGGCATTTTAATAATGATGTGTCTTGGCGTGGGCCTCTCTGGGTTCATCTTGTTTAGGACTCTGCATTTCCTCAGCTTGTGTGCCTATTTCTTTCACCAGTAAGGGAAGTTTTCCATCATTATTTTTTCAAATAAGTTTTCTATTCTTGCTCTCTCTCTTTTTTCTATCTGTTACCCCTATGGGGTGAATGTTAGTATGCTTGATGTTATCCTAGAAGCCTCTTACACTATCCTCATTTGGGGGGATCCTTTGTTATTTCTGCTCTTCTGATTAGATGTTGTATGCTATCGTATTTTCTACATCACTGATTCGTTCCTCTGCTTCAATGAATCTACTGTTGACTCCTCTAATGTACTCTTTATTTTAGTTATAGTCTTCTCTATTTCTGACTGGTTCTTTTTTATGCTTTCTATCTCCATTATGTTTTCTATTTATTTACTGAAGTTCTCATTGAGATCACTGAGCATTCTTATAACCATTGTTTTGAACTCAACATCTGGTAGATTGCTTTTCTCCATATTGTTCTTTCTCTGGAGCTTTGTTCTATTCTTTCATTTAGGACATGTTTTTCTCCTTACTTTGGCTGCCTCCATATATTTGTTTCTATGTATTAGGTAGGGCTGCTATGTCTCTTGGGCTTAGTAGAGTGGCCTTATGTAGTAGATGTCTGATGGGGCCCAGTGGCTCAGTCTCCCTGGTCACCTGAGCCAGGTGCTCCAGTTGTGCCCCTTATGTGGGCTGTGTATGACTTCCTTTTATAGTGGAATCTTGGTTGCTGTTTGTATATCAGTAGGAAGGACTGACCCTCAGGCTGATTGGTTGTGAGGACTGGCCATGAGAGCTCAAGGACTACAGCGAAGGAGCTGTTGTGCAGGGACTGATCCTACGAAGCAAAATATGCTTTAGCAACATTCTGGTGCTACTCAGTCTGCCCTTTGGGTATGTCATTTGTGGAGGTGGTTGGGTGGTGCTCTGGTATAGCCTGAAGCTGGCCACCAAGTCTGCTGGTTCCAGGACAACTTAGGATGGGCTCTGGTAAGACCAAGGTCAGCCGCTGCTTGTGCCCTGCCCAGGGCCACATGTTATGAACTACAAAGTGATATGCAGATGGTTTTCACTTGTGCTGGGTTTGAAGATGACTAGGAGAGGCTATAAAGTGAGGCTGGCTGCTGCTAGTGTGGGGCTTGAGGCTGTTTAGCAAGAGATGCAAAGAATGCTGAAGCATGATGCTGCTTGTTTGGGTTTTGTGAAACTATGAGAGATTTTAGGAAAGTCTGCAACATGAGCCAAGGCAGACTGTTTGTATGAACAAGCCATTGGAAACAGCTCAGGTGGACCCAAAAGTTGGGTGGGGTGGGCTCTGAGGGAATCCCCAGGGCAGGGAAAAAAGTATTAGGTGGGTTGATGGATACTCAGATATGATGTCTGCCTGTGTGTGAAGCTGGGTGAAGGGAGGGCTCAACAAAGAAAAAACAGATCCTGCTAATGTTTCTGTTGGGGAGAAGGCTGCTCCTCCAGCCCTGTTCTCAAAGCCACACAATTTATTTCCTCCCCATATGTCCCTGGTGCCTTCTGAGGCGCTGTCCAGTGCTAGAGTTCAGAACAAGTGAGTCCATCAGGGAGTAAGTTCATGTGTAATCTCTTTAAGAGGCACTCCCTCAGCCCTCCATCTCACTCAGTCACAATCTCTACCGGTTTTCACAGCCAGAAGTTGTAAGGAGTTCTCACTCTGGCACGGTAACCCCAGGCTAGGGAGACTGGTGTGGGACCAGGACCCCTCACTCCTCAAGGGGAACTTTCACAGCCAAGATGTCTGTCCCAATTTTTAACCACCACTGGATGTGGGGCCTGTCTGTTTCAAGTCTCTGCCCCTCCTACCAGGCTTGAGGTGGCTTCTACTATATGTGCTTAGTTGTAGGACTTCTGTTCAGCTACACTTCAGGCAATTCTCAATGACATTTCTTCTGTAGTTTAGCTGTAATTTTGACGTGATCATGAGAGGAGGCAAACACAGTGTTTACCTACTCCATCATCTTGACTGAAGGCCTTTAGTATTTTTTTTAAGTGTTCTAATTCTGGTTTATTTCAACATGATGTCAGGTTTGAAAATTCAAAATTTAGATTCTAATACCCAGAGTTAGTAGGTCTGGAGTAGAGAACGTTATTTTTTCACAAGCACCCCTACACGATGCTTAAAATTAAGTAGCATGAGAAACACTAAAAAACAAAACAAAACAAAACAAAACAAAACAAAACAAAACTTAAACACTTTCATTCTCTTTGTCTCCAGATGAAGTTAAGGAACTAATATTTTATTGATTCTGGCTAAGTGCCAGGCCTTCTACACCCATGATATCAGCCAATATTCCCAACAACCCTGCAAGGAAGCCCTCACTCACCACGCATAACCTACACAAACACAATCTACACAGAATACAACCAGGCTTTTCTCTGAGACTCAAAGAGGCTTAGCCACTTGGCCCTGAGTGCTAGCTTCTCTGACAAAGGAAATGAGTAGGCAGCCGAGGCTTCTTGTAGCATATCTCACTATGCTGGCAGGCCTCATGCACTATGCTGTAGATTTATGAAGGGGATTCCACAGTCCCTAAGTACACTGCTTTTTGTGACAGAACACCTGCAACAATCTCTATTCAACAGATAAATAGCAGTACCCTGGCAGTGTCAGTGACTACCACTCATGGAATTTACAGACTTCTGTGGAAGGAGTTCTAGGAATGAATGCTTTATTATTTATTATTATTAATATAAAAACTGACTTACACTAGAAGATGCTTTCCTTTCAAGAACAGCAAAGTGGTTTTCCAACTCAAATTACTTGGCTCACATTAGAGAAAACAGAACTTTAGGAGAGACAGACTGAGTGACTGTGCACAAGCAGAAAACATCAGAAGAGCAATTGATAACCTAAAGTGCTCCTGACCTGAAAGCATCCAATAACTTTCAGTATATTTTGGGTTGTCAAGCATGATCATTGACTTACCAACTGGAATTGTATGAGTTGGAAAGCAGAGAAATATAGAAAACAACCAGAAAGAACTCTAATGTTCCAGAAGACCAGCAACAGCAATCTGATGATAGCAGCAGATTAGGCCCTTGACCTTCTATCCCTACTGGCAGCTGATGGCCTTGACTCTGCGGTGCTTTGTTGGGCACACAAACTAAAGAATGATTTGTGGAACAACTCTCAAGTATTAAGTATCCCAGAAAGCGGAGGGCAAACATGAGATGAGAAATAAGAGGAGGAAGAACCCTTCCGAAAAATGTCCTCCTTAACAGTCTCAGTAGGTATTTAATTTCTATTTTTTCCTCTTCTTTGAATTCACAAAGGCCAAATCTTCCAGTCAAATTAGAGTGCAGCAAAGCATTAAGACAGCATTCAACAGGTTTAATTGCTGTGTAAATGAAAGAAATTATTATTCATTCATGACATTTATTTCAGATTCGGTGCTAGTTGCTTTTATATGAAGTTGGGAGTGGGGGGAGTAAAACTTAGATGGGGTGAGAGGAACAAGAACTAGGATATATAATTACAGCTATATTTCTTTGCCAAGCATTATGAGCCTAAACAAAAAGTACTTGTTTGCTCTCTTGAGAAAAAGCATGTGATCCATCAGTGGTGACTCTAAAGAAAGCCTCCACTCTCCTGACACATGGCCAGACTTGATAGGTATACCAATACTTGAAATGCCGATAACAGGGGGCTTATTAAGGCTACAAAGCCTCGCAAAGCCCATTGTGGTTCAGAAGTCCTGAACTCTGGGAACAATTCTAGCAGTCAGGCCCTACAAAGTAATAATAGATGCCCCACTGTACCCTGAGAGAAAAGAGCCAGTTGATACTATCAGGATTACCAGATAATGCATCTTTTCTAATGAATTTCCACAGAGTTTAAACATCTCCCACCAGCAGAAAAGAAACGTGCATACACATGTGCATACACACACACCCCAAACTAAATCACATGTGGTATTTATTTTTAATTCAGTTATGCTGTCCAGTGGAAGGCACTGCAGGACAGGGTGCCTCAGGAGGCTAGTTCGAAACAGGAAGAATTTTCTACCCACAAATCAAAATACCACTAAATGAGAGATAATTTGTTAACCTGAATTGTTAAAACTCAATGATTTTATCACAATATAGCCACTACAAACTATAATCCCACCAAAATGCTCTAGGTTTTCCAGATTTTTTTGAATAAAATAAAACACCTAATCAAAACATATCCTCATCCTGATCCAACATATTCAACACAAACATATGAGAACACACATACACATGAGAACACACAAACGAACACAGATATTTTTGGCACCAGTTATTCTTAAATCTTCCCTAAACCTCCAAATACTAGCTTTAAATTACCACAATACTACAGCAGTTAGGAATAAGCAGAAACAGCTCAGTTTGTTTTAAAACCTGAGACCACACAAGTTGTAGACAAGAAGTTATTGTTAAGCAATTTACATAGATTTAAGGACCAAGAGCAATAATGAGAGGTAATGACAATGAAACTGTGATTGATAACGTTGAAAGTTTACTTGCACAATTAGATGCCCGGTTTAATGTACTGAACTAATGAGAAAAAGAATTTTTTGTAGATCCCTCAAATATTCACTGAGAATAACTAGTACTCAGATATTGAAATAAGCTCCGTTTCACAATGTAACTTTGGGAAAATAACTGCTATATTTCAGCCTCAGTTTCCAAGCTTGTAAAGTAAAGAGTTGAGACTAGATGATTTCCAAGGTCCAAGCATATTTAGTTCTACAATAAAACTAAGAAGTTGGCACAGAAATTTCCCATATAGTCCCTATCCCCAAATATGCATAGCCTCCCCTATTGTCAATATCGGCCACTAAGATTATACCATTTTTACCAAGGAAGAACCTAGGTTGACACATCGTAAACACCCGAAGTTCTCTGATAACTTCCTAGGGATTGAGATTATCATATTGTTTAATAATTACCTCATTATATTTCAACTGATAAGCTCTTAGAAATACGTATAAAGTTTCATTTCTTCTATTTCATGTGGTCGACAACACATACTTTTTTCTAAATGTGTTAACAGTGGTCTCTTTCCTTAAATACTTTAAAGAGTTCTCATCCAAGGGCTACCTCCTGGTGAGTCCACTTGGGATATATTAACAACCAGCTAACTCTTATTTTTATCAGATTGGGTTTCTTACAGTGAACTCCTCTGTCATGATTCTGACAGAACATCTGGGAGAACTGGGGATCACAGCTCATTCATTCTAGGAAGGCCAATGGGAAAAACAAAATGTTTAATTTAAACTGTGTGGCCCAGATCTGCATTCCATCTTACCTTTCTAAAATGCTTTTCCATACTCTATCACCTTAGCATGTCTCCCTGGACCTCAAAACATTTTACTAACAGCACAAATAAAATTAAACTCTCCTATGCAGTGAAAGGAAGTGGGAATCAAAGGTTCCTATACTGATGTCTCCTGGAACGTCAAGACATAACTGTGCTCACAAGTTGCTACATTTTCAGCTCTATGTTCCAACCCTTAGGTCCCCCTTCATTTTCACTAATTAATGACTTTCAAATGAATTAAGCACAAGATTTCTCCTCTCTTCATAATACACATATCCTTACTAAAAGACACATTTCTTTTTCCCACTATGCAGTATTTCCCCTATCAAGTCCCTTTCGGCTCTCTTCTTTCAGCCTTAAACTATATAATATGGCCACCAGCATTCAGAGCTAACATTCCAGTGGACACTTACAATGTGTCAGGTACATCTATCTAAACATCTTTTTACAGATGAGGCATTTAATCCTCACCAACCATCCTATGAAATACAAATTATTATCCCTATTTTACAGATGAAGAAATTGAGGCACAAGGAGGTGAATTAGCATGCGCAAATTCAGACTGTGGCTTTGAATTGTTCTTTTTGTTTTTAAATTACTTTCATTCTATAGGGAAAACAGATTTACTCTTTTTTTTTCCATAGTCTACTTGATATCTAGTTGCACACAGCTAAAAGGTAGGAGTGACTATTAAGGATACCATCTAAAACCTCAAAATAGAAACAACCAATGGAACCATGAGCCTAGTTGCATTTATAACTGAAATTGATGAGCCAGTTACAAAAATTCTTTCCTCTCTTCTTCCCTGTCATCCCATATAACAAATATTTATTAAATAACTATAACACATCAGACGCTATGCTAGAAGCTGTCTGTTGTCTAATGGCTATTCTAAGGGGTTCAATATTTCATTTTGGATCATGACGTCAACATATTCCTACCTAACTACAAATTTTGCACATAGGAACTGAATGTGATCTTTGAAATTTCCTCAAGACACTTAAGAATGTTAGCATTTTTTCACACAGGTTTCTCGAGGCATAACTGACACACAATGATAATAGACATATAATACACTACACATAAGGTGGCAGAATGGTCAACACACTCACTCCCCAGAGAATATCAGCTTACTCTCCTGAAACGTTACATTTGGGTGCCCTCACACAGTGCTGAGAATTAGCAGAAATTCACCAAATTCAAGCCCTGGTTACCTTGTGTTGCAGATGATTACATGGTACAAACTCCTGGAGTCACAGGACCGTGAATGAGTTTAACAGACCATACTAGGAAATTTATTGCAAACTATTTTTCAACCTACATACTAGCAACATCATCTTGCTCAAAGTCATGACACACTCAAAGTCTGTCTTTACATATCGTTTTCCATTTTTTCCTGCCCTTTACCCATCTTTACTCTCTTTTACTTATTCACGCCCCACCCTTCCTTTCATTAAAAAGTGCTCCTAGGGAAAGGGTTGTTGAAATCATTCAAGCTGTTAGCAAACCACTGAGTTAAGTGAACTTAATGTAGTACCACTCCCAAGAGTACTGGAAATTAAGCAGGAAACCAATGTCTAACTTTTCAGTTTAGACAATCATACTTTGAAGGGGGTGCAGTGGTTTAGTAGATCGATTATTTCCCTGAACCTCTCAAACATGGGCAGCTACAAATTTATTCCTAAGTCATTTGGTTCTGGTTCACTTATTCATTTAATAATTATTTAGTAGGTGCCTATCACCTCTGAACCAGTGTTCTAAGTGCCAGGAAAACAGTAGTGCATGAAAAAGAAAAATCCTACCCTGAAGGCATGTACAATAAACAATTTAAGAAATTATATCTAACATGACAGCTGGCATTAAATGTTATCCATTCTTACAGATACATGAACAAAGGATCTGAGAAACTTGTCCTCTTGTTTAAATGAAGACATCATGCACTGCAGAGGTCAGAAAACACAGAATGCCAGAGCCAGCAGTGTTGTGCCAGCCCTGACATCTTGGCCGAATCTCCCGCTGCCCTGAAAGACGCAATGTCTCCCTTATACAGAAAGAAGGCTGAGCTGGTAGAATTCTAAACACATATTTTTAGATTTTCTAATTGTCTCATGGAAGAACATGGGTCACATTGTTAGAAGCAAATACCATTTTTTTATGTCATTAAGTCATCGACCTTTCCAGAGACACTTACCATATCCCTGAAGTGAAGGAGCAACGATAGAAAAGCAACTTTAGTAAAAGGCTTTTCATGCATTATCAAAGTTGCAAAGTCTCCCTTATACATTCATATTTATTTTCTCCTCCTCCCTTCTCCTCAGAATTCTTTTTGGTTTGCAGAATAGCGTCTATTTTTACCATTCAATTTTGAAATAAGGTATCACCTGGCACAATATAAAAAACAAACTAGATATTTTAAAACAAATACTCAAAATTCCATACCGAAAGTAACAATGAACAAAACTGGTAAACATCTTTCTCTCCAGGGACACACATAATAAGTTTAAAACAAAAATGCTTCTACTGGAAGGCAACCCAGTAGACGCTTGAAATTACAGGCAGCTTCCTTCTTTCTTTATCTTTCTAATCTTGATTTCTGATAAACTAAAAAATATTCTTTTCCTACATAATGCTATTTTATGAGCAGGTTCCATTAATAGAACCTAAATGTACTTAACTGGAAATTATTTGATCCTCAAACTCAATAGTTAAATAAAAACTGGACTTCTTTCACAAATAACGAGGTATCTTTCGCAGAGTTCGGAAGTGATAAAAATCACTTGAAAGTATCACTGTTTTTCCACACTTAGATTCTCCTTATTATATTTCCCCCATATTCATTGTCAAAAATTAAATTTGGAGAAGTTGAAGAGTACAGTGAATGCTCATTTACCCTTTACTCATGTGCCTACCCTCTCCTTCTTTCCTCCCCCATCTATTCTCTTTTCTACCTGCTCTGAGCCTTATACAAAGACACACATAGACACATACACACATACACACAGACACACACAATTTTGCTGAACCATCTGAAAATAGTTGAAACTTTTATGATACTTCACTCTTTCATTTCAACCCTTTACTTTAGCATGAGTCTAAAAACAAGAACATTTTCCTTCATAGCTACATTATTAACATGTACAAGAGTTTAATACTTATTTAATATTACCATCTAATAAAATCCAATTTTCAAATTTCCCTAGTTGTCCCCAAATGAACTTTATGGCATTTCCCTCAATCAATTAAAGAGTCAATTAAAGCTCACAATCTGCGTTTTTGATTACCTTATCTCTTTAGCATCCATTAATTTAATACAGCTTTCCATATCACCTTTTCATTTAATCTAGTTTGAGATTCAATGTTCTATGATTGTCATGTGGACTAAATTACAGTATCAAATCACTTTTATAAATAGCTACAAAATGTTTTAATCCATCTAAGAGAAAGTATAGCGTGATGAAGAATGGCTTTAAATTTTAAAGACTTAGGGGGAGCGGGAAAAAATGGCATAGATGATAGAGAGAGACTCTGGTGACCAAATCAAAGTTATGACAGAAATAAGGAGCAGCAGCAAGAGAAAATCACCTGGGATCTAGAGGAACAAGCCATACAACTAGAGAGAAATCCAAGAACCCTGCATTGGCAGAAGAAAGGATGAGGCAAGGATGAGGGCTGCCCAGTCTCAAGTGGCTGAGTGGGACGGAGGCTGTGGCAGCAGGAGACACCTCTTAAAGGTGCCATGTCTGTGAGCACAGATTTTCATGGTGACAGACTTGCTCACGCTGAGCATCAATGCTGGTTCATCTGCATGCAGGAGGCACCAGGCACTAACAAAGAGACATTGTCAAAGTAAAGGCCAAGGTCAGACTTGCTCTGTACAGGAGTGCTGGTGGTATCCACTGTTCCATGTTGAGCCCTCCCTCGTCCCAGTGCATGGACGCAGCACTGCCAGAGCACTGACATCAACAAACTGAATAACAGAGATTGCTCCATCCAGATGATTCCCTGAAACCCCACCTTCCCCACCTCATGGCCCCACTCAAGCCACATCTAGGTATATCCTCACTGAGTCAGGTGCTCTTTGCTGAGAATCGCACTAGAGGCAGCTTTGGTTTCTGGTGTGGCCTTCTGAGGCAACTATAAGCACAGCATCTGTGGATTGCTTGCTGAATCTTAACAGGTGGCCCCAGAGAGGTAGAGGCTTGGCTAAATTTGGCCTGAAGCTGAACTCTGGACTGTGCCACTGGACACCTACTTCACAAATCCACACTAATATGACAGGGAGACTTAGGAACTTTGCTTAGGATATAGAAAGACTTGGAAAGGCAGCCAAAATGGGAAGACGAAGCAGCAGAAACCATATAAGAGAACTGAAAAGAGATCCAGAAATAACTCAGCCAAGTAATCTAACAGATGCAGAGTTCAAAACACTGGTTATAAAGATGCTCAATGAACTTTTGGGAAGTGTAGATAAATTCAGAGAGAACTTCAAAAAAGAGATTAAAAAAAAAAACATAAAAATGGAAGTAAAAATTATAAAATGGAACCTGTCTGAAATGAAGAACATATTATCTGAGATGACAAATATATTAAGTGGAAGAAACAAAGGAGCAAAAAAAGTGAATAAAGACAAGGATCGAATACCCTATCTAGAGGACAGGAAAGCCAATCAGGACACTCAAGCAGAATGGCAAGAAAAAAGATGCCAAGACTATAAAAATAATTTAAGGAGGATATGGGACACTATTAAGGTTCCAAATATTCGTCTGATTGGCGTAGATGAAGAAAATCAAGATGTTGAACAGCTGTTTGAAGAAATAACATTGGAAAACTTTCCTAACCTCATGAAAGAAATGGACATAAAACCCCAGGAAGCTCAGAGAATTTCAAAAATTAGGGATCCAAAGAGGCCCACACCAAGACACATCATACTTAAAATGCCAAAGGTTAAATACAAAGAAAAATATTAAAAGTAGTGAGAAAAACAGATAGTTACTTATAAGGGAACACCCATAAGACCGGCAGCTGATTTCTCAAACGAAACTATACAAAACAGAGGGTTTGGAAAAAAAATATTTGACAAGATAAAGACCCAGGATCTACAACCAAGAATAATGTGTCCAGCAAAGCTATCATTTAGAGTTGAAGAACAGATAAAAAGCTTCACAGACAAAAATAAGCTAAAGGACTTTATCACCACCAAGCCAATATTACAGGAAATTTTGGAGGGACTCTTTAAGAAGAAAAAACATGTATCAAAAACAGGAATAAAGAATGGTACCAACTACATTCCTATCAATAAGTACCTTAAGTGGAAAAGAATTAAGTGCTCCAACCAAAAGATAGAGTGGCTGAAAGGATAAGAAAACAAGACCTCCTACATATGAAAAGGAAGGGGATGAAAAAAGATACTGCTTTGATGGACCTAAGAGGTGTTTAAGTCAGACAGGGAAAGATAAACCCTATATGATTTCACTTACATGAGGGATCTAAAGAATAAAAAAAAAAAAAAACTAATCAAAAACAGACGTATAAATCAAGTGGACAATTTGGTGTCAGAGGGGAGGGGTGTTTGGTGGGGCTTGGAGAATGGGGTGAAGGGCTAAAGAAGTACAAATTAGTAGCTGATAGATGGTCACGAGGATGGGGAGCACGACATAGAGAATGCAGTTAGTATTAATACGTTGGCAAGGTGGAGGGTCAGAGGAGGAAGGATGCAATTAGAGGGATTGTTTTATAAACTATATAGATATCTAACCAATGTACTGTATACTTGAATCTAAATTTAAATTTTTTTTAAATTTAAAGACTTAAAAATTTCAATCTTTTCATCTCAATATTGTCTTTGTGAAGCCAGAAGCTCTAGGTCCAAACACAGGATAGCAAACTCTGTCTCCAGATCCTGAACTTCAAACCTACTGCTTCTGCAACTCCAAAATATATCTCATTAAATCTAAAAGAATTTTTATGAAAGGTTGGGAAGAGTTATCACAATATTTACATCAGAGACAATGAAAAATTAAGCAAATAACTGCTTATCAATTTGTCCCACTCTGAAATCAGAATCTCATACATGGCGGTGCCCAGGAAAATTGACTAAAAACTAAAGATAATATTGTTTGATCTGTTAATAACTAAGTCCTCACAGCAAATTTTGCAACTATTAAGAACACATAAAAAATGAGATTAGCATGCCTGATTTCTACTGTGCCTTCAACTATCATAAAATTTAGTTCTTCAAACAAGGAGTATTATAAAGCCCTGACCTAGAAACTGGCTTTGCTACCAAGAACAGCCATAATGATGGGGGTGGGGGGTAGATTACAATCAGCAAGATTATTTTTCCAAGCAAGCCTGACTCTGAATTTCTGTAAATAATTCTAACTAACAGTTCTAGATAAGAAACATCATTTGCAGGGACTGGATCTCATTTTTTTTAATTGCTGCCGTGTAAAAGAAACTTGTCCACTCAAACATTCATTCAACAAATATTTATTTAGTTTACTCACTAGGTGCCAGGCACTGTACCAGGTGCTAAAGATATAACAGCAAATAACATCCTAAAGGTGCTGCTATCACTGAAATTATCTTTAGTAAGAAATGAAAAACAAACAAAAAAAAACAATAAACATATAAGTAAATACTTTTACAAAAAAAAAAAAAAACAGATAATTTCAGATGGTAATAAGTGCAAGTAAGGAAATAAACAGGCTAGATGGCAAAGTCAGAAATAAGTAAAGGGAGCAAAAACACATAGATGGTCAGATAAGATGATACTGCAGGGGTTTTGTGTAAACTAAGACCTACGAGGTAGAACAGCACCCACTACATGAGATTGTGTGGCAGAGTGAACAGGCCTATAAGACCAAAGGAAGGTCAATGAGGGAATCCTATAAGTCTAGTGGTACAGTGAGAAGTGGGCAGGAGTCTCATAGGTCATGATCAAGTGTTTGGACTTTATTCTCAAATAAATGAGAAGTCCTAGAGGATTTTGAGCAGGGGAATGCTAAAACATAATCTATGTTTTTAAAAGATCATATTGGCTGATTACATATAGAATGAAAAGACCTCCACAATAAAAAACAAGGAATCCAGTGCCTCCAACCCATTGTTGATGGCTTCAATACTACTTCCAGTACTAGAAAGTGGCAAAGCACACAATCACAGCACTGCGAAGGCAGTGTAAGAAAAATTCACGGAACCACAAAGCTACTGGACCTGGTTTCCTGCCTCAGTTCAAGGACAGAGATATGACTTAACTATGAAGAATTGCAGCATACTCCTTTTACATGCTCCAAATGTATTTGAGGGGGTGACATCAGCAAGATAGAGGTGTAGGAGATACCAGATTTCATCCCCCTACAAGAGAACAACAATTATAAAGCTATCCACAAGTGAAAACAGCCTTCAGAAGGCTCAAGAGTCCAATTAAGAAAACACAACAAAACATGAGAAATATCACTTTCATGGAGCAAAAAACAGAGAATAACCACAAAGAAAGCATCACTGGTAAGATGGACATGGCTGAGACATCAGGAGACAGCAAGGAATGAAGAATAAAAGTGGGGGCTATCAGTATTGGCCACACACAGGTGTCATTATAGTCCCCAGTGGCCTGCTCTGTAAAAGACACTGGCACCCTGGTAGCCTTTCAATCCCCAGAGGAGGAGGTATTGCTATGAGCCCCCAGAAGGATTTGCCCTTGTACTACCCTGGAACCAGAGTCACCTTCCACCAATACCACATATTGCACAAGCCTCACAGTTCCAACTACTCTACAGGCACCTACCCTTCAGACCCCATCTCCATGACTGCTCCACATGCATCTGTATCACAGGCACCAGAGCTACTGCTGCCTCAGGCCAGCCAACACCCCAGACCCTGGAGTTGCTGTTCCTCAAAAAGCATTCATGCTCCTGACCCTGGCTCTCTGCTTGCTCCACAGGTGCCTGCACATCTGCCACTAGTGCTACTACTGCCATGAAGGTACAAAGAAAATCCATTCAGCCACAACATCCCCATAGGACAAATCCCCATATGAAGTGGACCCGCATAGTTCAAAGCCGTGTTCAAGGGCCAACCATATACACACACACACACAGGAAGTCACGTATGTGTGCAATGAAATATTATTCAACCATAAAAAAAAGAAAATCCTACTATTTGTAACAATATGGGTGAACCTGGAAGGCATTGTGCTTTATGAAATAAGCCATACAGAAAAAGACAAACACTACAAGATATAACTTATTTTTGGAATTTTTTTAAAAAGTCAGACTCATAGAAAGAGAGTTAGAATGGTGGTTGCCAAGAGCGGGAGATGGGGAAAGTGGGGAGATATTGGTAAAGGATACAGACTTTCACTTACAAGATAATTGTTATTAACACTGTACTCTTTAAAATTTGCTAAGAGAGTAGATACTAAGCTTTCTCACCACATATACATACACACAAAATGGATGTGAGGTGATATATGTGTTAATTTCCTTGACTGTGCTATTTTGTAATGCATACATATATCAAATCATCATATTGAATGCTGTAAGTATAACAAATATGTCAATTATACTTCAGAAAGCTGAAAAATGTACTTGGGAACCTTCTCAGTGGTTTCAGGCACATGGCTGAATAAACACTAGATTTATTTTTAGTTTGTCATCAATTTTTCTTCTTTATAAAAATGCTAGCTAAATCCTTTCTAAAATCTTATGTCACTGATGAGCCATTATTCTTAACCACCTCCAGACCTGGGTGTAGTAAAGACCTCACAATAAAGACAAGTGGAAGAGTTTTCCCAACCTCTCCCAACCACAGCTACCTGGTCACTCATCTGCCAAGGTCCACAATTAGAAAAAAGTGTTATTATTAGAGCAGTAGAGTGGCTGAATTTCCAGAAAGTGTTATTTGGTACAATGAAGAATGGAAGGAAGTCTGTCTGCTACCAACTATGGCAATTTCAGACAAATTGGCCCAGGAAAGAAAAAGGATTTCTACAGACCATTCCCCTAAGAGGCACAAAACACTATGGTCAGCACAGGCCAAAATGTCATTCCTCATTTATTTATGAAGATAAAGTAAAACTTTTCTTGAAAATAATATAATACAATCAAGAAGGCAAAAAATGCATACCCACTGGTTCTGATAACTCCACTATCAGAAAATCTTTTGGAGATAAATGTTTATTAAAAACTCTATCAAAATTTTCATAAACATTTTAGAATTCGGATTTGTTAACAAAGCTTCCCATTTTGACTGATATCTCTGGGGACAAAAACAGAGTGAGACAACAATTTGAATCAATATTAGGTTCAAAATCCTTACATTTTTGAGTGTATAATTATTCCTATATGTTTCCACATGATAAAAAAAGTAATAATTTAAATCAGAGTCAATAGATCAACTCCATAAAATGGAAATTGTGCTGTTTGATGTATCACATTATTTTGTAGTTAAATATGTCTGTTCTTAGTCATATTCCTAGAACCCTGGAGAAAGAAAGAATATCTTTGAATAGTATTTTGTATAAACAGTAAATTTTGATGCATATATCTCTTCTTTACAGAAGTATATAACTGAGTCACTTATATGTTTAATTTTATAATTTCCCCTAAAGCTATAAATTCATTTCATTTTCATAGCATACTGATTTTGTCCAACATTAAAAAGTTAATCAACTATACTAATGGAAATGCTTTTATATTCGCCAGGAGAAGTAGCAATTTGACAGGAAATGCAAAATTCTACATTAAGATTCATCAGTTGTTTGACCTACAAAGAGCAGCAAACTTATTTATTTATTTATTTATTTATTTATTTATTTATTTATTTATTTTTATGTCATGCACATTCACAGCCACACAATTCTTGCACACATACAGTACTGGGCACATTCCTTCAGATACCAGAAGGCTGCAGTATGCTTCCCATGTTGCAATGAAGTCATTGCCAGGAACTTAAAAGAGGTGAAAAACAAGTTAAGAGAATGAAAGTTGCATCTACCACATTGTTTTCTATGACTCTCTCCTTAAGTGCAAGAAATTTGTAAGTGCTAAATGAAAAGAGAATAGTTTAGTAAATTACAATGAAAACCCAAAGGAACTGTGACAAATACTACATAAACATTTGAAAGAATGATGTATATGCAAAAAGAAAATAAAGAAGTATATAGAACTAGTTATAAATATAAAGAAGGACAAACACTGGCAATGAACATGCAAAAATTAGAACTTCTGCCAATGTAAGGATTATAACAGGTTTTCCTAACAAAATTAAAAAATATATATATCATCAAATGATAAAAAGCGTCAAATCTGAATAAGCCATTGATTTCTAATAAATTTACTTGATATCTAAGGTCTACATTTCTGGCTACTAACTCTAAGTATGATTCTGGGCTTTCTGTCCTCATCTGCAAATTGAAGGGGTTAGACTAAATAGTTTCCAGCTCCAAAACTCAAAAAGTCTTTCCTTGTCACTAAAAAATTTTGGTGAATATTCAAGTATTTCCTTGTTTCCTGCTTAAAAATAATCACTGTAATGAAGCTCTCAAACATTATACCAAGAAAGAATCTGAATATAGTTGCCAAATTATACCTCTTCGGAAAACTTTCATCTCTATCAAGAACATAGCACAACTGAGCCCTCCACTGATTAAGTAAATGGCCAGGCCATTAGGTTATTACATGCTAAAACCTATGATATTTCTATGATTTTTCACTTGTTTGGTTCACTGAGTGGTAAAGTGGCTGGACAGAAACAAACTCATTCATGTAATTTCTGTTCATTTTACCTGTGGATAATGATTCCCACTGATAAGCACTGCCTTCCTTTTGCCTTTTATTTTTCTCTCAGACTCACATATACAACATGCACACTCCAGAGACCCAAAGAAAATACTCCATGTTTTTACGAATAGCCTGGAGCAGGGGCAAGAAAAGAAAGGGAAAGAGTAAAGAAAAAAAAAAGCACACAAAGCCATCCTTGTTCTTGTAATCTTTCTTAGACAAATTCTGCATTAGAGAAAGCCACAGCTGAGGCTTTTACAGTTGTGTTAAACACTACTTAGGTCCCCTGAGAGAGAAGGAATGCATTCCCTTTAGTATTCACTGTGTTAAGCTACTACTCAGCTTTCCTGAAAGATAATCTCACAGAGCAGTGAAAAGGAAAAAGAACTTGCACTTAGCTGCTTATACACGTGATTCCTTCCTTCCCAGGAAAGAAGGTAAATAAAAATGATCTTAGGATCAGTTTCATAAAGCATGGTATTCTGTCCTGCACCAAATAGAGACCTAAATATCCACTGACTAATTCAATAAATTTAATTCAAACAGTAAATTCCTAAAACTGTTTCTGTGTTGTAAACATTACATCAGAGGAAGACTAGAGTCCTTGTCCTCAAGAATGCACAATCTCAAAAGAAGACAAAACAAACAGATATAAAAACCAGATTAAAAAAAGTAGCTAAGCAAATTTTTTAAAAAAAGGATAAAAATTCATTATTAGGTATCTAAATGAAAGTAAAATATAAATGCAATTACCATAAACAACTGAGATTAAACAACTAACTCTAGGTGTACGTACACCTGTCAAGTAGTAAGAACAGGAGATCACATAGTTTGATAGTCATACTAATCTCACATAATTTATTACAAGCCTATTAATGCTCTAATGTCTATCAGTACATCTTATTTGGAGGAAATACCATTTGATTCCTGAAATTCAGTCTTAAGTTTTTCTACAATTTATTGACAAATCTAATGCAAAGTGTATTTCACCACATGGGATACTCAAAGACAATGGAATTCAAGACTCTTAAGAGCTGATGGTGTGTAATGAAGGCCCATAACGAATATCATTTAGATGGTTATGATGAAATACAAAAACCAAAAGCAAAAAACAGTTCTCACTCTTGAGATAATAGTGATTATATTGATTATATCTATGTTTATTAAGTACAAACATTGGGCATTAATTAAAGTTCTGAATAAGAAATTAAATATGAAATAAAGAAAATTCATGTAATTCACCTACAGAATAAAAATAAAACATATCCCACTATTTTATAAGTGAATTCCAACCTGACCTAAACTCAGGCCAACACTTTATCTTTTAAAATATCTTTTAACTGACTTCCTCTCAATTGACCAGCTAAACCAACTAATACTCCTCATTTCCTTTATAAAACATACTGAACAAGTCATAGCCAGTGAATGCTTCTCTATTAGATACTAGGGATCACATACACACTAATAGTAAACTGTTCCCAAACCTGTTTATGCTAGTTTTATTTCTTATTTAATTAAATATCAATTAAACCAGTGATGATTGCAAAATAAAAGCGAGAAAATACTTCCATAAAAATTAAGCTGTAAAGGGGGCTCCTTAAAAAATTTGTTGAATTAACATGAGACAACTATGAAAGACTGGGAAGGGAAACCTAATAGGATCCTACATACAAATTACTCACATATGTCTAAGTTGGTTCAACAGTTTTAGTAATCCCCCATATACAATTGTGGTCAATGCATTATGGATGTCGTTTATTCAAGAAAGAGCGTTTGGGACACAAATCAGTGGAAAGATTCTCTAACCAACTCTCATTGCACATTTTAAATGCCTGGGAATCTTTTCAAAAAACAAAATGCCAAAGCTGCACTTCAGACCTATTTACTTAGAACCTTTATGGATGATACACGGACATCACAATTTTTTTAAAGCCCCAAGTGGTTCCACTGTGCAGTCAAGGCAAACCACTGTCTACAGCAAAAGATTGGGCAAGAGGATGTACGATCACTTCTCTTATGATAATATATTTAAGTATACAGTTTTTTTCTTTAAATGATTTCAAGCTTTAGTGACTGTTTCTATTTTGTAAATGCACTATGGAGCTCATGATGTCAGATAAGAAGTATTCTACCAAACAACAACAAAAAGTATGTAACCAGTTTACTTGGCCTAACAAGTAAAATGAATGGAATTTGAATACGTTCTCAAAAATATCTGCAGGTAAGACCTATCAGTTAAAGCAACGTGAAGTTGAAACTTAACATCTGCAATTTCAATTAAGTTTTTGTGTCCTCCTTCTATAAAACTGAACTATCTATCTATCGTACTCTCTCTATACCATTGTGAGATCCTCCAACTAACATAAGCATACACAGTCACATTCCAGGAAAGCAGAGCAGACAGGGAGTTTCAAAAGGCTGGCAGTAGGAAGTTAAGGGTGTCTCATTAGGGATGGAGAGGCAGACAAAGGTTTAGTTCCAATGTGTGCAGAGTAAAAACCTCTAAGGTAGGAAAAGAAACCAAACTCATTAATTCATTCTATACATAAAGCTATTCCAAGTATAAAAAACAAAGCCAATATGTGAGTCCATATCCCTCTGAGTCTACCATACTCAGCACCACACAAAGGTAGCACTGCCTGATGAAAGTCACATTTGTGTATTCTTCAATATTAAGTGGCTCAATTGCCAGCTATAGTCTTCCTCATGCTCATCTGGAATCATACCTTTAATTTAGATTAGCTATATCTTTTATTTCCAGAGTACCGTAGTAATGACATTGTCTTCAAATTCAATATTTGAAACAGGGGTTCCATTCACTTCCTTGTACTTACTCAAAGAAAAGGACTGTACTTTAAATCCTTATAATGGAAATGAAGCCCCTGGAACTTCTCAGTAGTTAGATGCTCATCTTTTAGGGTTGTTACTTGAGCTGTTAAAACTATGAACGATCTTCAAAACTATGAGTCCTCTCTAAGGACTGAGAAAAGTGTGTAGTATAGCCTTGATATAAAGATCAAGTCCTTCTTATCTCAAACAACAAATTATTCTCCACCAAACCATAAATCAGGGCACAGGAAATAAGGTTCTACTGTCTTAACAAGTGAGAATAAAGAGATTCACTGGGCCATACTCACAGTTTATGTTCCATAACTTAAATTTTTCTGGATTTCTTAATTAGTAATGTGACACAAATTTACTTCTTCATTCTAAAAGAACTCAATAATATTTGATAAAATATTAATAGAAGTTTAGGTACAGTCGTCATGATTATGTAAATTTCCAAACATACTGTGTAAATAAATTTTAAATTATCTCTGAAGATAAAGACTAAGTTAAAGTACATATTTTAAACTTATTACACAGATAAGCAAGGCTGGCAAAGGGGTTAAATAATATTTTTAATAATCTCAGAGCAGCTGTTTGGTGGAACAACTCTTTCCAAAGGAAAAAAATATAATCAATTTCCCCCATCTAATTCACTACCTCATCAAACTAAATGTTTCAAGAAGAAAAATCTAGTTTCTTCTACTGTTTTCTTTCTGGCTAACAGCCAAGAATTCAATAAAACCATAATAATTCCAATCTTAATACAAAAACGCGCCATCATAATTACCTAAAAAAATACAATGTTTTTCATGGATCTGTATCTTGGAATAGTAATGAAGGGGTATCAAGAAGCAAATGTTTGTGTTACTGATAATATAATTTAATAAAGCAGGATAAACTTATAATGGAACTGCTTCTAGCAAAGACTTGCAAAGTATAAGTAAGATAAACATAAAGATGATAACAGAAAACAATTATCACTCTCTACTGAGCACTTCCTATCAGGCCTTATGTAATGCAAACACTTAAAAATGTTATGTCATTTAATTACTTTTTAAAAAGCATCATAGGGGACTTCTGATCCCTATTACTCATACAAATTACAAATAAAAACCCTGGACATTATAAATAAAGTAAACATAAACATAAATAGACTCTGTGAGGTAGAGAAAAGAAAGCAGACCACCTAGAAACTTTAGAGACCCAAAAAATGAAACAGTGGTGAGTTCTCTAGGTTTTTGTTTTCATTATTATTTTTTTGCCTCATATATTCCACACTATGAGTTGAAGAAGCAAGAAACTCAGAAATGCTAATGCCAGATACCAAAAATGCCCACCAAAAAGTTGGCTCTCTTAAGATAAAGGATCATGAAAGAGTCAAACTGGAAAGACAAATAACTTATAGGCAAACCCCAGAGAAAAAAACTAGACACACCCCACTCTCCCCATCAACAAGGTGAATGGGGAGCCTAGACTTCCACCCTTACAGAGTTTAATGAGGTACTCCACTACCACCTCTATTTGGTGCCACAGAAGCCTGAGTAGAGATCCTGGACCTTCAACTCCACTAGGCAGAAAAGATATCTCCTCCCAATATGTCAGTGGAACCATATGGGGAGACTAAACTTTTCTCCTTACAGGGTAACAACTGGTACCTCCTACCTCTCCTCTTTGGGGTGATGTAAGAAAAGGCACTGGAGAGAGTCACGTTCGGTGGTTAACATGGCTACCTCCCCTGACGTTGTCGGGGAAGCCCAAAAGGAAAGTAATACTGAGACATTATTACCCGTCCCAACCAGTATAGTATCAGCTAAGGCCTGAAGGAGAGCCAGAACTCCTATTCAGCACTAACAAAGAGACTCTTGCTCCTTCAGGTGACAACTGAGGTTGAGCAGGAAATCAGGACTTCTACCCAATGTGGCAGGGCAACCCCCTTCTCTTGTCAGAGAGCTGTCAGAAGAATCCAGCTAAAAACTGAAGGTTTAAGTAAGATCCAGAGTCTCAAAACATAAAACCTAAAATATTCAGGCTTGAGTCAAATATCACTCTTCATACAAAGAATCAGAAAACTCTCAACTTGCACAAGATACCAACATTATGTCTAACAGACATTAGAATTATCTAACAAAGATTTTAAAGCACCTATCATAAAAAATGCATCAGCAAGTAATTACAAACATGGTTAAAATCAAACAAAAAACAAACCCACAGAAAAGAAGTTTTGGCAAAGTAATAGAAGATATAAAGACCTAAGAGAAAATATTAGAAGCCAATAACAATCAAAACTGATAAAACTACAAAAAAATTGCTTAAAGAAATTAAAGATGATATTAATATACGGAAAGACACTCTGTGTTCATAGACTGGAAGATTTAATGTTGCTAAGATTTCCACATTTTCCAAAGAGGTTCACAGGTTCAGTTCAACCCTTATCAGAATTTCAATGTATTTTTTGCACAACCAGAAAAATTTAACCTAAAATTGATGCAATCTCAAGGGACATCATATAGCCAAAACAATTTTGAAAAAAATAGAACAAAGCTGGAAGACTGACATTCCCTGATTTCAAAACATATTAAAAAGATGCAGTAATCAAAAACAGTTTGGTACTGGCATAAAGACAAGCAGAGACCAATGGAATAGAATAATAATGAGCCCAGAAATAAACCCTACAGTACATGGTAAAATAATTTTTGACAAGGATGCCAAGACCACTCAATGGGAAAAGGAGAATCTCTTCAACAAATAATGCTAGGAAAACTGAATATCTACATGCAAAAAAATGAAGTTGAACCCTTATCTTTCATCACATATAAAAATTAACTTGATATGGATTAAAGACCTAAACATTAAGACCTAAAACTGTAAAACACTTAGAATAAAATATAAGAAAAAAGCTTCATGACACTGGATTTAGCAATGATTTCTTATATATGACACCAAAATCACAGATGATATAAATAAAAAGAGACAGATGGAGCTTTATCAAACTTAACAACATTTATATATGAAAGGACACAATCAACAGAGTGAAAGAGTAATTTATGAAATGGGAGAAAATGTTTACGTAATATCTAACAGGTTAACATCCAGAATATATAAAGAACTGTAATTCAAAGACAAAAAATAAATAACCTGATTAAAAAATGGGCAAAGGACTTGAAGACATTTCTCCAAAGATGATGTAAGAATGGCCAAAAAAAAAAAAAAAAAAAAGATGTCCAACATCACTAATTACCGAAAAAAAAAAATGCAAATCAAAGCTGTAATGCAATATAACCTCACATCAATTAGGATGGCTACGATCAAAGGAACAGGAAAATAACAAGTACTGGAGAGGATGTGGATAAATTTAAATCCTTGTATACTGCTGGTGACATTATAAAATTATTCCACTGCTATGTAAAGAGTATAGAGGGCCCTCAAAAGATTAAAAATGGAACTACTAAATAATCCAGCAATACTACTTTTGGGCATGTACCCTAAAGAATTGAAAGCAGGAATCCCTATCATCCAAATACAGCACTATTCATAATAATCAAGAGGTAGGAGCAATCCAAAAGTCAATCAATGGATAGATGAATGGATAACCAAATGTGGTACACACAGAATGGAAAGTTATTCAATCCTGTCACATGTTTTAATGATGAACCTTGAGGCCAGTCACAAAAATATAAATACTGCATTATTCCATTTATCTGCTTTATACACAAATGTCAAATTCATAGAAACAGAAAGCAGAATAATGGTTAACAGAAGCTAGGAGAAAGGGGGAAAAGAGGACTTATTTAATGGGTATAAGGTTTCAGACTTTCAAGATGAAAAAGTTCTGAAGATATGTTTCACAACCATGTATATATACAATTGACCCTTGAACAGTGTGAGTTTGAACTGTGCAGGTCTAGTTACACATGATTTTTCTTCAACTGACCTTCATAGTTCAAACCTGAGTTGTTCGGGAGTCAACTGGTGGTTGGGAATCCAAGCATGCAGAGGGCAGATTTAACTTTTATGCAAATTTTTCATTGTGTTGGTGCCCTCAACCCCCATGTTGTCAAGGATCAACTATGCTTAACACTAGTGATCTTTACACTTAAAAATGGCTAAGATGGCAACTTTTAGGAAATGTGTTTTTACCACAGTAAATAATTTTTTTAATTAAAAAAATAAAACTCAATGGGTGAACTCAACATCAGGTAGAGGAGGAGAGAAAAGCATCTGGGAACTTCAAGAGAACAATTAAAATTATTCAATCTAAACATAAAAGGGAAGACAGACTGAGAAGAAACAAACAAACAAACAAACAAACAAACAAAAGTATCAGGAAACTGTTGGACTATAACAAAAGATCTAATATTTTTGTCTCCAGCATACCAGGAGAGGGGCTAAAAAGTACAAGGTAAAACTTCTTAATTTGGCAAAAGACACAAACCTCCAGATTCAAGAAGCTGTCAGAACCCCAAGCAGAATGACTCCAAAGCTAACCACACTGAGACATATAGCAAGAATTTTGAAAACTAAAGACAAAGAAAAAATGTAGAAGTAACTAGAGAAATAATGCATGGCCTTTAAAGGAAAGAATGATAGATTTCTCATCAATAGAGTGATAAGTTGTATATACATAATGTAATACCTTGAGCAACCACTAAAAATGCTGTATGAAAACATGTACTGAGAAACACTATAAATAAATCAAAATGGAATTAGAAAAAATTCTAGAAAATAATCTACAGGAAAGAAAATAAAAAACAGGAACACACACAATAAAATACAGAATATAAAACAAAAATTGGCAAACTTAAGGCCTGATATATCAATAATTACAAGTAAATGGTCTCAATATACCAATTAAAAGACAGACTGATAAAGTAAATAGAAAAACATGACCCAAATGCTATCTACAAGAAACCCATTTTATTTTTATTTTTTAGGAGAGGCAACCTTTGGTTGACCTCAAAGATTGCAAGGACCTTGTCAGCTTACAATCCCTATTTTTTTTTTTTTTTTTATCTACAGCACCTGGTCTTCCTAGGTGGTCTCTCATCCAAGAACTAACCAGACCCGACCCTGCTTAGCTTCCAAGATCAGAAAGGATCGGACTTGTTCAGGGTACCTTGGATGTAGACTACAAGAAACCCATTTTAAATATAACAATATAGAAAGCAAAAATATAAAAAAGATTACCATAAAAATATAAAAAAATAAAACACCAGCGGCTATATTAACATTGGATGTACTTTAAGGCATACCAAATTACTAGAGATGGAAGAAAATTACAGAAAGACACAGGGTAAATCTACTACAAAAATATAATAATCCTAAATGCATATGCACTAGACAGTAGAACTGAAAATACACGAAGCAAAAGTGACAACTGTAAGAAGGAAGAGTCAAATTATAATTAAATCGAATTAAGTCATAATTATAATTGGAGACTTCAACACCCCTCTCTCAACAATTATTAGAACTATTAAACAGAAAATCATCAGAAATGGAGAATTCAACAATACCATCAACTAACAGGATCTACTTGCCACATACAAAATATTCTACTCAAAGCAGAATACACAGTCTTTCCTAATGCCCACAACTACTGTACCAAAATAGATCATATAATGAGCCAGAAAACAAATCTCAGAAAATTTAAAATAATTCAAATCCTATAGAGTGTGTTCTCTGACAATAATAGAATCAAACCAGGAAATGATACCAAGATAATAGAAAACATGTCCAAACACTTGAAAACACTGCTAAATAACCCATGTATTAAATAAGAAGTCTCAAGGGAGATTTAAAAATATATTATACCAAACCAAAATGAAAATAGAACATACCAAAATTTGTGGGACTCATAAAGCAGTGCTAAGAGGGAAGTTTATAGCACTCAATAGCTACATTAGGGGGAAAAAGGGAAACTTTCAAACCGGTAATTGAAGCTATTAAGAATTTTTTAAAAATCAAATTAATCAGCAGAATGAAGGAAATAATGAAGATAGTAGAAGGAAAAAATGAAGTCAAGAACAAGAACAGCACAGAAAATTAATGAAGCAAAAAGACTGGTTCTTTAGAAAGATCAGTAAAATTGACAAGTCTCTAGCAAGACTGACAAAGGAAAAAAGACAGAAGAAATTAATTACTAATATCAAGTATGAAATAGGGAATATCACTATGCATACATCAAAAAGATAAGAAATGCTATGGACAATTATACACACATAACTTTGGCAACTCAGATGAAGTGGATCACTTCCTCAAAAAACAAAATCTATGAAGAGTATTCCAATACCTCCCAAGAATATAGATGTAAAAATATTTAACAAAATTTTAGCAAAGTAATTCAGCAATATAAAAATTGTTATAGCATGTGACCAAATGGGAGTTATTCTAGGGATGCAGGGGTGATTCAATATTTGAAAATATAACATATAACATTTTAAATATAATATTTAATATATTTAATATATTTAATAAATATTATTAAATGCAATTCACCATCTTAACATGCTAAAGGAGAAAAATCAAATAATATCGATCATTGCATAAATAACATTTGACAAAATTCAACATCCATTCATGATTTTAAAAAACCTTTTAGAAAACTAGAGAGAGAATTTCCTTAATTTAATAAAGAATTATCTACAAAAACCCTACAGCTAACATTATACTAAATGATTAAATATTGGGTGCTTTTTCCCTAAGATTGGGAAAGAAGCAAAAGATATTCACTCTAACCACTCATTCCTCACAGAACTAGACATTTTAGCCAGTGCAACAAAACAAGGAGAAAAAAAGAATTTACAGCTCAAAAATAAAATTTTTTATTTGCATTTTACATTATTCTCCATGTGGAAAACACCAAGGAAACTACAAATAAACCTCTACAACTAATAAGTCTATTCATCAAAGTCATAAGATACAAAAACAACACACAAAAATAAGTCATATTTCTATGTGCTAACAATATGTATGTGGAATTCAAATTATAAATACCGCTGTAATTGCTCAGATAAAGAAAATATTTTGTTATAAATCTAACAAAACATGTATAGAACTTATATGCTACAACCACAAGATGATGATAAAAGAAGTCAAAGAAAATCAAAATAAACAGAGAGACATACCATGTTCATAGACAGAAAGACCCAACATAGCAAAATTTTTAAATTCTCTCCAAATCAATATACGGATTCAGCAATACAGTTCTTATTAAAATGCCAGGAAGATATTTCATAAACATAGACAAGATAATTCTAAAATTTATATGAAAAAGCAAAGGTAATATATAGTTAAATCAATTTGGAAAAAAGAGTAAAAATTAAAGGAGTCACTACATTCAATTTCCAGACTTACTATATAGCTATAGTAATCAAGATTTTTTGGATTGGTGAAGAAATAGATACACAGATCAATAGGATGAAATAGAGAACTCATAAATCAACCCACACAAGTATACCCAACTGATATTGACAAAGGTGCAAGAGCAATTACATGGAGAAAGGATAATTTTTGAAACAAATGCTGCTTAACTGAACATGCAGAAACAACAAAACAAAACCTTGACCTATGTTTCACATCTTATATAAAACTTATCTCTAAATGGATCACAAACAAAAACTAAAATATAAAATTATAAAACTTTTAAAACCAAATAAAAGTAAGCTGAAATCTTCAGGATCAAGAGATAAGCAAAGATTTCTTAGATTTAACAATCAAAGCAGGGCATATAAAGAAAAAAAAATCTATAAATTGGACTGTATCAAAATTAAACTTTTTTCTCTGTAAAAGAAGAGGATAAAAAGACAAGTACAAATTGGAAGAAAATATTTGCAAACCACATATCCAATACTAGATCAGCATCTAGTATATTAAGAACTTTAAAAAATTCAATAGTAAAAGTATAAAATACAATTAGAAAATGGGAAAAAGATATTTAATGAGGAGATATTTAACAAAATAAGATATTCAGGTGAAAAACAAGCACATGGAGATAAGTAACATCGCTGGCTACTAGAGAAATGCAAATTACCACAATGGGATATCACTACAACCAACAGAATTACTAACACACAAACACACACACACACACACACACACACACACACACACACACATCACCAAATGCTAATGAAAATGCAGAAAAATTGGATAACTAATACACTGCACTGAAGAGAATGTACAATGGCAGAGCCACTAAGGTAGACAGTTGGGTGCATTCTTAAAAATTAAATATGCTACTCTGAAATTGTATGCCCGGGCATTTATCCCAGAGAAAAGAAAATTTAGGTCTACACCAAAAGCTGTATACAGATATTCATAGCACATTTATTTGTAAAAGAATAAACTGGAAACAATACAGATTTCCCTCAACTGGGGGACAAATGAACTATAATGCACCCATACCATCAAATTCTACTCAGAACCAAAAGAACACACAGAGCTTGGAGGAATCTTCTAAGATACACGTTGAGTGAAAAAGACAATCCTTAAAACTTACATAGTGTGATTCCATGTATATAACATTCTTAAGATGACAAAATTTAAAAATTGGAGAAAAAATTAGTGGTTGCCAGGAGTTAATGAGTGCGAGTGTAGGGATGGGAGGAAAGTGATGTGGCTATAAAAAGCCAACAGGAGAGATATTTTAGGTGGTAAAATTGTTGTGTATCTGTCTTGAATGTGTTAATGCCAGTTTCCTGGCTGTAACATAGTTTACAAGATGTTACCGTTAGGGAAACTAGGTAAAAGACACATGTTATCTCTCTGCATTATTTCTTACAACTACTATTATCTCAAAATGAAAAGCTTAGTTTTAAAAAAGTGTATTAGATGATAATTCCCCAAATATAACAAAAGAGGAAACAATTTTATCAAGTTTCTACATATTGCTAAAGTCATATACTATTAGTAAGCGATAAAAGCAGAATTCAAATTTATGTCTGCCAGAGTCACCAAAAAAGTCACAGATTTACTCAAGAGCATTTTGAGAATAACTGAGCATTTGTTATGTGCCAAGAATTAGGAATACAAAAAAAAAAAAAAACGAACAACATAGTTCTGTATCTCTAGAGTCTTATGGTACTATAGAGAACACATATTAGCTAATAAATAATTATAATAAAATGTATTATGTACATTCACAGCAAAGTGCTAACACTGCTGTGGGATATCAAGTGAGGATTCTGAGATGGAAGAAAGCAGCCAATAACAAGCAGAGGATTAAGGGACTCAGACTGACCTTTTAACAAGGTCATTTTAGAAATATCTTGGAGCACTGCAAAGTACCATAACAGCAGAATGGAGATAAATCAGAAGACTCTTCTAATGAGGGAGATGGTAAGAAGAGAACTAAAGCAGGTCCTTTGGGAATGCACATGACCAGCTGGATAGTGACAGGTAGGAAACACACAAGAAAGAAAATGCTTGGCTAAGGAAGAAGACATTAACTATTTTTTATTAGTAAAATTTTTTATTTTCAATTATAGTTGGCATACAATATTATATTAGTGTCAGATGTACAACACAGTGATTAGACATCTATATAACTCACAAAGTGATGACCCCCAATAAATCTAGTACCCCTCTGACGCCATGCATAGTTATTATATTATTTACTACATTCCTCATGCTACATTTTATACCTCCATGACTATTTTGTACTACCAATTTGTACTTCTTAATTCCTTCACCCATTTTCACCAACCTCTCCAATCCCCCTCACCTTTGGTAACCTTCAAAACGTTCTGTCTATGAGTTTGGTTTTTTGTAGTTTATTTTGTTTTCATATTCCACATGTATGTGAAATCATATGGCATTTGTCTACTCAGCACAATACCCTCTAAAACTATCAAGAATTTTCTTTTTCCATCCTTTTACTTTTAGTCTGTGTATCTTTTAATCTGAAGTGAGTTTCTTGTAGGTAGCCTATATAAAGGTCCTGTATTCTTAACCATTCAGCCATCCTATCTCTTGATTGGAGGTCTTAATTCTTTTTTATTTGAAGTACTTGTTGACAGATATGTAGTTACCAATGATGATGTTACCGGTAATGGTGAACTCCTTCAGCTTTTTCTTGTCTGTGAAGCCCTTTATCTGTCCTCCTTCAATTCTAAATGATAGCTTTGCTTGGTTGTAGGTTCTTGGTTTTCATTATTTTGAATATTCTGTGCCAAGCCTTTCTTTCCTGCAAAGTTTCTTTTGAGAAATTGGCTGACAATCTTATAGGTAACTAACTGCTCTCTCTTGCTGCTTTAAAGGTTCTTCCCTTGTATTTAATCTTTGCCATTTCAATTATGATGTGTTCTGGTGTGGGCCTCTTTGGGACTCCCTGTGCTTCCTGGACTTGTATGTCTATTTTCTTCAACATTTGATGTTGTCCCAAAGGCTCCTTAAACTATCTTCATTTTTTTAATTCTCTTATCTTGCTGCTATTCTGATTGGGTGCCATTAGCTACCCTATCTTCTATATCGCTGATTCGATCCTCTGCTTCATGTACTGTTGATTCCCTCTAATATACTCTTCAACTCAGATACTGCATTCTTCATTTCTGACTGGTTTCCTTTTATATTTCCCATCTCCATTTTTATGTTTTTTATCTCTTTGTTAAAGTTCTCAATGAGTCCATCTACACTTCCCCTAAGTTCATTGTGCAGCCTTATAACCAGTATTTAGCACTCTCTATCGGGTAGATTGCTTATCTCCATTTTGTTAATTTCTTTTTCTGGAGCTTTTTTCTGTTCTTTCATGTGGGACATGTTCCTTTGTTGCCCCATTTTGGATGCTTCTCTATGTCTGTTTCTCTGTAAGTCTCCTAGTCTTAGTACAGTGGTTTTATGTAGCAGGTGTCCTGTGGGGCCCCATGGCACAGTCCTAAGAGGGTTCTAGCTACAGGCCAAGTTTAGCTCCAGCCTGTGCACCTCTGGGGAGACCTGGTAAGAGTCACCACGCAATCCACAGATGGCTGATACTTGTGCTGGGCTTATAGGTGCCTTGAGAAGCCAAGCCAGAAACCAAAGCTAGTTGCCACTAGTGCAGGACATGAGGCTGCTCAGCAAGAGGTAAGAGACATGCCAAGGCCACATGATGCTGCTTAGGGTATTGCGAGCCTTTGAGAGAATTTTAGAAAAGTCCGCAGCAAGATACAAGACAGGCCATTTATATGGAATAAACCATTGAAAGTGGCTTGGATGATCCCCAAGTTGGGGGAAGCAGACTCTCAGGGAGTTATCTGGGTGGAGCGAGCTATTATTCCTTTTGGTGGTGATTCAGCTATGGCCATGCCTGCATCTACACACTGGGAGCAGGGAGGGCTCAACAAAGGAACAGCAGATACTGCTAGCACTTCTACTGGGGAGGACACCACTCCCCTAGGCCTTGACTTGAAGTCCAACAACTCAATGTCTCCCCACATGTACCCAGCACTCCTCAAGCAGCTGCCCCAGTGCTGGAGCTTAAAGGGAGCAAGTCCATAAGCAAGTAAGTCCAGGGACTGGCCCTTTAAGAAGAATGTCTGTGACTGCCATACCCCTCCATCTTACTCGCTTAGAATCTCTGATGGTTTTCACAGTCAGAGGTTGTGGGGACTTCCCTTCCCACCACTGGAACCCTGGGCTAGAGAGCCCATAATGAGGTGGGGTCCCCTCACTCCTCAGGTAGGGAAGGGCAGCTCTTCAGCTAAGATAGCTGTCCTGATTCTTGATCTCCACATATGGTTTTGGGACCAGAATGTTTTGCTTCTCCACTCCTCCTATTAGTTTAAGGTGACCTTGTTATTTTTGTCCCTAGTTGTATGGCTTCCTTTCAGTTAGACATCAGGCAACTCCACATGCTGGTTGCTCTGTAGTTTCATTGTAATTTGAGTGTGGTCACAAGAGGAGGTGTACACAGCTTCTACCTTCTACCCCAGGGGTTCCCAACTCCTGGGCTATGGACTGGTATGGCCACATAGCAGGAGGTCAACGACAGGCAAGCAAGCGAAGTTTCATCTGTATTTGCAGCTGCTCCCAAGCGCCAGCATGAGCACCTCAACTCTGGCTCAGATCATCTAGAATTAGATCTACATAGGAGCACAGATACCTAGTGCCAAAAAGGTTGGGGACCGCTGTTGTATGCCATCTTGACCGGTCCTCTAACTGCACTTTAAAATGTTGTATTTGAGGTATCTGTCGAACTTCAAGACAGATATCTAATTAATCAACTAAATAAATGTCTCTGCAACTCAAGAAAGAGATTAGTAATAGAGATTTTGTAATTATCAGTTATAGTACATAGTGAAACACATGAAAATAGGAAACTGCTCAGAGAAATTATGTAGAACGAGAAGGAGGAAAAGGATATGATAAACTTAATTCAAACAGGTGGTATTTTAGAAGAAATGATGGCTGAGTAACAACCTAATTAAAGAAAGAGGTAGCTCATCAATAATTTAAATCAAAATACACTGGAGTATGCATGTGTGTATGGTGTTAAGAAAGATGTTTGTTTATACATAAAAATACACACATACACAGTTTAATTTTGGAAAGGTATCAGAATCCTGATGATCACAAGGAAATAATACTCTCTTGTGCCAATGTTTTTGGTAATGCATTGATTTAGCTTATCTTGCTCACTATTTAAGGTTGATTAAATTATTTTCTTAAATGTAAATCTAGGAAATGGCTAGCTATTCAACGTATCACATAATGTACTTTCTTACAGCTTTGGACAAAGCTTGCAGAAGAAACATCTTTCCAATAATTAAAAGTTTCTATCAAAAGATGTGGTCATTGTTAGAAAATAAAGAATGAGGCTTCTCTCTCTCTCTCTCTCTCTCTCTCTTTTGGCATTTTTTCAGATAATGGCAGAAATTCCAAATTAGCAACCCTTGATAAGAATGGCTCTTTGGAAAAAGTTGGAAAAAGATTATTTAAATGTTTTTTTTTAAGCATCTCTGTCCCTGTATGTATGCTAAGGCTTTTTATCTCTCCAGATGAAACTAAACTCATTTTGATAAAATTTGGGGGGAAAAATATCTCCAAGATAAGTTTAAAAATAAATCATTGTGAAGAAACAAAAGGAAAAAAGTTCTGCTGAGAATCAAGGAGAGCTTGAATCCCATAAGCTTATATAAATATATGCTTATATATATATATATATATATATATATACACACACACACACACACACACATACACACATATATATATATACACACACATACACATATATATATATACATACTTTTATATATATAAAAGACTGAGATTTGTGTTTCTCATTTTCCCCCTATAGCAATAAAAGAAAAATATCTTTTAATTAGCAATGGAGCCTTACATTATTTAGCTTTACATTACACCCATGTCTTGGTATATGAATACATACTCTCCTTGTTAGGTTGTTACACAGTCACTCAAATGAAGCAGTTAATTTAATATACCCCACTTCTTTTGATGAAGATCATTTCTTAAAATGTTTTTCCTCTTTTAACATTACTTTCCTCTCAATCCTTAACTCTGAGTTTCAGGTTTCTATGGCAGGACATTCAAGGTGAATGTTAAGAAAAGGTTAAGAAGGTAGAATACAGTGTTAATTTATCAAAATTTCTAACAGCAAACAATGGTTATAAGGCTGCTCAAAGGAAGTAATCTACTGAGGAAAAAAGTAAATCTCCAAACAATATGATAACCTTTCCCAATCTGTGAACAAAGAGACAATATTTTAATTATAATAGTTTTAGTAGTTAACAAAGAAAATGGGTTTAAAATGGAGGATAAATCTTTAAAAATCCTGTACTTTCATTATGTGTAAAGAACAAATAATTTCGCTGACACAAAAACATAGCAGAAACAAATCCATACAGAAAAAAACAATGCAGGAAAAATGAGTCTAAAGTGTACTAACTTCTTTTCTAAACTAGAGGAATGGAGGAGGGATTATTTGTCGTGCTTATGCATATAATCATAAGAAGCATGAAGAGAGTCACCTCAATTTTCCATCTTGCCACATCATGATTCCATTTTCTAGGACCACAGCTTAAGTATACTGTTAATATGCCAATGTTTTCAACAAGCAAATCAAGGAAGGAAGGATTTCAAAAGGGGAGCATTTTAGAATCCTCCTGGAAACCCCACTACTAGCGCTATATAGTCCCAACAGGTGACACATTTGAATCAAGAACCAAAAAGATAGCCAACAGCCCCAGGTAAGAGAAAATGTGTTAGGAAGTACACACTACTTTCTCCAAATCCTAGTAATAGTATATTAAAACACAGAACTGTAACATCAAAATATCAGATACAACCATAATTCATTGCTTCCCTAAAATATAACTCCCCAACAGACAGTAAAGAGATAGTCTCATAGGTGGTCAGCCAAAACGATGGGAATTTTTTCTGTACCCAAATAACACCTCAAAGCTCTTTATACATGAATGAGCAGTCAGTCCACTGAAAGAAAAATCAAAAATGAAATGACTAAGTAAACTACCGGTAATGGGAAGTGATTGTCAATTTGTTTCAGAAACAAAAATAAATCAAGCCTCATAACAAATATTCCCCTTGAAAATTCTCTACTCAGCCTAAAGCATCATGGACTGTCTTTCCTGTTAGTGCAGTTCCATCATTTTTCTTTTTTAAACTCTAAACAATGCCTCTGGAATAGGGTTTGAAGGTTCCTTCCTCTTGGTTGGTGGCAATGTAGCAATGTCAGAATGCAAGCACAGAGCCTGTGTCTCATCCAAGAATCATCAAACCAGAGGAAACACATTCACAAATAAAATTTCCAAGCTCATTTGCTTCCCTCAGTAGCCAGAGTAGCCCATCAAATGAGAAGGCTGGAGGAAGTGGCATATTTCCTTTGGGGTGGGGTGGGGGGGGCATATTGACTTACCTTCTCTGCATACTTGAATTTAACATAGAACCAGCTTGACTTGATCATTGTCTCACCTCCTGCCCTCAGAGGAAAAGATGAAAAAAATAAAAAAGAAAAAGTAGAAAAAAGAAAAAGTACAGTGCTGAAGAAAAAGCGGTGTTTCGGCAAAGGCTCCTTTCAGATGCTGTTTTCCAAATGACATGTATTCAAAGGCAGGAGGGGCAAAGGGGAAAGAAATAGGAAAGCGCACTATTTCCAAACTGGCCTCCTTCCCCTTTGTGTTCCTGTACACCTTCCCTTAGCGCCTAAAACACTGTGTGTGATCTTGCTCCGGAAACTGTACTCCAGAACTGCCTTGCTGAGCTGTCTGCAGCTCCCTCTCTCTCCCCTCCCTCTCCCTCCTTCTCCCTCCCTCTCCCTCCATGTTGTTGTATTGGCTGGC
This sequence comes from Cynopterus sphinx, assembly GCA_030015415.1. Classification (NCBI taxonomy): domain Eukaryota; kingdom Metazoa; phylum Chordata; class Mammalia; order Chiroptera; family Pteropodidae; genus Cynopterus; species Cynopterus sphinx. The sequence goes on along the minus strand of CM057379.1, from coordinate 85,506,989 downwards.
TGACAAGAGAATTCCTCAAATGAACTTTAGCTGCCTTCATCACAAATGGCACATGTCAGTAAAGGCAGGAGGCAGGCCCTGGCCCTGTACCCTCCCAGGACAGCCTCCTCCTCCCACTACTACCCCCATGGGATGAATAATGAATTCCAGCACTCCCCCTCAGGATACAGATTAACACCTGGCCAAACATTATTCTGACAAGAGCCTGTGTCTAGAAAAAGAACTCTGCCACAGCTGTAACCCCATGATCCCAAAAACAAGACCAGGAGGTGACCTTTCTCTACACCTACAGAAGATTACAACACTAAAATCAGCCCAGTCTCTTTAGCAGAAAGTGAATAAGAATCCATTTTAAATTCTCCAGCTGAAACAACATCTTTCAACCTCTTGTAGCCAGAGAAGGAAAAACTGGGACAGCTTTCTCTTGCTATTCCCTTTTATATCTACTAGCTGCCAAAACAGCTCCTGGTATTCAGCCTCAGGAGCTAGCAGCTTGGAAAAATGATTGATACTTTATACATATATTGTTTTAAAAAATGTAAAAAAAATGTTTTTATTTTTGTTTTACTACTACTAATTCATTTAACTTCCAAGATATCAAAAAAAATTGTAAAACAGCATCAGCACCCACTTTATGTTAAGAAAAAGATAAAGTGGAGAAAAAGAGGTAAAATTTAGAACATGGCTTTAGCATTTGTGAATGTGAGGCACCTATCACTACTGCAGTAAGGATGAGATGCTGGAGACAACCAAGGATGTGAAAAAGTGATCCTCAAAATATTTAATATGATGACATATCTCTCATCCCTACTACCCACATCCCTACATCTAAGTAATAAATATTTATTAATCAAGTATAACATAATTAATAATAACCTGCATTTTCACATGAAAATATGCTAAGCATCACTAATCATCAGAGAAATGCAAATTAACACCACAATGAGGTACACTTCATACTTATTAGAATAGCTATCATCAAAATGCCAGTAAATAACAAGTTCTGGCGAGGATGTGGAGAAAGAGGTACCCTCTTGCACTGCTGGTAGGATTGTAAATTAGTGTAGCCACTATGGAAAACAGTATAAAGTTTCCTCAAAAAATTAAAAATAGAACCACAATATGACTCAGTAATCCCACTTCTGGGAATTTATCTGAAGAAAACAATAAATAAATAAATAAATAAATAAATAAATAAATAAATAAATAAATAAATAAATAAATAAGTAAGTAAGTAAGTAAGTAAGTAAGTAAGTAAGTAAGTAAGTAAATAAATAAATAAATAAATTGAAAAGATCTGCACCTCTATGTTCACTGCATCATTGTTTACCATAGGCAAAATATGGGAGCAAACTACATATCCATTGGTAGATGAATGGATAAAGAAGATGTGTTACACATAAACACAACAAAATATTAGCCATTAAGAATGAAATCTTGCCATTATGACAACATGAAAGGACTTGGAGGGTATTATGCTAAGCAAAATAGCCAGAAAAAGACAGATACCATATGATTTCACTTTATGTAAAATCTAAAAAATAAATAGTATCAACAACAACAAAAACAACAACAACAACAACAAACAGAAACAAACCCACAAATACAAACTGATGGTTGCCACAGAAGGGAGATGGATTGAAGGATGGGCTGAAAGGGGGAAGGGAATCAAGAAGTACAAACATCTAGTTGTAATGTGATGAACAGCATAAGAAATACAATAAATAATATAGTAAACTAGACTTGTTGTGGTGATCAATTCGTGCGGTATATAAATTTTGAATCATTGTTATATACCTAAAATAAATATAACACTGTATTTCAGCTATAATTAAAAGTTTGCTGTGACAGTTGAAAAAAACCATTGGAATTAAAAGTAAACTCTGTAGGATGCTATAAACAATCCCCATCTGCAAAGAGGAGAGAGAGAAATAGGTAAGTTTGATTGACTGATATTATCAGCCTCCACCTTAACAAAATGGTTTGAATAAAGAGTGAAATATTTCGCCACTCAGTTGCTTTGAGTCGACTATTATTCCTAAAACTGAATGGAGCAATGAGGCCAACATGCTGTTTGAAAAAGCCACATTGATTGCCAATCAGAAGGGTCAAAGTCTACATGAGGGCTCATATCCTTTCACATCGGCAAATGACCTGGAACATCTGTGGACCATGATTTCATTTCTCTACCTTCATGTCATAAAAGAACCAACCCTTCTTCTCTATAGATGCTTCACCTGAGGCTCAGTTAAGGTATTTGAGGGCATAACATTTGTTGACATCTAAATGTCCTTTACTTAATGTCTTTATGGAAAAGGGATATGCTTCCACTTCTTAAGCTGCTGTTACAGACTAAGCTACAGCTTCATCTTAGCATTCAAAAATTTAGGCTGATTATCACTAAGAAAACCTCTTAAAAAACAGCCCTGCACTACAATAGTTATAAACCTTCCCATCACGTTTTTAAAGAAGCATTTTCCTCTATCCTGACCCTAACATGCTAACTAATGCTATTTCAGCAAAGTAGTTAGAGAAGTGCATATTAAAAGTTTATGTTGAGACTGGCAGTGAGTGTGTCAAACTCATCCCCTAAGACCAATATCTACTAAAGAATCTTAGTGATTTCTAATTTGAGTTAATAAATGAGGGTATAAATCACTTAGGATGTAGAAAAGAGAGTCAATGAAGTTCACATCTGAAGACCCCTAATTTCTGAAAGAAAAATGGCTTTATTCTTACTGGCCCTATCAAATCCCTGAAGTCTTTCCAGTATCCAAGTGTGTTCTTTCTAGAACAGATTTATATTCCCCCATCACATCACATAACTCACAGTCTCTCATCTTTTAGCTTGGCATTTAGTTGTTACTTCTTCCAAGAAGTCTTCCTTCTCCTCATCCTCAAGTCTGGTTGGGTACATCTACAGCACACTTAACTTCTCCGCTTTTTAACACTTACCATATAATATTCTTGTCTCATTACTTCTCTGTCTCTCCTTCGGAATTGGAGGCTTTTTAAGAGAAAGTCACTGATCTGCCTCAATCACAACTATAGCATGTGGCTCAGCACTGTGCCTGGACATGTTACTGAGTATCTGCTGGATAGATGGATGAATGGGCTGGTGGATGGGAGAAAAAGTTGGGTCATATAAGCAAGAATGGGGTTGAAACAATGCATGTAAAGTCCTCAGCACATTTTCTCAAACACAGTAAGTTCTTGATAAATGTTACCTATCATTATAGCTTTGGATGGGGAGTTTGGAACTGCCACCAAGGGAACACAGAAAGTAATTTGGTAAGTGCACTGATGGGCAACACTGAAAAATTCATCAGATGTTGAGCCCCACTGATCTGTAACAGTCCAGACAGTTTTAATTCTCTCAAGTGACGCATAAAAGCTCAAGAGAGGGCAGAGAGCTAACATGCTTTTGGGAGGAAATGGGCAGAAGGACAAGAGCTTCAAGGAACTAAGAACACTGGTGAGATGGGTGTTGAAGGAATTACATGTGTAATGCAGGCTGAGTAAGTAAAAGAGTAAGGCCAGAGTGACTTGTGGTCTGACAGAAAAGTGAGGTGTACAGGGTTTCACAGAAAAGATGAAGTGAGGAGGAGAAGATAACAGGGTGACCACTGACCAATTTTGTACTTACAGACAAAACTGCAAAACATCCTGTCTTTGGGATAGATTATGAAATATCAGTTTTATTAAAAGTCAGTTCATTTCCTTGTGATTTTTCCTTGTTACAGTAAATCCATTGGAAGGAAGATAATGAAAGGTTCCAAAAAGCTAGAATGTGGGTAATGACACAGTTAGACTCATTAATAGGCTTAGTGAATATTCTATCTGGGGAAGGACTTTAAAAGTTTATGATCAGATAAGGACAGATCATCCAAAAAGAAAATCAATAAGAAAATAATATCTTAAATGATACATTATACCAACTGGACATAACTGACATTTACAGAGCCTTCCATCCCAAAACAACTCCTTATACATTCTTCTCTAGATTACATGGAGGGAGGGACGGAGGGAAGAAGAAAGTGAGAAAGAGAGGAACAGAGGGAGGGAGGGAGGAAGTTAGGAAGGAAGGAATTTAGCAAGGAAGGAAGTTAAGAAGGAAGGAAGGAAGGAAGGAAGGAAGGAAGGAAGGAAGGAAGGAAGGAAGGAAGGAAGGAAGGAAGGCAGGCAGGCAGGCAGGCAGACTAGTGAGAATACCATAAGTTACCTAGCTCCTAGGGGAACCTAAGCAGTGGAGTAAGTGCATGGCTCATGATTTGGAAGGCAGTCATCTGAGAATAAGAGTGTTCTCTAATAAAAATATGACTGCTATTTTATCTTTAATGTTTACTGAAGAATTAAAAGTTCACAAAAACATACACAGTGATATAACACACTAGTAAGTGAACCCTTTTAATAACTTAAAACACAACCAAGATAGGCTTCTGCAACAACTCATTTTCATCTCCTATATAAACGTCTTTCAACTTCCACCGCCTTTTGCTGTGTTTTGTTTTAAACAGATAGTTTACTGTTAAAATGGAACAATCTATGTGGAAGAATTGCTTCAGCTGCACTAAAAGAACCCCATTTCCATTGCAGCTGTGCTTGGAACACACCATTTCCTCTGGCAGAGCATCTGAACACTTGTTAAGAGAGGCTGAAGAGGTACGATGGGCACTCAAGGGCTTTCCCTTTTCTCAGCAAAAAGGACTGGGCACAGCTCTTATAAAACCTTCAGAAGGATTCATTTATCTGTCAAATACTACAGTAGTCTTCCAGCCTTCATAAGTGGTGCTTCCTCTCCTGGGAATGACTTTTCCTCTCCTCTTCAACCCTAGTCCCTGCCCAACCAAGTACATGCATTTATGCACGTGCTTTGCATGCAAACACACACACACACACACACACACACACACACACACACACACACACACACACACCTCTTTGCTTAACTCACAGTGCTCATCTGAGACTTTAACTCTTTACAAAAGTTTCCTTGGACCCTCTGAGGAAGAGTTTGCAAATTAAACTGCTCATTAATTTAGCTTAACAATAAAGTTTAAAATGACTGGAATGAAAAGTACAAAAAACTACCAAATGAATTGTAAACAGAAATATTTTTATCCTACACTCTGCTATTCAGAAGAAAAGAAAGCTGCATGTTCTTTCCTGTTGCTTACATTCCAGGATAAATGTGTTCTCCCTGAAATTCTCAGGGGGAGGAATAAGTGCACATCAGCTGAGCATTTCAGAAGGCAGAAATCATGCCTGTGTTATCTGCATCTGACTTCTAATCTGCTTCTAAGAAGCACAGGCTGAGCAGGACAAGAGCCAGGGCTCACTGCCAAAAAGAGACTCAAATGGCACCTCTCCAAGCTAAGTAGTTTCCAGAGTCCTTGAGGGAACCAGGCCAAAGTCCCATCTAGGATTCTCAAGGTGGGAGAAAGGTCTCAACAAGATGACAAGCCATCCTGTATGGAGACTGTGGGATGAGAACAGCCTCTGCGAGAGTTGGCTCCAGAGTTCCTTGCCCCTCTAAAGAGTCCACTCCTGGATGATATTCCTCCCTGCTTATAATTATGATGTGAGTGAGCAAACTCAAGTTATCCCAAGCATTAGACACATCAAAAGGCCCTATCACATGCTAAAATATATATAGCAAATGATGCTTAATTTTTGAACCAATTACCTTCATAGAGGTGATCTTTTGATACTTAGAATTCCTTTAGGTTGTATGATTTTTTTTTCCCCTTTCCAAAAAGCCCTCAGAAAAGTTTTTAAATAAAGGCAGGAGAGGAAGAGCAACACAGCCTTACAAAATGGGTGAGGCTATACAACTGATATGTTAAAAGGCACTCTATTTACTCATTTTTCTAGAATGAAATGTGTCCAGTTGGTTAAACTAGCTGAATACATTGACTTTACCTAACATTAAGGGCTAGGGAAATTTGAGCTAAAAAAGCATATTGGAAGCTGTCCAATTTTCGTTGCTGTAAAAGGAAAAGATGACAGATGCCCACACAGAAGGAACAGGTATATACAGGAAGGAAATTATAAGGATATACTAAGTTTACAACTAAGAATAGAACCAATGTTAATGAGATTTTTCTAAAAGGTTCCTAAAAGTAGATACACTATGACTTGTTTTAAAATATAAAAATATCTAAGCTCTGACCCAATCACCTTGCCTCTATCTAAAAATGTATGCATCGAAAACATTCAATACTACGAGACAAAAGCAGCATTTTCCCTTTGATTTCAGAACTTGACAAAGATAAGGGAATTTTGACAAAAACTAAACACCAGTGGGATCTAATTATTTCCGGTTTTGTCAGAGCACTTTTTAGAGGCACTGGTAAGCAAGCACAAAACTTAAAAGATTTTATCAAAATAAGGCAATATCTGACATATAACAGTACCTACCAAGGAATTAGCACATGCATGAAAAGAGCATTTCCATGCTCCATGAGGAATACAAGAAAGAACTACATGTACACACACAAAACAGAACAATCCCTTCCTGAAATGATATGGCAGTCTCATTAGGGAAACTAATGACACACATAAGAAATGACTATGACTTCCTATTACAAAACACAAGTCCCCAAAGTGCAAATCAATACACTATACACGCAGAAAGAAGTTGATGAGCATTAGCAGGCAATAAGATAGGGATTAGAGGTAGATGAAAAAGACTTGCTAGGAAAAAGGTCCCTTGAAAAAACAAAGCTGATTTGGTTAAAGAAAGGAAAAAGACATTGCAGGTAAACATAAAATACCAACAAAGGCAAAACACAAGAACACTAAAATTGTCCTTTCTCATCAATATAAATTTCACAAGTTTACTTACGTTCACCTCACCATGAATCAAATGTCTTTGAAAAATGACTAATACTGAAGTTTGGCATTATGTCTTTTTACAAAATATGTGTGTTATATGTATACATATTTCTATATAACTCTACTCATATACCTACTTCCACAATACAAAGAATTACATAGATAAATGGCAGCCAAATTATTTTGACTGGTTGTAGTATAAATCAAAATGATTAAAATTACAGTTTCTCTTTTAAAATGAGGTTTTGTTCCTTAATATTCACTGACTACTAGCTTGCTTCCCACAACACATTATTTACCCTACAGTGGCTTGGTGCATCAATTATGATAATAGTTTGTGAATAACATTCACATTATGGAAAAATCAGCCTGGTTACTTAGCTCTCCCTCTGGAAAATTGTCATACACACATATGTATCATCTGCCTCTAGATAAAGTGCAGCAATTAGTAATTACAGCTGTATATGCTTCTTTAAAGCAAAGGGGGAAAATAGACCTGAAATGTCATGCTTCCAAATGTTCTTAGGCTATTATCTAAAATTATTCTTTAAACTCTAGTTGAAAAAGAGAAAATACATTTTGACAAAATGAAAAATCAACCCTAATAGCATACTGGGTATGGAAAAACAGACAAGGCATCTCTCAAAAAACATCACCTTTCGAACAATTCCTTCTTCATCCAGATCAAACCAGAAATGAACAGGCCATAGGAAACCTGAATATAGTACCATAAGGCAAGACAGACCTGGATTCAAATCCCTGCCTTACTATTCTCTAGCTCAGTAAAACAGGTATTTACTAAGTGCCCACTAATATACATGATACAGTACCTGGTTCTGTAGAACCCTAAATGAATAATACAAAATATTTTTTCTCAAGAAGCTTACCTTATATTAAGAGAACTAGAAGCACAAATCAATAGGATTTAGTTTAAAAATGTACAGATTTTTTAAGATATACAAGTAGTGCAAAGAAAAAATTATTTCTGTTGGCAGAGAAAAGAGGTAAGCAATTTAGTGACTGAATGACACTGGAGTTCAGGATTTTCAACAAGGAATAATCCTAGGTGAAAACAAAGTCCAAGATTCAAACATAAGAATGGACAGTTAGGAAGAAGTGAAGGGAAGGGCCAGAGGAGAGAAGGCCATATATCATGGAAGATTGATTTTCGATGGTCATCTACATAGATCTTAAAATTTTCCAGGTCATTTATTACTTAGCTGCTTTGACTCCTAATTTTTAATTACTACTTATTTATGAAGTGAGAAAAATAGAATGCTACCAAGAATTCTTGAGAGTACTGAGAAGGTTATACTCCAAGCAACTTGCATCCCTTTTGACACCAATAGGTTACCAATAGCTCTTCAAACATTACTAATTTATTGCAACTAAGAAAATGATTACTTAGGGGGAAAGTTACAGGAACAATACAAGAGTTTTAAAAAAGGAGAAAGGTATGGAATAGCAGTCATAATAAAAGGGATGGGGAAGAGACCATGAAAAATAATCTGTCATAATGGGTTTTGTTCTTCCACACTGTCCTAAAATTTCAGAGGCAACAGGCAAAATGTGGGATGACTGATTATGCAGAGGAGGCCTGAAGTTCCCTTTGTATAGATGGAATGTAATGATTTACATTTTAGACTAGGATAACTCTGGTTTACATATCACAGAGGCATGTAGAAGAACATGGATCCTCTCCAAATGTCATTTCTCACAGTGTACATCCAGCCTACTTTTCCCCGATGCCAAACAGAGGCAGACTACCAAAACACAATCTAGTCACACTGTCTACTGTAGATGACCAATTACTCTTCTAGGAATTCCTGACAAATGATCACATGCAGTGGTTCTCCACATGCGGGTCCCCAGACCACCAGCATTAGCATGCCCTGACAATTTGTTAAAAGTGTAAGTTCTCAGACCCTCCTCTGACTTACTGAATCAGAAACCTGGGTGGGTGGGGCAAGGCCCCGAAATTTGTTCAATGAGCCTTCTAGGTGATTCTGATACAGGTTAAAATCTGAGAATTGCTGATCCAGTGTGATTTCCTACTTATAGAGTAAGGGCAACTGAGGCCCAGGAAGATCACAGAACAACTTGATTTTAGACCCGAAGTCTCCAGACTCCTAGACTTTCTCTCTTCTCTGCACAACACTGCTTCATAGATTCCTAAGCAGCGGATGTGCCTTGGCTGAACGCTTTTATTTATGCCCCTCTGCCTGAATATGCCCTAATTTAGCCCAAATGGAGGTTTTCTTCTGGCAAAAAGGGCACAGGAGAAAAAAGCCAAACAGCTCATTTACCACGGGGAGGCACCAGAAGCAAGTATTGATTCATCTTCTAGAACAGAGGTCCAAAACCTTTTTCAACAAAAGGCAGATAGAAAATACTTCAAGCTTTGCAGGACATAATATTTCTGTAGCAATTATTCAACTCTGTCATTATATCTCAGAAGCTGCCACAGAAAATATGTAAACAAAGGAGTATAGCTATGTTCCAAATAAAACTTTATTTACAAATTAAACACCAGGTTGAGTTTGGCCAGTGGGCCGTAGTTTGCTGTCTCCTATTGTAAAGATGGATGACACAGAATAGGTCTTCAATAAATAATTCAATGAATCAACAAACAAAAGGGTGGGGATGACTTTCGGCTGTTTTCTACATTCATCAATAACTCCTGTCCAATGTTCTTTTTTAACACCTCATCATCAGCACTGTTCCATGCTTTCACTTGTGTAGGCTACACCTGCAGAAGGATGCAGTATGGAGGTGGGCTAAAATCCAGCCCACTCTCACTGGCCAGGTCATGTGCTGTAATGCAGGACCGCTCTGACAGAAGAAAGGAGAGACTTCTGTGATGTACACAAAGCACAGGCTGCTTACCCAGCCATGCACCCTTGCAACTGAACCTCCCCAAGGAGATCTGTGCTCTAATTTGTACACAATTATCTTGTGTCTCCAACTAGATTTTCACTCTTCTCTTCATCGAGACCCCATGACACCACTAACAATTACTGGACACTTTTACTGGTAGTTCTTCAGACCTGGAGTAGTCTCCACATGATTTTGATTATGAACTCTTATCAAAATAAATTTTTAAAAAATTTAGTACATTCCTGATATATACATTAACTGTTTACATGGCACTGATGAACTCTGCATATTCCAAGGTATACAAAAAAAAAAAAAAAGTTAGAGGTGATAAAGATAAAATGAATACAATTTCTAATGTTTTATCTGATATAATGACATTAGCTAATATCTCAAAGTACAACTTCCATTTAGGGCAAGGTAAATCATTATTGATCATGAATATAAACCTAAGTTCCCAATTTTTCTTTATAATTTCAATTTTCTGGCCAACTTCTTATTACACATGATTATACAGTTACTGTTTATAACTAGTAACATGGTTGATAAGCTCATAAAAACAATAGAAGTACCAGCTCTGTCATTTTCCTGTTCCATGTGTTAATGTTTCCTCATTCCACTGTTCCTTTAAAGAAATTTTAAAAATCACTTGTACTTTTTATGAGAATTAGTTTAGTTAAACAGTACCATAGACTGAGTGATAGTTTACTATTAACTCAGTAACGTCCAGTAAGTCTTTCTTAAAGAAAACAATAAGTCTAAACACAATTTCTACTGTTTTGTCCTATGCTCCAAGGGATTATCCTACAAATCCCTTTAGGGGGATTTGAGGGCACATACCCCACCATAGAGAGCTCTACTCTAGGTCAGTGTTTCTCAATTATAGGAGACCTTAGTCATAAAATCAATTTAGTGGGTAATCACCACCATACACGTATGAATGTGTGTATATGTGTGTTAATGGAAGAGAACAGAAAAGGAAATAGTAGATGATATTGCATGTAAGAGTGTGTTACATGTGGTAAGGTATCATTTAATGAAATTGTTTCATTTTTGTATGTATATATGTAAGCATGGATTTGTATGTGTATTTCTGCATGTGCCTATGTATATACACTTGATCGTGATATAAACTGCATTTCTAACTATGTGGATTAGGACAAAAAGTTTTGAAAGCCATATTCTAGATAAAAGAATACGGAAACTCCTTGAGGTGAGATGACAGTTAAAACACTAGATGAAGGAAGCAAGAGAAGGCAAAGAAACAGCTGTGGCATTTCAGAAAGGCCACTAGGCTTAAATTACATTTGCAGCTGAATGACATTCTATACTTTCCAGGTGCGTAATTAGGAAAGGCACAATCTCAAGCCTCTGCTTTCTTTACCTAAAATGCGGAGATAATGATACCCATCTTATAAGGTTGTCAGTGGAAATCACGGAGGTACCTAGAGAGTACCTGGCACACAGTAGGTATTAACAGCAGAGGGTGGCTTCTCCCTAAAGTACAGAAGCAGAACACCTTCAGGAAGCTTTGTTAAACATGACATGAAACACACGTCAAAGATGAGCACAGGCGAAACCACTGTCCAGAGAGTACTGTATTCTAACAGGCAGGTCCTTTAGCAACATAACCAATGTTCTGTAAATGAACACAGATATTGAGAAACCTGTAACAGCATCCTCCCTCCAGCACACATATATACCCTTGAGGCTACAGAAAATACAAGCAAAAGAAACAAAGGAAATAGAGGCATTTCTTTCATTTAAAAAAGTCTCTCAAAATCTCTAGCTTCCTATAGCACAGCTTTCATTATACATGAAGACAATCTAAGCAATTTGTAAGCAATATACAAAATGTATTAATTTGGAAATCCAGAAAAATTCACATTATGTTACAGGACAATCGCAATCTGTTCCAACCATCAAAATGTGTTCTTGCAAATAACTTCCAAAATCCATTTGGCTTATCCAAAAGCTAGATTAGCTTTGATAATACAAAAATATTAGTCCAAAACATAAAACCCTTGCTTGGGGCATAATGGGGACCACAAGTGACACTAATAATTGAACTTGGAACACTTAATTTTTTCAAATAGCCCCAAAGGAATACATTCCATACCTTGCTGGGCCACTGAGCAGCTTTGTGGGCTTGAATAAAGCAAAAACTCTCAGTTTCTTTTTTCCCATTTATAAAAAAATACAGTTGTCCAAAAATAGCAATTAAACTGGCAGGCCTGTCTTATTTGGCCAGCATGTTACTTAAAAAAAAAAAAAAAAAAAAAAAAAAAAAAGTTTTATTATTAAAGAAGAAACAAGCGCTATACAGCTTTCCAAAGCCCTCACCTCTCTATTACATCATAAGGGAATAGCCACACAATTTATGTTATCTGCTCAGCACCTGAAGGCATTGTGGGGGCTCCTTATCTGGCTCTAAAATTCTAATTGCAATGGGGAAAAATGAAGATGAAAGAAAGAGGAAGGTTGCAATAAAACAGGTCTAACTTTAAAAACTTTGATTTTATTAAGAACATTGTCTAATTATGCCTAACGATCCACGAAAAATCAGCAAATGTTATTGATTTCCTCAGACTCACTCTGTGAAAAGAGCTATCAGAAGGAAGCAGCAGCAAATGCATGACACTGACCCAACATGCATTATTGAGACAGGCCCCCCTGGGCTCTCTAGTAGGCACAAACTAAATCCTCAAATATAAAAACCTGTGAGATAGACACAGCCAGAGGTCAAGGAGCAGGCCAGCTCTTGACTCCAAAGCCAGAATTCACTGAGTCCAAACAATTTCTTTCAGTGGCAAGTCTTTGGGAGGTACTGAATAACCTCATACATGCCATCTTTAGCAACTGACCTAAAATGAAGAGCTCTCTAAAGCTAGTGAAAGAATGGAGGACAAATAAGCATTTCTGTGAAAAAAAAAAATCTACAAAAAAGAAATTCTAATGATTATGCACAAGAATTCTAATATCTCTGCCTGCAGGTTCCACCTCAGACCGACTACCATTCCAATGAGTGGGAAGTGAACAGAAGGCAGGATCTCCCCAGATGTTGAAGAGCATTCTAGCTGCTGAACACAACCTGTTTGCAATTTTCTACTCAACCACCAGAATAAAAACTCCAACCCTCAGAAAAAGCAGACCCTTAAACTTCCTCCTGACTGCTGTTAGTGGTTTCTTTAATCTTTTAAGCTCTTGAGCTTAATATAGCAGCTACCATCAAGAGTACTTATATTGTTGCTAAGATAAGAGGAAAGGAAAAATCATATATGTGTGTATATACTGGAAGCAGAGGGGTTTGAAAAGAGCATTGGATGTTTCTACTATGACGACGGCACTACTCTTTACTCCTCCAGTTCCACCGCACTAAGCACATTTCTTTTTCTTTTCAGGGCAGGATCTCATCACAGAGTTGTTATCAAACAACCCTTAGACAGGTTTCACGTAAACAAAATATATGACTCTTCTTTAGAAAATGCCACTGATACAGTAGAGGAGAATAATTCAAAAGTAAATGTTTTCATAGTTATATAACTTTAAAGTAGGAAGACTTTACCATTATCTAATGCAGTGTTCCTCAAATTTGTCCACCAAAGTGCCCTTAATGGTAGAAAAGAGTGAATATAAAACAAAAGGCATCTTTTGGTGGCCTGCTGTTAGCACAGTATTTCATTCAGTTTTGGTGTTTTACATCTCTAACACCATAAGAATATATTCGAATTCCCTTTAGTCCTCAATATATGTTTGTCTAAATATAAATTAGTATTTTGCCAAAACCTCAGGTACAACAGATGTGGAAGGAAAGCAGGAGGATAACCTGCTGGGTTTACACTATGACTTTACACAGCTCCTAGCACACTGCCACAATACCCATGAAAACACCTAATACAGAACGAAGGCCATAATTTTGATAGTTGGTAAACTACAATTCTGATAGTTAGTAATCTATGGCCTAAACAAGGCAAAACTCATGCCCAAAGTTATATGAGTTGGATAGTGAAGCCAGTATTATAACTACTAGTTAAGTGTAGTGTACTTTTCACTAATATGCATTTCTTCTCTGGACTTAGGTTTTTAAATAGTACGTAGAGGTAAATAAAAAAGCTGACTACTCAAGAATCCTCTCCCTCCAAATTGTCAAAACTTTGCTGATATTTGAGAGGGGGAGTCCTAGTACATATCTGCCAACGTATACCTTTCCCATTTTAAGAATAAGAAAACTATGCTGAAAAAAAAGTGTTTTGACCAAAGTCAAAAGCTAAAAAATGACTGAACCAGAATTTGATTCAGGTACCTAATTCCAAAATCCATGTTCTTTCCATATGCTCATGCTACTTTCAGTAAGATATGAATCAATAAAGTATAGCCTTGAAAATCTAACTTTCTAAACATCGGGATGCCTACAGCTGCTCATAAAGTATACAGTATAAACTGTGACACATTTTTTAATATTTCATTATAATAAAAAGTTTTTATATGGTTCAGTGTGGCTGTATCATTGATACTCTTCAAAGAGAAAAATAATACCATGTGCTCTGAGCAATGTTTAGAAAAATTCAATCTCAATCATGCCTTCAATTGATCTCTTATGGGAATGACAAGTCATCAATTCCTAGCCTAAAAAACTGAGGGTCTTCATAGGCACCTAATGCTGTGTGCACTGACCTTCCCAAAGTGCCTGAACTATACCAGAAAGTAAAGATCATAATTAGATTTGAACATTTATTAAAAATCCTATTCAATTCAACGAACACCTATTAATCATCTGCTATGCAACAAGCCCCAACAAGGTGCTACCAATACAAACAAAGGCCTAATAACTGAACCAGACAACTTACTCCTAAAGAAGTCCTAATAGGCAGGGGAAACCCGAAGGGCTAGGCTACAGAGTGCTACAAGGACACCAGAAGAACAACATCATGGAAGGTTCACAGAATATGACATCCAACCCAGGTCTTGAAAACTTAACAGCAACTTTCCTGATAATATGGGGAGCAATTAAATATTTTTATACAGAATCATAGCTGGATTTAGAATGTATACCTGATGATGGCTTGAACAGCGAGGTAGAAAAACTACAGCAAACCTTTTTAAGTAGTTTAGTGAGTAAGGAAAATTGCACAGTAGTTAAAAGCAATGGCTTTGCTAATTGTAGCTCCATGGTCACAAGCAAGTGATCTTTAACTTTCTAAGTCTCAGCTGCATTATCTAGAAATATGTGCATTAAAATTGCACCTATCTGATAGGATGGTTGTGAGAATCATATAAGATGAAACATTAAAAACATCTGACACAGTAACTGAAACACAATAAGCACTCAACATATTTTATTACTTCTAAGGCATGAGATAACAGGGAAAGAATCTTTCGGGCATTTTTCATTCATGTTTACATACATTGTACTACATACATTACATACATACACTATTATGTTTTCCACTTGGTTGGTGATGTTCTAATGGTAGATAAATTCAAATTACAATAAAACTAGGTGATCAATAAAAAAATAATATCAACAAATAATATAAGATTTTGACTTTTCAAATGACATTCTCACAATCTAATGTGTTGATGTAAAGCATTTCATCTCACTGAGCCTCAATTTCTTAGTTTTTAAATAGAAATAAGAGTCCAGAGGTATTGAAGACATCTTAGGCTAAGGAATAGCACAGGTAAAAAAGCCCAGTCTTTCAGAGAGATGGAAAATAATAATTCTATAACTTTCCTAATTGTCAAATATCTATATGACAAAGTTTCTTAGGGAAACTTTAAAAAGCACAAATAGTAGTACAGTTGGAGTATTTGAAACTAGTTTGCTTACATTCTAGAGGCATATTTTCTATTTGCTTAATTCCAACTGTCAATAAGTCTTTGAGAAAATATATTTAATCCACAGGCCACAGGCATAAACTTTCTTGGAAATGCTTCCCAGAAGAATAGGTAAAGAAGTAAAAAAAATCTCTTTTGAACAAAGTTATCTGCCGAAGTGGGACTGAGTCCGTTGGGATTCATTCCAAGAAGTTATTTGAAATTATTGTGGGAGGGGCCTGTTTGAGTGGCCACCTCTCAGCTTGCTTATCTACTCCTTATCTACTTCACTACTCAAGGAATAAAGATTAGCAGCTGAATTGAATGAAAGTTTTTATTTAAAAAATGTCATTCATAATATAATTACAGTATTTTATTTATATATAATTTCCTAAGAAACAAACCACAGACATGTTTCAATTTATATGCAGAAAATTAGAGAAAAATAAGTGTAAAACCTAAAAATCTATATCACTTTTAAGAACTTTACAAAACAGGAATCTATGAAGATAAGGACCAGTTACCAGCTGTGCAATCTTAGAACAGTTACTTAATCTCTCAGCGCTTCAGTTTCCTCATCTATAAAAAAGAGATAACTGTACCTATGTTTGATCTATAAGATAATCCAAATAAATTTAACATAGGGCCTACTACAAATTAACTGTTCAATATATGCAAGCTATTAATAATGTTTTATCTTTGCAGAGCAAGGCAAACAAGCTTAGAAAGCTTAGATGACAAATTTAGCTTTAAAATAGCAATCACCACAGATTTCAATTTTAAAACTTCTTTCAGGACTTTAAATAGAAACTTTGGCAGAAGAGTACTTATTAGTGAGAAAACACTTATTCTATTTTTCTTTATGGTTAACAGTAGTAGGCCAACAGTAGGTACTAAAATAATATCGCTGTCCCTTGGTAGCTGCAGGGAATTGGTTCCAGGACCCCACAGACACCCAAATCCAGGGATGCTCAAGTCCTCTATATAAAATGGTATAGTATTTGCATATAACCTGCGGACATCTTCCAATGCACTATAATAATCTCTAAATTACTTATAATACTTAATACAATGTAAATACCATGTAAATAGCTGTTATACTATATTATTTAGGAAATAATTATAAGAAAAAAGTCTGTATAAGTTCAGTGCAGACACAACCATCATAGGCCTAACTACATAGTACACATAAGCAACACTGCAACATTTTTTAAAAAATATTTTCAATCTACAGTTGGTTGAATTCAAGGATGTAGAACCATCAGATACAAAGGGCTAACTGTATTTGCTTAATAACATACAAATTACAATAATTGGGCCTTATTTCAAATTTAAATTTTAAATTATCTTAAGTAGAAATTCAGAAATACTACTTTTAATAATTGAGTTTCATGGTATTTCCACAGCCAACAAAATAAATCAATGCTTTCAGATAATCTCTTCAGCCTTTGGCAATAATCAACCTCAATTTGAATTTTACTAGTCATTTAGTAATGAATTAGAATCTCACAATCCCAAATTCTTAAACTGAGACAATCAATGGCTTTTCTTGGCAAGAAGCCCACATGTGAAACATGAACTTCCTTTCTGATGTTTGAAAGCCCTCAGCAATTTTCTGTGTTTTGTAAAGTCAGCAAAGCATGGAACCAACACGCAACATAACTAACCATTGGCTTCATAGTGATGTTAATGCTCAGGTTCAGAATGGAGATCAGCACTAGACTGGCTGACATCTGGATAAGTTGAAAGACTTCCTCTTTTGATCTCTTCAACCTGGAGTTTACAGTTATTTACAGAGCATCCGTAATGACAACAAGCACGCTGATAACACTTGAACACTCTGGCTGCTGAAAAAAGGAGTGTGAGTTCTAATATTAAACTAAAGTGCCCCCCCAGGATCTTCAATGAAGTGAGAACCAACATGAGACAACTGACAGACAGACAGTCTACTCAATAAGATTGCTTTCCTTGCCTCATAAGACCAGGAGCTGCTATAATTCACATGAGAAGCCTGTCCAAATCAGATAAAAAGAAACAAAAAAGCATATATTGCTTCTATATGAAAGCTATCATTATGCAGTTTACTTTCTCACTCAGTTTTCACAAAAATATCATGGTGTCTAGCAACTTATGAATGTATAAACTAAATGTGGTATATCCATACAGTGGAGTATAATTTGGCAATAAAGAAGAATGAATTATTACTACATGCCACAACATGGATGAACCTCGAAGACATTCTGCTAAATGAAAGAAGGCAGTCACAAAGCATCTTACATAATATGATTCCATTTACATGTAATGCCCAGAATAGGCAAACCTATAGAGATGGAAAGTAGATTAGGGGTTGCCTAGAGCTGGGGAAATTGGGGAAGAAATGGGAAGTGACTGGTATGGATTCAGGGTTTCTTTCTAGGGTTATATAAAGGCCTAAAATTGACAGGGTGATTGACAGATGCCTGTGAATACACTAAAACCACTGAACTGTACACTTTAAATTGGTGAATTTTATGGTATGTATGTATGTATGTATGTATGTGTGTGTGTGTGTGTGTGTGTGTGTGTGTATATATATATATATATATATCAATAAACTGTTAAAAAATTGTGAAGCAGGTATCATTAGCTTTATTTCACAGACAAAGGAAGCATACCTCAGAGACAAGCCATCATATTCAATGGTTAAAAGCTGAAAACTCTTCCTCTAAGATCGGGAACAATACAAGGATGCCCACTCTCATCACTTTTATTAAACACAGTACTAGAAGTCCTAGCCAGAGCAATTGTGCAAGGAAAATAAATAAAAGGCATCCAAGTTCGAAAGAAAGAAGTAGAACTGTTACAATTTGCAGATGACATATTACATAAAGAAAATCTTAAAGACTCCACCAAAAATAAATAAATAACTAATGAATAAGTGGTGGGGATACAATAATGTACCGTATGGTGATGACAGTTAATAGTACTGTATTGCATACTTGAAAGTAGCTAGGCAAGTGGATCTTGAAAATTCTCTTCACAAGAAAAAAAAATTTTAACTATGTGTGGTGATGGATATTAACTAGACCTTTTGTAGTGATCCTTTCACGATACATACAAATATCATATCATTATGCTGTACACTTAAAACTAATATAATGTTATGTCAATTACACCTCAATTAAAAAAATATATAAAGCAGTCATCATTAGCTTTATTTTGCAGACAAGAAAGCAAGCCTCAGAGACACATAGCTAGTAGAGCAAAGATTCAGAAAACTAGATTGGCTGACCCCAAAAACTGTTTGTTTGCTTGTTTGTTTGTTTGTTTGTTTGTTTGTTTTTACTATGCCCCAATGATTCTCAGAACAGTCAGAATGCTAAAAAATAATAGGGTATATCTGACCCTTTCATAAAAGTAGGTTGCTTTGCTGTCCTCAAACCTTCCCATTACCATCAATATCTATTCTGTTCAACACCTATTTCTACATGGATACCATGAAATCTGACCTCTAAAGATTAAAACACAGCACACTCAAAAACCGTAAAAGAAAGTACACCTCCATACAGAAAAAGAAAAATAAGAAAAAGAAAAAAATTGTACCCAAAAAAACGCTACCTCTCTGAATCTCAAAGTGAAAGTGTAAAAAGCCATCAAGATTATTTTTACTCTAATTTAAAAAAAAAAAAAAAAGATTCAGCATAAAGAAAAGTGGTGACCATCAAGTTCAGTGGTTCTTAGCCCAGCAGCCCCAGTGCTCCCTTTTTGTAATTCAGCTACTGTCAAAAAATTCAAAGACAATATAGCCTACTCATATAGTTTTTTAAAATCAATATCCTAAGTACAAATGCCTTCTGTAGTCATCTAAAAAGATAACATACTTCATTATAATGCACATGAGTCAAATTACAGAAGCAGCCATGCTGAAAAATAACCAGAATACAATCAAGTTGTCTGGATCTAATAACATGCTACTTTTTTTGAACATGCCCAAACAAACTTGACCCAAAATAGTTATGTAGAGTTTCTTAATTCACAATAAAACAAGAAAAGCATTTTATTAATAATAGTCTACAGATGCTGTATACAGTGTAGCCAGGGCTGGAATTATTCTTAAAGGGTTGAAGTTGACATTTCAAGTTGATTTGTTCCATTTCCATGCTATCACTGTTGAACTGTTATGGGGGGCATTATTTTCCCCCACATCAGAGTATGGTTTCAGTACATGCACTCCCTCCCACTGACCAACTCTGTGGTCCTTATTTGACTATCTGAGCCTTCATTTTTAATAAATAAAATTACATGAGCTATAGAATCCCTTGCACTTTTGTCCAGAAAGAGCTATTCCAACAAAAATCCAAATATCAAAACAACTGTTAATCAGCACCTTTACACTGTCAATCATACACTCATTCTCAGGATTCTTACCTCTTTCCTCTAGTGAGTGCCAGCATTATTAAAGAAACCTGTCTCAAAAGAATAGGTGACCTTGTAATTATCTTTCTAGATATGTGTATGTTTCCTATATGTTAACTTACTTCCTATATGTTCCTGTATGTTAACTATATTTCCAAATTCTTCTATATTCCTTTCCATTGTTTTTTCTCTGCTTAGTCACATAAATACTGCCTTAGTATGTTCATGCTGCTATAACAGAATATCACAGACTGGGTAGCTTATAAATAACAAACATTTATTTCTCACAGTTCTGGAAGCTGAGAAGTCCAAGATCAAGGCACCAGCACAGTTGTGTTTTGGCGAGAGTTCTCTTCTAGGTCTCACACTTCTAACTGCAACTTCACATAGTGAAAAGAGTTAAGGATCTCTCTGGAGTCTCTTTTATAAGGAACTAATCCCACAGATGAAGGTCCCACACTCATGACTCATACAGCTCTCAAAGTCCCTACTTACTACTACCTTTGGGGCTGGGATTTTAACATATGAATTTAGGAAGGATACAAACATTCCAGACCTTAGCAGATACCTCACCTAATTTTTTTTTTTTTTTAATAAGTGAACAGTTGTGTTCTTTCTCAAACCTGTAATTAAAATCCTCAGTGAAACTGATGTTAGTTTGACAATGAAAATGACACTGAAAAAGGTGACAAACTCTAGAGAATGATGACAACTTTGCAGAAATATTGTAATAAGAATCAGTATTACTAAGGTGTCTAATTAATGTCTTTGATTTAAAAATACAAATACTAATATTTCCTACAGGCAGAAAAATTGGTTACGGGCATTTTAGAATAATAGTAAATTCACTTAAAGTACCTGCCGATTACACAATAATTTTGAGGCTATGCCAACCTGCCTTTGAAGATATATTGTTATAAGAAGTAATAGAAAGTCCAACAATCCTCTGCTGAAGCTGATGGATGAAGATATACTCTAAAATAAAGAAAGCTGGTATTTATGGAAGACATGTCACTAGGCACTGTTCTAAGGACTATAAACATACTAACCAACCTAACACTACTAGTAGACGGGAATATAAGCAACTGAATTCTCAGTTAACAGATAAAGAAACCCAACATCCTTACACTTCAATTTTTAAGCATATTAAAGCTTATGCATATGTATGAAGTACATGTGTGCTCTGTGTGAACACATACACATATAACACAAACATATCAATGTAACTGTATGCTGTGTGTATGCATACACATGTGTGGGAAATGTACAAATAGATCTGGCTGGGGAAAAAAACACACACATGGTCCCAATTTAAAGCCTGGGATTTTAAAGATGTTTCAATCAGCACACTTGATAACCCATCTTTCTAGCCATTAAATACAGAAAAAAATAATTTTAATGTCAGTTTCCATTGGCAAATATATTAGAAGATTAAATTGTTGACATATGCAAACTGATTTTCACACCTCCAAATGACTGATAGCTTTAGACACAAGTCACGTAATAGTTTTGCTGTGCCTCCTGTCACACAGAAATTCACACAAACCGTGTAGAAATCGCCAGTTGAAATGTGTTATACCTGCCACTGCCAAAATAACTTTGCTACCACAATTCAGCTTATTCCACTGCTGGGATCCCAGCCTGAGGAAATAAAGCCCTTCTCCTGGCAGACGGGGGTGGGGGGTTGGGGGTGGGGGGGTGGACAGGATCCCAGCCAAACCCGTGCAGGTGCTGGAGAATCTCCCTGAGACATGGGAATAGTAATTATTTACGGGTGGGCTTCCTTTCTAATAGAAAAAATCATTATAGATGCAGGACAAATATATGAGTACCCCTACAGTTAACTTAATTATGACAATATCCATTCTCTTTAAAGTGAGCCTAGGAGCTTCTCCCAAGACAACCAACTACTGTAAAACTTGGGTGAAACCTGGCACAAAACTAAATCAGATGTACATAATCAGCAGTATGCCAAGCCGGTTTTATATAATGAGTACTAATATTTGGAAGATCAAATTTTTTGTTCACTTATTCAACTAAAATTTACTGAGTCCCTACTATGTGCTAGGTGTTGTTCCAGGTGATGGGGATGCTGCAAGAGAACAAGTGTCTGTCTCAAGGCCATATGTTCCAGCAGAAGAGGCAGACCTGCAGATCCTGATCTGAGGATGTTAGAATAAAATAATATATCGGTTATGGGAGCACTCGGGAAAGTAGGAAGCACAATATGATTATAAGGTATGAGTTTTCTATGTACTCTCGATAACCAGCAGGTTTTCAGGTCCCTGATGAACATTAGTTTATGATTCCTGTTTCTTTTATGTCTTTCCCTAAATGTTTTACACTGTGTTGAGCAAAGTTTGGTACATACAGTATATAACACGTTTTAATTATAAAAATAAAACAAGCAACCACAAATAATAACCGAGTCAGAAGTAAAACAAAGCATTTAAACCAGTTCATCCAGTCTGGCCCAAATGTCTGTCCTTCATAAATGCCAGAGTGCTAGAAGACCTTCATGTCCCAAGTTTTCAAACACCATATTTAACTCCTCCTGAAATAATAATCCTCATAACTGAGGTTAACCCCATACCACTGGCAAGTATTTACTCTCAAGCATGACCACTAAAATGGCTGCCACCAATCAAGGTTTGAAAGATTTGTTGAAACAAACTCCTCAGGTATCTGCTATGCAGAGAAATTTTCTAGAAGGTCTATAGGGCAGAGTGGAGCTGCTGCTGTTGTATAGACTGCAATATAAAAACTCTCATCTGCTTTGAATTTATCTTGCCCAGTTCCGAATGCTCAGCAGAAAACACTGAGTCAGTAATTGTAACAATAAGAATGTAGTTCTTGGAGTTTCCCTAGCAGAGATAGGAAGAAGTTTTACGGTGAACAGCATGAGCTCAAGGGAGAAGGAAAACTGTAATTGGTACCCATGTGGATACTTTTCCCCTTGAATCCAGCCAGGAGTTTGGTATAGATGAGGCATCCATCTCTCTCTCCCACTGCTGTGCCTTGTTGCCAGACACTTTTAGATCACTCTCCACACTGACTCAAAAAGAAGCTCAGTGTTGGTGGCTGAACCACAATGCTGGTGGTATGGACAACATCACACCCAGGAGACAGTAGACAGCAAAGAGGCAACCTCAGTCCTGAAATCACCTTAAGATGGGAGGCCTAACCTCCACAACAACGAAGCCTGGTATGTACATACGTGTGCATATATATATACACATACACACAAAAATAAACATAAATATACACATACATGAGAGCACATGTGTGTCCATGACCTCAGCAGTCATTCTGATTGGTGTATGACACAAGCCATCTATTTTCTCCTGCATAATCATTCTCTTAACCAAATAAGATCCATTGTAGATAGTTTCTTCAAGATTCAGCCTGTGAAGTTTAACTCTTAACTCAGGCATTATTGTCAGTTCCATCTTTATTCTCATCTTCCACATCCAAACCACCTATTCTCTGTTTCCTAAGAAGCTCCTGAGCTTCTCTATTGTCACTGGTACTACCCTGGGTCCAGGCCATCATCATTTCTCACCTGGACCAGAGCAAGTACCTCCTGACTGCACCCTCTAGTCCACCCTTACCTCTTTGATTTATGAGACACAACCTTTTCAAAACTTGTATCTCATGTCACTCCTACATTTCCATCCCTTTAATGCTTGCCTCTCCCTTAATTCTTAATATTTAATGCCCCCTCTAACATGTGTTTTTTCCAACACTGCAAAGCAGTTAATTCTGACACTATCTACCTGGAGATAGCATGAGATCCCACAAGTTAAGAGCTCAGTCCCTCGAAACTTTAGATGCCAATCTCAAGTCTAGGTTGTTACCTGTGCTTCTAACAGAATGGTTATAAATCGAAGGTTCCCACAACCCCCTCCCTCAGGTTTAATTAATTTTCTAGAGAGGCTCACAGAATTCAAGGAAACATTTCTTTGCATTTATCAAGTTTATTTTAAAGGGTATTATAAAAGATACAGATGAGAGCCCAGTGAAGAGGTACACAGGGCAAGCTATGTGGAAAGGGACACAGAGCTCCCATGCTTCCCCCGGGCGCACCAATCTCCCAGTATCTCCATGTGTTCACCAACCCAGCAGCTCTCTGAATCCCTAATCTTTTTGGTTTTTATGGAGGCTTCACTACAGCTGCGCATGATTGATGAAATCACTAGCCAGCCCTTCTCTCCCCATCACAAGTCCTGGGGTAGGACTGAAAATTCTAACCCTCTAATCACATGGTGGTTCCTCTGGCAAGAGCCTCCTCCCTTAGATTACCTGAGAGCATTCCAAGTTACCTCATTAGTATATCAGAAGACATCTTTATTGTTCTCATCACTTAGTGTTTTACGAGTTCTATGCCAGGAATGGGAATAAGACCAAATATGTATTTATTATAAATCACAATTGCAAATCTTATAAATTTTGTTATAACCACAACTGTCCTTTATCCTTTACTTTTCCATATCCAGTATCCTTAAGCAGAACCTGAAGAGCCCTTCTTGATCTGATCCCTGCCATCCTCAATGACACTCTCTCATTCTCTCCACATCTTCAAATGGTCTTCTTTCAGTTCCTTAATACTGCAGTATTCTCTCCAGCCTTGTGGCCAGCACACAGCTGGAATTTCTTGTGTACTATACCTCTTTTAGAGAATACCCACTCATGTTTTATGGTTCATCCTAAAGCACATTTTCTCTAGAAAGCATTCTCAGCTTTCCCCTTCTCTTGGTTAATTTATCCTGTTACAAACTCCCACACTTGAAAGGATTTATTAACTGTCTGCCTTTTTCATCATGAGGAGGAGTATAGCACAGAAAAATTTAGAAACCTGCGGCTTGCTTGCTGCCCAGGTTTAAATCCTGGCTCTAGTATTTATAAGCTGTGAGACCCTGGGCAAGTTACTTAACCTGTCTGTGCCCCAGTTTCCTTATCTCTAAATGGGGATAAAAATAATACCTACTTCATATGTTTATTATGAGAAAGTAGATGAAAACTGTTTAGACTAAAACTTTGCATGTAATAAGCATTCAGGGAATGTTAGTTGGTATTATTATTATTATATTATTAATATTGTCATATTGTTCATAACAAGTGGAATATCAGCTTTGTTCAATATTAAAACCTTAATACCTAACGCACAGATATTAACTGACCATAATTCTACTTCAGCATATTTAACTCAATATATGTTTAGTTCTCTTTATAAAGCTATGAGAAATGAAAATCATCAGTTAACATTTACTTAATTCCCAAGCACTGCCCTACATAAATGAGAAGGATGTACCTGAAGAAAACCCAGTACCTTATGTCTTAGTGGGAACCATGACTATAAAAGTTTCTCCTGTTTCTCTACAGAGTGACAGGGGCATGAGTTTAAATTATATAAACTTCATCCAATATTGATCTACTCAAAGTTGTTCCTTAATCATCCCTTAGCTTCAACAGGGAAGACTATGGATCAAAGAGCTCACTTCATACAGATAGTGTTTCATGAAAGGAAAAGGTATCAAGTTTTTTCCCTGGCAGGATGTAAGTGGGCTGAACCTAGCCCAGCAGCTACAGCAAGACTGGAGACTCAGGCAAAGATGGGAGTGTGTGTTCCACACAAGGGATCTAACTAGGCAGGAAAAGTACTCCAAGTGTAATCTTACATTGATTATTTTGAAAATAAGAATAGTTTAAGCTAAAGAGAGCTTGACATTTAAGGGAGCTCCTTTCAAAATATTTCTGTAAAGCAGATTCCTGTCTTTCAAAATGAATGAGAGAAAAGATTATTTGATTTAGTCCCTGAATTGTCCACCAAAATCTCTGCTCACAAGCTGAGAGCCTAAAGAGTTGGTAAGTGTCACCTGCATTTATAGGAAAGAAAGCTGATTCGATGTTAAAGATAAAATGTGATATTTACACAAGTGTATTTAAAAGCTCCTTTTGCTGTGCAAATACAGTATAAGATATCACTATGAAATCTAAATCTTCACAAATTGGATTTACTTAAATCATACATACCTACGACACTGTAACACTCTAGTTTAAAACACGTACTGCAGTTCCCACAAGGCTTGCACTGATCTGTCAGTACACCTGTCATTTCTTTCTTTGATACATTTTCCCAAGTCACCATTCCCCATCCTTCCCACTGTGAGCAAGCCTAGCTTATCTCAGCAGTGTCTTTTGGCTGGTCTTTTGTAACTCTCCCTTCTAACCATCCCACACATTACCATCTTATTCAACTACTTAACTACCTCTAATTGAACTCCATTTCTTAGCTTAAACTCCTTTCCCTGGCCTTCATACCTGACACAATTTGCTTTCACCTCCTCTAAGACACTCCTCCACCCACATATTCCCTACACTCTGGCGAGCCTTCCTATTTCCCACACCATACCCCACCCACTCTGGTCCCCACACTACATATTCACTGCATTTCCCTGGGTTAGCCTGCACTGTTACTCTCTGAAAGACCTCCTCCTCCCAGTCACAGAGGTTATTTAGTTATTCACAGTTTCCAGCATGTCTGGTTTGGGGTTAATCACTATACCATAGACTTTTTCAGGGCAAGGTCATATCATAAGATTTATTTATATTCCCACAATGTTAAGTACATCAAATGGATCAAATGTATGGTTTGCTAACCCATATTCTTCTGAGGTACAAAAGGTCAATGGTTTTTTAAAAATCATATTTTCTTTCTGTAACAAAAATAAGAAGAAATCTATATGGCCCACAAGAGGTAAGGAAGCTTGCTGGAGCATGGTAAAGTGTAAGTACTGATTTTGTAGCTTTACTGGAGAGAGAAAGAGCAGTCGGAGAAGAGGCATGTGGGAAGATGAGAAGGAGGCAGTACCTCAGAAGAAAAATGTTGGGGAGAATGACTCTTATTTGATGAGACTAAAAGGTCTTTCATGATCAGACTAATTAGGTCTTGCGTTCTATAAATACAGTCAATAGGTAATGGGCAGTTATTATAAGTTCAAGAGTTCAAGGAAGGGCTTTAAGAAAACTATTCCTAAAGCAGTTAAAAATATATTCATTAAGCAGGAGAATCCTAAAGGCACAGAATTCGTCAAAGAAGTTTCTGAAGTCTTTGATGTGTATTATGGACTTCTCACAGTAAAACATCTCCTTATCATGCTCCTTCCCAGTATAGTATGGTACTAGATTCCCCTAGAACACACTGCCTCTCCTTGTCCAAACTCAGTTCCTAAAGATGGAACAAATATGGAAAATAAGGCCTCATGGCTGGGTAGGTGGGGCTTTACCATGACACATGGAAAGGGCACAGAAATAGCAGGTACAAGGGCATCCTGAAGCATTTTGCCAACTGACAGATAGCATCATAGCATTCTCTTTAGAGAGATAAAGTTACCTCCTGGCAGAAATACTCAAAGAAGAAGGTGGAGGAGAGCAGAGAGAAAGAGAGGGGGAAGCGGGGAAAGTGGGAGAGAAAGAGAAGATGAAACCTAAAATTGTATTCAGGGTCATGAATAATGATGACTGAGCCCACTTCTCTTCTCACTGGAGAAGAAACCCACATTCCTGGGTCCTCCAATGGAAGAACTTCCAGAATGCTCTCATTAAAGTGGCCTCAAGAGTTTCTTCAAGGTCCAAGATTATAGTTTGAAGTATCCAGATTTAATATATGCTTTCTTTTCCTTTCCCCCCAGATGGTCCCTGTCATGACTCCTTGCAAACATCCTTGTCCAGATAGATTTGGAAGGCAGCTAAGCCACACCATTCCATGGATCAGCACAATGGAACCAAGGAAGTCTCTGGGCCCAATAGCAAGAAAAAGCCTGGGCCAATAGAGCGCTAAATCTCAGACCAAACCTCTCCTCCAGATATACCTACTTTTTAATCTCAATCTGTTAATGACCTGCCTTTAATTTCCAAGCTCTGTGACAGAAATAACATTCTCTCCAGTGTCAGGAACAAATTTACATAGACCAGACTATTAAGACTCTCCACATGCTTTCTTATGTCTTCTCTCACATAATGCCATCTGGTTAGTCTACATCACATACGTACAGCTCCTAAGAGCCTCAGAATTCTGCTCAATGCTCAGTTACAGCTAATGTGGGTAGAAGAAGTGAATGGAAGCAGGGAAAAGGAAAAGGGTAAAGGGTAAAGAGAAGAGGGAAAGGAAGGAAAGGAAGGAAAGAACAGCAAGATGAAAAAAAAGAAAAGAGAAAAAGGAAGAGAGGAGAAAGGACAGAAGAAAAGGGAAAGATTAAAGATCAATAATTCTCAAGTTAACTAATCTACATTTACATCTTTTAAATAGAACTTTGATTCACCTATTAGACTCTCATATTAGCATTTTACCACTGATACTCTCTCTGTAGATTGCCAATTCACTGTTAGATATAAAATAATATTTAGATTGACTCAGAAATCCCCTAGGGAAACAAAACTACAAGTTGTCTGTTGGGAAAATTCCCAAGGTGTAGTGGAACTGACCTCCAAGGAGGATGGGGCCAAGAGACCCAAGAAAGAGGCTGACAACTCCAGAATTAAACAGAGTTTATTAAGGGAACTTCAGGACAGAAGCATAGTCTTGGGTGGCAGCAAGAGAGTGGATATCCACACCAGAAAGTGGATACCAGGGCTTGATATACACAGCTAGTAGGAACACAGGTGGCTTGCAACCAGTGGCACATACTAGGTAAGAGCCTTATATTCCAAATCAGTAAACAATATAATGACCCTCCTTATCTAAGTAAGAACATTCTTTCAGGCTACATGGGCTTACCCCTCCTAGGGTGAACTGGCAGTCACTGAGCAACGTGCTTCTGAAGGTGGCGTCAGTCACATTAAGCACCAGAAAACATTTTACCTAACATAATCAAAATAATATTTGTGGGTTCTCAAGAACAGTGTTACAGAGGGTGCAAGTCCAGTGGAAAAAGTAGACTGAACAAGATGGGCCTGAGGGAAAAACTTTTGTTGCTTTCTATAAAAGTTGTGCTGTTGGCAGAATATATGGAAGAAATACTAACTACTCCATCTACTGAGATGCAAAAAGTCCAGGTGTAAGCTCTCTCTAGAAAGATCGAGTCTCAGTAAAAGACAAAAATGTCCAACCAATGGTCCTGCAGAATGGTTCCCAAATAGTCAACACACAGAACCCACTTTATTATTATCATTCTCTACTACACAAATTCAGAAAGCCTCTTGGTAAATTGTTTTCTGGACACACGAGCTAAAATATAGTTTCTTTTTAGCAGATAACAGCTGCTCTCTCGATGCCACCATGGGACACAGACTCACTCAAACTTGGATTACAGGGTCTCATGGCTCTAAAGGCTAAACTAGACTAAAATTCATAATGTTTCAATTATCCAGGACATTCGTGTATGCAGCCCTGTTCTGTTCTGGACTCTGAATCCAAGTTCTACACTGAAATTTACTAATTGAAACCTACACATTCCACAGGTACTTTAAATTTAGCTTCCCTAAGCTGAAGCATCATGCATCCTTCCAAGTATTTATAAAGTCTCTCAGGAGTCTTAGCTGAAAACCTCAGATATTCTGTCCTTACTTCCTTTTATCTTTTCTTCCCACTCTCTAAATATATGTTGTTAGCCAAGTCCTTATCTTTAAGATTCTAAAATATCTCTTAGTCCCTCCCTACCATTAACTTCTCTCTCTACCTGGACTCAGGACCTCATCTTTTTTTATTTTTTTAGTTCAAAAACTTCTTCATGCCTCCCATTTCCCAACTTAACAGCCTACCAGTCCCCCAACTAATTTTGTACCACTTTTTGTATAATCCCAGTCTCTAGACTGCCTCGAGTAATGCTTCTACCAAAATAATAATTTTAAGAGGCTACTCATCTGTGTTTAAATTCTATGATCATTCCGCATTGTCTGCAGTCTTCAAAACCAGGCTCAGCCTAGGTTCATCAAGCTCATTTCAAGTCACTTCTCCTCTTTCACCTTGGACCCCCGCAACACATAATGTCACACATTCTAAGTTTTACTTAACCTCAAAGCCCGTGTAAGAGGACTCTCTCCCTGTCACACATATCCAGAAATTCCCTCCTTCCTCTTTGTTCCCATAGTCCTTTAGGCACATAGCTGTTCAGGTCATGATTATGTGATTGCATATTTTTCTCTATACAGAGACAGTGGGCTCCCAGAAGGTGAGGACCCTTCTTGAGCATCTGTAGTGGGTGCTTAACAAACATCTGCTGGTTCAAAAAGCAGGAAGAGAAGCTCAGGGCTCACATTTTTACCTGATCAACGAAAGCTAAAACCTCTCCTTCAGAAATGGCAAAAACTCAAAAGGTAATGCACACAATAGCAGAAGGTAACAGGCCCACAGGCTGTTACCTTTCCACAGGTACACAAGTGCATCATTTTAGGGTACTGGCAAGCACAGCTGGGCAAAAGCCAACTCCCCACAGAGTGGCTGCATTTGTCTTGCTAAGGAGTGGCAATGACAGCATCTGTCAGGACGAAATTGAACAGTGGAACTCAGAACCAAGCAGAGCTGTAACATGATGCACCAGTATCTGGTTTGAGTGCAAACAAGGTATGCTTTCTTCCTCTAGAACACAGTGGGCACCATGCCAAACACACACAGTGTTTGCTATTTTTGCAAGTCTAATAGGGGCTGCTGAGAGGAGGGGTAAGAGATCAGCAGTTCATAATGACTCATATTATGTCTGGTGCATTTTGAGCCAAGATTAGACACTAGACAATCCTCTGTCCAGTGTCAAGGGCTTTCCACTGCCCTTTCATCAGGATAATTCCACTTCAAACTAATGTAGGTTTCTTATAACCTAAGCAACCAAAACTGATACGCTTCACTGTTTTCAGACCAAAAAAAATAGGTCAATGTCGGTTTCAAATAGAAATACAGTCCTTGGGTTCAGGGTCTGAGGCTGCTACACAAGAGCTATGACAGAAGCATGCCACCACAAATTCTCCCACTCTCTAATAGCTCTAAATCAGACACTCTTCTGAGAATCTCCTGCCCTTCTCGCCATCAAGTCCACTTCTGCAGATTGCAGTCCTTTCAACATAAATTCAGAGAAAACACTTTTGGGAGCCTCTAGAGAAAAGGTTGAGCTTTCTAATTTCCACTATAATGAACAAGGCTACATGAGTTTTATTGCAAGATAAAAACTAGATTCAGCAGCTAATTGTTTTTCTTTTTAAGTCTAAACAGCAAAAATAATAAATCTACAAACTAGACCTTTACAGTCAAATCAGAGAGTAATATATACCAGTGTTGAATTTTAACAATTATTCACTATATTTTCAAAAAAGAATATTTAGCTTTATTCTTCTACATATAGAAAAAGTTTAGTGACAACACAGGGGAGAAGGTACAAAAGTTTTAAGAAAAGAAATATGAGATTTATACAAGTAAAACACAGAAGATGGGAAAGGAAAGTGAGGAGTGAATGATAAAAGTGCCCATAATACTTTCTACCTATTAGATTCTAAAGTTTATAATCTTAATTTCAAACAGAACCAACACTACCGTGACCTTCGGAGAAAGTTAATGTATGTTATCTGGTTTCATAAAGAACATAAATTAGCAATTCACAGGAACCCTAAGCTCTAGAAAGGATTATACAATGAAAAACAAACGAACCAACCAAATGATGCTGACCTAATGAGAAAAGCCATGTCTCAAAGAACTAAAACTTACTTTATGAATATAAAATAATTCCAAAAGCATGAATTTATTACATAAACATTCTAATTATCTATTAAATAAAAGTCATCTTACATATGTAGATATGTATGTGTCCTCCTTATTCCTTTAAAGGAGACAAGATTTAATGTGATATGACTTAAAACAAAGACAATTTCACAGAGTAGGCATCTGTGTATCCATATGTGCCATTACTTATATAAACAGTACTTTGATGAATGCTCTTAACAAGTATTTAATGTGAGATTTTTAAAATAAACTTTTTATTGAAATATAACGTACAAACGAAAAGTTACACATGGAAGGAGCACCCAGATGAACAAACAGATCATACCAGCACTCTAAAAGCCACCCTTGAACATACACAGTTTTACTTCACTAGAAAAAGATGTATCTAGAAATTCTACCCTTACTTATCATGGAATTATTACAGGTCAACTTGGTTGACTTCTGCTCATAGAACATCTATTCTGGAACACAGGGATCATTTTGCTGCATTTAATAGGAGCTCTAGATTTTTAGAGGAAAATCAAATTCTTAAGGTTATCTTAAAAATCAATCATTTCAAGCTAAGAGGTCAACCCCTCCCCAAAGTTACCCTGAATGTTCAACAACTAAGCCAACACTGGAGGCCAAATCACACCGACTCATCGAAGTGAGGTGTGCATTAAGGTTCTAGGCATGTAATCCAATAAAACAGGCCTGGAAATGCTACAATGGCACGAGGCTTCTACTCTACAACTCTAATTTCTTAACAAAAGTTTATGGTAAATATCTGTAAGTAAATTAACCTAGTTACTAAATTAATTTTGCAATTGTGCTTGCCCCTTCTGCCTTTTCTCCCCACCCTCTTCACTATTTTTTCATCTCTTGAAGCTCTCCTGAAATGTGACTTCAGTCTTCAATAAGCCTTGCCATACCTCCCTGCCAAAAAAAAACAAAAACTGCATTCCTAAATCTGAAATCTCAGGCTGTACTTGCATACTAGCTGGGATGCTCTTCAAGAAAGAAGGCCCAGAGCTGGATTTTTCAGCAACAAAAGAGAACAAAACACTTTTCCACCTAGAGCTGCAGAGGGAGCCAAAACCATGCAATGCAAGTAGGTTGTAAGTCTTCACAGAACTGGATGAATCTAATGATAGCGAAAAATATAAACACGCACACATCACAGATCTATACACACAGAGCACACACACAGCCATCCAGACCTTAGGCCTGAGGAGAGTCTGAGAGAACACTTTGTGTGTTCAGAGAAACATCATACAATTTATTTTGTGAGGAGATAAGTAATAAAAGGAAAATACAGCTATTTTGTTCTATCAAGTGAAAGAAGAATGAATGTTAAAGGTAGTCACTGATTCCAAGATTCCTTAGCCAAGGTAAGTAGTCAAGACTCTCAAATTGGCAGGCTTGTCTGACAACAGGGGAAGAGAATGTCTTTTTTTTTTTTTCTTTGAGACCTCTTTATGCAATTTTTCTGGAATAGAGTTTAACAGAAGCTGACCTCTATGTTCTTTTCCCCTCTATGGTTCAAGGTACACATAGGGAAGACCAGGACATGGGGCAAAGAGGGTGGGAGATGTGTACAAAAAGACTGGCAATAACAGAAGAAAGAAATACTTGATTGATCCCCACCAAGTTCATAATATTGCAACAAGGTCACAAAGAGAAATCCAGCAAGCCTTGCACCTCAAGACTTCCTCTGATTATAAAACCAAAATGAATAAAGTAAAATGAAAAAGACATTCTGATCAATGGAAAAACACAGTTAACTAGTAATTCCAGGTAGTAAAGAGCTTGTTTTCTGACAGCTCTTTCACAATATACCAAAGACACATAATAACAAGCTACAGTGATACAGATGTGCTTTTTGCTGTAATATGCAGACAGTTAAGAAACTTTAATGGAGAGATTCTAGGTAAATCCTAGATGCCTAAAACTCTAGCCTATTTAGTCCAAACCATCAAACATTAACTGAGCACCCCTATGCCAGGTTCTAGAGACCCAAGAAGACAAGTCTGGTTTCAAGCAGTATACTAAATGGTAGTGGGGAAACAGAAAAACTTTGTATTACATACATATATACATATATACATATATACATACATACATACTTACATACATACAATTTATTTGGGCAGGTTTGTGCTTTTCCAGACTGAGCCTTAATGCCTCTACTGCATAATATAATGAGGAAGATGGTAATACAAGGTTAAAACCAAAATCCAAAATGCAGCAGAGGCATTAAGGCTCAGTCTTGAAAAGGACAAATCTGCCCAAATAATTATTTTCTTTAAAATATTTTTATTAAATTTATTAGGTGACATTGGTTAATAAAATCATATAGGTTCCAAGCGTATGATTCAATGTCTTATGTGAACTGCATTATATGTTCACCACCCAAAGTTAAAATTTCCTTCCATCACCATATATTTGAATTCCTCTACCCCTATCTACCTGCCCCCGACCCCCACCCCAATTCCCTCTGGTAACCACTAAACTACTGTCTGTGTCCATGAGTCTCAGCTTCTTTGTCATGTTCGTTTGTTGCTTTCAGTTTTATATTCCAAATATCAGTGAGATCATATGGTTCTCAATTTTTTCTATCTGGCTTATTTTGCTAAGCATGATAATCTCAATATCCATCCATATATTGTAAATGGCAGTATTTCATGTTTTCTTATGGCTGAGTAATATTCTATTGTATATATGCACCACATCTTTACCCAATCATCTATCAAAGGATACTTCAGTTATTTCAATGTCTTGGCCACAGTAAATAATGCTGCTATGAATACTGGAGTACATATATCTTTATGAATAATGTTTTCAAATTTTAAAGGCAGATACTGGGAAGAAAAATTTCTGGGTCATATGGTAATTCCATTTTTAATTTTTTGAGGAAACTCCATACTGTTCTCCATAGTGGTTATACAAATTTACATTCCCAACAGCAGTATATAAGGGTTCCTGCCTCCCCATAACCTCTTCAATTCTTGTTATTACTTGCCTTGTTGATGATAGCCATTATAACAGGTGTGAGGTGGTATAAGTTTCTGCACAGCAAAAGAAACCATCAACAAGACAAAGAGGCAACCATCTGAATGGGAGAAGATATTTGCGAACAATGCCTCCGATAAGGGCCTAATATCCAAAATGTATAAAGAACTCATAAAACTCAACAATTAAAAATAGAATCTAATTAAAAATGGGCAGAGGATCTGAACAGAAATTTCTTCCAAGAAGACATACAAATGGCCAAGAACATAGGAAAAGATGATAAACTTCATTAGCCATTAGGGAAATGCAAATAAAATATTTAAGCAAATATACTTATCATGAAATAGTTCTGCTCTATCAACATACAAGACATGCACCTTTTACACAGAGTTAAAAGGTATTAAGAAATTTTCCTTGAGTACAGTACCAGGGTACCAGGACTATAGACTATTCTGATAATACTCCCTCCATTCCAATGATATTTCTTATTTCTTTGGTACAAGTTAATGGTGATGATATTTCTCTGAACACTGTTATTATCAAGCATAAAAGATGTTAAATATATTAAGAAGTAAGAAAGGACTTAGGGAAAGAATCATTGGACAAAACGAGAAGGCAAGGAAGAGTGAATTATGGTCTTGAGCTAGGCTGAAAAGAAAGGAAGGTGGCAACAATTAAAGAAATAGTTCTGCTCTATCAACATACAAATAGGGGACTGGACATTTCCGGTCAAGATGTTGTAACAGAGAACAGATATACCCTCTTGCCTGACACAACGAAAATATCTAAAATATACGAAATAATAGTTTTCAAGACACTGGCCAGGAGGCAACTAAGAACAAGAATCTGACTTCAGATGCAGGAACCAAATGAGGAGAGCCCGATGACTGTCCCAACTCATTGTCTAGAGTTTCTAGGGTCCAGTGCAAGGAGGAAGAACTGAGACAGAATCAGGCAGACTCCTTGAGTTGAGGCAGAGTTTGAAGAGGCCAGCAGCTAGAGGTCACAGGACAGAAAATTACACAGAGCAAGTACCGCAGAGATCTACAGAGAGTACCCCTGAGTATGCATCAAAGATGAATGCTTAAGTAGGAGAAATTTAAAAGTTATGGGGACAGAGGACACACAAAAAGATTAGAAGAAACATTTTCTGGTATTCACACAGACTGTGACCAGTGCCAGCTCCCATAAGCAACACTAGAAAGCTCATACTTCAAAGTACTGAAGAGAATACTATGGAAAGTCTTGCAAGAGAAATGAAGAATAATGAATCCCTGTAATGAGCTATTTTCCAGCTCCTCCTGGAAAATCACAATAGAAAAATGCAATAGGATCAAACTGCTTTCAAGTAATTTTATTGCACCCCAGAATAAAGTTCAAGAAGTGCAAAAATATCTAGCACCCACCAAGGCAACATTCACAATGTCTGTCATCCATTCAAAACTTAGCATGCACACAGACAGACAAGAAAGCATGATCTACAAAGAGTAGAAGAGTCAATAAATTAAAACCCACCCAGAATTGGTACAGAGGATAACTGAAAAAAGGACATTAAAACAATTATTATATCTGTATTCCAAATCGAACTTCTAAAAACAAAACCACAATAAACCACAATGTCTAAGATAAAAAAAAAATACACTAGATAGGATTAATAGCAGATTAGACATAGCAGAAGAGAGATAAACTTGAAGACACAGCATTAACAACTATCCAAAATAAAACACAAAGATAAAAAAGAATGAATAAAAATGAAAAGAGTACCAGTGAACTGCAGTAAGGCTTCAGACAACCTAATATCCAGGAAATTGGAATCCCCTAAGGAAAGGAGGAGAAACCCAAAAGAAAAAAGAAAAAAAACCTCTGAAGAAATAATGACCAAAAATTTTGAAACCTGATGGAAACTATGAACTCACAGATAAAAGAAACCTAACAACTTTAAAGCAAAAGTAACATGAAGAAACCTATACCAAGGAACAACAAAACACTAAAAAGCAGTGATAAAAAGAAAATCTTAAAAGCATTCAAAAAAATGACTTATTACATTGTAATAGGAAATAAGAATGACATTATAGTTCCAATAGCAAACAATGAGAGAATGTAGTAGAGCAAAACCTTTAATGTACTGAGGTTGGGGGTAACTGTAAACCTAAAATTCTATAGCCAGCAAAAAAATAAAATAAAATAAAATAAAAAAATCCTTCTAAAACAAAGGCAACATAAAGATGTTTTCAGGCAGGAAAGCTGAAAGAGTTCATTACCAGCAGAATTCCCCAAACAGGAATTGCTAAAGGAAGTCCTTCAGGCAAAAGGAAAATGTTGAAATGTAAATTAGATCTATACCAACGAATAAAAAGTACTAGGAATGGTAACCACCAGAAATGGTAACCACCAACAGAAACATGTAAGATCTTTTCTTACTATTTAAACCTCTTTAAAACACAATTCACTGTTGCAACAGAAATAATAGCATTTTTAACAAATATAAAAGTAAAATTCATATCAGTAGTATAAAGGATGAAAAGGGAAAATAAAGTACATGGAATAGTATCTATAACATGCTTATAGTAAATATGAAATTACATATCACTTGAAGGTAGACTGTGATAACTTGAAGATATTTAGTATTAACTCTAAAGCAACTACTAAAAAATAGAATAATTATAACTAAAAAGCCAACAATGAAGATAAAAATGAAATCTTAAAAATACCTTATTAATCCAAAAGAAGGCAGGAAAAGAGAAAAAAGGAACAAGACATGACAAATAGAAATTGCAGCGTGATAGACTCAAACCTAACCATATGACTAACCTTATTAAATGTCAAAGGTAAACATACCAATTAAAAGTCAGAGATAATCAGACTGACACATGGCCCACAAGAAATGCACTCTATAGACACAGATACAGTAGATGTAAATGGATTTTAAAAAAGTAAAATAAAGCATCCTAACATAATCAAAAATAAGCTTAAATATATGCATTAACATCAGACAAAGTAGGTTTCAGAGCAAAGACTATTATCAGAGAGGGAAATGGTCATTTCCTAATAATCATCAGTCAAAAATATATATAAATCCAAACTGCTTATCCATCTAAAACAGAGCTTTAAAATAATGGCAAAAAGACAAAACCATAATTATAGTAAGAGATCTCAACCTCTCTAGATAGAACAAGTAGGCAAAAAATCAGCGGTAGGATAAAAATAAAAATCTTATAAACCAATTTGACCTGACTGACTTACACCCAACTACAGTTACTCCACCCAACTACAAAAGAAAATTACATTCTTCTCAAGTGAAGGGAACATAACATCTACAAACACAGATCACATTCCAGTCCATAAAACAAGTGCCAAAAATTTTTAGAGGATTTAAGTCATATAAAGATTTTTTTTTTTTTTATCACAGTGAA
Source organism: Cynopterus sphinx (assembly GCA_030015415.1). NCBI lineage: Eukaryota > Metazoa > Chordata > Mammalia > Chiroptera > Pteropodidae > Cynopterus > Cynopterus sphinx. The sequence continues at coordinate 85,468,958 of CM057379.1, read as the reverse complement.
GTTAAATTAGAAATCAATACCAGAAAGATCTCTGGAAAATTCCCAAATATTTGAAAAGTAAATAACATTTTTCTAAATGAACCATGAATCAAAAAAGAAATCACAAGGAAAATTAGAAAGTAGTTTGAACTAAATGAAAACACAACATATTGCATAGATGAGGTGCTGCTAAGGAAGCATTTTTAGGTAAATAGTATCAAATGTCTATAGTGAAAAAGAAAAAAAATCTCAAACCAATGACATCAGTTTCCACCTTACAAAATTAAAAAAAAAGAAAAAAAGGCAAAATAAACCCAGTAAGCTGAAAGAAGAAAATCTGTGAAATATAATGCAGAAAGCAACTGTAAAAAGCAATGCAACTAAAATTGGTTAAGCAGGTCGACAAACTAGATAAATTCCAAGTCATACTCAGGTAAGAGAGAGAGAGATTGAGAAAAAGGAAGGGAAGGGAAGGGAGGGGAGGGGGAGGGGGAGGGGAGGGGAGGGAGGGAGGGAGGGAGGGAGGGAGGGAGGGAGGGAGGGAGGGAGGAAGGAAGGAAGGAAGGAAGGAAGGAAGGAAGGAAAGAAAGAAAGAAAGAAAGAAAGAAAGAAAGAAAGAAAGAAAGAAAGAAAGAAAGAAAGAAAGAGACTACCAATAATGAAGAATCACCACAGATTCTGCAAATGTTAAAGGAATAATAAGAAAATATTATATAAATAACTTTATGCCAATAAATTCAACAAGTTAGATCAAATGAAAAAAATCCTTGAAAAGGCATAAATTTTCAAAGCTGATTTAAGAAGAAATAGATAACATGAATTGTCCAATATCAAGTAAAGAAATCAAAGAGTTAATTAAAATCTTCCTTCAAAAAGAAAACTCCAGGCCCCAATGGCTTCACTGATAAATTCTACCTAATATTTAAGAAATAAATAATAACAATTTAACAGAAACTCTTCCAAGAAACTGAAGAGTGGGAATAGTTCCCTATTCATCTGATGAAGTCAACATTACCCTGATACCAAAACCAGACAAAAACATTACAAGTAAAGAAAACTACAGATCAATTTTCTTCATGAACACAGATGCAAAGATTCATTTATAAAACTACACTGAAACGAATCCAATAATGTATTTAAAAAGTAACACATCAGTACCCAAGTTGGATTTTACTCAGGAATATAAGGTTTAACATGAAAAAAATCAATCAGTGTAAATCACCATATTAACAAATTAAGAGAAAAATCACATTATCTTGCTAGACACAGAATAGGCATTTGACAAAATCTGACATCCATTCCTGATAAAATCTCTTATAAACTAAGAATAGAATAAAAATTCTCAAGCATCTATGAAAAACTTACAGCTAATATCATACTTCATGGTGAAAGACCAGATACTTTTACCCATTCCCCCAAATCAGGAACCAGTGAGCTCTTACTACTTCTAATAAACATGATACTACAGGTTCTAGCCAGTGCACTTAAGAAAGAAAAAGAAGACATACAAATTGGGAAGGAAAAAAACAAACTCTCTATTCGCTAAAAAAATGATCATCCACATAGAAAATTAGACGGAACCTGCAAGAAAAAAAAGAAAACCTACTAGAACTAATAAATGGGAGTTTAGTAAAACTGCAGCGTATAAGATGAATATACAAAAGTCAATGTGTATACTAACAATGAACAAATAAAACTGAAATTTAAAAACAATACCATTTACTATTGCATCAAAAATATTAAATACTTAGGGAAAAACCTGAGAAAGGATGTGAAAGACTTTCATACTGAAAACTACAAATATTGCTAAGAAAAATTAAATAAGACCGAAATAAACAAAGAGCTATATATTATGTAAGAGTTGGACACTCAATAGTTTTAAACATTAATTGTACCCAATTTGATTTGTAGTGTCATATAATCTTAACTAACATCTTAGCAGGATACTTTGTAGAAACTGACAAGCTGACTCTAAAATTCATGTGCAAATAAAAAAGAAAAGAAAAGAAAAAGCCTAGAAAAGCCCTTGGAAAAGAACAAAGTTGAAGAACTAAGACTACTCAATTTCAAGACTTACTATATAAAGCTACAGTATTGGCAAAAAAACAAATTTAAAAAATTGGAATACAACAGACAACACATAAATAAATCCACACATACATGGACAACTGATTTTTTGCGTCCACAAAAGTGCAAAGGCAATACAGTGGAGAATGGATAGCTTTTTCAAAAATTATTTTGTAAAAACTAGATGTCCATATACAAAATAAATTAACTTACATAGACTTCACTCAAAATAAAACATTCATCGCCTAGTTTATGTCAATTATACCACTTTTTAAAAAAGGCTGGAAAAGCAAGTGACTTCATATGGTTGATTCAGACAAATACTTAGTGTGGGCCCAAAGTGTACCAATCTGTGACAAGTGATAATTAAATAACTGGTTAAGCACTTTCAAACATGTTCATTCTTTAAGAAAATAAAAGTTTACTTCTCTCATTTCTTTTTTAGCTTGCTATATAAATCCTCAGGGAAACAATATCAATACTGGTTTCCTTCTACTACAAAAATAAGAAATCAACACATGAGGGAAATGAATATATAAAAAATATTTAAAACGCTGTACGAAATCAATTGAGAGATAATATACCCCACACAGACAATACCTTTCCCAAAAGCCTGGGGTTACCCAGATCCTATTCTAATATAAAGTATCCACTCTATAAGTAAATGGTCTTCATTAAGAATTGGGGCAATCTATAAGGAGAGCAGCACTTTTTCTGGCATATAACATTACAATCTTAATTAAATTTGGAGTTTCTCAGCTGGCCACAACCAAAAATCATCCTGAGAAGTGAAACAGGAGTCATGTAAGAGCAAAAAATGTGGCTTGCTTTTCTTCCTACCTTAATGCTCACTGTACATGTCAATATTGCATACCAGTGCTAAGAAAGAGACAAGTTCAAATAAGACATTTCTAAAGTATTAGAAGAAGCTGAGTTAATACTTAAGTCAATCTTGTTCTACTTGTGTTACTAGATACAAAAGCATCTTTCTTAAGAACAGTAAAGGATCAGCATAAGCTAGGTGAATAGTAATACAGATTTGAACTGCCCCACTGAAGTCTTAGCCAGAGATCCAGGCGTCTCACAGACTAAGTGTATAAGGTCAAAAAGCCAAAGATGATGCAGTTTGATGTATGTGAATTCTGCAAGCGCAGCGTAGCCTGCAGAGTGCCACTATACTGGGTGTCAGACAACACTTACCTATCATGTTAACATCATCAGTAAGATCCAGAATGGTTTTCTTACATGTCCAGAGTTTTTTCCTTCTACTTCCCACCACAATTTTGTGCTTCACTTAACTTTTCCATTTGCCCTGGTTATAACAGATAAATTTATTTTTAAAAATCCCAAGTCTAATGCTGAATCAGAAGACTCATTTCTTCAGACAACTGCATATTGCTTTGAAATTTTTGTCTTTAATTTCAGGAATAATTTTAACAATTCATACATTGTTCATAATAAATCAATCCAAAAAGACAAATTCAAGAAAAACACTTGTGCATTCATTTTGATTTGGAAAAATTCTCACATATCAGTAATAAGAAAACAAACCACAAACACCCACCATCTCTGAGGACAAAGCCAGAGGGAGACCTTAACGGTGGCAATTCATAAACCCTAGCCCAAGATCACAAATACAGCTGTAAAAAAACTCTCCCAAGAAAAATATATGGCATGAGAAAAATCACAAGGGAGATAAATGAGAAACTAAGAGAGTATCATTCAACAACTTTTCAGAGTATTTTTCAGTTTATTTACTTTAAACTGTTCCAAAGTAGTTAGAAATCCAAGGATGAAGCCCTAGAAAACAGATCTATCTCATTCGTATTTCTCTGTGTCCCTATAACAAGGTTTGGGACATACGGAATGCACATAAAACATTAACTGAAGGACAAGAATTCATCTGCAAGAGGGCAAGAAGGCCAGTACAGTGACCACGTTATCCAAATGATTATAGAACAGTCCCAGTGAGGAAACACTGCTCCTTATAAATTCCATACATTCTACATAACGAGACAGAGGGAAGGATTTTCCACAACCAGAAGAACAAATACATTCTCTTCAAAATTTACTTTCTGCAAAATTAAAAAACTAAACTAAAAACTGACACATCCAAGGACATGGGTTAATGGTTAAAAAATTTAGAAATAATTTTGTTACATTCTTTCACCATGAATTATTCATATGAAGGAGATTTCCATGATTTCAAGTTGAAAGACCTAAAATTACAATTTTCAGATAGCTGCCAACAGGTATGGCCTCCAAACTCTTTTCTCAGAAGAAAAGCTTTTATCATTTGCTAAAAACAGTATGCACAAGCCCACTCCATTTCAGGTTTTTAAATCTAAAAACCACTGGGATCTTCAGCAGTCTAATAACCATATGCATAGCATAACTTTACCAAAGTGAACCATTATTGCAAAGCAGAAACTCTGAGATGTTGTTCTTTGTACTAAGTGCAGCTTCTTTTAAACTACTAATACTACCAAAGTCCAGGTTATGCATGTTTTTTAAAATCTACCTTGTAACACTTTTAAGGAAAAGGGAATTATAAGCATTCCAGTACTTATAACTTCTTCACACATATCACAGCTTCCCAGTGTTAGAATCATATAGCATTTGCATTCTAGTTCAACTACAGAAACTGAGGATCAAAGAGAGCCAGTAACCTGGTGAAGAACGGACAACTCGCCAGTAGCAAGGCAGACCCTGTAATCCTATACTCCTGATTCCCAAGCACTCTGTCTGATGAAATATTCATATAGCCTGAACAACACAACAGAAACAGTGACTTCCTATTCTTCACTGAATATATTCAAAACAAAACTGCTCGCTCTCCTTATAATTAGCTGTATGCTTAAAATATCTTTGTGAGTTCAGAGACATGGCCATAAAACAATGTTTATAAAGACAACTTCCTCGTCTTCTGGCTGCCAACATGTGACATTCAGGAAGAATAATTTTATTGCCCTGAATGAAGACCCCCATAATGTTTGAAAGAGGAACCTAAAAATCATTTCTTATATCAGTAGCCACAATTTGTCCTCAATTACTTACATAATAAACACAATACTTCATACAGTCTAAACGAACAAAGAAAAGGTATAGAAGAGGCTTGACTAATATAAAGTGTTCAGTACTCTTTTTGGTTGTTTCCCATCCTCTGAATCACAGTTTTACACTTTATCCTTTACCTGGTTGTCAAGGAAGAAAGATGAGCTGGGTTGACATGGAAAAGAATAGTTAAGGACTATACCTCAAGATATGAGAAAAGTATGCCCTACCTCGATCTCATCCTCAACAGCATATTTCTACTTCCAAGAGCAGCCTTTCAGAGTGAATGTGGAAATGGGCAGGAAAATAAAGCTTTTCTTAAGTTATTGCTTTAATCTGCTAAAAAAAAAAAAAAAGAAGAAGAAAAAAAAAAAAGAAAAGTTCACCTGTGCCATAAAAAATATTTTAAAAATTATTTTGGCCTGGAATATTGCAACTTTGGTAAGAAATAATACAATAGGTTGCTAAAATAAAATAGCATTTCCATCAAAGCTTTATAAAAAGGAATGTGGAAACTGAAGCAAGTAAAATACCCCAAAATTAAATTTCCAGGATCCCAGCTGTATGTGCTATTTTCTATAAACATTATGATTATCTTGTTTGTGCCTTTACCCACCAAACAAAATATAGAATAACTGTGGCAGGGGGGTTATAACACTGTCTTTACTTCAAATAAACCTTTAGCACGTTTATGGTCACTTTTTCAAGTACTTTATTTAAAATTAAAAGCCACTGTAAAGTACATCCTAAAGTCTCCTCAACATTTATATAACAAATTGGTAACAGAAATAAATGCTCCTGTATCACTTAGAGTCTTCATTTCAATATTAACTGAGCAGAATGAAAAGGTTCAGATCATGTCTAGTGTTCCTGGATTTGAATCCCTAAAGAATTCACTCACGCAAAAGCAAAGTCACCTCTTCTAGCAATGAAAAAACTCCAAAGAGCTCAGTAGAGCCTGTCCTTGACTTACAACTCCTAAGCCTAAAAAACATTTCTACTAACAAAAGCCTTCTGTAAACCCCAATTGCCATGCCAATATAAGTGCCTAGCAACAACCATCAAGAACAAATATCTTGTCTTTTCAATTCTTTGGGACTACCCCCCAAAATTTCTTCCCATGCTCCTCTAAAATTTTTAATTTCCCTGAACCACATTAAATTCTACATAACTAAAAATTTTCGCAGTTAAAAACTGTCCTTAACAAAATAAAAGAATTTTAACAGGTATAATTTGCTATTCCTGACTTAGAAGGGCTGTGCTTCTCAAAAATAACTAGGATCAGACTCACAAAGGCAAAGGGAACTTAGATTGTGGGCGTAGGTGAAAAACGACATTTTAAAAAATAAATAAGGCTAATGTGATAAGGGTTTAGGGTTAGGGAGCATCAAGAGGAAGATGGGAAAGTTCCCAAAGGCATAAAAATATGTGTACTTCTATAACGTATGAAGAAGTTGTGTGATTTAGCCTCAAAGTAAAAAAAAAAGTGAATGGAAACTCTTCAAGCAAATAAACATGACTCAATTTGCATGTCATCAAAATTACTCTGGAAGGAATTTGGAGAATGGATTGAAGAACAGAGAGATTAGAGGAGGACCTGAAACTATAATACAGTGGCAGAAAAGGTGAAAGTAATAAATAGAGATGGATAAATAAGAAATACACAGGACATAAATCTACAGGATATACAAAAATGCAGAGTAAGGGGAAGAGTAGCATGACTTCAGGTTTCAGTCATGATTTATGTCTTAGATCGTTAGCTGACTAACTAAGGGGGGAAACTGAAGAGGAAGAGCAAATTTATGACAATTCTTATGGAGTTCAATGTAAGACATGCTGAGTTTGAAATGCTTATAGATGACCTGGGTTAAAAAAATTGTGAATTTATAAACCTGGAGGCTGAGAAATATTTGGACTGGACAATTAAATGATACCTGTCTGCAGCTAAAGGGACTGAATCCACCAAGGCAGAGATCTTTGTCATTTTATTTGCTATATGCACCTAAAATTATGTCTTCCCTAGTAGTACATGGTTAATAAATGTTTAATGAATGTATACCAAGAAAAAAAAGAGTAGTGTGAGAGGACGCGTTAGCTTTATAGAATACTTTTTTTGAGAAATTTACTGGGAAACCACCATTTCTAACACATTCTAAGAAAAAATTTAAAAATTACAAATTACCTTTTACAAGAAAAATAACTTGCTAGCAAACTAGGAATTCTTCTTTAATCTATTTAATCTTCTTTAATTCTTCTGGAATCATTAACTATACATTCTTACATTAGTAATCTCACTATAAATTTGAGGCCTATATTTCTATTCAAATACTCCTTTAGAATATTTTATAATATTTAAAGTTCTACTCTCATTGAAAATAATTGTCTATATCCAAGTAAATAGAAATCACAGAAAGTGATAGATATTTTTTGTTTCTGCTATATAGATTGGCATAAAAAGCTCTTCAGAAATATGACTTTCTTATACCAAGAGTTCCAAGAGTAAGTGGGTACAACTGGTTCTGTAATCACAGCAAAATCATTTCTTGAAAATATACCTATTTTTGTGGTCCATGTCAAAAAATGTCATGGAAACACTGGAGAACCATTAAGATTTTAATAAAATTATTTCTCCAGGTAATTCCCAGTAAATTGTAACTGAGATAAAAATGAAAAAATGCCAAGGCCTTTATTTATAAAACTAAGAATCCAAGCAACACGGCACTGATTCTAAAAGTTAATTATGTTTTCAGTGGAATACAGTATTATTATCATTTTTTTATTATTAAGGCAAAGGGGAGAAAGAAAAATGGCATAGTGGGAAAGACACAATTTTAAATAACTTTAATACATATATCTGAAAATATTCACTCTCTAAGAAATGCTAAGCAGTATCTCCCTTTGAAGTGCACTTAATCTGCCCATCTCAGCCTCACCTATGTTGAGTTTTCTACAAAGTCAAGATGGTTCTACCAAGCTGTAAATACATCCAGAGCAGAGTTTTCCTGGTATATATCCTCTCTGTTATGTCAGAGTCTTTTGTATAAGGTTGCACACAAAGGATGCTCAGTAATGTTTGCTGAACCAGCAAATATGGTGAGAATGTATTAATTACTCCACTTTTATAAAAAACTACTTTCTAAAGTCGAAATATTTTAGACATAGAGGGCATGTGGGACAGTAATTTTACAGTGCAAAGACATGCTATTCATGCTTTCATACTAAATATAGTTTGTATTTTTATGGTTAAAAAGAAAAAGTGGAGCCCCACACAAATATTTGCATGTAAGAGTGCTGAGTAAATTCCACCTCACTCCCACCCACCTTCCTGTCTGTCTCTCCTGCCTGCCTCATCTCTTTTGGATTACCTCTGAAAAATAGAAGGCTGTAGTTTCGCCAGGCCAGCTTTCCTGGCAGCACTAGCAATTTTACTATCCTGATAAGCTAGGATGCACAGGGAAGACAAACTGCTCATACAGTCCATGGAGAACAGCAGACGCCATATTTTTGGAATAAATTTTTACCTGGTTTGTATGTGCTGATCAGTATCTCATTTTACATTCATATCCCCAGAGAAGGAAAACAAAGGTCATATTGTATTTTTTCCTGTAAGCAATTAACATTGGAATGCAACAAGAGTACGTGATTAGCAATGTCATCAATTGAAAAAATAATTATTCCAACCTTCAATCATGCAACTTTAATTATTGAGCACATTCTTCTATGTGCTATAAACACTATGGTAGAGAAACGGATACGGTACCTAATTCAGGAGAACTTGTAGTCTAGCAAAAGGGGCAGACATTAAAGAATGGTACAGAAAGTCTATAATTAAAAATTGGGTTAAACATTAGGAAACAAAAAAGGTAGGTGCAAAGGAGAAAGGACTAAAAGCAGATGCTTGGGTGAACAATATGGTCATAAAAAGCCTCTCTGAGAAGATGACATTTCAGCTCAGGACTAAAGGATCAGAAGGAAGCTATCAGGCAAAGAGCAGAGGGAGGAGCACTTCAGGTGGAGAGAACAGCATGTGTAAGGTGTCCAAGACAGGAAAGAACTTGACATGCTGGGGGACATGAAGGAAGGTCAAATGGGCAGGAGGCAGTGAGCAAGAGAAGGTAGCAAGGTAAAGCTGAAGAACCAGGGAGTTGGATAACTGAGCACAACAGCTCACAGGAGTCTGAATTTCAATTTGAATACATTGAGAAGTCACTGAGAGGATTTTCATCCAGGAATAATATGATTGAATATATATATTTAGAGATTGAACTGGATGCAGTATAGAGAATGGATTGAAAGGGCTCAAAAATGGAAAAGAGCAACATGAGAAAGGTCTCTTCGTTTTTCAAGGCAAGTATGGCCAACGGCCACCAATGTTTACTCCACTATATGCGGCACAGGCCTGGGCCCTGGTCTCACAGAGCAACGTCCTCAGGGAGCTTCACTGTTGCTAGGGAGAAGGACATGTATCAGCCAATTCTAAAAGAGGGTACAAAATGAAAACAATCAAAACTGAATTATACATAGGGTGACCATATATCCCAGTTTTCCAGGAAGTCCTGATTTATGCTTATTACTCCAACATAATTATTAATAGTGCCTCCTTTCACTCTCAGCAATGTCCTACATTAGGTGATAAATTCTCGAGTCACCTAGTTATAAACAAATGATCACTGGAGCGCTAAAGAAAATACACTTAATTCTAAGGAGGAAGATCCTAAAAGCTCCAAGGGAGAAGTAGATTTGAAGTAAGCACTGAAGGACAAATATGATTACTGAAGAAGGCTATTCCAAACAAAAGGAATAGCACAAGCACAGGCAGAGCAGCATGGAGAAAGCATAAGGCTCATACAAGTAACAACAACCAGATCTACAGCGTGGTGTTTATGGAGAGCAGGAATGTAGGGAGGCAGCTGGAAAGGTACACTGGAGCAAACTAGGGACCTAAAAAGTCCTATACTAAGGGGCTTCAAATTTATTTAGTTAGCTATGGAAGGTTGCTGATAATTTAAATAAGAAAGAACAATAACAATGAGTGAAACAACGCTGAATTTTATATACTAAGAATCCTGATATGATAAATACTATATTGGTAAGGATTGATAAGATATTGAGTGAAAATGTCCAGCGTGATGAAGGCAGCAAGGAACAAGGTAAAGACATTTTGTAACTTTGAGAGGTAATCTAAATGGTTTGCCATGCAATCCTGGCTGGGTCAATAAGCAAGCAAGAGACAATGGATGGAAGAAGAGAAATGAGAAGACCTTGAGAACCAAAGAGCTGAAGGTATAGCCTGAGGCAGGCTCAAAGATAGGAAGGAAAGAATGGGCTGTCAGGTTTGAAAAGGAAACAGAGAAGAACTAGGTCAGAATCACTAGGAAACTGTTTTAAACTCTATACCGTTCCCTTTCAATATTCTGTTATGTCAATTTGTCTGCTCACTCTACCTGGAGATCCAAGGGAGCAGTCGGCATACACCCGCTAAGTTATCCCAACGTATTCTCCTTCACACAAAACTCCACAATCGCAACCCTTCAGTGCTTCTCCCTAGCCTCCCTACTACCATATTCATTTGAGAAATACAGACTTAGAGTTTTAATACAAGAAAGTAGGAGAAAAGTGATAATTATCCAAGTGGGTTCCTTAAGTTTCAAAAAGCACCATTCAAATTCCCAGCGATGAGTGCTGGGTCCATTACCCAGCTTTGTATTTTACCTAACAGGCTGAGGCATTTCCTATCATCCCGATTATTTCTTAGGGAAATTAGATGATAGTATTTTTAATCAAAAATCATTATTAATAGTCTTACTCATACAGTGGGATAATTTCATTAGCAACTGTTCTGTTCAGTAAATCATTCTGTACTCATCTCCAGGGGAACAGCTTTTCTGGTCTCATAGCAATGCATTAAAAATGAATGCTACCTATTGTTGACACACCTCAGGCAATTGTTAAATTGTAAGTATAGATTTTGCTACTTAAACAAAAATTCTTCTGAGGGTTTTCATTCTGTTTAGTTTTAAAAAGGAAAATACTTTCTTTTGAATTTGTGGAACCCAAACCAAAAATCCAAGTATAATATTTTATTAAATTGAAGCTTTCTTGGTAATAAACAGTAAATGGTCTTTAGCCTCCAGATATACAGGCAATATTTTCAGATTTCACTCATGCCTACCCCCCAATACTGCCACCAAATCATACCAATTTTTGAAATATGGAGGGCTAATAAAGCTTATAAATGTTAAGAGCTCAACACCATTGTGGTGTTGTAAAGAGAAATAAATAAGTAGAATCTAAAAGAAAGAATAATGAAAATTCAGTTACCAAATATATATTAAAAAACTACGTTATTTAAGGGAGCTGATAAGTTTAAGGAAAGAAAACAACACAAATATTCTACCAAGGCTATATTCACGTAAGCTTCTACTAAAAAGCAATCATTTTTAAAACATTATTTTCTGTAATATCTATAAAATTTGGGGAAAACATTTCACTTTTACAAATAGTATTTTCAAAAAAATTCAATTAGTAAATATACAGAATAAGAATATAATTGTAGTATTCATAAAATTATTTTCACACAAGATGTGATTCAACTTTTTAAGATTTTTAATATTTAAAAAATTATAAGTTTTACAAACAACAGTAATATTCCTTTTTGTTTTCTAAAAATAAAAATGAGTACAATTCAATTATTTAAAAGTATGATTATTGCAGCACCTGCACTGGAGTCAACTAAGGACCTTGGTGCCACATGCTGACTCCCACCCAAGCGACTCTGCCTCTACAAGTAAGAGGTGAGGCCTGGGAATCTGCATGTTCACAAAAGTCCCAGAGTTTTTCTGACACAGGTGGTCCAAAGACCACTCTTTGAGAAATATTCTTCTGTATGTTCCCTATCTAGAAAATGGAGCTGTTTCCCAATCTAACAATAGCTGATCTCAGCCACTCTGAACTATTACCAGCAATTAGAAGGTGTACAATTTGTACTACATAATTTCAAGACATATGATGCAAGCACTTCCTGAGCAGATGCAGGTGCAAACAGTGATCACAGAATAACCTGCTATAACAGCGTCACTGTAGGCAGACACAAGGGAGAAGTGGCAGCTTCTGCAGAGCTATGATCAACGAATGCAGGTCAAGTGTTTTAGCAGGCCGCATGGCAGAGCTCATCAGGCTCCAGGAAAGACACCAGGTGGGCCCTTGACAGGACTTGCCTCCATTTATGAGCCATTTGGTTTCCACTTCTGTGTGTATGTTTGTGAGCACTAGTGTGAGGGTGGACACCCCTAGGTGTGAAAAGACCCAAAGCTCCTGCAAGAGCTCTGTTATATCTGCTTGGTATAAAATTGTCAACACTTGCATCAATAGGCGATGCTCCAAAATTCATTTAAAATATCAAAACAGGTTCTTTTAAACATCATTAAGACCCAGCAGTAGCTCAATTAAAACAGCTGGGTTCCTGTGGTAAAGCAAGTCTAACGGGACTGAGGTTTAAGTACAGCAAGAGGCGTGTCATCAAGGTCTCCTCAGCCCAAGCCTCAGGGACTCTCTAAAAGCAAATATCGGTCCTACTCAAAGCATATAATCATTATAATTTCATCTCAGATACCATTCATCGAAATGTTCAAGGGAAAGTTAAAGAGAATGTAGTAATGCTGTATCTATCGTCATATTTAATTAAAAAGAGAGCTAACAGTACTTCCAAAAGGGAGGGCATTCCTTGTTCAGTACAAGATTTCTCTGTGCAAAGCTACTTTGAGAAAGGGCAATAAAACAAGTCAACATATAAATACTTATAAAAGCTACCATTTCAGAAATGCTACTGATGCTTTAGCTAATAATTCTGAAGATGAGGTAACAAATGACAATCCTGCAGCTGGAGGCAGCCATACGAGAATCAAGAACATCATCCACTGTCAAAGCCCAGTCAAATACACCATCTTCATCTCTCTCCTCATAGTGCCTGGAGGCCCCAATTGCCTTTAACAGAATTGTATCATAGAAAAGGGTTTAGAAGAAGAAAAGTTATATGCAAGAACTTAAATATAATCTCTCAAAGTTCAAGAAATCAGATAATCATTTTCTTCTACAGAGTAACTGTATGAACAACAAATGAAGAAAAAAAGATGATATTCTACAAAAAACTAATGGAGACAATTACAAGATGATAGCAGATTTAAAATAAGAGCCTTACACAATTGTACACATTTAAAGAAAACCACACAAAGGTGAGCTGTGGGCAGATGGCTTTGTTTCCAGCCCAATGAGTACTCAGTTGGCTCTCTGGGCAGGATGAGACATTCAGCTTTGCCTATATGCACATACTGAATCTTAAAATGCACCTTTGGCTTTTCCTCCTTGAAAAAATAATTACAAAATAGACATCAAGACATACAACAGATTTCAAGTAACATTTACCACATAGAGTTGTCTGTGCCTGCCTTAAAGCCCACCCACAATTTCATTTTCAATTAGCAGCTCCTGGAAAGGCAGTAATGAAAGCAGTTGCTAAAGAGCATTCAGATGTCACTGAAAGACTGCAAACCCAAACTGTAAATAGCACATTATGAGTTGCCTGTCACCACCATCAACTCCCACGGGAATCTCACAACACGTGGCTATCAGAACCATCTGCTCAGCTCCCACCAGCACCACTGTAAACCACAGCCACCTACCCACTCCCACCTCCCACTCATTACCTGTCATGTACAGACTTATGTGGAGATGGAATTGGCTGAGCTGAGATTAGAATACAGAATGCAAGGAGGCTTGTTTTATTCTATAGCAAAGATCTGGCCACATTCAGGTAACATTGTACCATCAGAAGAGGGAAAAATGTAAAATTAACACAAAAATGCAGTCTTTAATAAAGAAAAGGAGTTCTGTCTACCCTCATCAACTATCAAAGATGTAGTGGCTAAATCCTGTAAAGAGAAAAACATGCTCTTACCCTTTAATCACTAGAATTATAGAAATTTACAGCAGGTGAGGCTGGGAATCATTTCTGTCACTTTGTCCTTTTTACTCTTCCAACAATATATGGGATTTAAATGGCCCTTAATAATAAAGTTCTTCATACACATAAATATAACAAGTTCTTACTTTAGGATTTAGTGAACGTTACTGTTTTATGGACAATTTCTACAGTCCTCAGGATCACTCAAGCTGAGTTACTAGCCATTCTTTTAACTGCAGTTACTTTTCCAATTCAGCCTATTTTCTCTCTGTAGGTTTTATTTTATGAGGTGACAGTCAATGTGCTATGTCCTTTTTTAGTCAACTTTTACTACATTTTAATTAAAAATTATATTTGTCACTTGAGATAAAATTTGTTACCAGACACCATCATTCCAAACATGTTACACAAAAGTCAAGCAATGTTCGCTTACTCTTACCACCAATCAGGGCTGACAGAATATATCCCAGATAACCCAAGGCGTCAGGGGACGTGCAATCAAAAATTCTAGAACTCAAAAATAAACTATCTCTGCTTTCAAATACCCAAGTTAAAACAAGACAAAACACCCTTCACATAATTTATGTATTAAAGTCCCAGGTTTTGCAACACCAAACAAATAACTCCAATAAAACACACAACTAATTCTAAATAGAGAGAAGCCTGTATCGGGGTTTCCTCAATAACCAGATGTTGAAAACTGGCATCTTTATCCCCATTTCAAGTCAACCAAGATTCTAAGAGCAATAAGCCAATTTTCTCCTCCCCCACCAATACTTTCTTAAATATTTTATCCTTATTTCTTTAATTTGAGCAAAAGGGAAAAATAGAGAATTTTATTTAATATCTGTTTGTAATTTTGACATGACTACACAATTTTTGAAAAGCAAATTCCCAATTAACACATTAAAGTTGAAACCCTGAAGTATAAAATAAAAATGATTTAACTGCAGCTTACATTTCTTGATACTAGCTTAAGGTACTTTCAGTTTTTAACCATTGTAACAAATGTATTTATGAAAGAGCACAGAGCAAAGTTCATATATCTTTTTATTACTAAGGTATAATCCCCAATTACATTAGTGTTTCAAATGCTCTGATTTCCAGACACCTGTAGGCTCTAGAGTCAAGTTGGATAAATACCTGTGTGATTTCAGGCTGGATTTCCACTCAAAACTAATTAGCAGTTCTTCAGAAATGTGACTTGAACTGGATCAGTTTAATCAAAGTTTTCCATTATAAATCCTCCTTTGCGAGTTCATTTGTACTAATAATAAATGTCACAGAGAAGAACTCAGACAATCTGAGAAAGTCCCACTGAAATAAAGGATCAGCCTCCGGTAGTAAACGTTCTCAATGGGAAAGCCTGTGTGAGATAAACTGTTCCATCAGAATAAGTGGATGCATAGCTAACGACTTAGTCATATGGGCCCTCTGTACCAACACAACCACTTAACTCCAAATAAGAAGGCCATGCAAAGCAGATGCGACCACCAGGCATAGCTCTAACAATACCTCTAATTTCAAAGACCTGACACTGTGATTCATCCCTTGTCTTCCTATAAAGCACTATACATTTTGGTATTTACAATTTACAATTTTGTAAATTTACAATTTACAATTTTTATCTTCAGTTTTAGCTCAAAATCCTCCACTGAATTTGATTTCACCATGCTAGATTTTCAGAGAGAAAGCAAATTTCCATTACTTACAAGCAATACCTACACAGCTCAGCTTACATGAAAATTTTTAAACCACATGAGGCATTCCCCCCACATAAGCCATTCTCACCATCAAGGTTAGGGTCTACCTGCTGAATTTCTGAAATAATCCCAAATTCCTATATTTTCCTCTCAAATGGTATTCCCCTATGGCTAGAAGCAATTTCAGTAGGTTGCCTCTTTCTCTGGGAAATTCTGTCCTTAGATGGATGGACTTTTGTCACCAAAAATTCAATCAGAACGGAGACTCTAGGATTTGTTTTGATGATCCATCCTGTTGTCTGTTAGTTAGGAGAGTTCATATAACCTAAAAGTTCCTCCTAAGTTCACTTCAGCCTATTTCCTCTTGAGAAATACTAGCGAGAGAAAGGAGAGTGATGGACTAAATGGAGATTTAGAAACATCCATTAAGAATCAAATCTGAGAGTTCTCTGAACTCTCACCAACTTTTCCTCATCGCTTGTCTATTTTTAAAACTGCTTTGTTCTCTCAGTGTTTTAAACAATAAAGTATTAAATTTTTAAAGCACTCCCTATGGTCTAGAAGTTAGAAAGAAAACTAAACTCCAAGCCCTAGAAGAACCGAATTTCCCCAAAATGCTTCTGAGGAAGTTATAATTTGACTAGGTTTGGCAACACGTCACTTCATTGTGTTCTCAGTGATTTCATTGTGACTTATTCTCCCAATTAGAGAAAGGAACCTCCTTATGAGAGGCCCTGTACAACTTCTGTTTTGATTGTTCCACTCCCAAGTCTAAAGAAGAAAAAGAAACTACCATATCCTTATTAGTAAGAGCTTAAATTTTTTTACTTAATGGCCGAGTGCTCACATAATGAGCAAACAGTTCTGTGTAAAACAAATATAAGCCTGGGGGCGGAGGATCAGAAAGATTTGCATTCTTTTGTGTAACAGTTAATTTGTTCCTTTCTTCATTATTTCAAACTTCTTTTAAAATTAAGGACTGTTCAAATTTGCCATATAAAAAATTCAACTTCTTTACAAGACAGTTGCCAGCTCAGTATCTTCTAAGTCAGTATGTATTTATACTTAAAAATATGATCCAACGAATAATTTCCAATGGGATAGTTAAGTACCAGTTAAAAGCGTTCTTCTAACAGTATGAAAAAACATGAGAACTGAGGTTTTCTAATGAGGCTAGAAAAGAAAAAAAAACAGTTTGGTTTTAGAACTATACATCTCTCTTGTAAAACTATTTAATTGTACTCTCACAGTAAAAAGATTAGTTGTCAACAGATTCTCAGGGAAAAAAAATCCTATTATTTCCTCTCCACTAAGTAGTAACATCTTCCCATAATTACAGGAAAGCTGTGCATTAAGTTGCCTGCTCAGGAAGTATCATTTCCTAATAAAATGCAAACCTAATCCACTCACACCAAGTCAAAAAAAAGACTAACTCCTCAACTCATACTGCCTTCTTTCATCTGTAGCTCTTGTGATTATAAATCCTTCAATAAGAGGCACTCGAAAAACAATCCATTAATTTAGAAATTTTCCTCAAGGCCCACTCTCATCTCAAGGTCTCCTCCCAGCTATGATGGTCAGATTCAGTACTTTATCTGATAAAAAGCAAGGGCAGGGGAAAAAGTAATTGTGATGCATACAGGCATCTGTCATGATAGTAAAGCAATCGGAAATACTCTTACCACAAGTTTCTGAACATCAACTGGGGCCATTAAACACTCATGTGTCACCTTTTACCAATGATCCCACAATAGATGACACTTGTCTGGGCTGACACATAACTAACTTTGCCTCTCCCTCCCACTAGTAATGCAGCTCCTCTCCTTTAAATGTTTCACAAAGCCAATAAGTTAGATTCCAAAACTAAATTACCTTCAGACCAAAATATAGTTTTCCTTTACAGACCTCAACAACACTATATATCTCTGTGTTATTCATAAATGTAAAGACCCATGGAATTCAAAGGAAGGGGCCTGAGAAATCTTCTAGTCTAAAACTCTCACACTATATACCGGTAGCAAAAGTGATTTATTCAGGGTTTCATAGTAGCACATGTGATTCTAAGAATATGGCAAATAAAAGTATTAGAGCTTTATGTCAATTATCAACCTCTGTTTCCCTTCCTATTAGAAAGGGAACACTTGATTTGGATAGCATATTTGGGCATCAACACTGAAGACAAGAAAACAACACTTGTTTTTAAAACCTTTACACAAACCAAAGATATGATTTAGTCTTTCCTTCTCCATGATTCATGAGTCAATATAACTACTTTTCAAATATAATACCTAAAACAAGGATAGCTATGATTTCCAATATCCCTAGGACCACAGGGCTGACATTAGAACCAAAAGCTATTCAAATCTGAGACATACAGTCCTAGCCTTCTTTTATGACTATAAATTCTTTCATCAGAGGAAAAGTAGAAAGAAGAAGCTTGAGGACAGAGAATAGAAAGGTCAGATCAGCTCTGGGAGTAACAGTCAAGGATAAGGAACCATGGCTCAGTTTGGGCTCAGAATTAAATTTCTTGCCTGAAAGGTAAGCAGCTTACCCTTTTGGGAGAAAGGGCCTGATGGGAGGAGTGGTGGTTACACTGCAACTTCTCTCCACTTGGAATAATTATTTTTCTCACATTATCTTACACCAAGAGGCATGAGTAGGGAGTCACAAATACCACAGGAACATCACCCTTTATGGGACCCAGACCTTCCTCCTTCATCCCACTCTCTGTTTAAAAAAATTTTTTTTTAATAAAAATAAACCTTCATCCAAATGTGATTGCTTTCAAACTTCCCAGCTCTTTCTCTACTCTCTAAACTTGGTATTTCATCCTGTTTCTTCTTGTGCCTGCATAGGCCATTTCTATGACCAAAATCACTTCTTCTGATCAAACTACTCATGTCGTTTCTAGAAATACTTATAGATGCCCTACATCTAATGACTTAAAGTTCTCTTTTTCTTCATGCCCAATTCTTATCCCAATCAAGAGGCAGAATATACAGAGATAACAGAACCATCCAGAGAAATCTGGATATAAACCCTAGTTCTATCCCTCCCTAAGTGACCGGAGCCAAGTCACTTTATGTCTTGGAACCCCAGTTTCTCCATCTGTAAAGTAACCATATTATCCATTAGCTAGAGTTGTTATAAGAATTATTGATTATACTACAAACTCCCTCATTGAATGACTATAACATAAATGCATTAGACAAATGTTAAGAATTACTATTATAACTTTGATCTGGCATTTTATTTTAGGACACAAATGTATCTTTAGAAAAATTGCCCTGAGAGTCACATTTGGGGACACTCCCTTGAGATCCTCTAAAACCAATGCTAAAACCAATCACTCTAGATGTCATCTCAGGAGTATATCCTTTATGACCCAGTAGGTTGAACTCTAGCCCAAAACTGTCCACTAGATCTTATTGAGGCTTTTGGCCCTTCCAATCTTTTAACTAAAAATCATCACCAAAAATATACTCTTGATGCTTTACAAGAATGATTTTGAATGTGGCCTGACCATTATCAAATAGGAAATTTCTAAGATTACAAATATCTGTGCCTTGCTCCCTAGAGAATCTGGTCCATTAAGTCCTAGGGAAGGGCTACGAATGTGTGTTTTACTCATGATATAACTCTAACGATCTGCAACACTTAGGAACCACTGCTTTGTATGATTCCAGGTATTCTCCTTCTGCAGAAACATCTGCAAACTAGAAATTACCTGTTCAGCTTCTAATTAGAGCACCTGCTCTGCTTTCTTCAAATGATAGTTAACCCCACCCAGAAGTCCCTCCAAAAACAAACAAAATGCAGATAACTGAGCAGGCACTAAAGCCTCTGGATTAGTGTAGAAAAACTGCTATAAGCAGCTTCATTTCTCATTATTAATCCATCTCGTGTGGGGATTTCCATAGGCAGAAAGGCTCCCCAAATGCCAAGAGCTATATTTTCTTGTGGATCATTGAAACCTAATTATTAAGACCAGTAAGCCCCACTACCAGACTTTCATACAATCAGCAGATCACAAAGATAATCATGAATTATGGGCTATGGAGAACAACTAAAAAACTGAAAGGCAAATTCATTTCTTCGCCACTGCTCTCCCACATGCCACAATAACTGAGCTTCGCTGGAAGACATAAATCTTGTGCAAGGCACTGCTCACATGCAGATAAACATGTTTAGCACCTCAGAATCTTTACATACAGAGTGTATGTGATCAAATCTGCCTGTTCTGCATGTCCTAATTATGAGAATCTCTCCCCTACCAGCCAGTCTACCTGGACTCTCATCAAGACTTGAGTCAGCCTGCCCTAAACTCCAGCAGCAGCAGCAGCAGCAAGCTTTGTTACACAGAACACATCAGACTAGTATGGTACGTTGCTGAAGTTTCAAATCATAATAAAAATGCTGAGCTTGGTTTGGTATACTCTTTTAGAAGCGAACACAAAGCTTTCCACCTGGTAGGAACAACCACAGAGGAACAGGTACCTGAGGAAGGGATTATACAGCCATAGAAGAGAACAAACCAAGCTTCCTCACCTGTCTGAGTCCCTTTGGCATTTTCTTTCTCTTTCCGAGGTGCTGGCAGAGATTGCGGTCATTTTCTCGATCTGAGCTGTAGTGGTGCGGGTGGCTGAGTCGGCTCTTCTTGGAGTGAAAAGACAAGCCGTTGGTAAGTGCTTCTCGTTTCTTCTTGGTCAGAGGAGTCTGGCGTTTCTCCACACGTTCCTGAGGCTTAAGTGCTACATCTTTCTGTAGAAAAGAAGAGAATGAAAGGGAAGTGGTGGTTACATAACTATCTAGGGTCACAATCAAAATACAGGCGAAATGGGGTTACTAAGAGGGAGGAGAGAATAGAGAAAGAATGTGGGATATAGGAATACCTAACACGAAGAAATATGGCTCTCAATTTTTCTAAATTCCTTATAACAAACAGATTTCCTCTACTATTGTTGAGTGAAAAACTCAACTAAGCACAAGGTATCTATCCATTAAAAATTATTTCACTGCTGCCTGAGACAGTGGCTTTCCATCTGATTCTGTGCTGGGTCCAGCACACAATATTCCCCAAGGAGGCTCAATACATTCACTTCTCAATATTGTACATCAATGATGTTTTGGAAAAAGAGTACTAAGTGCATGCACAATTCAAAAAAGCAGTACAAGACTAAAAGTACCAGGGCCAGGTGGGTGTGAGCCAGCAAGAAAGAAACTGTCAATTCGCACAATTAAAATGTTTCCTTAATGCATTATATTTTTACCACAAGTTCCTCTGAGCATCCTTAATTCCCATCTTCTTTGCAAAATGTAACGATATTATCACCAAGATAAAAAGCAATTTTTCATTTATTCCTGTGTGAGGTTGGGGGTGGGGGAAAAGGGTAAGAGGAAGGTAATGAACATACTGGAATAGGATGCAGCACCTATAGAAACTAAAGGCAAGCATTTCAGGCCACAACCTAGTGGAGTTATGTACCTACAGGCAGCTCAAGACATACTGAGATCCCAAAATACTTAGGTTTGAGCCCTGACACTGACATTATTCATTATGAGACTTGGAATAAGTTACTGTAACTAAGCCCATGTGAAAATGGGCTCAGATATGACCTGATTCCAAACATGTGAATATCCTTTGACCTCTGAGAATTGTGGCACAAAATAAGCACCAAAATTAAAAGAATCTGTTAATCATGTAAATGAGTGGATATGAGCCTCCTTTCACTGAAAGTGCTCCTTCACTCACTCACCCCACATAATTTCTCAGTGTCTGTGGTCCCAAATGCACATTTTAAAATAACATAAAACCAGAACAAAAATTTCCCTTTACCCATTTCTTCTTTTCAACATACCACTCTTTCTTCTTTTTTATAGCCAGTATTCTTGAGGCTGTTATCTATTACTACTGCTTCCTAATATCCCAACACTCCCCACTTGACATACACAGTACTCCTTGATGTCTTTCCCCAAATCAACCAAGGCCATTAGTTTGAGACCTTGGACTTTTATGTCTGTTTGCTTTGGCCTCAAAAGCCCTGCCTTTAACAACTCTCCCTTTTCTAGTTCAAGGACTCTTAACAGTACTACCTGCTCAAGGAGACCTTTCTATAATGCAAAAGCAATGTCCTCAGGCCTCTGTTCATTCAACAAATACATTTTGTGTACCCAGAATACACCAAATACAAACTTAGCACTGTCATCTAGTGCTCAGAAAACTGTGGGGGGGGGGACCTCACCTCATGTTGCTTAGAATTAGGGGACATATATATATTAACTAAATCACACAAATGTATAATTGTGAACTGAACTAATGCTCTTAAGAAAAGGCTAAGGGTGCTAAAAAATTGGGGAAATGGTACAGTTCAGAAGAGGGGGCTGTGGCTGAAGAGATGACTGCCATCTGACCTAGATTTGAAAGTCTGAGCAGAGAAAACAGCTTGTACAAAGTCCCTGAGGCAGTTAGTAGCACAAACCCTAGAGAGAATGAGGGCAGGGACTAGAATCATTCCTCTCAGCAACCCCAGAGCTTCATATATAATTGGGCAAATAATAGGTGAGATAGTTGGTTGGTAGGTAGGTAGGTAGGTAGGTAGATAAACAGACAGATATAGGTACATGCACATACATACACACACACTTGCTAGATAAACAAATAAAGGTATCCAAACCTACAAACCATTATAGTGATTTAATAATATCCCAAGCCATCTCTAACACAGAGTGGAGCAAACTAGAAAAGCTGCTTGAAGCAGGAAACCAAGAAACCTAGCAGGCACTGCTGGCACACATGAAGGATCACAGCAAATAGGAGAAAGCCCCAGAAAAGGAAAGAGGCCTTGTCGTTCTTGGAGCAAAAAGATATCAAAGATAATAATACTATAATGCAAATGAGTGCCTCTGGTCTAAATTCTAGCTGCTATCACCACAATGATTTACCCTCTGCCACCGGAAAGGCAGCTCTCTGAAGGCAATGAGGATGTGGTAAGAAGTGTTTAGGGGACAAGCTGAAATCAAAGTGCATATGGCCATTGATTCTAGTCTCAGAATCTTATTCACTATGCTCCACACGTGGTAAATGTTTAATAAAGTCTGCTATATTTAATCCTTTGTCTAGTATCCACTATCACAGTCAGCTATGTCAGACATCTGTTCAGCTCAAACTATTCAGTGCTTAGCCTCACATGTAATCATGATAGCTATCACGAAAAGACACTCAGGTATAATGGCAATGCTACCAGAAGCTGCCAGGTGAGTTCGTCATAGACTGCTTCTATATAATATGATTAAATAGCACTACTTCCAAGAATAATATATAAACTCCCCAACATGGTAAAAAAATAAAATCCTTTCTTTGTCATACAACCCAACCAACCTACTGCCCTGCATCATATGCATGTAGAGTATTGGATTAATAAACAAATGACATTTAATAATGTATCAACTGTGCTTTTAAAAAAATTATGCCGTTCTCTTCAGAGACCCAATCTTTCATACTGAAGGTGCACCAAAGTATATTGAAAATTATGTGCAATTCCATACAAATGTGAATTAATATTTATGAGAGTATGGTATAATTTTTTCCAAATCCATTTTATTTTCATGTAGCATATTAATCAAGGCATTCTCACTGCACTGCAGAATAGCTACACAGAGCAAATGGACCCCATGCCGTGACATTAGCCTGTAAGAGACCTGCTGAAGTCTTAGCAGCAGCAGTACAATCATCTTAGCACCAATTAATATTGAAATTTTCAACTCTGGAGGGTGTGTGGGGGGAAGAAGGGACGAGAGACAGGATCAAGGTATGTGTAGAGGTGGTGGCTTTAGAGATAAAGAAGAAATACAGTGTTTTAAAAGTTTTTTTATTATATAAGACGTTTATATTTGCAAAGACTAGAGATTATTTTTAAAGGTATAATTTTATTTGTAAATTACTGTATAGACCCTTCAGCACAATTTCTAAATAAACCAGGCCACTGTTTGTTCATTCCCTGTATAAACATTTACTGATTGCTTAGTTTGTATACAGTAAAACAGTCACTTTACTTTTCAGTGGCTGTCCTGGGGGGGAAATGACAAAAACTATCCTCTACAAGCAATAAAAATTAAAGACTTAATATTCTAAAGGGTTGTGCACATGATTACATATATGTGTATTTGTGATGTGTGTATACATCCATCCACTAACCAAGCACCAATAAACTATTAATAATTAATTTGAGCATTTCCTTAAACATCAGCAGTTTATAAAGCATTGCTACAACATAAGGAGGAAAATTGTATGGTTTATAAAATAACTTTTTAGGATCAATGAATACTGACTATCCAAGGCCCAGGCTAGTGATTCTCAAAGAAAATTAACGTCCATCAGAATTATCTACAGTACTTTTTGAAAATAAGAGGGCTATGCTCCATATTTGAGAAGGGAAGCATTTATCAAACAAGCTCTGAGAGGAAAAGGAGAGGAAGGCACAAGGATAAGAAAGAGATCTGGAAAAATGTTTTAAGGCATTCATTTAACAATCACAGAAGAAGCAAGAAAGAAAGCAAGAAAGCCAGCCAGCCAACAGAAGGCTAGCTGTGAGGTAAAAAGATTTAGACATATTTGCTGGCAATAGACGGGGTAAGTGCACAAGCCATGCACAACAGATGGGAATAGGTTTCATGGAACAGTTGAAATTATGTGATTTTTAGGTCACTGGTGATAAAGGGCAGAGTCACAGCAGCACATGTGCTGAGAGGCTCAGAGATAGACTAACCAAAGCAATTTCCTTCAACACTCAGCCGTCTTCAAAATAGATATCTTGCTCTCGACTTTCGCTTCTCCCAAATTACAATCTTCCACCAAAGGTTTCTTCTGCCACTCCTGAATCTCAAAATGAGATGGTTCAATGTTGTGCAAACTAGGGGAGAGCAACAAATTGCAGATGAAACTCTACATGAGCTGCAGGGCTCCATTTGCTGATTACAGATGAAGCCAGAGACAACAGAAAACGAGGGCACAATTTGCCTGTCTTGCATGAAACATGTTTTAGAAAGTCTCCATCTGATTTTCCTACCAAACTAATTTGAGGGCAGCCCGTCACTTACAAAGCATCTGGGGTATGTGTGCCTGCATGTGGCCACGCATACATGTATTGTGAAAGAGGGGTGCAATTCAAACAGAATCTGTTCTGTTAGTTATTTGATCTTAGGGACTAGCAAGAAAATAACAAAGAAGCCAGGGGAGGGGAAACAAAAGTGCTTTGCCTGTCACCAACAAAAGACATTAATGGCTGTGTGCTGTCATTTTCATCTGTCAAGTCTTTTGTTGGCTTATTGCATTTTTACTTGCTTTAGAATGGTTCTAAAAACATTGATTCCATCGTTTCTCTTAAGTGCAAAAGAAGTGAAAGACTTTACAATGATAATAAGAAGTGAAAAATTAGCAAAGAAACAAAACGTAACTCTGTATGGATATATTCACGTTGGTCTCCCACTTGGATTTCTGAACAAATTTAGAAACCAGCTTTCAAAACCTAAACTTTTTAGAAAGTAGAAGACTCTACAGAAATTTCCAAGCAAAATAACCAAGATGGCTTTCAGAAGATAATTCCTCATGTTAGAAATATCTGAGGAGGATCCCTGAAATTGGGTTGCTTACCCAGGAAGCCCTGTACTGGCATTAAGACAGCAAAAAAGATCAGTGCAACAAAATAGAGCCACATACATAAGAACTGGTTTTCAGCAAAAGTGCAAAAGCAATTCCGTGGAGAAATAATAATCTTTTTAACAATTGTTGATGAAACAAGTAGATATTCATAAGGAAACGAAATTTAACTTATCCACATTTCAATCTAATTTTTTTTAAAAAACTCCAATTATATAATAAACCTAATTATTGTAAAACCTAAAAACCTATAGAAGAAAAACATGAGAAAAGTTTTATAACCTTGAGTTCTTAGATGTGATATCAAATGTACGATCCATAAAAGCAGAAACTGATAAATTACACTTTATTAAAACTTAAAATTCTCAAAAGACACTGTTAAGAAAAAAAAGAGAAGCCATGGAATCGAAAAAAAAAAAATGTTTGCCAAGTATATTATCTGATAAAAGTCTTGTATTTAGAATATATTTGTAAAATTCTCAATACTACATTAAAATAATTTTTTAAATAGGCAAAAGATTTAAACAGACATTTAACTAAAAAAGACATATGGATGGCAAATAAACACATGAAAGGATGCTTAACACCAACAGTAATTAGGTAAACATAAATTAAACCACAATGAAATATCACTAAAGTGAAAAAGAATGACCACTCCAAGTGTGGACACAGATGTGAAGGAACTTTCATACACTACTTGTAAGAATATAAAATGGTACAGCCACTTTTAAAAAGTATGGCCATTGCTTTAAAAGTTCTAAGTAAACCGATGATATGATCCATCCATTCTACTGCTACATAGTTCCTCAAAGAAACAAAAGCACATGTCCACATAAAATTTGCACATGAATATTCATGTCAGCTTTATTTATTATAATCTAAAACTGAGAACAGCTCAAATGTGCACCAATAGATGAATAACCTGTGAAATAACCATTCAAGAGAGTATTACTCAGCAAGAAAAAGGAATGACCAATTGATGCACAATGTAACATGAATAAATAACAAAATAATTATGCTGAGTAAAAGAAATCACACAAAAATATTCTGTGATTCAATTTATATAAAATGCTAGAAAATATAAAATAATCAATAGTAACAAAATGCAGATTAGTGGTTCCCTGGGAGAGGCAGGAAGAGGAGATTATAGAGGGATATGAGAAATCTTTTGGGATGATGGACATGTTTATTTTTTTGATTGTGGCAATGTTTTCATAGGTGTTTATACATGTCAAAACTGATCAAATTTTACACTTTTAATTTATGCAGTTCACTGATATGTCAATTATCCATCAACAGAGCTATTTTTTTAAATGGCAACCCTTGCCATCATGTACAACTGGCATGTCATCATTACCAATAACAAAATTACATTCAGTGTCCATCAAAAGAAACTAATCTTTCAGATTCCTGAAATGAATTATGACCACATTCTGGAAGGACTGGTTTTAGCCTCTACTGTAGCTTAAATTTTCCACTGAAAACAACTCAGCTATGAACACTAATGTCTTGGTCACACTGAGGAGCAGTGTCCGGTCATCATGTCATTTCCAACGACAAGGAGGAGTTCACATTGGTGCCTTATTTTCCACACTTCTAACAGTCAATTCTCAGTTAACCTTTTACAAAGCTTTCCGATCTTTCTTTCAAGTACCCTGATTAGTGTTTGGTCACATCCTCTCTCACGAACACTTTAATCAAAAAGCGAAGAAAACAATTATAATTCATAAATGTAAAAACTTGAGGCAGCTTATTAAAATATACATAATACCTGAAACATATAAGGGAATTCAAACGGAGAGAATAAAAAAGGAGAGAATGAGAGCGGATGAGGAGAGGGGAAAGGTCAAGTAAAGACAAATCCTATGCATAAGAACATCTGTCAAAGTTGTGGTGCCATTGTCAGAGGTGAAGAGTGGAAAAAAGGGAACACAAAATTGGCCACTGAGATGATCTCCTAAATTCGGTTATGAGATGAGAACAAAACGATCAGCTTAAACGAGACTTCTGCACTCTGTGAACTGAACACACCCCAGCAGTCTCCCATTCCCATAGATAATCAAGAGCTAGTTGTCCTTAGACTTTAACATGCTCAAAGTAGTTGAGTCCCTAGCAAACAGATGCTACTGCTTAACACAGTTTAGGCTCTTAGCCCTGAAGGATTCCTAAAATTGGATTACAGTCCTTTCAGATAATCTGAGAAATACAGCATGACTACAAGGAAACCTTAAAAAAATTAACTCCTCCAGAACAGCAACATTCTGAAAGCTGAGCACAGCATGACTGAGGCAGAAAATCTCATCAGCAAGGGCTTAAGGGCAGTAACACACAAAAGGTGAGGCGAAAAAGGGAAAGAGATCCACACAAGGGGAGAGCACAATGATAGCCAAGAGAGAAAGTGAGCACCATGCAATTCTCAGGCCTTTCAGAGGGCAGAAGCCTAGTTTGCTACCCCACAAGATGCAAGCAGAGCGTAAAAATGTCTATTGCTTTTCATCCACTCACATCTAATCCACTAAAGTCACACATATACTTGAGAAGATGTGTAATTCTAATGATGGCCATTATTCATTATTGACTAGGTATTCTACACAAAAGATGGGAAAGGAGTTAATTAAGGTACTTATTACACTGTAGCAAAATAATTAGTAATTGGATCTTCCCCATTATACACAAGTTTAGCTTCACAGTGAAGGTGGCTATGACTACATCATCATCCCTCAATTCCAAGCAGAGAACACTGTATGAGTCACATAGTAAGCCAGTCTTGAACAAATAGAGAAATGAGAACACCATGTTTTCCTCACTCTAGAAGTCATTCCACCACATTATGAATCGTATTCTCCATCTGTCTTCCTTTCTTGGATTTCCACCCAAGAACTCTCAAGAGTATCTAATCATAGCCCCTCACTCATCCTGGTGGACCTTTACTATTCACCTAGATACAAAATATGGCCAGATGCTTCAGGAGATGCCAAAATTCACTTTATTAAGTCCAAGAGAAGACAAAACCATCATAGGGACTAATTTAGAAAATGTCAGGTCTTGCTATCATTTTTCATTGCTTGATATCAAGGCCACAAATTACCATTTACTGTGTCTTAATACTTCCGTATTCACAAAAAAATTGAGAGTAGCTGATACTATCATCCAGATGTTCTAGACAAGAACACCAATTGGCCAGTATTTGAAAACCTCTTCATATCCAGATATTTGATCCAAATTAGTAATAAGGCACAGACTGCTTTTCTTCCCTTAAAATGTTCCCAACTTCTCTTCCCACACACTATCACACCTTCATTCTAAATTACCATTATCTCTAGAAATATTCAGCAATTAGCTTACTGATGCTATTGTAGGTACTGTAAGTGGTATGTGTTTGAATAGGTACTTCCCTGTCCTGGAGAAGTCCTGGAAGAAATAGATATCCCAGCTTTCATTTGTGAATGGCTGCCTTCTCTGGGCTTGCATGGCCACTAAGTGTAAAACTAGGAAAGATGATGTATGCACCAGGAATCTAACACATAATAAGAATATCTGGCTCTAAGAGAATCTTTCATTTACTTGAAGAAAGATACAGTGCATCCATTCATTTCACTTTTCTAACAGAGTGAAATTAAATTAACCACAGAAGATAAAGATTGGAATTCTGAGTCATGGAAGAGACCTCCCCATTCTTCCCCGCCATGCTATACCAGTTCTGATCTTCATTCTTTCCCTTCATCTTCCCCAGAAGAGAGAGATGAAAATCCTGATGTGATTTCAGAATCTTACAAAGAGAGGCAAAAGGGAAGACCATTAATAGGTACTTCTAGCTCTTGTTATTAAGAAATCAAACCTGCATTAATGGGCAGCAGAGAACACCTTAATGATGGACTTTAGTTAGGGCTGGCTATGCTGTCATAGAAGCAGAAGTAACAGCTGGGAGTGAGGAACCATTTTTTGGAAAAGCCCATCTAGGAAGACAAAAATCTCTCTCTCTCTCTCTCTCTCTCTCTCTCTCTCTCTCTCTCTCTCTCTCTCTCACACACACACACACACACACACACACACACACACACACACACAGAACGAAGGCACATTCTATCTACTCGGCCAACAGAAAATAATTTTATGAAAGGTAATTTAATGTTTAGGACTATTCAGTGACAGGAAAAGCAACTTCTGTCAAATTTCACCTTATGTGGCTCCGAATCTTAATACAGTTTTATACAGCATACTGGGAAGGGTATATAGATAAGAGATAGTCCCTTTATGGCTCATGTTTTTCAAGTGGTACAGATAGGTTTCTAGAGACCTATGAAATAATTATTGCTTTAGTAATAATTCTGTAACTTTCTCTCAACTTTCCAGAAACTGTAGTCAACTTCCCATTGGAGACAAGAAGGCATACCTTTACTTACAGAGCAGTGATGTACAAAACTAGCATGTCCATGTGCAAACACCTCCTTGCACTCCATAAATAATTGTTACATCTCTTCTCAAGCTAATTTTAAATGGCTTCTCAAAGACAGAGACCAATCTATTTCAATAGTTACAGATTCAGGATCAATAGTTATAAATTCAGGATCCTCCAGGGGATGATCTCTTCGGTTCCTTCAACCTCTCAACTATTTAGCACATACAAAATGCTCAACAAATGTAGCTTAGAGTTCAATGATTCAGTAGTTTTCTTCCAGATCATAATTTCCAGTCCTTTAAATATCTCTGTGAGATTTCTCATATGTAAGCATCCTTCAAGTTCTTTTGCCCCAACCTGGTTTGGCTTTGAGAACTAGACATATTTACTGAAAGGTCAGACCATTTCTGAATATAAAGCAAAGACTAACATGATTTTTCATAACCACTAATATTTGTATAGTAACTTACTGCTGAGAGTTTACAATAACTTTTTAAATTGTTTATCTCATTTGAGTTTCTAATAACTCTATACAGCCAGTGCCATCATTTTCATTTCCTAAATGAGGAAACTGAGGTTTGATAAACAAGTGACTTCCCAAAGTCAGACAATCAGCAATTGATACACGCCTGGAGCCCCATGGCTCTAATTCTGCTCTTATTCCCTAATGCCAGGTCATTTATAGCCTTATTTGTGTCAGGATTATGATCTTTTGTTGGGGAAAAAAATTTAATTATAGTTTAGTATTATCTCATTATAAAATCCTTTATTCACCTCCATTTCCCCTCCAAAGCATAATTAGAGAAAAGCCATGCCTCTTATGTCAAACATCTGAACTCTTTCTGAAGGATTTAAATTGGAAATAAAAACCTAGACAGAAATAAAAGCTTTGGCTTTTCTCTAAAACTGACAATCTTTACCATTTTATTTCAGGGGTGAAAAGAAGCAGACACTTTTCTGGTCTTAAAAAAATAAGAGGCTACACAAACGCTCCAGACCCTGAATTCCACATGTTCTGCCTATGTGACTCAATACATATTAATGAATAATGACAGCAGCTATAAATACCTACAGGTGCAAGAAGCAGAAGTTCCTGTTTAGTGCATATTGCAAATACTCTATCACTGAATGAGACTCTTAAATGGGATTCATGGAAAGTTTTCCAACTGTTGGAGCTTTTTCACACAGCTCCATCCTATGACTATGCACACTCCCTTCTCTTTTCTGTCACCCCTGGTCTTCTATTTCAAGATTTACCCAGAAGGATTTTCCTTCTTTTAGCTCATATGTGTGAAAATAAAATGAGCCATTTTGCACGTTAACACATAACACAGAAAAGTGCTTAAGATGCACCTAATGACCTGAGAAAAAGACCAAATAAATACCTCAAGCTATTTCTATAGCAGGAGCAATTTGACCCTACAATGATAGTTGAGGGAGGAAAAGAGACTGTCCTTTCTATTGGCTACTACATTGATTTGAAAGATGAAAGGCAGTGTCAGTTTCCATAAGGGAATTAGAAGCTAATTCTGAGGTAATTATGTCATGCAGAGATGTTCAGCTTTTTACCCAGTTTCTTGAACAAGCCACAGGCATAACTGTATACCTATAGATAGATTTAGTGATGTTTAGGTACTTATTGGGTCTATCTGATTTGATAATGGAATCAATCTCTCCCTTTAGAAGCTCTGGGTTAATGGCAAAGTTTATTAAACTGCAGGCAGTCATTCAGAAAAGATCAATAGAGACATGATTACAGAGTAACCAGAGGATTAAACATGAGATTTATCACAAAATTAAACTGAATTAAATGTTCTCTGATAGCACTTGAAATGCTGTCAATACTTTTAACTCACAAACTATGCTTTCTGTGTTTACCTAATAGGCAATAGGGATGCCTGATTTAAGAAATGACTGCCATATGAAAACATACACCACAGAGATTTGCTGACATGAACTGAGTCCTTTCTGAAAATGTTCTCTCATTTTTAAGCAGCAGCATTTTAATTTACCTATAAGAGCTGTATAGTTAATTCCACGTTTTGAGTTTCTAAGTGCATACCACATTCTGCCCATCCCTAACACAGGCCTATACATCTTCACAGGCACATATCTCAAAAACTCTGCAAATTATACACTTTAAACAATTTCCTTCTCCTTTCACACAAAAGCATAAAGTGTGACATTGGCCCTTGGTCACATGAGGAAAGGGGGCTGAAAATGTCATTTTGATGCAAGAAAATCAACTCTTTCTCACTCAGGGAGGATTTACTGATGCCACCACAAGCTCAGCAAATTACATGCATAAAAGTGAACTCACCATCACAGCCTATAAAAGCTAACCAATGGCTAAACAGACTAGCAACAGCATATACACTCATAATCACTAGAGGACTCAATATACATGATGGCTGTCAGAATTGATATCAATTGAGAGAGGAGAGCTCTGCAGGCCCTGAAATGATAAAGGTAAGGCCTGCTGTGTGAGGTTGGGAGGGTGTGTACATGAGCCAAATGGGTTGGTAGAGAAATCAGTTCTGGAGCAAAAATTGAGCCTGTGGTTTAAATTACACCTTGGATGGTGGTATGTATAGGGATTTTTTATTTTTTCTCTGTCTACCTGTTATCATAATGCTAGTGTAGTTCATTCCACAAATGGCATCAGTTCTGCCCTGATGGCCAGCAGGCTCCAGTGATTTCAATAGTAATCCAATATGGCAGTTACTTTGTCAAGAGAGAGAAGAGCTGGGTTGGAAACAAGATGCTGAGCCTTGATACAACCCTGTAATTCTATCATCTCCTGGTCTGCATACTGATTTACACCATGGCAACTGCTTTTCTCAACAGTTGTTGAACCTTACAACACCATTAAGAGCAATGGGTAGTCCCAAATATTTCTCAATTCCTCAAGGGAAAAGAATGCAATCCAGCCTGCTGAAGAAAGGGACTCTGCACCCCACCCTAAAAACTGCGGCTGCTTTGAAGTACAGAAGGTTAAAGCTTCTTACTTCAGATTCCTTTATTCATAGAGATCCTATCAGTTTCTTAGATTATTTCTCACAACAGAAATTTCTCTCCGAGAAAAACCACAGCACTTCACTGCTGTCCACAGTCTATTCATTTCCTATTTCCTCCTCTGTGTCTTGGATCAATCTAATCTGATACAAGTAGACACTCTGGTGGCAATTAGATCTGGATTTGAGGACTGGTGTTGCTTCTTTGTGACTTTGTGACTTTAAGCAAATCTCCCAGCATGTTTAAACCTCCATTTCTACTCCTGGGATATAGGAATAGAGTTAAAAGGTTTAATGAAATCTAGGGAAAGTGCCAGAGATGTTTCCTAGCATAAAGTAGGCAATAAATAAGTAAGCAAGGAAATTCTCTTCCTGACTAATTCATTCATGTTCTCACTCATCATGACAAGAGTCAGTCATTATAAAAGATTATATTCGGCACTGAGGATTAATAGTGGGATCTATTCTCCATATATCCTCAAAACTGTGGTTACTGAATGTCTTTCAGTGAATCAATGTACTGTATGTTTTATTTATAACATCTATTTTAATAACCACAATACTTTGTGAAAGCCTCCGTTTTCTCATTTCTATAAAATGGGGGGCTAATTATGACACCTAACTTACAAAGCAATTATTAGAACTCAATGAGCTAATATAATTTCTGGACTATATTAGGGTTAGTTATTTTATTACTATGAACTAACCTGAACAAGGTCACATAGCCTGAAGACAACACCAGGACTCACTGCAAATCTGCACAGCCCTAGAGCTTATGCCGTCATAACACCTGAGTGCAACTGAATGCAGAAGCCTGGGATGTGTCTTTCCCAGACATACCTTGGTTTGACACTCAATCCACATTTCTCTATTACTTTTTTTTTTTAAATAAACACACCACTTGGTCTACCTATCCTGTGAAATAGTGCAAAGAAAGTACAATTTTCTCTTTGGAATAACACCATATAAATTTCCATCATTTTCTCCCAAATCTGCCTTCTGTAATTTACAAGAAGTGTGAACGAGAGAAAGTTGCCTGAAAAAGGAGAGAAATGCATTTCATATCCTCACATGAAATGAGAAGATGGACAACTTCAGAAGAGTTTGGCCTCAAAGAGAGCAATGCTCTGTATTCATGATATAGTCAACATTAAAAAGACCACCATGTAAACCGTTCTTAGAGACATGCAAAAAGAAGGCCTGAAAAAAAGCATTTGCCACTGATTCCATCATAAATCTCTTTCAACTGCTTTACCCCTGCTGGTTTTCCAAATGAGACATCTGTCCATTTCCAAAAAGAAAATAAATGCATACAAAATAGTTACTATATGCAATTCAACATGAAACGATTACCTATAAGGCTGCCTGCCAGAGACTAACCTTGAAAGAAATGGGTTTCTTGGACTCTATTAGGGAATCCCTCAATGTACCATCCAAAGCCTTCCTAACACAAGGCTTAATGGAACACGGGGAGATGAGAAAAAGGAGGGGGGAAAAGCTCTCCTTCCCAGCTGAGCACTGACACATACAGTACTGTTTGGGAGGCAACTTTATGTGCTCTTAGTAGTAGATTAATGAATGTAATTACCTAGCATTGTGGCTGTGAATGCTGCAAAAACTATAATTTATAGAGTGCTGTAAAGTTCTAATGTGTTTTTATGTCCATAAGCTGCTTAACCATAATCTAATGCATTTGTACAAGAACAGCCTAAGTGGCTCTCAGCTGAACAGTGAACACAAGTGTCTGAACCTCAGCAATTCTACTCGTATGTCTTTATAACCCAACCCTGTGTGGTAAGCATCTGAGGGAAACAGCTGCTGAATTATACAAATAATTCCAGAGACAGTGACAAGTCTCTCTGCCTCTCTCACCATGAGAAGAATGGCTGGCTAACAAAGAACTGCAGGCCTTAATTAAATGCTGGAGTCGTTCTCTACACACATTTGGTGGTTACTTTTACTTTTACCACCACTCTCTTCAGCCTCTCCTCCACTCCATCTACCTTTACCCCTGCCCCTTAGAGGGGGCTGGCGAGGGAGGAAGGAAGGGTGGCGAGGACAGTACAAGGGGGGAAATATCCTACAGGACTTCCAGATTTGAAAAAAAGTTTATCATTTCCAATACTTCCTCTTTCCTTGCTATTATATTTTCAAGAAAAGGGAGGAAGAGCTCAGCAATTCTTTAACATCTAAAGCAAACTATCCTTTGAGACTGACTGCCTTAGTCAGGTTTGAAGCATCCCATAAAGCATCTCATACGATTTTATGGATAGATGATTATAATGATGACGATGATGAGGGTGGTAGTGATAGTAGTAGTCACGGTGATGGTTGCCATGGTGGTGATGGTTGATGCTTAATGAGTTTACTACATGCCAGTGTTGTACAACTACCATAATCCAGTGAGAAGATACTATTGACAATCCATTTTCAGATGAAGAGACTGAAGGTCATGATTGGTAAGTGGCAAGGCAGGTGTTTCAGTTCAGCTTTTCACTCCAGAGTCTGTACTAAACTCAACAAGCAAATTACTTAAGGATTTCCCTGTCTGTATCATAGGAATAATAATGGCATAGGAGTGTTGTGAGTTAAATAAGTTAATAGGTGTAAAGTGCTTAGGTCCTGACACCTGAGCAATGCATAGTCCACACTGGCCATCGTTACAATTACTACTCTAGAAACAGGTAGAATATGAATATTCTGGCAAGAGGGGAAGACACTGGAGGGGACACTAAAACCTGCCCACATCTTCTAGAGACAAACAGTCAAAGTCTCAAACATCTATAACTGGGAGTTCCAGAAACACAACAGTAGCAAATAACAGATAAAGTAGCAGCATCAAAGCACAACAGGACAAGGCCTACTCTGTTTCCCAAAGCACAACACTGAGCGAATGGCACTCCCAAAGGGGATATTCCAAAGGGCCCTCCAGTGTAGGAACAAAAAAAAACTGCATAGCCAAGAGAAATTCTACTTTCTCTTCCTGTTTTCAGTAGCAGCACAATATGATAACCGTGACTAAATATTTTAGTACACATTTAAAAAAATAACAGCTTCAGGAAAACACAAGACTAGAAAATCTTCAGAGCTCTTGGTTGAGTACAGGAGCACGATGGCATTACATCAGTGGCCATGCTGGGATGAACAGCCAGCTCTAAGACACACACTCAGGGTAAATTAGTATCATGGCTGATAAATAATTGATGCCCTTCCTAGTCAAAAATGTACTGCTCTCCAGTATTCATATGATGAGATGTGATTTGGATTCAATTAAAGTTCTTTCCTGACCAAGGGAAGAAATTCTGTCTCTCAGACAGAGCCATGTGGTTGCTTCTTCACTTTGTATGCCAGATTGATCTCTGGAAACTTCAAGATCCATCACTCTCATAGGAGCTGTGTAGGCAGCAGCTATACATCTATCTTTTCCAGCAGGAGAGTGAAAGGGCAAAAGTCTGAAAGTAAATAACCGAACAGGGAAAGTATTTCCCACCTCCTGAAAAATTAGCTTTGACCTGGATGTGAGCACTGGTTCCTGTTATTTAGACTTAAGGAAGAGGGGGTGGGAGAAAATAAACCATTTCCTGAAAAACACTGTTGTAGTCCTAAAAAAAAAACACTGTTGTAGTCCTAAAAAAAGTGAAGTGGAACTGAGCATAATAAGGCTTTGGGGATGTGGCAAGTCTTTCCCTTCTGCCTCCCCCATCTACAAACTATAGCAGTCTACAAGACTCACTCCTCCTTAGCAAAAGAAAGTGCTAGTCACCTGGAAGTTCCTACACATTCACTAGTGCCTCAGTCTACCTGACACCACTCTGCTGTTTACCTTTCTCTCCTTGCAATTTCTCTGTGGGAATAGGACCCTAACCTGTCTCCTCACATTCTCTCCATATATACACCACCCTGCCCCACCCTCCACATCCTCTAACCCAGTCCATACTTAGGCAAGTCCACTTCTATCTCATAATTCCCTGTCAGAAATCCACAGCTTCCTACTGCTTGCACCAAACTGATGGGACAAACTCTATCTTCCCCAATGGCCTGCCACAACTCACTGGTCATGCCTTACACATAACTCCCTCTCCATCCATGTGTATTAAGAATGATTTCTCCCTCCCAAAAACCTTTAGCACTTTCTATCTACACTGTGTCTGCAAGATGTTCCACTGGAATGATGTGAAACTACATTAAAATGTTTATTTGTATGTACTTTTCATCTCAAAGTTTCTAATTTTGTATATGTAGTATATCCATAAAACTAAAATGAAATATATAACGGGTGTTTATTCCAAGTGCTTTTGCCAATAGGACTAAACAATCAAAAAGTATGGAGACTTCGGTTTAGGCTCCGCAGAGGGAAACAAGCACCTTGGTAGCAGAAACCTTTTCCTATACTACTTTGAATGCTCAAAGCTCTTAACACTCAAAATGTCACTAAGTGATTTATTGATAAAATAACTAGACATTACAAATCGCAGCCTACACATCCAGGGAGGTTTAAAAAAGGGTCCTCTTTGAAACCAAATCCTAGCATTGAGCAAATAAATAAACCATTAAGCTGCAAGAAATAGCCACACTTAGAACAAAGGTCAGGAGATCATCGTTTGGTAATAACAATGTAAAGACAACTCCAGAGGGTTACCAGTAGGTAACAAGTCCCAAGCTAATTAGTGGGCAGCCATCAAGCATACCAAGGATTATGTAACTGGCCCATAGATTTCTTTTAACAAAACATCATGGATTTGCCTATTTGAATAGGATACTATATTGAAATAGAAAATCAAGAGAAGAGGTGATAATATCTGCTCACCAATACATGTTTTTCTCAGGAGATAAATAATCCAACTTCCTCTCGTCATGCACCACCCATAGGCGGGCAGGTCTGTGTAAACTGTCATTTCATTGGGGAAGCTAAAAGTTTAATCTCCTCATGGATACTGGGTAGATGCTTACTGGAAACAGATCTAAATCCTTATTTCAATCCCTGTAGTAAAAGTTTCATGAAATTCCAGATCAAACCATGCGGCCTGTGCAATTACATCACTATTACATGTCTGGTCTATGGTAGTTACTCAATAGAAATCTGTTGTATAAACAATGAACAAAAATATTTTTAAAACTTAAAATATAATATTTAATAAATAAGTCTAATATTCAATATTTAATAAAACAACACCGAACTCTCCAAATATTTTCTATACTTAACCCACAGGGCATCTATTAAGCTACCTGTGTCATACAGAGATCTGTAAACCATTTTCAATCCACAAGCTCTACACAAAAACAAAACCAAGACTGGGCATAATAAATTTTAGCCCCCTGGATCTCATGATAACCTGATAATGGCAATTATAGTGGATTTAGCAATAATGATCATAGTAACGCCATAAACCTTAGCACTGAGTTTCACTGCAACAGAAGAAACAAGTAATTTCTATTCAAAACCACTGAACAAAAATAATTGACATGACTATCCTCAATGAAGTACCAAACCAGCACCATTCACACAAATACAGAGAAACTAATTCCTTATATACAAAGATTCCTTAGTCTGAGCATCAAGATTCTCTCCAGTGGTATGAAAAAGGCTGATCTAGACTTTCAAAAGCATATATTTACTTGATATACTGCCAAATGCACCGTCAAGGAGAGCAAAACATTCATCCAGGAAGAAATGGGGGGAGGGGAAGAGGAGAAAGCAGGAGGAATAAAAATGCAAAGCATTGATCACAATTAATTTAGGGAAGAGTTTAGTGAAAGATAAAATGAAAAGGGTTGAGGCACATTATAGTCAACAGAGAGCCACTGGAGGTTTTTAAAGGGGTATCACATGTTGAGAGTGGACATGTAATGTAGTATGTCCATTATACATACTTACCATAAAATAGAATCAGGCCTGGGCTTGACTCCAATCGATTCCACTTTCTTAATCTGCCATTTGTCCACCTCCCTCTGACTCCACTGTCACTATCTTAAATCAGACCCTCTCTCTCACCTGGAGTTCTATTATCAACATCCTAATTGGTGTCCACATCTCCAGGCTTTCACCCTGTTGCAAGATTGGTGACCTCCCTAAAGTCCAAGACTAAGCATGTTACTTTCTTGTTTGAAACCTTCAATGGCTATTCATTGATCAATTCCAATCTATCTTCTTGGCCAGGGTACACAATGCCTTCTATGATCTAGGCCCTGCTTATGACTCTAACCTCATTTCTTGTCACCATTTCCTGCACCTCCTTCCCAATACACATTTTCATCCCTCACACATTAAAGTGCTGTAAGTTCTCCAATTGTGCCAATTGTCTCTTAACTCAAGTCTCTTTAAAACTATAATTACCTCTGCCACTAAAATTTTTCCTTTTTAGCCCACTCTACCTCCTCAGCTTGGCTATCTCCTACTTAGCTTTAAGGTCTCCACTATCCTTAACAAAACACTGGTTCCTTCTGGATTATAATTCCCATGTACTTTTCCATCACTTTACCAATCTATAGACCCCTATGGGGGCAGGGTTGGAGCCTTGTTTGCTATCATATTCCCAACATCTAGGAGAGGGACTGATAGATATTAGTGTCAATAAATATTAGATGAATAAACAAATCAAACTTCTCCCCAAAGAAGTATCTGCTTTTACATAAAGTATGTGGTTCCAGCCCTTCTCTCACACTCTCCCCCAGAGACAGGATGCAAGAAGCTATTCATGATAGAGTATTCTAATCAGATCCACATCATTCCCCTAGATAGGCACCATTTCTATCCCCTGCAGTATTACTAACAAATCAGTCTATACTTTAAGCTTAATATATGCCAATTTAGCTTCCAATCTCAGCAAAGAATCAATAAGGGTCGTAATAATAATGGCAGTTCACATTTACTACATACTTACCAGTGGCCAGGTGCTATGCTCATTTGCCTAGACCTCACTCCACCCTATACATTAGGAACTCTGCTCCTAATTGATAAGGAAGATGAAAAAATAATAATGCCTGAATTCCACCCAAAAGCAACTAAATCCTTATCCCTGGGCTTTTTTTTTTTTTTTTTTTTTTTTTGAGCTCCTTAAGTGTTATCATCAGGGTTGACAACCACTGGGTAAGGTGATGTGCCTAAAATTCCCGTTTCTATACTGCAAACAACCTGAAGTCCCTCTGATTCCATAGCCAAGCCAGACAAATCTGTTAAAGTACTACAATCTCTTAAACTGCTTCTCCGAACTTCTAAGTCCTGGAACACTTATTCTCTGCTTTCAAAGTCTGAACAGATGACAATTTCTTGGTTACTAAAAGGAGAGTGTCTTTATAATGTCAAGTACTATCCTGAATGTGTAAGTCAACTTCATGATTCTCATCTAAGACAGCAAAAAGGGCTCTGCTAATTTAATAGTAATTCTAACTATAACTTCCATTTCTCACTAGGCACTGTGGGGTTGCAAAGGACCACAGAATGTTAATATGCCATCATTTAATAAAAAAAAGAGGACCCATTTTCTCAGGAGGCACTAGAAGATCAGAATTTTCACTGGAAATGATAGCTCCAGAGGAAAAAAAATTAAGGTTTTAACTGGAGTGGGAGGGGCTAATATTTTTAAAGCTTATCTTAAAATGATGTTTTAGGTACTCCAGTATTCCAAATGCATTAGAAACCAAACACAGAAGTATTTGATTTTAAGTTCAGGGCTCGGAAAACAATTCAGGAACACAAAACATAATATTTAACAAGGATATATTAAGGAACACCAACATGACAAAAAATGAAGAAAACATTTAAACAATTTATAAAGGAACAAAAGTTGAAGTATATTTTTGTTCTAATCTTTCCTACTTCTGAAGTCTAAGCTTCAAACAAAAAAAAGAAAAAATTATACATGCTTTCCTCAATGTAAAAACATAAGAGGACATTAGAACTGGCAATATATGTCTTTGACATACTTTCTTACCTATTAGTAAGTTCAGAGCCAGCTTCCTGGGGTGTAATCTGTGCAATCACCCAGGGCCCTATACTCAGAAGAGCTCAGCACTTGCTTTAGTTGCTCTATAATTTTATCTTTGAGCTTGTGTTTTCTAAGTGTAGTCTGATGAGAAGGTGGAGCATGTGTATGAGTAAATTTACGAAACAAGCACTCTTTGCTGCCCCATTTACCCACAGTATTCATGATGCCCAATACAAAATTCCATTATTGTGAGAGCTCAGTAAGACTCAGAGGACAAGGTAAGCATATTACACCTATGACTGAGTAAGAGGAGACACTGATAGTCATGAAAACAAAACATATAAAGGAGGCAATGGTGTTCTAAGAACTCTGACCTCCCACACTTGGAGAAAAATACATACAAATGGGAAATTTTCAAAATAAGAGAAGCAATATTTCAAGTCAGAATTAAAATATATCCAAAAATGAGATGGCAATCAAAAGTGCTTAGAGGTGGGTGACTAACAAAGATATCAGGGTGGAAAGGGTTCTCGAGTAGCACTCAACACTTTTTGACATATTATCTGGTACAATTCTCTCCCTACCCCCCTCACCACCCCCCCCCCAAGAAAAGTACATTATAGATGCTTACTAAAAGCTAGTGGAATTGTCTCTATAATCCCTCCATATTTACTCTATAATTGTGCAGAATATCATTTTCTAGAATCTTTTGCTTGTATAATTCAGGGGTCAAACTACATTTTCTAACAACACCTTCCCAAGTATTAACAGCACACTCCTTCAAACTCACATGTCAATAGTGGCTGATTTGCTTCATTCAGAAGTGGTAGTACAGAGGCAGTGATTATTACAAGAAGAACTGCAGTGTATTATATGCATGCCCTGAACCAAAGGCAAATACCTCTTCCAGCACAATGCACAGGTGTAAGAACAACTCTTCATTTTCCAAGTTAGCAGAGGGGATTACTGGTGCAATTACTCCTAAACTGGCTCATCCTCATATCACTCATATTCAAAAGTCAATATAGTTAGAGAAAAGAGCACTGGTTCAGAAGGCCCAAGATCAAGATTTAAGTTCTGTTTTATCTAATATAAGCCATTTCACTCACCAAAAATTCAAATTTCTTATTTATAAAATAGAAAGACAAACCACTGCTATTCTCTCATAGGTTATCATGAGAATCAAATCAGAATGTGCAGAAAAGCAAAGCAAATAACAAAAGCTACAATATCACTATTAGGTTTTGGAGTAGTCATAACCATATTTAGCTTCATAATTAGCCTGTATTCTTGCACATAAGCTAGGTGGCAGAGGGAAGGAAACTAGCCATGGATAAAAACCTCAGTAAATCAACAATTGACTGTCTTCATCATCTCTATGTTTGTGTTAAGGATCTTTATGAAGGAAGAAATTGTGCTGAATATGAGAACTGGTCATAATTTGAAGGAAAAATAATTCTACTCAAGAATTTTAACATTTATCTTTGAAACATGCTTTATGATCTATCATGTGCAACAAGTAGATACTTGTGATATATTTACTGCTTGAGCCAGATATTGTCATCCCAAAATGAGAAGCATCTTCTCAGAGAACAAAAAGACAAAGCCGAATCTTAGAATAAATGAACAATTCCAATAGCCAGTAGCAGTTTATGCTTAAATAACACATGATGCAGTATCTACCAAACTTAGGAAACAGAAACTGTTTCACAATAACAAGGGAACTTTAGTGGTATATATCATACAGTAAACTTAAATTTACTTCTTCAAAACACTTTCTTAAAGGTGAAATTTTATTTCAAATATGTGCCTATATAGGGTTGCTAGATAAAATATAGGATGCCCAACTAAATTTGAATTTCAGATATAAATTTCTAGTTTAAATATTTCCAAATTTTACAGGGGACATACTTACACTAAAAAAAAAAATAATTATTTGTCAATTCAAGTTTAACTGATATGCTATATTTTCATTTGTTAATCCTAGCAATGCTGCCACTTTCTAATCATTCCTATTGCTTTAATTAGGGGGGAAAAAAAGATGTTGCGTAGGGGGAGAGAGTGAAGCACAGAAAAATGCATGGCGTTAAGTTAGCTAAGAACAACAAAAAAAATTTTTCTGCGGTGAACAAAGTGAGGTGAACAAAGATAAAATGTTTATCTGGTTTTAGAACCACAGTTCTAAAGACAAGGGCAAGAAGCCAAGGAGGAAATGCTGTACCAGAATTCAGAACCAGAACATTACTGCCCTGGAGAAACCAAAAAGGAAAAATATCTACAACCACATATACAAAGTAACAAACAAGTATAAAGCAAGAATGCAGGCAGTTCTTTTTAAAATAAAACAACTCTCTCCTCTTAGTCACTGAGTTTGCTCATATTAAATGGGAGCCAATATAATCTACTTATAAAAGCATTACATTTAAACTGGTCAAGCTCAGTTTAAGTAGGTGAGCAAGGAAGGCCATTTAAAGATCTACCCTACTGATTAAATCAGGCAGGCAGCCCAGGGACAATGGCCCCAGATTACAACCTTCCACCAAACCCTTAGGCCCACCTGCCTCCTCGACTCCAGCTCAACAATCAGCCCAAGGAATCAGGATTCTTTAATAGCAGAGAAATGTGTTCTGACCCTCAGACCACCTAAACTGGCCCATAACAAAGCAGATGAAAAAGTGTCACTGGTCAACATAGCTCCCATTGCTCCTTCCTCCTCTTTTAAAGACAGACCAGACTGGGCTCCAGATTCCCTTCAGAACATCATGAAGGCTAAACCTGACAGAAAATCCCTATCTCCTGGACTTCTTTATCTAGCTCACGTCTGCTGAAGAAACACTGAAAGACCCCATGAGTCCCTTTAACAGGCTGACAGGAGCCCCGTCACACGAAGAATCAAGTGCCTGGAAAAAGGCTACGAGTCCTGAACCCCAGACTGCTAAACCAGGATCTAAGTGCTCATTAAGACATATGTGACTAGATACAAGCACTGTTGAGCAAATTACAACCCTAGGCTACACTAGAAAACCTCTGGACAGACAGAATAAATCCTCTTACCTCAGTTCTAAATCATAACTAAAACCAAGCCAGACCCTGTGCTCTTTTGTTTCTAACCAGCCTTATCTGGCCATAAGTGACAGTCATATATCAAGACAGAATGACTGAAAAAGGCCTAAAAAGTGCATACCAACAACTCAACCTCACCTAGGTTTCTCAAACTAAAGATGTTCTAGCACTTGTTATGTGAAAGGGTTTGCTCTACAATTTATTCTCCCAACAAGTATGTCCAACATTTTGAATTAAAAGTTAACAGATCAAGCTCTACTGAAAATATAAAAAGAATAAGATGGTCCATGCTATCTCTGCAATTATAATCCAGCCAATATCTGGCCAAATCGAAGTGTAGTGGCCATTTGCTTCTTCAGAATGAAGCATACATTCCAGTGGGTAATCATGGAAGGTTTCCTGGAAAAGGCATTTGAGCTGGGCTTTAGAAAAGGCAGGATTTGGAAAGGCAGACATGGGAGAATTAGGAGAACAAAACAAGCACCTACAAGAAAAAATTAGTAAAAGATAGGGCTGGACTGCTGGGACAGGGAAGGGGCTGCCGAGGCCTAGGAAGTTTGGATTTCACCTGCCAGGCAGCAAGGAGCCATGGAAGGCTTCTGAACAATACACTGAAATAAGTAGACAAATGGAGGAGTAGAGAAAGGTTTAGGGGAAAGAAATAACATAATTACAAGGCCAATTAAGAGGCTACTGAAATTGTGCAGTGATGTGTAATGAGGATCTGAAAAAAAAAAATGTAGTGAAAAAAAGGGGGGAGGAGGACAGGACTTACAAGTGACAAGAAGCAGGCAGAACTCATAAGAGGCAAAGAAGGAGAGAAGGCTATAAACACCAATAATTTTTTTAGCCAAAAAGGCACAAAGAATGTAGGAGCCATTATTGAATTGAAAGAATGAAAAAAAGTTGAAGATAGGATACATTTTATCCTAAACATATCGAGCTTCTAATGAAATATCCAGAGAGAAAGCAAGAAACGAAGTATATGGGAAGGAAAATTTTGACTGGAAATAAAACTTGAGCAGTAAT
The DNA here is from genome assembly GCA_030015415.1 of Cynopterus sphinx. Lineage (NCBI taxonomy): Eukaryota > Metazoa > Chordata > Mammalia > Chiroptera > Pteropodidae > Cynopterus > Cynopterus sphinx. Next base: position 85,424,108 of record CM057379.1, on the reverse strand, counting down.
GGCATTTTGATCATGGATAATGTGCACTGATGAGGTCTGCAAATGAGAAGAGTCAGCAAAATAGAACTCAGGGCAGTATGCACAGTTAAGGGTAAGGAAAGGAAATGAGACCGGAAGAAAAATGGCCTTGAGATATGGATAAAGAAAAAAAGAAAAATGTGATATCATAGAAGCCACAGCAAAGAAAACATTTCAAGGAGAGAACCATTAACGCCTGTCACACATTTCAGAGACTTTTTGTAACAGGGCAAGAGGAATGGGGAAGGGTCCTTAAACTAGAAGATTAGAAGGCCTCAAGTGAGATTTCATCCATATTGACATCAATGACCAGGGTGCATACCGCCTGATATTAAGAGCCCTCTGTACTTGAAACCCATTTAAGAAATTCTGCATAGCATAGAGAATACAAGATCAAAAACCTAACATTGACTCCAGACACACTGGACATGGGTCTGGACACCAGCTGGAAACATGCAAAAAGCATGTGTAGCCCAAAGGCCCAAAGGCCATACTAACCAATGATGTCTTACAGAAACCCTTTTCTACCTCCTCAAAAATCTCACTCTCAACTTGCTATTTTCTCCTCCACAGAAGTCACAGACATCAAGCAAAGCCATGCAGAAAATATCACAATCTAAATATATAATTCTCTTTAAAAAGAAAAAAAAGCCTACCATCTTATAATATTTCACACATGAGACATAAATCTTTCTGTTCATTCATGTCTGACTGTGAGTGAAAAAATAGTTGAAGGCAGAAATATGAACTTCCTATACACCCTGTGGGATATTTGTAATACAGAGAGTAAAACTTACATAATGTGTATACAGAACAGCAGATGGATCTTCCAATAAATGAAATATGATCCTACACATTTTCTCCCTCTCTCACTATACTTTTAATTCACTAGTCGCCTTGTCTATTTCCAGGAATATTCTCTTTCTATACTCAACTCCCATCTATTTGGATAGAGCATTATCATCATCACAAATCATGGCTTCAGTGCCAACCCGAAAGCATTATGCAATTTACTGCATGGTACCTGGCATTAATGCTCCTGTTATCTGATTTTAGCAGTCATTATTTCAAATATTTTAGATAAAATATGTTTTCTCTCTCAGTATAGGAAATGAAAAATAGTTTGCAAATAAATGCAAGAGTCTCCACTTAGTATGCCAAGGAGTAAACAAGGCTCCTGCTGCTGGGACCCCTTTTATTATTTGAATACTGAAGAAACTATTCTGCAAACAGCACGGATGCAAGATGACATCTGTGTGTTCATTAATGCATCATTTCCTCTGCACAGAAGCCCTACAACTGAAATTTAATTCTAATCTTTAATTGAACAAAATTGCTTTCAGATGATGAATTAAGGAGAAGGAACCACACCCCAGCAAAAAGCTGCATCCAGCAAAAGAGAGCTGCATCTTCTCTTCTCTATCATGGAGGAAAATAGCAACAAAAAAAAAAAAAAACCTGACCATGAATTGATTTGCTCTCACTTCACTGCACTATGGAAATTAATAATAATAATAACAACAACAACAACAACAACAACAATTTGCTTTATTGTAGTTATTTCCTAAACAAAGTGAATGTGGAAATATTCGAATATAAAACTACACAGTAATTGATCCACTATTGGAACAAAGTAGGTGTTACTGTAGACATGGCACTAACTTGACATGCTCTAAACCCTAGTTTTGAAGGCAAAAAGACATATTTGGGTTTAAAAACTGTAATGCCTAATAGGGGGAATAATTAGTTTTCTTTTTTCAACTAAGACTCCTGTCCCCCCACACTACACCACCATACTACTTCCTGGCATTAGGACCAAAGCCCAAGTCAATAGTCAGTCAGAGACACAGGACAACAGGATGCAAGCCTGAGTGACCCATAGGTTACTGAGCACCAAACACAGAAGGCAGAGGCTTCTGGGTCAGCCTCTCCCCAGGAAGCTGCTGGAATTAAAGGTAATAAGGTGCTCTTTGTTTCTCTGTGGCTTTATTTCAGTGCACCCACAATGCATGCAGGCTTGTTGGTGTGGAGGGGAATTCACAGAGCCTTCCAGCTCTGGGGGAAGGCTGTAACACTTCCCAATCCAGCTACCCAATCCAGCTGTGGCTACCACAGTAGACTCTATAATTAGGCAGAATCTCAATCTAGACTTCTTTTTTAAGTCATGCACATAGAAACACACAGATTCTGAATAATTACTGAGGACATAATTTCCAATAAGTGGCTCTTAAACTTTTAGAGAATCATAAAACTCTTTGAGAATATGAGAATCTGATAGACCTCAGAAAACTCATAAAGTTACTCAACTTTTCAGACTCCTGAAAACCTAACCCTGGCTTATATGGCATATGAATACACATTTACATAAATACATATATGTGTGTACGAATGTGAGTATTCATACATACATTCATATACATATATCCAGAAGCATCCCACTACCACACCTCCAGAACTTTAATATCTTTGGAAGACTCAGGTGAATATGTGCAGTAGGTCTGGGCGGTCCCTGGACAGACTGTCTCAAAAATCCCTCACTAATCAATCAGACAACTTCCTGGCTCAGAAGGCATTTTTCCAACATCCTGTAAAAAGCTCAGCTTGGCAATACCAGAAAAGGACCATCCATTTAATAACAGGCTCCAGACTTTGCCCTTAGAAAAAATCCTGTGACCTTTTCACATCTTTATGAAAAGAGTGCTCATAACCTAAGTGCCTATCAGGAGTAAGACAGTGCAAGGTGACTGACTGGTCACATGCAGCCAGAGTTCACCTCCAGTGGCCTGGATCTACAAGCCCTTCTCCCATTGAACTTTAAGCTCTCTACTAGAAATAAAAATAAGTCACATAATTCATCTCTAATCCACTTTGAAAAGACAGTATCATTCTAATGCAGGGGTCGCCAACCCCTAGGAATTGAGCTGCACGGCCGGAAGTGAATGGCAAGTGACTGAAACTTTGCCTGTATCTGCAGCCGCTCTCCTAGCACTAGTATCACCACCTCAGCTACATCGCAGATCCATCAGGCATTAGATTCTCACACAAGCATTGGTCCCTGGTGCCAAAAGGTTGGGAATCTCTGTTCTAAAGAATTGGACCAAAATCTTACACAAAACTGTGTAAGGGGAAACCTCGAACCCTGAAATTAAGCAAAAGATATTACTTTTTCTTAAGAACCTCCTTTCAAGGAAAGCTGGAGCCACTGGGGAGCATCTCATTAGATAGGGAAAAGTACCTCTTTGGCGAAACTATTTACAATTCTGTAAAGGGTTTATAGATATGCAAAAAAACTTCTATCCTCAGGAAGAATGATCCTATCCCTTTCCCTGAAAAAGTCAGTTTTATGTTCATTTGACATTCTTTTCAACATTCCTTTAACTCCATATAAATTTGTGAATCTTTGATTTTTCCTTTGAATTTGAAGTAACATATGCCTGGTTACCTCACTTAATAAGTTAAATACACCCTTTGACATATGTGCATTTAATATCTATATGAAAGTCATAATCTTACCTTTTTTGAATATTATTCTTTTAACTATTAAGAATGCTACAACTTGGACCCAAGAAAGAATAAAAGCATTTCCCTAGGATTCTGAATTCTAAAAACACTTTTTTTCCCAACAGTAAACATGAGGGGATAAGATGACTTGAAAATGAAAAGTGAAGTAAGGGATAGCTTGATAAGGACAGTAGAGTGTCCTTCCAAAGGACGCCATTCTTCAATGTTCACGACAGGAGCCCCAAAATGATTTTCCCCAAAGGTCTTTTTAGGAAGAGTGTCCAATACTAAATTCAGAGACAAAGTAAAAAAGTTGGTCATAAGGCAAACATTTCAAGGAAACCAACTCATGTTCCACTAAATGGCACACACAAATCAATTCTATCACCAGAAGTCTGAGTAAGTGATCCAGCCACCTTGCAAGACTGGAAAAGGCCAGGAGAGCAGCCATGATGGTCTCTTCACTCACATCTTCCTCAGGATGTGAGTAAGCCATACTTTAGGACTGGCAATTCTAGGAGACTACAAAGGAAAGCTTCAGAGGTGTTAAGAAATAATCATTTATCTGAATTAACATTCCACTCTAGATGAGGTAATTAATTAGGCAAAAGAAAACAATCCTTAGTACTCTGCTCTGATAATTAACAAATGCTAAATCTGCCATTGGTAATTTACTACACTGGGAACAGAAAATTTCAATTGTTCAACCTCAACCTGCAAACCTTTTATCTCCTGGCAAGCTTTTTTCAATAATCCTTTATCAGCTGACATTAAGGAAAGTACAAAAGCAATGGGGCACTGTTCAAGATGCTTACTTAACCTTTATAACTGCAAGATGGTACGGTGTATGCATTTTTCAAAGTGACAGGCTGCTTTAGGGAACATCCGCAGATAAGAGAAAAGAGCACCATGTCCATCCAAAAAAGAGATCAGTATCCTCCCTATTTTCTCAACCACCATGCAGAGCACTCCTATAATTCTATGTTAATCCCTGCACTAGGAAAGGGCCAAAATCCATTTATAGGTCCTTAAGGCATTGCTTTCGGAATATTGTAAAATCCAGAAAGGGGGGAGAGGGAGGGGAAAGAAGGGAAAAGGAGCAGCATTACTTCCCACCCTCTCCTACAAATCAAAGGAAATGAAAGACTGAATCCTGCTTTTTCAGTAACTGTGAAGCCCTGAAAAAAAATCTGCTTAAGGGCTCTAGCCTGAGAACCAGTTTTGTTTGTTTGTTTGTTTGTTAACTGCATTGCCTGTGAGGTGGATCTGTTTGGGGTGTTGTTTTAGTTATATTTTCAGTGAGTCAATCACTATGGTTTGGACTGTTATGCCCATTACAATGAAATATGGGCCTCTGATTTAATAAAATCATGAAATTAAAAAAAATTTTTTTGAAGGTCTTTCAGAGGAAAAGTGGCATCCGAATAATTAATATCATGCATATGTCATGTAGCTTAAATATGCTTTTGTATAAAAGCAGCTGACATTGCAAAAGAACCCTCTGAAAAGGGACATCCTGTGGGAGTTGGCACCTACCTCCTGGTGAGGCAATGGCAAAGAGTGCTCACTTTAAAGAAACCCAACATTCCGTTGAGTTTACATGGGAAAAATTTAAACAACAAATACCCTGTGTATGCTATAGCTCTTTACAATTGAATCTAAAGCAGGAAACAGTGAGAGGGCGCTGTGTAGGGAGGAACCAGGCCAGTGACAGATGGACCAGCATTCCAAGTAGTAGTGCCTTGATTCCATGGTAAATTGTGATTGCAGAGAGTGTGTTATGGGGGAGGGATGGATAGAAAGGGCTATGAGAACTCCTGGGGTGACCTGGGTGGTAGTGACCTGAAGGTATACATCTAAAATTTTATCAAGCTATCCCTTAAGATTAGCACATTTTATTACATTACCTCTCTTTAAAAAAATGGTTCAGGAATAATTTTTAATCCCTAACTTAAATAAGGATGCTCCTGCCTTACCATTTAGATATTACCATGATGAACGAAAACTGTCACACTGAGACAGAGCAAGCATCAGGCTCTGGACCTCACCAGCTGTCTGTGGTGCCTTTTCTTATTTGTAATCAGGCCATCACACACTGAAAAAGAAGATAGATAACCTGAAACATAAGGCCCAGTGTCCCCCAAAAGGCATCAGAATCAGCTCTCAGAACTGTGAGGCAGGAATAATGTCCTGAAAATTTTCAGAAAATTTTCTGAATTTGAACATCTCTGCAGTCTCCCAGAGCCCTGCGTTGGTTCCTGTTGCCTACCCTGCCCAATTCATTCACTTACGCTTCCTGTCTAATCCCAAGAAATATGTAAATTTGGGAGCCCTGCCTTAGACCATCAAAGTCATTCCTAACCCAAGACTCCATGATTTAAAGTTCAGATACTCTACTGGGATTCTTTTTCACTCTGGCTGTGACAGGCTTAACAGAGTAGAAGAATTTAACAGAGTAACACTAGAGCACGTATTGTGTGACATTATCCAGTAACAAACAACTATTGTGTGCAACCCAGTTTGCAGGCTTTTGAAGTCAACTAGCTGGTGACAAACTCTTTAGCTGGTTAACCAGGCATGGTTACATATTCTTGTTCTCCTAAATTTACCAAGCAGGCATGTACACAAGATTAAGATTTAATTCCTATTTTTGGATGAAGATGAGGATGGAGGTGACTAGAATCAACAGCCACAAATAGATAATATAAATATGCATCTAAGTACAAGAACCTCTTCCAATCAATAAGATCCAAGTTGTCATCTTGTCTGACATTTCATCAAATTCTCAGGTCAGTTTTCAGGATGCACTGAAAGAGAATTATCATGCAAAACAGGATACGTGGAAGCTAACAATTTCGTTTTAATTTAAAAATGAACCTTAATATGACCATGACATAAAGATCTTACCTCTACTGTCTTTTCACCTCTACTAACATTTTATATCTACCTCTGTTTAAAATATATCTAAGTAAGTCTTGAAAGACTTCCCAATGAAATATTTTTAAACCCACTTTGTTTTTTTGTTTTTTGGGGGCTTTTTTGAAAGTACAAAATCCCTAACTTTTATCCAGCATTAACAGCTCTTGCTTTCATTCTGTAAGTGTTGGTAATGATTATCTTGACAAGGTTCTCTGCTTCAATGAACACAATATTTAGAATGATGATGAAGCTACAAGTTTGGACCCTTTCTATATAATATTTAATATAATAGTCTTATTTACTTGACAAATGCAGTGATTTCCAGGAAATTAAAGCAAAGCAGAAATAATTAGTACCTACATGATGTCCAGTCCTATATAAGGCACTGACCTATACAAAGGCAAAGAGAATATATCTGAGATTCAGTCTCTGGCCACAAAGGCTCAAAACAGATACTAAGACCAATTCTTCTGGGCCTCAAAGAGTAAGACAGAACTGGTAACTACTCTGTGAAATCTTTTTTTAATCAAAGGCTGCACTGCAGGTATTCATTTTCTTTAGTGCCTTCACTCCTCCTCTTCCTCCTCCAAAGGCTATTTTGCCTTCTGGCCACCATCCCTTCTATTAGCACTTAATCAGCTCACCCAATGGTAAAGGAAGAGACAGAAGGTACAGTGCCATCCATCCTATTCTCAGCATAACAGAGCTAAGCAGGGGAGGCATTTAAAACTAATGCCTGAAATAGGATTTAGGACTCACCTTGGAGTTAGAAAGGCAGAGAGAATAAACTTAAAGGCCACCAAGTCAATCTCCACATTTAAAGTTGAGGAAGACCCAGAGGAAGTATTAACATCAATAGCCAGGTTGGAGGAGTTTCAGCTCCAGCTAACTTGAAAAGCAGGGCATGGCCAACAAGTCTTGGAACTTTTAAGCTCCAATTGTGCGTGCGTGTGTGTGTGTATACACACACACACACACACACACACAAATATTATATATATATATTTTTTATTTTTATATATAATAAAATATATATTATATATATAGCTTTTTTTTTCCATTATCGCTAAACTCACCCCAATACACTGACATCCAAGTGACTGTCCTGACAAGAGCAAAAACGAAAGCTTCTGCTAACCTAAACATATAAAGATGATATTTTAGACCAAAAACATGCAAGATATGCACTCTGTGCTCTCTCTCCAGAAGTGGTGACAAATTTGCACTGAACTATCCATACCCTAGAACCTTCTTAGTGGTCTGGGGAGGCAACTATGAATAGAAAACAGGGCATGGCTCAGCATTTTTCATCAAGAAAATGCCCATGGTACTATCAGACTGTCCACAAGGCAAAGTATGAGGTCCTGGGGTTGCCAAGAATTCAATTCTGAGCTAGCTGCAGTTAGCAGCTTGATTTCCCCTAACTAGAGACAAAGAGAAAAATCCCTTAGCTCTTCATTATCCAGGAGAAATGTCTTATCAAAGTAAGTCATCTGAAACTACAAATTAAATTCCAACTATTGGAAAACATCTACTTATATTATTGGTAGCATAGAGACCACTTTTATGGCTATCTTAAAATCAAATCAATTTCAGAGACTGATAGGTGAACTTTTGTAAAATAAACTAATGATCTATATCTCCAGGACAATAAATAAAATTCCGAGCACTCATTAAGACCTTACTTTCCTCCCTTCAAAGAACTAAAAACAATTATAACTTGCCCTGTTATCAGCAAGAAGACAAGGTTTTGTCTTTTCATTGTCTCAAACTGGGTTTGGCAGGCAGATCTAGTGCTAGACCTGTGATGGATAGTTAGACAGCAAAGATAGCTCACTGTGATTCAGTTGTATCAGCAAGGCCCTCATTAGCACAATACTGTTAAAATAGGCAAATGAAAACCAACATATAGCAATAGTACTTCTTTGGGCTTATTTCCAGGGTTTCCTGCTTTGTTTTAATGCCATGGGCAAGGGCATGGATTTCATTAGATATTCCAAAGGGGCTGCTTAGCTTGGGAGAGGAGAGGAAGAGCCCTGTGCATGTCTGAATAACCTGCACATGTCTCACTCAACAAATTCATCACTCCAAAATGGCTAGGGCCAAAGGAACTAGACAAAGGACTTAAAGGTTACAATGCACATCGAGTCTCTCACTGAATGGATTTCACAGGAAAAAAATAAATAAATAATGAGTCCTATCCTCTGGAGCTGTGTTAAGTCCTAGCTTTCAAAAGAGAAATTCTAGTTTCTTGAAAAATAATAAATGTGGGCATTTCAAATGCCTGTTAGTCTATGTCCACTGCGTATAGATATCCCAAAACATCAAAAGTCAAAAGCAACCACCACCAAGGGAACCTGTGGAAGATTCCAGGCTAGCACTCACTTGGCTGATCAAACTATAAATTCTTTAGAAACAAGGGTTTCAGCAACAGTAAGATGTTACATATACAGGACATTTTATTGTTCACAAAGAATTCTCATATGCTTTATTTCACTTATTTCCTACATCAGTAGGCTTGATGCAACTCATTACCCAACTGAAAACACTGAAGCTGAGAGTACTTAAGGGACATAAAACTACAGTAGTGCATCCAGCTCAGTTCTGTAGGGTTTCCTCCTACACAATAGAAAAGGAAAGACCAATGCTGAAGTGATATATAAGGAGAGGGACTTCAGGATAAGATTAACAGGTGAGGACACAGGAAATTATTACACTTTGCTTCTCAAAGCCCAACTCCCAGGCCCCAAGCCTGGGGATCACTTGGTGAGGACCAGGCTGAGGGAAGAGGTCCCAGGGGTAACTGCTGAAAAAGACAGACCAGCTTGCTCCCTTAGGACTTGGACTATTTCTCAAGTGCCCATTTAAGTACTGGGGCTCACATTAGGAAAAATATCAAGAAAATAAAGGATATAGAATAGTAAACCACCTAAAATCAGGAAGGAATGGTTCAAACAACCTGGAACACCTAGGCAGAAAATAGGAAAATTTGATTTATTCCATCCCATCCACTCAGAAGAATCACATTGAGGAAGCTACAAGCAAGCTAATTGTGTCTCACCCCAAGGAAATAAATACACACACATTCACACACACACACAGACACACACAATTTCTTAATGAAAGCCATCCCACAGTGAAATGGGCCAAACTAGGGTCCACAGGACTCTCTATCCTTGAAGAATTGAAGTACAAGTTGGTTGACAAGTTCCTAAGAGTAAAAAGGCAGAGAGACTATGACCAACAACTGAAGTCCAGCAAGCTAATAATAATGTAGATTACTAAAACAACACATAAACCTATATATATGTAAAGCACCTTATCTACAATCCCTAGTTGAGAAAACTGAAATTATGTAATGGAAGAATCCTGGGTACATATGAGACTAGAATGAAGTGTTTACAGAAAATCAATACTGCTATTTTTATGCCATCATATCAGAGTTCAACAAAAAATACAATTTACATATGTTCCAGTTGATACAATAAAAAGGGCCCAGGACTTCAAGTTAGGAGGCTGAGTGCCAGCCCTGATTCCATCATAAAAAGGCAGTAGAAATCACTTCATCTCTACAGGTTACAGGTTTCTTGTTTGTAAAATGAGTGGGTTGGTCAAATGCCCTCTAAGGACCTATCCAATAATAAAATTCTACAATTCCACACCAATTAAGCAGAAAGTATTAATTTTACAACAGCAAGATTAGTACTTAGTATACCCATTAACTTTAAGCTTTGATTTGTTTTAGAAACCATTTTCCTCTAGTTTTGGAAGCTTTATTTTATACAGACAAGGTCTACCAAGCATGTTATTAGGTCATGTTCCTACCAAGAACTTTTCTCAGCATTCAACTTTAGAGTTTAAGTGATTTGTTTCTGCATTTTGACTCTCTCATCTCAAAACACTCATGCCTTAAGCAGCAACACATCCATCTACAAAGTCTCTATTTGCATTGAAAAATAAGCTTTAGACACTGGTGTACCTAATTTGAAGAGAATCAATATCTTCCTAAAAATGAAACCTAACTCTTTCTTACAAAACACACATGGTTTCTAGAGAGCTACCCTTTTGAAATTGAGAGAGAGAGAGAGAGAGACAGAGAGAGAGAGAGAGGAATAACTTATTAGTGACTTGTGAATTAAAAGATTCCTAAGAAAGATATAACTAAGCTCACAGAACAATCTCAATAACAAAGAAATATGTTACTGAAAATCCCCGCACCCAGACCCAGCACAGTGACTACCACACAGTAGTGGCTCAATAAGTAATTACTGAATGATTCATTCAATCACTCTGCAATAGAGAAGTGACAAAAATAACTACTTAATCTTTCGGAAATAAAATTAAAGTGACACTAAAAATGAATCAATCAGGAGAATACAGTCACTTGGTCACATCTTAAATTTTACCAGAAACATTAAAAATCACACAAATACACTTGCAGATAAAACCACTATGGCACTTTCAAATATTACACTGGATAATATCTCTTAACTTTTACTGAATCAAACAAACAAAACAATAAAATACTTAAGAATTCTGACTAGATACCCTAACCAACAGAACAGAAAGCTCTAAAGAATTTGGCTTGAGAAGTTCTTAACCTCTCTAGAACGTAGAGGTTAAGAGGATGAGCTATAAACTCTAACACCTGTGTCAAATCTCAGCTTTCCCACTTACTAGCTAAGTGACCTTAGAAAATTACTTGACTTCTCTAGGCCTCTACTTCCTCAGCTACAAAACTGAATAACAGCAATCTTAACAGGGTGAATTTAGAAAATCAATGATAGGAACTTAGCGGTGCCTGGCAACTACAAGGTGCTTAATTAATAGTTCAGTACTAAAATTGTTTTTGGGGTGTTCCGTGAGCAAATTACAAGTTTGAATAAAATCTCTTTATAAAATATGCTAAAGAGGGAGTGAAAATGGGTATGATAGTGTCAGGAGAAAAAATAAAAGTATGTATGGATTTTCATTACTTTGTGGGAATTTCATAAAACATGTAAATCTTACTCTAGAGCAACATGACTTCCATATTCCACTTATGAATAACTGATGTCCAAACAGAAGTTAAGTGCCTAATCCTCCTTCAATTTTATCTCACTTAAACATCAAAGCAACATTGTGATGTAGGTATATCAATAATTACTATTAACATTTTTAAAATAAAAAAATAGTTCCAGAAAGAGGAAATAAATATAATTTTCCCTATTATTTCTGATAAGTACAGTGAAAACTCCTAGATATTATATTTAAACAAACACAAGATGGTTCTGGAATGTAAAGAGAAGCGGCAAAATAGCAAGAAAAATTGGAACACAAGAAATATCAAAGTACTGAATTTCCTGAGTTTTCTCTTTGCATCATAAACTCCCAACTGAGCACAAGAAAATGGGAACTTGGAACATCAACTGGCACAGACAAAATAAGACCCAAGAAAAGCCTACTGTATCTAGTCAAAGTTCCACGAAAGATACAGATTAGCAATATAAAAAACTTTCAGAAAACTGCCCTACAGCAGCCAGCCACCACTGAAAAACCCTGGATCCAGCTATATCCACTAGGAGAGCCAAGACTTCTACCTGTGCCTCCTACCTCCCAGGGTAACATCGAAGTGGTGTCAGAGAATGCTGTATGGGGAACCAAGACTTTTGTCTCTCCCAAGCAGTAACAAGCCACTAACATCCCATCCTGCAATGTCAGTGGAGTTTAGACTTCTACCCAAACTAGAAACAATGAGGCAGCCCTCTCCCTCACTGGGGTGGTATCAGAAGAAGCCTACTGGAAAGTCAGGATGTTCACCACCTGGTCATCAGCTTTTGAACATCACCATTCCCAAGGTATGTGGAGACCATGTGAAGAGCAGCCACAAGACACCTCTACCTTCCCCAGCCAAAGAAGCAACACAGTTAAAATGACCACATTGCCTAAAGCATTACACAGATTTAATGCAATCCCCATCAAAATCTCATTGGCATTTTTTAAAGAAATAGAAGGACAAAAACATCAGATTTGTACGAAGTAAGAAAAACCCTGAATTGCCAAAGCCATCCTGAGGAAAAAGAACAAAGCTGGAGGCATCACACTGCCTGACTTCAAGTTATATTACAAAGCGACAGTAATCAAAACGGCATGGTATTGGCAGCAAAACACATATACAGATCAGTGGAACAGAACTGAGAGTCCAGAAGTAAATCTATGTTTATATAGGCAAATAATTTCCACAAAAAAAGCCAAAAGCATAGCTGAGAAAGGAAAGTCACTTTAATAATGGTGCTGGGAAAACTGGAAAAACACCTGCAAAAAAATGAAACTAGACTGTTGCCTATCTCCACACACCAAAATTAACTCAAAATGAATTAAGGACCTGAATAGAAGACCTGAAACAATAAAATGCATAGAAAAAAAAATAAGAACTAATCTCAAGGACCTTGGGCTTAAAAAGCATTTTATGAATTTGACCTCCAAGGCAAGAGAAGTAAAAGCTTACATAAATGAATGGGACGACATCAAACTAAAAAGCTTCTGCACAGCAATAGAAACTATCAACAAGGTCAAGAGACAATCACCCAAATGGGAAATTATATTTGCAAGCAACTCCTCTAATAAGGGCCTAATATTCAAAATATACAAAGAACTCATACAACTCAATAAAAACAACAAAAAAAAATGATCCAATCAAAAAATGTGCAGAGAACCTGAACAGATACTTCTCTTAAGACCTATAAATTGCCAACAAACATATGAAAAGATGCTCAATATCACTAGCTATTATGGAAATGCAATTCAAAGCCACAAGATACCATCTCACACCGGTTAGAATGGCTATAATCAACAGGACAAGTAATAACAAATACTGGAGAGGATGCGGAGAAATGAGAACCCTCATATGCTGCTGGTGGGACTGCAAATGGGTACAGCCACTATGGAAAACAGTTATAGAGGTTCTTCAAAAAGCTAAAATTTGATCTACCATATACAGCAATCCCTCTACTGGTATTTACCCCAAAGACTTAAAAACCCATATCCAAAAAGATATTTGCACACTGATGCTCATAGCAGCATTATTCACAGTGGCCAGGACATGGAAGCAACTGAAGTGTCCAATAATAGATGATTGGATAAAGAAGCTGTGGTACATATGTGTGGTGGAAATATTACTCAGCCATAAGAAGAGATGAAATGTTGCTATTTGTGACAAGTTGGATGGACCTCAAGATAATCATGCTAAGCAAAACAAGCCAGACTGAAAAAGTTGAAAATCACATGGTATCACTTATATGTGGGATATAAACCTAAAAGCAGCAAACAAACCAGATAAACAGAGACTAATGGACCTGGACAACAGACTAGTGGTTACTAGAGGGTAGAGGGGAGGGAGGAGCGGGGAGGTAGGTGGGGTAAAAGGGATCAAATATGTGGTGACAGGAAAAAATCTAACTATGGAAGGTGAAAACAGAATGTAAATTTTATATATATATATATATATACACACACACACACACACACACACACACACACACACACATACATACACACACACACACACATATGTATATATACACACACATATATATGTATATATACATATATATATTACTGTTAAAATGTTCAGCTGAAACTTACCAGATTTCATTAAGCAATGTCACCATTAAAAAATTAATTTAAAAAAAGGCAAAAAGCAAAGACTTTCTATTTTATTTTGTGAAGCTAGAATTACCCTGATACCAAATCCAAAGAAAACAGTACAAAAAAATAAAACCATTAACCACTGTCTTTCATGAATACAGACACAAAAATTCTTAACAAAATATTATCAAAACAAATTCACCAATATATAAAAAGAATTATACATCACAAACAAGTGGGGTTTATTCCAGAGTTAATATAAGCTTGGTTCAGTATTCAAAAATAAATCAATATAAGCCATATACTAAGAGGCTATAGGAAAAGAATCACACTGCATATGAATTGATGCGAAAAAAAATCACTTGACAAAATTCAGTATGCATTTATGAAAACCAAGAATAGATGAAAATTTTCTCAACTTGATAAAAAAACAGTTACCAAAAACCCAACAGCTAATACCACATTTAGTGTGGGAAGACTGAATGTTCAACCCCAGTTGGGAATGAGGCAAGGGTTTCTACTCTCACCATCGCCTTCCAACACAGCAGTGTAAGTTCAAGTCAGCACATAAAGGCAAGTTAAGGAAACAACTAGCACTGAGATCAGAAAAGAATTGATAAAATTGGCCCTATTTATAGATGACATGATTATGTACAAAATCCTAAGGAAGCCACCAAAAAACTTCTAGAACTAATACGTGAGTTCAGGAAATCTAAACGTTTAAGAGCAACAAACAAAAATAAACTATGTTTCTACATACTAATAATGGAAACCAAAAATGAAATTATGATGTCATTTGTAATCTCTCAACAAAAACATAAAATATTTAAGTATAAATCTAATAAAACTTATACAGGACTTATGTGCTAAAAACTACAAAATGCTGATAGAAAGATATCGAAAATAATCCAGTTAAATGGAAAAGCATACAGTGGTTATGGACTGCAAAGCTCAACAGAGCAGCTGTCAAGCCTCCCAAAATTAGCATACAGGTTTAACATACCTCTTATCAAAATCCCATCAAGATTTCTATATAACAAGATTATTTATAAAAATCAATACTATAAGGTACTGGCAAAAGGAGAGACGTACAGATCAATGGAAGAGAATAAAGGATTGAAAATCACCAGACACAAGTGTAGCTAATATTTTTAGTTGAAGTATAATTGGCATACAATGTTCTATTAGTTCTAGGTGTACATCATAGTGATTCAAATGTATATACATTACAAAACGATCACTACAGTAAGACTAGATACCATCTATCACTATACAAAGTTGTTAAAATACTGGCTATATTCTGTCTATTGTATATTATATTCATACTACTTATTTATTTTATAACTGGAAGTTTGTTTCTCTTAATCCTCTTTACCTATTTTGCTTACCCCCAACCCTTATCCCCACTGTAACCATCATTTTATTTTCTGTATCTGTTAGTCTCTTTTTGTTTTGTTTTGTTTTTTTCAGATTCCAATTATAAGTGAAATCATAAGGTATTTGGCTTATTCTATACAACTTATTTCATTTAGTATAATGCCCTCTAGCTCCATTCATGTTATCACAAATGGCAAGATTTCATTCTTTTTTATGGTTGAGTAATATTTCATTATACACACACAAACATATATACAGATATATATACATATACACACAGATACACACACATATAGACACATCTTCTTTAGCTACACATCTCTCAATGGACACTCATGTTGCTACTATATCTTGGCTATTGTAAACAGTGCTGCAATGAACAAAGGAGTGCATATATCTCATCAAATTAGTGTTTCTGTTTTCTTCATGTGAGGTAAATACCCAACGTAGAACTGCTGCTTCTATTTTCAACTTTTTGTGAAACCTCCATACTGTTTTCCATGGTACCAATTTTCATTATCACCTACAGTGTATAGATGTTACCTTTTCGGCACATCCTTGTCAACACTTATTTTAGTCTTACTGACAGGTGTGAGGTAGTATCTCATTGTGGTTTTGATTTGCATTTACTGATGATTAGTGATGCTGAACATCTTTTCATTTGCCTGTTGGCCATCTGTATGTCTTCCCTGGAAAAAAATGTCTATTCAAGTCCTCTCCCTGTTTTTTAACTGGTTGTTCATTTTTAATATAAGTTGTGCAAGTTCTTTATAAATTTTAGATATTAACCCCTAATCAGATGTATAACTTGAAAAAGTTACAAAAACAATTCAATGAAGAAAGAAAACCCTTTTAAATATCCAGTGGCTCTAGCACACTGGATATTCATAGGAAAAAATAAATAAAAATAAAACAACCTAGACCTTATACAAAAATGAACTCAACATGGATTATGTATTTAAATGTAAAATGTAAAACCATAAAGTTCTATAACACATGAAAGCAAATCGTCAGGCCCTAAGATTTGGTGAAGAGTCCTCTTTAGACATGACACCAAAAGCACAGACCATTAAAAAATGTTGATAAATTTGATTTCATCATAATTAAAAACTTTTACTCTGCAAGGAACCTTATTAAGAGATTGAAAAAAATAAGCTCCATATAAGAGAAAATATCTGTGAACCAGAAGTCTCACAAAGTATTCATATCTAAAATAGATAAAGAATATTCAAACCTTTAACAGTAAAAAAAAAATTATCCAAAAGATATAGGCAAAAGACATGAATAAACATTTCATCAAAGAGGATATACAAATGGCAAATAAGCTCGTTAAAAGATGTTCAACATCACCAGGCATTTGGGAAATACAAACTAATTATGATGACAAATCAATACTTACCTATCACAACTGCTAAATAAAAAATAGTAGAAATACCAAATCCTGGCGAGGACACTGATTTTCTCATACGCAACTGGTAGGAATGTACAGTGGTATAATCACTCTGGAAAAGTTGGGCATTTCTTAAAAATTAAACATACTTACCGTATTACCCAGCAATTGCAATTCTGGGCATTTATCACAGAGAAACAAAAATTTATGTCCACACAAAAAAAATCTATAAATGACTGCTCTGAGCAGCTTTATTTGTAATAGCCCCAAACTGAAAACAACCAAAATTTCCCTTTAAGGGAATGATTAAACAAATTACAATGCAACCATACCATGGAATACTACTTAGCAATAAAAAAGAATGAACTGTTGATACAAACAACAATTTGGATGGATCTCAAGGACATTACACTGAGTGAAAAGGAGAACAATTTCAAAAGGTCACATATGATTTCATGTAGATAACATCCTTGAAATAACAAAATTATGGAAATGAAAAGTAGATTTGTAGTTGCCAGTGATGGGCAGGGAAGTTAGGGTGGGTTTTACTTTCAAGGATTAAAACCTTTGTGATGATGGAATGCTTCCGTATCTTGACTGCAGTGATGGTTACACAAACTTCACATCTACAAAAGGACATAGAGCTATACACATACTGTACTGGGGAAAATGTACCCTGGATCTCTCTATACTATCTCTGCAACTTCTTTATGAATGTGTAATTGTTTCAAAATTTAAAAATAACCAAACACAAGGAAACAGATTCAAATAGCCTACACAACTTGTCAAAGGTGTCACAAAGCCAGTCAGCTCTTGAATCCTGGTTACCTGGCTCCCCTATTTTCATCTACCAATAGCACTGACTCTGATGTCTTCCCTCTCAAAATGATTTAATAAATAGAGCCAATGGTGTTGAAAAAAGGGGGAGAAAAGTCTACATCAAATGTAAACATTAAAGTCGAATAAAACAGACTAACTCAATTTTGCAGACAATTGAACATTAGTCATCCTGGATATATGGTTTATCTAATGCGCCTTCCCTAGACAGTCTTAAGGGAAAAAAGGAGGGTGGGAATGAGACTTGTATTTCATAGAATCCTTTGAAGTGGAAGAAAAATGTAATCCAATAAATATTGCTTTGGAGCTACACATGGAGTAGCGACCAATAAATACAGGGTTTACCTGGGGGCACTGTAATTCAAATGGCTCTGTTTACAGGTGTTTCCCCAGGTACCTGGGGCCGTTACTGCAACCTGGAGGGCATGGGCATCAGGCAAGATGATGTACTCCCCTCCCCACCCTTGTTTAGTCACAAGCTCTTAAAAGAGAACAAACATTTAATTCCCTTGTAAAACAGATGAATGCTTTATAATTTACTAGCAGCTGCTGGCAGCAACGCGCTCTGCTCTCATATTCCTATTAAGCAAGCTGTGGCTGATTTATTAAAAGCTCGGATACATCAAAACAAATGACTGAGACATCATTATAGTACTACTTACAACCCCTTAATGGGGTTACGGGTGGGGGCAATGCAGTACAGACTGCAAACGGCTTTCCTTCTGTTAGGAGGAGCTGCTTCCTTGGATGAGAGCTGTTATTCTCAAGTAAAAAGACCCAACCAAGCATGATGAGGAAGGGAGTAGGAACCCATGCCTGTGAGGGAATCGGGGCCATGTGTGGCTTAGAACAAAACATGGAATCTATGACAAAATTCTTACAGTCCCTAAATGCCTGTATGACAAAGTACAAATGGTTGCTCTGACCTGTACCTCAGTTTCTCTCTCTGTAAAACCAGAAACTTCCTTCCCTCACCCTGACTTCTACTCTTCAAAATAAATCAAGGAGGAGGCAGGTCCTTGGAGGAAACTGAAGAATGGAACTGGAAAGAGTATCTCATGGTATTGGGTGGGAATAGGGGAAGAGCAAAGCTGTTTTTCAAACACTAGACATGAAGTGCTGGATCAGGCCTCTTAAGTTCAGAGCTCCCAGCTTCCTTTTCTCTGTCTTCCCCCTTCATCTGCGGCCTCCTCCTTGCTCTCATGCTCATGTGTTTTTGCTCAACTTTCTACCTTTGCCCCCTTGTATAGCATAATCTGAGCAAAGGTTTGATTCTAGTCTTTCATTCTCTTGTATCAAAGTAAGCTCAAAGGTCCCCATTCCTAGTGGCATCAGCCTTCTGAAAAATAAATCAATCTGAAGGAGATTAAAAGGTAGGTCAGAGGAAGGCCTACTGAACTCCCAGAGATGTACTGGTGCTGATGCCCAAGACAGGTCCCGCTTTAGAGTCTTTGTGGAGGTAAGTAGATGCTATACTCTGAAATCAACCCGTTTATAGTGAAATGTAGACTTCACCATGACCTATAAGGAATGAGAGAAGCTGCTGGGGCCCAGCTTTTACCACATGGCTTTGTGAACTCCTCAAAGGCAGCACATTAGTTCTTGTTCCTCTCTGGACCCCCAACACTCAATCTTACACCTCAGGGACTCAGCATTAATGTAATGGCTAGGTGGAGGGCCAGAGGAGGGAAAGAACAATTAGGGAGATTATTTTATAAACTATATAAATGTCTAACCAATGTATTGTATACTTGAAACTAATAAAAAAATTTTTAAAAGAATGAACACAAAAAGGAATGAACAAATAAACCCTTGTTCTATGGGTCCAGTATTTTATAACTTTTTAATCTCTATATAGTATGTTCTAGTAAGCCAATTTTAATAAAACAGGTAACAGTAGTTCAAAGTGGCTATTCAAGTACTAGGTGGGAAAGAGGAGAGAAATTAGGGGAAGTAAGAGAAATACAAAATGCAAGGTTAAGAATTTAAGCTCTGCCACACAACTGCCTAGATTCTAGTCTTACCTTACCCACTAGCTAACTATAAGATATTGCTCAAATTTCATACATTTTCTCCATAACTGTAAAATGGAAATTTATAAAGCCTAGATCAGAAAGCTGCTATGGGGATTAAATAAAACAATACCTGTGAAGTACACAGTGAAAGCTCAAAAACCGTTACTATTTATTATCAATATCATGGATTATGGGCCCACTGCCAGGTACAAAATCAAGAAGGAATTAACAAAAGAAAGAAAATGATAAGAGAAGTCCAGTGCCCCAAGTCTCTGCGAAGTCACCTTCCAAATACTATTCTCAGATATTTCAGCTGACTTAGAAGTTCACAGCTAACTGAAATCACAACCCTGGCTTCCTTAACCCAAGCAATGTGTCAACTAAATCAGCAGCTACTTCTGATTAGACTGGTGGAAAATGAAGAAGAAACAGGCATAGGGAAGAAAGAACCTGGGAGGTCTGAATGAATTTGACTCACTTCCAGTTCTGTCCAAGGTCAGCACTGATCCATCCAATGTGGTACTAGTTCACCAGAACGACTTTAGAGAACTGAAACCTCCCTTTATTTACAAACACATTCTTCCCTGCCATCATTTCTCTAAGAGTAGCAAAAATGATCAACATTCCTTTTCCAGACTGTTTCTGATTCATGTCACTGTGGCTACTTTACAAACCAAGGAAGCATTAAACACGCAGTGCAAATAGGTTTGTGTGCACCTTTACTTCACATTCAGAAGCTGGTACAAGAGTATCAGCGTGGCAAACAACACCAATTTTCCCTTCTTTTTTGCTAATAATAACAGAGCCCTAACTTTATGAGAGAAGCAATATAACCAGCCTAGGGAATCAAGCATGAGCGCTCTTAGCCAATCATAGTGATCTTGATATTCTCCTCACAAGTAAATGGCTGGCGGGGGGTAGCGGGTGGGGGTAGTAAATGTGACCTATGTATGGTCAGCGAGATGTAAGGGTAAGTCTTTGTGAAAACTTTTGAGGAAAATCTTCCTCCTTGTAATAAAAGAGCGGCAAGTACCAGGAAGATTCTTTTGCTCCTTCATCCTTCCTTCTTGTTTTGAATGCTGTGAAGACATTATTCTTGGATGAAATCTAATGCACCATAAATGACAGTGGGCATACTGTTATTCACAAAACTCGCCACTGTCAGGTGTGGTCTGAGATCTTTGAGACTCTGAATTGACACTGGGATCCCTTGTTACTTTCTGTCAAGACACTTTTAGTTGGGTTTTCCATTACTTACAACTAAAAGCATCCTGTTTATGTTCATTTCCACAATCCTAATACATCCATTTCACAAAATACAAAATGAGTTTCTAGAGCTTTAAATAAGTTTACAAGACTGAGTGAGGCCATATGCATAGGACATAATGTTTGGTAATGTGTAATCCAATTCAGGGTCAAATGGAAGAGGAGTGGGGGTCCTGAGATCCCCATGTGCCAGGGCTAAGATCTACTCACAAGACTAAAGCAATTCAAACATTCCAGCATGCTCTAACAAACAACAGATCTGGAGGGCTGAGATCCCAGGGGTGCTCTTAAAAAAACCCGGAGTGTTTCACTTGGTCAAATATTATGCTTCTGCTTTTTAAATATTTCCATTTAAATGTAGATTCTGACCTTCTCTCCAATGAAATATTAATATGAGTATAAAATATATATTACTCATCATCTGAGAGAGGGTCTCTTTCCAGTGTCTGTCATGTTTCCTCTCTGTCTTGGGATGACTGCTGAAAACCATGACAGTTTTATCTGCAGAACCCATCTCTGCCAAACACCTCACAGAATGACTGAAAGCTGGAAGAACACACCCTTCTCAGAGTCATTTTGGATTTGTCTATGTGTACCTGTTTAATTTCTTTCATTCAGTTATCAATAAGATTGGTTTCCTTATAGCAATAGTCATTTATGGGATGCATGGACAAAGAGAAAACTGTCTCTAGTAATACAAAGCAAAGGAAAGGCTAATTTAATTTGAAATATCTCCTTTCCTAAATAAGTAGCCTATATTAAGATTAACTGGGGTTTCTATTTCTTTCTAATAACTGCAGCCCATTAAGTAGAATGGGTTTTTTTAAATCACAAATTGTTCCACTCATTCAGCTTTATCATCTTCATTATTCAATCAGTTGAATGCTGACTAGCAGATCAAGTAGAGCAACAGAGATAGCCAAAATGTGAATTTTTCTTTCTTTATTTCTTCATGCTTACTAACTAATCATTCTAATATAATACAAACGTACTATTTAATAAACCACTTCCAAAGCAAAACTGATTGCTGAAACAGAAGGGACGATTGTATTCATGACTGAAAACCTAGGTTGAATGTTATGACCTCTTGATTGCAGACCCATGAGCAAATTACTTCAAATCTCTGAATCTCAGTTTCCTCATCTCTAAAATAGACACACATTTACTTTGCAGCTTTGTCACAAATTATCATTTGAACTAAGCCATCAGAAGATTACCTCGCTGATTAGTGAAACATCTTAGAACAAGCCTCTGAGCAAATCCAACATTATTCACAATCCATCTGTTACTCTGCAACTAGGTCAGCAACAAACACCACAGACCTGCTTTGTCCTGTATCATCATCCCCATTCATTCTTTTATTTACCTACTCAACACTCTCCGTGATTCAACAAATACTTATTGTGGACCTACTAGGCACCACATCAAGAACTTAGTGTTGAACAATATAAACATGTCTCCTGCCCTCATGGGATTTATGATCTCCAACAGACCTCACTGATTTCGATCTTCTGTATACACCTGTTGTTAATGCTGCCCTAGGAACAGACCCCTATGCAATCCCTCCTCAAATTTTCACTACTGTCTGATCCAGCATGAATGCTCCTCCACTAATCCTGTGACAGAAGGAATCAAATTTATTCAGTTCACCCCTTAACACTTTCATCTAACACTCCTTCACTGACCTACAGATATTTACTGCCCACAGCTGACAGGTCAATTAGAAGATTTAAAGTCCAACAGTGTCATTCAAAATGCCTCTCTTCCAGGCCTGCAATCTATTAAATCATAGCCTTTTCTTACCCCCAATTTAGAGTCACGTGTTACTGAGTGTGACAAGAGTACCAAATGTAGCCCTTTACCAGACTCTGACTAGACACCACCTTGCCCCCATCTGATACACTTTCCATTATCAGCCAACACACAGAGCAACACTACAATCAGGCCTCCACCCACCCTAGGGACCAGCTCTGAGGAAATCTCACAATTACACCTAGCTATCAGTGAAGTCCTGAGCTGGGACAGGCAGCCAGCAGAGGGTCAGACCAGCCATTAAGGATTTACTGTTATTTATCTATTTTTGGTAATGCTACCAAATGCTACTGCACTTCTGAGTCAAAACAAGTCCACAGGACCACAAGCTCAAACACTTAATGTTAGGGTCACTGACTAAAGATATAGTCCCGTGAAAATACAGAGAAATAGCTAAAATAAGGAATACCCATTGATATTACCAATGGTTTGGGATCAGAGTTTGAACAAACTAAAGTACTTTTGAAACTCTTCCTTCGAAATTTCCAACAGCATCACAAGTCACAAAAGGGGCAAAAAAATCCCACCACCATCTTGTCACACATTTCAGTGATCAAAAATAAATTATCCATTCTAATCATTCACTTTATAACATCATAAGCTACAGAAAACTATAGATGTTTCTAAAAGTTTATTTATATTATCCTGAACAATTACAGGCTCAATACATAGTGTTCCAAAGTATCTCCTCTGAAGAGAACCAAAGTAAGTGGGACATGTTCATCTGGTTACATGTTTGTTATAAAACAAACTCCCTCATACCAGCATTTTATTCACTTCCCTGCAAGCTTTTCTTTAAATCCAGTGAATTTTTCTCCAAATCAAAGCATGTTATTAAGATACCAACAAATTTCTACATAAAGTATTGTTAAATACCACCTGGGTTTCTAGATAAGAAAGTCTAGATAAGGCATTCTCAAACAGAAATGCATGGATAAACTAGAAATCTGGGAAATTACATGTAAAATTTTCTGAAAATCCATAGGTTCATGAGTCAAGTTATCATCCAAAAAGTTAAGAACTAGTCACACTGATCTCTATGCTGAGTCAATAACATTGAACTGATATATTGACTCTTAAAGTCCTTATCATCATCAAAAAAACTAGTATTTGTTGAGCATTTAGTTTGCATAAAGCACGTATATGCTACACACTACAGCAGTGTGTTTTATATGCTAAATATAAAACCTCAACAACACTTTGTGGTGGTATTATTAATACTATTATACCCAATTTACAGACATGGACCCAGAGAAACAGTAAATAAGGAACTTACTAAAGGCTATATCATTTATGAATGACACAGTCAACATCTCAATCTAGGCAGCCTGTTGAGAAAATTTTCAAATATATTGAAAATATAAAATGAACACCCATATGATTCAAATCACTACCTAGATTCAAAATTGTTAACATTTTGCCAAGTTTACTTAATCTATATACTCATTTTTTGTTTCCTATGGACTCATGTGAAAGCGATCTGCAGACACTGACAATTCTATGCCAAAACTTAACATTTCCTAAAAAAGAAAGGCATTCTTCTTACAACCAAAATACCATTATCATACCCGATACATTAAGTTCCTAATGTAATCTGATATCCAGATCATATTTAAATTTCAACAACTGGCCCCAAATATCTTTTATAGCAGTTATTATTTTTAAGACAGGTCCAATCAATATTTATGTGTTGCATTTGTTATGTTGTCTCCTCTCTCATAATGCTCAATAATGCCCACCAGCAACTAATTATTTTCTATGACACTGACTTTTTGAAGAGCTCAGTTATCTTGAGATTGTCCCACATTTTGCCTGCTTGTTTCCCCCTAGTGTGAACTAATGTGTTTCTCTATCCTCTATGTTTCCTGTAAACCTGAACTGATTCAGGTAAACATTTTTGACAAAACTACCACTTGATGATGCTGTGTACGTCACAGTACATGACATCAGGAGGCTCATACTGTCAAGCTAACCCACCTTCATGACACTAAGTTCAAGTACTTAGATAAGGTGGTGACTACCACCTCCTTTGTGAGCGATCTGTGGAGTATTCCTTGAAACCATAAGATTATTCTGTTCCCCAACATCATTTCACCTAACCATTTTGCCTTTCATTGATGGCCTTTGAGCGGATCAAGTATTCCACTCCAGGTTGTAAATGCTGATATTCTAATTCCATGTTTCCCTCTATATTTTATTTGCTAGCATCCTTTTGTAAAGCAAAGATTTCCATCATCAACCATAAAAGAACTAAAGCTTCTCATTTAAAGGCAAAGTATATGCTTAATTATTCTCCTTAAAAATAAATTTATAATTTTTAGAATGAGTTTGCATAATAGTCATTTTCAAATGGTGCCAAGAATTTCTCTTTCTCTCATCACTACAAATGCATAAATTTTATTTCTTCCATGTTTCAAATTCAATTGCAGCCATTCTTTTTAATGTCCAAATTGTATGAAATCTGACCAGCGGAAGCCCCATCAAGCTGAGTCCAGTGTTCTTAACAACCACACTCATTGCACTGAAGAGAAAGCAACAAAACTACATTTATTGGCTTAATCTTAGCACCCTGTGGGCTTCACAATGCTTCTCCTAGTGGAGCACTTAAAGTGTTTTTATGAAGTACTTCCTCTGAAGCACTACAGATATCAGACATTTAACATTAGTTCTAAACAAACGAAACAACTATTAATAAGCTTGAGGCTTGATGAGAATCTTAATTTTGTTTCAGAGCTTAATCTGAACAAAGGCAATAGACACAAACAACACATGCAATTTAACTTTGGGAAATGCCACTGGAATACCAGGTTTCTTTATGTTTCCTCAACAGTCCTTTAATATCTACCTACTCACTAACACATAATCAAAGTATATTATAGAGATCAACTGAAAACTGGTAACAATTGGGAATATTCAAGTTAGGAGGGGAAAGGAGTAGTAGAGTAGTATTTTTCAAAACCACAATTACTGTGACCAACACACAGTTTCTGATTCAGTAGGTTTGGGGTGGAATCTAAGAATGTGCATTTCTAACAAGCTCCCAGATGATGTTGAAGCTGTTGGTCCAGGGACCACATTTTAAGAACCACTGGCCTACACTGATTCTTATTTCTTATCCCCTTCTGTTTATCTCCCCATCTTCCCCCAGCCCTTGCCAAACTCCTAGAACTCATATACTTTATACTCTCTTGCTTCGTTTTCTTCACCTACAGAAAGAAAAAAAGAAACAAACAAACAAACAAACAAAAGACACGTATGAGTGGCTACTAGACCACCAGTAAGCCAAAGAGAAACAGACCTGAGACCTTGAAGAGACTCTTCTGGCTCGAGGCTGTTTCTACTGAGTATCTCCATACTATCTTTTTTTAAAAAACACCTACAGCACCTGGTGTTCCAAGGTGGTCTCCCATCCAAATACTAACCAGGCCCGACCCTGCTTAGCTTCCGAGATCTGACAGGATCGGGCTTGTTCAGGGTCTCCATAATATCTTCACAAAGGAAGAAACTATTTAACCTGGGGGGAAAAAAATCTGAAAACAAAATTTTTGGTTTTTCCATAACTTTCAAAAGAGATATGAGCTTCAAACTGATGTCATTTCTTTCTGCCAAACTAGAATCCCAAGTAAACCAGATTTATTGAATTACTTGGAGACAGACAACATATTATAGAAGACATTCTGGGTCAAGTCATGGTCAATCTGTTTGACCTCTAATCTATATCTGTAGTCTGGAATCCTAAAAAGTGATTCAAAAATTTAACTAACATTTATTGAGCAACTGCTAAATAGTGCTCAGCACTGCAGACACAGAAAGAAAACTAGGTTATAGTCTAGTGAGTGAAACAGAGACAAAATCAGGTCATTACAATACAAGTAATGCTCAGAATAATGATCATGGGGCATTATATTGATGTCTAAGCAGAGACAGACAGTGAAAGACAATTCACTGCCCACTAGATATGCATATCAGAATGCTGACTCGAGCCCGAAGATTTTCAGCAGACAAGGGGACTGATGCCCTTTTCAGACTCACAGAATGTCTTTCTCCAGCACACTACTGATTCTGATTACCCTCAGTGACACTGCAAACCTATAATAATGCAAATACAAAAGCTTCAGAGTTTGCTAGAGAATGGGACGGATCTAACAGATCTGCCCATTAACCCCAGTTATGATTTTAATCATGGCCCCAAAAAAACATCAATCTGAAGCACACATCCCTAACTAAAGTTAGGGTTTAAAATTATGCTCCATGTGGGTTTCTCAGAAGCCAGAGGAAGGACTGAATAAATAGAACACGTGGTTAATGCCCCTCTCCATCTCCACTTCAACAACAGCAGCTGGGTTTTTGTTTTTTTATTTGATTAAAGTACCTAATAACATCTCCATTTAAGGATGAATTCCACAGCTAAAAGAATTTTATAAATCAGTGATGTAAGTTCACCATCAAAAGAAAGGTATTCTGGTCTTGGATTATTTCTCCCAGCTTTGTGACTCAGGGCAAGTCACATACAAGGGACAGTACAGTGACTGAGATCGTAGGATCTGATGGAGCCAGAGAGCCTGGGCCTGGGTGCAAATCCCAGCTCTACCACTTGGTACCATGTGAGTTGGGCAAATGATTAAACTTCTCTGTGCCTCAGTTTCCTCTGTAAAATGGAGATAATAATAACACCTCCCTTAAAAAGTCACTGTAAGGATCAAATAAGGTAATGCCTTGGACAGCATCTGGCTTAAAAAGTGTTAGTGCTGTCACTCCCTTCAATGTCATCATTGTCATCATCATCAGCAGCAACCCTTTAGTCTTGTTTCATTCACAAAGTAAATACATGATCTCTAAGAATCACTCTAAATTCCTCAAACTTCATGTAAATTCCAAATGTGGCCACCAAGTTTTATCAAATGCACAAATTACAAAAGTTTAATTCACAATACGGGACCACATACATATCCTCTCCAGTTGTCACATACCAGCTTCCTTCCAGTAAGTATCTACGTCCACAAGCTTTATAAAACAAGGCAATCCATGCCCTCAAGAGAGAAATGAAAAGAGAAAATCTAGTCTAAGGCCCTAGCTACAGGCAGAGACTATATGAGCCCCCTGTTCAATAAAGATCCTCCTCATAAATAGCGTAAAAGAAGCTATACATCCCAGGGAAGCTTGTTTGCAAGTTTCCATTTTATGCCAGATTTAACCAAAGTTAAATGGAAAACATGTGTAGTATTAATAAAAGGCTCAGTGTCGCTTTATTTCTTATGCTAAAGCACAATCGATGATGCCAGAGATAGCTAAGAGCTTTTAAAATACACCATGTGGTCCCTTAACAAACGTGATGCCTCTTGATGAATACTTCTCTGCTGGTGTCCACAGCAAATAAGCAAGAACACAGAGCAAATTGCTACATGCGATATAAGTAAGCCCCCATTTCCCTCTCTGACACAAATGGCTCCGCAGTGACTCATGGCAGAACCAGGAGGCAGAGAGGAGGGGCAGGCAATTGCAGACTCCTCTCAGTAGGGCACTTAGCAGGATAATGAAGCAGGAAGCAGCTGGAATCGTCCTGGGCCTCCAGAGCAGCATAAAGAGAACAAAAGGTAACCAAGAGAGAGACATCTAGACTCAAAGCCTGGCCCTACCAAGTGCTAGCTGGATAACCTTGGGCAAATTAACCTCTCTGAGCACCTGCAAAATAGAGAAAAAAGCTACTCTCTTCAAATTGCTGTTGTAAGGAACAAAAGACAAGTGAAATGGATAGCTATCATTACTGATGGCTTTTCAATTACCAAAACTGCCACACTATCTACAAGCATTAGTCTCATGAAACCCTCATAACAACTTAAAGACCTAGATTGTAATTATCCCCATTTTCAGGTGTAAAACTGAGCCCTGTTAGTCCTTTTAGCCATCATCCCAGGTCACGTGCTGATCCTGCATTGTCTCTAGTTCAGGAAGCCTTCCCAAGCACAGTCAAGGTTTCTTAAGGTACATCTCACAGCATCCTCTATTAGAGCAGTTATCAACAGAAGAGCAATGACACCTAACACTTGTGCACTAATCATTGGTTTTTCTTTCTGTTCGCCTCACCAGAGTGCGCTCAAAGTAGAAACTGTGGCTATCATCCTAAAATTGTTGCCCAACTTCACTGCCAGGCTCACCACAGTGCTTAATACCTCTTTTGAGCAATGAATGAATGTTAATGTCATTGGTATTGTTTCAATTTTTATTTTTTCCTAGGATTCCAAGTACTTGTACTAACTGAAACAGAGCTCATGTGTGCAGAAAGTGAAAGCAGGTTTCCTGAGCACCTGTGGCAAGGCTCTTTGTCATTGCCCCTAAGGAACTTAGTCTGATGCCACGCCCTCCCACCACAGGGTGCGACTTCTTGGGCCCCTCTTCTCTGGACCTGAGAACCTCGCCCTGGAGCGCTCTCCCAATAAATGCTTGCTTTTAAAACTTCTGTGGCATGTCATGTGTTTACCTTACAAGATTAAACTGCAGGCTTTGAAAAAGGATGCAAAAGAGGAAGGAAAATTACCACAAAAGCAATTACCACAGATTACCTTTACAATGAATGTTCCTAAATCCAGTTTAAATAATTCAATTTACATAAACTCTTTAGAATGCATTATCTTTACTGCATAAAGATAAAACTATCCTACATTTTGTTTCATGTCCAGGTACTACTTTTTCTGAATTTAGCCACAGCTAATTGTTTTCAAACATTTTCCCAAAGACACAACACAAATGGTGAATCCTATTTGACAGAGATGTCACACTTGCCATTCATCCATAAAACTATAACATGGTACACGTCTTCTTAGCTAGATTGAATATGAATCTACTTATATTACACACAAGAAAATGGTAGTTTTGTCTGAAAGTTTCCAATCAAAGAAGGGCAAGGGTTGAATGAACAAAAACATACAGTCCTTTGAACCTAAGACTGTCATGTTTCTTACACATACAATTATTTAAGGCTTTCTGACGGTCAACCAAATAAATGGATAAATGATGGCTTGTGCTGAGTCCTTCCATCTGGGATGTGAATAAATCCTGGCCAAAAGGCAATTCGTTCTAGGGCAATGAGCAGCTGCTGCTCCAATGTGCCCATACTCTGATATTGTCAAATCTCTTCACCCTCTTTCCAATAATCAAACTGCCACTTGTATGCCTGAACTGATAAACACCCTCACCTATGGGGTGCTGTCAACACTTCAAGTGCCCTACTTGATTCTAGAACATGTATTTCTCTAACCACTAACCTACCAATGAAAGCTGCAACTTGCACAGTAAACTGGAAGGACAGGTACTATTCACGCCAAATCAGTGTTCAGGCTTTCCCAAACTCACTGAAATTATTCTTCCTCTACAGTGATCTCTAGAAATCTTGCTCTTGTCACATGCCTAGGTTAACAGGCAGTAAAGGGAAGCACAGCAATATCTGTGATAGCTTGGAGGGTCTCTAGACACAAATCTTTAATGCTGAATCGAAAGTGCTATCTCAAAAGATAGGATTTCATTCCACAGCATTTCCCCCCCACACACACACAAAAATCCCCTCTCAGTTCCCAATAACAGGATGAAGATTCAATTCATCCAGTGGTTGATACTCCCTAGAGCAGCAATCCCCATCCTTTCTGGCACCAGGGACCAGTGCCCCATGAGAACTTAATGCCTGATGATCCGAGGTGGAGCTGAGGTGGTAATGTTAACACTGGGGAGCGGCTGCAAATACAGATGAAGCTTTGCCTGCTTGCCCACCACTCACTTGCTGTACAGCCCAGTTCCTAACAGGCCAGGAACCCATGAACCAGGAGGGCTGTTGAGGAACCCTGCCCTAGAGTATTGTGTTAAGAAATATCAGAAGATCAGAGTTCTGAGCTCTATTTATGACATTTGCCATGAGCATGGAAAAGGAAAACTGTCACACACATGTGGTGAACTTTGACATCTTGGTATCACTTCACCTATAGATGAGTTAAGGACACTGTTTTAATTCTTTTTCTCTTGTTTCTGATTGCCTTTGATGAGCCCTAAGCCACAGGTGCTCTTTTGGCTTGCTCTCCAGCCAACTGGTTCTAGAAATTAGTGAGCATAAAGGAAACCATCCAAAGTCCATTTTGGATAAATACCTCAATGTCTAGCTAATTCTCAAATTATACAAGATTCCTGGCTCTTCAAAAGCGAGAACTGAGAGAACACAGGGAAAAAGGAAAAAAAAAAAAAAAAAAAAAAACGAAGTGGCAAGAGAGAAAGGGAAGGATTACAGAGAAAAACAGAGGTAAGATGTAAATGCACCAAATGAGTGAATACGGAGATGAAATAAAAGTGACAATCTAATTTATAAGATGAGAACAGGAAAAGAAGTTATAAAAAAAATAAAGAGTTAAACTGGTTTTGCTTTATTTGGTTATTGCAGTTGGTCAATTCAGGCCCAAGCTCAACAGTATGGGATTCTCTGCCACTTCTTGGCTCCTTTTTAGAGCCCAGAAGCAGTGATGTTAAGTGCCCAGCATTATCACAGAGCTTTCTAAAGTAGTTCTTGTTTGAAGTCTGCATCAAGGCTTGGTTTGTGTTTCGGGCCCTGCATGCTAGCTGTTACACATAAGGCTGGGATTATGCTGGCGATAGCAGAGGAACACACAGAGAATCTAACACGCCAGAGCAAGCAGAGTTTATCAGATTAAAGTCATAAAGCAGAAATTCCTCCTGTGTATTATTTCACAGAGCCGGGATCAAGTGATTCAACAACATTCATTCTGTTGGTGATGAGGGAGGACGCCTGACTCTTTCCTTAACCACCCTCCAGCATTTAGGCTTAGCTCAGAAAACTTTGGAAATATCACCAGACTGTTTCCTTTATTCAGGTGAGGAAGGGAGAGTGGGGAACTCCACCTAAAACAGAAGCTCAAACTGGAATATAGAAGAGGTGACTGGCTAGACCCTGAAATAAAGGACCTCATTTTAAGATAATTTGAACCCTAAGAATAATAGCCTTTCATTGCACACATTTAGGTAAACAATCTATTGGACTGTTTTCCTAAGTACAGAGAAAATTACCTATAATAAGAAGAGGCTAGCCAGCCTGAGAAGAAGGGTAAAGTAGGGACATAACAGGGTACAATTACAGGGGAATTGGTTTAACAGTGAAAAGAAAGTAGAGTAGGTAAAAGCAAGTACACAGGACTCATTAAAGCTCTCTTGCTCCCTTATCTCTCTCCAAGGAGATAGGACAGTGGTTCTCAACTGAGTTGCCATTTAGTATCTCTTGAGAAACTTTCAAATTGTATTTTTCTTGGTGCTTTCAGAGATTCAGATTCTCTCAATCTGGGATAGGGCCCAAGAGAGATTTTTTCTTTTTTAAGCTTCCAGATGATTCTATTTTGACTGTGTATATAATTATGTGTGATATAATTTTTAATATAATTACTACAGATTATAATATACTTACTAGAATCTGTATTTTTCAAAGACGTTCTAAGACAAGTTTCAAGTTCAACCAAGATTTTTCAGGATCAAGATTCCAGATAATATGATAGAGCTTTTCTCCAAGATTTACAATTAACTTGAAGTTCATATATAACTGACCTTTTATAAAGTCAAAATCCAATTATAATTATAGAATAATCAGGTCAACAATGAAGGTGAATGTTTCGGGGGGGGGCAGGGTGAAATTCCATACCTACTGCATGGATGTGAGATGAGCAGAAAAAGACAGAAGATCAGACAGAACAATGGTTCTCAGTAGATGGTTCCCTGACCAACAGCCTGGCATCACTTGAGAACTTAGCAATTAAAATTCTCAGACCCTATTCCAGACAGACGAAATGGCTAGGCGTGAAATCTAGCATACTGTGTTGTAATAAGTTCTCCAGGTAATTCTGTTGCAAGCTAAAGTTTGAGAACTGCTGAAGCACAGTAATGACTTCTTACTATTTTGTTAATAAAGCATCCTAGGAGCTCCTGTGGACATCCAGTAGGGAAATTACATATCATCTGAAGCTTAGATACTCACAGGCAACATCTCACAACATGGCCGGCTAATTAGTATTCATTGCCACTTAGACTTTCTCTTCAAAACCCGTCTTTGATCTCTACCACTTTACCTTCAGGCAACAGGGGGCAGTGTACAGTTAGTGACATTTTTTTGCTGGGGGTAGCAGGTGCTTCTTGTAGCTCTCTTACAAGGCAAAATTCTGGAAAGGATCTCTGGGTACAACTAAAAACTAGATTTCCTAAGTAGCTCTCTGCCATTTTAGCTTATTGTCAATTTATTGAGTTACAGCACTGAAATTCATTAGCCTTCTTTAGGAGCAATATGAGAGGTAACCTGAATAGGTGAAAAGGTCCATAACATTAAAGTCTCACTGCTATCCAACACCAGTTGATCCAGGTGAGAGAAAGGCAGAGGAGTCTGCAATACCCAGCCTCTGGCTAATAGGTAGTGTTATCCTCTGATGCTATCAGAGGCTCAGCTCATGCTAAAGTCAGGATCTTCCACGTGACAAGTTATATAAGAAAGTGACCACAATTCTATTCTAGAATCATCGACCATATTCCAGTCCCAAGAGCTACACACATAGATCCAGAGGACCCATTCGCCTATTCAAAACCACCATTCAACTTACTACCACCTACTTCTCAGTAAAAGACCAGAAGACATTGTTAGCAAAAATGGAGAAAATTAAAGAAAGATTTGAAACACCGAAAAAGTTAAATCTATATTCAGATCTCATAACCTCAACACATGACTTCCTGGGCGGGGGGTGGGGGGGCATGTATTTCAGATGCCTGGAATTCCTTCTCGTAATTTTAGCACAATGGCTACCTTAGGGATTACCACTGGCCCTAACCATCTTTTGAAAATGTCACACAAAATATTAAAGCATTAGCCTAGAACTGGTGAGCTAACTTAATAAATAAGTTAAAACGCTGAAAATTAGGAAAGTCACAAAGCATTACTTAAATCTTTCGCCACTTAAAATCATGTCAAGGGCCAAAGCCAAGTACCTTTCATTTATGAAGTAAAATGATGTGAGGAATTTTACTTTCAAACTCTATACCTCACTCTCTCAACACCTAAACAGAAAAGATTTAGGAGACAACTGAAAGCCTCTTGAGATTTGTTTTTCATCATTGAGATGAATTATTCTATTTTCTCCCTTTCACTTAGTGCAGTTACTCTTCAAAGCTGAGCCACCTGGGATCCAACGGATACCTAGACAAAGGCACAACACTGCCATATGACTCAAAAAAAAAATTTTTTTTTTTCAAAATGGTAAATTGGGTCTTGGTTAGAAAAGGTAGGTCATGGCTTCTCAGCAAAGCTTAGAGTAACAAAAGACAAAAGTAACTTGGGTTCTTCTAGAATTTCTGCCCCCCTAGGAAGATGAAATAATCTAAGTCTAGAAAGAGTAGGTGCTTCCTGACTGTGACTGGCAGCAAGAAATGCCAATCAAGGAGGGATTCAAACTGGCTGCTGCTGGTTGTGGTGGTGGTTGTGGTGGTGGTGGTGGTGGTGGTAGTGGTTGGGATTCTGGAGTCCTCAGGATGAAGTGATCCTGGAGTTCTGCATCTCATTTCCGAGAATGATGCCCTAAGTCTCTATCAAGGCAGAAAACTCACAGAACAAACACTGCTCCAAAATTGTAATTGGACTATACAAAGATATTGTTTATTCCTTCACTGAGAAGTATACCTTTCAAAGTAGCAAATTGCAAAAGCATGAAAAAATGGATTTCAACCTTTTTATTTCTGCTTTTGGTGGTAGAAAGTGAGATGAGAATCATGGTATATAAATAAACTACTTAGCTGACGCCAGAATTTCTCTGTTGAATACCAATTTCAGTACTGTGACATCTAGGAAAGTCTTGCTCTCCTGGCCTTTCACGATAATGACGGTTTTCCGACCCTCAGCCTCCAAAAGGATTACATTTAGTTCAGAGATGGGAAAAGAAGATAAAAATCATCAGCATCCCTCAAATCAATACTTCTACGTCTGCTTCAAAACTCCTCAGGACCAGCAATGAAAAATGACTTTCCCCTCACTTAATGCTCTTTACTCAAAACTGAGCTCCTTGTGCTTTCTTATTTTCATGCCCTATAACCAAACCAAACACACACACACACACACACACACACACACACACACACACACACACACACATTCAACTGCCTTGCTGACTTTTAGTAAGAGTTTAATAAATGTGTAGTGAATAGATGAATGAATGAGTGAACAGTAAATATATATGTTCCATTACAAGGTATTTGGGACACTCGTTTAAATAAATCAGAAGTTTCCTCAGTGATAATGAAATCAAAGGTGGTTAGTTACTTCCAATGAGGATGTAACAGATTACTGGCTTGTTAAAATAACTGAAATAAATAAGACCAACTGCAAAAGTTAGAAGATGTACTTGAAATTTTAGGTGAAGTACCATTAAGCACTAAAGTTGGATTGTTGCTTCTTAGCAAAGTAAGACAAACAAAAGATGTCAGGTTATTTTTTCACTTCCTAGCAATAAGAAACACCAGTTTATTAGGAATTTTTGCCTCATATTAAGTTTTAGGAGTTATTTATTGTGTCAACTGTCATAAAAAGGATGCTGAAAAAAACCCCAAAACAGCCTTTTTAAATGGTTGCTTTTCATGCTAATGGCCCTTCTTATGGAGATAAGTGCCAGCAAAGTGATGTAAGAGAAAAGCAGGAGAACACTAAATGGTGCAGAATGTTTTAATATTACCGATGGTCATGTTAATCATATGTGCAGTACACATGCAAAAGCATTTTCACCATTTCCTAGTTTTATTTTAAACCAGTAAGACAGTTTATCAGTTAGACTACATTGGACTATAAAGAAACAGAAAACTCGACCAAAATAGCTTAAATAAGAATTGTTTATCCTCACACTTAAAAAGAAGTCCTGAAATAGAATGAGTCCAGGCTACATGGTTCAAAGACAGCTGCTTCTATGTTCCAAGGACATACAGACAACCCAGAAACAAAAACTTTACATTTCATCTTTCTTCAAATGCAAAAAATGTTTTTCCAGAAGCAGTCATACAAGATTTTCCTAGTGTCGAACTGACCATACCCAGACTTTTAACTGGAATGATATATCCCCCAGAATTCAAGTCCACATGGAAAGCAAACAACTAAATAAAATTGGGGCTCTGACAGCAAGAATAAGGAGTGAGCTGACAGATCAATCCTGTTTCCCAGACCACTGATCATTCTTCATAGGATGCTTATTCACAACCTGTGCTGTGTGACTTGATTCAAAGCATGGAGGTTTTCTACAAAACAATTACTACAGATTGTCCCTATCTACAAAAGAGACGAGACAAAATAGAGAAACAGAAGAGGAAGGAAACCATGATATGGGCTCCCTCAGTGAGAACAAGCATACTCAATGACTGCAGGGCAACAAATAACTTGGAATGAACAATCTGAGACACTGCACAAAGGATTTCAGTGACTTAGCTTAAGTGTGATAAATAAACGACAGAACAACCCTTCTCTATTCCCATGAGATTTTAAAAGCCCCCTCTGATGCCAACCAAAAAGGTAAGCTTTGTTTATCTTCACCAAGGTGACAAGTCAAATGCTTACTTCTCTTGAAATGGAAAGAGTGCTCTTATTTACCCCTTTTTCAGTCCTCACGTTTTAAGTGAGAAGAGCTTCAGGTGATGTTCTAACATGCACTTTATGCTTCAGATTTCTATTGAAGCATCTGCTGCAGCCATCTTCAGAATCCAGGAATCCAGGGGTTGTTTTGGGTTTTTATTTTTCCTGTCCTTTTTTTTCCACTTTAATGGTTACAATCTTTCTCTATAGGATAAGTTAATACTGGATGGAGCTAAATGTGCTGCACTTACACATAAGGGAAGCAGCTCTTGAGTACAAAAATCACTTTTCTGCATTTGAAATTTTCAACCCTGACTGCTTTCCTTACACTCAGGCATAATTAACAATCTCTCTGGGACACAGGAACAAGGAAGTAAAAAGAAGCTATGCTTGTAAGGGGTGGGGAATAAAAGGGAAGAAAGAAATCAGCAGTATGGAATGATAACAGCACACAATACAGACAGTTCCAGTGTGGCTCTTTTCAAAATTCCCACCAGCTTCAACTACCTCTCCATGACATATTTCTGGAGACCAAGGAAAGCATTCCCTCTCTGGGCCTATCAACTAACTTCAGGTAAAACTATTTCCCCAAAGTCAAGAAATCATTAAAGCTCAATAGCCAAACTAGACTGATAAAAAACAAAGCTGAAGCTAAATCAGTGTTGACTCTTTCTCCTTTAATATATGTACATTTTTATTTTTATTCTAGACTTCCTTAAGATGGAAGTAAAGGTACCTGGCACACAGTAGGCACTCAATAATTTGTTAAACAAATGAAAACAACCCACGAACTATTCAGGAAAATTTAATGCTCTAAAACTGATTATATTAGTCTTTCAACATCATCATTCTCATAACATACGTAAGAAAAAATACTTTGCTTAGAAATAAAATTCTATACATGGATATTCACACCAATAATAGAGTAAAAGTGAAAATAGGTCCCTCGTTGAGACAAAATCACAACTTTTAAGAAATATACAGTCTCCTGACTACATCAAATGTACATTACCATCTACCAACTGTATTCTGCACAAACAGCAAGATGCTTAATATTAATGGTACACATACACACACATATGCAAGACAGCACACACAAATGCAAACAAAGGATTCAAACTATGACAGGACAAACAGAAACTTGGATGTCTTTCTCTTCCTAGAACAATAAGCTATTTGCTTGTGGACCTCTTCCCTCAAGGACCACAGAAGGAAAAAGTTTCAAGGATTAAGTAAAAATTGAACCCAGCTGGTAAATCTGGACTCAATTCCATTATTTTAGTCATCTAAAAGATGTAAAGTAGATGACTGATCACCTAGTATACGGCAGGTGCTGGGTGGCTGCAGAGGATTCAGAGATACAGAAGACACAATTGCTACCCTCTGAACTGCTATCCACTCTACTGCCAACATGGGCACTGAAATGGAAGACAACAGGATTACTGCTAAGAAAAACTAGAATTGCTCTCATTCCACTGGTTCTTTCAGCAAAAGGCACACCTTTCAGATCAGTTGTTCTCAACCCAGTTGTACAGCAGAATCATCTAGGAAATTTTTTTAAACACCAATGTCTGAGCCCCATGCTAAAGCAATTATATAATATTTATAATTGTGGCCCAGGCATAGCAACTTTTAAAAAGTTCCCATAGTGATTCTAATGTGATCCCAGGGTTGAGAACCACTGTTTTAGGTCCTTCTGTTGCAGGAGGGTTTCTGTTATATGACAGATGGCAGTACTTCATTTAACAGAAGAGGTCTAAAACTGTTACAGGCTTCATTCATATGAATCACAAAAATATTTTTAAAAAGATAACTGCCTGAAGTCTAACGAAAGTTGTATTTACTGAGTAAAGAGAGTAATTTCTTCCTACAGAGGCCCAGGAAATATGTCAGTAAACATATTTCCTGAACTTAAATTACTATCCACACAAAATCACCAGTGTAAAGGAGCCACAGAATGTAGTGGAAGCCTTTTTCTGCTGAAGGCTCAACCTCACCAACCTTTTCTTTTAAACCGGCCACCAAAAGTGTCATTTCAAAATCTCCAAAATAGATGTAGCCTTCAGTTATTTTCTGAGCAGATCAGAAAATATACAGTACACAAGCAGTTGCAAAGCTCAAGTTCACTAGTAACTACCCCAAACTTACAAAGTTGAGTCAGAGTGAAAACTATGGCAACTAGAAGTGCAAAATGTTAACATATTTATCTGACTGCTCCCTTTCTGCAGTCTTACCAAATTTAAGGAAAAGGTGGCAATGTCCACAGAAAAGAGAGTTTATTCAAGTGGCTTGTCCTCAGATCAGAGGTATGGTAGAGTTGATGGAAAGAGTAGACATTGCAGCCCAACCAAGATAAGGAGAAAAAATTTTATTGCTGGTTTTTATTCCTATAGAATTTATACTTCTGCTACAACAACTGAAATTTTGTGTGTACAAGTTCCCACACAAAAAATGATGATTTATGATGTATTACACGTCACAATTATTAGTGATTGATTCGTTGAGTATTTATATTCAGACTATACTAAGCACTAAACATGTATTATATCACCAAATCCTCACAATATCTCGAAGAGATGTGTATTATTATCTCTAATAATACAGATGGAACAACTGAGAAGTAAGGTCTTGGTCAAAATCACACATCTAGAATCTGAAGTCAGGCTGTCTCTTCAGAATAGATCATTCTCAATTCCTTTAAGTACTTCTGTTAGAAGTACTTAACAAAAATCACCCCAAACCCAATTGTGCACATTTCTCTTTGCCACACATTGCACCCTGTGTAACTGAGAACTTCTTGCTTTTTTTCCATCTAGCAATCATAAATTTCCCCAGTATTTAACAAATACTTCCTTCTATGTGCACAAAAAAGTAAAGGTCATGATATGGTGTGGCATGAGCTAAGGATGAGTTGAAGTGATCTCTAATATAAGGGAAACCAGCTGATCACTCGGCCTCACACTGCATTATTAGTTTGATATAGTTTGATATAGTTTGATATGTTAGTTTCCCCAAATCAATACAGCAGTCAACAGTTAAGTACACAAACCAGTAAAGTGAGAAGACTTGTATTAACAGCAGGAGTAAATCTACTAATTTGCTGATAGACATTAGCTGCTGTGGGACATACATTTAGGCATATTTTCGTCACTGCTGCTAAAATACAGTTCAACAACCTCTCAAAGGCTCCTTACCTAACAAATTCCCATGCCTCCATGAGAGTCTACACTAAGTGGAGTTCAGACTTAAAGAGGCATAAGGCCTTATCCCACGGCTAGACAGCTACTGTCCAGCACAGTCTCATTTCAGGTACAACCCCGACACCCAAAAGTGTGCATCTGCTGCTTCTACCCAGGAGAGATGTAAAAGCACATAACATCTGAAGAAGTGTGAGAAAAGACAGAGTCAAGTTGCTGAAAAAGAGATTCAGGTGTAGAGACAGATGACAATCTCTACAGTTTTCTGGCTGTGCCCACCTGCTAACTTTGCTAACTATCAATATGCTAGGTAGAAAGTAGATATTAAAAAAACAAATAAATAGCTTAGACCGAACAACACAAGGTCCTCTCCGCTTCTCTGGTATTGCATTTTGAACTTATTTTTGTCCTTTGCAGAAAATGGGGATATCTTAAGTGTGCTGAAATAATAAACAGGACCTTGAAAAACCTCACCTTCTAAAACTGCAACCTTCAGCACCAAAGCCCAATAGGAACAACAGCCATACATAAATTTTTATGGGACCAGGATTAAGGGATTCCTACGCAGACATGTTTGATCAAGGGCTCCATTCTCAACTCTGCTGAATCACTGGTCAACAAAGAATACAGTGCAGTCCTTATATCTATCTACCTTTGGGCGGGGCAAGATCCTACCTGTCCTGTGCTGAAACTATACTATCAAGCTCTTCCAAATATAGTTTCACCCAACAAACTTTGATGTCCTACACAGTTGCTTCCCTTTCTCTTAACACCTTCTTTCAGCAATGAAGACTTCTGCCAAGATCAACAATTGCCCTGTTCTAAATAAATGCAGCACTCCATTTGCCAAAGTTTTAGCATCTAGGGCAAAAAGAGTATATATAGATTTGCAGACAGATTTGAGTCAAGTCTTGAATTTGCCACTTCCTAGCTACGTAGCATTTGGATCATCTGAAAAACCAATCTCCATATCATAATATGGTTATGGTTAAGATCTATACAGATGGCTGTGGTAAGGATTTTATCAAACCCATGGAAGACACCCGCACAGTGGCTGGTCCCTTGTTTCTTCCCTTCTACTTCAACCACCATGAACCTACTGCCGCTCACAACACCACTTTTCTAGAGCTACACTAGTTCAGACCTTTGTCATGTCAGCCTATGACAATTAGAACAGCCTCCTAACCCACCTACTTCCCTGCAGTCACCGATTTCCCTCTGGTTAGATTCATGACATATAACTGATCTTTCCTCCCTGCGAAATAACCTTCAGTGGCTCCTTTCTGCCTTTAAAGGAAAGCAAAAACTTACTAGGTTTAAATCTGTATTTCCTCACATCCCCACTCCTCTGAGCTAAGTTAGATCTCAGCTCCCTCATTCCAGCATACACAAAGCACTTTATATATACTGGGCACTTTAGCTATGTAGGGCAGCTCTTCCCCTTTTCCATATATTTTTCCCTATATTTCACAAGTGCCACAGGCCTCCCACTTTTAAAGTAGTAGCCTTAGGCAAATAAAATCCTCCTCCCGGGAGCCTCACTTTATTAGGCCTCTCCAGGTGCAAGATCTTTGGCCCCAATTAATTAACTGCACGCCTGCCAGGGTGATAAAAGAGATGAACTCACACTAGAATTCAACTTCTAAGGAACATATTTTTCTTCTTCACAAAATTGCCCAAGTTTCATACTTGATTTTATATTTATTTTTCTTGGCTAGAAGTTATGAGTGCATGCTCTCTCTATACTTCACTAAGTTCTTTGAAGAAGCAGAACCCTCACCATCACATCTGCACTCATTTAGGCTAGTCTCTCTCTCTCTTTCTCTCCTATTCATTCCTCAAAACCTGGCTCAGTATTCCTTCTCCCAGGAAATACTGCTTTGATGATCCACTGTTCCTTCCCTCTCCTTACCCTTTCACACATAACTGACAGCTCCGTTTAGCATCCTGCTGTAGAATATCTTGTTCTCTCCTTTTCTATCAGCAGCTCTTAATTCTGTGTGCCTTGTTCACTAATTTATCCTCCAGGAAGTGCTCAACCTAAAACAGAGGTTCTTGAATTTTAGCATAAATCTGAATCACCTGCAGAGTTTGTGAAAGAGACTGCAGGTCCCACCCTTCGATAGTTTCTAATTCTTTTGTTCCGGGTGTTAACTGAGAATCTGCCATTCTAACAAGTTCCCAGAGGATGAGAATGCTGCTCATCTGGGGACCATATTTGTAGAACCACTGACCTAAAGTTCTCTTTCCCCAATTGGACAGAATGAACCTTTGGAGCCTGGAAGTCATCTTTTGTTTTTCACAAAGCTGGGCACAGAACAGGTATTTCATAAGTATCTCTGACTGACTGATTACCCTTTCTGTCACATTCCTTCATGCCACTGAGGTAGGGTTTCTCTCCTCTCTTCTTATAGCATGGTCTGCTGTGAAGTGCCATTGCAGAAGCAGCTATGTATCAATCCTATGCTTTTATATTACTTCCAAGCAGTGCCATGTGATTGGAGCAGGGCAGAGGAAAACACACC
Source organism: Cynopterus sphinx (assembly GCA_030015415.1). NCBI lineage: Eukaryota > Metazoa > Chordata > Mammalia > Chiroptera > Pteropodidae > Cynopterus > Cynopterus sphinx. The sequence continues at coordinate 85,381,998 of CM057379.1, read as the reverse complement.
TCATAAGCTCCATGAAATGCAGTGGCAATTAACTTCGTGGGACAAGAAACCAAGCCTTAGGTAGAATAGTCTCATTTGATAAATATGGGTCCTATATACCTCAAAACTGGTTCATATGTAGTTATAATAAAGCTCCCCGAAGATTCGTATTTCTTGGCAACTTCCCCCATGTGCCTACTACCCACTGTGTGCACCACAAACCAGTAACTAATAGCTCATGCAAGCAGCCCAGCATCCCTGTCAGTTCACAGGGATCTGACTGTTTCCTTTAGGAACAGTTAAATAACAGCATCAGGGGGGATGATATGGGTTGATAAGAGTACCTAGCATTTCTTGAAGAAATGTTTAAAGAACCGCTGAAGATGGAAGGCAACTAACTATTCCTTTGCAGCACTTAATCATACCTTCCTATTAAAGTCAGTGAAACAACTTGGAGACTTTCTCTGGCTCATTTCCTCAGGCCTGTTTCAGAAGTGGGAAGAAAAAGTAAGAAAGTGGCAACAATGCCAAGAAATGTTCCTTTATTTGGATCAAAAATTTCATTTCTACTTAAAAAGGAAAGCCCATCACCACAGCTTGAGTTTATTGGTGTGTTGCACCCCTTCATTCCATTTGAAAGTAATTTCCATTAAAAGCCACTTAATTAAGAACAAAAAGTATGCTTGCTTGGTCTCACTGTACTGCTTCCGCAAAATTCAAACACAACCAAACTCTCTGCTTCTGTCCTTCTAAAACTGGTTGTTCCCATGGAAAACTAAGGCAAAAAATACTTTTTGCTACTCAGCAAAAATTCAAAATCTACTTACTAAACACAATCAAATTTTACAAGGCCCTGAAGTGATAACCCCCCAGCAGAGAGCCCAGGAGGCAATAAATATCTTATAAATACAAAGGTCACAGACCCAGGTGTTTATGAGCATGGAAGATGTTTATGGCTATCCACTTGGCTAGAAATTTGCTTTCAACCGTACTCTCTTCATCACCAGCTACATTATTGTTCTCCAATTATCTGAGGAAAATCCAAAACAAAGAAGACTATAAAAGAGCTTTATGAGACTGTTGAACCAAATCAGTATGCCCGAAACAAATCAATGATTCGAAGAATTCTGAATACAACTGGAGGCAAACAATAGTCTGATGTGTCTGCTAACCTTTCTCCAAACCATTATTGCGTAGATTAAAAGATTACAGATATTCCTCTCTGCTCCTCAATATTAATAGTGATATAAAACACATTTAATAAACCCAAACTGCCACTGCCCTAAGTTGGATTATGGGTCTGGTTCTTCATAAAGTGACATGTACATGTAGACTCAGTTTAATAATATACAATCTCGGGTCAATCAAAATCTACCCCCACCAGCTCTCTATTTATTATCGCTTTTGCCACAACCTGCACCCAATCAGATGCTGTCCTAAAACTCCCTTGGCTGGCAGCTGCACAAAAATCTGCACAGCATCAGCATAACAAGTGACAGGTCTCCCCATCAATTACAACTCTGAGGGAAAGATGGCTTCAGCAGGAACATAACCCCCCAGTCACACACCACCTTAGTTTCTGACGGACAATCAGATCAGAAAGGAAGCTGTCATCAGTGTAGAAAAGGAACCCAGCTCCTCATTAGCCAGGGTTTTCTTTTCTTTTCTTCAACATACATCAAGGAATAATCATGGGCCAACTCAACTCTGACAGCTCCTTATGTAAATGACATTTAAATGCAGGCAAACAGCTCACAAACAAAGAGGCTGTAGTTAGGATGCTGCTCATAGACCCACTCAGATCTAATGTCCATGCTGTGGGTCTCTCTAATTTTAACCCCTCACCAAATGACCAGAAACATCACAATGAACACAAAGATGTTGTTACGGGGCTTTGCTGAGGATGGGATGAGCCATTGGGTTCTAGAGGCAGGTTCTCCTGCAGGAATGGAGTAGCACTGCCTCATGGACCACCCACATCCCCAGGCAGGACTCCCCCTCCAGCCAGGCAAGGCTATAGGTTAACTCTCATAACTCCACCTCTGCTCAGGCTCTCCACCCTTTACTAGAATTTTCCAAATTCTGAGTTCTTTCAGGTCCAACTCAAGGCCCACTTTCCCCACAAATCCACAGGAACCCCACCCACCAACACACAGGAATCCACCCACATCTGATTTCCTGAGGCGCTTGCATGGAACACTGCACACCAGAGCACTGGAATCGACTTTCTCCTGGATCGTACTCCAACCATTAAATATAGGTCTTATTTCCCCAAATGACCACCCAGTTCCCTTACTCATACTCTCTTTTTCCTTCCTCCCTCATGCAGGTGTAGACAAAGTGCCCATAAGACCTGGTACCTTAAATACTGCCTTCGGCAAGGAATGAATAAGATGGGAATGTTACCAATGGAGGCACACGGGTAGGTGGGGTGGAAGCAACAAGGATGAGCTGCTAGAGAGCTGGGCTCTTGGTAATTAACCTAAACGTTCCTCTAAGATTCCTCAGCACCTGGCTTATACTTTAGTTATCAACTTACTATACAAACGTTGGTTTTGTGTTTTCATATTTGCTTCTCCCATCAGAACTAGTGATTCTCAATAGCTCAGCTTGCATCCTAGTTTGTCTCCCTCGTGGCAATGGATCAGAGTAAGCCTCTGATGATGACAATGATGATGGTAAAAAAGAAGAATGACATTTACTGAGAATTTACAATGTACAAAGCACTTCACAAAGCCTTATCAAAAATGTTCTATTACTATTACTATTATTACTATTACTATCATCATTTCCATAAGGTAACTGAGGCTGACAGGCTATCCAAGGTCACAAAGCTGTCTGGCTCCAAAGCCAACTAAATATCTCCTAATAAATGAATAAATGACATACTCTGAGCAGGAAGGTAACTGCTGTTTAAAGAAGCAGTGGATTTGGAATCACATGCCCTGGCCTAGAACCTTGGTAGTAACACTTACTGGATGGGAGATCATAGCTGATTCATAACCTCTCTGGCCCTTTATTTATCTACAAAAAGAATGGGGACAATTAAACCTATATTATAATTCTGATGTGAATGGCAAATAGTAGTGAAAGCTCTTGGTACTTTGTGAGGCACTCTACAATTATCAGTCAACTGGTAAAAAGTGAGCTCTTTATAAAGATCCAAGACATGGAACTTCTGATGCTTGCCAGGATGGAGCAAGAAGGCACAACTGACAGAAGCTGGGAATACCATGCATGGAACATATGAGCACACCAATAATGTGGAGAAGCTACTTGTGTGAAGGTGACCTTAGTTTTCAGCACTTAGCCTACCCAAAAACCTACTCAACAATCTGATCTTAGCCAGAAAAACTGAGTTTAATACATAAAGTGCTAACCTCAAACTAATTTCTGCTATTATTCTTCTAAAATGTCTGGGGAAGGTAGAATAGGAGTAGATGTTAATTTCCAAAAGTTGATAAAATGACCTGAAATCCACTGCAATGAATGGATTTTAAATGAATTAATATATGTTAAAGACTTCAGCACCAAGCATAAGTATGGCTGACCAGAAAGTACTCCTTTCTCCTTTTTATGATCATCAGGAAATAAAGCTTTGAGATGTCAAAATGTTTGGATCAGGTTACCTGTCTCCCAAGTAGAAAACATGCCCCCAGAGTTAACAGCTTTACTCAGAAATTGACAGCTCTCTGTACCCCAAACTAGGCATCATTTCTATTCTCTGTAGTATTTGGATTTCAGAGGCATAAGGCTTGGACTGTCTTCCCACTATGAAACCGTGCAGCAGATAGCATGATCTCTCTCTCTCGGTTAGATTCAGATTGACAGGCACCCAAGTCCAAACACAAATTACTGCTTCCAACAGGAAGTCATTTACTGATAGGGGCCTCTTAAGACTGAAAAATAGCCAGGGATGGCTTTCTTGTCTTATCTTATACCATTTATATGTAAAACATATGCACAGCTGAAATGTGTAGGTCATTCCAAGTTTCATTTAAGTATTAAGAGGGAAAAATCAGAAAGAGGTCTGGAGAAGATGTGAAACAGAGCAGAGTATTTCCTCTGTCTGCTAAAAAGCATTTGCCCTGATCTTGTTTGTCTACAATAAAAAGATCTATCACCCAAAGATGACTTTTAGATTACTTTTACTAATACCTTGATCCTTTCAATTTGAAAACTTTCTCCCTTATCAAACTCCTTCTTAAGGATGTATTAAAAAGTCCATAGGGAAAAACTCTCTAATTTCAATAAAAAAAGGTTGTTAGACTATGTGTAAGATGCAGGGTAAAAGGAAACAGACCCATTTCCTTTCAGAAAGTATATCCATTTTCTAGCTAAAGAGGAAGGCAAATCAGCTGCACAGATTGAATGAGGAAGTCTTTGATGCCTTATCATATTTTGGCATATTTGATTATTTTACAAGATGGCAGCTTAAAACCATGTCAGAAGACTAGTTGTGAATGTCTTTATGGCAAAGCCAAGATAATTTGCAACTGAGGTATCACTATTTAAAAAAAATAAATTTTAACGGAAAAATAATTGGTTTCTCTATCTCTAAAAGGGGACCTAGACCAAGAAAAGAATGCCTATTATTTTTGAAGAAAGGAACTGCTGCCTTTCATTAAGATGCCATGAATGCTTTTCCTGTTGGCCACAACACTGTCGGGGGGGGGGGGGTGCATTCTTGGCAAACTTTGCAGCATAAAGAGGACAACCAAACCCTTCCTCTGCAAGCACCAGGCCCTAGACATCTCCAGAATCATGATCCACTCCCCACCCCATACCGCTGGGCACACACACTGTGCATACACGAAGTTCCTGCAGATTTTTGCAAGTGCCAACTGAGCCCCTAAGTGCACATTCACTGTGCAGACTGAAAGCAGAACTATAGGTGACAAAGGAAACATGGCTCCTATTCTTTAGAGCTCCATTCAGTACACCGGGTTAGAGCGGCTCCAGACTGTGCAGAGCTTTCTGCCTCAGAGGCAATCACCCAGGTGGCCTGGCTGGGAGCTGGCCACTGGTACAGCAGGAAGGGTCCACACAATGGGCCCACATCACACACACACACCCTTCCAGCCACACACTTTTCTTTCCTGCCTAGCTCAACCCTGTCCACAAAGCAATTGTAAATACAGCTCCCATCGACTCCTGACAATCTGTCTTCTTTTCTCACTCACTCCAAATTGCCTGAGCATAGTAGTGAGTGGGGGTAGAAGCATGACCATTTCCTATAAGGATCGTAGGAAAACAAATGACGCGATTTGGCTTTTTACAACATTTGTATAGTATTTACAAGGTAGACCAGTGGGGCTTAAAAAGTATGGTGCCAAGAAATGTTAAAGCAACAAAAACTACGACTCCCTAAAACTGCAGAATCTTTAAACCAGAAATTTACAATGGGTTTTTCTTGGCAAGGAGAACCTCAATGGAATAATGGTGAAATTGTACTTACTCTGAGAATGTAAATGGAAATACCACACTTGCTGGCACAGCCCAAAGTCTCAATTGCCCTGGACTCAATTGCCATTTTCATAAATGGAGTCCCTGTTGAACCACAAGCAGGACTGTGAACCGCCCCTCACTCAGCAACTGACTTCCCCCTTTTTCTGTTTACTAAAATCCCTATGTGCTCACAGAGCTGCCCCAGCTAACACCCAGACTTTAAGAAGTGTCTAAGTCTGATGATTAAAAGCAGGAAGGCCCAGACATTTATTAAGGCCTACCATGTCAAGCATAGGTCTAGGTGCTTTAAATATAGTCACAACGACTTAGAGATACTTGAGGATACATACCTGAATTAAATCATTTTTAGACACTCCCCTTATTCCATATAACATGACTCCACAACTAGGAAGTAGGGTGTGTGAGAGTTAATAATTAGGAAACCTCCAATATGTGCATCAGATACAACATCAGGCACTTTACAGCTACTATCTGATTTACTCTTCATGATGTTCCCACACAGTAGGCATAATCTCATTTCTCTAGTAGAGAAACAGATGCTTAGAGAAGTTAAATAATTTTCCCAAGGTGGAACCTATATCAAATGGAGGGGGATGGCAAATCCAGCAGTGTCTGACATGACATGACTCCAGAGCCACTATCCTTCTAGACCAACACTGCCCCCTTCTGCCCCCAAATCTGCTAGATCCTCTGGCCAATCCTTACACATGCTTCCAACAAAGACTTCTTAAGTGCCTGACATATAGCAAATACCGTTCCAGCCCCGGGACACAGGTAGACAGGACCTCTCATCCCCAAAAACGTGACATATCAACAGAAAATGAATGAAGTGAGGGCATGAGCTACATGTACAGTTGGGGACAGAATGTTTCAGGCTAAAAGAACAATAATGCAAAAGCTCTGAGATTGGGAATGCTTGGTTTGGTTCAAGAACAGCAAGAAAATTCAAGGGTCAGACAGGATTAATGGATAGGAAAGCAGGAGATGAGGTAGGAGATAGCAGGCTCCAGACCATGCAGTATCTTGTAGACCATGGTAAGTACAGTCTTCAAATTGAATTCTTAGTAAAATGAGAGACTGAGAGAATTCTGAAGTGAGGAATCATAGGATCTAAAGTAAAGTACATTTTAAAAGGGTGACTTGCTGCTGAGAGAAGAACACTTCGCAGGGGAACAGAGGTAAAAACAGCTGAGAGCCTAATGAGGCAATCCAAGCAAAATATGATGGCAGCTCAGCTCAGGGTGGTGGCAATGGAGGTGGTGAAAAGTGGCTGGGTTCTATTCTGTCTGGTTTCAGTCCTCAGTGACTAAACAAAATCATTCCTACTCTGTCCTCAAAAGAACTTGAATCCAGAACCCGAAAATTAAAAAGAGCTAGGCAGACATTCAAATGGGCATCAGTAAACAAAAGCCAGTGAAAAGCTATAACTCCCAGCAATGGATTCACTGAGGGCATCTAGGAGCCAGCGCAGATCTAGCACTTAGAAGAATAGGACACGTTTAGATAAAGTGTGGCAGATAATTTTATAGCACCATCTTCTGGGTGATGCTTTCTGTCCCTCCAGGTACAGCCAACCCATCTTTGGCAACCCTGGTGCCCAAATTTACCATACAATGCACTCAATACAGCTTCCAGTCTGACAGAGGCTAAGAAAAACCTGTGTATTTGTGCTGGATAGAAAATGCAACACACCTTACTCCCACCTTCCCAGTTATAAGAAGTGTTTTTAAACATAGTATTACTTGTTCTTTGCTGGCCTTTTTATTCCTCCCAGAAACACCCTAATTATCATGCTGGAGAGTTGGAGAAATCATACCTTTTATGTGGTTTTATCTCCCAAACATGGTATTGTCATAGGTTTATTTACTTGTGTCTTTACAGTAACATGATGCCCTCCTGTAATTGAGACTATTATGGAGAGGGCTGGCATGTGTTTTCCACAAGATTAAAGGCAATTTCTGTTTTCAAAGCCACTACTGCTTCTTAGAAAACTCCCTTCCTATGCTAAACCTACTAAACCACATTTCTGTATTCACCTGGTCTGCAGTACAGTATTACAAACAGGACTAGGAGAGACAATTTCATTACTGCATTGATTCAAACAGTATTTACTAAACCCCTACTGCACCAAGCACTCTGGAGGTGTGAAGATACAACACAAAATAAAACAAAAGTCTTTGCCCTCCAGAGGCTCTGACTCCAGAGAAGAACACACACAGAAATGACAATGCTGTAGAATGTGATAAGAATGAGAGTAGAAATAAAACAAGCAATAGGAGCACAGGGAATGAAGCATTGATTCCACCAGGTGGAGAGGGGTGGTTTGGGTGAAAACTATGATGTGAACAGGATGTTCAAGAAGCATGAGCCTAGGAAAGTCATTACTAAAAGCAGGTACAGCAAGTCCAGAGGCACCAGAGAAAGGAAAAGCTAAGGCTGGGATTTACTTAAAAATCACCTGGAGGGCTTTGAGTCTGAAGGATTATTTTTATTGGGGGAGAGGACTTGGAGGTAATAGAGTACAGATAAGATCTGAAAGCGGGGCCTTAAATCCTATCTGTCAAGGGACCCTACTTGACTGAAGACTGGATTTGGATATTCAGGGTACACAAGAGTAAGAAAAGACTCAAACACAGCTCTATCATAGGCCAGACATATGCTAGACAGCCACATGTGCCTTTGAAACCTCAGTGTTGCAGCAGGGTGGCCATTATGAAACTCAGATCACAGATGGGGAAACTTAATGTTGGATCAAGTTTTAGTCTGTTCTAGGTGTGAAACAATTTTTCCCTATTCTATATGTCTATAGTAAGTATGTATCCTTTCCTTGAGGCCCTTCAGATTTCTTGTTTATGAACGTAACTCAGTCAACAGTATGTTTAGAGGTACGAAGTAAAAGCACTCTGGCCAAAGAACCACTTCAAAAGTTGGTTGGGCTCCTCTCAAATGAGAGATTCGGGTGGCACGAGGGGAAAGGTTAGAGACACTTCCAAGATGTGTAACTTGCTCTAACCTCCTACCAAACTCCATCTCTAGAGGTTAAATGCTTCAGCATCAATTGCATGTAAATACTAAAATGCTGCTTTCAAAAATGTTTTCTAAAAGTGCTGTGAATTGTACAATTAGGAGTATAATATTATCATCTTATTTCACAGTATGCATTCTAGTCCTTGAAAAGCTTTTAAACAAAATACCTGAGTTAATTCTAACAACAACAACAAAACCATTTTACAGATGAACTAGCCAAGGCCAGAAAGTAGTGACTTTCCCAAGATCAGGTTGTCTCTTTCTTCTGAATTTCAGCCCACCACAATTTTTCTCTGCCTCACAAAGAATGCCATTAATCATTCTCACAGAGAAAGATCATGTGGAAACATAACCCTTGTTAAGTCTATTCTCCTCTAATCATCCACTCTTTTTCTGTCTCTTAACATTCTGCTTCTCTACCTTCACTGATGCCACTCCTACCCCAAATGAGACTCTTGAGCTAGGGCTCCTCATGATCACTCCACTCAGAAGAGACTGAGGCTCAGGGAGGAAAGGCTCTCTCCTTTATTAAACAGCTACTGTGTGCCAGGGGCTGGCTGACCACACATCATTAATAATAGGAAAAAGCAATATTCATTCAGTCTTAATTATGGGCCAGGCATTGTGCTAAGTATTTTAAATATTTTCATAGTTAATCTTCACAAGAATCACGTGAGAATGTGGCTCAGAAATGTCAAGGAATTTGACCAAGATGATGAAATTAGTTAAGTTACAGAACTGGGACTTGAATCAAAGCCTACTGAGCTCTTAGGCCAGTGCCTTTAACCACTCTTGTGCAGCACCAGAGAGGTGGGTACACTGGGGGCACGTGAAGTGGGAAGTCTCTGAATATAGGAATCCAGAATGGTTGTGAAGCAGCAGCAGTGGGGAAACAGTCAGGAGAGGTCAGATTATGAATGACCCCTCTAAATCATGCTAGGGAATGCAGGCTTCAGCTGGATGCTGATCATCAGCCAGAACATTTTAAGTAGGTCAGTGACCTGGTCAAGTATGTATATGTAGGAAAATCCATTCTGGTTTCAATGTACAGAATTGATTTTATTAGGGGCAGGGGCAAGCGTGAAGGCAGACAGGGAGGTCAGGAGGCTTCATATTACTCTAACAAATAGCTGATGAGTGCACTGTGAATCAGGGTGTTTCCTCCATGTTCAATAAATATCTGTTAATTGTGGTATTGATTGGTTACAAGCAGAACAATCTGTTGCACCTATTGGGGCATGTCAGCTCTATCATATGGCCATTCCAGTGTGTAATCACAGACTCTAGGTGCAAAGCTCTCTTATGCTGAAAAGGCATCTCTTTATAGACAATGTTGTATTATTTACTCTCTGGAGTTTTTATCCTCTAATTGTGAGCTTCTACTAAGCGAGGAATTTCAGGTGAAATGTAAGACCATGTTTCTGAGCATCTGTATTGATCTGCCTTCTTTTACGGGACAGGGAAGAAAGTGAATCAGTGGCTGGAATACAAATTTGAAAAGGAGTTATACATTTCCATGACACACATCCTTCACTCTGAAATAACCAACTGCATTCCTTACGGGCAAGAAGTCAGTACTAAGAGGTAATGTTGATGGAAAAGAAAGAAAATGATAGGTATAATAGAGAAGGAGTCCTGATTGCCCACCAAGAGCCTTTGATATCTAAGGTGGAGTGATGTCCGGATTAGAGGGGCTCCAGAAGCCAATTGATTATTATTTGCAAATTCTTGGTTTTGTACCCCTCATCTAACAGAAAGCATTGAGCTGCAGAAGCCAATGAGCCAGAGGCTCAACAGATATTTGCTTCCACTCACTCTGGATTTTAAGACAAAAATCTCAGCACACCCTTTAGCCTTACGCTGCCTAGCCATATACTTAATTTCTTTCTGTGAGATAAAGTTCCTCCTTTGGCTATATATATTAAAAATAGCTAAATTAGAGGCAGGAGGCAGGGCTCATCTGGCTGGGTGAGCTACAGAAGAAAAGCTAAAGGCTTATCCAGAAAAAATGAAGTCTAAGGAAATAGTCTACTATATTATCTAGCTAGTCTGATGTAGTGCCTAAGCATAAACCTTAAATATTTAGAACACTAAATATGTAAAAAACAATTCTGGCTTCTTAAATAAACTGGGTTAGTACCACTGTAGTATTCATTCACTTCTAGACTAAAACACTCAACAAATATCATGTGATGTGTTGTGCACAAAAGTCATTTGGGGGAATGTTAAAAATGCAATGAGCACACCCAGAGTCTGTCTGATTTAGTATGTGTAGAGTCAGGCCTAGTGTGGTAGTTAAAATATGTCCACAAATTCTTTACTACATGGTGGAGCCTAATTTTCCTCCCCTTGAGTGTAGGTTGTACTTAGTGACTTACTTCTGACTAATAGAATGTGGCAGAAATGACAGTTATAACTTGTAAGACCAGGTCATCGGTCTCTCCCTTAAATCATTCACTCTCGTGTAACCAGCTGTCATGTCAAGAGGCCACTGTGGAGAGGTCCAGGTGGTGAGAAACCATGGCCTTTTGCCAAAAGCCATATAAGTGCATCATCTTGGAAGTGGACTTTCCAGCTCCAGCCAACCAGTCAGATGACAGCAGTCCCAGACAACATCATGACTGCAATTTCATGAAATAACCTGAGCAAAAACCACCTAGGAATGAATTCTTGACTCACAGAAACTGAGAAAATAAATGTTTACTGTTTTAAACTGTTAAGTTTAGGGTAGTTTGTTATAGTCATACATAACTAACATACCTAAAAATCAGCATTTTAAGTCTTAATCTTGGTGATTTACAATAAAAACTAATTTTTTATATTATACCTATAATGACAGGATCCAGAAGTTTCCAATTTGGTGTGAATTTCTTTGTTAAAAGGAGAAAACAACAACTAAAAATCAGACTGTGTTCACTTTATTTGAGCTCATTAGACTTAAGATTTATTTTCATTACCGTAATACCCTTGTGCAACCATATCCCATTTAAGCTTTAGGGAAGCAATACGAGATCCAGGAAACTAAATGTTGTAAAAGCAAGTTGGCCATCACCTGCTATGAATAGTCCTAATTGCTACCTAAAATTTATACTCAGTAGTGTATTAATATTACACAGTAAATATTTCCTGATCAGATTTTAAAGAGCAGAAAGTTCTTTTCCTGGGACCAAATATAATGAAAAGTCTGACAAATAAGCACTTTTATTGTAGTAAAAACCTAATCTATGACAATTCTTTAACTTGGAATCACAAAAGGAAGCCTATGGATAAGTTCAGTAGAATATAATGGTTAAAGCCAAGGACTCTGGAATGAAAATGCTTGGGTTTAAAACACATTTACTAGCTGTGTGGTCTTGGGCAGATGGTTTAACCTCTATCTCTGTGCCTCCACTTCCTCAACTAAAAAATAAAGATAATAAACCTAGCTCATAAGACTATATGAGTAACAGATCAACACATGTAAATCCCTTAGAACAATATCTCATTAACTGAAGCACTTAAGAAATATATATCCTCTTTGAACATCATCTCCTACTAAACCTTTAGATGGATATCCTAAGAAGCAGCTAAATCTTCAATTTTGTCCTCATATTCATATTTTGTCTTGTCGTTTTGAAGTTGAAGGAAGAAGACCAGTGGGATTCTGTCAGCAAAAAGAAAACTACCCATCCCTGCTGCTGAAATACTATCATCCCAGAGTAACTCATTGCTCACTGGAGGCGTCACATCCACACTTCCTAAGGGAAACAAAAGTTGGTTCTGCTTCTTAAAGTTGTCTCCTTGCTATTACAATTTTTAGGATGACTCTGTACCTGAAATGAACTGATATAGGTTGCTTGGTGTCAGTGCCGAGCTGATCAAGAAGGGAAGGTTTCAGTGGTGAGACACTCATTGGAAGAATACACAGGGGACAACATGAGAATGAAACGGCAAGCACCAACTTTACTGCAGTGAGCTTCTATTGCAGAGGGTGTGCTACTGCTTCTGCTCTTTTGCCACGCCCCAGGGGACCACGTGGGCTCCATACAAACCAGAGTACAATAGGAGCATTCAGCCACACATATGTGATACGATAAGCTGAATTATGTTTACATATTGTAGGTACCCTACTACACTAATGTAACATTCCAAATCCAGGCTCCTATTCCTAGCCACAAGCCTGGATCACAGAAAGGCCTCAGACCCACATTTGGTTTCTCTTTTACATAGATTTGCAGAATCTTCCAGAAGAATTAGAATTTTCTCGGCATCTTTTTTATATCTTTTTCCCCTGTGGATTTCCTTACACACATTATTTGGTATTTTCTTTAAAGTTGCACTCTATCCGTGTACGTCCTGTGATCTTTACCTCACCAAGGAATTGAAGCACCCTTAACTCCTCATTGGAATTCCTTCTGAAAGAGAAATATGAAGATAGTCTGCCTTTTCATATTACTTATCCCCTGGTTCTGACCATTTTCTATCATGACAGTCTCTCTAAAGCAAATACAGTTCTCACAAGGAAATTTCTGGCCAGTGGGCAGAGGTAAAGGATGATTTCAAAAATGCCAACACTGAGTAAAGCACTTGCCACAAATGTAAAGTTGGTGCATTTAAAAGCCTTGTCAAATCCACAAGGCACTGGGCTGAGGCTGCAAACATTGCCACAGTGGGTCACATTAACATCCTCACATCAGCATTCTGCATCTGACGATTGATGGCACTAAGGAGGAGTTTAAAAAAGACATAACTGCCCTCCATCATCTAAAAGTTAAAATATCAACTGCTGCAAGCTCAAGGGTCTAAAAGGAAAGCCAACTCCTGTCTACACAGTGATTCTTAAACTTGAGCATGTATCAGAATCTGGAGAGGTCTTGGTAAGACACAGATTGTTGGCCTCCCACCTCCCCCACCCTCAAAATTTTCTGATTCAGAAAATCAAAACAGAACCTTGAAAATCTGCACTTCAAACAAGTTCCACTTTTTGAAGCTGACATTGCTGATTTGAGGACCACACTCTGAGAAGCATTACTTTGTTGTAAAGGGATGGACAGAACCCAGATGCCACAACTGGAGGTATGAGAAATGTAATGATGAAATCTACACGACTGTAGACAACAACCCTGGTCTGTTACCATCCTCCATGTAACTGTGAGCCCATGATCCTACATTTAGACTCTCAATAAGGAATAAAATTAATGGATCAAGAAAATGATAAAAGTCTGGGCTAATAAGTATATATATACCTCTCCGCAGTGACCTCATGACAAAATACTTCATTAAAGATTACAGGATAAGTTATCATGGCAACTCTTTACTGACTTTTGGAAAGTAGGGACAAAGTGATATTTCAAAATCACCCTAAACTCAGTATTTCAGAGCCAAACCAGGAACCAACTTAGGTAATTCTCTGACATTCTAGAGAAGCCAATAATGAGTTCTAATTCAACATTAAAGGTATGGGAAGTTTTGCAAAGCTCTAGCTCCCCATGAAGATACCTACGACACAGTTATGGTTTGTGAAAATTCAGAGTCAACTACAGTTGTGTGTGTGTGTGTGTGTGTGTGTGCGCGCGCGCGTGGGCGCACACATAGACACGTCACATGCCTGTATGTTTGTGTTATGGTTTCCACCTCCATCCATCAGCAGCACTCCCATCTCCTTCCCTTCTGTTTCCCTGTTTAGTATGGTGTCACTGGAAAATGAAATTTAAAGAGCTCTGAAAAATATTAACAGGTCCCAAAGAGAAGAAAGAGTGTGTGCCACTGTGTTAAAGTTCTCCCTGGGAACACCTGTGAACTGTTGCATTTAATTAGCTTACAGCTGGTACTGACTGTGCCTGGGAAGACAGGGGTTTTTTTTCGACTGTAAGTCCTTAGGTTTTATTTTCCATAACTGTCCACAACGAAAGAAACTTCTATTTGGGGGCAGGTAAAATGGGACACAGAGTTGGACCAGAATGGGAAAGATTTCCAGAAAAGCAATCAAGGCCATTATAAGGAAGCAAACCTAGTGAGTGGTGGTATATTGGTCGACATCAGGGCCTCCTGGATGGCTTCCTCACAGTCATACGCACAGTCCCCAGAGGGTGACCACTTGTGACAAGAAGCAGCATTTATTCCAAGAGTTATCTCCAACTGGTGCCATTCAGAGTAGAATGCCAAATAGCAAACACTACACATTACATCAGCAGTTTCAACAACAGGACTCCAAGCAAAGCAATTCCTAAGGAGAGCCATGAAATGAAATGCAGCCATTTATAATTCTGCTGAGACACAGATCTGATTATTGCCCTTTGTGGGAGGAGCTAGAAACTGCCCAGTCCAGCATCCACAGCTGAACCTGGTTTTGTCATTCTCATTTATTAGGCATACAATATTGTCTTGGAGTGAGCAATTATTTTTGAGGAAGTGACCACCAGGTAAGAAAGAAAATATCAATAAAATTTGAAAGGACAATTAATTTATAATATTTATGTCATGAACAGTCAACAGAGGATTTCTGAAGAACTGTCACTCTGAACAAAAACCAGTATTCTGCACAAAAATCCATGCATTTATTAACATTTAAGAATTCACAAAAGATTTATACCTCACTAATTACATGGTTCTGTTGGGCCCTCCAGTGGCATGCCTGGACCAAGTCCTAAGTAGGGCTGACCCCAAGATTTAGACTGTAATCCAGAAAAACGGAACACTGGAAAATAAGATTTTGGTTCATGCACCCAAAAGAAACACTTTGATTAAAAGCAATCAGTGTTATAGCACACCTACCCAGAGCCAGCAGTCTACAGTTCAGAAAGAAAACACAAGTTCCTCTCTAGTTGGACAGATAAGACAGTGCACAAAATAAGCAATAATATAAGATAAATTTTCATTAAGTAATGAAATGAGTTCACAGTCAGTGCTATAGGAGAACAGATAAGGAATTCATCTGGAGGGACAGAAGAAGACAGAAAAGCCCTTCCATTACTAGCCAAAATAAGTTATCAAGTCCCAGGGGACAGGGTAATAAGACTTGCATAAACTAGTTAAGCAAGGAATATACCCTGCATTAAGGAATACAAAATTTGAGAGGTGGTTTCATCACAGACTAGTTTAGAAGGTAAGCACAGATAACAAAGCATGAATTCTGGACCACAAAAAGGGAAAAAAAAAAAGCTTTAGGGCCTTTTCCATCAAACTAACTGTAAGAAAAAATAAATGCACTATGCTTAACATACATATTCAGGCTAAGGATTTAATCAGGGCAACTTTCCAAAGGGAGAAAACATTTACAGATTCTGATAAAAGAGAACACTTTGATCCCAACCTATTGGTCTGGTTAATGTAATAAACATGAAGGATCAGGAAAACATTCCAAAGAGCCAAGCAAACCATCTACCTCATGGCCTCCTCACCTGTCCTCTCAGATAACCTGTCCTGCTCACCCCATTTTAGGTGGTTATGCAAGAGTCTTCTCAGAGACTCCTTTTCAGATCACTGACTCTAAAATTACACAGGAAGTGCCCCTTTCCTCCTTCATTTTTCTCCCTGGCACCTGACAACTTCTAAATAGTCTAGATATTTCACTTATCTCATTTAATAACTGTCTCCACCACTAGAATGAATGTTCTTTTAGGTCATATATTTTAAGTTTTGTTCACTGTTGGATCCTGAGCATCTAGAACAGTGCCTGGCACACATCATACAAAAAATAAACCTGATAAGTGAATGAATAAATGAATGAATGCATGCTTGTATTGACATTTTTAGTTTTTTTTACAGTCTGTATACAATGTAGCAAATGCTTTACTGCACAGTAATGTCTTCTTAATTTTATATATTTTATATTTGATAAATTCATCAAGATATGTTGCTTTATTTGCAGAAAGTTTTGTCCAGCAGTAGGCATCAAGAAGCATATAAAGTTTTTTATTTGTAAACCAGACACTTACTGGATTTTGTTAACCTATGTCACCATAATAAATAAAATTTTTAAAAAAAGAAAAAGAAAAAACTATCAGAAACAAAAGAAAATAAAAATAAATTTAAAAAAATAAAAAATCTATAGAAAAAATTTTTTGATCATTAATTTAATTTCCCTTGTTTATTTTTAATCATTCTTTCTCATAGAACCTAGCAATTAACCCTAGCAATGTCAATTACCACCACCGAAACTGGCAAGTATATCTTTACCAACCACCCCATTAACTGACACATATTGTATTATTTATTTTATTTAGTTGAGAAATGTCCCACATGTTATGCTTAGCAATGAGGAAACACCATGATATTATAAGCAGAATAAACAGAATCCTTATCCTGGTAAAACAAATGGTTTGGGGGGATAACAATAAGCAAGAACCAAAAACTATGATAAAAAGGTTATTATTCTCGCAGGACAAAACCATGAAAGCAGGGATACCTACCTTAGTTTAGGAAGAGTGAAAGAAGTATCATTTACACATGTTTATTTGAAGATGAGTCAGAATTAGCCAAGTTAAAAAGTAAAGGGTGAGAACTCCAGATAGATGGAATATAAACAAATGAGAAGGCTCAGAAACAAAAACAGAGCCCTTTTCAGGAATAGAGCAGGGAGGAGCCAGAGAGAGCTGTAAGACCTGCTTGTGGCTAGAGAAGAGGGCAGGGACCCCATCACTTTTGGCCTTCTGAATCAGAATACTTGAATCAGTTCCTGTCAAGAGCCTCTGTGCCCCCAAGGCTGGTGCCAGCTGCTATAGGAAGAGGAGAACGGAATTAAACTCTGCAAGAATCCTGACCTTTGGCACACTCACTGCCAGAGAAACTGAAAGACTGTGAACTAAGGCTGGTAAGGAAGTCAGCATATTTTTTAAAATACAGGAGCTAAGCAGAGTAGGGCCTGCTTAGTACTTGGTACTTGGATGGGAGACCACTAGGAATACCAGGTACTGTAGGAGTTTAAAAAAAAAAAAAAAAAAAGCAGAGTATCTGGGCAAGAGTAGCTTCACAAGATCACCCCAGCGGAGTGTCTGATGTTAGGGACACCTAGCCAAATCTAAGGGCAGGAGAAGATACCAAAAGGAAGGGCTGCTCTGGAATTCTACATCAAGATGTATCTGGTGATCTCAGATAAAATTATGGCTTACCCACCCATTCTCACCAGTTCAACTGCTTCTCTTGCTTTCCCTGCTGCTGATTTCTATTTATTCAGCCTTCATCTAGCGGCTAAATCTTAATTATGACATTTTCTCAAATGGCCTGCATTCTTGTTACTTAGAGCTTTGAGTAGGAGCCTTCCTAAAGCTGATACAGTAACAGATAACCCTGACACCCACAAGGTGGCTGGGAGCACAGTGACCTGGAGTGAATAGTTAGAAACCAATTTTCTGTTACATGTTTATCTGACTTACACTGATTTCATGTGAATGTTTCAGAGAGTACATACTCAAAAACCAGGATACTGAAATATCCTTTCAAACACAGGTTATAGATACATAAATTATTAAAAACAATCCTTAAATCCCTTTTGGTAAATGTTGATTGTCTTAATTTTTCATTATCTTTATATTTTCAATAATATTTCATTTCCAATCAGAAAAAAGAAGACCAAAGTACAATAGCAAATACTTGGAGTTACAAATCAAAAAACCACCTAGAGAATCTGTAGAGTTTTTGAGAAATCCCAATTTATGGTCCCTCCTATGTAACTTGCATAAAAATTGCCAATCTTATTTTCTACATGTTAACTGGATCTCTGTCTATTTAGTGGTGGCCCTGAGCAAACTCTAATGTCAATGTAAGAAGTCTCATGCTCAGGTACCTACAAATGACACCTCCCACCTGTCTAAAACGGTGGTTCCCAAAATGGGCTGGGCTTCAGGAGCACCCGGAGAACTGGTTTAAAATACAGACTTCCAGGCCCCACAAGGACACCCTCTCATTCAGTGAATCTGGGCTGAAGTTCCTGAATTAGCATAACAAGTGCCACAGATAATTCTAAGGCTAGCATTGTCTTGGATCAGTAATCTTTAAAATCAGTTCACACACCAGTGAAGGTATAAATTGATCCACTATGGTACAGGAGGAAAAAATTATATTTTTCATTTATAGTTATTTCTCATGTCATCCTTATGTACTTTCTAATATGTATATAATAAAAATATTATAGTACAGTATGTAAATATATCAGCATTGCAAGATCAAATTCTTACGAGTATCTCTCTCTCTCTCTCACACACACACACACACACACACACACACACACACACACACACACACACAACTGGAAGTTACAGAAGCACTTTTGCCCAGAACTGCAACTGAATACTCCAGTATCCCAGGAAAAATGGAAGATACATGAAACTAAAAGGAGTGTGGTAAGGGGGAAAAGCAATGCCTTAAAAACACACTGAAGGGAAAGGCAGATAGTAAAGTGAAAAGATGAAATTATGGCCCACCCTTAGAGAAAGTCAATTGGGGTATCATCTGTATCCTGTGTAAAATGGGTGAAGGGTTGAACCACATTCTCTCTTAGGGTCCCTCCAGCACTAACATAAGTTTTATGAAACACTAATGAAGAGATACACTCATTGTAGCAAAGATGGACAGTACATGCTATATCTCACAAATGTGAAATAGGGCAAGAAAGTCTAGAAAATGCCTATCATGCAGGCACTGAGCCCATCACAAGAATCATAAAACTATTAGAGCTGCAATAGCTTCAGGGCTTCTACATTGTGCAGATAGAGAAAATGGTTCAAAGTGGAAACTAGTTCTGACCAAGAAGCCCCAGGCAGCTGGTGACAGAGTTGGCTCCTGATCCCCAGAGTAAGCCCTTCTACTACACCAGTCTCCTTCCTTTCTAAAATAGACTTTTTAAGATGCCAGAGGCCCAGGTTTCTGAAAATAAAAAATAAGGTCCATTCATTGCTCTCAAATATGATTTATATTTTTGCTCTTTAGAAAGAGAAAAAAAGTGTTTTGGGATTTGTTTTGCCTTTCTGTGTTTATTTATTTTATTAATCTGAGGGGCTGGTGAAGATATAACCTTATACTGTTAGAAAAGAAAATTTAAGAGCATCTTAAATGAGGAAGCCCAGTAGCAATCACACTGTTATTATCAGTAAGGCTGCCAAGAATCCATTTGAGAGCTGAGGTCTTCTGGAACACCACAAATCCCCAGGTGCCTCCGAGTGCAAGCACTTCCTTTTAACTTTGTAGACTCTAGAGACAGGCAAGGTCAGTCTTCCTTCCTGATTTGCTACATATCTACAATGTTCTTTACAGTGAATTTAAAGGGACTTAAAAAAAAAAGAAGAAGATATGAGCGTCACATCTCTTTTGAAAAAACCACTGCCTTCTTGCCAGCCCAGGAAGGCTGAGTGGGCACTGGGAGCACAGCATTCTGGGGGGGAGGGAGGGCATTTGCACCTAATCTCTGCCAGAGAACAGATCCTCACAGACCCATGAAGTCTGACTCCATCCCTTGAGGAAGGGGGAGGGAGGGAGTTGAACTTGTAAAAAGTCCCACAGGTAATTTCAGGAATAGGACAGTTTGAAAACAACTGATTTCAAGACAAGAAGGCCAGTATGCATACCTGGGCTCTGGGTAACACTCTTCCTCACCCCCTTACCTCAACCATCCCTAGGTCTCAGAATATCTTCCCTAAGATGGAAGTAGGAGAGCAGTATCCCAAAAAGCAAACCCTCATTCAAAGTGGAAAGAGGGAGGAAAATGAAGTAATCTCCACTACACTAGACACTCTGCACATATGATTCTATTGGATCCCTTCAATAAACATCCTCCAAAGAGTAACTCAAAACTTCTAGGGCAATCTGGACTCAGGCTAGGCAGAAGTAAGAATCAGTGCAAATGAGAGCATAAATGAAATTACACAGATACAATCACACCATCAAAAAAAGCTTTTAAAAAATCAAATATTAATTTAATATTAACAATTGATGTTCCTAAATTTGAAGGCAAAATCCCCTCAAAAACTGCCAGGCGACACTTCATTATCCCTGCTCAAGTTACCACTCTATAACTAAAAGGAATAGAACTGACTTTCTTTCCAACTACCCTGCAAATCTGTCTGCACCATCCCCACAATTGTTCAATTTAGTGAGATTTGGCCATAAATGTTTTTCTTCTTCCAGATCACACCACAAAAATGTCTGATTCTGGGAAAGACTGCAGGACTATTTGGTCTCTTCCCTATTTTCAACGCTTGGTCACTCTACCTATCTTCAATTAGGTTACATCTTTTAACTACACTGTCTACTGCTTGCTGAAGAAGAAAAGATGTGAACAGAATGGAAAACTTAAGGTGTCCACCCCAGAATCTGGAAAACATCCACAGTGGCTTTTCTCAGCCCATCCACAGAAGCCTTGAATATTAAGATCTGAAGGGCCCTCTCAAAGTAGTATTTACAGCTCCATAAATTTACTGTTTAATCAAGGCAACTCTGTGCATGAACCCGAGGTCCACACAGTAATTAGGTAGAGAGAACAGGCAGACACGGCTTTAAGAGCTAATTGGGTCCTGTTTGTAACAAGCCACGTAGAAGTACAGAAAAGGAAAGCCTCAGCTCTGTGTTAGGCACTAGCACCTCTACCACCTAGATCTAGTAATGATACCTACATAACAAGTTCCCTTCTCATCAGAGATGAAAATTGAAAGCACTAGTTCACCAATATTTTCCGTCCCAAATTAGTTTCCCATCTCCCCTTCTCAAGCCAAGTGGAATCTATCTATAGAAAGTACCTTGAACCTTTTGTATCGAACTACTGGTATCTATTTTCTGTCACTATTCTCATTCATTTCCTTGACTTATTGTGCTTTGACCATTAAAATAGCCTAATTGTTCTAATCCTGTTAATAATTTATTTTGTACAAAGTTGCAAGAATAACTTTCTGATGAACATCTCTTACCAAGAACAAAATCTGAGAGATTTCTCACTGTCTACAGATCCTAAAATCTGAAATAAAGAGACTTCCAAGATCCAGCCCAACCTCCCTTTCAACCTTTTATTTCCCTATAAATTCTAAGATCACAAAACTAGAAGCCAATAGACTAAATTCATCTGTTGATATATTTTCTTTGCAATGACTAATAATAGCAACCATAATAATAATAATAACAGTAGCAAACTTAAAACTTCCTATGTCTGGGTACTTTCTAAGCATTTTATAAATATTATTAACCCCATAATCATCATGTGGTGTTACTATTACTATCCCCATTTTAAAGATGAAAGAAAATGACATTAAACAAACAGAGATGACATCATTTGAACTCAAGCAGATTGGCTCCAGAGTCTGTACTCTCAACTCCTATGCTGTGTTTCCTTCTCTAAAGGGATAGGCAGATGGCTGAGTGAATGAATAGGTGAGTGGGTGGGTGGATGAATGGTGAGTGATGAGACGAATGAATGGGTGGGTACATGGATGGCATGATTTTAAAATGTTTTTGTGAATATATAGTCTCTACAATCGTAATGAAGAAAATGAGCTCTCTCCTGAATTTTTGTTTTTCTTCTTGTAACAACAAAGACAAGACCTTGACATATGGACTTACCCCTGGGCTGCACAGCTGCACCTGCCCAAAGCACGGAAAGAGTGCTTTGGCACTCATATAATTGAGTGGCTTTACCTTTATTGTTTCTATCAAAATAGTGACATAAAAAAAATACAAGCACCAAACAGACAAATGAAAAGTGCTAATAACAAGGAGAGGCTTTGAGGGAGAAAGAATAAATGAAGTGTATGAACCATGCATATTTATAGCACCTTCGAATTAACTTCCTGGAAACAACAATAAGCAGGTGAAGTACCAGTCCTCATTGGAATCACGTACAAAATGGATGCAGCTGTAAGAACATAGAAACAGACACACTTGTACTTGCAAACATCTGTCCCCAGTATGTCCAGAAATTCTCCCACATCATACTCACAGGAGGAATCCAGTGAAAAAAATGAGAATACTGCTATATTTTGTCTAACATCAATACCTTCCTGCCACTCTGACCCTAAGTTCACTCTGACCCTAAGTTATCTTTAGTTTGCTTTTAAAAAAGAAAAATGCCAAAGATGCCAAGAGAAAGTGTTAAGCAAGACACAAGCGTGAGATAGAAGGTCTTAGGCAAGAAACCTTGCAAAGGAACTAACTGAGCTTACCTCCAGTGACCTGCCCTAAATGACTAGTACCTTGGGCAATAAGAATTTCTAGGGGTCTCATTCTCCATCTTAATAAGATGAGGAGTCTGAAGACACTGCAAAAATGTGAAGTCTCCCAAATCCTTGGCATATTTTAATCCAATCCTACCTAATCAGCATAATTTTCCCCCCATATTCACTCTAGAAGTCTGATGGTCCAATCACACCCCATTAAGCAGCATTCCCCAACTAGAGCTTCCATTTTGCTGCCTCTAGCCCTTTGTTCATGCTTGAAACTCCTTTCCTTTTCTGCCTATCCCTTCATCACAATAACAACCTATATATCCTCCTTCTGTATCAGTGGTTCTAAGTCTTGGCTGCACGTTAAAATCATGTAGGGCACCTTATAACATACTGATGCTTGTGTCCCAACTCCAGAAATTCTGATCTGATTGCTACAGGGTACGACCTGAATATGAGGAATTTTTAAAAATATCCCAGGTGATTCTAAAGCACAGGCAAGACTGACAGCCATTGCTGGACTATTTCCCTAAAAAAGCCATTTGCCTAACCCAAATGAACTATTTACACCCAGACATTCCTGTAGCAGTCTGATTTCACTTTTTGGAAGACACTATCATGTGGCAAGTTTCAGCTAAGTTTGCCACAGTTCTGTGTCAAGTCTATCTAGACCATTAGAACACAGCCTCTTAGATGGAAGCTGGAGACTGTTTTTCTTCTCTATGTCGTTCCCCTTGGCACCAACACTTCAGCCTCAGCAGCTACTCAATAAATGTTTGATGAATTTCATTGAATTGCTATTTTAATATACTTTGCCAAAAACATGAATAGTGCTAGAATTTTCAGTGAGTTTCCAGTGGGAACAGAAACAACCATAGATCCTAGATAGTTACAAGTTTACTGCTACAGCAGGACACTTCTTCTCTAGCGGGCCTTGCGAGAAAACACCAGATATGAACCTTCCTCCTCTATGTGCTATCTCCAAGAGTGGATAAAGCTGAAAAGAAGCCCAGCCTTCCTTATATCCAGAGAAAATGGAGTCAATTGAAGCAAGCATTTTCACCCAAGATATCTATTCCAATGGGCTTAAGCAGGAAACTGAACAATAGATCCCTGTTTCCACAGAGCAAATTTCAACAGAACACATGCATCGGGACAGCCCTGCTCCTGGGAAAGAGGGTTCTAAGGCAGTGATGCTCAGAATTTATTGTAGATAACAGTCCCTGGGATGGTTGTTCAAAATGCAGATTTCTAGACCACAAACTCTCCCACACCACCTCATGAACCAGAACATCTCAAAGCATTTCAGGTACTCTGAATACTCAAGCCTTATAGATTCAGAGAATCTGGAAGGAAAGATCTTGGAAAGAAGGAATAATCTGTAATGCCAGTATGAAGAGAAATTATTTAAGGATGAGAGGTAGTATAGGAACAGTATGCCACTATAACAGTGTTTACTGTGAAGTTTAAAAATGATAACAACTGCTTAGTTCATAGTAGAAAATTAGTAAATGACTGAGTAATAATTATACCTTTTATAACTTCCTGCTATGATCATTTCACACATGATGTTTCTAGAAATCAAGTACATGGAGATATCTTTAGCCTTAAACCAGCTTCCCTCTAACTTCATATCAAAGAATAGCCCTGAGCCTAACTCTCCCCTTCTCACCCACTAGGAATCCTTGCCAGCATCCTGCCACCACCTATACTTTCTCCATCCTCCCACCTCACCAGGGCTCAGCCAAACTAAAGATCCTATAGATAAATGCAAATTCTCAGTGAATGGACCAGGTATAGCCAGTATACTACTTACCTGCGGGAAACAAACCAGAGATAAGTCTTTCACCTATACCAGAAACCCTGCCTTAATAAAGATTCATACCCCTGCAACTGCACTGCTTTTTTTTTTTTTTTTTTTTTTTTAAGGCCTGGAGAATTTCCCAGGCCAGGCTACGTCAGTTAATTTTAACGAAAAAGCTTGTCTAAGTACCTGGAAATTTAAACATGAAAAGACCCAAGCATTTCTTTACCTTGGCAGCTGTTCTACAACCGCCTTTCTTGACACTAGTCAACGAAGCAAACCAGCTCCTTCAAATTCAATACCATTCTCATCACCTTCCCATTAAGAGAAAGCAATTCCCACATTTTAGCCATAAATTAGAAGCCTTCCATTTTGCAGACATATGAAACAACGTGACCGCACTTCACAAAGAGAGGCCGTATCTCAAACACCTAACTAAATACAGGGAGATGATTTCTGATACTTAAACATAATTACTGTGCAATATT
This sequence comes from Cynopterus sphinx, assembly GCA_030015415.1. Taxonomy (NCBI): domain Eukaryota; kingdom Metazoa; phylum Chordata; class Mammalia; order Chiroptera; family Pteropodidae; genus Cynopterus; species Cynopterus sphinx. The sequence goes on along the minus strand of CM057379.1, from coordinate 85,357,111 downwards.
CAGGTTTTTAAACTCATGTTTTTCAATTTCATTATGAAATTACAGCCCCAAACCTCTGGACACAATAGCAGCATTGTCACTGTAATCATTATCCATGTTGCTCGGAGGGAACACACAGCTCTATCGGAGGTCACTCACCAAGTGCAATAAATGCAGGACTGCACAAAGGCATCTTGCTCCAGCTGATCCCATTCAGTCTAGGGGGCACAGAAAGATTTAAGAGTCTGAGCAGATGACAAGATGTCAGCAATTTACGGCCATTATTTTTAAAAAGCATGCTTAGGGCTTGGTTATATAAATTGGAAGATGGCATCAAAAACTATGAGGTCATCCTCCCATCATAATCAGCCCCAAGCAGATCTCTACTCAGCAGCATGGAAAAACTGGGGTGGGTTCAGACTAGCAGAGCCAAGAAGTCAACTGGAGAGTCAGAATACAGGAATTAAGGGAAGAGAGGGAATAACTGCATTTCTGTTATGAGGATGGAACCCAGATGGGTCTCGAGGTACAAGCAATTCCATGTGAGACTAAGCACATAGCATGAAGAATTTAGGTTAAAAGGATAAACTTCCTGAGCAAACAAAAGGAAAAATAATTTAGGAATGCTAAAGCATCTCCATTAATGGCCTTTATAGCATAAAGCATCATCCGGATCTTATGGCTTTAAAAGATTCTTAGTGCAACAAATAGATCTTATGTTTTGAGAAATACCAGGATGTGCTAGGCACTATTCTAAGTGCTTTATGGAAAATCTCATTTAATCTTCAAAACAATCCTAAAAGGCAGGTATAACAATTTTTCAGGTGAGAAAATTGAGGAGAAGAGCAGAGGTTATAGCATGCCCAAGACCTAAAACAAGAAGTGGTTCTTAACCAGAACACTATTATCATATGGTTTCTAATATGTGCTTTCACTATGATTCAGTTTAAATAATTTTCATAGTGCCTGCTTCTCTCTCCCTCTTTCCTCATCCCTCTTCCTCCCTCCCTCTCTCACACAATGTGTATTAAAAGAAGTATAAAATGAACTGTGATAAAATCCAGATTACATAAAAACAATGATTCTCTGATATTTCAACCCCTAGAGATATATCCAGATCTTTCAAGTTCAAAATTAAAGATTAATTCTTTTAAACAAATACTCACCTGCTATCATATCAACTCTATAAGGGTCAGAGAGGTCAATTAAATCTAACAATGATGGGTGTTCTTAACTTCCAAAAGGAATTGGGGACTGCATAAACATCTCCTTGTCTCACTGGTGAGACAGCTGACAATCTCCTAAGAACAGACTATCCAAGGCCAAAAGGAATTCTGAGCTCCAAGAGTAATCGTAAGGTATTCTTACACACATTACCCATGGCTATTAAAAAGGCTTAACCTCTACCTTCATCAAAGGTTCCTATATTCTCCAACATCCACAATCAGCTAAGGCTAATCCTAAATTGTTTCCTGATGAGTACTTTGATTCTGGTTCAAACACTCCTGTAGGCCAAGGAAGGTGTCAGTGGCCTTGTGCCCTGTATAAACATAAGTTGCAATGTTACTAAGGGAATGTTAATACGAACTTCGTGGAGTCCCCAAATCAACAATGGAATTAGAGCATCCTATGACTTAACCCTTTCAAGAAATCCAACTGAGGAAATTAACCTCAAGTAAAGATCATCTAATGCACTGGTTCTCAAACTAGATTACCCTCTGGAATCACTTTTACAAAATATTGATGCTGAGGCCCACCACCAGAGATTCTGACCTAACTGATCCGGGACGCAGCCTGGGCATGGATATTTTTTAAAGTGCCTCAGTAATTCTCATATGTATCAAAGTATGAAAATAATCAGTGCTTTATCAGAAATTATCCACCTATTCCATTTTTCAAGTGAAAGCTGCATTGCAGGCAAACTTGAACCACTTAACTGCACTTTGTGAAAGTGCTGCACCCTAGATGTTTGTGGAGTAGACACCAAAAAATTGCCCACAGAAAGAGTTCTGCATCTTCTTGAAAACCTTTGTTGATGGCATTATATATTTTTTGATTAATGCTCCCTGTCTAAAGATCTGTATAATTTCCTTTAATTAAAAAAAATGGATTTAGAAAAGAATATGCAAATCCTTAGAAACCTGATAAGTTTCCTGTCCTTGGGGGAAAAGAAATAAGTGCCTGATCCTGTTTCTTTAATAACTCTGAGTACTAGACTTATTAGAGCTGAATGAACAGCTAATTAGAATATATGTTCCATAGCTATATTTGATTTTCCTTCTGTCTATGCAAGTTTTGATGACCTCTTCCTTCTTTCTTTTTTTTTTTTTTTTCTTCCTTTTTTAAGGAGCATGGTATAGAAGTACCTTTTTTGAAACTTGCTTCAAAGCCATTCTGGGAACAGACAACAGCAGAAATTACAAGTCCATGAAGGCTAACTTTTAGATTCCAGAATCTCTTGGGTGTCTTTCCACTTAGTTCCTCACACTTCCCACTTTTCTTGGATGTTTCTGTTCTTGAAGAGCTGCACAAAAACCAAGTATCCTACATGCTAAATTATATTCAAACAATACTAGAGGAACCTAACTGTAAGGATTTTGGAAACAGAATAATCACTTTTTAGTTTCTCTGTATGGAGATTTAATGCATGAAGATTCATTAGACTGAAGCATGCCTAGACCTCATAAACTCCAAGTATATTCTCCAGCATGGTGGTGCTGCCCTTCCCCTAAAACCTCTATTTTTTCCCCCAACCTGCTACTCTTGGAAAGTAACTTCCACCTTCTTCCTTTGCACTCTCTTCCATATGGCTGGAATTAATGAACCTGCAAGCTGGGGGCAATGTCACTCCACAGCTGTCTTTTCAAGCAATTATTTAGAGAAGTAGAAGGAAGTCATTAACAATCCTGGGAGTCAGCCACAGACAGTTCTGCCACACAAAACACTCAGATAGGGCTTTGGGCCAAAAGGTCACTTTTTTATTGAGGGGTTGGGGTAACAAAGTGGTAGAGAAAGGAACATAAGGAAGCAGGTATAGGTTGTCACTGCGTGTGTGTGTGTGTGTGTGTGTGTGTGTGTGTGTGTGTGTGTGTGTGTGTATTTGGCATCTTCAGCCAGAGCAGCCATCAATTTCTGCTGTGCAAAACAGAAAAAATCTAGCTGAACCAATTAGGAATTCATTCAGGAACGACGGCAAGTAAGAGGGAAGGAATGCCAGGGAAAATAATGACTCTCTGAAAAGTCTGCCTTTTAATGCCAAAATAGCTGCCTAAAACAGTGGTGAAAGTTCCACCTCTGTCCCAGGAGGCTAGGGAAGACTATAAGATGGTGCCAAATGTTGTAACAGTAGTTGCTACAATTAATGTTAGTGAAATCTATTCAGGAGTATGCCTGACTAGTAAAAACCAAAACATTTTAAACAAAGTGGCAGATAACTCTTGCTATGTCTATCCAGTCACCACACCAACACGGATCTCACCTACTCTAAATTTTCTTGAATGCTTTAGAGTTTCTCTTGAATAAAACTAGGCTGTCTTTCTGTGAGGAAAAAAAAAAAAGAGCTTTTAGCTTTTCCTTGTTTATTAATAAAGACAAGTAACTAGACTCATCTTTCTTCTCCCTCCTCTGGAAACAGACCACATGCAGACATTTTGAGAAACCAAACTTTGGGCCTGGTAATCTGATTTTAAAAAATGTTCAGGGGCAAGTCAGTATCTTCGTGAGCTCCAAAATCTTGGAAAATCATCAGAGATGGAAGTCCTGTGATTTAATTGCCATTCCCTGGCTCAAACATGGAAAGCCAGAAGGAGCCGAATTCAAATTTTACTAAGATTAGAGGCAATGTCCTTAATTTCAGAGTCTCTGTTTCTTCATCTGTAAAATGATATCAAACCTCATCTGATAGGCTTATGTTATTCAAACTTTTTAAAGCACAACATAAAAATATTTTACTGTCAGGAATGATGCACAAGCATGCATGCACATGCACACCCATCTCTACACACATATATCTGAAACAAAAGGTTTTTGAAAAAATACTCATTCTATGATATATTCTGATATTACCCATTTGATTTCACTTTTTTAAAAATGCTGGTTTTAAAAATGCTGTTTTAAAAACCACTTTTTAAGAAATTGACAAGTTAAGAAATGCTGTTTTTAAGACCACTGTAATAGGGTATCTTGTGGAATAATCTATTTAGATGTGATCCACTAGCAAAGAGCCCAGCACACAGTAGGGTTGTAACAAATGAGGGTTCTCTGTTCATACAATACCATCCTTTCAGAGGAACAGACAGGAAACATGCTTCTGTTTATCAGGGCAGCGCAGATAATATGCCACACCATTTCATCCTCTGACAGTGAAAAGTCACTGCAGTGGTTTAGGCCATCAGACGGCCACTGAGTTATACCTGTGGCTGCTGGCACTTTGCTCTACAGAAGAATCTTTGTTTATGTACTGTTATTCATTTCAGTTTTGTGGAGGGGATTTTAATATTTCTGATTCTCAAAAGTTACTTATTACCATTTAAAACAAAACAACAAAAACAACAAACCTGCTGAATGTCCATTTGGCATGAGAAAGAGCCTATCACACGGAACAATTTTATAAAAAGTATACCCTTAAATCCAAGACTCTTTACATAACCTACACTGAAATTAACTGCAATGATGAACTCTCATCCAGCTAAGTAAGGCCGTAAGTCTAGAGATAAAAAGGAAAGTATGTCTTTGGAAAACCCTCAAAAGTTGAGAGAAAAAAAAAATGTTTAGGTTTCTCTGCATGCTACCATTCCATAATAACTTTAACTGAAGTATTTAAAATATTTTAAATAATAAAAATTCTTATTTTCTTTAATGATCATTTATTTATTTATTTCATGGTCATTTTAAGGAGGCCTTCTGGGACCACACTTACTAAAATAGCTCCCTACTCCATTTTCTTCCTTTTTTTTTTTCTTTCTCACTATTTATTGCCACCACTCTCCCTCACTAGAATTTAAGCATCATGAGGGCACAGACCTCTTGTGTGTGTTTGTTTACCGCTGTATCCCTAGCACTCACAACAGTGCCTAGCACAGAGGAGGAATACAAGAGACATATGTGAAATTAATAAATGAGTGAATTAAAAGAGTAAAATGTTGATCAATACCAACAAGATGCGGGCCCTCTCCCTCCTCACCTCCTGGTTGTGAGAGAATCACAGAAAGACAAGCACTATTCCCAGAGGATCGGCTGCACAACAAGTACTGCCTCCCAGTATCTGTTCCTTCCTCTGCATTTACAAGCAACAACTCCCCAGCTCCCCTTGGCACTGTTCTGGGAACTGGCTGCTCTTTCAGCCTTCACTAAAAGAGAGAGATGTGAAATCAAAACGTGTCTTCCTAATGCCACTCCTTGAAAGCCTATCCAAGGTTAGAAGCCCTTCAGCCAAGGTAAAACGCTCCTCACACCCCAAAGAAAAAACAGCAGCTAATCAATCCCAAGTAGGAAAAGACAAAAGGAAAAGAGGCAAAAGCAAATCAAAACCGTCTGAACTGATATGCTCTAACATAACTGAAGACAGCTTCGTCTATCCCCTTCTCCTCTTCTTCAAAGAGACAGGTGGACCTTGAGAAAGAGGCTCTCCTCTAGCTGGGTACTCCAAGTTGTAAGAGGAAAGATCATGACAAAATTTTAGATTTTTCCAAATGGGAGCTGACTACTGATTTCCCACAGGGATTTCATTTACCTATCTAATTGAGTAGCTCCAAAACTGTTAAAGGGCCACATAATCTTTTCTGCAGAGACAGCTTGACCAAGCAGGCAGGGAAATTTTACTAGAATCCAGGCTTTCCTTGTTTCTAATCTTGTGTAGCTGGGACTTGATGTCATTTGGGAAGTTTGATGACTACTCACACTGGAAAACATGTTCAAGTGTCTGAGGGTACTAGTTAAAGGTGGGAGGGGGCTGTCATAGAGCATAATAAAAGCAAATCACCTGGTAAAGAGATGAATGCATAAGTCCAGGCAGAGATTTTGAAGTAGAAACACATTACTGACTAAAGAAATCATTTCAGATGACTTATACTACAAATTGGCTTTAAGAGAGATCTCAGTCTGCACATGTATTCCCTGCTGAATGGTGATACCTATTCAAATGATCAAAAACAGTCCATTCTTAAATTCAAGATAAATCCCAGACCTCAGAAACAGGGAAAGAAAAAAGAAATGGTTCAAAATCAGAGAGGCAGCAAATGTTACTCTCAGGACCAATCTCTCTGATATGCCTCAAGCTTGCTAACAGCATTTTTATGCCACTAGCACACTACTTTCCTTTTCCCTCATTTTGGTTCACAGGAAGTCATTCCCTAATAGCCATGGATTATCCAAATGGAGAAAAGAAGGAAAAGCCAAAGCACTCTGCTATCTCTCCTGCTTGGAAAAGACTCGAGAGTCTGGAAAGATGCTACAAAAATCAGTGTGAGCACAACAAACAGCCATGGCCAAGATAACTGAAACCCAGTGAGAAATCTGCCAGCTGGGTACCACTCTGTGACTAGAGAACAAATATCTATTCAAATGGCCAGTTTCCAGCTCAGCACAAACCATGTGGTTACAAGGACCAGAGTAGAAATCCCTCCTAAAATCATCATGGAATTGATCCCTTATGAACTGACTTCTAACAGTCCCAGTATAAAATCATTTCTCCTGCTAAAATGAATGTTCTAATCCCCAATGGATGACAAACATGTCAGACAGATTCTCAATGAGACAAAGGACGGAGCTTCAAGGCATAGCAGGTTCAGCAATGTCAAGTGGGATAGGTGAAGCAAAAAAAGATGAGCAGCACCTTCTGAGAGGGTCAAAGGGATTACCTAGCACATGTGGCAGTGCTAGGCATGCCAAGGGAGTATCTCATCATGCTGACCATGAATTTGGATGTGGAGAGGAGGTAAGGCCCAGGGGTGGGCAAACAACTTTAAACCATGCTGATACATACAAACCCTTATGACTGGAATTTTTTAACTAAGCTAAACATACTTAGAGTCCATTTAAATCATTCTTAGTAACTTGACAAAGCCTTTCAGAAAAGGAAATTACTCTTGTAGGCACCAAGAACGAAAGCTAAAATATAGCTGACCCAAACCAGCTGTCAAAAGACGTGGCAACATAACACATCGTTCATTCCCAACAGAGGATGCTTTCAAAGAGTTACTTAGACTTGGTTGTGACATAAGGTGTGAATTCTTCTTTTTATTAATGGCAGACTTTCCTTATTAGCTTTTCCTAAAATCAAGAGGAAAATTATCTTTAAGTCCCTGGGTGTGTACCAAGCAAAGAGCCTGGGAATATAACCTGGGAACCTGCATAACCTGGGAACCTGCTGGAGGAAATGTCTCTCTGGGTTTGAAAACAAAGCAAAAAACTGAGAACTGACTGTAGCTACAAATAAATGCCCTATGGCCTAAAATTCATCTTCCTCTGTTAGGGACCATGTAAAACCACCAGGATTTAAAGTAATACAATGCAAGGTTCTAAAACCTGGCCTTCATTTCAGACCTACTCTACCTGACCCACAGAGAGAACATCGAGGAGCTGGTATTTTTAACAAGCTCCCCCAGGTTATTTCAAAGGTTTAGAAACACTGAGTTAATCTCCCTGCCTCCATTTACAGATAGGGAATTAATGAGTCTTTCTGCGCTAGAAAGCCCAGGTTCAGTGTCTAACATAGAGTACATGCTTTCAGGCCAGGGTTTGGTAACCTGAGAATGACTGACCCAAAGGGCACTTATTCCAGCAGCCGCACATGGCTGGCCAGCGTAAGGCAGCCAATTCTCAGGCCACAGGCAGCTTCCCCTCCAGAGCTTGGTGTGTGGCCTTTGAAACAAGTGGGAAGGGAAGGAGAGAAAAATAAACAAACAAAACCCAGCACTGCAGTCTACACTGAGGTTAGATTAAAAGTAATGTGGTGAAGCACCTCCGAGAGACTGGGAATACTCTAAAAGAAATGCCTGTCAATTCTGCACAGTGTAATTAGCTAGCAAAACTAAACAAACAATTATTCTAGTCCTCTGCCAATAGGCCAGTGAGGGTAGGGCAGAAGAAGAGAGTTCTCCTTAGGAGAGCTGGTCTCTGGGGCTGATGCCAAGACCAAGCTATGATTCACAATACCTGCAGCCTCCAGGTGTTGCCTGTGGGTGCTTCCAGCCCACCCGCAACAGCTAACTAAGCCTACTGCTATTGCTGCTTTGTGCTCCTGGCTAGTGCCAGTACCCACACACACATCCTCTCTCTCCAAAGAGGCACTGTCATTATTCCTAAAGCTGGTGGTAGCAAATAGATATATTATCTATAGAAAGAATTTGTTTTAATACTATTTTTTATTTTAAAAAATAAAAATAATAACACCATTTTACAACTCTGGAAGTAATACTGAGAGAATACAATGACAACGGATAGCCTTCATCTGAGCTATGAAGAAAAAGTCATGAATTTAAAGAAAGAAAAGTATACTTTAATTACAGAACTAATATGATGGAAATAGAAAGAGCTAAACGGTGGAGCGGGGGGATGGATTCAAAACTCAGATTCTAGCTTTAGGCTTTAACACTGTGAAATTAAGCTATTTATGTAACCCTGCTAGATCTCAGTTTTTCTCTTTGTAAGATGGAGAATAGGAGATAGAGTAGGGGAAAATGATCAAGTCTTTTTATCTCTAGAAATATAATTCTAATTATTTCAGGTATAACTCTTTAAATGTAGTTGAAATCAGTATCTGAATCAACCTAATAAAAACCCTATTGACGCCAATTAAAAATAGAAAGAGACTATCCGTGGTTGTTTTGGTCTGATTTGTTTGTTTTCAAAAGGATTCAGAAAAGCAATGAGGTGAGGGTGGAAATCACGAGAGCCACTAATGATGTCATTTAACTTCATCAATGACACTCACCAATGACCATTTGTCTTGAGATTCTATTTTCACGCTTTTACCACAACATCCTAATGCAAACCTTCCTTTCAGGCTCCAGTATACAGCTACATCCACTTCTAGCTCTATAAATAACAACAGCCAGGCACACAGTGACCAGCCAGCCACCTGTAAAATTAGCATTCAATGGTCTGATCAGGTTCTTTCCCACCCCCTCCTCCTCTGACCCGGGCCAAAAATCCAGATGATTCCCTTAGACCAGAGTTGCATCAAGTTTCCCAGGACATGTGGATTGAGAATAGCCCTATCACCAACACAGGACAGCCATTTCACTGTGCATCACTCCAATGGGCTGTAACAGAAGTGATCAAAATTTTAACAAGCACCAACCTCTAATATTAATTTTATAACTTCTGGGCCCTATGAAATTTATTATAAGCTCTAGTAGTTCCAAGAAATTAAACACAGGCTTATTCTTAATGTGCAAGTTATTTCATATTCAATTAAACTTTTAAAAATTAAATTTAACAATTACATCTAAAATGTGACATGGCTAAATATCAGTTGGAACTGAGAAGGAAAAAGACTTTCAGATCATGGGTAGCTACGACTAGTACCCATTAACACAATGTATTTCCAGTTTTATTTGTTGCATTTATATTTTAAATATAAAAGATTTCTTGCCCAAGTTGGAAAATATAAAACAACAGCATTTTTTGTAAAACTTCTCAGAAACAAGCACTCTCTGTCCTTGCTAATGCATGGGTACTTGATATAAAAGCTCATCATTCAGTCAACAAACATGGATTTACTGAGCAGACACCATGTGTCAGGCCCACTGGTAAATTCTGGGGGTCTCATGATGAATAGAAAATGTCCCTAAAAAGTCTACTAGTATTCACATACACTGAATACAGACAACTATGTGTAGTATTTTATTTTATACATGAATAAACAGAGACTTAAAGAGAGAAAATGTAAAAATGGCAGTCATTTTTTAAAGTTTAGCCTATCGCTATCCCATAGACCCTGGCTACACCTTATCCCAAATATACACACATATAAGCTTGTTTAGGTAAGTACAAATTTCCATCCAAATCAAGAAGAAAAGAGGATGGTCAGTGAATGCTTATTATCGATGGTGGTGACAAGCCCCTCAGTCATACTCACTGGCCCATTGTTGAGTGGGAATACATACTATTCCTAAGGGCCCATAAACCCATCAAGCCTGTCCCAAGAAATAACTAGAAAGCAAGCTGGACTTGTTCACAGCATTACTTTTATAACAACTCAAATCATCCCTTTCTCTTCGCTTATCGTTCTTTAAGATCAGGCTAAATAATTCCTGTCAATGCCCTTACAGCCCAAAGTCATATCACTGGTACCAACAAGGTAACAACACTGTCTCTGAATCCAAAGTTCTACATCCCCAATACATGTGAGAACAGTGAGTCCCAAACCTGACCACGTTACGACCACTTGAGAAGCTTTAAAAAAGCCTGAATCCTACCCCACGGAGATTCTGATTTAATTGGTCTAAAGTAGTGACTTAGCATATGCAAAAGTCCCCACATGATTCTAATGTAAAGCCATGGTTGAGAATTACTGTATCAGACCAGTACTTCTCCAAGTGCGGTCTCTGGACCACAAGCATCAGCATCATCTGGGAACTTGTTAGAAATGAAATTTCTCAGGACCTAGGCTAAATGACTCAGAAAAGTTGGGCATGGAGTCTGGCTGATCTGTATCTTAACAAGCCTTGCAGGTGACCATTCCATACTGGTCAGCTCTCCCCACACCATCCAAAATCTTCTTCCTTTCATCAAAAATTACAAGAAGGTTTGGAAGCAATTACCCTGAAGTAGAAAATTTTCTCCAAAGTTATCTTATTAACAGAAAAAACAAAAATCATTTGAAAGTAATTAATATTCAATGAAATTCAACACTTACTGATCACCTATTAAATGCAAAGCACTCTGCTGGGAATCATTAAGGATTGAAATATGTCTTAGGCATCTAACCTCAAAGCCTTTTAAGTAGTGCCTATAGGACTTTATTCTAAAATCCAGCTTTCCCAGGAAAATGTTAAGGTCTACATAAAAGGGAAATATTCACAGAACTTGTTCAAGAAATGTTAACTGCTTCTAGCAGGACCTGGGAGCAACATCTTCGATCAAACTCAAGTATTTCCACTGACCTATAAAGTGTACAAATGTCTTTTAGAAAGACATGCAACAGGGTTTAAAATAAACACAACTATTCCAACAAGTGACTATTAACACCATATACGCACATACCAAAACACAACAAGAAAACTTAAGTATTTGGGACTAGAAACCTTTGAGTGACCAATTAGAAAATGGCATGGGACAAGGAGGAAGATCTTCCTCTTATTAAAATGTTAAGACAGCCTTACCTGCTTCACTTATAGACACACTGAGGGGGTCCCCTAGAAATGCCCGCCAGCTAACGTAAGATGACATGCACCTCTTAAGTTCCCTTTGGAGACTGTGCCTTTGTTATGCTTCCAGATACACTGGGTTCTTTAAATCACAGAAGGGCAAGTAAAGGCAAGGGGTGAGAGGGAGAGGTTACGATGCTTACTCAAACAACCACTTTCTTAGTTTATTTTTGGCCTCAGTGAAAAAGGCTCCATCATGAAGAGGAACGGGAGCTCACTCCTGAGGAAGCTGCTATCTCAGTCCCAGGAAGGGCTCATTAATGGTCAGTTAAGCTGGATGATTTCTTCCATAGGTCACACAACAGAGAAAAGGCTGTGCACACATGAGAACAGACAGCAGTGCAGAAGGGTACTACCAACAAAGACAACTCAGAGAACAGGCAGGAGGAGACACATATACAGACCTGCTATCTCAGTGTCCAGGCAAAACTGCCTGAGGAAACAGAGAAACTCCTGGATACTAACTCCCAGGTTTACAGAACAAGCAGGCAAGTTAGAACTGTAGCCAGGAATCATTCCACTATTGCATTCACGGCTTGTATATTTTTTTTAAAGAACAAAGGAGAATGAAATTTGAAAACACTCTTAGATGTTTCATGATACCCACCTTTTCTCTACCATACCCAGACTTTTCGGAATACCGTCAGTGACATGAGACTAAATATGCATTTTGGAAAACCTTGTCAAAATACTCTTCCTGAAACAGAGCCATCATAAGTTTCTCTAAGCCTTCTTATTACTGGTCTTAGTTGTATACTAGGAAAAGAAAACAATGAATCCCTCTCAGAAACCACAATCCACATAAATATTTGGAGAGAGATATCATGTGCTCATTTTCAAGCGTTAACTCCCCTAATGCAGACTGAACATTCCTAATGTGCATTTTTCCCCTTACCAAAAGATCAGGATGATTAGAAGCTATAATTGGGTCTGACTCCTCTGACATTAGGTACATAAGAACTGTAACCATGCCATAAACACACACACATACACACACACACACAACAGAAAATGAAGACCAGCTAAGTAAGCACTGTGAACTTACCTCAGAAGGCTGGAGATCATGATAGTAACTCAAGGACCAGATCCAGCTCTGGCTAGACCAGTAGAATCACACAGGGAACTTCACAGAGAGGGTGTTCTACCAAGGCCCAATCCCAAGCATCTATTATTTAAAAGCAGTGAAACCAGACCAGGGTTATTTCCCAGGGCGCAGAGTCAAAAAAGACAAGCTATCAGGAATAACATCCTGACACCTAGATTTAAAATATGACTTTCCTCCTAGCACCCAGAATAAATTAGTGGCAGCTCACCTGTTGTAGGTGGGAGACACAGGTGGCCAACCCTCCAATGCAGCTTTAACTCGTTCTTCTTCAAGACAAATAACTGCTTTGAAAGTTAAGCCCTAAGATGGGAGGATCCCCCAAAACAGATACCCGCTACCCTCACATCCAGCTTTAGCCACTCTGCTACTCTCATCTTGATGTACCAGTCAGACCAGGCTAATGTCAAGGAGGAGATTAAGGAATATAAGGAGGCCTGACTCACCAAGGCTTGGGTCTGAAGTGGCCCCTCAGCTGGGGAGAACCCATGCATTTCCTTGGCAGCATTAAAAAACCCACCCTAGAAGACAATATGATATCCATTAGGCTAAAGTGAGGCCAATGAGAGAAGCCTAAAAGCTGTGGTGACTGGGTTAGGCATCATTTCCTAGCCTCTGCTGAGAGCAGGATGTTGACAGAAAGCACACCCCAGGGAGGTACTGATGAAAACCATGACTGTCAAGGCAGCAGCAGCTCGCACAAGCAGATGTAGAATCCATCCTGTCATTAGCCAACAAGAAGATAATGCCCTGAAAAGGAACAGAGGGAAAGGTGGGGCAGAGTGGGAAAAAAAGCAAAAACACCACAGTGCAGTTTTTTTTATCACACAGCATCACAATTTATAGCTTCTAAGGATGCCATGTAACATTCTTCACAACATTACCCAACAAAAAACATACAAGAAATTATTTCCATGTGGGGATAATACGCTTAATGGTTTCTAATTATGTATTCTGTTTATTCTGCAAGTACTTATCTAGTAATTCATAATTTACCAGAACAAGTTTCTATTTGCACAGATTGCTAACAGATTTATATTCTGAAGAATTCACAACTAGCCTAGATTACTATGGAGAGATCAGGAGTTCCCAAGAGTTACCAGCTGCATCAGAATCACCTGGGGCATTAATTAAAAAAAAAAAAATTCCTGGACTTCATCTTAGACCTTCTGAACTAGAATTAGAATCTCCAGAGATGAAGACTGGCCCATGCACCATTATAAATCAACTCTACTGAAGAGTAATTTACTTAGAATATAATGTACCCTCCTAAGTATACAGTTTGATGAATCTAACATATGTGTAGAATGAACATAAATAACATCTCTATCACCATAAAAAGTTCCTTCATGTTTGGGCCCATAGATTTTTGCTAATATTTCCCATTTTCTTCATTTAAATAATAACATCAATTGCTTGTTGAAACTTTTTTATGAGATGGCTGCTTTAAATTTATTGGCAGAATTCCACTGATTCATCTCAGTGCTGGTGGCTATTCCCAATCATGTTGTGATTTTTCTTTAATCTTATGATTTTTATTTATGTCCTGGACATCTTCATTTAGCAGGCAGTACCCCTGTTGAAATGTAGCATGAGGGCCGGGTGGTTATGTAGATTATGCCAACAGTATTCTGGCAGAAATGGAACAATGAACCACCTAGTCTGTTGGGATGGGAGTTCAGCTTCCTGCCTGGCCCACTGACACCTTCCCAGGGAAAATGGGGCACATTTCCTTATTACCTCCAAGTGAGGGTGTGAGATCACACCCCAAAGTGTAAGCCCCACTGCCACCACTAGGGAGAAGCAGAGGTCTGACTAATGCTTAGTTGCTGCAGGGTAGGGGTGAGAAGCCCATCTTAAAGGTGGACCCTGTGGGTACTACCCTGGCACTGCCCAGGAGCACTGCCTAGTTCTGCCCAGAGATAAATGGAAGGTCAGCACACTGCTCAGGTGACACCACCCTGCAGGGGAACTGAAGTGCACTCCATGCCTCTAAGGGGCAGAGTGAAGATCCACTTCCTGCTTGGCACAGATGAAGCACAGAGGAGGGAGGTCTGTTTTGAGCCCACCTTTTCCCCAAGACTTAGGCTAGGGGAAACAAGCTTTCCTTAGAACTCTTTTGGTCTGTGCCTCCTGGTGATTCTGAGTTGGAAGTTTTCTGCAGTAACCAGTCCAAGACATACAGGCATCAATAAGCAAACCCAGGGGACTCATACCACGTCGTTACTCAAGTCCCCAAGTCATAAGCAGCCAGCTCTTCTTTCTACCTTTCAGAGACTTCATGTGCTTCTTGGCTGTGTTATAGTCAAGATTTTAGTGCAAAGGGGGTAACCTAAGAAAAATGGGGCTACTCCATCTTCGCGGAACTGGAAATCATTGGTCTGATTTTAAAACACTGTCCAGATGATTCTGATGCACCAACAGGTTCAGGAACTGTCATCCTGTTAGAACACAGAACTAGGGCAACACAGAAAAATTTGACCAACTGTAGGAATCAATCAGGCAACTCCCCAGTTATAGTTAATACCTACTAAGGCATGCTATATACCAGGCAACTTTACTAAGCATTGTATTTGCATTAGCTCATTTAATCCTTTAACAGCTTTTATGTGGGTATTACTTTAAGCATCATTTCCCATATAAGGGAAGACACACTGAGTTTAAGTAAATTGCCCAAGGTCAAAACCAGTCTGTTGGGCTCTCAGAGCCCACAGCCTTACATACTTTACTCTCACACACACACACAATGCAAGGCTTATAAAGTCTACTTTTATGTCTGTATTTTAAAATTTTAGTCAAACACACTAACATATTATCCTACAGTAATAAATAAAGTCAAGGAATCAAGGAGGATTTGCCCTGGGCTATAAATTCAGGCACTCACTACTAGCATTCTCTCTGGGTTGAGTGGTGTAAATTATTTAGTTGTAACCCTTTAGTTTGGCTTGTCATAATCTGATTCCAGCCTATATTTTCTAAGTTAATTGCCACCTTAAGACTACAAGTTCCCTGACAGGAAGGCCCTTATACTTTTGTCAGACTGTATAGTTGTTCATAACCAACTCAGAAAACATTTATTGAAGGAGTAAGAGAAGGAATGAATCCAAAAGCAGAAAAACCACAGAGTAATAACTCGGATGTAGGGCAGCCAAAATACCACTGGACTAACATGAATATCTAAATCAAACCTGGATCTGACTTAACTAGCTGTGTACACTTCAGGCTCTGTAGGCCTCACTCATCCTCAGTTGTGAACAAGATCACAATTTTGGATGCAGTCCAGTTTCCTGTGCCAAACGAAAGGGAGGGGGGCCTTGGGGTCCCCAATTCTCTCTCTTTCCAGGAAAATATCAAGGTCACATGGCACACAGGTATGAGGTAGAACTGAAAAAAAAAATTCCAACTTCTAGATTAGACTCCCAGCTCCTATTCTTCCCAAGACACCACTGCCCTTTGCCCTGGTGATCTGTCTTGTCTATTTAGCAAATTCTCTGCTGTCCTCCAAACCCACCTTGACTATGGAGTCTCCTATACACCTTCACTCACTGCCCAGCTTCGTGCTTCCAGCACTCCTTGTCCCCCTTCTATTGCTGCATGGAGACCATCTACTTAGCTAAGATTGTCCACACTAGACTGAGGCCTCCCTGATAGCAGACATGCAGCTTATTCACTTCCACATCACCAATGCTCAGCACAGCACCTGGGACCCGGCGGCACTCAATGCATGATTCTGACTGTGTCTTAAAGCCAAGTACTTTTCCCTTTGGAATCCCAAATCTATATTCTTACTACTCTCCTTTTCAGGTAACTGCTAATTCAAAAATTACTCTTAAAAAGAGGCCATACAACAGAAAGGCAAATAAATTATCAAAGAAAAACTCATAGGTACATGTAGAAAGATCTCTGGAAGCTTTAGTGGATTTTAGGTGAGGGAGAGAGTTTACACATTCACATACCCAGAAGCCACAAGTGCACTGTGGTCAGGGTGACTGCCTCCATGTTTCTGAGCCCTCCCCAACAGCTAGCTCTCCAAACACAGAACATGTATCTCCTAGGACTGAGGGATCAGCAGGCAAAAACTTTTCCTTCCAGTGATCTACTTTAAAACCAACTGGCCATTAGCTTCTTCAAGTAGCAACCTATTTCTGCTTTATGTGAAATCATTTTTCTGAAATACAATTAATTGGTATTCGTGAACAGATCAGTTTTACATTTATGCCCTAACTTTAAATAGTGCCATTAAGTCCTTCTGAGTGCAGCTGAGCTCAAAAACAGAAAAAGTAGAATAAAGTTATTATGCAAAGTAATCAGAGACAAGCAGTTGGCCTAGATGGAAAAATGTCAGCTTTCTGTTCTCTAGCAGGTCTTTAGAAGTCCTTGCTTTATAAGGCAGACTCTCTGAAATTCACAACAGTCTTCTATGTAGCATTCTGCAAAGCTTGTCTTAGGGGAGTAGGACAACTGCCTCTAATGCCATGAAGCTCAGCCTACACTCTACACACCATGTAGTTCGGGTTCAAGAGTCTAGTTGGCTCAAGACAAACTACTGGCCTCCATGACGTTGGAGCCAAGAGGCTGGTACCTCAAAACATGCGTCGGGCAGCCAAGAATGCACCCACAGGGGTTCTTCCACCAAACTTTCTGGAAATTCCTGCAAACTCAAGGCTGAGAATAGTGTCATAGGTGTAATAAACTTCAAATAAACCTTTCATACAAAAATAGTCACACACATATACCATCACAGGACTTGGCTAAATGTCAGCTGAATGACAACAACACCCACACAAAGTTCTAAGGTCTTCACTTATAATGTAAAAGTGCACAAGATGCTTGGCTACATTAACAGAATCACCTGACCTAAAATGGATCAAACTAATATCTGAAAAATCAACCAAAAAAAGATTTTAAAAAACCACAGCCTCTCAATAAGAGATGACCAGTATATTGCTTATGATATGCTCTGACATGTTAACAGTCCCAAATGAGAACTAGTTTCCTAACCTTATCATTTCACTAAACCAGCCATTCGGAAGGAGATGCCACCATACCAAGCAGATTCCCGTTTATGCTCTTGAATTTCACATTCATACCCACTTGATCATCAACCACAAATAACTATTTTTATGATGATGAAAGCAACTGGTAAGCACTGAAATACTTGCTACATGTTAGCACTGTCCTGAAGGTTTAACTCTTCATGACAGCCCTACGAAGGAATGACTACAATCATCTCCATTTCTGAGGTACAATTCATTTGGGCCCTCCTAAATTTCTTTGTATTTTTTGCTTTGGTCATATCCCTTATTTATTCTCAATAATCAACTATACTCTGTGGGTTAAGAGAGAGGAGCACGAAGGACTAAGCAATGCATCATTAATTCCCAGAAAATAGAGAAGGTAGCCAACTCCCAGGAAAGGAAAAGAGGAACAGCAGATACAAAGGCAAACATATCATAACCTGACGAAAAATTAGGTCACCACGTTGAAGAGCCAGCTATTTCCAGTTAAATGCGGAATGGTGCATTTCCATAGCCATTAACTTCAGGGGGATTGCAGCTAATCTCACTGAATTTATAAATTAACCCACTCTATGAACATTACATAAATTGCCCCTCAAGCTCCCACTTCCTGGACAGCAGTCAATACTTGGAAGGCAGTCAACTTCTTTCTCCCCACGGAGCAAGCAAAGAAATCCCAGTGATGCTGTGTACACACTAAGAAATATTCACTAAACTTATCTACTTGCGATTTTATCTCCCACCTAATTACAGCTGAAATAACAGAATATGATTTACGCTCTTTGTTCAAGTGTGACATTTTTAATAGATTATTCAATATTGGTTTATCCAGCTATGTCAGACTGACAGCAGCACTTAATGTTAATCGGGGGGATGCCTATGTATCAATTTTAAGCTTCATACATTTCAATAAAATTATCAGACTTACAAGACACCATCAATATGTTTTGATCTGTGTCAAGAGACTTAGGATATTTGTTCATTTTTCCTTCATGTTCTGCTTCACTGCACAAGATGCGGGAAGGCGAATAAGTGAACACATGTATCCAGACTCTGCCTCACATTTCATGGTCTGGACAGACCAAGGCCCAGTCATATGGAAGGCCTGCCCTTTATCCAGAGATGATTCCATCAGGTCACACTTCCCTGCCCTCCTTGGAGGCTATCTAAAACCTAAGCCCTTCCTTGCAGGAACCTGTCTTCTCTTGCCACCTCATTTACCTCATCCTCAGATTTCTTCCTCTAGGACCCATTCACCCCCAGCTCCCCTATTTCCTAATCAAATAAACCTTGTTTCTAAGCCTCTGTGCAACAGCACACAACTTTTTCTATGGTGCAACTCACATTGATCACTCCCTCCATTTCCACTAGTAACTGAAGGCTGGTTCTTTCATACAAGAACTCAGTTAACCCCCAAGCCTTTCTGCTTGTCCTACGCCTTGCAGCTGCAGAGCAGGTGGCATTGAGCATGTCTTAGCTCTGCAAGCCTATAACTAGACTGTTAATTCATTAATCTCATGCACAAAGAAATGTAAGCTCAGAGAATGGACTACTAGGGTTTAACTAAGCAGATAAGTTTGTTCTCTGTGTCCGTTTCATTACCTACAATCCGGAAATGTGCTCCACTGGGTCACTATAAAATCACCTGAGGTAATTTAATTAAGTGAAGTGTTTAGCAAAATACCTAGCATATGGCAAGAGCTAAATATTTTTTAAATTATGTTATTTTCCTTTCAGTTTATATAACTTAGCATGAGAGGAAGAGTGGGCAAGTGGCTTGGATGTGGTCAAACAGCTGCTTGGGGTCAAGGCCATAACTGAAACTACTAATTCTATTAAATCCCATCACATCAGTCACTTGTAGACAAACCAAAGATTTACCAGATAATCGCCACTGACACAGCAATATACCAAATACTGCATAAGGTCCTGTGGGAGACAAAGAGGATGAAAATATGGCACTTACACAGATGAAAATAAAGTCTGGTGGGAAAGACTGTCACAGGTAATTACAATGCAATTGGTCAGGCACAATGATGACAATAGTTTCAAAGTAGGGCACAGAAGAAGCAATGACTAACTTGCCATAGGGGAGGGCCTGAGAAAGTTTCACAAAGTGACTTTTAAATTGGTTTTTTAAGATGTGAATCCAAAAGAATATCAGGCAACAAACACAATGTGTGCCTCAAAGTAGGTAGAGCCCCTAATGATGTGAAATGTTGACCTTACTAAACAGCTTACTGGCTAAGGTCTTAGAGGGAATGCAACTGCTGGAGGAAGCTAATGAAGACATCCATAAGCCATGATAAAAAGATTGGCCCGGCTACTACACGTACAATGAAATGATCGTTCCCTCCCTGGGTTCTATTTCTTCAGGACAGACAGAAGAGAAACAGCAAACAACCCTCATTTTGGTTCTTGACAGTGTTGTATGCCTGAGGCCTCAGTATGGAAGGGTCCATGGGGAAGGAAGATGATTTAAACCACAGCCCAACTACTGTAGTAAGTGCAGTACAGAAGGATCTATGGATTCTCTCTCCATCCCATCCCTCAAACCCCACTGCCTACATACATACACAACTGTTTCAGCACTATGATCAACAGGCAACTCCCTGACCTAGTCTTCAATTCTCTTTCAAGTATCAAGTAGTAGGGGTAATAGTGAATTATTGCTTCAAGCACTTTTCCAGGTATGCTGCTCCAATGGCAGAAGAAACATTTGGGGGAAACACATCTAGAGCAATACCATCAGACTTTATGGGAGACTATCATATCACCCCAACCCTTATCTGAGTATAAGAAGTATAGTACCAGTTAAGCATTTGAGTTCAGGCTTTCTAAGATTAAACTTACCTCTCACTATTTAAGCCCTGGAGCCTGAAAAGGATGTCCTGGGTGTCTAATCTAATGAGAGGCACCAACCTGCGATAGCCAAAGTGAGCTGTGGACAAAGCTCAGAGGTATGACTGAAATCTACCTACCCAGGGACATCTTAAGGCAGCCAGAAGATCAAACCTCCCCCCCACACACACACACACACACAAAACGAATTTGGATTAATTTCTTAATAATCTAGCTGCTTACGCAAAAAGAGTATGGTGATTCCTAAAACAAAGAGAACATAGATTTATCTTATGATCTGATAATTCCACTTCTGAGTACACACTGGAAAGAATTAAAAGAGGGATCTTGAAGAGTAACTTCCACACCCATCTTCAAAGCAACATTACTCACAACAGCTAAAAGAAAACATCCCAATTGTCCATAAATGGATGAAATGTGGCATATACTTACAATGAAATATTATCCAGCTTTAAAAAAGGAAAATCTGACATATGCTATAACATAGGCGAAGCTTTAAGACACTAAGTGAAATAGTCACCAAAGACAAATACTATATGATTCCACTTACATGAGGTACCCAGAATAGTCAATTTCATAGACAGAAAATAGGTGGTTAACAAGCTGGGGGAAGGGAAAAATGAAAGTTTTTTTAATTGAATACATAGTTTCAGCTTTACATTCTGGAGATCGGCTGTACAACAATATGAATGTACTTAACACTACTTAAGTACACATTTTAAAATGGCATAAGATATTTTATACTAGGTATATTTTACCACAACTAAGGAGGGGGGCAGAATTAGGTGTTTGGATCGTATACATACAACCTAAAACTTCTGAAACTAAATTAAAGTGCTTCTCATATGATAAGAACTATGGTGGAGGGATTAAAAGGAGGTGAGGGAAAGGTGTAAAGAAAAAAACAACATAACCACCAACAAGATTCTGGCCTAAGCAGAAGCCAAAAAAATATGCAACAATCACAAGATACAACTAAATTTCTAAACTATCAAGGAGGTCCTTCTATCCCCTCCAGATTCCTCTGGAGAGTTCTTAAAATCCTCAGTCATTATTAATATACTCATATGGGCAGCCTAGAAAGAGGAGCAGGGAGATCTCTTTGAGTCTGGGCCATAAGACTATGTAGGACAACGAATCCATCATTTTTCCTGGGCCTAGTCCCTCGGGCCCAAATGTTACTAACTGCCCTTAAAGTCTCAACCTTAGGGCCAAAGCTGCTTCTTCATTCTTCAAGCTTAAATTTACAGGGCTATCTGTTCTTCTGGAGCCCAAAGTCAAGAACTCATTAGTTTCCTAACACTGGCTTCCCACAACCACATCTCATGCGAGCAACACACTCACTACTAATGTGAATGGGGTTTGGCTGATAAGTAAAGTGCATTCCTTTGCATGCTAAAGTCATATGAGTTTTGCATGTGTCAAAGTGCTTACCTCAGAAGAGAGATGTAACCGAGCTAGAATGCCAAGTACCATTTCTTTTTATATGCTCCTTCTCACACATTCATCACTTTTATACTTTAATTCAGTACTTTAAAACCAGATGTCAGCCAGGCAAAATGTCCTCAATCCCAGTTGACTCTAAGAAGTCCTGAGAAAAGACCCACAACCAGTCAGCTCAGCCTTGCACCTCACCTCACCATTCATTACAGTAGGAGCTCCCTTGAGAGTTGTGTTGTTTTGTTTTGTTTTGTTTTGTTTTGTTTTAAAGCAAGCTCTCTAGAATAAAAGCTGCACCTCTGAAAGGCATTCATAATTCCAGAAGCACAGCTGGGCCTCTAGTGCTCATCCCAGCTAGCAAGGGCCCATGTTACATAAATCATGTTCCTGCCACTTAAAGGCACTTCAGGAAATTACTGGTCAGTGCTGGCCAGGCCTAAATTACTCAGAGAATTCTCAAAAACCATCTTTTATGCTAGTAATATCAGCAAGAATAGAAGGAAATCCATAGCCTTGAGTGACTGGCCTTCTTATCAGGCCACCAATTGGGTGGCCACAAGCAAGTATTCAGCCTTGGTGCTGTAGCTTCAGCAGTTAAGAAACAAGTGAGACCAGTTTTTATCCAACTCCAAAGGCTTTAAAAGTCTGAATGAGAATACAGTCTGCTTTGAAGTCTTAACAAAATCCTGTATGCTCACTGAGTACCTACTATGTCCAAGGTACCATACCAGGTGTTAAAACAAAAATCTCAGACTGGTAGAACCCAGCACAAATTAAGGCAGGAACGTAAATACTTTTATAGCAAAGGAGAACATGAACTATGTACCAAGGGGGAAATAAATAATAATGTTGATAAACAGAAGCTGCACAATGCTAAGCACTGTTCAAAGTGCAGCACACACACTAACTCATTTAAGACTCACCATGACCTATGAGGTAGGTATTCCTATTATCTCTAATTTACAGATAAGGAAATGAAGATACAGAAAAGCAAAGTAATCTACCCAAAATCAAAAGCCTTCTAAGTGGTATAAAAACCCAGAATATCAGTCTTATATATAATATAAATATGTATAACATATCATAATATAAAAGTCTGATCTATAATGAAAAGAGCTGATGGCCAGTAAAAATGTAATAGATGGAGACATCTGAAATTCAGGACCTAAAAGGATATGTAGTTATTATTATACTATTTTATATGATAGATTCAAGTAGATATAACCAAGGATGACATACATACCTGTTCTTACAAGATGAGTCGCTTGTAAAAAGATGTAAATTATTCTCACACTGGCCACTGCAGTCCTGGCTTCTACCCCCCACAGTATGCACTTGAGAGGAGAATGAGACCCCAAGACCTAAAGGGGTTCCACCCAATCATCCTTGATGCATCGCTGACATTGCCTCTCAGTCCCTCAGGCATTTTCCTCTAGGCTCCTCGGCACAGTGGAGGCATCACCCCAATGAACTACTCAACTGTGCTGAGGCAATTAAAGCACCCTGATGAAGATTCACTCTAAATATTTTTAAGCCGCCTAATTAAAAGGTGAGTCAAGTATAAGTCTGCATTATTATTTTTAAGTTCATCCTTTGCAGTCACTCATTTAGAAGTGTGAAAATAAAACATGTTTTACTTCTCACTTCCCATATTTCCACTGGATTAACAGGCTTGTCTCCCTTTACGATGAAAGCACATGGCAGTATGGGTTCTATATTTTGACTGCACACAAACAAGAAAGTATTTCTAACACAATGATGAGTGTTTCTGAGACACGTGTGAGTAATAGCAAGCAACTGTCTTCACCTGCAACCAACAAGTTCACAAGACACAAAAGAAACTCAATCTTATGTAGGTATATGCTTCTAGAATAAATGAAGATTTCATTACTGTAGCTCCTTTTCTTTTTAAAAATTGGGATGGGATAGAATTCAGTTTCCATATGATTTTTAAAATTTCTATTCCATGGCATTCTTTTAACACTATTTCAAAGACGGGCATCACTGCAGCTTCAGCACTGTATGTCAACAGACCTTATAAAATAATGGCTGTCTTAGACATTCGCTGTGATGAGAATGAAAATGTTCTGGAGAAATGTTTTAGAAAATCTGTAAATTCATTACATTTTTTACAACTGCATATCACATGCAGAAAAATCAACTCTTCGGAAACAATTATCTTCTTCCATAGTATATAACAACTTTTGCTATTAATAAACATGCAAAAACACTGGTCACTATGACTGAAATAGCCAGATGCTCAGCATAGATAAAAGGCTAAAATGTTTGGAAAAATCAGTATCATAAATGATACAACTGGAAAAAGACCCTATTAATCATTCAATAGAGTTTACAGATAATAAATAAGGAATATTCAATTTCTCTATTCCACACATAGGAAAACCAGACTCTGAGAAATGAAATACACTAGGACAATAACTAGGACTTAAAGTCCAGTCTCTTCTCTCACCCCATGCCAGTATGCCACAGAAGCAACATCTAAAACTTTGGTCTTCTTAAATAATGAACACTGTAATTTAACAGCCTATTAGAATATAAACTCCTTAAGGATAAGAATTTTGTTTCTCTTGTATACCAGTATATACTGGGAACAAGAACAGGATCTGGCACACAGTATGTACTCAGTAAACATGCTGAATAAAAAATAACTCCATCCACCATTTAATAAAGACCCAAAACAGAGCTTAATGTTTAGCAAGCCAGTTTCTACAGAGTTTGTAAAGTTCCATTGAGAGGAAGCAGGACAAGAGCAGAAGTAAGCCCAAAATACCAGTCTTTGCCAGGAAAAATTTAACCCACAACCCCAGATTCCCATTAGTAGCTCATCCAGCCAAATTCCCTACTGTGAGAGCAAAGAAGGGACTCTCAGATGTTAATCAGGATTTTAAAGAACTTCCTCAGTATTCAAAGGAAGTCTACACTCCCAACTTCCTATTTGATCTCAAATCCACTGTCCCTCCATATTTTCTGTAAACAATTATCCCTCCCTCTCAGTGCCTGACCCTGGGAATAAACACAAGTCACACATGAAGACCATCTTACCAAATGGCTAGCAGGACTGAACTATTTAATGCTAGTATCAAAGGAAAGCATTCTAACTCACTAAATCAATAAGCAATGAAAAACAACAAACTTCCATGTCCCCCACAGCCAGTCACTGCTCTCATAACAAGCTGTATCCTTCAATTCCAATCATAGCCACAGCAGCTAGGCTACACATATCATCTGACAGTTGGTGGATGTTATGTTTATAAAACAACACACCATTCCAGGATGGCATAGAGGATTCCAGCCCATCCAGGAAAAAAGACCAGATCTGGGGCCCAATCCCCCTTGGGGCAAGATAACAAACTATCAGTCCAGGGGGTTGTTTCCAGGCAGCAAAAGCATGCATTTATTAGTCTTGAAAACTATAAATTTTTTTTTGTCCACAGAATCCAGTATGCCAAATAGACCCAAACCAGCAGAGGGGAAAGTGGAAAGCAACTCAGAATTACATCAATGGTTGGCCAAGCCTGAATAAGAAGTTAGCAGACCACTAAGAAATTTTATCTATCTTCAATTCTGTTTGCAACTAACATATCTGACTTTAGATATTAAGCCAAAATAACTGCTACTAGATATTTGTAAATTGAGTTTTTTGAATCTCAAAATCTTCTCTCCTACTGACATACTAGATTGTTCTGGAGATGCTTTACTGACATTTGTAATTATTTTACATTGGCAGCAGCTCTTCACATAAAGGATTTACTTTGCTCTGCCCTCCATTTGGCCTCTCTAGAAAGCAGTAATTTCTAAGTAAACAGTTTAAATAAATTAATGGAGCCCTGCTCTACAGTCTGAAATTGTGGTTCCTTTATTCTCACTATAAAACGAATCTTCATTTTTAAAAAATTATCCTCAATGAAACTATTTTGTTAGGTTCTGATGTAAATATAACTGCTTTTTACAGGATATGACACTTGTATTTTGGCAAGGAAGGTCTTCACTGCTTCAGTTCATATCATATGATGAAAGAGCAAGTTCATGGAAGTGGTTTTCATTCTCAATTTACTGTTAAACAATTTTTCTTTCATTTATTAGGCAAGAAATCAAAATACAAAATACAAAAAAGCAAGCAAAAAGTAAAGCCTCTATTTGAACCTTCAAAATGAACCCTTTCAGGACCATAAAATGAGGCTAAGGAGTCAGGTTCAGCTTCTAGAAGGTTTTCCAATCTTTGAAATAAGTCCTTTATATTTGGGGGAGGGGTGATAAAGACATATCAAATGGGACCTTTAAAAGTAACGACATATAACCAAGTCACAAAAAGAAAGGACTTACTCTAAAGAACACCTGCTGACAGGCAGTGGGATCTGACTCCCAATGTACATGTAATACTCAGGGGTGGCATCAGATGTTTGAGACCTAGTCAGAGATTATCAAGGCATTTTGTTCAATCATCTCAATAAAGAGTAAAGCATAAGCAATTAATTGTATGGGTCCTCAAAGCAGACAATTGTGTGACATTGGGCAAATTATCTTTTTTTCTCCCAACATGAAGAAAAATCAGGCCCTGCCTTCTGGCATTAGTAATAAAGAGGGTGACTTATTAGGCTGAAATGATCTAGCAAGTCCATTTCCTACATTAGAGTATAATGCTGCTGGTGATCGTGCCTTCCCCAGGGCACACAAAACATGAAGTTTATCTCACCAGGTATCTCTCCCTGAGAAAGCTCAGAAGAGAGTTGGTGGGGGAGGAAGGGAGGCTCTACAACCTTAACTGTAAGGTAATTCAAGGACAATAAGAGATTGGAAAATTCACTGGGGCTTTCAGCAAGTCATAAATATGTCAATGAGCTTTTCTACACTCTTAAAAGAAAACTTGTTCATTGGCCTCCCCAGTTTTTACTGGAAGGCATCCTGGCCATTCCACTGGTTCTAAATCCGGAACTAAACATGGTGACAACAGAAATTTAAGTTTGCGAATTTACTCTTAATTACCTGAAGAGAAGAAGGGTAGGAGCATGAACTACAGCTAATCCCCAATTCACTTAAAAACTATGCCCAAATCAGAAAGTTAACCATGCAATAAAGTAACCTATTCAACATGTTGGAAGGTAGCACTATGAAAATTGAAGACCTATCCATCTAATGCTATTGATGAACAGCAGCAGCAACAAAATTAAGTAGTCCTGGTATCGATCTGGTTTATATACTAACTGCTTCAGAGACAGACAAAAAAAAAAAAAAAAAAAACCCAGGCTATATCTGCAGTAAGACCATCATCCCCGAATCCAGTACTGGGACAAAAAAGCCCACCTCGGGATCAGCACCTCAGTGATTACTGCAAGACCAATTAAATCTAGCTCTCTCTCAGCTGGGCCTGGGAGGCAAGCATGTCCTCACCCTTCAAGAATCAGATCAAAGATCACCTCCTCTGTGAAGCTTTCTCAGATAAGGCAAACTGAACTGAACTTTTGTCTTGAATGCTCACTACTGTTTATTCAGAATTCTGTTGGTATATTTACCCCTAGAGAAATGTAACTTATATTTCTATATTTCAATGCCCAATTAATCTGTGAAATTTGTAGAGAGGAAGCAAACATCTCTTTTCACTTTGTATATTTGATGAATGAATGAATGAATGAATGAATGAATGTCACAGACTTGGGTTTTAGTCAATTCACAGGGCTGACATGTATACTTCCTGTTAAAATTATTGAAATCTATACTGAAGAAAAGAGGTTAGGACCATTAAGAATATTAATTAGATTTTTTTTAATAACTGGAAGCAAACAATATGAGAAAAGAAGAGAAAAAAACCACCAAACTCTGAATAATGGAATGTTAAATAATATGCACTGTGATAAAAATAAGGCATACATTACTACTGTGTCAACATCTCAGCAAATTTAGATTCAGCAGAAACACACTGTATACTACCCATTTCTCTCTCCAAATAAAACAAAGGGATCTAATCCAATTTCAAGAAAGAATATATAAATGATAACTGACAAAACTCTGCCCAAACAGAATCTTACATGTCAGGTAAAAGGCTATATAGAGACTCAGATGGTCATGTAAATAAAAGGAAAGTGAAATCACAGCCTACCTTGAAAGTAAGTCTCTCACAAAAGAGCAATGGTTACCTCTTATCTTCTACACATCCACCAACCTCATTTCCCTGAAAGCCTTGTCACCAACAGGGATTACTTCTTCTGGTCAATCATGTCTTTTAATCTTCTGAAATAGAAGCTTAATGAGAGCAGGGACTTTGTTTTGTATATAACAATATCCCCAGCACTTAAATAATGCCTGGCTCATAGCAGAGGCTGAATATGCATTTGTTGAATGAATGAATGAATGAATGAGGGGAAGGGAAGGAGGCAGAGGAGGAGGCAAGGAAGGAGGGAGGGAAGAAGCAAAGGAGGAAGCCAGAGACCAACTGAAGAGAGAATTTTTCTTCTTTTTCTTTGGGCAAGTTGCAAAGTGCTGTGGCAATTCAAGTCAACTTTTCCTATGATTTTGGTGTTTATAATTTTAAAAACAAACAAACAAACAAACAAATAAAGGTTTGAGTTTTTTAAATTGACTCAGTAAAAACTGACTCAGAGAAAAAAGTTTTAAAGCAAAAAGGTAGATATATCTCCACTCACTCATTCAGCAGATGTTTATTGTATATGCCAACCATGTTCCACATACCAACATTATGCAGAAGTGAAGGAGCAGAAAATCAGACTGGGCATATAAAAAGACTTCATCATCCTCACCGTCAACATCACTGTGCATCTATTTCCTGATCAAAACTAGTAATTGCTAATAAGTCAGTCCTGCATTAGGGCACAAAGTTCAATTTTGACTGTTATCTATCATTCAAGACCAAAATAGGAAGAGGTGACAAAAGCATAAAAGAGAAAAGATACAATGAAGAAAGATAAGAACAACAACTGGAGTCGCCTGGCCTAACAAGGCTGATTTCATTAGAGGCTTCAAATATACAAAGGGCTTTTATTAGATAATCCCAAGCATTTCCATGGTTCTCCTTTCTTTCTGAGTAAGGCCTGCGTTTAGGCATTTCCTTCTATTGACTTCAGAGAGGCCTTCCTCAAGTCAGAAGTGAATGCCAAAATTTTGTTTGCTGACATGTAAGCAAGGGCTTACCATTCCTAAAACACACAAATACTAGTTTCCTCCATCCTAGGCTTTAGCAGGCTGTCTGTAGGCAGTTCTTTCCCACCCTATAATTTCTTCTCTGCTTTTGTTAAAACTGTAAGCACATCTGCAAAAGACTAAACATAACACTATAAATGACTGTCACTTCCTTCTCCCCCATATTTGGCATCCTGACTAAGAAACCAGATCACTTCACTGGCATTTTACACAGGGTTCAACAGGCCATGCAGCCACTTTACTCCCTAGAGCTACCAGCCACACATGCACAAGCCAATGCTACTTATCAATTACTCCATGACTTCTGGGGAGGAGAAAGCAGTAAATGGCTGGGAGTTAGCCAAAGTGTGGTCTCTGTTTGCAAGGCTGGGTGCATAAAGGTACACAGCATCCAGCGACTATTATTAGCAAAATATGAAATCATTCAGGTTTGTAGTTCAACATCTTTCCCATCCCTGGCCTTTACTTCCCCTTCCCAAATGCAATTCCTCCAATTCCCATCACAAGACACCACATGCCCAAATTGTCCAGCTGAGTAAAACGTAAATCTCTAACTCATTCTCAGGCTCCACTGTACCCACTGTATTATCATCTCTCAAACATAAAAATAAGTTAGTAATAAAAATCAAGAAAACTTGACAGGAATAAGAAGCACAATATAATTAACAAGGGTTTCCCATGGCCCTCATCATGCTGCTCTTCGTGTCACCCTAAGTATCCCCATAGCAACCAATAATAACATCAAACTCATAAAATCAAATTGAAAATAAAAGAGCTGGGTTTAAGTGAGAAATCTTCTAATTGTTAAGCGCAGCAATGCAATTCATATGGAAAAGAAAATAATTTATTGGTGAGATCTTTTTAAAGAGACAAGTTTCCTTACCCTTACTCTAATCTCTATGCTTAATAAAGATAATTAGTTTTGGTAGGGGTGATTGTTGTTTTAATTAAAGACTATGCAACAGGAGAGAGTCTGATTATAAAGTAACCCCAAGATACCACCATGCTTTGTGCCATCTCAGCCTCAGGCACTTGCCTTGCAAACCATCTCCACTATAGCTTTCCTAATCTAAAGATTATATTTGTAAAATGGGGTTGGTAAATTTTTGTTTTCTGTAAGACTATAGGCTCAAATGGTCTGCTCCAAATCTCACCTCTGCCTACCCTTCCCACATTTGATGGGTGACCTTGTCAAGCCACTTAACCTCCCTATGTCTCTAATCCCTCAGCCGAACAATTAATTGTGTTCCCTCATCTCATGGGAATGTTGAAAGAGATCACTATTAACAGACCAGTCCTTGCAAAGTTATTTGCTAATGTAAAATCACTACATGAGGGCTGTGTCCTGAGGGCCACGGTGTGGTATAGTGGGAAGGGAAAAGACTTGAAGCTTAACAGAATCAGGTGTAAAGCTGGACCCCACAAGTTAGCAGCTCTCAGAGGCCTCAGGCAAACTATACATCCTATAAACCTCTATTTGAAAAATGGCACACACAAAAAAAAATTATCACTTGCCCTTCACTACTGTTTTGAGAATCAGATGAGCTGTACATGTAGATACCTTAAAGTCTTTGGCATAAAGCGAGCACTCAAATTGTCATTTTTCTCCTTGCACCTAAAAAACCTCTTGTGAGGGTCTCCTTGACATCCAAACTGACAATGCCCTAGATAAACCCCACATGATCTCCCACCTGATATACTGTAGCAGTCTTCTGTGTTTCTATTTCAAGTCTTATCACCATCTGTCCTTTATCATCCATCCATCTTGCCATGAGCAAGTGTGACCTTTGAAAATACATCTCTCATACTATCCCCTGCTATTTAACACCCTCCGACAAATCCCTATGTCTGACAGAGTTAACGTCAAAAGCCTCACAGACATAGAAAAGACCTTTCTCCAACTGGCACTAGCTGACTTTAACCCCCACTTCCAAACTGTCCTATGTGGTCTCCTACCACATGCTTTTCCTACCACATGCTCATCTCCGCCTACCATCTAAACTCATCATAATCTCCTGTGGCCTCCAAATGTGCTGGATGTTGTCCCCACATCTAGTCTGCCAGATGAGCACATCTTCCTACAAAGTGCTGGGGTGTGGAGGTGTGGCATTGGAGGAAGGTGTTTGGCAATTTGATTTTCTACAACCTCGTCTTCTGGATTAGTCACCTATGAAGTCACTAGAAGAGGAAAGGAAAGAAAGAGAACTCTACAACAACATAGTAAGCAGCAAGAAGCAAGACAGATCCAGCTCTGCCTTTCTAAAGGTCACTAAGAAAAGATGTCACAGGTGAGGCAAAGGAGAACAGGCCACTATTAGACTGCAGATAACAGCAGAAACCGATCTGTGGCGTGCAAGGGCCTATACTGCAACAGTGTTCATCACCAGCTTAATTACAAACCCGCACACGTGGCCTGCAGCTCTGAAAGTCTGAGCTCAGTGAGGACTGAAGGCTCTCCCAAAAATCCAAAGCCCTGTTGTCTTGCCTTCTGGATACAAGCTCCTCCAGCTGTGGCATGAAGACAGAGCTTCCTTGAGTTAGAGGACATTCCCAAACCTTTAAAATTTGGCAAAACACCAGAACTGACTTTGGATAAGCACAGTTACCAATATATAACGATGAAGATACCATGCAGTTCTGGAGTTCCCTGCCACTTACAAAGGTCTTTCACAAATATAACCCACAATGAATCTTCATATCATCCCAAGTCACTGGCATCCCCATACTATGAATGAGGAAATGACTTTAGAAAGACTAAGTAACCTTCCCATATGCCAATGAGGAGAGCCTAGTTCTTCTCCAGATCCACCACCAAGCCACTGAGGAAGAGAATTACCACTGAGCCTCTCCAGAATTTTCTGGATTCCTGAATAACAACTCTCTCATCCCTTGCACAGAGAACAAAAAACAGGTCATTAAGAACAATTTCCAACTCACTGGCACAAGTTACATGTGTTCAGATGCATCCCAGAGAAAATATGTGACAGCAAGCCACATGGTATTATTTATTCCTGCAAAGAAGTGGAAGGAAACCCCACAATCAGCACTTCTTTGGTGCTAGGCACTGCTGCACATTCTTACATTACGTGATTGCACAGATTTTTCCAATGGTGAGGTAGCTATTACCATCCCCATCTTATAATTATAAAACAGAGGTCCCAAGAGGCTAATAACTAACTTGTCCTAGGCCATTCAATGAAGCCAAAATCTATACCCAAGGTATTTCTAACCTCTATGCTTTTATTCTAGGCAATACACAGTTTCTGGTCAGGAAACATGGCTTCCTTTGAGAAATGTATGCTGGAGACACACTATTACAAATGAATATTTGCTAAAACACAAACAGCAGCCTCAACTTCAGCTCTGTAACCTACTGCATATCCAAAATATTCAGCTTCATTTCCCATTTCCCTTCTGTTCCTCCATCAGAGACTCCTTAGAACTTTATGTTTGTCTCTTACCTCTTTTCCCATTGATAAAGAATGCTTTCCTCCTGAAAGTCATATTCTTCTTTAAGTGACCTTAAGGACTAGAGAGCAGAACTCTCACAAAACTGACAATCTTCCATCACCTTAAAGATTAATTCACTAGAGTTACACACAAGTATCACAGTTTCATAAAACCATTAATTTTTTAACTCAAAAATTATTCTCAGCAAAGTCTAAGCCTCATTCAAGAGTTGACCTTAAATACTAAGTGTAAGCAGCATTGATTAAAAAGCCTTAAACTTATCCTTTTATTGGCAAACACATTCAGGGGCAGTTATTCACAGCATCTGGTTCAGAAATTAGATACAGAGTTAGCTGTAGATTGATTAGTGCTTAGTATAAAAAAGAAAAAGACTAATTCCTGTATTATTCTTGGCTCAGCAAGTGACAGCCTTGGCTTGGATCCATAACAGGGGATGCAGAGAGATTTGATGCCTCATCTGTACAACAGGAAACCTGGGCAAGCCAAAGCTGTGTTCTGACAAGTCATGTTTCCTCTCACCAGGAGACAACACCTCTGTAAAGAGAAAGGCCCACCCCAGTCTGCTCACTCTCCCAGTGGTGTGAATATCCCACTCGTGCTAGAAAACAGCACTCCAGGGAGCCAGTATCAGACAAGTAAAACTCAGAGGAAGAGCTCCTTAGCACAGGGGCAATGTCTGAACACCTGAGTAGGCACATGCAATGAAGAAAGGGGCAGAGAAGTGATGAGGGAGATCGGCACCTGTGGTGATCACAGTCATAATAGTATTTAAATTTAGTGGGCAGTGTGTGCTGGGCACTGTTGCAAAAAACTTTATGTGCATTAAGTAACATTTGCAACTCCATGAGATAAGCATTATTATAAACACCATTTTTAAAACGAAATACTGGAAACACAGAAGGCTAAGTAAAGTCAAAGTCACACCCAACCACAGGGTTCAAATCTAGTAATTTTAGGTTAGAATCTTGTAATCCTAAACACTATACTGTACTTCCTCATGATGGTACCTTACATTTGCACATGCAATAAATTGAGCAAGTACCAGACCTGTTTTATGTCTATTTTGTGTTCCTGAAGAAGTTTATATGTTGAGAAACAATTTTGCAGGTTAAAACACTAATGAGTGAGTTCAGACTAAGAATCCATCTTTTCACCCACCCTTCTTCTTTCTGCCTATAATATTCTTCTCCCTTTCCATCATATAGAATACATGGAAAAACATTCAAAAGGTACACGGAACAGAAGGAAAAGCAAATCTCTTTCACATCACCAATAGTTTTCAAACTCTCCTTCCCAGAGGCAGCCATTGTTAGAAATGGACCCCCCCCAAAAAAAAAAAAAAAACTGTAAACCGAATATTTAGAAGATAAACAAATGGTCACTCAACAAATGGGCAGGAATAAATCTGTAAGACTCAGAATTAAAGTCAACTACTGACTGAGCAAACCTTCCATACTTTGGATGGCCAATTTAGCTATTATTTACTAACTAGCTACTACCTCTTCAAAATGCGTATTAGGACAATTTATGAAAGCTCAGAGAAATGTTTATTCTGGTCAATAATAATTGGTAAAGTGATCATTTTAACTCATCCACCTGCCCCCAGAAAAGCTTCATGAGCATTAAATTTTTCTGGTGATTTTTAGTTAATAAAAACCCTCAAAAAAAGATTTGCAACTCATTTTTCTAAACAAAATGGTTTTCCTATACTGTTTGCTATTATCCCTGTTTCTTGTTTACCAATGCCCCTCCCATTTTTTCCTTTCCACATCTTCTATTGCTTATTATTACCATGAAACAGGAAGAAGTTTGAAAATTGGAGGGATGGACTTCCATTTTATTATACTCTCTAATTTCTAGGTGACTTTTGACAAATAAGTACCACAATACCTCAAATCTGTTCCCTCTAGTCTCTAAAAAGAAGATGAAACCACCAACCTTTATGAACTATTCAATAAAATGATGCTTGGGAAACACTGGCTCACGATAGGCACTCAGTATTTGCTAGTGTCCGCTCTGCCTTCTCACTTAGGTCAGACCTTTGGTCTGAAAAGCAAGAACTCCAAATGCCTCACACTTTTAATTTTCCCAGTTTCCCCCGTGCTCTACCAAAGCATCACACACGAACCAACTGCAGTTATTTACTACTGTGTCAGCAAGTCTTAAATTCGAGCCTTATCATAAACAGAATGTCTGAGAAAACAAGTGAATGCACCAAATGTCCTCTAAAAGCTAGACAAATGGGGGTTCATGTCACAATTTGAATATATGCAAGGTATTCGGATTCCTTGTAAGCGCCTCCTCATCTCCAGGCCCTGCTTTCCAGATACTACTCTTGCCTGTTCCACTAGCCCCTTCAGCCCAATTAAAAGTATCAGATGTAGCCCACTTACTGCAGTTCTCCTCCTTCCTCCTTTCCTGACAATAATGCCAAGGTGGTTTTTAAAACAAATGAGAATGGCACTCAAGAAGCAAAATGAATTCACTTAGTTCTGTGTTCCCTTCTCTCTTGCTGTTATTTATTTTTGTGTATTTCACTGAAGCAACATTTGTCAAAATGGCAGCAGAGAAGCCTCAAGTCAGGGAGAACTGTTTTTGTATAAAACAAATAACTTAAGCAGTACAGGAGCGGTTTTGAGTAAAGCTGCCATATGAACGGCCACTAAGAGCAAAATGGTGAGCCCTTGCGTTGGCTGCAGCAGCTGCTTCAACACCCAAAGAAATGAATACTTTAGACAGAGAACAGCTAAATTGGTTATTTACAGAGAAATTCAAAGAATTTCAATCACATGATCCAGCAACAGGCAAAGTGGCACAGTCCATAGCCGAAAAGAAGATAGGGGAAAGGGAAGAAGGTGGGGCCTGCAAGAACTAGGGGGCAAAAAGTTGGGGAATAGGGCAGTGATAGCTAAAGGGTGTGGGTTTCTTTTTGAGATGTTCTAAAGTTGTAGTGATGGCTGCACTACACAGTAAAAGCCATTGACATGTACTTTAAATTGACAAATTGTTATATGCAAATTTTATTTCATAAAGCTATTTAAAAAGGGGAAAGGGCTCAGTGGCTCCATAGAAATATGAGTCAGTAAATAGAAACTGCATCTTGAATCATCCTCACTGGTCTTTAGATGCCTGAAATCTACCTGCCTTAACACTATATCCTAAGCACTGGACTAGATACAGTATGTATCTCATTTAATCCTGAAAACCAACTCTTGAGATAGTATTTCCAATTTACATGTGAAGAATCTGGGACTCATAGATAACTCAGGTAATCCTGCTTCTAGTCAGGTATATGTCACCAAGGGCCACACTAATTCTACCTCACCCCACAGCCTCTCTGGTCAGGTAATCAAACCATTGAGGAACAGGGTATTTATGCAGTATCAGTGATTTTTTCCCCAAATAACTAAACTTATCCCTAAGCAAATTATTTTATTTAAATTAAACTTGTCAGAAGAACTTTCTAATACACTCATTATTTCCCTCTATTCTTAAAAAGATACCAAAACAAGCTTGTTCTTTTTAAAGACACAACTTTCTCTAAGAACCTGACTCACTCTACAGATAGTGTTGCCCTTGGGGACACTAAGGATTGTTGGGGCTGCCTATTTAGCTCAAGTGCCACACTTTAAATAGCTATTGTGTCTCTTCCCCCTGCAATCAATGAGAGTTCCTTGTAATTGTCTATCTTTAGAATATCAAATTTCTCTTTTAATCTCTAGATAGATCATTGGGTAAGGAAGGGACCATGGTAAGTTTTACCAGTCACTGTTACTATGGAAGTAAAGTTCGAGAGCTTGGTAATAGCTATTTGTCAATCAATGGCTTTTTCAATTTAATAACCATGTTTTCAAAAGATGAGGATGCCATACATTTGACCCATGGATAACTAAAATTTTACAACAATAACAAGATACTATTATATCCCATCTTTATGTAATACTTTCAATTTCTGCAAACCATCTGGCTACACTAGCCCTTTTAAAAATCAGAGATGTGGTCTCTCCACACACCTACCTTCCCACCTACTTCATTCCCCTGTACAGATGCCTTATCTGGGAGAGTTTTATTCCAACAGCCTGTGAACCTCTGAGATAAGGAATCTAAAATTCCAAACAGAGAAGGCTGTTTTTAAAGGGAACATGATGTCTTCCTCTAGAGCAGGATCCTGGAGACAAGACTCTTATCTATAAGAAATTCAGTAACTCAAACTTCACACTAGGAACAATCCACTCTTATAAGGAACTATAAAGAAAAATTCCATAATTAAACTCTATCTAGATTTAATTTGGCTTTGAAAACTTTTAAATTAGGAAAGAAAACAAATAACAGTGCTAAGCCATTTTTATTTACTTCATGTGGCAATGTTGTGAATCTGCATGTTTCATTCCCATTTTACAGATGGAAAAGTGGCCTAAAGGTTATTTAGAAACGTACCCAAATCCTCCCTCTCCCTTCCCTTTCCCTCACCCCCACTAAATGGCAAAGTTCAGATTTGAACCTGAATCTGTGTGAGAGCCTTTCCAGTGCTCCAAGACAGCACACACAATGGTAAATCTTAGGAGTTGAAGCCAGAGAGATCTGAATTTGAAATCCACTTCTCTGTGTACAAAAAAGAACTAATAAATAATACCTTGTGGGTCATTCTGAAAACAAGAGATCATGTTTATAATGCCCATAGTCCACAACTTACATTCAGCAAATTATGCATGTTTTGTTTCCCTCACATCACTTTATACTCATATGCCATATTACATAGTCAGCCTTCAATGAGAACTTACTATTTAGAAGGCACCATTCTAAATGCCTTCTCCAAGGTCATAACACAATGGCACAGTTGGGATTCAAACCACGGCATTTTATAGGCAGAATCAGGGCCCCTACCTTACTATCTTGTAAAGCACAAGTGCAGAAAGTTAACTTTGCAGATAATGATATATCGGTTCCCATTCACTGAAGCAATGGTTCTCAAAATCTGGTCCTTGGAAAGTAAGTAGCATGGCTGTCACCCAGAAACAGAAAAGTACAAAGAATGCACATTCTTGGGCTCTGTCTCTAACCTCCTGAATCAGAAGGTGGGGCCCAGCATTCTGTGTTTTAAAAAGTGCATCACAGTCACCTGGAGGACTTCTTACATCACAGACTGCTGGGCCCCAGGAAGACATATGCTTCAGCTT
The DNA here is from genome assembly GCA_030015415.1 of Cynopterus sphinx. NCBI lineage: Eukaryota > Metazoa > Chordata > Mammalia > Chiroptera > Pteropodidae > Cynopterus > Cynopterus sphinx. Next base: position 85,319,517 of record CM057379.1, on the reverse strand, counting down.
CTGCCACAGACAAAGAAGCTTGAGAATACTTGAACACAAAAATGCCAACAACGCCTGGCTCAACTCTAGCTTCTTTTTGGCCACCGACCCTCAGCTCCTAAGGTACAGACTTACAATGGCTAAAGCTGGTTATCCTACCTCCATCATCTGAAGATTTGTGTTTGCTCCATAAACTCTACTCTCAACAGAGTACAGTCAATTTAATATTCCCTCATTATGGCTCCCCATCTCACTCAGCAAAGCCAAGGTCCTCAGTGCCCACAAGGCCCTTATGATCCATGATGCCTCCCTGCCCATCCTGCTACCAAACTCTCCCTGAATTCTCCTTTCTCTGCTCCACTTCTACCTCCCACTTTGCTAAAGCCACACCTGCATCCTTGTTGCTCCTCATATATGGCAAGAAGGACCCACTTAGGACACTTGTACTTAGCAGTTTCTTTTCCTGGACTGATATTCTCCTAAGAAATATACAGCTCATCTCCTTTCTTTGTCAAATCTTTGCACAAATATCAATTTAGAGGGGTCTTCCCTGATGCCAAACCTTCATCCCAGCACATATTTATTCCCGAACTCTGCATTATTTTTCTCCACAGAATATATCACCATCAGATATAGCAAATATTTACTTGTTTATTTGCTTGTGGCTTGTTCCTCCTATGATGTAAGTTTCATGAAGGAAGAGATTGTTTTTGTTTGTTGCTATGTCATCAAAGCCAAGAGGAGAGCCAGGTATCTATAAGCGTCCATAACCTACATTCAATGAATGAATAAATGGGAGAACCCAGTCAATCCCAATTGTTATCCCAAATAGCCAAATGCCCTTTAAAAATGTTGACACATGCACTGGAATTGTTTTTGTCTTTTTATTACCAGTAATACAATTGGGGAACACAATTTCCAAAGCCACACAGAATACTCAGAAGCCCATTTTTTCAGAAGAAATGCCATGTACCATGCAAATGGAAGAATTATTTTTTTCTAACCCTCAAAAATATTACATCCCCCCAAATGTAATTTGTAATTTACAGCTCCAAAATATCATCTGTGTGGAATTTGCATAAACTGCAACAGACCTGCAGCAAGATATTAAATTTTAAATTTGCATGCAAGAATGACCAAGTAATATTAGTCTAGCCAAGGAGATCGTGTCTGTAAACTCGGGAGCCTGCAGATATAATGAGAAGAAAAATTGTACACTTCAATGAAAGCAAGTTGATTAAAATGCTCTGATGCTGTTGTAACAGTGCAAGGAAGGCAAAGAGCATTTCAAATTTCATAACCTGGGCTCTGATAACATAAGATGAGATTCACTGCTTCCGAATAGGGTAATGGAACATACTGGCAACTGTTCCATCAGTAAATAGTATCAGGTGACAAAGGTAAACAGCCTAAGAGTTTGAATGTACATATCTGACCCTGTATTTCCTGAAGAGTCTTTTGAATCAAGAAGATACATAACCAGCAGTGACTAACGGCAACAGCAACATGGTAATGTTACTAATCTCACCAGGCATAGAGCCTAACCTGTGCACTGTGCGTGCGTGCGTGCGCGTGCATGCGTGAGTGTGTGTGTGTGTTGCGGGGGATGGCGGGTAATGTGTGTGAAGAGGAAGAGTTTCTTGCTTCCTGAAGCACTGAAATGAAAAGGTAAACTGTTCAATAATCTATTCTGAAACAACTAAGGTGTTGGGACTAAGGAAAAAATATTTAAGGACTGGGCCTCGGAGGGCCAAAGACTCCACTCTCAAAAAGCAGCCAAAGGCAGTGCAACAATTTGCAAAAGGCCTTCCATGAGAAAAGAGTGGGTACTCAAAAGCTAACAGTCAAATAGGGACTATTTGATCTTTCCAGGAGCCTGTTTATATTGCTGTTGTCTAGTTATTTGATGGGGATTTTGCACAGTATTGTATTTGACAAAGTACTAGTGCTTTAAAGTATGAAAAAAAAAAACTGCTTTAATGAAATGGTTTCTGAAGAGAAGTCAGAGACAAATAATCCAGTGTTAATCCAAACATGGTACCTACCTAGCTGTGTGACCTTGGTCTACTCTACCTCCCTAAACTACCCTCACCCTCATCATCAGTAATGTCTACTTCTAGATATTTATTCAAGAGAAAAAAAAATCTAAACAAAGAATTGTATATATATGTTTACAGCAGTTTTATTCATAATAATTCCAAATTGGAAACAATCCACCATAAACAGGGGAGTGGTTAAGCACATTACAGTACATCCATACAATGGGATACTGCACAGCAATAAAAAGGACCAGACTCCCAGTATGCACCAACAATACGGATCAATCTCAAAATAATTATGCTGAGCAAAAGAAACCAGATAAAAAACAGTACATAATATATAATTCCATTTATATAAAATTCTAAGAAGAAGACACTAATCAATGGTGACAGGAAGCAGATCAGCAGTTGCCTAGGGCCAAGTATAAAAATGGGGAATTAACTGGAAAAGAGACAGGAGAATTGGGAGGGGGGGGAGAAATCTGTCCTATACCTTGATTATGATGGTGATTACAGTTTTTAGCTTATAGATCTATATACTTAAAATGTATGAATTTTACTGTATGTAAAAATAAAGTTGAAAAATTCTCATTCTACCTAACCCATGACAATGTTATTAAGGAACAAAAGAGATAAGTGATATGTGGAAGCTTAATACACATGCACTGGGGGATAAATAGGTAAAAGACAAAGCCACAGCAAACAACTCATTTCTTTTTTTTACTCCAAAATCCAATAGTAAGGCATAGAAGGCAGTCCCAAGCTATTAATAATAACAATGATGAAAGCTAAAATACTGACACTTCCTTTGTGTCAAGCACTTAAGATCTTTATCCTCAAAACAATCCTAGGAGGAAGATATTATTATTTCCATATTAGAAGAAAACACTGTAACACTGAGAGGTTAAGTCATTTGTTTAAAAGCCACAATAAAAAACTATAGCATAGAAATTTTGAATAAGTGAAAGAGTCTTTTAGGTAGCAAAGTACTGAGCCTGGAAAGCTATTTACTGATCTAAAGACAAGAAAGAATAAAATGTTCTGCCTCCAAGCCAGAGCCACCAGTGTGCAAAAGTCCTCCCCAGTCCGCAAAGAACTGCCTATAAGGTGTTCCTTCTTTTAATAGATTTGGAGAATAACAAATTAAAACAGAGACAGCTAGAACAGAAAAAAGAAAAGTTGGTAACATCTGTACATGAAAGTAATAAAAGTGATTCAGAGGCAACAAGTAATGAAAACAATTAACCACTTACTATATGAGGCTTTACTGAGCTCTAAATGTATTTTCATGAAAACTTCACAGCAACCCTGAGAAAAAAAGAATATTATGACCATTTTATACATGAGGAAACTGAGTCTTAGGCAGATAAGACAGCCTGCTAAAGGAACATACAACTGGCAAGTGATAGAACCCACAGTTGAATCAAAGTTTATCTATTTCTGAAACTACTAATGTTGCTTAAATCTAATCCCATCTCAATCTCAGCAAAATCATAGTGTCAATGAAATAACAGGAAAAAATGCAATAAAAAGTATGTATATCCAACTAAACCTACATTATCACCAATTGTTCCAACTTTATTTCTAGGAATGTAACAGCTACTGCTATTTAACAAGATATATGCTAGGCATGGTGGTAGATATGAATTCAGGTAATCTTTACCATAGTCCTAACAAAGTGGAAGAAAAACAACTTTCCACTTAGAACCGTGTACCCAGCCAAACTGTCTTTCAAAATGAAGGGCAAAATGAAGACATCTTAGATTAATGAAAAAGAGCATTTACTATTAATAGAAGTTTACTAAAGGAAATTAAAAGAACTGTGAACAAATTGGTAACAAAGGTAAAACTAAAACACTGTCTCTAAAAAAGGACAATAATGTCTAATTTGTGTATTTAAAAAAGAAACAAAACTACTATATTGAATTTAGTTTGGGGTAAGAGGGTGATGAGAGTTAAAGGGTGGTCACTTGCATTGTCCAAGGGGGTTAAGATAAGAATTAACTTAAGACATAAAATATATGTGGTTTTACTTCAAAGGTAACTCCTAAAATACAGTGATTTCCAAAGCCAAATCAGGGTTGCGTGGTGGTGGGGGGCTATGCAGTGGGATAAAAAGGAACAGGGGGGAAATGGTGGTGCCAGGATTTTAATCCAGGATGCCAACCTCCAGAGCCCATTTCTAAAACACTACTGGCGCATTTCAAGTGATTAGCTCTCAGAGAACCACACAAGTCCTTAGGAAGCAAACCTATGATTCCTGCTTGTCATCTTTTCCCAAAGGACATAAGACTTAGGATTCAAGTCCTCAGTGGATCACTGATGAGAAATTAACACCATAGGCTACACTCCTTACACCGTACTCATTTTTGGCCTCTGAATAGGAAACCTTTCCAAGTAGGCTAGAGAGTCAAAGAAATGGTAACTAGAATCAGTACTTTTTTTTATTTCTAGAACTATCCAAGCCCATCACTATTTCCAAATTTAGCTAAAAATTACAATTCCTCATGCAAAAGCCCTGTGTTTCTCACACCAGAGGAGCAGTGGTAACCTCATACCTGGACTCTATGCAACCCTCTCTTACTGAAGACATTTTTCACTTAAGTTTACGTCAAGAATCTTTAATTATGCTTCACAACTGTGTATTCCTTTCTTTCAATTGCCTAAAATTTCAACTGCAGTGCCTCAGATGTAGATTAAATAAAGATAAGCTCCCGTCAATCAGAGCTGGCTTCTCTTTCCCACCTCTTCTGGCTACTAGTTCCAAATACTGTCAATCAAGAAAAATCCTGCACATCTGCTGTCATTCATACCTGCCTAAACGATTGTGGTCAGACTTCATTAAGAACAGTGTCCTGATCAATAGCTACAGCCAATCATGTCTATGGAACATAGAAGAAGCAGCTGGCATCATCTCGCTCGTGTCTGGCACAATTACCATTCGTGGAGGGTGGAAGCAGGGACAGCTACACCTCTCTAGGGCCAAAAAAAGGCAGCTCTTCATGTCTACGGCACATTTCAGGTTGCTGTAAACTACACGTCTTCTGCTGATTTTATCTCCATCTCATTAGCCCACTAAATGTAATCTCCTACTATATTAAGTCCTCCTAGCTATGAAGACAACTAGGAGTTTATCAGTTCTCTTGTTCATTATTAGCTGGTTATGCCACTGAGGGATAAAGCCAAGCTGCTTTTTCTTATCCTCCTAACAGCAGGTTCAACCCTCTCCACTATACACACATACACAAAACAGTCACCATTCTACAAAACACCACAGTATCCACACTTTCTCAAAACAGATCACATATACCACATCTAGAAAATAATAATTAGCAAAACTCTGATAGTAAAAGCCTCAAAGATCCCAATTTTTCAACTCAAATGCTTATTTCAAACTGTCTTGACCTTATATTGTTGTTAATGACATTTATTTAAAAGGAAGAGATAGGAAGGATTAAAAGAAATGCAGCCCTTTACACACTAAAATAGTGAACCAGAAACTGGGCAGAATCTGGTTTAGGTGGTTTGTATGGTTATTTTGTTTTGAACTTGCAAACACTTTATTCTCTGGTTGGACTACTCTGTCAGTCCCCAGGGCAGAGTACATAATGCTGTACACTCAAGACACCTCGTGTCAGTCATGTTCTGAAATCTCAGATATGTGTATCCATATCAGAAACCTGGCTATGTCAACAAACAGGTGTGGAATGACTCAGAGGTGGGCCCATATCAGAAGAGGCATTTACCTAGTTCAGAGTAAATCAGAAGTTCAGTTATTAGTAACAGAAATGGTCATTTAAATGTATGATTTTATCCTAATTAAAACTAATGGGGAAAAGAATTTATATTTAGCTGCCTAGTAAATAGCTCTCCGTTGTTTCACTTTTCATATCTGAAGAGTATTAGCAACATAAGGTTTTCAGGGCAAGAGGAAGGTGAGGTTGGTCGGTTGCTATCCCAGCCAACCATATGCCACCACCACCACCCGCCTCAAGGTCATCAGCTGGGTTTTACACCATGTTCCTTTCACTTAGTGGTTTTTAAAAACCTCCACCAATCCAACCCCCCAGACCAGAGCCTAATAAAACATTCCATCTTAGAAAGCTAAACAGTCCAATACACCTAACAAAACCACTCAGGGACATCAGAGAGCATCTTGTATGCACATTAATAACTGCAGGATACCTGATTAGGAGAATGCAAAAAAAGAAGCCATTAATAGCAGCCCTCATCTCCCTCCTCCACACTGATTACCAAAAGAACAGCAGTAGCTGAATCACAGCTAAATCCTATTCACAAGGGACCTGGGGCAACAAAGAGGAAAAAAACAGAGTAGTGCTTCTCTAGGGAAGCTGTTTTAAGTCATTTTGATTCTGGCGTCAATCATGCCTGCCACAATCCAGTAAGCATGTATAACGCAAGAAAAGACGAGATTCCATTCCTTGCCTCCCTTTCTGGGCTTAGCATAGTGTACCCAATATATTTAATTGCCCTGCCAACCAAATTGCTACTTGCAAGGCCTCCAAAGGAACTCCCAGTATCTACAGGCACAGAGGCTTAAATGTTTACCCTAAGAGCACAAGCCTGTCAGCTAGGAGATGGAACTGCTAGCCTGAGGACAGCCACTCTGTGCTCTCAAAAGAGTTAACTGCATAACTTTGAACAAATGTTTTACTCTCTCTGTGCCTCAGTTTCTATATCTGTAGCATACCTGTCCCCTGGGGTTACTGTGGGAATCAAATAAATTAATTCACATAAAGCACTAAGAACAATGCCTAATGAGTAAATGCGCTAGCTTGCTTTCAGGGTCCCTATCGCCTTCCTCCCCTCCTCCACTCCCTTCCTCCCCTCATATACGCCCCTGTACCCTTCACTTCTTTTTTTCCTCTCCTCCCTCCCTCCCACTCTCCCTCCCCATATATAGAGAAGAGGGTTGGGGAAGGAGAAAGAAGGGAATGAAAAGAGGGAAGAAGGATAGGGAAAAGAAGGGGGGTGGGCAGCAGCAGTGGGCTGAATCAAAGAATGCAGTTTAGATACCCAAATAAAGAACCTGATAGCCAATCCTACTCCCCACCCCCTACACTGAACTTTACTCTCATCCCAATCTGTAGGGATAATAATCTCTCCCTTTCAAAGGCACAGCTTTCAATTCCTGATTTAGCAGATAATGTGTATGGGGGATTTCTCTCTGCTGCAAGGAATCTCCGGAAAAAGTCATTAAAAGTTTTCCATAACCCAGTATTTTGAGACTGGTGAGGGATCTATGGATTCCCAAACTTTCTGCAAGTCAAAATGAATTTGCTGGTAGAGAGCCCATGTTTCCAATTTGATTTGGCAGAATATACCCAGACAGGATGTTGTCTCAATATAATTAGTGATGCACTGTCAATGAGCAGTTTAGCTATCAAGAATACCTGTTGCAATTTAATTTTAAATGTCAATGACTTGTTTGGGTTCACTGTAACAAGGTTTTTTATGTATGACAAATAAGCATCCTAGAACAACAGGCTGGGCAATGAAAACAAGAGGGTGAAGAAAATCAATAGACACTGTATAAGGGGCTGCCTCTCAAATATCCTTGCTGTGACTGTGCCTTGAGCAAGGCAGACTGCTTCTCCCATGAGTAGGTTGGGGATTCAGGGAGTATGTCACTCTCATCTACCTTCTCAACTGATGCCCACTGTTCCTAATGAAATATGGGTAGGAGGAGTAGGCCAGGGTTAGGAGATAAGTGACCTTGAGTGAGTTATTTAGCCTCTCTTTGCCTTAATTTCCTCGTCTATAAAATTAGGGTAATTGTGAAGACTACATAAGAAGTCATATATAAGCGCTTACCACAGCATTTGGTACCTTAAAAACAGCTCAATAAATGTTAGTCTCTTGGTGTTATTCAAATAAAATGGTTGGTATTACTGGGCAAAAAAAAAAAAAGTAAAAAAAAAAACCTCACCTCACACATTATTGCAGAGCATCACAAATTCAAATATCTATAATATAGAACCTTGAGTAAAGTTGGCTCACCCAGAGAAAAAGCTGAGGAGGGGTGGTGTCTACAGCAAGTAGAAATCCAGACCCTTCTTTAGCACATAGCTGCTCTCAGCACCAACTGGAGCTCAACATGGGACATGGCCTGGTGCTGCCAAACCTTCTGATTTTCTAAGAATTACCCTAAATCTGCATTTTTATGGGAAATCTCCTGGTTTTTAAATGTTGGCAACTGCCTCCAAATTTTTCTAAGCACCAAACAGACCCAATGAACCATATCTGTGGCTGGACCAGGGTCATGGAATGAAGTCTCCTGTACAAAATAACCAACGAGACCTTCCAGGGGAAAATTCACCACAAGTTTTTACTCATTCCCCAAATAGGTGAAGCCTTACAAGAAATGAAAACACAAAAGGGTGCACAGAGAGCCTGAAGTATTCTCTAAATCACAGGCAAGAAGAGATTGGGCCTGCAGCAGGTGCTTCCTTGTTGACTTACAAGCTGCTCACTAAGAAAGGAAGTAGATGATTTATGAGTTGTAAAGGTGATGCAAAATGCTAATCAGCTTTAAGCTGACACTGGATAACACAAGCAAATTTGCATCTTCTCTAGAATAATTTAAACGCTTTTCATGCACAATAGCGGGCAAGGATAAAGATGAAGTAATAACACTTCAGAGGTGTCGCAAAATATCCTAATTCATCTAGGCCACAAATATACAACAAATTCTTCTCTCTGAGAACAGGAACATACCATAACAACTGAAAACCACAGGAAATATCCAAGTCAGATCATCATCCAACACATTTACCAATTCGTGTGCCTAGAAAATGTCACTATTTCTCACGTGACTTTGGTTTACCACAATATCCTTGGTCTCCTTATCCGCCTTTGCCAAATATGGATTGGGAAGGAAGAGATGAGAGCCATGAGATGAGGATGGATGGCCAGTAGGAGGAAGAGGCCTGGATCATTAGATGGGTAGTTAAAAGAGAATTCTCCAGAATAACAAACAAAAACAAAAAGGTTCACGAAGTACCATCTTAGAAAATTTTCACCTTCTGCAACAAATGCATGTACTCAACAAATATTCACTGAATGCCCACTAATGCCAGGTGCTGTTAGAAGTACTGAAAGGCAGCACTAAAGGAAATAAAGTCCTTGCACTCACAAAGTTAACATCCTTGGCTCATCTACGCTGAGATCCAAGACTTAATTTTCAAAGCAGATATCATAGACTTTCTAGGTCAGCAGAGATATTAGAAATCTTCTCATTCAGCACCTGATATGAGATACAAATTTCCAGCGCTTTTGTTCAACCAACATTTCACTAAGCCTTGCCCTCTGAGATAGACCATACTAGCCATCTACATCAGTGAAGCACCTAAGGCCCACCCCTCATGGAGCACGCAAACTCCATACTGGGAGCTGAGCGCCACCGCCACTAAAGAGAACTCACCACACTACAGAGGTGTCTGCAGCCACTTCTGGAAAGCCTCAGGCTTCTGGGTCCTACTAGCTTTAGGGAGAAAAGAGACAAAATTTGCTCATGCCCTTTACCCCACTTCTACCTAGGCAGCTCATTCTTCTCTTATTAAACTGGTAGTCTAAATCAGATTTCTTTGTGAAAAATAATAGTATAGTTCCACAGGCTACAAATAATTAGAAGGTAAAGCAGTATCTCATGAAGGCTGCTAGTCCACTGGTCCCCTCCGTTACACCTATTTCTTTGTATTCGGCTCCCACAGTGTCCACTTGCTAGTCCAAGGTCTGCTCTGTGGAGCCATCAGAAGTGTGATTCCTCTTCCATAGGATAACTCTGCCAGCCTTTGTATATGTGCTGCTGAAGCAAGCACCTCTGCAAGCCTTTGAAGAGAGCACATGGGTTACCTCCTTTCATCCCCAGGCTTGACACCCCAGTTCCATCATTTACAATGACAGTTTTGGGGCACCTGCCGATCCAGGTGCCTCTTCATTCTTTTGCAATTAGTGATTCAAAACTATGTACTAAAGTGTCTGTTTTGAGTAGTATTATCCTACATAGAAGTTTCTGAAAAATGTTCTATTTAAGATATCCCCTCAGAAAATCATACCAAGTTAAAGACTTGAAAAATTAGAGGAAAAAGAGTATCCTACAAATTGACCATGGAAACCCAGGGCTTTTGAAGAATACAATAGACTTACTTGTCTGACTATCAAATATGCTTGACCCTGAGAATCAGACTCCTGGGACCTATCCCAGACCTACTGAATCAGACTTTCTAGGAAGAAATGCCTACAAATCTGTATCATTAATAAATACCCCGTATGATTACTTATTGCATAAACATTTTATCATAAATGTGTCCATAAAACCAATTATCTGACATAGAGGAAAAAATTACTTTAAAACCTGTAGCTTTCATAAAAAAAGAGGAAGATACTTTTATGCTTGCTCCCTCTCATTTGATGTTGGTTTCTACTTCTCCTCCTGAAACCTGTCCCTAATTCCCTCTGCCCCGAATCCCACTAATCAAAGTAGAATCTGGTTAATATAGCACACTGGATATTCTTGTATTGAAGCTGGGTAAGAAAATTAGTGTGTCAGATGAAGACTCTCAACTAAGAAGACGTCTATTTACATAAAAATCTTTTCAGAGCCATTATAATCTCACTGACCATCTGCAGCACAAACAGGAATTAGTGCTGCTAAGTGGTTACATAGCAGTACATATGCTGGAGACCAGAAAAAGAAAGGAATAGGAAGTTTCTATATTGCCCTTGCACTTGGGAAAGTTAGTTAAGAACCTCTCATTACGGAAACACCCCATTATGGAAAAAACCCATTCCCCCAATATATAAGTGCTTCAACATTACAGGATTAAAAAATATATATATCAAAATATGTAGCTTGGTAGCAATGGTATATGTAAAATCCAGATTTCTCCAGCCATGGCTTATAACAGGATTCCTACTGTCCACCCCTTCATCATGGCCCTCATTCCCAATGATTCAAACTCCACTGAGAAAACAGAAATTCAGCTATTTACTCGGAAGCAGATTAAAAAAAAAAAAATACAAGTCCTCAAGCACCAGAAGAGAAAGAATTTTTCTTTACCTATTAAAAAAAAAAAAAACACTAAAGAGGGAACAGAGAGTTATTATTGGCACTTGAATCTACAACATCAGAAAAATGGCAGTCCTTCAAACTCCACACGTAGAAGAGCTCTTCAATTTAAGCTGAAAATGGGAAATTAATTTTCAAGTCTCTTGTCTAAGAGACAGCTTTTAAAAAGGTATTAACCTACATTTGGAGATTAATGCAAACACAGCCATCTTGTTTTAGTGGGTACAATCCAACTTTTATTAAGACAAAGACGGATTCAGAGTAATTAAGAGCTTGTCCAATATCCAGAATTTTATGACTAAATATTAGCAAAGTTGGCATTCTTACCAGCTCTGCTTCAGAGCTATTGCATTATAAATCCTCGATGGTAATGAAACACCAGCTAAAAGAGGTTGAATAAGTCTCATTTAAAAACCAGCCTTCCTGTGGAGAACTACCTTGACTTTAATATAATGTATAGCCCCTCTTAGAACATTAATATTACTGGAAAAAGGTGAGTGGTTTGGGATTTGCTACTAAGAAACCCCAAAGAAGGTAAACAAACTACAGGAAGTATGCTTTAGCAATGCTGAACGCTGAGACTCCCTGGTGCCAAAGTCTAGGAACACCTTGCTAATTTAAGGACAATACACCCATGCTAGGGATGCCAGTGCCGGTTTATCTGTGCGGCAAATTCTTAACACTGTACACTATTTACAAAATGTAGCAGTCACTGATATAAAAACTTCTAAAAGTTAACATCTCATTTTAAAAAATACCCCCAATGGAGTGCTCTCTTTTGCTAAACAAATACTTTTTTAAACATGTTAAGCTATACCTGACTACTCCCCTCTCCAAGGAAGGTTTCACCAAAGTCATCACATTCAAGCCTCTCTCTACCAAGCAGACTGATGGGGGACACTCATGGAATATTACCAATATACTCACAACTGTTCATCACTTTTCAGACTGCATAAAATCAAAAACTCTTAGATACCAAGTTCCTAATGCAAATTTCTTCTACATTTAAAAGGCCGCCAAAGAGTTAATCATTCAGGGACTATATCACAGCTTAATAAAAAGTTTCCTCTCTGCTCCTTCACCCCATCTGCCACCCACTGACTAAACAAGGGAATGCCAAAGATTCCTGTGACCAAGCCCCCAAAAGTGATAATCCCAAAGAAGTCTGTCAGCTATACCCTCCTAGGAGGGAAATGACATGTCACCTATGTATCTCCCCTGAGCCAAAACCAGTTCCCAATTTCCCAAAAGCATAAACAGGATTGGTTAGAATGTACTAGATGAAAACACATCATGCATTCCATCATTAGCAAAAAGCTAGCTACTAAACTGGCTACTACTGGCTCTGTGCTTCTCAGAGACATCCTTAAGTGGAAATTAAACAGCAATCTATATTCAAAAATGTAACACTCCACCTTTCTCTTCCTAAAGGCAAGATCTCACAGAATAAAAACAATGCCAGGAAAAATAAATTTAAAAAGAGATATCATACTTTTTTTGACAATTCAAAGATATTGTCAAAATAAAATAAAATGTATTTTAAGGGATTAACAAATGTACCATTTTCCAAAATGAACAAAGGGATTTTTTTTATTAAATATTTGAGCTATTTTCTCTATAACATGACTTTATTTTTTATTCAAGAGGGAAATGGAATACCTAGTATTTGGGCCCTATCTACTAAAACTGACCATAGCCAAACATTTCAACATTGTCATTTCTGAAAATCAAATTAAGACAAAAAAAAAGATAAACTGAAAATACAAAGATACAGAAATAGCACCAGTGGTTTACCAGAGAAAGGAATTCCATGGGTAACAAGGCTGGTTCATCCATGAGTCTCTCACAGAGCCTGCACCCCCTTGTTTGCTGAGCACTGAGTCTTCTTATGTGGATTCCCACCAACTGACCACAGGGACCACACCCCCCAAAATCTATATTAAATTATTACAGATTGTTTACTTCCTCAGGGTGGGGTTAAATCACTGAACCTGCTTTGAGCACCTATATGTAACTATGCCACACCTTTACAACAGCAAGAAGCAAACACTTCAAAAGGTTCTACAGTATTATGACTGATACCTGGCACAGCACCCTGCATGATGACTAGCCCTCAAAGAACAATTTTCATCTTTTCTTTTGAATGAACATATTTTGATACTCAAAAACTAGGTCCACAACCTTCCATCAGCTTCCAACCCCAGTAAACATACACTTTCTAAACACCAATTACTGTGCTGGGCACAGTGAGGTATAGAAAAAAATATTTGATATTTGCTGTACAAATGACTTAATACATTGCTTAAAATAATCCTCACAAGAAATTTATTACCCACTTTATAGTTGAGAAAAAGGTATCCTTGGCAAGCTAGATTGACTTGCTTATGGTCATTTAAATAAAAAATTATAGAGCTAGAGCTCCAACAGGAATGCCTCTGAACTCTGTGGCCCAGCTCTGGGGACAGGGACAATCCAGCTAAATAAGATACAACGCTTGTACTCACATAGGCTTTTAGAATTTAATTTAAATAAGAAGACATGGGCATGAAGGTACATGACAAATGCCAACTGAGTGCACAGAGCTGTACAGGTGACTAAAAGGGAACAACCTCTTCAGACAATTTAACATTTAAAAATCCATTCTGTATAAAGCACTCAGATTCACAAATGAGAAAAAGCATATTAAAGGTACTATAGGTCATAAACGTTGCACAAACATTAGTTGTTAATAAAGGTACTTTATACTAGCCATGATTTACTTGGCATTTGCTATGGGTCAGGCAGCACATTGAACATTTCACATACATTTTTTTATTTAATTAAACAACCTATCAACATTATCCCCATTTTATTACTGAGGAAACTAAGTATAGAGAGGTTAAATTACTTACACAAGTTCAAATAAGTGGCAAAGTTGGCTAAACTAGTCTTTCTGTGAAAGTCTATGTTTTTTAACCCCTATTTATATTGCCTCCAGTGTTTCTATTTCCTGAAATCATTTCTGTTAGTCTCCAAAGTCTACTGAGATCTGGTGTTCATACTGTATGTTTCTGATGAACATCCTCGACCTGCGGGTTTTTCTATACCCAGATCCCCAATGTCCACAGGTAAGTTTCAGAAGAAAAGTTTCAATGTTTAGTTTCAAAAGAAAAAAAGATGTCATGTGGTCTCTATTAAGAAAAATCCAAGGTATAATGGTGCACACATATTTATCAAAGGTTACAGCTATTTGGCATTTTAAACACTTCTAACTGAGGTTCCTAACAGTACTTAAAAGAAGATTTAAGTGCATTTAAAAATTCTCTATACATTTGTTACTCTCATCCTAGCTTGACAGATAAGTAAACACAGACTTACAGATGTTTAGGAAGCTGATACAGGAATGCTGGCTGTTTCTATTCCTCTCCCAAGGCTTATGAATAACACAAGCTCCTGATTCAACCCATCTTTCCTCATTGCACTGCAGGTAAAAAGAGGGCACACTAAGCAGTAGAAACTCAGAGGGGTCCAAGAAACTTCTTTTAACTAAATCACAGTAAACATTAGAGAGTAAAAAAAGGAATTGGTGTTAGATCTCTTGAAGGATGACAAGTTTCATCTTAAAGCAACCAAAAAGTCAAAAAAAAAAAAAAATCAACCCCGTGAACTCCTTTAATGAAAAACTAAAAAAAGGAACAAGCTGGAAAAAGTATTCATGACAAATATTGCAAAGGGTTGCTACATGTACAAAAAAAAAAAAAAAATTCACATTAGTTTAAAAAATTCCAATCCATAAACCAGTAAAAGGCAAAAAATGGAACTTAAACAAGTGCACATGAAGAAAGAGAAAGTACAGGTTTTAGTGATACAGTTAGGAAAAAAATCCTGCAGCTTTTTATCCCTAAAAGTTTTAAGGCAAGTACACATTATACTGCTGATGACAGTACACAGTATAAACTGTACACTAATGAATCTCTTAAAATAAAAAATGCCATTATTATTCTATAACAGAGAATGTATCAAAAAAAATTAAGGGGGGATCATATGCACAAATAAATTATTTGTGCTGTAACAGGGGATAACTGTAAACTTCCAACATTAGAATATAAATTATGAAACAATTTGATGCAGCCATTAAATAATTATTATAAAGGTAACACAGCAACTAGGAAATGACTTTTTTAATGTTAAGTAAACCTCAAAATTATTTGTTATGACACCACCATAAAAGTAATATCTATATTACAGACAAATCCTAAAAATAAAGTTAGAAAAATGAAAAAGTGGGAGAATGTCTTAAAAAGGAGTTCGTGAATGCTCTTCCTTCTTTACAAAAAAGTTAAAAGAAGTGTGTTTCCATGTGTCTGTGTTTTTAAATACAATGGTAAATGAGAAAGGAAAGCCACTCCTCTCATACTCTCTGCCCAGCTGCTTTTCTGCCTTGAAGGAATATATTTATATATCTATATATAAATATGTGTGTATATGTATATATGTATATATAAACATATGTATATATAAACATATATAATATATTTAAAAGAAGTTAACAGTTGCTAATATCAAAACTTGCTTGCCTAAAGTGTCTTACCTCTCACAGAAAATTGAGGTTTAGCATTAACATGGTATATGTGAATTCTATTTGGAACAAGAAAATAGTACAACCAATATGTCACACACACAAAAAAAATATAACCATATCATCAATATTTGCTTTTTTGTGTGCACTGTAAAGTCTAGCTCACTAAAGGATTTTCCATACTTTTTCTACTAGAATACATTCAAAAATCCAATGTTCATCTGAATTTTTCCGCATCCCATAGCAGGTACATACTGGTTATTTTCTAGATTTTCCATGACACTGAGCACAAAGTTGAGATTAAAGCTCTGCTAGCTCTGACTGAAATTAATTCTCTACAGCTGTTTAGGGAACTTGTATCTTTGAAAGACTCAGCTGACTACAATCATCCCCCATCCATGTGGAATATGTTCCAAGACCCCCCAGTGGAGGCCTGAAACTATGGACAGTACCAAACCCTATATATACTACATTTTCTTCCTATACACACAAACCTATCACAAAGTTTAATGTATAAATTCAGTATAATTTATAAATATTGTCATTTTTAAATAACAACTATAATAAAAAGAATAATTATAACATTATACTGTAATAAAAGTTATGTGACTGTGGTCTCTCAAAATATTTTACTGTATGTTCAGCATGGATACCCTGGACAAGGGGATGATTTGTGATTCAAACAGGATGGCATGAGATTTCACCACGCTACTTGGTGCACAATTTAAAATTTACAAATTGTTTATATCTGGAATTTACCACTTAACATTTTTGGACTGCAGTTGACAGTGGGTAATTGAAACCATGGAAAATGACACTGCAGATAAGAGGGACTAATACTGTTCCAACCTCTCTTCAAGAAGGAAAAAGCATATTTTAAAAAAGCCATAAGCAAACACCATCAGCCCACATACTTTATATGTTTCAAGAACACTATCACTTGACTGAAACCTTCTGTCTCTTTTTTCTTCAAAGCCTTTTAGGGAGGCAGTAGTTCTGACAGAACTCCCTATCCATGGAAAGAAGGGATGAATCAATGTTTGCCTAAAGACATTAAAATTTAAAAAGACAGAAAACCTTCAGAAAGCAAAAAACCACATAATCATTTTAGAATGTGCCTACCCAATGCAGACTTGACCAACATATCCCTAATCCAGGAGAAAGCTATTCTCTACAATAATGGATGTATATGCTTTGCCAACTGAAATTTCTTAGCTTTCAAGTGACTGGTTTTTTAATCTTCATGTGTGTCAGGCCTATTCCCTGAGTAATTGGGAATGGTAGGCACACGAAGCAGCACTTAAGCAATGGAACCCATGTCCTCTGGGAAAGAGAACTTTCTTACACAGCTGCTCACTCCCTCTCCATTGGCCTCTTTCAGCCCTCCTTCTCCATAGCAGGAACAAGCTCTTCCATTTGGAGGCCCACTTCAACTCCTACGTATACATTCCACTATGATGAGTTCCATCCCAGTAACCCACTACTGAATTTCTTTTTTTAATGTGCCACACTGAAACTCCATTAGCACATTAGTTCTCAAACTTTGCTGTGTTTAGAAAAACCTGGAGAGTTTTAATAGATGATTACACCTGGATTCAAACCCCAAAAGATTCTTATTTAACAACCATGGAGTATGGTGTGGGCATTACAGGATTTTTTAAAGCAGTTTCAGTGCCTTTTTTTAGAATTGGACAATTTGATTCTACAATTTTATATTAAAAAGCAAAGGCCCTAGAATAGTCAAATGATCTTGAAAAAGAAAAAATGGGAGGATTCACAATATTGAAATGCAGTATTGTAAAACTTACTGTAAAACTAGAGTAACCAAGACAATGTGGTACTGGGATAAGGACAGACAAATATACCAATGGAGCAAAATGGAGTCCAGAAATAGACATAAGCAGAAATAGACTTAAATAGGTGATCAATTTTCAGCAAAGGTGCCAAGGATATTCAATGGGGAAAGGAAAGTCTTTCAAATAATGCTAGAAGAACTGAATAAACATGAGGGGGAAAACATGAAGCTTTCCTCTTACCTCACACCACACACAAAAATATAAGATGGATCATAAACCAAACTGTAAATAAAACTTCTCAAAGAAAAAAAGAACACTTCTATAACCTAAAGTAAATATACTTTTCTTAAAGAAAACACAAAACACGAAAAACATAAGCAAAATAAGATAAACTAGACTTCATAAAAATTTTAAACTCTGGCTCATTAAGAAAGATGTCATTAGGAAAAAGAAGAGGTGAAACTAAAGACTGAGAAAAGTATTCATATTACATATATTCGACAAGAAATGTGTATCCAGAATATATAAAGAGCTCTTATAAATCAATAATAAAGACAACTCAATTTTTAAATGTATAAAATACTTGAACAAACCCAGCACACAACTCCCAAGCACATCTCCCCCCCCTCCAGTCTGAGGAGCAGCCCTCAAAGAGCCTGTGCTCTGACTCTGATTTGCCACTGCCCCTCAACAAACTCAGGGCTCTGGTAACACTGTACTTATTTTCAGAACCCCCAAAAATCATCATGCCTCAGTCCATGATAGTCTCTCTCCCTGGAATGTAACCCCTTCCTATCTACATAGCATACTCTTTCCACCCTTTGAAACATCACTATCATGTCACCTCCTTCATGAAGGTTTCTCTGATCTCTCTCCAAGCTACAAATGTCTCCTCTTCCATGTTCCCAAAGTACTTACTGCGTACCTCTAGGCACATGCAGGTTATGCGGTAGGCAATTGGCTGGAAACAGCATGCCTATTACTGTCTTCCAACCACCTATTTGTATAATAACCATGTTTACTTTTCACTTTTGTACCTTACTCAAGAGGACTCAGTGAGAGCAGGAACCATCTCTTATTTGTCATAGTAAAACTGGCATAAGTGTTTGATACACATTTCTATTGATTTTACAATTAAGTTAATACTGTAACCCCATAGTAAAGAAGGCTGGGATAGAGGACAAAATCAACCAACCAAACAAACAACAACAACAACAACAACAACAAAACCATTAGGTGACTGACTATATGTTGAGTGTATTATATGTCTATGGTGAGGATCTACTTGGTATTACTGGAAGCTTGCAAACCTAACAAATTCTTCTCTGGGAAATATTAAAGTTTAAAAGTACTTCAGGTCTTAAGTTACAAAAAATTCTACTTTTGATGACTTTTTTCTAACACTATTTTATTAGCTAATGTTATAAAGGTCTAGAGTGGTTGCTATATACTCACTTATCTGAACTGTAACAACTTATTAATTAAAATAAAGTTACACATCAAGGATACAGAACAGACTTCCTCTTCAGACACGCATTCCCAAAGAGATGCTTCTCTCCAACAAAGTCCTCTATCAAAGTTACTCTGCAGTTCTCACACTCATATTCAGCTGACAATGATAATCCAACAGACTTTAAAATACTTTGCAAAGAAGAAAAAAATTACCATGGGGGATTTTTGTGGTTATTAATATTTATCCCTAAGCAGTAACATTCAATCGAATCTTTTTCATTCAGCTCCACAAAACAAAGCAGAAAATTAACCAATTCTGTAACCTTGAATCCTGATGCTGCAGTTTTTGCCCTCTGTGCCTTTAAAAGTGCAATGTTTTCATTTCTCTGCAAAAGTGCTGATCTAAAGGACACAAGACAACAGAAGTCCTCTGGATATCATTTGTAGGAAAAAAAAGGAAATGTGAGATTAAAGAGACAACTCCCTCATGAGTCCAATGATGAAATGCTTTTTTTGAACAGTAACTTCTTTGAAATAACAAAAAACAAAACTAAGGATTCGCACAGGCCAAGGGCCACAGCAGGTTGTTCTGCAGTACTCCCTGCCTCACATAGTTCTTGAAAGCCACTGAAATTGAAAAATCACACAGTCAGGAACAGAAAAGACAACAAAAAATCATCTAATCATTTTACAGACAAAGAAACTGAGGGTCAGAGAGGAAGTATGACTCACCTACGAATATGTGATATACAATGCTAATGGCAGGTCAAGGGTGGTCTGACTCCAAATTGAGTGATTTCTTCTCCCCAGCTTAACAGGATTCCTTATTTACACTCGGGAATACCCTGGAAGCCCTCTGCTTGCTAGAATCAACACAAGTTATACTGCTTCTGCAGTTCATTCTTGGGTCCTACTCATCCATTCCATACTCTAGGTGATTCTTAGACCTTCCAGGATGTAACTTCTGCCTCTACCTGAGGAAGCCGACTGAGAGTACTCATCCATTTCACTACACTACCAATAGAGTGTAATGAGTTGCTTCATATACAATGTCAGTGGACTGAGGTGTGAAGCTTAGTAGTCCATTACTTACCCACTAAATCATTTCTAGCACTCTGCCACCAAGTCACTTTCTGAGGGAGAGAGAGCAGAAAAGGCTTGGCTTGTCTCAGTTTCTTGCAAGGCCTCAGAAATGCCAATAACTATGGTAAAGCCAAAAATAATAATAGCTAATATTTATAGAGCAGGTACTACGTGCCAGCCGTGGGATCTAGGTGATTTACATATACTCATGTAGTCCTCACAACCATCCTGTGGGACAGGTACTACTACTTATCCCCCATTTTACAGATGGCAAAACTAAGTAACTTATCCATGGTCACATAACAAATGACTGGCAAAGCTGAAACCGGGACCAATACAGTCAGACTCCCAGAAATTTACTTAATATTAATAAGCTATTCTGTCCTTTGCCTGAGTTAAAACTCGACAAAATGCACCTTATAAAAGACATCTCAAAGTGATCCTTATAAAACATTCCTTTCCTTCTCCCTTCTTATCAAAGAGAGGAAAGCACTCCAAAATGTAAAATTTCCCAAATTTCCTAAAGAGGTCTCAGAGAATTAAGTAGCCTATATAACATTCCATATATTCATTAGACCACAGTTCAGCTACTCCTGATGACTAAGGCTAAAGTGACAGGGGTACCCTACATGAGCTGCGGTGAATTATGAAGGCAGTAAAACTGGAATAGTGTCCAACTGTCCCCCATCTCCTTTGGAACAGGGACTGCTGTGACCCCCAGGATAACACGCAGTACTGCATCTGACATATCGAGTTCTCCTTGCTTCTGCACTGCTCTACAGCAGCTCTCACCAACTGCTAAAACAGAATGTGTTTTGACACATAACATATAAGCAGCAAAAAGTCGTTCCTCTAATGTCTGTTTCAAAAAACTGCACAGGCCACTTCTTGGAAATGGTGATGCTTTTCAGGGTATGAATTACTGACATTTTTGTGATACCACATTCCAGGAAAAGAGCAGTTGCCAGATCTGTTCCTATCCCTCTTTTGTGCTCTCCCGCTCTTGCTCTTTGGGTGAGAACACTACTGTCCTCTGATCTATTTAGTTCATTAAAGCAAATAACCCTAATGTTGCCCAGTACTTCTAAAGAAAAATTTAATATAAAGTAATTTAATATAATTTCCCAAATACCATACTTTGTTCTATCAACAATGTAAGCATATCGACAAAGTCCATCTTTGAAAGGAAAATGGAAGTACAGGTAAATGAATCATCTAAGGTCACACAGCTGCTAAACATATGAGTTAGAATAAGAGTTTCTATTTGCCAAGGCATTTTCTAAACATTTTTATTTTATGAACCAATAGCATTCTCCTCATCTTGTGCCCTAATGACACAGCTTTGCCTCTAGTGGGGGGGAAAAAACTGAACAGTTGAAAGAACAGCTAGTCATCAATCTTCAGTCACTAATGCATAAGTCAGCATATCTCTATGAATCCATAAACAAAGAGAACTGCTTTTCATTCTCTTGTCCTTCAATGTGGGGATCCCAAATTTCTTCATGTATTTCAACTTAAGAAAATCACATTCACCCCACTCTACATCCTACCTCTACACCACTGCCTTTTCTGATCCATCCTCCAGCATTATCTTTTGGGTATCAGTGCTGCCCATTTCAAGAGTTTGAGACTCACTGCTTCTCAAAAGATATCCAAACTCCTTTCAAAAACTTCCTCAAACTTGTTCAGCCTCACTGAACAAGGACTTCCAAACTCCAAATTCATTTCTAAATCTCTCCAACTTCCTTCACCCTCTTGTGTCAGCCTACAATATTCTTCCTTGTTTTGACCACTGAATAAAACCCTTCTTTATCTATGCTATTTCCAGCTTATTCCTCAAAGCTCCTATCACTGTGTTCAGACTATCACAACTATTATAATTATATAACATATATAGACAGTGACTGAATCCTTCATTCCCCTTCCCATTTCCAACTTTCATCACGGTAACAGGCATAAAGACTTTCTAAAAATCCATTCCACAAGTTTTTATGGATTAGGTACTTGGGAATACGATGGTGAGCAAAGCTGGGCCTCAACTCTCATGGAACTCACTTCTAGAGCAGAAAAGGGAAAAACAACAAATAAACATAAGACTGAGGTGGAAATGAGTGTGAAGAAAAATAAATAAAACAGAGCAAGAAAAGAGAAAGTACTTGCTTTTGATAATCAGGAAAGATCTCCCTGATAAGGGAACTTCTAGCAGAAACTTGAATCAAGTGAGCCTTGAGGGTAAGTGCATTCTAGGCAGTTAAATGTAGTGGTCCCCTTATCTGCGGGGGTATGTTTCAAGATCCCCAGTGGATGATAGTACTGAATCTCATATTTGCTGTTTTCCTATACATACATACCTATGATAACTTTTAATTTGTAAATTAGGCACAGTAAGAGGTTAACAAGAAAAACAATAAAATAGGACACTTATAATAACCTACTATCATAAAAGTTATGTGACTGTGGGCTCTGTCTGATAACAAATCTGATAACTGAGACCACTACTAAGTGACTAATGGGCAGGGAGTGTATACACATTGTAGAGACACCAGACAAAGGGACAGTTCATGTCCTGAGTGGGACAGGGCAAGATTTCATTACACTACTTAGAACAGTAGGCAATTTAAAATTCATTAATTATTTCTAGAATTTTCCATTTTATATTTTCAGACCACAAATGATCTCGGATAACTGAAGCCAGGGAAAGTGAAACCTTGGAAAAGAGCGGACTACCATAAATGTGACAACCTTGAGGACAGAGTGCATGACTGCTGGAGTACATAAGCAGAGTGGCTGCAGAAGTTAAAACTACACAGAGCACACTACTCACACCAAGACCAACAAAAACCAACTCTGGTCATTCTACATCCTCTTTGGTAATGTTCCTTGCTGCTGACCAGTGTGACAACTGGATTTTGCTAAGCTGAGTGGAAACTCTGCCCACAATACTCAGGTCTCTTCTTGCTGCTGCTACTAAGTCTTTTTTTAGCTTCTCAACCTTCCACTGCTTTCTCAGGGTGAATTCCATTCCACCTTCTTTGGCTTCTTTTGAAAAAAAGCCTAGTAAATGCTATGGTCCCATTTCCTCTTACTTTAAAATATTGCATAGCCGTTTTTACTGCAGTTCCCAAGAGATTCTAAAAAATATCCATGCAATACTGTGGGCAGCTTCTCCTCCCATAATAACACAGAAGCTATCTGACTTCTTAAGCAGAATTTTCCTCCCTAAAAAGCAATATACTGACAAAATTCAGCCCATTTTTTCTTCTGCTATTCTAACACTTACCTACTACATGTCCCTACAATTATATCATTTTAAAGAAAAATACCTTTGTTTAAGCAAACCTAATATATGGATTTATAAATTTACTCAAAAGATAAACTGGGCATGATTTTGGTTACAAAGAGTTTTTTCGGTTTAGAAAATGATTCATAATAGCACTACTAAAAATGGCAAGCTCTCCAAATTCATCCTAAATTTAGGAACCAACTCTCACACAGATTTTTGAAGACATATCATTAGGTCAGGTGAAGTATATCTGCACAATGAGATCTTCTTTCCAAGAGTCAGGCTTGGACTCTCATCATATATTCTTGGGAGTATTATATTTAACCACCACCAATTTGGAAACCTATAACCCTCAAGGGGTTGATTTATAATCATAAAGGCTGTGAAAGTCTATAATTGCTAAAATGTGTGCCTCAACTCCAAAATGTATAAAAGTGTAGTAACTATAAACCCACTAAACCAACCAGTCTCCTGCTCTCTCCTGGCTGAGATTCCAGACTCATAACTGTCAGGTAGCCAATACGTATATTTCCATTTTTCTTAGGCACACATTACCACGCCAAATTACTTACACAGTTCTCTGTCACTTCTTACAGAACTCTTCTTGGACTTTTTCTATGCTCTCACTGTCTGATCATCAATTTGCATGTCAGTTGCTTTTAATTGGATTTTATCCAAGCAGAATTATAGCTGCCTATCTCTATGAAAGAATAAAGTTATTTTTTTTCCTTCAACAATGCCAGGGTCCCTACCAGGGAATCAAACTGTCACTCCATTTGCTATTAATTATCCTCAGCTACACCACTGTTTCCCTTCCTTGATAAAGCCATATACCATATTCCTTCCTCCTGCAATTAACAGCAGTCATGATGATGCCTTACATCCAATGAACCAACACAAGAGGGAAATCCAGGCATCAGGCATAGATGACAAGCAATGACAAGAATACTTTAAGCAGAACATTTAACTAAGGTTAAACTGAAGTTAAAGGCTTGTCTTATACATTTCTAGGGCAAAAGATCCCTCATCTTCCTGTGACAGTCCATTGCAGTATCTCAATCCACAAGGGTAAGGCAGGTTTCCTGATACCTAAATCTCGTTAGCCAAAATATAAGCCTGTGATTTCTTGTTTCCGTGGTAATGGCAAAGATTTTACCATCCTCCTGTGTATAACAATTCCCCAGGCATTTGAAGACTCCTTTTAAATCATCCTTCAGTCTCCCCTTATTTGTGTTTTATCATGGGAGAAGGACCAGGATGGAAAGAAGTCTCCAAACAGTTTAACATGAGATGCAGTTGAAGAAATTGAGATTTTTTTTTTTTTTTTAGTCTGAATACTTGGGGAATATGACAGTTGTCTTTTAAAAAAATCAAGGGCTTCAAGTGTGAAAGAGGAAATTAGATTTATTCAATATGACCCCAGATAGTAAAACAAGAAAGAACCAATAAGTTCTACAACCTGCAAAGACAGTTTCCCTCAATATAAAGCAGGAACTCTCAATTTCCAGAAAAACAGAGCTGTTCAAAGAAAACATTATCTGCCAATGCAGGCCATTCCATGTCAGCAAAGGAGGGGCTACCATTTGGAAGAGATGTCGGCAAGCCCCCGCGGGGCAGGCTGGGAAAGATTCGACTCTAGCTTCCTTCCAACACTGAAATTGTACAAAACTAATCATTAAATGTTTACGTGGCTGGGATTGTATCACAGTGAAGAGGAGGCTATAAGGCAATGAATGATAGGTGTCCCATCACTCACAGTACACATTCTTAAGTAACAATATGTTACATAAGGGATTAGGGAAAAGACATCATATCAACTCACCTGAGTGGGCGAATGAGCAAAGTTTGTAAAAAGTTCCCCCTACTGTGGACGGTAGAATAATAGCTCCCCGAAGATGTCAAATGTCCTAATCCTGGTAAGTGTGAATGCATTATGTTCCATAGTAAAAAAGAATTAAGATTGTAGATGGAATTAAGGATGCTGATCTTAAAATAAGGGGAGATTACCATGAATTGTCTAAGTGGGCCCAATACTATCTCAAAAGGTCCTTAAATAGAAAAAGGAAGATGTGATTATGGAAGCAGGAGACAGAGATGGCATCCTGAGAAGGACTCAATCTGCTATTACTGCCTCTGAAGATGAAGGAAGGAACCCAGGCCAAAGAATGCAAGAAGCCTCTTGAAGCTGGAAAAGACAAGGTAACAGAATTTCCCCTAAATCCGCCAGAAAAAATACAGCACTAGTGACACCTTGATTTTAGTCCAGTGAGATTCATGTTGGACTTCTGACCTACAAAACTGTAAGATAATAAATCTGGATTGTTTTAAGCCACGGAATTTTGAGGTGATTTGTTACAACAGCAAATAGAAAACAAAGATACTGATCAAAGACCCTGATATGCCCATACATTCTCAGAAAAAATAGGCAATATTTGATGAATAGTTTAAAATCATAATCTTTAATTATCTTTCATAATCTTATATCTTTCTTATATGAGAAGCACAGATTAGTAGAGGTATATCCAGATCAGCATAAACTGCTTTAACATTTAGACATCATATCCCATGTTCACGTGACATACCTGGCACACAAGAGACTCTCAATAAATATTTAATAATTTAAATTAAAGAGTCAAAGTTCACATGCCATCTCTGGCCTTACTGGCAGGGACAAAAAGACTCTCATGCTTACCAGTACGTGGCTCTATCATGTAACGATTAGCCCAAGGATTAAAAATAGTAGTTAAACTCTTCCTTCTGGTGTCCAACCTCCACACAGTACAGAATGCTATCCAATTTCTCTGTCTTCATCTTCCCTAAGATCAATCATAATTCTGTGCCAGACCAAAACAAAGCAGCTGAAATGCTATAAATTTTCCTTATGGGGCCACAAAAACAAAACCAATTCTCATACTCTACTGCTCACCCCCAGGGAGCTCCTGGCAAATGCCACCAGAGTACTTTGTCAGCCATATCCAAGCAGCTGTTCCATGCCCTCTGCTCACCAAGACCTGCTATTTTAATGGCTAGAATTCTGTAAAAGTACTTATATCTGGCCACATCCAAGTATACAAAGTCACAGTCTCTTACTGTTACATTCTAAATCCAAGGTATATTCAACTCTATTTTGATATAAGCCTGAGTCTGTCCTCTCTGGATAAGAGGGGGGGAAAAAAAACCTTGGGAAACACATATTTAAAGCAGATAATATGCAGTTGTGGGAGAAGAGGGACTTTTAAAGCAGGAAAACTTTTACAAAACACAAACACAATACACAATATTTGAAAAACTCTGTTCCAAAGAGCTTTAAATTTAGAACTTCAAAACTGAAAAATTTCAATATTATCATTAACAGGAGACCCCCTTATTTTAAAACTAAAGAAAATTGAAATTCAAGGTGCCCAAGACCAGCAGAAAGGGACTCAGGTATTATTTACCTATCAGTTCTCCTCACAGACATGTTCTTTGGCCATCTGTCAGACAGTGTGGTGGTTAAGAATGTATGCTCTACAGCAGCGGTCCCCAGCCTTTTTTGGCATCAGGGACCAGTGCTCCTGTGATGCCTGTTGACCTGAGGTGGAGCTGAAGTGGTGATGCTAGCACTGGTGAGCAACTGCAAAAACAGATGAAGCTTCACTCACTTTCCCACTGCTCACCTCCTGCTGTGAGGCCCAATTCCTAATAGGCAACGTGTACCAGGCCATGGTCCAGAGTTAAGGACACATCTCTGCTCTAGAGCCAGACTGCATGGATTCCTTCCTCTCTCACCTCCATCACTTACTGGAAAAATTCCTGATCTCTCTGTGCCTCAATTTGCTCACTCACAAAATGAAATAATTATAGTACTTATATCTCAAAAGGTTGTTAAGAAGATTCAGTTCATATACATAAATCACGTATAGTGTCTTAAAGAATTTAACTTCATTTTTTACATAAGCAATTATTATCCACATCTGTCCCTAATAATGATCCTAATGGTCACAGTCATCTCTGATCAATGATAACCCAACACCAATCCCTTATCCTTTAAGTCTCCATTTTGACTGTCTAACCTGACCATACATAATGGAAGAGCTCTCTCTCTCTCTGTGGTTTTTGACGGAAAACAGACTGACTTTTAGGAAGAGTTCACATGAGAATATGATCCTCCAAGAAACCAACTAACCAAGTCTCTTTAGCTTGTATTTCCCTTTCCGTGAACTGATGAGCTCTAAGGAACCTTTCTACTAGAGCACTTTAGTGGCCCATAAATTATCTGTTCCCAACTATAAATATGTCCTTGATTGCTTTCTGGGTAAGAAACACTGATAATACTTCAAGAGCCACCTGTCCTCTCAGCATAAAAAGCAGTCAGACTTTTGAGCCATTTTGGAAATCTTCCAACCACAATTGGATTACAACTGCTCTAATCATTTCTAAAACCTTTTTTTTTTTTTTTTTTGGCTTATGCCTCAAAAAAAATTATACAAGCCAAAACAGGAGCTATACCAATTGTTTTAAAGTCACTCATTGATGTTAAATCTATAAGGGTTACCTGGGTAGTGAATGACCTTCTACAGCAGATTTGACTCCAAATAAAAGTTGGCTTCCTCTGGAAAACTTAGATAATACTGAAGACTAACACAACTCAAATTATTAATAGAAAGATGTAATATAAACATGTCTCAAGAACATCACCCAAAAGTCTCTGAACCATCTGAATTAAAACTATGTAAAAAGAATAAGACATATGTGACAAGTATGCTAAATACTACAAAATATTGATGGGAAAAAAATCAAAAAGATCTAAATAAATAGAGAGAGATATCTTGATCATGGACTAGAAGATTCAACATAGTATACAATTCTCCACAAATTGATCTACAATTACTGACATTTCTATCAAAATCCCAGGAGGATAGTTTTGTAGAGATAGGTAAGATAATTCTAAATGTATATGGAAAGGCACAGGAACTGGTCAAAACAATGTTGTTAAGAATTAAATTGAAAGATTCATACTTCTATATTTTTAGACAATATAAAGGTACAATAATCAAGACTGTGATGTTGAAGAAGAGATAAAAACATAAATCTAATGGAACAGAATAGGGAATCTTTAAATAGAGCATACACACACACACAACAACAAATTTTTGACAAAGGTGCAAAAGGCAAGTTAGCTGAGAAGATTCTTTTTCAAAAAATGATGTTGAAACAATTGTATATCCATATAAAAGATTAATTTCCATCCATATTTCATATCATATACTAAAATTAATTCAAAATTAATCAGACCTGAATCTCAAATATAATACTACAAAACTTCTAGAAGAACATCTTTGCGACCTTTGGTTAGGCAAAGATTTCTTAGCTATGAAAACAAATATAATCCATAAAATAACAATTTGTATTCCACCAAAATTTAAAACTTATGTTTTTCAAAAGACATTGTTAATTGAAATGAAAAGACAAGCCACAGGCTGGAATGATACACCTGAAAGTCGTGTATTTGGTAAAAGCCCTGAATTCAGAATACATGAAGAACTCTTAAAACTTAAGTAGAAAATAAATAACCAAGTTTTTTTAAATAAACAAAAGATTTGAACATATGCTTCACAAAGGAAGATGGGAAACACATAAAAAGATGTTCAACATCACAAGTCATTAGGAAAATGCAAACTTAAGTTTGAGATTTTACTACATGTCTATTAGAATGGCTAAAATAAAATTTAAAAATTTTTGACCATACCAAATATTGGCAAGAATATGGGGGAACTAGAACTCTTATACACTGCTGGTCAAATGTAAAATGAATACAAATACTTTAGAAAACTGTTTGGCAGTGTCTTATAAAGTTAAACACCTGTCATATGACACAGATGTTCCATTCCTAACTACTCACTGAGGAGAAATGAAAGTATATGTCTATACAAAGATGCCAATATTCACAGTAGCTTTCTTTATAATGATATAATACTAGAAACAACCCAAATGACCCAAAGGAGACAAATGGATAAACAAATGTTGGTATAGCAAAATGAGAATAGTATTCGGCAATAAAAAGAAAACTACTGATAGAGGCTACTACATGGATAAATTTCAAAATAATTATGCCTAATGAAAGAAGCAAGACAAAAGAAAACATAATATATGAGATTAACTCATATAAAGTTATTGGAAATGCCAATGAATCTATAGTGATAGAAAGCAGATCAGTGGTTGCTTCAAGACAGGGAACAGAGAGGCAGGAGGAAAGTATTATAGAGGTGCATGAGGAAACTTTTGGGCATGGTGAATACGTTCATTATCCTAACTGCAGGATAGTTTCATGGTATATATAATATGTCAAAACAATACATTGTATACTTTAAATAAGTGAAGTTTATTGTATGTCAATTACAAATTCAATATTTTAAAAAGAATCCAGAGGGAAAACATAAAACAAGCATTATATATGCTCATGTCCTAATAATTTATAGTCAAATGGAAGAATCAATAAAATAAATAATACAACATGAAAGCCCCATGATGAGGGAAGTAGAGAGAGCTATGGGCACACAAAGGAGGGACATTATCCTGATTTAGAAGGCTAATATGACTTTATGTAAAAGAAAGAATATTGAAGCTGCCTTTTGAACTATAAGTAAGATTAATTACACTGATCAGACCTATAACCACTCAGAAATGATGCTATGTTTATTTTGTTTATTTTTAAATCAATCACATTATCATATCTCATTTCATTTGTATTATTTCACGATGATTACTTTACTGTAAGACACCACACATGATACTTATCATATATTACGTACAAATTTACACTTTGGAAATAGTCATTTCCTCAGATCCAATAATCATCTGTTGTAGGACTGCAGAGAAAATTGGTTTTGTTTTGTTCTGTACATGGGGAAAAAATCACAGAACTCAAAGTAAGGAATCAAGCTAATAATTTGGTTAGTTTTTCTGTTCCTTCTATTTTTATAAGGGCAGAAATATATTATGGAAAACTTGTTTCAAAGAAAGCACAGGAAGAGCTTGTGTAAACAGATTTAAAACAATGTCCACAGACCCACAAGCCTTTAAATTTATTATACACTAATATATTATAGACTTAACATAGATATGTTGAGAATCACAAATAAATACTGTTTCCCCCCCAAAAAAAAGTTATCTCTAATAATTCAAATCTCTCTGCACAATAATTTATATCATTAATCACAACTTTGAAGGAACTCTGAAATGAAGTACATTAAAAGAGGACTGAATTCTTCCACCATTCCTCAACCAAACAGTAATTACAATACACTTTCTTTCTTCTCTTGTTCTCTGATTTTAATATCCTATGAAGCCTTCTCATTCTCAGCTCTATACGCTAAGCTCACTCTTAAACCATCATTTTCATGTTAATTGCATGAAGTGGGGGAGGCACATACAAGCAAAGCAATGGGACGGAGGCACATAAACTAAGTGGTCTGTTTTCCTCCATGTGAGCTAAACAGATTTCAAAATAAATACTTTCTCTCTCTCTCTCTCTCTCTCTCTCTCTCTCTCTCTCTCTCTCTCCCCCTCCCTCCCTCCCTCCCTCCAACTTTCTTTAAATACCGATTTCTACCCGTCCACTAAATGATGTGTTTGTCCTATGGTCTCAGCCACCATGCCATTCTGGTGTTAAGGAACAAAGAAACAGTACAAAATAGTTAACAGGAGGAAAGAAATAATAAAAAGCATGCAACATGTAAAGGAAACCAGTAAGAATATTTGTCATTGAGACCAATGCTAACAATCACAGCTTCTCCCACAGGCCAGTTTAGACAAATCTCACTATGAGATGGTAGGCATACAGCTTCACAACTTCTATATGTTGTAGAGTTCAGAAATATTGACCTCAACTTGTGCCTGCAGCATTTTCCCCAAATCTCCCTCTCAAAAACCAGGTAAGAAGTTTGACCAAAGCAATGGAAATATAAGTTGAACAGACTAAATGTTCACTGTTAGAGTTAAGCTACCTTCTTAAAGATAAGACAGTGCTTCCTAAAAAGGACTTCTCAATTAAAGGACTGTAATTTGGAAGTTTAGACTTTTGTTTTCTGTATCGACAATAGGACATAATCAAGAACTCACATTACCTAACTTTAGCTTTCATACGAAAACCTATGGCTGCTCTTACTTATGGAGTAACAATAAATACTCAAGGACCTGAGATATGACCCATCTAGGTACCCACACCAGCGATTCCCCTAACAGCATATTAAGGTGAAAGCAACTCTACTGCATCCCAGAGAGTCCAGCCAAAACTCTCCATCTGAGTTACTTTAATGGCCAAATACATTTTATAACTAGAACATATAATCAGTAACAAGCTTAATTATAACAGTGGCATTTTAATTGCTTTTGGAAAACTAGCCAACAACCTGCGGTATACAGCTTCAAAACGATGAAATCTCATGAGCTAATTAAGATCTAAACTCTAACAAACTGCAGCTTTCACAGTGATATTCACTTGCAAGGTGCATACAAGGTATGTAAAAGGATAATTTAGAAATTATTTATAGAAATTAGAGGGCTTGTTTAATTTGATTTTGCTTTAGATCCTCCCACTATTTAGAAGGCTGGCCTTCAAGGTTAGAATGTCTCCCAAGCAGGAAAGTCAAAATCATTTGCTTTAAGTAATTTCAGACAGTCTTATACTTAGGTTGGTTTATCTACCTGATTTGGGAAGGTTCTGGCATTTTTTAGATTTTAAAGGGAGGAAACCAGAAAGAGGACTACTGATGTTTTTATGTGATGTTACTGAAGCAATGAGTTAAATCTGGTCAACGGACACAGCTCAACAGGTTACCAGGAGAGTTTTTTAAGAAACAGGAATAGCATTTTGCCTCATTTCTAACTCCCCACACTCCTCACTTAATAAACTTAGCAATTCTGGTTTATATTATTTAAGGAACAAAATCCTCATGGTGAAAAAATTCAACAGAAGGAAAAATCTCTGGTTTTACCCTTTCCACACTGAGTCAGCACACACTTGCAACTAACTCAAAAACAAAACTACCTCGTTATCTGCACTGCTGAGCATGAGGATGGCTGGTTTCAGAAATGTGCTTATTTTTAAGGAGCCATGAATGACTTTGATTCACCATCATTAAAGAGAGCGCTCTCAAGAGTAAAAACTGGCCCAAGCTATCAAAATGGACAGATAAACGGGCCTTACTCAACACCGAGAGGGAGAAGTTACAGTAAAAAACATTATGGTGTGAAAATTTCTGGTTATACTGCAGAACTTCTCAACACGTTATCTCCTGCTGGGGCCAACTCATTCCTCTGTTGTCAGATTTAACTCCACCTCGACAGTAAAATGATTTACACATGGCATCTATATAAAGCCCCCTTCCTTTGATTCACACCAACTAGCTTAAGTCCAGATGAGCTACACTACTTTATTACTGGAAAAGGCACAAAACAGCCTCACAGTCTGGTTTCCCAGGGGTTAACGCCACCAAAGAAGAAGAAAGGAGTTTTTAAACTTTTCCTCTGCCCCCAAGCCGATTCTTCCAAGGTAGTCTAAACCAGGCCTCTAGCCAGCCTTGTGCAATCCTGCTAAATCTGCTCATTGCAGCAATCTCCATAGCAATGGGGCTTTGTGACAGATTCAGTCCTCAGCAAGAAAGTCCTTTCTTTGTACACAAACACCCAACCAGGCAGCAAGGGCATCAGCTGAGTCATCAGGGATGTCTGAGCTACTTTTGGTGGCTCTGATAAAGAAGCACGTAACACCCTTCCCTCAGCTTCAACAAATGTTCATGTCTCTGCAGAAAGAAATGGAAGGAATTCAATGTGGGCCTGGTTGTGTGTCAGAGATCCAACTTTCTCAAAGAGTTCTCAGTAAGCAATCAAATCCTATATCTTTCATAAAACATCCACAACAAAGTGTCCTAAATCAAAATTCAATAAAAAGGACACATAAACATGCCTTTTCTTCATTATCACATATTATTTATTCCCTCCCTAAGAGAAAATACAGGAAATAAAGAATGCAAACTGCCACAACATGATGGGGTAATAATTCTGACCTGATAAATCTCTCACAATAATACCGACTAGTGCTAAGCCTGTTTTAAATACTCCAAATACTGTTGACCCAGTATTCAGTACAGCATGAAATGGGTGCTTGATATCTCTGTGTCTCTGCAGGAGCCACTCTCAAGATGCAGCTCTAAACTCAACGAGGACAATCACTCCTGCCTCCAGGGAAGTGATGTCTGGTACTAACACCAATATCCCCACCATGTCTGAACTCCAGAATCCCACAGAACTCCATCACAATGCTTTTGAAATATTGCCAATGTCTTTGTTTCTATTTAGTCATTCACTAAAAAAGAAAGTCTCAAAAAAGGTATTATCTTTCAGTCACCCAAATGATCAATCTGATGCCTGGGATACTTTTTCTGCTGTGTCTCTGCAGATATTAACAAACTGGTGATATCACACAGGGATAGGTAAGCTAAACGTCACAGCATCCTCTCTGAGCCATTCAGACTTTATTTGAACAAAATGGCCTTTCACAAAAAGATTCAAAAGATCATACACATTACTCAGAGCTCACTCTCTGAGTCCCCTTCTAGAATCTTAGAGAAAACCTATGAAGCCAAGACCTAGAGAAGGAGGCTCTAAAGTCAGCATCCCAATCCAACAGTCCCAAAAGCCTAGATGCAGAGACTAATCATTTTTTTTTAACAGCCCAAATCATAAATATGGACAGCTATAGCTGATGGTATGAAGAAGGGTGAGGAAGGGCTCTAAGACCTACTCTACAAGGCCAATATGTACTAAACTAGACATAGGGTCTAAAAGTACAAAAATAAAGACAGCCAGTGTTAATAGGTACATATTTCAGTTAATTTTTTTCATAAATTGTAGGTATTATGTTCTCCCACCAAGTGGATTGTATTTGGTTCACAGTCAAAACTAGATTCAGATGTTAATCCCACCAGGGTAGGGATTTGGTCTGCTTTGTTCACAAATGTAGCCAGCATCCAGAATAGTGCCTGGCACACTGTGTTCATGCAAATATTATATGAAAACTGTGTGCATGCAATTATCAAATGTAAATGTCTTTAATCTCCACAACTACCTAGGTAAAGAAATTAAAGTTTAAGCCATATAAGTAGCATGCCCAACGTCACACAGCTGGCAAGTGGCAGCACCACAATTCTTATACCTATATGTCTTTAGAATAAATCACTGTACATTGCTTATTGTGACCATTAGGCTAGTATAGAGTAATCAAGTAATCCTTTATTAATAGCTTACTCTAAATTCTGCATTGAGCTAGGTACTAAAAAATTGCTATCTACCTCTAGCAATCATTATAAATTATAAAACCAGCCAAAGAAAGCAAACTGATAGCACTACAACCTAAACCATGACTAAAATTTATGTTTATAAAATCTACAACTCCTACTGATGGGGAACATGTACATAAAAAGCATGCAGATGAAATCTGATCATTAAAGCACAGACAGACCTAACCTATTGGACACATTGCTGATCTTTTTAAAGGAAAAATCTTGCTTTCATAGTTAAAGTGACCAGAAAAACGTTTAAAAATGTGAGGATAACTGGTCAGGTTTGAGAATCAAGGAGCAATTAAGATGTTCCCTATCAAGAAAAAGGCAAAGAAAACGAATTAATTCCAAGAAAAGAAGCATCAGAGGTTACAAAGGCTCCACACCTGACCTTCTAATACCTTTTATGTTGGGTTTCCTGGGAACATACCAGCCTTTGTGTACTTCTTAGAGCAGAAGCTTCAACGTTCTTTTACCTCACAATATGTAAGATATCATGTAACCCAATGAGGTGAAGTGTAATCTCGTCACACAATACAACATAAACAGCTGTGAGTTCGTAGTTAAAGGACAGCAGCTCAATTCAGCTGCACACCTGCAATTATTTAATGTCTAGTTAAGCTTGTCTCCATTTAATAAATTACTTGATAATTACAATGTGAATGAGAAAAGAAGACATAAGCCATAACTGAGAACTGGAGACAACGGTAGGAATTAACAAACGAGGGTAGAAGAAAATGCCTCACAAAAGATCTGGGGAACAACAAAAGTATTTGAGCCAAACCAATTCAGTAATTCAATTTGATAGATATTTCATAAGCATCTGCTGGATTCCAGGAAGGGTACCAGCCATGACAGAGGGTCCAAGGCTAACTTGTTGGGGCCCCTGCCTTCAGTGTGCTCACCAAGTTCCCAAGCTACTTCTAGAAGGAAGGGCTTAAAAAAAAAACAGAATTTTCACTTTTCCAGGCAGGTAAAAAATCTTCAGGATTATCAATTAACCTTTTCACTTAAAACATACAGCCAGCTTTTCCTGTGCCCAGAAAACCAGAACAGAATGTGCCAGAACAATACAAATCTATAGGCAATCTCAACATATCATTTTCACCAATACCTTCAGCCACTCCCCACTCCAGCTATTTCCTGAAATTAACCCCAAATAAATTTATTTTTCTTCTATCTTTACTTCTCCTGACAGCCCTCTGGTGAAACAAAATTGAGAGAAGGAAGAAAACAAAAAGAAAGGCGGAGGGGAGGGTTGGGGAGGGATGGAGGAATTTCCATAACACACTGTTATGGGCTGAATCGCGTTGTCCCAAAACATGTTATATGTTGGAGTCTTAACTCCTAGTCTTTCAGAATGTGTATATATAGATAAGGTCTTTAAAGAGGTAATTAAATAAAATTAGTCCTCTGGGGTGGGCCCCAGAACAATATAACTGGTATCATATTAAAAAAAGGGAATTTGTAAATACCACACAGAGAAAAGACCATGTGAGGACATAGTGAGAAAGTGGCTATCTGCAAGGAGAAAGTGGCCATCGGCAAGCCAAGGAGACTGGCCTCAGCAGAAACCAGTCCTTGATCTAGGCCTTCTAGCCTCGAGAACTTGAAAAAATAAATATCTGTTGTTTAAGCCACCCAGTCTCTGGTACTTTATTATGGTGGCCCTTGCAAACTAATAAACAAAGCAAACAATAAAGTCTTAAAAAATGAGTAATTTCCTGTGAATAGACCCATTCCAAATTCTTCATCAACTGAATTTCCACTTTAATTAAAATAAAGGACTAACAACTTCTTGGTATTTAATCCTTGCTTGTTGGGCCATCCCTGGCTACAATGTGATACAGCTGAAATAACATGCATTCTTTCCACACAGCAATTCTGCAGCTTTGAATTTGGCCAAAGGATACTCTCTACTCAAATCACATAAAGACCCAAACACTAGACCATCCATCTACCCAGTCATCCTTTTATCTATCTATGCATTCCATTCTCCAAAACTTATTGGATTCCTACTATTTGTAATAAAAATTAAGAAAAATTAAGATTTAGGGCCAGCTCCTACTATTACTAGGTACTATTAGCACTAGTACTAATTATATTATCAGGCTGAACTGAAAAAGGCACAAAACCTATAAAAGCACCTTCTTAGGCACATCCAACACATAAGTTTCCCAGTATAAAAGGAAAAAGGGGAGAGGAGGATATTTTAGGCATAGAAAACACATAAAAAGAGGCACAGAAACCACAAGCAGGAACCAGAAGTTAAACTATCAAAATATCTGTGAATACCAGTTCTAACACAAGGTGTGTGACCTTGGGCAAAAAACAAAATTATTTAACAGCAAAAAAGAGATTATGCTTATCAAGCACCTAGAGTTGTACCACCAATGTAGTATAGGGCTGCTAGTGGTTACAGTTTATTTGTCCTGGAAATGGTAGATAGTTCCATGAGCTGGACTATAGGGAAGAGTAAGCCTAGAAATAAGGCTGGAACAGTCATTTTGTAGCTAGACTATAAAGCGCCTCATACAGCATACTGAAGTATCTGGAAAACAGTGTATCTTGTGAACGATGGGAAACCTCTGAAGATTTTTTTTGACCCCACTTGCAAGGTGCACTGTTCAGGATTTCTGAAAGAAATCTCCCGTGGTGATGGTACACTGAACAGTTGGGGAGAGAATGAAGTCAGAGTGACCAGTCAGTGCAAGTTGCTGGGCCAGAAAGGAAAAGACAAAGTCAAGGTACATTTCAGCAGTAAAACAGCCAGGACACAATGGATGATCTTCCAAGATGAAACTTGTTTCAAAAGGAAACAACAAAGGCTTTAATTCTGTTAGCTAGCCAGGTTGCTATTTTGCACTCCAGAAACACTATCCTTCTTAATTAACTAATTTACATTCTAATGTATTTACATACATGCATACAAAAAAAAAGAGCTAGCAAAACATGACCATAAAGACCAGCCCTCTTGACTAATAAATACTCTCTTTAAAGAGCCAAACAATTGCAGAGAGCTTTTATTTTTAGCATTTAACATCTCTGATATTTACTAAAGTTTATAGTTCCTCTTCCCTGGGAGTTATTTTATTGTTTAAGTGGACTGTATTAATATTCGTACTTTCACCCTGACCAAACCAGCAGATGAGAGCAAACAGCTTCCTCTGACTCTTCAACCTGCTGCTATTTTCATACCTAACCTATTCTAAAAGTATAATGATCAGCTCTAAATCTAGGCTTGAAGGCAGAGTACTAAAGGCCAGTACAACATTTACATTTCTTCCAGGCTGAGGCATGGAAATTCAGCGACAAATCAATTTTTTT
Organism: Cynopterus sphinx; assembly: GCA_030015415.1. NCBI lineage: Eukaryota > Metazoa > Chordata > Mammalia > Chiroptera > Pteropodidae > Cynopterus > Cynopterus sphinx. The sequence continues at coordinate 85,281,588 of CM057379.1, read as the reverse complement.
CTTTTAGAGAGCGGTAGATAAGCAGGCTTTTGAGAAGAGGCAGTGCAGGGGAAAGGAGATCCAAAACAGATGATGGGGATGTCCTTCCATAAGTCACCTTTATAACCCTGGTAATTTTTAAAGCACTTATCAGGTCGATAAAACAGATCCAGTCAAGTGATGGTGGAGGCTGAACAGGTTTCTGATAGGCCTCTGGCCATGCACTGGTATGGCCATAAACTGGCCAAAGTCAGGCCACAGATTAAAAAACCCAGGAGTTCTGCACCAGTGTATAGTTCTCACCTTTGCATGCCACCTACACCTCTGTACACACCCACAGAAACACATCCACCTTCCACATGGTCATAGGCATTCTCTTTACCTCCTGTACTGGCCTTTAATACTGCATCTTTCTATTATTTATTTGTAAACAATCCTGTCTCCTCATCTAAACTAACCCTCCTGGAGAAGTAGGATCCACCCTGGAGTCTACCTTGTGTTATGCCTAGATAACAAAGTCAAGAGATGTTTCGTAAATGGCAGGTTAAGCACAGCAGCAGAGAACTCTAAGGGCCTTGGAGGACCCCTAGATTAGAGCAATGCTTCCAAAAATTTAACATGCAAACAAATGACCTGGGGATCTTGTTAAAATACATATTCTTGAACCTCACCCCTTGGAGATTCTGATTGAGTAGGTCTGGGTAGGGCTCCCCAAATCATCATTTCTAACAAGATCTCAGGTGAAGTTAACTTTGCCAGTCTACACTAGCTCTGCCTAGGATAACTTCATATCCAAAGTAGAAAATCTCTCTTATCCGAAGTACAATCCTGAGAAACAGCATGTAATAGCCACTGCTCCACCCTCTATGACAAAAGTTCACACACCCCCAAGACAGCCCAGTCTATTTCACATCAGAGAACTGCTAGAGACATTCTCCCATATACCAAGTTTCCTGGACTTCAAACACCTAAGAAGTTTGTGCCTTTCAGAGTTGTCTCACAGATCTTTCTTCAAATCATTCATTCACTTTCCTTCCTTTTCTAACTACCTTTGCCTTTTTCTCTTTGTCCTTACATAACTGCAACTACATCTGAATACTGAACAGAGCAAACAGCCCTTTTATTTGTGCTTCTTGGAAAAATATTCCAAGAAAATTGCCTGCTTCTCATGTTACAGGTCCTCCCCTCTCTGAATTTACCTACTTTTCCCATAATGAACTCCCTCCATGCTAGCAATTAATCACCCCTGAAGACCACCCAGGAATAGCCAAGGGGAACACTCTCTCCCCTCCATAAAGCTGCCTGCCAGCACTGTAGGTGCCCCTCTAAGTCCCTCACAAGCACATCAATATCTTTATTGGTCACATGAGGAGGTTGGCTGATCTCGGGCTTCCTTCCAGCTCTGATGCCCTAGAAGTGTATAATGCAAACCCAGTGACACATAGAAACTATTCCAGGTTCCTCCTTTGCAGTTCCTTGGTGGCCACTCTCTTTTTAGAGATGACTTGCTGACCAGAGTAAAATATCTGAAAATTCAGAGTCAGGAGACCTGAAGTGAAAGCCCAAACTCCACCACCAAGGAACTGTGATCTTGGGCAAATCTGAAAACCTACGTGACTTTGCATTTCCTCGACTGTAAACTGAGGATAATATACCGCAAAGCTACTTTAAAAGATTTAACAGAGGTAAAATGAAATATGTAAAATGTTTCCCAAGCTGCGAAACACTGCAAAAAATGTTAATTATCATCAATGCCTAGAGTTTCCCTAGTATCTCTCTTTTACCTACTAATGGTTCCCAGCTCAACTGATTCTCTCCTTCAGGATGCATGTTCTAGTCACCTGTCAAAGGACAGTAACCTAATGTTCTTTGTATTCTAGCACATGCTCCGGGTGACAGTTGATGACAGCTGTGCATTTATAGGCATCTGTGCTGAAGTTCCTATCAAAATGCAAGATCTTCAAGGGGTTCCTATAGCATTTCGCACAACGCTTATTTAGTGTTTGGACTAAATACTCAAATACTGGCTGACTGAACAACATTTCAGTTAGTATGTTAAATTCCTCACAAGCTAAAGGACAGAGGGAGAAGAAAGGTTGATCAACAAAAGTCCAATGCAACACAACCACTATTCTATACCATGATTTCTGAAATCACTATCTTTGACTACTTGTAAACCATTATTTATTGGCCAGTTACATACAATGTTCCAGGCCAGTGCTAAGCACTTCATATGTACCGTCAGGTTTAGTCCTCACAACCATTCAATGGGGCAGGTATTAGCATTATCTCCATTCTATAAATGGGGCAAGTAATACTGCACAAAGTAACATCTCTGAGGCAACACAACTAGCAATGACAAAGCAGGACTGTGAATCCAGAAGTCTTATTCTAAACCTGTGCTCTTAAATTTCAGGTGAGTCAAACCCTTGTGGGACACAAAGTTTCAAGACATGTACCTACCTATCTGAGAAAAGTGCCTCTAACTCCATATTTTAGCTCCTTACTCTGAGAACCAATTAACAGGACAAAATGACAGCATGATGCTCCAGAAAAATTATAGGTACTCATTCTCTTAATTAGCATGTAATGTGGAGAGGTGGGAAACAACCAAATATTTAATGTGCTTGAAACCTGGTCTTTGAAAGACTCAGTCACTTGAAAACCACATTCATAATTGAAAGTAAATCTCAAGAAATATAAAACTCTAGGTAAGGTTTTCACTTCAATAATCTTTCTAGTTAATAACTGATACTAGTAAAAGAATAATAATGGAAGATAGGCTCTGAATTTTATGCCCCAGAATGGGAGATACTCAGAGGCTCAGCAGAATTCCCATATCTGTCACTCCATATGGAAAATCCCCAGAGGCAGTCAAGTCATGAATAGAATTTGTGTCCTCTGGGCTGACATACACATGACAAGCCCCAGAATTTCAGGAGACCTGTCCTTCCTTAAACCATCTAACATAATTAATAGCTAACAATGGCATAAGAAAAAAAAAACCTAATAACCTTTACAACTTTTCTCTAAATCTCAAAGTATTTCAAAACAGTTTATTTTAAAACTTTGGGGGAAAAAAATAAAAACCAAATAATAAGCAAGGAATATGACCAGACTTAAACTATTAAATACAAAAATACTATTTGATCTTGAATATGTTAAGAGACACTCAACATTACTGATAATAAGAAATCAAATTGAACCACTCTGTGATACTAATTTTCTCCTATCAGACGTCTGTCAGCCCTGTTGACAAGGTTGTGAGGAAATAGGTAGAAATATAATTGATAGAACTCTACAGAGTGATTTGGCAATAACTATAAAAATTACAAATGTACATACAATTTGACTAACAATTTCACTTCTTGGAATTTATCCTACAGATGTATATATACCCATGGATGAAATGCCATATGACTAAAATTATTCACTGCAGCATCACCTGTATTATCAAAAGACTAGAAATAATCAAAGCATCAGAACTGGTTAAATTAATTATGGTACAACCATACATGGAAAATTATGCAGTTATAAAAAAGAATTTGGAGGCCCTCAATGTACTGAGATAGAATGATCTCCAAGACATACTGATAATTACAAAAGAGCAAGATGCAGAACCATGTTTATAGCATCTACTACATAATATAGATTCAAATGTACTTCTATTTGCTTTGAGAAGGATTTACAAGAGAGTGCCAGAAACTACTAAGTTATTATGGGAAGCTAGAGAATACTGTATATGGGTCCAGGAATGGGAATTAGACATTTTTCTATATAATTTTTATATAGTTTTATATAAATTTTTGAATCATATGAATATATTACAATAAATAAAAAATAATAATAAGATAAAAAAACTAGCAAAAACACCCATCAGTTCCATGAATGACAGGGTCAATCTTTGGTTTTATCTTTATGAAGATTTAATATATTATTCAGAGATGATCAGGGACCATTCTCCAACCTTTATTGTTATTGCTTCCTACAATGTGCCTTGCCTCGCATAATTATAGGAGATATACACCAACTTAATACTAACCAAAAGAATGTAAATGTGAATGAAAATGTAAATGTGAAAATGTAAACATTACAAAAATAATATAATCAAAGTCATCTATGATGTTGGAAAAATCTATCTTACCTCTTTAGATTAACTGTGCCACTCTGTTTCCTTACCATACATAACCCGTCATGAATGCTCACCTCTCTCCCCAAGCACAGGGTAGAATTAAGCATTTTTAATAATTTAAGAAGGAACTTACTTGAAAGCAAATTTGAGTCCAAAAGCATGAATTAAAATTTCAAAATACAATTTACAAACACAAAGTGGTCCTGGCTATGGTTAGTGTGATAATTTTTGACATATTGGCAGATGCTGACCAGAACTGACTCAGCAACACATTATCTCAAGTGGGATCTCACATGTGGTCCTTGTGTTGACTCCAACGCTGTGTGCACTATTGGGCCATTACAGCAGTCCACAGAGCCTGTGTGTATCTTACAGGAGGGCAGCCAAAATGACAAGGCCAGCCTGTGACATCAGTGATCCTATCAAGAAAGAGCCCCCAAGCTCACAGATTATGACATTAGATAGCAGACAGCCACTCGGTAGGTAAATACTTTTCAAAATAACCGTCTAGAACACAAGTCATCAAATCCCAGCTCATCTAAGTACTATCTTGGGAAAATCATTTGCTTTTCTACTAAATCGATAAGTAGCAAATAAGGTCAGAGACTAGAAATGAACAATCAATACAATGGGGAAGGCATCGTAACCTGTCACTGCTTTTAGCCATATCTTTTGTTCCTGTCTGGAGGTTTTCACAGGAAGAAGGGAATAACTATTAACTATACCAATTGATTTCTTACACACAAACATGCACACACGCCTAATTTAACTATGCTTAAAATTACAGGATCATTAATATCATGGCAGATCACCCAGGGAGAAAAAACTTGCCCTAGACAGTTCATGCAAAACTGGAGTTACCAGGTTTTTGCCAGTTTACTCAAAGTCACTGTTCAAAGTTAGGAAAACAAGGGCTTCTGAAAGTAACATTCTGTCCCCCTCCCCTCTCAGCTCAGGTCTGTCTTAATGTCTTAGTCAGCAGGACCATGATCTAGAAAGCTCCACTTTAAACTGCTGCACTATCACAAAATGCCTGATATACTTAAAGAGGTGAAGGGAAACGCTGCATGCTGATCCAGCTACAGAAAGTTCCCTGCTACCTCATGAATTTTTGAAGCTGTCACATAAATCAATTCAACCAAGATCACTTAACTTGGTTTTGTTACAAATCCTGCTGCCACAGTGGACAGTGTCTGAAATTGTAATTTAAAAATATAAAAGAAAAAGGGGGAGACGGAGGGACCTTTCCACAAAAGCTGGGGTGGAGAGCTGACAATACCAATTCAGGAGGTTCTGAACACACAGTTAGTTTGAGGTGTCCAGGAAGTCAAAGAGAAGTAACTCATCTGAGTTAACAAAATGTCTTGTTGCAGAACATCCATGTTTCTCTCACTCACACCTATGCGTATAAATCTTGAGGTCTGGAGACCAGCTTAGACCACTCCACAGCACATCCAGAAAGCCCATCCCTCATATGTCCTCCCCAGCACTTCTCATATCGGATCATGGCTGCTGGCTTACTCATGTTAATTCTCTCCCTAAACTGTGAGTTTCCCAAGGGCAGAGACCATTTCATTTATTAGGGATAAATTTATTAGTGCACTTAACTGTGTATGACACCATGGATCCAGTAAACATAAGTGAGCCCCTGCAATCCAGTTCCCTTTCCCTTAACAAAGACAAGCATGAGGTCTACATTTAAAGTGGTGATTCTCCGGGTGAGGTCCCTAGACCAGCAGCATCAGCATCACCTGAGAATTTGTCTGAAAAAGTGAATTCTCCAGCCCCACCAAGACATACTAAAACCGAAAATGGCTAAGGTCTAGCAATCTCTTTTAATAAGCCTTCCAGGTGATTCTAATGCAAAGTAAAGTTTAAGAACCACTGTAAAAACAGTTTCTGTTCATATACACAAGCTACAGCTTTCAGGTGTTTGGAGATAAAAGTCTACACATAACTGTGAGCCAGCTTTTCTGGTAGTGTTAACTAACGGCGTATGCCATCCTAGTTCAGTGATTTTTATTTATCTATTCCTCTCCATTCACAGTACAGACATACATATTTTACCAATGAAAATACAAAAGTCAGGCCAATAGCTAAGACACTAGAGAAAACCCTTTTTTACAAACTGACTGGAACACATTAGGAAATGAATGTTATACAAAGTGACAAGAAAGTCAGGGTCCTTGGGCAGAATGGAGGTCACTCTGCATTCATCTCCCACTGAAAGAACTAAAAGACATTCAAGAAAGACCTCATTCCCTCTGTACATGGTCAGTCTGGCCTTCTCGAGAATTCCAAGTTATCTGCTGGTGTTTCTAAAAAACACATCTAGGTATGTGGGTAAGGATATTCAGAGCATTTAAAGAGGGAGGAGAAACTTTTTTTCACATGGAGACATCAATGACAAGGCAAGAATAAGCCTAATTACCTACTGCTATTCTGGAAAAAAATCTATACCCTAAGTCTGAAAAAATTCTGTGCCCTAACTGGGGTCTGTTCCGGAGGGAAAGCAGCCCCTCTCTTGGCAGACATTAAGAAAGGATGGTGTAACTAAGGAAACCTACCTAGAGAGGGAGCTCTGCTTCTTGGCCTTCCCCTATGGAGGGTTGACCCAAGCAAAAAGGGAAAATCAGTAGTCCTCTTGAGCTTCTGCAGCTTCTACAGGTGCATGCAGCTGAGCTCAAGCTTCCAGAGACACCAAGTCTCTGTCTTAAGAGCAACATCAAACTTTCCTTTGGGATTGGACAAAGTGCACAACGAAAGGCAAACTCTTATCCTTGCTTGACCTGGTAGATGCATGTGCTTCACTAGTCAGATATCGGTTGAGATCTGTTAAGGAGCAGCAACTTTTGAAAAGTGTTAATGGTTTGGTAATAATACGTTTTTATCTAAGTCCCACGAAGCAAAATGTGAGAAAGGGCCTCTTCCTATTTGTAGACTAAATATAAGCAAATATTGACAGTCTAGGACTCTCCTATGTGATCCCTTCTCATAATGCGGTAGGTAGTTGCTGGCAGGAAAACCACGTTTAAAAGATATAGGGTGTTTTTTTTTTTCCTTTTTAAAGCCTGTGTTCTAACTTCCATATCTAATTTCATGGAATTCAAACTTACGAGTAACTGTGGTCAAAACATGTTAGGTTTATTCCAGCAGTAGGGAGAAAATAATTTTTTAAATGTTTCATTTTAAATAAAACATTTTCAAAAAGCGGGTTTTTAAGGAAATGACAATACTATACAATAACATGCCTATTAATCTCTACTAACAATCTAGTTTTACAAGAATAAGTTTTTTTAATTTCATGTTAATATTTAACCAAATAAATATCTTGGTTAATATGTTTGCTTTTAAAATGAGTCTTAAAAAGCACAATGTTTGGCTGAATCTGACTCAAATGTCATTAAATTCATCCAAATCAGGACCTAACTCTAATCAAATATGAGACTAGAATTTTTCAAGCTGTTAATGTGTATTTTATTTTAAATCTTATTAAGCTGAAAAATAACATGATATAGCAGTACCTCATCTGCACTGTTGACCTGAAAATACATTTTTTATTCCTTTTTAATGTATTCTAAATGATTAAACAAATGATATCTGCATATGACAAAACATAGGCTACCACTTTCTCTCTCATGGAATGCTTATTTCTGGAAGCACCAAAAATGTACCAGGAAAATATCCATGTTTTACCAAAACAGTACCTAATTTACTCTTATCTTCAAAGACATTTATCTTTTTGCAAAGCAAGAAAAAGTAATTTTATCTCTCCCTACCATACCTATACTAAAACTATGAATAGAAAGGACACCTTATTAAATACAAAATTTCAATCAACCTTTAAATTTGAAGGTCAGCATTCCAACAATAATTACTCTTTTTAGATAACTCCTGTACACCAAACACCCAAATACAGAACAAGAAAGGTCAATTTTACCATACCACTACGACAACCTAAAGAGTTTGATTAGCACTTCTTTGTTCCTCTAATGTAGTTTGCTCTAGACATGGCGGGGCATCGAAATCACCTGGGAGCTTTCAAAAATTAAAGATTCGCCATCCTCATCTCAACAGAAACTCCAGGAGTCAGAAATCTGTATTTGTTTTTAACAAATTTCAGAACCACTACTTGGTAGCAGGGAATAAAAAAAATCAACAAACATAAGTTTCACAAAAGCACCTCAGCCATCACCAAAGTTGGACTTATTTTAAAAGACATCTAAATTGCAGGAGGAGACCTGAAAGGCAAAATAAGACCTAGTGTTGCCCATGAAACTCAGTAAATCTCCCTGCCAAATAGTGTAAAGACCAGAGTAGTGGCTCCCAAGATTTAGGACATACCAGCATCACCTGGGGCGTATTAAAGTTTCTGATTCAGTAAATTGGGGCAAGAATTTGCATTTCTAACAAGTTCCCAGGTGATGCTGCCGCTCTGGTAAATTGCTCTGAGAACCACAGGGCTGGAGCAGTGATGCAGAAATCAGATCTGCTGCAGCTTCAGCTTTGTCACTAACTAGCTGCACAACTTTGAGCAAGTACCAAATTCTCTAAGTTTGCCTTTTTCTTCTTCTTCTTAGAGACTACACCACTGCATCTCCTCTAACTCCAACACTCTCTCCTTCTATGAAATACTAATTTCAGCTGGATTAACACATGAAATTGCAGGAATCTTGGGGGTGAGAGGAAAGGATTCAACCCCTGTGACAATCAATGAATTACATTAACAGCCAAAATTAACACACACATCCAGAGGCAACAAATTAGCCTTTTCTGTTGTTGTCAGAAGCCAAGAAAAGTGTTGCTAACCCATATGGCCAAGGGAATAAAATTACCCTTTTTATTTCTAGAATCCCAGGCTTATATACAGGGGCACACAGAGGCACGCGCGAGAGAGTACACACGCACACACACACACACACACAAACTTGGCATGAATTCAATTTCCTTTTCATAACAAGTACCTCAATTCTTTGTCAAAAACTTCCTGCTGCTTTACCCCAAAAGGGGGAAATGGGCTGCTACGATTTATGGAATGTCAAAAATACACCAGGCAGTGACATATTTTGACATCCTGTTGTTTATCAAGTTTTCACAAATGTATGAAATAAATATCCCAATTTTACAAATGAAGAAACTGAGGCTCATGGAGCTTAAGTAACTCACTCATCACAACAGATAATCAGTAGCAGAGTCAAGGTTTGTGCTAAAGTTTATACAACTCTAAACCTCTCACTCTTCATGGTGCAGTGATTTCCCCCATCATTTCCATCTACCATGGCCTTTTTAAATGCCATGAGAAAAAGAGATCCCTTTCTTAAGTTAAAGTGGGAAAAGTTATAATGTTTTAAAATTAATTTTGAAGGCGATCATCTTCAAAAAAGGTCTTTCAGGCAGTGCGCTCCCCACCCAGCTCTTGAATAGCAGAACCTCCAGGGGTTTATTAAGACTGTTATATTTAAATTTTCTCACAAGCCTGGAGAACAAGACAAATGTTACGACGTTGATCACATTCTTAGCTCACTTTGCACAGCATAAAACCCCTTTAACAAGAGGGTTGATAAAAGATGTGGGCAAGAAGATGAAGAAACCATCCCCCCAACCCTCATTTACAACACAACCTAGATTGACATCTACCATGACTTTTCAATGGTCAAATTCAGAGCAATATCAGCTGACCCTAGAAAATATTTCTCCATCTCCCCCTTTTAGGAAAAGATGAACACAAATTCACATCAACTAAACAGGTAACAGATAAGAACCAAGTTGAAAGACATAAGAAATAAAAAAAATGTCATTTTTTAAGCATTTTAGTTTATTTTATCATTAATTTCAGGAATACAGGACACTGGTTAGGCATTATATAATGTATAAGCTTATGAAAAGATCTCCCTGATTACTCTATCTTCCCTCTCTCTACACATAGCCATTACATTACTGCTGACTGTATTCCCTATATGGTGCTCCCCGTCCCTGTTACCATCTATCAACAACTAATTTGTACTTCTTTAACCCCTCACTCCCCAAAATGCCATTTTTTAACGTTTGCAGGCTACCAAACTGAATATCTAATGGTGCACACACATGAGGATGCCCCGAATTCATATTCATTCATTTCTCCACTTAAGTCACCACATAAACATGTTCCTAGAGCAACACTGGAAAACACTTTATGTGCCTTTATTTCACAGCCCTATCAGAAGTGTGGCCTTTAAAGCAATAGGCCTTAAAAACAACAGATGTTTCTATAACAACTCCTCATTTCAAAGAACAGCCAAAAAATGTGTCTTCCAAAGGTATGTATGGTTCTTTCCTCCATCTCTCTCTGTTCGTCCTCTTTACAGACCTGAAATAGACACAGGATGCTGCAGTAGTCTGCCTTTCCTCTGGAAGTAGTTTTGTAGCGATCAGAAGCTTTCCTGGTGGACCAGGGGTCACTGGTAATGCCAATGCCCTCCCTGAGGCACATCCACAGGGCCCCTGTCACCACTGGCCCCGTTGAAATTCTCAGCTGGATGGCACAGTAAGCAACGGCAGGGAGCTAATAGGGCCAAGGTGAGGCATTAGAACCACACAGGAATCAGTCCATTTGGCTCAGATCCAAGGCTATGGCCTCCAAGTCTAATCTCAGCCTGGTAAACACTGGCTGTAATCGAGAAAAAGATCCATCCTCCTCCAGAAAACACCTCCTGCCGTGGATCCCGCTGGGAGAAAATCATACACAGAAATTATTACTTCTGTCCTACAGTACCAACTATGTGTGGGCCACTCAATGAAAGCAATAATGGCCTCTATTTATTAATCATGTTACTAAGTGATCAATATTCTACTTTCAATTAATGTTTATTGCGTACCTACTGTGTATCATGCACTGTTCTAAGAGTTATGGATATGGCAGTGAACAGGAAAAAAAAAACCTCTCTTCACAGAGCATCCAAACCAGTGGAGACAAACTATTAATTTATACAGTGAAAAAAACATTTTAATGGAAGTAAAGCAGAGGAGGTATTACATACTGATTGAAGAGAGGGAGGAACTAAGAGTTAGGAAAAGCCTCTCAGAGAAGGAAACTTTCTGGCAAGGGTTAAAGTAGACACCTGACATTTACTAACAATCAGTTATCTTCATAACCTCACAGGCAGGTATTTATGTTTTACAGATGATGAAACTGGGGCTCAAGATAGTTAAAAACAACCTGCCCAAGTTTATGACTACCATGCCCAAGTCATATCTCTACAGTTATTATACCCTTTACACTACGCAAAGGTAGCAAGACAACAGCCTTGGTCTCTGATGCAAGATGTCTGTACCCCAGGGGGTTCTCAAGAGGATTCATTTGGGTAAAATAAATAAATAAATGAATGAATGAATGAATGAATGAATAAATAAATAAATAAATAAATCAGATTGTATATGTATACTTATTTTTTTATCTCAACCCTTTAAATTCCTATTTCTATGTAAGCTTTATATGTGTAAATATGTATACATTTCAGAAGTGACTATAAAAATATTTACTATTGATAGGGACACATGATGATAAAAATTCCAAGATCACTAGAGAATAAATGCCAAAGAAATAAATATACTCCCACTTCCCAAAAACAGATTTTGTTATGCAAAGCCTATATTCTGTGAACATAATTTTAAATTTCAAGATACAAAATAAAATAGACCATACATGCGAATATACATGGTACAGCTCACTGTGGAGTTGAGACGTTTTATTCCAGTGCCTCATCTGACTACCATGCAGGCCTCCAGGCCTGGGCCCCACACACTGAGGAGTACAGTCTGCAGTCTGCTCCCCTGACAGGGAAACCTGCTTATTCCACACTGCAGGCAATCCACCAATTCTTTTAAAGTTGGTTATGAGACAACATCTGTCAACAGGTAATAACTTTTGGTCAATCCCTACCCAGGCTGTTTAATACACATGTAAACATAAGTTTCATAAATTGTTCAAACGCGTATTTACTCTAAACACCATTATGGGTCCATCAGATGGTTACAGGCTATCAACTAAATAATATGCATTTTTTAAAAGGCTTGGCAGCTTAATACATATTTTTACTGCTCACATAACTCAAAAACAGCCTCAGAGTAAAATGTTTAATTTGACACATAAATGGTCCATTCTATGGTTTAATCCTCTTTTGTGTTTTCAAAAAGGGAAGAAAACACCAAGGTATTTAAATTTGTTAGGAGGAGCACTGCAAAAAAGGGGGGGAAAATTCACACATAGCTGTGATCTTACTTCAGGGCCAGATTTAAAGGAGCTGGTGAATAAAGGGGTATCTACGGGGGTGGGGAGGGGAGTATCTGGTTATCAGAAACATTTTGGCTGATCTTTAAAAAAAAAAAAAAAAGGCAATTATTTTGGATAGTCTCCTGGATATCAATCCTCCCGTAAAATGTCTAGTATCATTTACCTATACTATAAATTGATCTGGTAAAATAGTGTTTCTTTAACTAAGGTTCTAGAACTGAACTACTGGTAACCACAAGAGAATTCCTGTTGAGATCTCAAACTGATCTATAAATCCACATAAATTTTTCTTCAATTCTCAAAGGCAAATGTGCAATTCCACAGATACTCATGTCGTTTAATATGACCAAGAGCTACTTACTAGTTGCCTAATAAGTGAGTTTGGTGGTTCCTAAAATCTGCATAGGTAAGTTGAATTAAGCAAGTTAGCAGAGTATACCAAGAACATAAAAACTGGTCTACCAAGAACTCAGGCTGCTTTCTGATGCTGCGGTGTCTACGACAGCCTCACACAAACGCTGGGACTCTAAATTCTCACAAAGCTCTGGAAGGATAATGTGTTATCACTGTAACATCAGTGTTGTCCTGAGCCAGTCATAGTCTATGATACTGCTCTTCATGCTTTTTAACTGTAAGTTTCTATTAGTTCAAATTTTATCATTCTAAATTTGACTTATTGAAGATTATCTGGCTAATATCACAATGTGTAGTTACCTATTTACAGCATTTATATTTTTGTCTTGTAATTTTCAACAACGAGACCTAAAGACATGTATTGGTATTTTAAAATAATAATACAAACCCATATAGCTAAAGCAGATATATATACAAAGCCCAAAAAAATAATTTGCACAATAAAACTTCATATGTTTTTATGCATTTTAAATAGCTTACCATCTACAACTAAGGTTAAGTACAACATAATTACAATTTTTAAGCTTATGGGACACTGCTTTATAAAATAAAATCATACACATAAGGCTCATACTGATATTTGTTTATCTTGATGTTAGATGGTAAAAGTGAGACAAGGAGCTCTGCCCCACCTAAGTGAGTTAAGTCCAAAAATCTTGAGAAACAATACTCCAGATCTATATTTCTTAACCTTCTCTGTCAGAGCCACTTCTGAGAATTTGATAACACTTATGATATTTGCCACAGAAAGATAAACACATGCATTAAAATTTGTATCCTGGGGCATATTTCTTAATTCTAAAAGCCTTTACAAATAAAGTACTGGTGCTGAGAAAATTCTGTAGTTTTAATTTTCCATGATTGATATTTTCAAAATATTTTAAAGTTCCCAAATGTATAAATATTAATTTTGAATATCATTTTGAAACTGCTTATGACTCCCTGAAAATTCTGCAAATATCTCCTCATTCTTAAACCATTCTCTCAGGGTCCCGAACCCAATGTTAAGAACTCACGGTTCTTAACAGATTCCATTCCGTTTTCATCATCATTTCAATATCAACTCAGGAAACTGTACTCTAATTTCTTGATCCACGTCAGGATTTGCTCTTATTTTTGGACACAGTAGTGTTTATAATTTTCTACTACTGAATCCTTGTCCAAAACCCTAGGTAGGGTAAAGGTTTTACTCCAGAGGAGAAAATGACCTATTCTAAAGGTCTTCCATTCCAGCACCTGTGGACTATGAGCCATGTATCTTTAAGATTAGAATATTGTCTTCTATGTCCACATTCCTTCACACTAGGGAATTTTACTGTCTCCTTGGAAAATTCATTTTTCACAACATTAATGTTATATTAATCTATAATCCGTCTTCCTATAACCTACCCCCAAAAGTCTTTATTCTAACACCATAGTTCCATACATGAAGTCTAATACACCTTTCTTCCTGAAGGCAGCCTTTTGAATATCTGAAAACAGAGGACACAGCCGCCTTTGTTCTCTTCTACCCACCTAGCTTTCATGTTTTCAGGTCTGCCTCACCATCCTGATCATTTTCTCTCATTTTATCTGGGTCTGAACTCAACACTCCAAGACAATTTCTACAGTGTAATAAAAAGGCCTGCATCTTTTTTCTAAATATTTCTACCAGTGCAACCACAGACTAACGCAGAACTTTTTCTGAATGTTATCCAGTTTGTGAACTCAACCTCCTACTAAAAACTTGTCAAAACTCTGATCTGAGAAAATACCGCACCACCCTTAAGTCAAGTTTCCCCACTAAATTCAATTCTAATCCTCAGAAATTTCTGTTATTAATACTCGCCCACCTGGACAAATAGCTTAGTTTTCTAGAATTAGAAGATGGCCTCGCAAGACATGGAGAATGGGACTCATTCTAAATTCTCTAAGGTAGAAAGGTGTGGCAATAGAGGGAATAAATAGTTGTGACTCACTTTCAATTTTCTCTGTATTTCCAAATGAGCAGGTTCCTATCTAGTCAGTGTAGTCAGAGAAAGTTCTAGAACTGGGCCTTGGAAGAAGGGTAGGCTTTAGACAGGCAGAGAAAAAGACAAGGTTATTTCATCCCCCAGTATGATCTGAGCAGTGGTACAGAGGTAAGAAAGCATCTGGTGTGCTACAGGGATAAGGCATCAACCACTGGGGAGTAAGCAAAGGGTCTAGATGGAGTTGCATGAGGGAGTAAGAGTGGAAAGCAGGCTGGGGTCACAGTACAGAGGCCCTTAAAAGCCAGGCTGTTGAGTCCAGCTTTCATCCTAGAAGCGGGGAGTCACGGAAGTTTCAAAGTAGGAAAGTAACATGATGAAAACTATATTTTAGAGATAGTACAGGCCCCTGTACACACCAGGCATTTAATCAATGATGTTGACCGGACATATAGATTCAAACTGCCAGGAAAGTAACATCTTGTGACCTAAAACTTACAGAAAAACCACTTCCCTAGTGAGATCTGCCTCTGCAACAACTCACTTTATCTTTCTAATTTAATTAAGTACAAAGAAAGAAAAGGAAACGAATAAAACTCCAACAAGCTAACCTTGCCTGGAATGTACAAGATTCCCTCATCTCCCTCCTAAATCAAAATGCGTATTTTGCAGTAAGCTGAAAAACGATTCAGGCATTAAATATTTACTCTTCCCATTTGCTATTATTTTTCACTACTTGGCTGTAACAGTCATTAACATGCTGAAAAGGAACTTCATGTAAATTCATCACTGGTCTGGGAATATTGCTGCTCTGATGTACTGGCTGCAAGCTACACCCGGCTCAGAGGCGCCATTTCCCCACAAACAGGGCCAAATGTCTGGTTCACTCACGATTTACAAATGATTTTTCTAATTGATCATTCATCAAAAAACATAAATGGCAATAGGGTGTGAAGACAGCGGTAGCAAAACAACAGAAGGGGCACTGATTTGTCCATCCCTCTATTGCAACTATGAACCAGAGCAGCAAGCAGTAGCCATAGTAAAGGCCACAAAAGATATCAGAGAAAGCTCCTTTGGACTGATGGGGCTGCCACTTCAGGGCAGGACTTGAGCCTGTCCCAGGGTACAATTACCCCTATGCACCCTAGAAAGGGTAGCTTACCTCATAAATAGGTCATTAGAAGAGCCTACTACCTGGTCTCTCCTTTCTTCAAATGCTCTCCCAATGCCTACCCAATCACCTCTCCATGCCTCCTTCTCCCCAAGACACACAGTTAAAATACTCGTCCTCAAAGAGAGTCTTCATTATGCTGTAAGAACTTACGGGGCTATTTCAAGTCTCAAGATGTGTGACTCTTAAACAACAAGAAAGGCCCTTAAATATCCCCTGGCCCTGGCCATTCAGTTTACAGTTTGGAAAACTGAGACCTAGGGAGGTTCCAGCATTCCACCATCCTCTGCTGAGTCTGACTTGAGGACTCTTCAAAGACAGGCTTTGTTTTTTCTGGATAGACCATCCCCTCTCTGCCTCTGTATCGATTAAGAGAACTGCAATGGCTGAGTAACTGCAACACTACCACTACCTGCAGGAGGCAGATGTACACAAAATCTATCCAACTTTAAAAAGACTACACCAAATTTTAAAGATATAAATCAGATTTCTTAAGTGGATGTACTAAATTAATAGTAAAGAAGCTCGTATTGGTACTAATTTATACTTCTAAAAGAATGTACATACTCAATGTTTTCTCAAACACCAGGATGAAGCGACTAGACCTTAGTCTGCAGAGGAACCAAAATGATCCTAGCTCAGGGCAACCTAGAAGGCTGACTACTAATAAAAAGGCAAAGATGACAGGAAGAGTCCTTACCAGATCCTAACATTAAAACCTATTGTCATGAATGGGTTTTAGTCATTAAGTTCAGGACAGGGTGACAGGCAAGGAAGCAGTGGGCTCCAATCATGAGGCTGAAGTTTTAATCCCACATCTATAAAGCATAATCTCTGCTGTTCAGTTTCTCCAACTATACAATAACTATATCCTTCCTACCTATAGAGGAACACTGTAAGGAATACTATCTTCAGGAAATGTAAAGTTATCCAAATGTGGAGTTCTAATATAAGATGACCTCATCCATTTACCACCATTATAACTAGGATAGTATATGGTCATTAGAGTTTAAGCTGACTGAGTGCTTACTATGTGCCAGGCACTATGCAAAGCACCTTACATGTACTAACTTGTCTAAACCTCACAAAAACTAGACATAAGTACAATTTTCTCCATTTCACAGATGGAGAAACTGAATCACAGTGGTTCATTAAGTTGTCCAAAGTCTCATATGTAGTAAACCAGACCTTCTGATTTGGTGACAGCACTCTTACTCATAAAGGTCTCGCTTCCCATCACTTAGCAACTGGGGCAGTAAAAGACTAAGAAAAACAAGAAATGTTAACAAAGAAAAACAGAACCCAAATTGGTGCTAAGAGAAATCTGATCTATCAAATAATTACACCAAGCTATACACAGTATCTTTTCTACATGCTTGCAATAGACAACAGGATTCTGGAACAGATAAGGTAAGGGAGAAGTACAACTCCCTCAATGTACATGTGACAATGGTAAGGAATAGAACCCTGAGGTGATTTGCCTAAATTCACTCACAGCAACTGCCTAAGACTCCCAACACCCAGGCCAACATTCTGGGCATACTTCAGTGCCAATCTATATGCCTTGGTCAAGCACAGGATGACCTTAACAAGGTTGATTAACCAGTACTGATGAGACTGATTTCAAACGTCTGATCAAGAATGAAACAGGACATCCTAACCCTCACAGCTGCACAACTGGTAAAATAGTGAAATGGTACAATTGAGGAATGGAGTTTCCTCAAAAAATTAAAATTGATGTGCTATATAATCCAGCAATCCCACTTCTGTGTATTTATCCAAAACATCTTAAAGCATGGACTCAGAACTATGTTTTGCACACCCTCATTCACAGCAGCACCATTCACAATAGCCATGAGGTGGAAGCAACCACAATGCCCATCAAAGGATGAATAGATAAACAAAATTGGCATATATAAACAATGGAAGATTATTTAGCCTTAAAAAGAAAATCCTGTCACACGTCACAACATAGATGAACCTGGAGGACATTATATTAAGTGAAATAAGCCAGTTACAAAAAGATAAAGATTACATGACTCCATTTAGATGAGATATCTAAAACAGCCAAATTCATAAAAAATGAAAGTAGAATAGGAGTACCACGGAAAGGGGAAATTGTTGTTTTATGGGTACAGAGTTTCAGATAGGCAGGATGAAAAAGTTCTGGAGATTTGTTTCACAATAATGTGACTACACTAAATATTATTGAACTGTAAACTTAAAAATGGTTAAGATGAAAATGTAATGTGTTTTTTATCACCAAAAAAAAAACTTTAATAATAAAAAAAGTATGACAAAAAATACACCCAAGATTAGTCATCTTAAGCAGCTGTTGAAATTAGTACCAAACTTTATTTGAACTCAAACTGAATCAGTATAATTGTCAAGTGGACTACATATTCTAGACAAAATGCTATGAACGCTCAAAAGTCAACTCCAAAGATCCCCAACCTATACAACTCTGCTTAGGTATTTACAAATGAGTCAATGAGGACTTGAAAAAAATGAATGTCTTCTGAAGAACTACTTATGGATTTCTACTTAGTGTAAAGCAGTGTGCCTGAACTCACTTCACTCTAAGAATAACACACATGTGTCAATGATATACAAAAACACAACTGATGAAAAAAAATGTACCTATGTAAAAAAATGTTAAAAGAAAAAAAAATTAAGCTAGTTTAATTAAGATGACTGATTTCATTCAAAGGTCCTTGTGTGTCACAAAAATAAAAACATTTCTCATATGCACAAATTCATCCAACTAAGGCAACACTTAACTATAACATTCAGTTAAAATAAATAAAAGAAAATAAAAACAAAAACAAAAATATATATCTCATAAGAGAGGATGTATATAACTAACACTTGCTTTTCCTCCTCAGAATAAATGATTATTGACAACAGATATACAATTACATATTTTACAAGTCCACCACTGAGGACTGAAAAACTTTATACATACTGTCCTTGCTCTTCCTGATTTCTTCCAAGTTTGGACCATTCTCCAAAGTATTTTTTCATCCCTTAAAACTACCAATCTGGAAAGTAAATTTTAATACAAGCAGTGTTATTTTTTTACATTTGAGACATTTGTAGAGCAATCTACTAGGTAGCACACACCACTCATTTTCCATGAAATGAACATACATTTCAAAAATGTGATAGCTAAGATTACTGAACACATATTTAAGTGTTTTACCTGTGTTCACTATGTTTAATTCTCAAAACTACCATATAAGGTAAGATGAGGAATCTCCATTTTACTGGTAAGAAAACTGAGGCACAGAGGTCCTATAGATAGGGCACAGTTGAGTCTGGATGTGATGGATGTGAACCCTGGTAGACATATTCTGCAACTCATGTCATTTACCACTA
Organism: Cynopterus sphinx; assembly: GCA_030015415.1. Classification (NCBI taxonomy): domain Eukaryota; kingdom Metazoa; phylum Chordata; class Mammalia; order Chiroptera; family Pteropodidae; genus Cynopterus; species Cynopterus sphinx. The sequence continues at coordinate 85,262,293 of CM057379.1, read as the reverse complement.
TGCAATACTATCTCCCATGTAACATCAATGAAAGAAATGGACACAGTGTTGATTCTGCTACATCTCCAAGAAACAGGCCTATGGAGAGAACCAAAAAGAAACCCTGAATGTCAAACACTCTAGCTTTGGGTCAATCAGTCTCGCTGGTCTTGTTTCTCTTGTTGTGAAGCAGATGTCATACTTCCAATGTCTGATAATAGATTTGGCTAGATAATGACAAAAACCAGAAAATTTAGACACAATTCACTAAGATGACAACATGACCAAACACTATCCTCTGATATCTCCCTTCTTCTTACACTTCTCATCTAGAGACAGGCTTTCCTTTGCCAAATAAACTTCCCCATCCCCACAAAAGTAATTGACTACAGCAAAATGTACAGCATTATTGGCAAAGGTAAACAGAAGGAGTCAGCATCTCTCTTCTAAGCTGTGTCCCTGTCTGAAATATAATACAGTGGGCAGGTTGTTTCTTTGAAATAGATGGATCTACAGTTTGAGGGCTGCACAGAGTGTAAATCTGTCTCCGTGAATGGCTCACGCCATGTCTCTCTCATTTTGTGTGCTATTGTGTGCTATCTGGCAATATATCTGTCACAGCTCCACTTCCTCCCTTCCACAGGAACAAAAGTTGAGAGAGATTGGAAATACAACCCCAGGCACAGCCTTATAAAGCAGCAATTGAGTTTCTGAAAACTCCAGGCCAACTCCAGGCAAAGCACCAGTTCAGCTCGTCTGTACAAGAGGCAATTTGGTTAGGTAATAGCCTCATTTCGTCATCATTTTTGTTCAACTTGCAATGGAAATCATATCAGAGAAATCACCACTTCCCATAAAATTATTTGAAAAAAAGCAACTTGATGCTGAGACCAAAATAAAATATAAATTGTGCTTTTTTGCACACAGCAGTCCTATCAAAACACCCACAAGCTGTGGACAGCCCAGGGATAACTCTAGGTTCCCCTTAAAAGTTCTGTGTAGCCTCAGACGAGACTGAAAATGCTAGCAATACTGTTCCCAATGCCTCCTCTCCGGTCCGCAAGAACTACAGGCCTGGATTCCTCCAAAAAAACACCTGCACAAGGATCAAAGAAGGTGACAGGCTTTTCCTGTGCCTGCCCTAAAGAATATTGGCCTTTCAGATTAACTTCCAGATTTCGGAGATCAGCCTGAGGAGTATTTCAAAAGCATTGTCATTCAGCTCCAAGCTTCTTAACAGTAATTTATCAATATCACTGTCAGCCTCATCCCAAGAGTTTACTTTGGAATAACAACTGCCCAGGATCTCAGAGACAGCTCTCCCAGAGAACTGGCTCTCCCAGAGAACTGGCAAAGATCCCCAGGCTTAAATTACTGATCCCAAAACTCAGCACAGGATCTCAGCCCATTTGAAAACTACACTTATAAAAACCACCATTCAGGCTCAAAGCCACATGACTTGCAAATGATCCTGCTTCTGTTCAAGTTTGCTTTTGGTGCTTAAAACACAAGCAAAGAATGGAATTTAATGCAACTAAAAAATTAACAACAGATGGCCTAGTACATTTAACCTAGAGGAGTAAACAGCATGAGCAATGTCTCCCCAGGAAGACTATAAATCTGAAAAGTCCCAAAATAAAAATTTTCACCTAGATTAGATCAGCATCTGAGCACTTCCATTTGTCTAAACACATTAAGTCTAAGTTTCTCCTTATACCAATGTAAGCCTCTTAGTAGATGGGCAAGACACTACCTTTTTCTTGCCTTCAAACAGACAATCTTCTCTTTCTATATATTTATAAAGCGATATTTCTAATACTACTTTGCAAAAGCTAGGTTAACATTGGGTTGTCTAGTTTAAGCATTCTGGTTTTATAATAGTGTGCTAATAACCAATTTTCAAACAATCATAATGTAATAAAAGATACTCAGCATGAATTTTAGTACTATCATTTAAATGTTCCCTATTAAGATTCAGAAAACTCTGGAAAACCTGGACCTTGGATTTCATTGTTGTAAATACCAGTTATCACTATTAGTCAAGGAGTGATAGGCAGCTTAGAGATTAAATCTGAACATCAGAAAAGCAACTCACTTCTCTAGGCTTTAGGCTCTCCTGAATTATAAAGTTAGAGTGGTATTCAGAAACCCTCTAAACTCTTTCAGCTCTGACAGCCTATACATCTTTGGAAGCCCTTATATGCAAAATGCTTCACTTAATAAGATATCCAAATAGACCAGATTTTCCAACTCCCTAAGGGAGTTTTTCTATCAGTTAATAATTCTCAATGAATCTCCACAAACAGGCACTCAAACTGTCAACTGAGTTTTTTCAGTATTAAAATGGATGGTAAAAAGTTGTTTGTTCCTAAAAGGCATCAACACATGAAAACCAATGGAATTCCTTTTCATACCTAAGTAAAAACCTGCTTATTTTCAGTTTCTCCCCTCCCCCCAACATGGCTACAGGGACACAAAAGAATCTTACCAATCTAAAAATTAGACTGTAAGACTTCAGTCACGAAATCCTGACATAGCTAACTTCAACCAAATTGTAAAGTATGAAGCCACCATCTTTGTATCTTCACCCAAACCACAGCCTGAAAAATTACAACAGGAGGCCCAGGACTCAGCTTAGAGTGTGCTTAGACCTAGGAACATCTACATTTTCAAAAGAGGAGACCAGAAAATAGTCATGTCTCAGTAACTCTAAATGAATAAAGAATTAAAGAAAAGTGATCTCAAGGAAGGAGTGGGAATTTGCCCTGGGATGCTAACATCCCAGGACATGGGTTTCGATTTCCATAAAAGCCACCCTGGATAAGCATGCCAGGACCATACTTAAGGGTGTATAATTGTTTTATTTGATTTCCCTAGGCTTCACTTCCCTTCTAATATGCTGTAGTATACTATACATTGATGTGACTGCAAATAATGCCTTATTTTTAGATTGTCATGGCATCCCTTGGAATAACTGGAGATACATCTGAAATCTATGACCCTAGATTCAGGAGCTGCTGACTCAGCTTTGTACGTATGCAGGTTTTGGCCTTTCAGTCTTCTTATCTACCTCCAGCTTGCCAATATACCTTCCCCAGGCAAAGGAATAGTTTGCAAAAATACAGAAAAACTATAAATTTTACTCTTCAAATTGTCTTAGAGATCTACCAAGATGATGCCAATCCTCTGAGATGTGAATATACATACATACAAATAAATGCATCATATGGCTGGGGGTGCAAGAGTCAAACTTCAACCAAAAACCATCCTGGGAATTAATGAAAGTACAGGATTCTGCTGGAAGGATTAAAACAGAGCCTTAGACAGAATGAACTGTCTAGATGAATCTGTTAAAAGTCTTAAGAAGTTTATCTAGTCTTAGGGGAAGAGTATACATATTTAGAAGGTTTTCTTTCACTTATTTTCTCTTTAATTTTTAAAAAAGGCAACGAATAAAACAAAAATCAAAATTCAAGTTATATGTGATTCTAAAAGGTTCTAATATCAAAGCTGGCTTCTCATCCAGGAAGAAGGCCACACACATAAAAAAAAAGTCAGAGTCTCACATCTAGACTACTTAAATGGGGTTAGAGCTACCAGAGACTCCTCATATTAGATTTGGTAAGGTTCTGGTCCTATTGCAAAAGTGAAAGCACTATCTAGAGCAAACTATAGTCAGACAAGTTTCTCCTCTACTAAAGTCCTATTCCATTGTCTACTGTCAGTCATAGGGTTAAAGGCACCGGAACTAAAAATAAAAATGCAAACAACTAAAATATGCCAGAGCCCAAATGTATAGGACATCCTGCACAATCATCAGTCTGTGCCTACAAACACCCTGCGTCCAGCCTCACCCACAAGCTGCCTCACCTATGATCAAAGTACATGCACTACACCAGAGGAACTCAGATAAAACAGCTCATCCTCGCCATATTACTAAACACCTGATTTCATTGTTACTTGGTTTCTTTTTTCTCAATAAAAATGAAGTAATTAAATTCTCAGCCCTCATCCCCTATACACCTGCCCACATGATGGACTCTCAGGTGATACTTCTAATAATAATATTAGGTTAAAATAACAATAGCCAACATGTTTTGAGTGTTTACACTGTGTCAAGAACTGCTCTAAATAATATAGATGTGTTGTTTCATTGACATGGTAGGAATTCCAATCACCCCACTTCACAAATACAGTCACTGAAAACAGAGAAGTTAAGGCCACTCTGCACAGATGCCATGTCAGACCAGTACCCAGAACGAGGCTGTCTTTAGAACCCAGGCTCTTAATCTCTTAACCATTATGCCACGCTGCCTCTCAACAGGGGTAGCCACAATAGAAGACATATAAACTCCAGAGCAAGTATCTGGAAAACATTTAGTCCATTTGCCTATTCCAGAACTCACTCGTGAAATTGGTTTTTATCGATTACCTACTGAAATTTCATAAACAATTTTAAGTATAGGATAAGAATGGTCAGGTTGACAAAACTGTGCTTTTCTCAGCCATGTCCCAGATATGCTGGGTGACCTCTATCACTCTTTAAGTATGTCTATGATTCTCTATTTACAAAATAGGAGTAAGACTTCCTGATCCTATTTTGTTCTGATGGCAAATATATAAATTAAATATCTGTAATGTATTGAAATTTTTCATATTTAGTAAAAATATAAACTTTGGTACCTAAAGCATCGATCGAAGAAAAAAGTATGCTCTAAAAACAAAACAAAACCACTAAACCCTTCTGATTTCAGGCTTCTAAGTTTCTGACATCAGATTTTCATTCTTGGCACAAGAGATCCATTCCTTTGTGCACATGCTGAAATACAAACTGATGTCAAACAGTTCATGACTCCTGGAGTAACTAAACCACATCAAACCTCAGGACACATTTATTGTAGTTACCCTATCCACCTATAAGAAATACAGGCTATGGACAGAAACAAATATACCTTATTCTGACCCAATTTGAAGGCCAAATTCTTAATGAGAATCTTTCCTCTTGTTACAAGTAACTTATATGAACATTGGTGGGGCTGGCTTCTGGCTATGTGTAGGAAGCAGTCTACCAGAACAGCCACGACTGTTCCTTAACAGGCTTCTGTCTCTCCATTATGCCCCCAAATATACATGACAGAAAACAGACCAAGTCTGTCTTTAGCTCCCCAAAATAACTGTCACATAGGCACACCAAACCTCTAGATTTAGGGAATATAATAAGGTCAAGTGAGGAGCAAGACTTTAACATGATCCACAGCCAGCATATCATTCTCTTTGTCTTCTTTCTGAAAGTACCAGGGACAAGCCTGCTAATTTCCTTTTCTAGTGCCACAACCCTTGCCTTAACCAAATAATCTCCTTCTATATACTACTAAAACACAAAATAAAATCCCTGTTTCTAAAATACTGTTGCTCTGAAGATTTTATTTATTTATTTTTTTAAGTATCAAAGCTAGTAACAACAGGGAAACAGAAGTAAACAAGGGCTCAGGCTGAATTCTCTAATGAAAGCATTTAGCAACAATTTGATTCTAGGAACAAACTCTAGAAACATGATGGATGTGAATTCAGTCACCCTGAGCTACAAACTGAAGTAACAGCCACTGAATGGTTACCCAAGAGTCAACATAAAATAAGTTTTCAGCAGTCCACAAATTCCCAGTGGTTCCCAGCACAACCAAAGCTCAAAAATCACAACTGGCCTTTAGCTGCCCTCTCCAGCAAAGAGCCACTTCAATTCACACGTCCTTGTAACAGATGTGCCAGAACCAAGCAAGAAAAGGAATGCCAACAGCTAATGAAGACACTTAACACTCAAGACAAAACGAGCATCTTCATCACTGGGTCTCTGGGATCCTAGCTATTGAATTGTGCGACATCATCATTGGAAATCATTCAGGGAGAGACACCAGCTCCCAGCTGGAACAAAGATCATTTATAGAGGACTGCCTGAGGACAGGTAGCTTATCCACTCCTCGACATGTTTCTTTTTTTTTTTTTTTTAATTACTGGAGTGACACTGTTCAAAAAAATCCAGTAAGTTTCAAGTATACCATTCAGCAGTATGTGTGTGTGTATACTTATATGTGCTGTGTGTATACATATACACACAGCATTGTGTATTCACCACCCATAAATTTTAAATGTTGTCATTGTTTCAAGCCAGCCTTTCAGAGCTGCCTGCATGGAACACATGATCTTGACCCCTCTGAATTATGCTCCGTCACTGGATTATTAATTTGCACAGAGAAAAAATATAAAAACAATTGTTTCACAAATCATTGTTGGGTATTTTGAAAGGTTTCATAGCCTCAACCGTGCCCACTGATGAAATTTCTCAGGAAAAATTAAAATGCTTCTTTCTCTCTTTGTTCGGTCTTCTGGGAAGATACATAGTGATCCACCTCTACATGTTGCAGATGACCTGTCTGTTTCTGCCCCTTAGCCTCAGCATGGCTTTATCATATGTTCTCTACATGTGTTTTCTTTGTCCCAATTTCCTCACTGTATTTTGATTATGTTGCATTGTACATCTTGTAAGCCAGCTCAAAGTGTTTTCTGAATGACAAAAATACTTAATTAGGACAAACAGAACAAAATCCTTAATTAGTTAGTATTCCCCTCACAAGCAGCTGCTTCACCCAAATGACAAGAGAGGGACAAATCTAGTCCTAAAGAACCAACAGCATTCTTCATAACTTTGATATTACTCATGGCCAAATCATTCATCATCGTCAATCAAAACCCTGAGCTCCATCTCAGACTTACACACTAGACCCCCATGCTGCCAAATCCAAGATGGTGTACCACACACACACACACACACACACACACACACACACACACACGATGGCCAAAGGGAAAAGCATTATGTACTACTCCCTGTTCATTCCTTTTTTAAGTACTGAATTATTACCTTATAGTAAATGCTTTCATAGATGCTTTCTTACTTGATCATTTATAACCTTGCTGCCAATTGGCTGGACATTAGTACCCATTTCCACGGGTGGGGAAAAAAAAAACAGATTTCTTGAACGATCTCTCCAAAGTTAATGAGGGCTGGAACACATGCAGAAGATGGTGAAACTAAAGTACAAGTAAAACAAGAAGTAAACAGCCACACTGCTTAATTAATTATGCTTTAACTGAGGAGGACACACCTGACCATAAATCTTTCCTCTTATACTTTCCTAGCTAAAGAACTTATGACCACCACACTTGATTATAAATGATGCCAGATGTTTCTGGGGACCACAGGTTGTTCCATGCCACAGCATTCCTAACTTGAAGCCTCAAGCCACAGATACATCTCTCCAAATAGAAACCCTATAACTACTGAGAAGGGCAAATGTACTTTTCTTCTTTCTTCTTTCTTCTTTCATTCTTAAGTCTGTATTTATAAAGTTCAGCTGATTTCTCAAAAAGAATCTAATTTTTTCCTTCTACTACAAATTTAATGTTTGGTAAAAGATTCAGATTCAGGACTTCCGGAGGCCCAAATATCAGAAAAAGCACAGAATTTTAGAGCTAGAAAGGACCTTAGTAATACCAGAAAGGAGTAATGTACACAGCCCATCCTCAGTCATGCTCATACTGTGCATGAAAAGGTCATTTCCACTTTCTGCTCTATTCAGGTCTTGCCCAGCAAGCTATAAATTCCACAATCCAACCTTAAGTTCAACTTTGAAAACACAGAGTTTGGGAGTGGGAGATTTATAAACAGAGGATAAAGTATCAGGCTCTCTGGTATATAAACTTCTAAATAACCTATTTAATAATATAAATGACAATAAAGTCATCCAAGTGGAAACATTTGCACCCATAAACTCAAAGTCTAGGGACTGACAACACCCAAGCCCTACTGCTTATTATGTAACTAGACTGTGAAAACAGAAACCAGGTCTTCATCTCAGTATCTTCAGATCTGGAACAAAGGCACCTGGCATACAGATGACATTCAATAAGTGAATGAATAAAAAATCTTCACAGCCAACAAAAGAGTATAAAGAGGTTAGAAACATTTCTCACTTACATGTACGCACCACACACACCTACTTTGTAAAAGGAAAAAAAAATAAAAAAATTTTTTTAATTTTCTTTAAGGGGAAAAAAAGAGCTTTCAAGTAGCTTTTGAAACCAGTTATCTTGTCCAAAAAAATTTACCTTTCATAGTATGTCATCAGATGGATACTAGACTTATTAGAGTGAATATTTTGCCAGGTAAATGTCTAACCACTATGTTGTACACCTGAAACTAATTTAATATTATATGTCAAGTGTCATTAAAAAATAATTTTTTAAAAAAAGAAGGGAATTCTGACCCATGCTACAACATGAATGAACCTTGAAGACTTTATACTCAGGGAAATAAAGCAAACAGTATATGATCCTACTTATATGAGGTACCTAGAGTAGTCAAACTCATAGAGACAGAAAGTAGCATGGTGGTTGCCAGGAGCCAGGGAGAAGGGAGGAATGGGGAGTAGCTGTTTAATGGATATAGATTTTCTGTTTTACAAGATGAAAAGAGTTCTGGAGATGGATGGTGGTGATGGTTGCACAACAATATGAATGTACATAATATCACTGTAACTGTGTACTTAAAAAAATGGTTAAGATGTTAAATTTTATGTTATGTGTATTTTACCACAATAAAATTTATTTTAATTTACCTTTTCTGAAATGTCTACATACTATTTAGCCAATTTAATTTTAAGTACCAGAAAATAAACACATTGTTTCTTAACCTGACTTTTTGATTCATTATATTGTAATATTTTGGCAAGAGGTTATAAGGTTAAGATGTGTGTGTGTGTGTGTGTAGCCATAGCAGTGGATAGAATATTATGATATATGTGTCTCCCATAATACTGGGAAGATACATGTAAAAAGAAATTACTTTTTGGTGTCAGGATTACAAATAACCCTTTCCTTTGTACTTTTGGAGTATTTTCCACACTTTCATATGGTAAACATACATTTACAGTGATATGTATTACACATACAGAAAAGTATATAAAATGTGCATATTTTCTAGAAGCCTAACATAAACACTATTATAACCAACAGTCATGGTTAAGAAATAAAACATTATAGTATCTGGAAGGCCCTTGATGTGTCCTTCAATGATCAAATCTCCTTTCCCTCTCCCACAATCTGACTTTTATGTTAATCGTTACTACCACAAACTATTATTATTTACATGCTCAGAAAAAAAATGACAAGTTCTTACTATAAGTATGAAGATGCAGCTTATATGGGAGGGCCTCATACTTTTAAGAGAACATGATTCAGGTATCTTTTCCAGGAATGTACTTGTATCAAATCATACTTCCTACCTCATCTGGGGTAAACATATGACTAATCATAAGTTCAGAAAGATGGGCAGCACAGGACTAAAGCTGACTTAATTCCAGTGTCATTTTTCTAGCCAAGTGACATAACCAGCCAGATAAAGTAATCTAACAACAGTTTTGCAAAGAATTATTAGCAAGTTGGTTACTAGGTTCATGGAAGAGACAATATTTATTTACCTTGATTGACAGGGTAATTCACAAAGATTGCCATGTGCACTAAGATGCACTGGTCTGTGTATTTAAGTATCATATAGTAATAGGGGATAGGTAGTTTCCTTCCTTCCTTAAAGTGAGCCAGCGATAGCTACTATATTTTGATAGAGGGTTTGGTGTACTACATGTGCACTTAAGAACATGCGTTTTATACAACTGGGACTCCCAGAAAATACTTTTTAGTGATGAACACTGGGAATTACTAAAGCTGCACTATAGTCTTTCTTCAAGTTCTGGAAATTTAAACGTACCCAAATGGAAGCCACACTACTTACATGTATCAAAATAAAGTAGCAAAATAGAGCCACAAAAACTGAACAGAGGCTAAATAAGCCAAACTGTAAACAAAATTGAGCTAGCCAAAAACCAGATAATATCTGTAACAACCCACACTATACACTGAGTTATTGCTCTCCCTCCACCCATTGTGTGATAGCTGTTGGGAGAATCACCTGGATGGGCACATCTGCTGAATTACACACTATTTAAACTTTCATTTCTTGCTTGCCATCAGCTGTCATGCCATCAACTGTGAAAGTAACTAAGCCTCAGACAAAAGATATATTGAACAGCGAAAGGATTATCAGACTTGGTGGTATTTTTGGAACGTTGCTGCTTCATCGGAAACACAGAAAGTGTGGCCATGTGGCTGATGAAGAGCAGCACAAGCATAATTTTATGGAGAGGTCGAGGTAGAAGCCAAGCTGCAGAGATGGTCAAGAAAATAGCTGGCCTCACAGCTGGGAGGTTTACCCCAACAATAATCACTACTGTTGGGACCAGGGGCACAGAGAGCACATTCAGAAATGTAATGAAATAGAGAAGATAGAATGGAATAGTAAGTCCCCAACTATCTCCCTATTCCTACACTTCTACTGTTAGAAATGTTGCTTTTGGCACTTCTTGTTGGACATGTTCCATCTTAACAGCAAGAATCCATATCTTACAGAGCAGGAATCACGTGCCTGACTCCTCTTACCGTTCCCCTTATCATGGGGAACATAATGAAGTACCTACCCATGTCTTAAAGTACAGATGCACCATAGCTTAGAGCTCACTTTTTAGCTAAATAAAAACCTGTTAAAAGTAGATGAAGAATAGTACTCACCAAGTAAAAGAGTAATAGTACTTGATCACCAAGAACTTAAGAGTATCTAAAATTGGTTACTGAATTAAATTTGCAATTTCCTGGAAAATGCAAAAGGACCCTTATCCAATTATGTAGTATTCATTCATTCAACAAACATTTGAGAGTTAAAAGAATATGTGTTGGTCAGAAGAAAGAAACTTTTTCTTTTGTCACCAGTGTCTCAAAGAAGATATATACATAAACATTAAAATATTAGGTTATTTTTAGGTTTTGCAAGAAAAAAATATTTTTGAATTAGAATACTGAGTGCTCTTACTCTCCATTTACCAAAAACACAGCACTTTGAATCCATGATGGCAATTCTGTGAAGAACCAAAATAATAAGATCCAGGTATGTGCACTTCTAATAATCTAACTTCATAAAATGAAAGAACTCAAGAAAGTCTAAAGAAATGAATAAAAAACAATATGTCTGATAAGCCATTTATCTCAAAAATCACCTGCTTAAGGTGATTTAAAGGTTTCTGGCAAATATGGCAACTTGTATAACCAAGTGTACAACAATAAAATTATTATCCTCTGCTTATTAACTACTTCAAATATACTGAATATATAAATAATTTATTCAGAAGCTAGTACTTAAAAAGCTGAACAGAAGGAATTTAGGAGAGAATGATTATACAGAACAGAGAGGAAGGCTAACACAAAGAACAACCTTATGGCACTAAAAAGAAACAACAGGACAAAGTAATAGATGAAATCAGGGCTGCAGTGATCACAATGTCACATGTCCCTGACTACGTAAATGCAAGGCTGATAAAATTCTCTTGTTCATATGCTGCATCCCAGACTCCCACAGATCTAAAACTGCAAAGACGATTTGTATCAAGTGTCATACAACCTAAGAGGTGAGTTCAGCCTAGTATCCAAAAGAATTTATCATTATCTCGACAGTTAGAACAGCTTGAGTTTTGTAATCATCATCTCCACTGAGCTACATGAATCTTATATTTTAAAATACCCTTCTATGGGGTTCAAATCTCATCAGTACTTGAATTTATATAGTACCATGACCTGAACCCACAGAGCAAAATGAGAGTAAAAGGCTTGCAGTAGGAGAGAAGAAAGACATCCTAATCCTTTACTGAACTGAAGGACGTAAAGATGAGGGCATGGGTAGAAAGTAGGGATGGGAATGAGTGAAAGAAATGCAGATCTGCACATTTAATTAGACTCATTTTCACACAGTGAAATTTCACTGGGCTTCAGTTTACCACTTGCAAAATGGGATCTGTTTTACCTAAGTCATACTGGTGCCAACCTAAAAAAGGGCAAGCAAATAAAGGTGGCAGGTCATCCAAACCTTTCCTATCTTTGCTTTGTTTCCAAAACTAACATTTGTACCTATCTCTTGAATGAAAACCATAGAACTTACTGTCAATTTCACAGGCTCTACTGACCAACCCCTTCAAATCCAAAGATCTCACATGGTACACCAACAGTACTATGAAGCTGAGTGGAAGGAAAACACATAATAAATTGATTCTTGCATGTTAAATTATTAACCTCCTCAACACGACAATTATGGCAGAGGTTCAGTTGTACACTGATGGGGGGATGGGAGATGACTACATACACGCCTTCTATGGAATTTGCAGTGTAAGAGACATCCCTGTAACACTAGTCCTTTTACTGAGTTATTCTTAATTTACAGGTTTTCTTGGTAGCAGCATGAGCCATAGCTCTTTCCACCTACCACTTAACTATGGTTTACTTGAATAAGCAGCCGCTCTGCAAACCATGACAATATTACCATGGTTAATGTAAAATATTAATGTCTCATTTGTTCAACAGTTTTGTGGAAATTAAAACTTTTAGGTTAATCATATACTGAACAATTTTAATTAAAACAGTTATAAAACAATTAATCCACAAGAGCTGGCTTGGAACTTTGCCAGCCTTATTGGTTTAATGCATGTAGGCAAAACTCATTTTTTTCCCTTTTGACTTAATGAATGCTAATATGTGACACAAAATATGCATATGAAGCTCCTAATACAGTTAGTCCATCTGGTTTTTCTTGCATTCTCTATTTGTCATTTTTCTTTGATAGCAAAATTGAAAATGAGTTCTCTGTGTTAGAAATGATAATGATGCCATGTGCCGTGCTTCATTAAAAACTGCTTTTTACAAAAATCTTCCAGGGTGAAATAAACACCTTAAGTACTCTAGTTTAGTTATTACATGGCTGGTAGTAAAACAAAAGATAGGCACACTGACCAAGTCTAGAACCATGACTGCAGTGTGAGATAACACTGCCCTTTCACTGCCATTTCCAAAGATTGTTTTCTTTCTGAGGGTACTATGAAGATATAAGGATAAAATTTAATTTTAAATATCTAAGACAAATCCTCAAGTATTTTGATTTGCTCCATTCCAATTTGTTTGATTCATTCTGGGATTTTTTTGTTTGTTTGTTTGCCAAAGTAAGCACAGTTCAAGCCCTTTGTTGAATATTTAATGCATGCAAAATTACCTTTTTTGCACAAGGTAAGAGACCTGTTATTTCCAATAAGGCTTAAGAAGAGCATTGTGTCTGACCACAATACCTTCAGATTGGTTTTCCAGGGAAAGAAAGCACACTCAGCTGTTAGTTCCCACTAGAAAACACGTCCCCATCCAAGTTCTGCTGTGAATCTGAATATTTCAGCCTTAATAGTTTATCAAGTTTCAGAAGAACAAAAGTTATACATCACCCAACCCTTATAGTAGAAGTACAAGCATAGGCACTTCATTTCAGTTTCCAATTCAAATTTAAGCAACTATACCAAATCCTGTTACAGATGAAGAAATGAGTTCAATATAACTCAGCCATCAAATGGTGAAAGTGATCCCGTCATAATTAGATTAGCTGATACCTTCACATCTGGTATGTATCATTTTATTTCTGGTTGAGCACATCACATGTGAAGCATATAAACCCATGAAAGGTATTAGATTTCCCTCTTAACCACCTTTCATTCAGGATACACACACACACACACACACACACACACACACACACACCTATATCTATACACATACATACACACAGGTGTGTGTATATATATTCTCTACTCTCGTTATGCTTAAAAAGCAGTCAGATAAAAAAAAATCAGTAATTTAATCCTAATATATCAGCCAAAGCACTTTGGGAAGTCAGTTTCCCTCTTCAAGGTAGCAACGTATAAAGCTGTTTGGCAATAAGAATATGAGTCTAAGCACAGGAATATTAAAATAAACACCAATATTTAAAAGCCTGATTCCAAATAGAAGTCATATTTAAATTTCAGGCAGGCAATAGCCTGAATTCGAATTAGTAGCAGAAGCAATCATCTTTATAAAAGTCTGTTGTAATAAATTCTCTAAATATGAGCATTTAATAATGTCCACTGGTAAAAAGCAACTATTTTCTGGCCTGATTTATTTATGGATATCACATTGGATAGAACTAGCATAAATGGACTAAATGCTCAAAAGTTTCAACTCAAAGTTCTGTAATTGCATAAAATGTCTATTTTATAACTAAAATCATAAAACGTGAAGGTTCTGAGAAACCTCAGAGATTACTACATTTCACTACGAACACCTTCATTTTGAGAGTGAGGAAGAATAACATACCTATACTTCAATTGCTAGGAAGTTGAAGCCAAGAGTTAAAATGATATTTATGGATTACACAGGAATTTCAACTACCTAAGTATGCCTTTATCACTGCTACTTGAAAAGTGCTTTCTTATTATATCAGAGCATCTAAATAAAGGCTCCAAACCTAACAGGTTCACAGCTACCCTCTGCTTCCCTAGCATCCCTTTTCTTCTAAAGTAGTGATTCTCAACCAGGGTGACCCTGCTCCCCAGGAGACATTTGGCAATGTCTGGGACACTTGAGGGGTGGGGTGCTGCTGATATCTAGTGGGGAGAGGCCAATGATGATTCTAAACAACCTACAATGCATACGACGCTCCTTCACATATCACAAAGAATTATCCAGCCCGAGATGTAGATCGTACTGGGGACCCTGCGCTAATGGTTCAATGCCACCACCAGCAACACAGAACACACCTAGAACCTAAAAATAATGCCCAGAAAGCAATTACTACCAAATGCCCCTACACAGTACTAAAAAGTCAAGTCAACTTAAAAATAAGAAGCTCCAAATTCCTTTGATTATTACCAGGAAAGGTTTAAAGGAGAATAGAAGGGAGTAAGAAGTGTATATGGGAGGTGGAAGGTGAGGTAATACTGGCTCTAGAAAAAGATAAAAGGAGCAAATAAAGAAGAGAAATTACCCTCTCCTATAAATCTGTGAAAGTATTTTAAATCATTGCAATTACAGGCACCCAGGAGAATCCCCATTCACATTCACAAGGTATTCCTCCTAACCCTCATGCGATTTCGAGTTAAAATAACACTGTCAAGGAGTGGCTGTGCAGCACCATTGCACGTGATAAGTAAATGGCAAAGACAGCCCAGAACTCATGGAATACACAAACATACATGCAGCAATGCAGCATGTTTTTATCATTACCAAGGACAGCCTTGCTCATAATTGTAGAACACACAACCCTAAGCTTATACCTTGGAACACAACGTTAGCAAAACCAGAAAAATACAACAGGATGCCAAGGTCGTTGTTAGAGAGCAGCTTTTCGTTCCCTTGGTCATGGACCTTAGGCCTTATAGATTTTATAAAGTATCACAACAGTTACTGTCCTCATTTAGTTCATTCACAACTTATTTGTACAGGCAGGTCATGTGATGTAAAACAAATAAACAAAGCTACCAACACCAAATAGCCAAAACACTAAACATTACCTACCTTTACGGGACTAAGAGAAGGAACTGATCACCGGAATCAGCAGCAGTAGGAAAGATTTCAAACATTTTGCTCAACCTCCTGAAGTACTTTGGTTTATAAAAGAGGAAACATTGTGGAAAGGACAAATGTTTCAGTTTTCAAATTAAACCCTTAGGATTTTATCATTCTAACGTTTCTTGCTAACCTGACTCAACTTACTTTTCTTTAGAATTTTCACAATATTTTAAAAAAGCAAATTAATCCTTAAGAAAAGTCTTTTCTGAATCTTTGTACCTCACAAATCAATCCTTCCAGGCTTGCACCCTTCACTCCTCTCCAGTCGCAATTTTTTAAAGGCCAAAAGGAGCACCTGCATGCACGCCATTACCTATGGGCAGAAGCAAAATTGATGAGGTTTCATCAATATCATCCCTGTAGAATGCAGGGCATTCCCGAGTTTCTCCTTGTTCAACTGCTCTGATTTGCAGGCTTCCACTTTCAATGTTATGGGGCTTTCTATATTATCTCTGAAACCGAGGCTAAAAAAGTGAAGATGCACTATTCCTTGGCATTGGCATATCGCTGTTTCACATCAGCCACATCCAAGGCAGCAACTTTTCCAAAATCAACTTTTCACAGACATTACAGAACCATCACCCAAAATAAGTAAATTCTAAATTTATCAAGTTAGGATCTGTATCCTGAGAAATCAATAATAGCTGGTATCCATCAACCTTATACCTTCTACCCTTTGCATTCTGACTCTACCTAGAATTTGCCTGGTTTTATTGCTTCTCTCCTGGAAGCGCCACTGTAAAGTCCAAAAACGTTAAGAAGTAAACATATTAAAAATAAATAAAAGTCTATATCTGTGTCAGACATCAAAATTTGAAGAAAAAAAATAGCTCTTGTAAAACTCGGCCACTGTAAAAAGCCTCTTAGAGCACCCAACACACAGGTATAAAAGGAAAACAGCAGGAAGGGGGAAACAGGTGGCCCAAGATGAAAAATTGGTAGGAAAACACAGGCTTCTTTGAAAACTGCCAAGAAGTCCTCCAACAGAACCCAAGGAATGTGGAGGCTCTAAGCCTGGAATGTTGTTTCTCTACTCTTCCTTTTAGACTCCCCTGGAGGTCCTGGGCAGAAAGATGGGGCACATAACACCAAAAACAAACCAAGCTCACTTTTTCAGCTGGGCGGTTATGGTTTTTAAGAATTTTGTTAGAGTTTTTATCCCCTTCCTAAAGTCCCTCTACATTAAATAGCAAAACTGATTTAACACTGATCAAAATGGTTAGCATCTATAGGGACAAGGGAAGCTCACAAATCAAAGATGCTGCACAAAGTCAACAAAAAGAAAGAAAGCAGATGAAATGGGGAAGAGATTTATTCACACAAAATGGTGATGTATGGCTTCAGGCTGAATTTACTCATCTTTTCAATGCATCATTTCAATGACAAAATCTCTGGGAAACCAGGTCTGAGGAAATGGGATAGTAGCAACGAAGGCTGGAGTCAGACAGATTAGGCTTTGAAACTTGGCTTTGTGGGCTACTAACCATAAAACCATAAAGCCAATTGACAACATAAATTTCAGCTTTCCCACCCATAAGATAGGGATTTTATCCTTACTATGCAGGGCTGTTGTAAAGTTGGTTAAAATGTATTAAAAGTACCTGCCCCATGGTGGGTCCCTAATAAGTGAGTATAGTGGTATTATTTAGAGAAAAACAATGCTTCCTAAAGCACTGAATCTGATCTCTTTAAATACATTTAAGAAGATAAAGGGAGGAGGGCAGAAATCACACTATCCTGAAGGGTTCCACAGGAAACAATGTAGATAGGGACAAAATTTAACAAGTGTGTGACCTCCAATTGCTAGGAAAGCTTATACCTATATTTCTTTATATATTTCCTAACCTTCCTTCCCTCTCTTTCCCGCCAAATTCCTCTCTCTCTCAAATCCCAGCAGACTATAAGTTACTGGTATCTCACTTTATTCCAGAATACACCAATGCCCTTCAACTACCCTACTTATGAATGGACTTATGTAGCATTGGTCATTTTAAAGATACTTTCTTAAGAAACAAAAGCCAGATTTCAAGGTCAGTGTATAGCCGTGAGCTGTTTTATCTCAGAATACTATTATCCTAAAAATAAACTTTGCCTATACCTCATCTGTCCTCCTTGAAGTATATTTTTTAACAAAAAAAGGAGATAGATGAATATTAAAAGCATAATTTAATTCACTAAACAATTTCATAGTGGTTTTCAAAGGCCACACTGTTTACATTTGGTTACTGTGATTGCTCTCGGCAGTGTCTACTTTTTAAACCATGGATTATTATTTTTTTAAAAGAATTTACCTGGTAATAAACTGAAGAGCCTACAAAGATATTGATGTCTATAGGTATTGAACAGTAGTTTGCTCATGAATATCCCTGGGTTTGTATGAATTCTCTTTTATCACAAAGAATGATCTCAGCAAAGAGAAAAAGATGAATTCCATTTCTTTACTGCGTAATCGGTCAGTTTAACCTGTGCATGCTTCTTGATGTCTCTGCATCCATACAATGGGTTCAGAACCTGGAACATTAACAAGAATTAGCATTTACTCAAGAAAAATACTCCTATGTAACTGTCCAGCTCTTAAAATCAACCAGCACCACTAACACCTAAACCAAAAGAATAACAAGAGAAATAGTTCTATCAGTCGTCCATACATTTTATAGTCACTGAACTCTTTTAGGACGAGAAACTCAGATTTATATTTAAAATAATTCAAACAATAAGCATTTTCAACATGCTTACTATATAGTAGAAAAGGGTTCAGCAAACTTCCTCTATAAGATACCAGATAGTAAATATTTTAGGCTTTTTGGGCCATATGGTATCTGCTGCAATGACTCGATTCTGCTGTTGTAGCACAAAAGCAGCCAAAGACAATAATATAAATGAATGATCGTGGCTGTATTCCAGTAAAACTGTATTTATGAACACTGAAATTTAAATTTCACGTTATTTTCATGTATCATGAAATATCCTTCCTTTGATTTCAAGTATTTTAAAACATGAAAATCATCTTAGTTCATGGCCATACAAAAACAAGACAGTGGCCTGGTTTTGCCTATGAACCACAGTTTGCCAACCCCTGTACCTGGGCCCAATGTGACAGGTATTCGAGCAGACATCAAGAAGAATTAGACAATTGCCTTGCTTTCTCAGACAGAACAAGAGAAGTAAACCAACAATTATAGTACACTGTAATAAATACTAAGAAGAGAGATGTACCTGGTATTACAAGCACCAGAAGACAAAGCAATTACGGAAATTTCTGCTAAACTGGCAACAAGGTTTTGATATAAACACTAAAGCAGTTCTAGTTTATCTTTCTATATATAACAAACCTTAATAAACAAAGAAACTGTGACTTAAAAAAAAAAAAACCTTCACCACCCACGTTTGCTATGACTTTATCAAGAACATGCCTGGGTGTGTCTTAAAATGTCCTTTATAATTAATATCCCAGGCCAGGACCTCCTGGGATATTAATTCCATTCTCCATTGATCTACCAGGAAGCAAGCATGTCCTAGGTGGTGACTGACTGGGACTCTTAAGGGCAAGTCCATAGGTCTTGCCTGTTTATTTCACCTAAGTCCTTTAGCTGTTGCAGGTAACAGTTTTTTTCAAGTACTCTGGGATAGAAAGAAACAGGGACTCCCACACCCCTGCAAGTGAAAAGCCAATGGAATAATCCGGTAGGCCAAAGTCTCAAGTATTTCCCTGCACCCCAGCAGTTCTGCCTAATCAAATCAGGTTTATTAGAGGGTCTCCTCTAATCAGCGCTAGGTTTTATCTACATTTGGAGATGTTTAGGCAAGTTTATTTTAATTACATCAGAACACACAAAGTTTGGGTCTTGAGGCTTTAATTGTCACAACTGTCTGCCCGGATGTTTTGTTCCAAGGGGGAAGCTGAGGGAGCCAGGAGCCAGGCTGACATCATCAGCTGTGTATTTAATTAAAGCAAGATGAAGGGCAGGCATGCTAGAAAGAATAGTAGGTCAGCCTTCCTGTCCAGAAACAGAAAGTCCAAGGGGCTAAATCTCACGAAAATCTAAGGGGCTAAAGACTTACACCTGCCCACTCATCTGGCCAAAGGACCATCTTTCCTGACGTCCAGGAAGGTGAACACTCTAGTGAGATCTTCTGGCTTCTCTAAGAGTCCTGAATGTCACATGGAAAGAGAATCAACAACTACCAGCTCCTAAAAGCCAACAGGTCACAGATCCCTTAGAATAAAACACAAAATAAGCCTTCACAATAATGAATGGCCCACACATTCACAGTTTCCACCAGAATTCCAGATGTGTTAGCAACTAGCTTTCTTCTTTGGATGTCTGAGTGACCCAAGATTTCATGGAATTGCTAAGACCTTGCTTTAATCTGACAGTAGGATTCTGTGTTCTACTACTGTAATATCGGATTGCATCTGGCTTTGAAGGTTCCTTTATTTGAAGTACTTTAGGTTATAAAATTTTTTTCTCTCTCAAGAAAAAAAAAAGCCTATTATTAGGCTTGTGATCCAACATCAATTTCAGGAATTCAAGTGAGTTCTCCCACTTGAGAACACAGAGCGAGTAAAGTGAACCCAGGATTTGAGTGGTTCTTTCCTTAGTCTCTTCCCCTCAGAAATCAGTATCCTCAAGGTCAGAGAGGGCTGGGGCTATGCCTCATTTTATTTCAAGGGATCTTTATCCCTCTAGCTTTCCCCTGCTATGCTAGGTGATTAAATCAAAGAATATTAATATACCAATTAGCCAACAGGTACAGTGCCTTTTTCCTTTTTAAGAGAATGAGAAAAATCAATGATCTAAAAGGTAGGAAAAAAACTGGGCATAATAAGTTTTAAATGTGAGGAAAATTAACAAACCTGGATAAAAACCAAGAAACCACAGAATGTGTATTTGTCAACAGACAAACCGTCAACCAAGCTATTCAAGGAGTATCAGGAACCCAAGCTTTTGTGGTAACAGCAGTCGGGAACTCACTTCACTCTGGTGGCAAGCTCTTATTTCCCAAGAGGCCTTTCCAAGAGATCTAGCAGTCAGCTGTGCACAAACTTCTAACAGCTCTGAAATGAATCTGTGTCACTGTTGTGGTCACCACACAGTAGGGAAGAGGCAGAGGATCCATTTGTCAGGCAATCCCAAGAAAACTATTAAACAAATCCCATCTGCCAAGATAGCTGGAGGCAGATAAATTATATAGGAAAGAGAGGGGGGACATACAGAGAAAAGGAGAAATCTACCCTGCCACCATCCTATCTCCAAGTTAACTTTCAGTTTTTAATGACAGTTCTTGACAATGACAAGCATGTTACATCGGTAGCACCACTAAGGCTCCACTTAAGAAATAAGATGGTCTTTGTTTTTGTCCCCATGTCTTTCTCCTCTGACAGTATTATTTGTCTGTCAGAGCTGACTGCACCAGTACAACCCAGATGATACAGAAAATATTGAAATAGCTGCTTACAGGTTGGTAATAAGCTACAGACCAAGCCCCCTCTCCCAACCAGTCCCAGAGAAATGAGCAATCAAGAACCAGTCCCCCCAAAGTCACAGCTCATTCCCTGAGAAACATGCTCCAACTTCCTGATAGCATGTATTAAAATCACACCTCAGGTCAGCCATCCCATCTCTGGTCAGAGAGACCCAATGCCCATCTTTGAGTAGGGCCAAAAGGGGACTCCATTCCCCATCCTCAGAATTCCTCCACCCCCTCCCCAGCATTTCTCAAACTTCAGAGTACATGAGAATCACCTGGAGTACTTATTAAAACATAAACTGCTGGGCCTCAGCCTCATGAGTTTTTGATTCAGTAGGCCGGGGTGGAGCCAAAAAGAGTCTGCACTTTTAACAAGTTCCCAGATGATGCTGATATTTCTGGTCTAGGGACCATAATTTGAGAAGCACGAAGTAAATTAATTAAAAAAAAAAAAGGCAATTGCTGTTTTCAGTTTTTTACAAATATGACAGCCCCTAAATTAATATAGAGCCTAGAGCTTTCTGTATGTATAAAACAGCTGCCAAAATCCTGAAGTGTTTGCTTTGTTGTATAAGCAGCCGGTTGTGATTTTGAACTCAGCCACAAAGCAGGATTGTAGATTTTTTTCATTAACTGGAGGATCTGCTTCATGTCTGTGTTATTGTTTTACAGTTTCTAATTACTGGGCTGTGAAGTGCTAAACGGTCAACAAGCTTCCCTATTGTAATTCAGGGTGCACCAACTGGTGCCGGCTCTGAAGAGTGCCTTGTTTTATGAAACTACTGGACGACACACTCAATGCCAGTGGATATGGATGCTCATGTATTACTAAGACATGAACACAAATTAAGCACAAAAACACAAACTCTACCGATTAACTAATCTTTCCAAAGCAAATGCAGTTATGACCTTATTTCCTTGTCAGGAGTCCAGTTATCTGACTGCACAGTCAAGGGGGAATACACCTAAAAAGGCCCACCCTTAAACATTTCTCTTTTTAGTTCTATAAAAGACACAGCTAACATCATCAAAAACCAATCCAGAACATCCTACTTAGTAAAGTGAAAATGTAAAGACCATAAGTGTTTAAGTCAGTTAGGGGAGACATCTCAGATAAGAAAAACTGCCACGAGTACAGCTATCCTGACTATGAACTAACTCCCAACCTTTCCCTGAGGAGCTGGACATAAGCCCTGGAATTGACTGCCTGGTTTGAATCTTGATTCCATCACTTAATTCCAGCGGGGTACATAGTAACAAGTTATTGAACTTCTCTGGGCATCAATTTCCCATCTGTAAAATGAAGACGTGATAGTACATATACTTTATCGGGCTGGCTGAAGTATTAAAAGAGATAATCCATGTAAAGTGCTTGTCACAGTGCTGGCCACATTCTGAGTAATCAATAGGCTTTAGGCATTATTACTGCTTCATGAGAAGATCGGGGCAGACCGTGGAAGAGGGGCTGTGCCCTCCCAAATGGAGATGCCAACGAACTAAAGAGAGGAAGGCAGCAGCTTCTCCATCCCAAAAGGACTCAGAAAAATTGGGAGCAGCTGGTAGGGGAAGCAAATCAAGGAGACTTTGAGAGAAGTGAACTTATAAAGAATTGGGCTCTTCCAGGAAAACTGGGCAAAAAGAATAGAGATGGGGCAGGGAGAGAAGCAGGCAGAGCTGTTTGACAGCTGGAAAGAGCATCTCTCTAAGTCTACCAGACCAGCATCTCACTGTAATCTCTAAGCATCTGAGAACTATTAGCACAGAATACATAAGTTTTATAAATTTCTCCTAACCAGATCCAATTTTCTCCTTAATATTCCCTCCCAAACCTCTTCTAATCTGGAACTGCCTCAACAGAAATAGATACCAAGTTGAAGCAAGAAGGTTGCCTACACTGAGTGGAACAAGAGATCCAAAAAAAAAAAAAAACCAAAGCTGGGCTGAAATAGAGGACAGGGAGGGCTGGGTGAGGACTGGGTGAGGGCTGGGTGAGGTCAGAGAGCCACGGGACTTAAGTTCACGAGGACAAAATGAGCACACATTCTTCCAGTAACTGTTTCCTAACAAAGGTAACCCAGAGAAATGAGCAATCAAGAACCAATAAAAGTAAAAAGGGAGCTATTCCTCCTCAAGGAGCATGGGAAAAAAACCGTAATTGTGTGAGCATGTCTATGCACATAGGGATATTGAAAGTAATTCTTAGTATTCTTACAGAAAATTACATTTCTTTTTTCAGATACGTGTGCTCTGCTGTGCTCTGAAACTCAAGAGTGAGAAGTGTTCTGTCAATGACCCTAGCTCTTGAAAATACAAGTGCTATACAAGAAGAGAACACTGCGTACTTGATACAGAGGAGGGCTGGAGAGAGATATTATCTGCATCCAAAGGGCTAGTTGTACTTTTCTTCCTAAAAGCAAATCACAACCATTAATCTATCATAATCATTCTTCAGACTCCACGTCTGGCCCACACCTGAAATTCTCTTTAGTCTTTGAGGGAAAGACACAGATGTAGGGCCACCCCACCAGAAAGGTTGAATAAAGATCTAAGCTTAACTCATTTCTTGGCCTAAGAACAGGGAGAGCCCCCATGGGGAAATAAATTAAGAGGTAGCAAATTCCCTGGGCATCAACAAGAAAGAAGTTCTCACTTCACAATAACACTGAAAGCCCCCAGGCCAGAGGGTCACCTCAACCCCTTCCAATAGCCAGACAAATCATCAGAAGCCTCACTTTTTGCCTGTGAACCAATTAACTCACAGAATCTAAATGGAGGACACTGAGGCACTATGCACCTGAATTTTTAAAGAGGGCTTAAAAAAAATCCCCACATCAATGAAGGCCAATTCACTATGTATTAATCATTTGTGGGTCTTAAAAAGTTGACCATGTCTAACTAAACTGCCCTTAGCAAAGGTCTACGTCAAATTTACCATTTTTACCCATAGTTTCCTCCAGTCCTCACAGTGAATGCTATAGGCATACATTCAGAATTGCATGATGCCAATCTCTTTGTTTTTTCCTTTTCCCAATAATCTATAATAAAATTTTACATGATTTATATACTTTAGCAAACTTCACCAGTCCATAAATTCACAAAGTGGAAAAAAATCAGGTGACAAAAAGGGTGTTTTGGTTCAGAAAAATATGGTCACTGTATCTGTAGAAAAAGGGAAGAGCCAACTCATACTTATAATAAAACTACAAACACGCCCAGGAAATCACAGATAAAGACGCCTCCAGCTCCCAAATTTCAAGGTTCTTTATTTTACTCCCAACATCTAACACAGTGTCTCAACCATACTATATACTCAGCACATGAGTCTTAATGACAACCTCTAAAATGGATACGGTCTGTAAAGGATGATTTCATAATGCTTAAAAATAAAGCTCTCACACATCCCTCCACTCCCACACCAGCCACAATGATATAGCTGCCAATTTTACAACTATTTACACACATCTATCCTTACTCTTTCCCCAAACCAGGGCTAAAAAAAAAAAAAAAGAAAAGAAAAATCCCTGACACAGACACTTAACAGCCACCAAGCCAGAGGGCAGCCAGGAGACAGACTACTTTCCTACATGGAATGTTCCCTCTACCAACTGTTAGGTATCTACTTTCAAGTTATTTAGAATAACTTGCCCCAAACCAACATAATCAACCTACCTATTCCAAGAAAGTTCATATCTGTCAGCTGACTTTAAGGGCCAGAGACCACCACAGAGAGTAGAGGGCATGCTGCTTTATGCAGACCTGAATTCTTCAATAAGATTAACTTACCTAATAGGATTTAGGGATGCAGTGAAGGCCATTATGGTGTCTCCTACAAGCCAGAGGCTCCAAAGGCTTTAACTATTTGATTTAATTCAATCTGGCCTAATCTAATCAAGGTTGTCTTCCTATATTCTGTTAGTGGCTTTGAGCAGTGATCTTAAAAATGAAGGAAAAACTTTCATTCAAATCATACCCTGCAGACCAAATATATATTAGCTTTTATTTAGAAATCAGTGCAGACCTGACTACCAATAGTGTGTGGGTCTTTTGCTGCCTAATTTGCTAGTTTCTATGATCTACCTAGGCTGAGAAATTATATTATCCACTTTGTGCTCAGATTTTAATTAAATAGCACAAAGAAGATTTCACATGTTGATTAGTAATCTTACTCAAAACCCACACCTTCCTTCTTAATTACCTGTAAGAGGAGCAATGGTCTAATTCAGCAGCAAGCTGTGCAGACAGGGGGTCAAAGCCAAGACTGAGATTCTCCTTAACTGACAGCCTACATTTTTGTGTAAAGTAGTTTCTGTCCCCTGAGAGGCTGCAAACACTGCCTCTAGGTGCCCAGCACGAAGACAGAGGTCTACAGTAGACTGATGCTGGAGTATTATGAATTTTCCTGACCTCTTCGATTGGCACACTAAAACCAGCAAGTCAGCTTATACCCCAAATTCTCCAGTTTCCCATGCTATATCATCACACCAATCACCAAGCTCACATGCTAAGTAGTACAGGTTAAAGCAACCTAGAAAGGAAGATAAAATAAAAAATTAAACTTATAGGCTAGTATACTTTAGCCCTGTACTATCTAGTACGATAGCTACATGGGGGGGGTAAATATTTTTCTATTGATATGGTGAAATGGATTAAAATGTTTTGATATATTGGGTTAAATAAATCATTAAACTTAATTTTACCTCTTTTTACTTTTTTTAATGCAGCATGTGTGGCTCAACACATTTCAACAGGGCAGTACTGTTTTAGACAATCTGTTCACTTTAACTCCTCAAAATAATGCCAAAGGGGAAGTACATATTTCATTCTGTTAACTCCATCAGGTCAAGGCCAGATGATAATCCTCAAAGTAAGACTAAAATGATCTTTGAACAAATATTTACTGAGGCCTCAGAAAGAATAGGGATCATGGATCCCAGTGCCAGCTCAGATACTAAATATCTGAATCAAATCTAAATATGCTGTTTAATGTCTCTGAACTGAATACTTGCTAACCCATCTTTGAGACTGAAAAAGTTTCACAGACCTCTTACCCAAATTTATAGCTATCTCTGATCATCTCACTGTACTTACTGTAGGAATAGTCAGTCCTCTTAAGTGTAGGGCCCCGATCCTCAGCCTACAGAGCTATGACTTCATTTACCAAATGCATCCAGCTTTGGGGAATTCTCCAAAACATACTACCTCAGACAATCCAGAATGCCTGGTTTCAAATATTAACCACTGAGCAAAATGGTCACCTCCTACCACAAGAAGTAATTCCTCAGGTTCTGCTGAAAAGCTCTTTTGAACTTAAGTGGCTTAGAAAAAGCTGCTGTTCTCAGAAACTCAAAGGTCAGTGAGAGAGGCAGAGAGGAAACACTGGTTATCCAAAAAAAAGATAGCTACCTAAGGTGTTAGCCACAGAGGATGCACCTCACGCTGTCTCACACCAGTCATGCCCAGGCAGCCCTGGCCCCTTGCATAATACTGTCAAGGGCAATATTGCCTCAACACCTCACTCTGAAGCAAATCTATATTTCCAGTAATCACAATTTAATTAAATGTTAAGAAAAGTATTCAGGTTAAAGTATTTTACTCAGTAAACTTATTAAACAATGGCAGAGACTCAACTAAGGGTAGAGGATATGAGAATGAGGAAGAGCAGGCCCTCAAAGGACACAGTCTTGCAGTGGCATCTTGCACAGGATTCTAACATACTACATGCAAAAACTGAGGTAAGCCCAGGTGACACAGAAGAGACAAAAACAGCATTTTACACACTGAGACTCAAGAAACAGGCAAAAAAAAAAAAAAAAAACCCACACTGTAGTGCACAGGGAAGAATATGCAGTTCACTTGAAAAAAGCCAAACAAGTATAAATAGGGCCAGCTTCACGGACTTGCTTTCTACGTAGTTACCCAGGAGCCTGCACTCAGAAGAGGTCATACTTTGTTTAATGCTCTTCAGTCACCCTCTTGCAGTTCTTAATTTGTTTAATAAGGAGCTGTGTGTATTCATTTTGCACTGAGCACCTGCAAATTATGTAGCAGGCAATGGTGGTGAATGATGGTGGGAAATCAACCAAGAGCTTGGAGGAGCTAAAATGATGAAAGTCTTCATCTTTAAGCACTGAATGACCCACTAGCAATCCATGCTGTCATGGCAATGGCTCTCAATAGAGTGCATGACAATGGCCAAGAGTCCTACCACTAAGATTCTACGTCAGCAGATCTGAGACAAAAAGGCTACAAAAAGTACATTTTTAACAAGCTCCTGGTGATTTGAATGTCAGAAGTTTGAGAAAGTACATCTAAAAAGGTATTTAAGTTTGTTATCTCTTAGAGACAGAAAGAATGCAGAGGTCTTCCTTCAGCAAGTTTATCTTTCCCAAGCCCCTAACCCACTCCAGACACACACCACAGGTTCTGTAGATAGACCTAGGCTTCCAAAAAGGTCACCAGAGCACAATTTAGAAAAACAGTATTTCAAGAGCCCAATGTAATGAGTTTACCATCCCAATAAAACATACTACTCTTGTTGTCTAATGTATATTCAGCTTAAACTCTTACCCCTTTTCCCACGGCACCCTGTCTCTAACCACCCAAGTGTAACAAACTGGCCCATTTTGGATGGCTGAAATTGTGCCTCTACAAAAGACAACTTGGAGAAAAAAAAGGGCAGAGAGAGGAATAGAAAAAATAACTTCATGGTATACTTCTTAGAAGACAAGATTCCCTGTTCTTCCTCCTTCCTTGCTAATTCCCAGCAATGCTCCCAAATTTTGCTAAAGTATAACTCTTCAAAACAATGTATACTCTCGAAGAGCCTGTGATTATCCTGTTCACCCCTGGCTCTGACTTTTATTTTCTTTAATGAGTGTGCCTTTCACTAGACAGTTCCATAGCATCAAGAACTCTGTAATTCAAAAGTGTATCTGCTTATCATCAAGTAATGCTTAATAGATATGGTGAATGAATGAGAAAGGTTACAAGTTTAGGGTCAGCCTTGGCAAGGGGATGAAGTAACTCTGTTCACAGAGCAAAAGGGCAAAAAAACAAGCATACTTATGAGACTGACAACACAGCAAGCTAAGGAGGCACACTGGATCAAGGAATATTACAATCTGTTTCTTGTCTCATTCTTCATCTTAAGACTATGTGACCCACTGAAACCACAAAGCTCTGTGTAACAGGTAAAAGGAAGTAGTTTGGAACCCAGCTCCTTGGGCTACAGAAGTACGACATACAGCAGTCAACGTAGTTTGTCAAAAGCCTTCTAGCTCTCCGAGTACCTAGAGAATAAGACAAACTCTTTTCTTAAAAAATGTTTCCAGATCACACAAATCTTTCACTTTTAAAAAAAGGGTTTCCAGCTTACCCAGGAAAACCAAGAGAGGTCCAAAGTATCTGAAAGTCTGAGATAAACTGTAAATAGGTTTAAAAATATTAAAAGGCCTATTTTCTAACAGCACCATGTAAACATAGAGACATTAATCCAGAGCTTAGCTCAGTGAGTGCCATGTAAAACAACCAATTTCCAAAAGAGGTCCTGTTCATTTATTCTCCATGAGTTCCAGCCCAAATGCTGCTCCTACCTACTTATTTAACCGTCTGTGAATGATTACAGCCTTTTCCCAGCCATTCAACTTCAATAAGACTAAGTTCTTAATTAAAACACACTATAAAAAATGATGAACAACCAAATTCGAGTGCTGCATAATTTATTTACATTTAGGTAACACTTCCCCCAAGGATTTCAAGGCATTTTGCAAACTTAAAATCACCTAGCAGATATTAATCTTCACAAAATTCCCAGGAGAAAGACAAGAATGTAAGGAGCATAATCAATAATAGGTCCCTTACCATCACACACACAACTTCCTTACATAAATCTAAGGGTACACCACTAAAATTCTAAGCCACAGATCTGAACTAATTTAGAAAATTACAGGTCATATTTTTCAGAAAACCATCCCAAACAAGAATAATGACTGTTCTACAACACTGTGAAAAATGTCATTAAACCTTTCCCTGTATCTTTTCCTTCTGTAATAGAAAATAATAATAATAAAAATCCCATCTCATTCTAAAGTTAAATTTTCTAATCCATCTTAAAGAACACTCGGATGTAAAAAAAAGTGGGGAGGGGAGTTAGCAAATTCTAATACTCACTGCTCCGATTCTCCTTGATAACCCCTCAGAGGAGAAATCTTACTTTATACAAACACCTCAGGCTTTTCCAAACTAATGTTTTATTTCTTAAGCTGGGTGGTAAATACATGAGTTGTGGGTTTATTTATCTTCTTTAAACTGTTTTTATAGAGTATATAATTTCTTTAGTGCTCCTGATCAATTTTGTGCAGATAGGCCAGAAACTACACTTTGGGAACCTGTACAGGCTACATCAGAATTTCCCTGGGTGCTTTTTAAAGTAGAATCCTGTTATGGGTTGAATTATATCCCCTCAAAAAAGATATACTAAAAATTAATGAATGAGACTACATCAAACTAAAAAAGCTTCTGCACAGCAAAAGAAACCATCACCAAAACAAAAAGCAACCAAACGAATGTAGAAAATTTGCAAATGATACCTCTAATAAGGAGCTAATACCCAAAGTACTAAAGAACTAAACACATACTCAACAACAAAAAAAAATCCAATTACAAAAAAGGATTAAAACCTGAACAGATACTTCTCCCAAGAAGACCTGCAAACAGCCAACAGATATATGAAAAGATGCTCAATGTAAGGGAAATACAAATCAAAACTATAGTGAGATACCACCTCACACCTGTTAGAATAGCTTATCAGTACGAAAAGAAATAACAAGCGTTGGAGAAGATGCAGAGAAAAAGGAACCCTCATACATTGCTGATGAGAATGTAAAGTGGTGAAGCCATTGTGGAAAACAGTATGGCGGTGCCTCAAAAAATTAAGAACAGAGGTACCACATGACTCAGCAATTCCTCCTCTGGGTATCTACCTGAAAAATTTGAAAACATTCATTCATAAAGGTATTTATACCCCTATGTTCACTGCAGTATTATTCACAAGGGCCAAGACATGGAAACAATCTTTGTGTTCTTCAACCGACAATTAAATAAAGATGTAGCACATATATACAGTGGAATACTAGCTACCATGAAAACATGAAATATTGCCATTTGCAACGACCTGAATGGACCTTGAAAATATCACACTAAGTGAAATAAGTCAGATGAAAAACAAGAACTGTATGAGTTCACTCACATGTATGATATAAAACAGAAAGCAACAAACGAACAAACTCATAGACAATAGGGTGACTGCAAGAGAAAAAGGGGGTGAGAGGAAGCTGACAAGGTAAAGGAGGTCAAATATACAGTGACGGAAGGAGACTACACTTTGGGAGGTAAGCACACAATGTAATGTACAGGCAATGTATTATAAAATTGTATACCTGAAACTTATGTGTTATTTACTAATGTCAACCCAATAAATGTGTTAATTCCAAAAAAAAAAAAAAAAAGGATGCTGAAATTCTAATTCTCAGTATCTCAGAATGTGACCTTATTTGAAAATAGGGTTGTTATAGATGTAATTCATTGAGATGAGGTCATACTGGAGTCGGGTGAGCCCCTAATCCAATATGCCTGGTGTCTTGAAAAGATGTGAACACTGAAACACACTGGGAGAATACCATGTGATGATGAAGGAGGCAGAGACTAAGCAGCTGCAAACCAAGGAACCCAAAGACTGCCAACAAACCACAAACTGCCAGAAGCTAGGAAGAGGCAAAGAAAGATTCCCCCTATAGGTCTAAGAAGGAGCACTGCCCTGTCTGGTTGATTTTAGACTCCAAACCTCCAGCACTCCCTGTCCTAAGAAACTAATACAAATCCCTACTAAGAGTGGTGGCAGAAGTATCCAACCATCTTATATAATTTTGAGAAGTCTGCCACAGATTCTAGAATCCCAAGAACATTTGTGCAGGTAAAGACTTTTGAATAACCCCAATATTTTGAAGATAGAAACTGAGTTTCATGAAGTCTAAAGTTCTCATAATCAAAAAAGTAAACGGTTATCTGGTAGTGACAATTATTTTAGGAACACTTACTAACTAAAGTGTCGGATAAAAATGAGACAAAAGACAGGTATGTTTTTTAAGCGAACAGAGAGAGAGTTCAGGGACTAAACCGGGAATATAAATAATGAAAGATTGCCTGGCCTCCTGGCTCTGTATAAGGAGACAGCAAACATCCTCAGACAAACATTGCTGC
Organism: Cynopterus sphinx; assembly: GCA_030015415.1. Lineage (NCBI taxonomy): Eukaryota > Metazoa > Chordata > Mammalia > Chiroptera > Pteropodidae > Cynopterus > Cynopterus sphinx. The sequence goes on along the minus strand of CM057379.1, from coordinate 85,231,012 downwards.
CCAAATAAGTTTTAAAGAACTTGTCTCCGAAGCTATCCCCACTAGTCTCAGTTATTAACCTCTGTTCCAATTGTTTAATTAAAAAGTACAAGAGAATCCTGACCTGTGCCTGGTTTGGTATAACCATATTTGCAAAGAGCTAATATTTGGAGGGAAGTGGTGAGGAAAAAGCTATCTGTTTCCGCTATCCATCCATCCATCCTTTTAAGTGTCTGACTATAATCCACAGCAGACATACTTAGCAAACTTTAAAATACAGCCTCTCAACATTGTTACAATTAAGTCACTCTGAAATGTCATGAAAAGCAATCTAGTCCCATTAAAATCTTCACACTCTCATTAAAAAAGCACTTACAGACTTGAAAATGTTCCTAATACATTATTTAAAGACACAAGATGTACAGTGACTAAAATCCTTGTACAAAGAAGAGTAGCAGCAGCCTGGTTTTTTTTTTAAATGTGCAAATTTAAGTCATAATTGGGTAATTGGCAAACTGAAGGTAGCAGTCAGGTTGTAATATACGAGTTTTAAAAAAAGGCTTGGGGTGGGAGTGGGAAGGGCTCCCACTCTTCTGAAATTCCAGTCTACCCAGAGTCCACATTACATCTTAGTTTAATTAATGGTCCCTCCTCCTTCCTTCCAGGATTTCCAAGCCCAGGAAAAAAGGAAGGGGAAGAATAGAGGGGGAAAAAAATCCAAACCATTTGAGCTGACACCTCTAGACCCCTAGTCATCACTATAAAGTCCTGACCTCTGGTCCATTTGGTCTCCTCCCTTTTAATTACGGGTCATTGCTATTTATGTGTTTGCCATTCAGAGAACTAAATATGTTTTTACAGGCCCTAAATCCCATAAGGGAACAGCAGGAGCCCCAGGCTGGAAGTCTGTTTCCACTCCTCTCTTCCCCTAGTACCCCCATAGAAAAATCTCACACAATCCACCTTCAACTAGGGAGCTGCATTTTGAACACTGACAAGTCTGACACTTGACTCAATGCAGCTATAAAATCTCTACAATACAGAGATGCCACCTGCCCTCAGGGGGTCAGCTGACCCTAATAGGTTTCACAGGTCTAAATTTGTTTAGTGTTTCTTTCAATGAAATTACTGAAAATGTTGAGTTTGTATAAAAAATAACATGTATGGCTCCTGCTTCCTCTGTTCCACATGATTATATGTCAGAGTACAAAGGCCTCAGCCTCCTAATCTATAAAATGAAAGGGACAGACTTCTCAAATTCTAAGATCTTCCCTCTAAATCACTTGTTAGTCTTTATCTTACAATTAAGTGCCACGTAAAGAAATTTAAAAAATAAAATTTTAAATCCCACTGCTTGATAATTTTGACTGCAATTATTAAAAACAAATAAATTTCATATGGCTTAAAAATATTTTTAAAACCCCTGTTCAAGAATTCAAAATTCATTTTCAAGAAGAAAGAAGATGATGAAATTTTATTGGTTCCTTCCCCATCCCAATCATCTTACTTCTAAAATATTATGATGCCATTGCTGTTATGATGAATGAAACTGAATAAATGTAAAACATTAATCATTCTTCTACAATTAATCAAACTGTCATTCAGTGAGCACCTATCATGTGCTTGGAGCTTTATGTAATTATTTCATTATTTTTAGATAAATGTGAATATCCCAATTTTACCAAGAGGGAATCGAGAGAAAGTTTACCAAAATCAGAAAAGTAGATAACTGGTGAAAGGGTACTGAGAGCCCTTTACATCTCAACCTATGAATGAAAGAATAAATGAATGAGTAAACAAACAACCGAATTTTAAAAGTTAAAAAATAAGGTAAGACTCAAGAAGAAGAAATTAAGAATTCACTATATATATAAGTTCCCACCACTGAGTCTTTTCAAGAGCAACACTTTGTTTCCATGAAGTGTTCCTGTTTGGCAGTCTAACACTCGAAAACCAAGGGCATTATGTTTAGATCATTATTTTGCCCAGAAAAAAAAAAAAAAGTCTAGGAGTCCTATACAAACAGTTATGACTAAAGCTCAATGAAGAATAGGGACGGTTATAATTAAACGCCACTTTCTCTAGCTCACTGGCGGCCATGGGTCACTGCCATTCTGCAGCAGCCTTTGCACTTTGCTGTTATCTCTTGCTACCACAAGGGGGATAGAAGGCAGTTGTCTTACTCAGCTTTGTCTACCATAATGTAGTACCACAGACTGGGTGGCTTAAACAAACAGATATTTATTTTCTCACAGTTCTAGAGACTAGAAGCCTAAGATCAAGGTGCCAGCATGGCCAGTTTCTCTTCCTGGCTTATAGCCAGCCATCTTCTCTCTGTACGCTCACATGACAAGGGGAGAGACACAGGGAGAGAGGGCAAAAAGTAAGAGGAGAGAGGAGAAAGAGTAACAGAACTCACTCTGGTTATCTTCATATAAGGGCACTAGTTCTATCATGAAGGCCCCAACCTCATGTCTCATTTAAATCTAATAATCCCCTAAAGGCCCCATCTCCAAATATCTTTACACTGGAGGTTAGGGCTTTAACTGTAAATTAACTCAGTGCTGCTACTGAGACAACAGCTGCAATCCTTCAACAAACACCCAGCGAAAACCTAACACCAGAAGGTCCTGTGCTATGGAGGGAGAAAGAAGAATAAATAGGCTCGAATCTTCTTTCACCAATATCTGATGAGAGCATGGTACAAAATCACCATGGGGCTGGAAGCTTTAATAAGCAAAATTTTCAGTCAGTCAATGGTCACTGAAACTCTACTATAAAGTAAGATATTTAAGCATAGATCAAAAAAAAAAGACAAAAAAAAACTTAGTATGGTTTCTGTATTTCATATGTGTGGCTGACAGATGCTTAAGGTGGCCCCCATAACCCTCTCCTCCTGGTGTCCATGACCTTGTATGATTCTCCTTGAGTTGGAGAGGGATCTGTGACTTGCTTCTAACCTACAGGATACAGCAAAGATGACAGATGGTCATGATGACAAAATTATTGTCATAATAACATTATAAAAAACAATGGCATCAACCTTGTTGGCTCTCTTCTTGGCTATGAGAAAGTGAGCAGCCATGTGGAAGAACCTCACATGACAAGGAACTGTGGGTAGCTTCTAGAAGTAGAGAGCAGAGGCCCTAGCCAGAAAGAAAATGAGGCTCTCAGTCCTACAGCTGCAAGGAAATTAATTCCACCAACAACCTAAGCAAGTTGGGTAGCAGACCCTTCCCCAGGCAAGCATGCAGATGAGACTCCAACCTTGGATAACACTTTGACTTCAGCCTTGCCTTGAAGGCAGTTAAGCTGCGCCCAGACTCCTGACCCACAGAAGTTGTGAGATAATACATGTTATTTTAAGCCATGAAAACTTTGAGACATAACTAATATAAGTTTTTTTTTTAATGTATCATTTAAAGTATCTTAAAATTCTCCTTTCCCCTACAAATCAACAATTGTCTGGGATTGTGTGGGGGAAGAGGTAGAAATATTATTAATCTTTCAAGGAAAAGAATAGGAAGGAGCCTAAAATAAATGCCTAGAATTGTCTAATCACAGAGCTATTCATAATCAGAATGATTTCAAACCTACCATTGAGAACAATGAAATTCAGAAAGATTCAGTGACATATCCAAGGATACACAGTACATTCATCATAAAGCTGGGAGCCAACTTCCTATACATAAGGACTTTCTACCCAAGGCAACTTCTTGTCTCAACTCTAGATAAAAATACTCAAAATGTATCTATCAAAGCACAGTTCTTCCTAGATTTAGGATGGCAAACACAACCAAATATTTCTTTTGCACTTAAGACTTTGCAGTACCTTGTTGAATATTATGTCTGCATAGGAAAATGGGATGAATCTGTCCTGATTCATGGATAGAGACAAACTTATTTTTCTGTCATGCTTTTTCCCTTCAAAGTAAAAGAAAAAAAAAAAAAGGATAAGAACTGCAGCCTTAGGAGAGTTCTGAGTAATTTAGTTTTATTCCATGACAAGCAGTCTTACTATTCCAAAATAGGTGAGGGAAGGAAAAAACTAAATGAACAAAACCATTTAACCTAAAAATGTATCCACTTTTAAACCTTCTCCAAGGTCAGCTTTAGAAGAGATCACTAATTCTGGTCCAACCTCCTCAGTGATTAGAAGTAACTGTTAAGTAACTTCCGCAAGGTCACAAAGAAAATGAACTACAAAACCAAGTCAGGCTGCCTTCTAGTTTAGTTATTTCTATTGCACCTTACTAAGAATCACTTCCCCCACCATCTCTCCTCCAAATTGCATTAGGTTACAAATACTCTCTCTAAAAGGAAATGTCATCAATCAACACCTTGACCTTGGGAAGCAAACCCAATCACCAGTAGGGAACATTATACCAAATTTAACTTATTCTTAGGATAATCCAGATGATATACAGGACATAAGAGAAAAGTCTGGCAAAAATTAATGACTACAAAACCTTTATGTAAAATAAAAACACTTCATGAAATTGTTGAGCTCCTACAAAAACGTAATTAAATTCTTGAAACTTAAATCATATTTAGACATCTTGGGGGAAAAGTTATCAAAAGGAACCATACTCTTAATAATAGTACCTACAACCTTCTCAATTTATGTTTTGTATAAAACCTATTTTTATTTACTGAATTTACTTAAAGTGAGTTAACTCTCACAACCCCAAGCCTTGCTCCAAGTCTAAACAAAATAGCCAACGTATACTTGGGTATTGGTATATGACGTGCCTTCAGGCCCTGGAAATACAGGGACAAAGATGACCCTGCTATGCCCTCAAGTCATGTACCTGACATGTGATAAGGCCGATGACAGAGGTGTAAGCAATGCTCTGACTACAGATGATGCAATTAATTCCAGAACAGGCGAAGTATAAAAAAGCCTAGTCATCTTAGTCTTGATGTATGAGTAGAATTGTCTGAAGGATCTTGAGGGGATCCAGTTAATATGATTTCAGCTCTTTGTGTAAACACAAACCCTGTTCTAAATTAGGGAGAAAATACCATTCCTTTCTCTGTACTATTTCTTTTTGGTATACACTAAGTACACACATTATTGCTATAATCTAGTTACATGTCTGTCTCTATGGGACAGCCAGCTCCTGAAAGAGCAGACACACTCTCCTTTCATCACTGTTCTTATACAGTACCTGGAAGGGCAGCCCTTGACATAAATTGAAACTCCACCACTCTACTATCATAACTGTAAAATAGCTATTAGATCACTTGAAACTTCCTTTAATCTCTACCACCTAACCTTGAATTTCCAATGAAGCAAAGACAGTAATTTCTTTAAAGGGGAAAAAAAAAACTATAATCTCCTACACCTTCACACAGGGCTGCCAGAAGCAGTGCTTAACATATAAGTTCCGTCAGTGTGGCATTAATTATTGTTAACTAACGCTGCTGCTTTGATTTATTCCATATTACTACACTCTCTACCAACCTTTCTCTTTCACAGGTCAAAGTTCTGAGCATATACAATTCGATGGGGGAGTAGAATGGAAAGGATTCAGAGTTCAAATCAGTTCTGGAAATGTTGGGTTAAGCCAAATCATTTTAAGGCAGACATCTCAGTGCTTTCAATATGTTAATATTAAAGCAAATTTCCAATAAAAGATTGTAGTATTTATGGGTTTTTCATTTAGCTTCATCTTAGTCTCACTCTTCTACAGAAGGTGAGGGATACTTTCTATAAAATTTATTCAAGGTAACAGCATTTACAGGTTGAAGAGAACAATAAATCTCAGTGGGAACTCTTTAGTAAGTATAAGCAAGATTGACAAGCAGATTTATTGTTTCATTCATGCAACCAATATTTTCTGAGCCCTGCCCTATAAAAGAGAAACAAAGGCCCTGCACTCAGGGAGCTTAAATTCAGTGAAAAAGAAGAATGGCCTCCATCTCTGGCTCAGTAAGTAAAGAAGTCTTTCTTATCTCTTTGAGGTTGGACAGTATTACTTTTACAGCCCCAAGCACCTGGTGGGTATTCTGTAAATACGTGCTAACAGCTTGATCAGAACAACGTCTATAGACCTACCTTTTCCAAATTCCTATGAAAACCAATCAAAACAGTAATAAAATGAAGTGCTAGATATTCATGTTTGCTTATTGGATTACACAAATAAATTTCTATAAAAATACTCATCTCAAAGAATAATTATTCAAGAACTAGAAGGTGGCTTAGAAATCACCCACTTTAACCCCCTTGAATTTCCTAAAAGAAAACTGAAGACGAAGAGGTCAGATACTTGACCAAGATAATACAGTGACTCAAAAATTATAAATTAAGATTAAGAACCAAAGACTCCCAGATAGCTCAGACTGCAAAAGACGGCAAAGACCACAATGCAGCTGCAAAGCACTGTGACCATCTGCCACCTGAGGCTTCTCCCCAACCAAAATCAGTGGTTTTAGGCACTAACAATCCCCTTACTGTCTTTCACTGCTTTCTTAAAAAGGTTAAGAAGTCATTTCACCAGAGACTATTCTCCAAGTACTGTTATAACACAGCTTTCGTTTCAGTCATATCCAAACCCACCCCGAGAAGCATGGAGTGACCTGGGCAACCAGAAAAAATGAGCGAAGGAGTAGCCTCTGGGTGCCCTTGGACACACTACCAGATTTCAAGCCAACAAAACATCAAATAGCATGCTCTTTCAAAGAGAGGTTAGACTAAATGCTTCAACTCTCATCAGAAAATTTAAAGCCCAGCAGAGTGGACATTCAATCCTAGGTTCAGGCCACAGCTCTCTCTTTCCTTCTAACCTGCTGAATGACCCTGGACCAGTAGCTGATTCTTTCCCCATCTGTAAATGAAGGGTTGGACTAAAGGTTATAAAGGCCCTTTAGGGTCTCAAGTTCCACAACTTTGTAAATTCATGTAAACAAACAGGAACCTGACATTCTTCCCTTAGGCTATAACCAGTTTTGTTCCTTTTTGAGTCAGGATCCATTATATTTGCATCAAGTATTAAATGTTACAGGACATAAAATAGATAAGTACTCTCTAGGTACATTTTATTATACTTCCCTATCATTTAACATACAATAAAGAGATGTACTATGAAATATTATGAAACCTAGAAGTACAGTATCCCAGGCTAGTCTAAATACCATGGTATCTTAATTTTCAGAACTTAAAATTTTAATAAAACTCTAATAATTTGCTAAAAAAAGGAAAAAGGAAAAAGTCACAGAAATGTTAAAACTTGTCTTTAATTCCCCCTTTTCTCTTGGTTTATCCTAAAGCCAACTTTTGCTGCAGACATGATTTAGCACTGCAAACTGAAAAGTTCCAAACAAAAACTGTATTCAGAAGCTGCTTTCTACAGAAAAATAAGGCACATCTAGACCCCGCCATGAATCAAATCACAGGCTGGCAGACATTCTGGCAGGCAGGCAGCACCTGGGCCTTGAGAGAAGCCTTTGCTTTGCCTGCCATAATTCCTGGTTAAATCCCTTGTTTTCAGGGCAGGTGAGACCTTCACTTGGATATCCAGATAAGAGGTCAATTTGATGCATTTTGACATCCAGATAGCAATACTGCTGAGCAAATTAAAACATCTACTGAGAGTGAAACTGGAAAGGTGAAAATGTTAGAAAAAGGAAAAAAGAAATGTGAGTTAAGAGTGTTTTGAATTTTAACTAAAACTGAGGCTAATATCACCAGAGAAGAAAAAGAGAAATTAGAGAAGCTGGGTTATATATGAAATGAGAATTTTACTATTGATTTTAAATATAATCATACAAAGTTCCAGTATGGGAAAAACACACAATCCTAGTACTATAATAATATGGGAAATATAACTAATAAAAAAAATCCAACTTGCTCTTGTGCAAGATGTCAATCTTTCTGAGCCTCAGTTTCCTCAGCTATAAAATGGGATGGGGGGGAGTCCAGATGATATGAAAGATCTTTATCTTTAATCTTCACTCTCCTGCAGAGTTAAGTGAACAATAAACACTTACTGTGTGTCCGAATGCATGTCCAACATTCAGACATTGCAAATAGAAAAGGTAAGATTTAACACCAGCTTTTAGAAATTCTAGCCTAGGGGCTATACAAGTAAGGAGAATACAAAATAATGCAGCAGACACCCTAACAGAAAATTAGACAAGGTGTTGTGATGGCTTCTCCAAGGCTACTCTTGATGGAGATGCCAGAGTTTATCTTGCTCCTCCAGTCATGGGTTATATAGTCAACACATCCATGGGCTTTGGCACCTCAAAAAGGTATAAACATTTTTTCATATACTTGGCAAAGCTATCCACTTCTTGTTTTGATTTTATATCTATATTACTTAGGTTGGTCTTTATTCATATGAAAAACATTGTTTCAGAATCAAGGCAGGCGGGGAGACGTCTGTCTTAATGAAGCAGCTACTGGCCTTTTTATTCCATGTCTTTTCAAAACAAAATAATATACACTAAAATAAGCAAAACTCGATTATACTATATGAGGTAAATTGGCTTCTCTCATCTGATATTGGAAATAAAAGATTAATTTATAAGGTTGACATAATTTTAAGAGCAACAATAAAAATCACTGATCAGGATTTAACCCATTTCTGAGTCAATACTTTCTATATTGTACTCTTGAATACCGAGAATAAACATAAAGCTCTCATATACTCCTAGTGAATGTGATAATTGGTACAACCTTTGAGAAATGCAATTTGGCAATATGTATCAAAAATTTTAAAAACATGCATGCCCCTGTCAAAGTAAGCTATGACTTTATCTGTTGAAATAATTAAAGAACTTAACAAAAATTTAGAAACAAAAATATATATTACAGTGCTGGTTATAATATGAAAAACCTGGAATGAGTTTAAATGTCCAACAATAACAGATTGTTGAAATGTTTGGTATATCCACACAATGAATTACTATATAGCCATTTTAAATGTTGTAAACAACGTTTTATGAAATGACAGTGTTTCCAACTTATTAAGTGGGGAAAAAAGTATATGACAAGTCAGTTTGTATGGTGTGATCCCTTTCTGTTAAAACAGAACATGTAAAAAAGCATTTGTATATACAGATTCATTCATTCCCTTATAAGGGGTAAAAGTATAGAAAGAGAAATGCCAGGTTGTGAATGCTTTTCTCTTGGTAGTATTAAGATTATGTGTGATCTTTATTTTGTTTCTTGCTTATTTATCTAAATCTTCTAATTTATCTACAATAATTTATGTGGCTCTTGTCATTCTCAAAGTTTTCTAAATTAGTAAATTAAAATAAGCAACAGCATTTTAGCACCAGACTTGGTATAAGGAAAAGAAAATGCAGCTGTCCATACCAAGGGAGAGCCCTTGTGTCCTGCCAAAGATAAATGTAAATTGTTTGGCTGTCTCTACTACAACCAGTTCAATTAGCGTCAAAACAAAGGCTCTTTAAAAGGCCATGCACACGTTGTATGGGCTGGAGTCTAATTGAGCTAGTTGTAAATTAATTACCTAATGATGTCAAAATGGGCAAAAAAAGAACTCACTCCCTCCACAGAGCAACCTGAAGCTGATCCTAAAGGTAAGCAAGGGACAAGTGTTGGTAGCAGCAAATGTTTAGTTTTGTAAAACAGACAGCAACAGAGCCTTTCCAAGTCACTGCTGATTCATGACAGATTTCCTTGCCAAGGCTTGATTTGTTAATGTCCCCTCCTCCCTTCCCAGTTCAAGTACCTCCTTTGGCAGAGAAAATGATGCATTTTCATTCTCTCTTTCCTCTTAATCCTCAAGACTTCAGTTCAGAGATGAACAAATCAGTGCCAAGTGTCTGAAGAAACCGGACGCTGTATTAGGGCCAGAACATTAATCCATAGTGCCCTCTGGTACTTCAGGGCTAAAGAATTCATTTGAGCTTTCCTGGTACAATTGACCCCACGTGCACACCTCCACCCCCTGCCTTTTTTCCCCCAAAGACCTCTTTTTACAAAATATCCATTTACTATAATGATGCTTCTCCAGTCTGTTTAAGTGAAGACCATATAATTACTCTCAGGCATATTTTCAACCAGCATAAAATACCTTTTCAGTGTCAAAACTGGCAGTTTTTTTTTTGTTTTGTTTTGTTTTGTTTTGTTTTGTTTTAAGAGGTAAGGGAGCCCTATGGTAAATAAAGCATAAACATCTTCCTTAAAGATGTCACTTAAGTGGATTGAAATGTAAACCTGTATATCCCAAATGACTGAACTCAATACCCATTTTGATTTTCAGATACACAGGCAAACTCCAATATGAAAAATATCAAGACATTGCTTTCAAAGGACCTTACCTTTAAAAGTTCAGACTATGAAATGAGACTTAGACACTTGGAGGACTAGATTAGCTTAGTTTCATTTCAATTCAATACACATAATGACCATGGGATTAAATATTAAGTAACCAGCACCCAAGACTAGGGTCTTTTAAAAGAAAAGGAATTTACAAGGAGCAGATCTGGACTTTGAACCATGACTAGATTTATTCAGAACACTTTGCCTTGAAAATCACATAATTATAGTCTCTTTGGGATAGAGAGAACTCAAAGGTCACTAATTTTCTGTTGTTAATCCCCATACCAATAACCCAGATGAATGATAAATGAACCTGTTTGAACACCTTCCGCAACTAGAATTCAAGACCCTGAGAGAGCACTCCTAGAAATCTATTCTTTTTATATAGAATGCTAAATTGTGCCTCCGATTAGAGTAGGAATGACCACTTGGATCTAAATCCCTCTTCAAGGAATCAATCCTATAAATATTTAAAGACAGCCATCATGCATCATCCTGAACCACCTCCTCTACAGGAGAAGTAGTCCCAGATGCATTTCTCTCACAGCACGGTTTGTGATGAATACTTCATAGTTCTGATCCCTTTCCCTCAAGCTTACAAATCCTGATTTTCAAGATAACTAATGGCAGTCATCATTCATTAAAAGCCTCCAATATTCCCTCCACCCAAATGTAGCTGATAAGACTATATTTGATTAAGACAAATTAAGAGTGATATCTATTTGATTAGCAGGTATCTTTTAGTGATCATATCTGTGGCAAGATCGCCTTCCTTTTTAAAAGCAATAATAAACATCTCTCAAGTTTCACTCTAACATTTTCCAAATAAAAAAAGCGTCGTGGCTGTACCATAAAATGCTTTGTAACTATGTAATTCTAAATACTATTTTAAAGAATTACAGAATATGAGCTGACTCAGCTGTATGTAAACACAAATTTTAGAAAAGAGACAAAGAGAATATGAAAAAGACTAAGAAATAGATCTCACAATCCATTTTTTACATTCCAACCTTTCTGGGCATGTACTAAGTTCCGACTCTGGACTTATTCCATCTTGTGGTCTCTTGGGGATCCAAGACTCAAAGGTAATCAACCCACCAATTAATCAAATATTTACTGGATGTCTATTATTTGCTCAATATGCCAAATAATGATAAGACTATGAAGACCCAGAACACACAATCAATGTCCGGTAAATAAAAATCTGCTTAGAGGGATAAAATATTTACTTAAACAAGGTGAATAATACAAGTATATATAGTATATATAAAAGTTCAAAATAAGCGATATAGAGAATTGAACAACCTAAAAAGACGTTAGAAGACTTTAGTGACAATGTTGGTCTTTAAGTTCCTCCTAGTCCCAAAAGAACAATATTCAAATAACAGACAAAGAACTTTACTCATTAATAACACTTAACTCCACTGACTGCCCCTCTTCCAAATCTAACCAACCCTAAAACGTAGCATTATCAAAGCTACAATATTTGAAGAATTTTTGTTCCCTAAAGAAATATATAAATTTGAGAAGAATCTTAATTAAAATTGAATTATAAAGCTATCCTTAGGGATAAAGATATTATACATAAGGGTTCTAGTACTTTGCTAAGTAAACCTGTTTCAGATCAAAATGGACCTTTCTCACATCTAATTCTGTTCTGTGATGAACCATGTAACAGGGATTTTAAGAGCTAAGGAACGATGAGCCAGCAGTACAGCTGGTAGAGTTATTTTGGAATTAAGCAATTCAATGGACATGCTGGGGACAGAATGCAACAAAAATAAGACAATCAGTCTTTATGTATATCCATGGGGTGAAAATTGTTATCTATAACCAGACTAATTACATACTGTGAGAAAGCTGGGGTGGAACTTGCCTATGTTATCCTGGTTAAGAAGTTCTTCCATTACACTGACCACTGGGCTGTTTTACTATCAGCAGTTCTTTAACATTAAATTTGACAGAGTTCACCAAACAGCTATTTCTTATATCCCTTGGTCCTGTTATGACCACAACTCAGGTGTTAACACTATTTTTTCCTTCTTAAATATTTAAATGGTACAGAAAACAGGTGCAATCCTCAAACTGCTATTGCCTCTCAAAGGGTCAAAAACATTGTAGGTGGCAACAGAAACACTGTCCTCTTCCACTGTTTTCAGAACAGCTGTACAAGCACCAGACTTTGGTTCTTAACCTTTTATGGGTCACTGATCCCTTTGAGAATCTGATGTAAGCTAGAAAAACTTGTGTATACAAACTTCTGCCTATGACTTCAGGAAGTTTGTGAATTCTGTAAAGCTCGACCAAAAGTTAAAAACTTTTAAGCCAGACCGAACCTGATGGTGCAGGTACTATGCTCTAATTCCAGTTAAGATAACCACTGCCCTGTGAGTAAACAGTTCTCATCTACTCCAGACGTAGAAAAATGAATAAAGATAAAATGAATGGATGAAAATTACAATATTATAGCTCTCTATCTTAGGCTTCCAAATATGATGAATCAAAGAATCACTCGGGGTGGTCTTCAAAAGAGATTCCTGGACCCCACCCTCTGAGAGATTCTGATTGTCAGTCATGAGTGGTCCTCAGGAATCTGTGTATGAAGTTCCAAGATAATTAGGAAACCACCAATGTACCTTAACTCAGTGAAAAAAAAAAAAAAAGATTTATTTTCCCCTGATGTGTTGTTAAAGAAGGATATATACATCTATGAGTTCCACAAACAGAAATACAGTTGTCTCAATTGTTCCAAGTGGGCCTGACCAACTGTTAAGTGCCAGAGTTTACAATCCTGATATTAAAAAAATCTAACTTGTATGTGGTGGTTTGTTTGTTTTATTTTCCCTGAAAGGTCACACTGTGATTCACAACCAGAAGTTTACTCCTGGCTAGTTTACAGCAAGAGGTTTAGCATAGCTGCCAGTGAGATCTCCACATCATTAGAAGCACAGCTTTGCTAAATCGTCCTGACAAGTTTTGACTCCACAGACTCAAACCACAAAATCAGAATGAATATGCTCTAATTTAGAAGAAATTCTTGACGACCTGGATAAAATTTTGTTTCACAATAAAAATATATTCTTAACAGAAGGTATTGCCATGCCAACACCTTCAGGGGGATAAATTACACCCAATTTTTAAGACCTGATGATGAAGAGACTGGGTTTAACCTACCCTGATCAGGTGCCTCAATTTTCTTTCCCACAAAACTGAAATTTTAAAAATCCTGTTCCCCTTCTCATTCTTATTTTCTACAGCTCAATGAAATTATTTGTTCCTTCCTCCTTTCACACAATAAAATATGCTAAACCCCAGACTGTGTGCCAGGTATACCAGGCCCCTGCATAATACAAGGTGAAAACTACAAACAGCAGGTCTCCTGCCCTCATGTTGCTCACAGTCTACTATCTCCAGTTATTTTAAGGAATTACTTCATGAAAACAACGAATTCCTTACTGAAGCTACTATATTTCATATAGATGAAAATCTGAGGAGTCTAGACAAAGAATCAGGACTGTAGTTTCTATTAAGCCAAAGCCCATCTCTTTATGATAACATCTTCCTCATCCCATATGTGGCAAATGTGCTGGAGAGAACCAGAGCCCAAGAGAGTACAGAGTTTGGAGCTCCAACCCAAGCCCAAATTCCTATGTGACCTCTGGTTTGAACCAATTAATAAGAATCCCACCTACCTTCAGTTGAAAGCTAGGTACTTTTCAAGCATTACCAGTATTTACATGCATTATCTTCAAAACAGTCATGAGGAGAGGCAGAACTAAAGTGCCATGTTACAAATCATAAAACATGCTCACACAAGTTAGGGAAGGTGATATATCTTCTAAGTAGTGGGACCAAGATTCACATATAAGCCTATCTGGATCCAAACTACACAAGAGTTAAGTAGACTGAAAGAACTGTGAAGAGTCAATGTTTCCTCTAAACTCTTAATACTGTGTGAGAGTAAGAATGTCATCTTTTCATTTTATAGATCCCAAGGCCCAAAAGTAAAGGGCCATGACTGGAATAGTAGAAAAGCATAAACTAGCCACCTCAAATGTTCAGCCCAAGCTAAGCTCACCATGATGCCCCATTAGCTTCTCAAACATTACTTCCCTATCTTCCTATAAAATGGAAATAACCAACCATTCTCAAAGAGTTGCTGTGAAACACATAAATCAAAATGAAATGGTTTATATGAATTTAAAGCTAATGTGATTAAAAGCTTAGGCCCTAGATATACATGGCTACAAGACTTCAAGGAAGTTACTCAACATTTCAGTGCCTCAACTTCCTCATCTTTAAAACAGGGATCTGAGTGACAACTTCAGAGTTGTGACAATTAACAATACATGGAAAAGAGTTGGTGCTCAACAAATATTCATTATTATCATCATTATTATAAGCTTCCTCTAAAAACAACTGTCTGTGATCTCGCCCCTCAGGAATAAACAAATTTCACTACAGCTAAAGACTACAGAAAACATCTTTATAATTTACTTACCACAACATAATTATTTGTGAATACAATTTTTTAAACTAAAAATTAAAAATAAAATAAGAAAAGATTAAAAAGTTTCCTCTCCACTGGTCTAATTGACTCACAATAAACCCAGGCTCCAAGCACACCTCAATTAAAGAACAAGCACTGGGAGCTCTTTGCAGACTTTCACACCTACAGAGAATGTGCATCAACAGTCTTTTGCTTCAGACGGCTGTTCTGAGAATAAAGGGTTGTAAATGCCCTTTGTAATCTTTTGACAATTGTGCTACATAAGCAGACATTACAGTAGGCATTCTAAATTAAGTATGTGGTTACACATGACAATACAAGAAATGCCTGAAACATCTTTCTGTTCCTCAGCATCCAATTAAATTACCATTTCCCCTAAGAAAAAAATCTGTTGCATTATCCCATAAAAATGACACCACCACCAACACCAGCACCTAAGATGTTCATTATGTGTTATACACTGTCATAAGCACTTAATAACTCATTTAATCCTCACAACAACTCTGCATTACTATCTTTTCATTTTATAGTTGGGGAAACTGGGGTAAAAGGACATGAAGCTAATAAGCAACAAAGCTGAGATGTGAACCTAAGTAATGAGGCTCCAAAGAAGCTGCCATTAATCCACAGGACACCACAATCTCCAAAAGCAAGGTTTCTCTTCATAACCACCCTCCCCACTACTCTTAGTCCACAGGATAGTGAATCCTCCAAAATAAAATCTCTCTTTATAACCATCGCTCCTGACCCACAGAAAGGTACCTATACCTATTAACAAAGCTGCTTTAGACATTTCAATAATGGATACAAAGTGCATCTGGTTTTAACATCTCTGCTAACCCAAAGTCTCCATGAGGACAAGGCCCCTTGCCTCCTCTGTATTTACATAACCTTATTCCTTCTAAACGTAAGAGTGATGAATCAATTAAATGTTACCATGAAGAACCTTATCATTCAATGAACTTTTGAAACTTTTTATATTGCAATTTAATATTAACCTGCATTTAGGGGTTAATGTTTTGTTTTTGTTTTCTTTCCAAAGCAAAACTAATCTTATTTTCACTGCTCAGGCGATACATGTCATTAATTACTAATTCAACAGACCAAAGAAAAACAGACTATTAAGCTGTCAGATCACCCAAGATCTTTTTAATACTTTATTCTCATGAAAATTTTTAAACAGAATTTTTTTAACTCCCATTTGTTTTAATGACTTAGAAAAGAAACTGCCCTTATGGGGAAAAGGAGCATATAAAAGGTAATAAACATTTAATGATCCAATAATTGCTTATATCAGAGCAATCAATGTTCAGTAATTAACTTCTCTTTTGACTTATTCACTTGATATTTTGAGCACCTTTGATAGGCCTGGAGTTATCCATATTATGTATATTTTAAGCTAAAACCTTTCGGAGGAGCCTGAAACACAAGTTTTCCAATCACCCAAGAGCATCTTGGCAACCTTCCAATGTGGCCTTTTAAAAAGCCACTGATTAGCAAAACCAAGTGTATCCCGAGCCCTCAGTACGGGGTGGGCACCAAAGCCACAGAAATGGCATTACTGCTAAACTGTTGGGGCTGCAGACACAGAAGCAAGAAGAGGTTAAAGGAAAACACAACAGAGAATTAGAGCTTAAAAGACAGCAAAAAATAATTAAATCACACCACCAGGAAAGAATACAGAGAACAGCTGGTATGTTGTTACTATGCAAAATTACAATTAAGCTCAGGTTAATGTCATTTCCAACTAATTACCCACAGTCAGTTGGAAGAGACACACACTAAGAGATTTCACTTTACCTACTCCAACAGTTTTCCCTGCTTCTCTGTCTGCCATCCACAGCTACAAGGTTCCTCGCAATTTCTTTTAAATGGCACGGCTACACAAGGGTACTCATCTTACTTCTGTGAAACGGATCCCCCTCTTAGTGGTAGAAGTTAGGAGTTGCTAACATTTCCACACCTCCTTTGCTCACATTTTTCTCTGCATGACACTTCCTTCACACCAAAATAATGCTCATAGTGTCTTCTCCACAGCCTAATTTCCTTTGTTCCATTCTCATTCTCATTCTTTCTCCTCCTTCCCTCTAATCTCTCTGACCCCTTTTTTAATGCTCTGGATGACAAGGAAAGTACTGGTCACTTCACACTTGATTTACAAATCAAATCATTGCTATTACTGATGATGAGGTGCTCGACAGCTTACCCGGGAAGGATTACAAATAACACTTTCTAAAGTAGTCATGCTTTTTATCTACATGCATTCCTCTTAACCAGCCCCACCCGCACCCCCAAAAAGAAAGGAAACCCAGCAACACCACCATGGTTAGAATTCCTGTCATTCCACTGTCCTCTATGGCTACTGCCCAAATGGTGAGCGTCTCTCCTGTCACTGCCTTTTGAAGGGAACTTGTACATAAGTAAACACAATGGGACAGAGGCTCTGTGGCTTTCACATCTGACACCAGGCACACTGAACAACTTCAATGCCAGAAGCACTCTTTCCTATAAAAGAGAGTCAAGCTAATTTGAAAGACCTTCCTGAATCCACTTCTGTTAACGGTTAAAGAGGAGAGACAAAGGTCCCATAACCCCAAAGAAAGAAACTTCCCATCTTAATCACTCAAGCTCTCCTATTATCCATCCATACACTTGAGCACTACCCGAATGACATGCTGCACCACTGTATGACACTACCCGTCTGTTTCACAGGCACCTGAAAGCAGAGATCAGATAATTTGTTACTTGTACCTCTGAGAAATCTGTGTGGTAGAGAGGATAAAAAGGGAGAAGGAGGGAAGGAAACAACAATACCTCCTTTGCTACTAATGGACAGATAACTGCAGAGTGCCATAACAGATTTCAGTTCCTTTGTGCACACAGGAATATTTATTTAATCAATGCACTGTAACAAAACAAGCCTCTGGTGTACTTTTGGAAAGATGGAAAGCCATTCAGAGCAGGGTGATTGGAGTCTTGTCACCTGTTTAGATGATACTGGAGATAACCAAGATGGTGAATGTGACTGGTAGGACAGGGGAGGGACAGCTCTCGCAGCCAGAGCCCCTGTGCCTTCCAGGGAAGTACAGATGTGCAGCTGCTGGCACATAATTACTAGTCACTATGGCCTGCAGCACAGACAGCTCTCTCCCTTCACCCAGGCATGGGATCCCTTTACTGCAAGTATTCCCTTTTCAAGAAAACAACCAAGTTTACTGTTGAATACCACCAGAACTTTTCCCACTGAGAATCTAATGATTCCCTAAGTCAAAAGCAAAAGAGAAACAGGAAAAAAAAAAAAAAAAAAAAACACCTCGGTAGACCTCATTACCTTTGGCTTTAAACGCTCCAACTACAATGAAAGGAGGGGAGAGAAGAAGGGTGAAAATCTTTTATTTTTGTTACCCAAGAAGTCCCCTTTCCTTAGGTACCAAGATAAGGCTACTGAGACATGTTATCTGGGCTACCCAGGTTATAATGACAAGACTCATTTGTTTACCAGAGTCCTGCCAGGGCTCCTAATCTGTACTTTCAAAACTATCAGTAGACTTTCAGTGAGTTAGCCATTCAGTAAAGATAAATCTTAGAGCTTAATCTTGATATATGCTGTGAGTGTTAACTGACAGTCACCGTCAGAAACTGATTTAAGGCTGGATCAAAAAATAGATAAACAATACAAATTTAACATCACCAAAAACTTGCAGAAAGGAGAATAATTAAGAAACACCTAGCACATGAAAGGCAGAATGCTTTCTACATTAGTACCTTATTATACTATTTTATCAACTTTTCCTTATTGTCCTAATTTCTTGGGATTTGAGGAGGAGGGGTAGAAGAGGAATTTTGAGGAAAGTCATAAAAATCAAACATTTTTTGCATTCTATTTCTTTACCTTGATCCCAGTTACTTGGGTACTCACTTTGTGATAATTCATTGAGCTGTCTGTGCACTACTTATATCAAGGTGTGTTCTACGTTACAATATGTAAAGTTTTAAAATCATATCTGCACGAACAATTTCAGAAAGGGTTTGGCAAAAGAGAAATTATTTCAAAACAGTACCATTACCACCACCAAAAAAGAAAAAGAAAAAGAAAAGAAAGAAAACCTAAAAAATATTTTCTAAAATAGTGATGTTAAAACTTCTGTACAGTGTCTTGCCGTAAAACAAAACAAAAACAAAGAAGAAACTAAACTGGTGAGCCCATTTAAAAAGCAACTGTACCAAAGCCAGGGAGCAGGGGTTAATTTTTAGTAGATCAGGAAAAGGGCTCAGGACTCTACGTTTAACAAGCTACCCCGGAGGTACAGATGTGCAACTGGGTGTTGAAACCACTGCACAAGACAAGAACTCAGAATTCACAACAATCTGAAACCATCCAATCCAGATTCTCCATACGCAACATGGGTGGCAAAATGTAATTATTCAGAAAAGGCTGGCAGAAGTTTTCATAGATAAAGGGGTAAACTTACAAAATACAAAAGATATTTGGTTGACTATTTCATAACTATTTTCCTCATAATTACAATACATAATAAAATCACTAACCACTAAATCCTACGGAGAACCTCAGCCCTGCAAATTTAATAGAAACTTGTGAAATCAAATTACTCATCTGTGGCCACATGACATTCAGTGTCACTGGCAAAATCTGAATGTTTGCTTCCTCCCCACCCCACCTCCCACACGCCCCCAGCACAGTTTGGAAACCTGTCCCTATTCTCATTATCATTATTGTGTCATTGAGAGTTTAGATTTTCAGAGGATAATGACACAACCAAAGTCATTTAGCTAAAAGCACAAAGACAAACTGGAGCCCAAAGTTTCCAATCCCAGACAGAACTCTACTACTCATTATAGATCACTTTCCCATTAGAGGCCTTTGAGGGGTTAAATCCAATCCACATTTCCCCTTTCAAATTTATATTCTATTGTTTTAGATAACCACATTAAGAGGGGCTAGAAACTCTGCAGTAAACTGTATTCTGCTCTTGGGCATGCACAAGCAATAGCTATTCAAAGACAGAAAGAGCAATACCCTGGGGTCTTTTATCTGAGAGCACAATCAGGGAGCCTGCTGGATAATTTGTTTGAGAATACCAGAGCACTTGTTTTTAAACAAAGCATTAGCCAAGGAAAGAGGTTACAACAAAAGGAATCACAGGACCAAAAGAAAAAACAAACAAAACAAAAAGCCAAACACCAACAATCAAGGTGGTTCCTTCCATGTTCTTTTAAAATCTTATTTGCTCTACAAGGAAATGTCACTGAAGAAGGCTTGCATTTAGGCCATTTTTTCTTTCTTTAGGTCTTCTTAACTTTAACCTCAAGTGGGACACAATCTAAAAAAGAGAGAAAAGAAAGGAAAGGGAAGGATGGTGGGAAAGTAAGGGGAAAGAAAGAAAAAAAGGCATGCTTGCCATTCCATGAATCTTCACACCATGCAAAATTCAAATCTGAGGATAGCTCTTGTATTTCCTCTATATACTTTCTGCTTCTAAGTAAGCCTACCAAAGACTAAAAAGAGGTCCTCATGAGTAGGTCAATAAACCCCACAGGCAAATTTAGTTTCTAAAATGCCTACCACCCTCCTCCCTAGGGTAAAATCACTCAGATCGTAGCTATTTTAATTTAGTTCATACACAGGAGTGACACAAATTAAATTTATAAATTTTTAGTTCAGTTAAAAAAAATTTTTTTTGCAATACAGTGCAGTGGGAAAAGCGGTGACCTATATATTAAGAAACGGGAGTTGTATATTCCTGTCCTACCATTAGCTCACTAGGTCGTACAGAACAGTTATATAACATAATTTTCTAGATGTTTTCTCACCTATAAAAAGGTGACAGCCTAAAGCGTGTATAAATCACCTGCGAAACATGCACTGAAGGACGGAGGGGTTAAGAAAGGTTTGAAAGCCCCATTAAAACAATATCAGAATAAAACTCTAAAGCATTTATTTAGTTCTATGATGTAGTGGTTCAAGTCAGATTTTGAAGCCAGAGCATGGGCTGACCGTGGGTGTAAACTCTACAGCTGTTTTCTCTGCTACAAAATAGGGATCAGTACCTATCTCATAGGACCACTCTATCTGAGGATTACATGAGTTGATTTAGCAATTAGAACAGTACCTGGCACATAGTAAGCACCTCAGAAATGTTAGTTCTATTATTATCAACTTTGTCAATACTGAGCTGAGAGTGGAGACAAAGTTGACAAATAATTAAGCATTTGCATATCTATTCTAATCAAAGGAGAAACAAAAGGGTCTTGTATTTCTACATGAGTTTTGGTGCATCTTCACTTTATGAACTCTCCTATGAACCCTCAAAAACCCCTGGCCCTATTCCCAAACCTGTAGATTTGGGCAGGTACACAAACACTGGACTCTCCACCTACACACACACGGACCCTGAGGACCAACAGATTTCAAAACCCATCAGGAAAACCTAAGAATGAAAAAGAAAGTGTTCTCATCCTCTGAACAACAATAACAAAAAATCCACCCACCCTTTGACACCCTGACAACAAAAAGCACTTTAGCAATCCAAAAGCTGATAAAACAACATATACTTGCTTTATTATTTTTTTAATGATTCTTTTTAAAGAGCTCACAGATATAAAGAACTTTTTACATGACGGAATTTTTTTTTCACTCTTTGGTCAACAACCATGCCTGATGAAGATGACCATTCAGCAAAGAAATCTTACTAACCACTGTTTTCTCCCTCCACTTAACACAAAGGCTTTAAGATTTCTTTTGCAGATTTTTTTTTCCCCTCAAACTTTCCATTTTCTCCTCACAATCCATTTTATTGACTGACTGCAAACATCGTTTCTAATGCATTCCTCTATTCAGGGATTCAATGGTATTCATCAGTGCCCAATTCCCTGACTGCTGTGGAAGACGGTGACTGATTTAAACTTCACTTCTGATTAAGTCTTCCCAGGAAAAGTAACCTGAGAGCCTGACCCAGTGCAGAGCTCTAGAAATAAACTTCCCCTTCTGCCTTGCTTTCCTTCAAATTTATGAGCACATGTGTGGATTACTTAAAGCAGAAAGAGAATCAAGTATTATTATTTCTTCAGCATCTTCCCTAAGCTTGAACCTTAAGCTGTACATCTATTTCATTCTCATCATTTACGCTGATGATTAACAAAATAAAACTTAACTCATTCCAAAAATCCCAGCAAGCTTTAATGTCCCAATATTTAACCTCTCTTGAATATATTCATGAAAGCTTTTGTAATCAAAATCCTCAGAATCAAAAACTTAATTTAAGACAAATTAGGCAAAAATACTTCCAACCTGCCAAATGGTTCCCCTAGAGCTTTTGTAGGGTAGGATTACAGTTCCACCACGCCTTTTTCTGTTAAAGACACCAGATAATAATGTGATACCATAATGTGACAACCCCACCACTACCACAAATGCCATTCCTTGAAGCCAGGGCTCTGTTTACCCCTGTGCCTGCAACAGTGCCTGGCATACAGAAGAAATTTATAAACCATTTACTGAATAGATGAGTGGGTGGAAAGAGTATGGGTCCCCTGGGGTAAGGCCCATAGGAGATAATTATTCTCTGCATAATCAAGAGTTGACAGTACTTCTGAAAGATGTCACAACTGCAGATGTATCTACAGAGAACTGGCTACTCAGGTGGCAGGGCACATCTTACTGTACATCTTACCCACATCCTTTCTCATAAAACTGTGACTCTGGCCAAAAAGCCCTCAACTGCCTTCTAACAGCTCAGAGCATTCCTGAGAAAATGCATGCGACTCTAGGTTTGAAATGAAACCCTTGTCCCCACTGACTTCTAAAGTAATTTTATAATAACTTTCATCCCACTTTCAACAGTAGCTCCCAACACTTCTGAATTTCTCAGTCCCGTCCCTGATGCCTCATTCTTAGTCTCTAAAATGCTTTGTAACAAATAGGCAAAAGTATCGCCAGCTTGTCTCAGTCATGGGGGGCAGGAGGGTGGGAAGAGACAGCATAGGAGAGGAGCACCCCAGGACATTACCCTTTAAAATCTTGGAGAGCACACCACAAAAAAAAAAAAAAAAAAAAAAAAAAAAAACAAAACCCACCAACACTTTGATAGAGAAAATAAAAAATAAAGCTAGGAGTACAGCTCACTAATCACTAATCACATGGCTTGGTACTGGGTGGGCGTCTAAAGAAAAACTGACACACCCTCCTCCAGGCAGGGGGTCTCTACCCTGTGTAACAGAATCCCCCAGGGGAGTTTTTAAAAGTTCTGAGGATGGGATGGGGGCTTCCTCAACCCTCCAACAGGTAGGGGGACTTTTGTAAAGCCCCCTAGGAGATTCTGTTGTGCAGACAGGATTGAGAATCCCCCTGCTCTAAAGTTTACCATTGACTCTCTTCCTCTTCAGAGAATACACACTAAAAATAACCCAGTTTAAAAAAAAAAAAAAAAGTATGGTAAAGTGTTCAGGTTTGTTTAAGTTGGTAGTAGGTCCATTAGGGTTAATTATGTTAATATTTTATACTATTCAAAATTTACAAAATACTTCCTAGTCCCATAATACACATATGCACACATTTTTTTACACAAATATATTTTAAAGCAAGCTGTCCATATTTTGGTCCTCCAAAGCACAAATATTAAGAAGATGATTTCACATTCATCCCTAAGGAGTATAGGCACTACGTAGGCATTGGTAGTGTTTGTTGCTTTTACATCACTAAGAAAAAAAAATATGAAGACCAACTCAATTAGGTCTGTTGACTTAAAAACACTGGCCTGAATTCCATAACACAGTTCAAGGATGGGTCTTGAAAAATGCTCCAGTCAAACTTAGTTCAGAAAGACCAAAAGGTATCTATCAGAAATCCACCTAAAACCAGTAGAGTTTCCAGGGCTGAGCCAGGGTAGCCGTGAAATCCTCGGGTTGTAAGAAGACAGTATTACTC
Source organism: Cynopterus sphinx (assembly GCA_030015415.1). NCBI lineage: Eukaryota > Metazoa > Chordata > Mammalia > Chiroptera > Pteropodidae > Cynopterus > Cynopterus sphinx. Next base: position 85,207,282 of record CM057379.1, on the reverse strand, counting down.
CAAGACTCAGCTCTAGAATCATTTTTAAAAGGGAAGAATAGAGCATATTCCGATGGAAGTTTATCCAGAGATAAGTCCACTCCCCTCTTCATCAGGAAGGCAGTGTGGGCCCTGAAATCAGACAGTCTGGGTTCAAATCCTGGCCCAAAACTTTCTAGTTACATGACCGTGGGGAAATACATTTAACTTCTCTGAACCTTAGTTTCCTCATCTCAAAAATAAGAATAATAATGTTACCTATTTCACAGGTTTGCTGTGAAGGTTAAATGTGATAATGCTCTGAGTACAATGAGTATCAATTTTTATGGGTCCTTGATAAATGTTAGCCACTATTACCACTGTATTGTTTTGTCATTAAAATTATTACCCAAATGGCAGGAATTCTGGAATGAAGAACAGAACTAGTTTCCAGTTTGTGGATGACTAAGCGTTGGAATCCTGCATATCCTTGAAGCATGTCTTTTGAGAGAACCATACTCATTAACAGAGGAGGAGACACAAATCTCCTCCTAACGCCTAGAATGGTGGTAAGGAGGTACAATGGGAAGCTCTCGTAAAAGAATATAACATGTGAGTTCTAGATCCAGTCTTATTTTAACACCAGTTGGGTGATCCCAGGGAAGTTCAAAGAATTTTTCAGTTGGGAAATAAGGGATTTGGACTGTATTTTTCGGTTGTTTTTAAATTTCTCAAATCACTAAAGTTTAAAAGTCAAAGTTCATACAGGCCCCTCCCCCATCTCTGCCCCTCTCCTCCTCACAGGATTGCTCCATTCTAGGCACCATCGCCTCCTACAATTATTCACAAACCAAGCCACTCCTTCCACAAAGCCTGCATACTTGCGCTTCCCTTCTTTGAATACTCTGCCCCTGGCTATCCACATTTCTTGATCCCTCACTTCCTTCAAGTTTCTGCTCAAATATCACCTCCTCAGAGAGGCCTTACCTAAACCACCCTCTGTAAAACTGCACGTATGTATACACATACTAGATTCTCACTATCATCTTACATACCCTGCTTTAAAAAACCCATCACCACCCAACATATGATGTATTTGTTTATGATTTACAGTACAGAATATAAATCTCTTTTATTGCTACCACATCCCCTGTGCCTTGAACAGTGCCTGCATGGAACATAGAAATGATTGGTAAGTATTTCTTGAATGAAAAAATAAGCAAAAGAATCCAGATGCGTTTTTCTTCCCCAAAAGAATCCTACTATAATATATAATACAGGTAAAAGTAGTGCTCTGTTTGAATGAGGCCAGGGCCTTCCCTTAGCTGACTCAGTGTCCCTGAGGTGCCCAAAAATCACTGCCCAAATGATCTCCAAAGTCATTTATTGCTCAGAAAGTCTCCAAGTCCATATTATTTGTTAGACTCCAAAAAGAAACACTAAATTTGATGAATGACTTTTTCATTCTGTCATTTCATTTACTACTCACTGGCACCTGCATAAAGCACCCTGAAAATTCAAAGTATACCATATTCCAGAACAATTGCATCCTTAAAATTTCCACGACCAAATAGTAGGCATGTCTGGATGGAGAAAAAGAAATCCAATTCCATGGGGCAGAGGGAAGAGTGTCTCTTCCAATGCCTTGTCACATGGTCTTAGGGCTTTGGGACCTGCCACTGAGCCAGCCTCCAGGCTGCAAAAATCCCACTGCTTCTAAAAGGTAAGGAAGAAGGATGGTGAAGACAGAGGTTATTCAATATAGATATAAACTGAGCAACATGGCAGCCAGCTGATGGCTTCCCAGCTCTGATACTTAGTCTCTTTTTATATCTAAATGACTTCCTGGCTAAGTATGCTTTGGGCTCACATTCTGGAAAACAGAGGTTGAGGGAGTATCCTGAAGAAGACCTTTACCAAGGCATGAACAGTTGAAAGAAACACCCTAGAGAAACCAACTAGTTACAGTATTGTGATGAAGTCGTATGCGCAACTAAAAGACTTCCAAACTGCAGAGAAGATATGAAATATACTTAGCAAACAAGTAAACAGAACTTTTGCAAATCTTTATCATCCAGTCTAGCAATGCTTAACTAAGCAAGAGTTATCAATTAAAGACATGGTGAACTACCCTCTAATGCTATAATCTAATCTTTAAGCTAAAGACAATTTAATGCCTTTGCATGTCCATATGCTTTCTAAGGACGCCATTGCTGTCAGCATGCTACAGGAGTGCTTCTTGGAGGATGGAAGTAATGACAAAGCACATCACTGGAAGAGCACATCATTGGGAAGGCAGTTATATGTAGTACTAACCATTTCATGATGACCATATGGGCTGTATTTCAACAATGTAATTTCCAAATCTGCCTGAGCATACATATTTCTCTGTCCTTAATCCCAGGTACACCATGCTAAATGAAATAAGAGTACCAATGAAATATGGGCAGATGTAGAAATCTACAACAAGAATGCGAAAATAATCATCTGTAAACAGTAAACAACGGGCACCAGTAAACACTGCCCTGAAGTGAAAGTGACACCCATCTCTACAAGTCAATCCTCTTCACACTGTTTCCCTAATCAAAAACATCACAGCAGGGATATTAAAAACTGAGAAGTAAGGAAAAACAGAAGGAAAAGTTAAAAATACGCAGCTCCTACCTAAGTATTTACAATCTGAGAAAGGCCCTAGAAGTAATACAGAACTCATATTTTACAAATATATAAAATTCAGGTATAAATTCAGAGATCACTTTTAAAACGCTGGACTTAAAGGTGTGACTCATACACACTAGGTTTTTATAGTGATAGTTAAACTTCAAAGGACATGCTTTGCCTTGGATCTCCCCTATAATCACAAACTTGGGTAAAAACAGAAATCTACTATATTTCTATTTTGGATGAGAAAAAGGTTAACTGTGCTCATTGGAGTAGTTAGAGAGTGGGGAGAAAGACTGCAGGTCCCAGAGCCTGATGGTTCTGAGAAGACAATGCCTCATCTCTTCAGAGACTTTTCAGAGAAGTGCTTAACTTATTTGATCTTATTCACCCAGAAATCTTGCGAAATTTCAGGCCCAACAGATGTGTGTGTGCGTGCGTGAGAGAGAGAGAGAGAGAGAGAGAGAGAGAGAGAGAGAGAGAGAGAGGCAGAAACACTACTCCTCAAAAAATGTTCATCAGCCAGATCTGAATCCTTAAGTCCTAGAGAATGAAGTGTGTGGAGGCCCATCTTGGCCCAGAATTGTTGAGGAGGGGGCTTCCAAGAATGTATAGTACTCTAAAGACGGTTGGGATTTCCATAAGAAGCAACTCTAACACTCACATTCATTAGCATACTCTTTGTTGCATAAACAAACCTCTACAGGGTGGAGTGAAGAATGAGGAAAACAATTTGTAAATGTGCTTAGAATAATGAAAGGAAACAATGACAGAAAATATTATACCATTTGTCACCAGCTATCTTCAAGATATAGACATTAAGAAAAGCAAATAACTATTTCGTATGATGTTTCACTAGGAAGAATGGAGAATCTATTGAAGAAGAAAAGCAAAAACCTAGCAATAAGGTCTGTTACATGTGGAATACATTGCTAAAAGAAATGCCAATTCCTAGGAAAGTTTAAAACCAGACAAGGCAAAATACTTTGGAATCTATAGTAAAAATATAAGCTATACCCACAGTGACCTGTTAAGAGGGTGCCAGTCCCTTCAATTTTATACTTCTGTTCCAGGGTGCTACTGCAAGAATAAGTATGTGAAAGGATTTAGTATAGGAACTGGCACACAGTAACCCTCAGTATTAAGGAGCCCAAATCCCTATCTTCTACAAAGGCTTAAAATCTACCCGATCAATGCGACCTAGGGAAAAGGTCAGATTTTAATACAGGGGAAAACAGTAAAAGAAACAGAGAAAAAGAAAAACCAACAACAAATATGCTATAGATGTGCTGTAGGAGTGGCAGTCACCTTCTGTAAGCTCTAGCTTTTAAAAAGAAAATAAGGAACTTCCAAAAAGATGATGTGGTACTTTTCCTTCCCTAAAGCCCATTATTATACCTAGAAAATCCTCTGTAACCAAGACAATTTTCAGCAGCAACAAGGAACAAATGTGGTCTACCAGAGACCCATTTGGGACTCTCTCACAAAATGAATTTATATTAAAAAGGAGTGTAGAAAGGGGTGAGGAGCACAAGCTTTCAGGTCAGGCAGAAAGCAACCGCTGCATTTCCTGCCTCTCTTGCACTGACCTTGAGCATTCAAGTTGACTTAATCTCTCTGAATATCAGTGTCTTCAACTGTAAAATAGGGATACCATTCAATTTTTCACGGGGTAGCTCTAATGAGACGAGTGCAAAATTCCGAGTACAATGCCTGGCACAGAGTAAGTACTGAGTAAATACTAACTCCCTTTTCAAAAACTTTTCCTGGAGTTTTTGTGGATAATCCTAAATAAGCATTGATTCTAAAGAAGTTAACTCTAAATAAGCAGTGACTGAGTATCTACTATGCATGGATTATTGAGTAAAGGAAACAATTCCGAGAGCCTCAAATATCCCAAGAAGGATATATGCAGGAAGAATACAAAGGCTGAAGGTAGAGAACAGCAAGATGTAAAATAATACATTAGAGGTATAGGGAGAAAACTCTGGCTCTCTTTTCTAAGGTTCCAGTCATACTCTCAAGTGATACATAATAAGCCATTTCAGAGCATATAACAGACCAAGAGCATATAACAGACACACAATAAGCCATTACAGAGCACATAATAGCACTTGAACTTCCCACCAAAACAAAACAAAACAAAAACACAGAGTACATTGTGTCATGGTCAACGCTTCAAAAACTCCTTTAGGCTGGCCCCCAGATCTCAATCCATGAGAAAATCATTTCAGAAAGATAAAAATACTCTGAAAGCTAAGAAATAAAGCATTTCTCTTAATCCATAACCCATCATTAAAAAGTGTCAATAAATTTTGTTATTATATTTATATTTATTCTTATTTGTGATTCTGGGAACAGAACAGCTGCAGATAAAATTAATTCTGGGTTGAAAAATACATTAAAGGATGGCTTTACTGGATAGGTTTTTGAAGTCTGAATAACTCAAAGCAGAAAAGCCACACTGCCAAAATATTTAACAAATTTTAAAAAGTGATCAAGGGAGTTAGAAGCCAAGTAAATATGCTGTTAAACGCAGTTTTTGATACTTTCAAGTATCACATAAACCTTTTAAACACAGGAAATACATCTAGAATCACATTATACTTCAATATTTTTAAACAATTATATTCTTTCAACTGAAGGTGACCTGGAAAAATCTGGCCCATTTCTATGTTAGACTAACAAAACTAATTTTAAAACAACACAACTGTCTAACACAGCAGGTTTCAACATTCAGGTGTGAAATCACACCTCCCAGCACACAGGCTGAATTATCCCCCTGCCTCTCACCTGTAATTATCATTTGCTCCCTCCCCAGGTGGCTCCCAGCCTCCACATATCCTCATAGCCTCACATCTGGAAACACAAACTACTTCTGGGACCTCATCTGCTGTGGGGGTGAGGAAGAGGACTAAACAAAAACTTCATGCTGGCCTAGACAACTTCTGAAAGTATCTATTTCCAAAACACAGTGTAAGAGTAATTCGATAAAATTAAAACACCCTTATGTCACCATGGTTAACAATCAGTATTTTTCAAATAAAAAGAGCAAATTTACTTCACAGTTCCTGTAGAGGCCAGCTTCTTCCATTAAAGTCAATTCCAAAAATTTAGCAAAGGATCTTTCATCAGTTGAGAGGACATAATTAGATGTTTTGATTAAAGCGTTTTCCTCCCTTGGTTAACAAGATATAACAGATGTCACCGACTTCCCCAATAACAATACAGCACTGAATTTGGCATCTTTACAATTTTAAAACTGAACTGTCATATAGAAAAATTATAGCTAGGGTGTCTCTGTACAATCATGACTCTGAAGTGGTTATGACATGCCTAGACTCCCCAGTGGAACAGATATGGAAATCATATTCCATATTCATAGCCGCAAGCCCTCCTTAGCATGCACTTGAAAACCAACCTCTGAAATCTGAATGACGCCGGCTTATTCATATCACCATCAATTATTCCTGGAAGCACCAACCAAGTGAGGTATAAAACCTGAACAGAAAATGCAAATCTCTGTCACTTTCTTCCTGGAGCACAGGAAACACATGCAGAAGTGTTTCAGGGAAAGAAATGCTATCTAAAGAGACCCACTTTACTAAAATTCCAACTTCCCTGCAGAGAAGAACAGTCCTACTCTTGATTTAAAAAACAAACAACAACAAAAAAAGGACTCATATTTTTCACATTAAGAGTCTTCTGATGCATTTGATCCAATTTACAGAAATTCGATTTATACCAATTTTGTCAGTGTCAGTCCAGGGTGTAAGGAGAGATAGGCCTACATTTTACATGGGAGGCAGCCTCTCTGACTGAAGTTCAACTCAAACATCCTGGTTTAACAACTCCATTAATGACATCAACCACACATCTAAAGATTACTCAGCCAGTCTGTCAGTCCCATGTGTTATTTATAGGACAGTATATCAATCATGTCTTCCCTTTATTATTCCCTACTTTCTGGTCCTAAGCTATTTGGTCTGCCAAATTAATACATTCCATTGCTGCTGCAAATCTAAACAATGCTTAATAAAAGATTAATAAAATAGTTGAGTTCTCTACAACCACAAACACATCCAGGGAAATTCATCAATGTCTTTTTATTTGCATATTTGGCTGACTGCCCCCTGAAGCAACTATGTAAGGCACATGCTCAGGTATCATGGTTTATGGTTTGCATTTAATTTAGGGTGTCAATCTGCTTCTGTTTTAATTACATCCATCTTGATATGTTATTACAATCTCATGAAAATTTCTTTTCAGTAAATGACTACAGACACATACACATGGCAAACAGTTGTAATAAATTTTCTGTTCAGCAATAAAGAAGCAAGATGGCTTAGCCAACACATCAAGTATATTTAACATTTTGAGTCTTTCTTCTTCAGAAGAAAAGTTTAGTTGAGTCTTCAACTCCACCATACTCCAAAATTCACTTATTTCAAATGTTCTATCAGTCTTGTTAAGTTGCTCTGAGTTTCTCTGAAGAGAATATTAGCTAAAGAAAATATTTGATCAAAAAAAAGTTGAAATTTTAAATGGGCCACATTAAAATCATTTCAAATTCAAACAGTTATTTCATTTTTCCACTGGGCATTCAAGGATAAGAAACCCTCATATCATCACCGTAATACTTATTTTTTCTTCTACATCTTCATTATGGGAAGTCGGGGGGGGGGGCATGTTAAAAAAAAGACTACATCTGCCTGCAGAGAAAGACCAATGATACACTGAGGAAAAACAGAATGCTTTTGAAAGGTTCTCAACACTGAGTTAATATCAGAAATTTTCTTAGAAAAATTGAAAGTTTTACAATCATGGGTGCTCATTCTCATCTGTAGCATTATTTCTGTTTTTAAAAAACCTCCTTCAACATCCCCCATCCTTGAGAATGGACCAAGAAGAGGCAGACAGTCTCCTACTTTCATTAAATAACAATGAAAGTCTAATTCCCAGTTGTGATCTTGAGCAGGTCAATTAACCCCTCTGGGCTATGTTTTCATTTGCAAAATGACAGGTAAAACTACATTACTAAAGACAACATCTGTGCCTCTGATGCCACTCATGGCTTAGAAAGCACATCAGCTAACAATGGCTGAAGTGAAATGGATCAAAAGACGGCTCTGAAAAAGCTGAGGTCCTAACTTTAAGAAATACCTCCTAAAGATGCTCTGCACATTAAGCTCAAAACTAATTTTCACAAATAATCAAACTGATTACCCGATAAGAAATGAGTTAGGAGCAAACTTTGCAATACACAACAATACAGTAACAGCAAAACGCTTGTTTCCCCTTTTGCCCCAGTGAAAGAATACTTTTACTTGAATTACATAAAATTATTTCTCAGAACAGCACAATTCAGGACCTTCAGCATTTTTTGTCAGCTGAACACATACAGAGAAAATGGGTGGAACATTGGAATTTCTAGTATGTGGCTGGGAAACAAGTGATAACCTAATGTCCAACCATTGTTTCATCTACATCTTCATTCTATTAGGTTTATTTCCTTACTTAGGTTTTAACTATGGAAAAAGTATTCACTGAACAACTTTTAGCCAACCTTTGCAAGGGTCTCTAGCAAACAACCAAAAAAAAAAAAAAAACCCCTACTTCAGTATAACTATGTAGGGATAACTGCAATACAGGACTCTGGTAGCTTGGTGGTGTGATGCAGAGGAGGGTAGGTATGAGGACAAGGAAAAATGACATCCCTTAGTACCACCACAACTTGACAATGGCATTGATTTAAACCCTGTCCCAGATTCAGAATGTCCCTGCAGTCTGAAAGTATCAGATTTCAGCCATATAACCGCACGTCACAATTTGTCTTCACTGACAGTGCTTCTGATTTGAGCCCAGGTCATTTCAAGATGCCTCAGTTAATAGCAATCACACAGTACCTGCAATTTGAAGGTTTTCTGCCCAAAATGAATCCCAACCTACTTTAGCCATTTTACATCACTTACACACTGTGGGCTTTTCCCTCTCTTGTGACTCCATTTTACTACACTTGGGTTTTCCAGGGTTCTGAAGGTATGAGGTGTAGAGGCAAGCCAAAATGACAGTAAAGTAAAAAATATTTGTATGTAGTTGGTAACTTGTGACGTATGTCAAGCAAATTCTAACTAGAGTTTCAGATATAAATGAAAAATCAGAATTATAAGCTGTAACAGCCCAGAAAACTGTGGCAAGTAATTTACACCTTCACAGTACTGATTTCAAAGTCCCTCAGACTGTCAAAGTTCAAATAATGGAAGTTTGGGAAGTTTCCACGTTTCATTCACAACTTCCTAAATCCATTAACTTTTATTAATTGCCTTAATAATTCTGATAGCTCTACCTCAGTAATGGAAGGAGAGGAAAGACAAGAGCAGTTAGGACGGGGGGGGGGGGAGCAGAGGGGAGAGGAGGGCAGGGGAAGGGAGGGCAGGGGAGGAGAAAGGAAAGGAAGAAAAGGAAAAGGAAAAAGGAAAGGAGGGAGGGAGGATTTCAGGCTACAGGTCCCCTTGTGAAAGATGGAATCTGAGTCCCGAAGAGGACTGAGAAACAGAAGCCTGTACTTGCCTAGTCTCTTCCTGAGCAAGTAAGGGAAACCATACTATGTGAAATCCACTCCTCTCCTCCTCAGTTACTACCAGCATAAAGAGGACCTATTCTTTGAGACCTTAAAACGATACCTGAGAACTGCATACTCCTTACCCTTCAGCCTTGTGAAAAGAAATGAAGGACACAGCTAATATTTGCAAGAACAAAGACAAACTTAGGGTCTCGCCAGCCTTAAATTCTATGCCTCTATTCTAGTGAAAATAAAATCTGCATTCTTCTATGGAACAGGTACAGGCTGTATTTTTTAAGAAAAAAAAAGAAAAAAAAAAACAGTTCTCTCTTATTTTGGGTTTCACCAAATTAATTCCCATCTTGCTCTCCTAAGCTTCAATTATCTGAGTTTTCAAATCTCCTTGATTTTTTCTGAACTTTCTCAAATGAATAGCAGCTATCCCACCATCAAAAAATTTAAATTTAATAAATTTAATCCTAATATTAAAAAATGTTATTTCTTAAAGAGAATAAAATAGTATGATGCATTTCTACAAAGTTAGGCTACATTTAGTGTATCAGACTCTCATACAGCATAGAGGTAAAATAAAATAAAATGTAAAGCCACTAATTCACCATCCTCTACCCTCTGCATGTGGACATACACACACACACATCCCCTCCATCAAGAAGTACCACAGATCTTCTATCCAAAAGGCTTCCAAGTCTTGTAGCCACTGGGACCTAAAATATTCACTAACTGCTGGCCTCAACTATTATTTTCTCAGCCCAGCCTTAATTCTAACCCAAACATTCTCTCAAACTAAATAATTACCATTTATTTTTGACAGTATATAAAACTGTTATATAGAAGAGCTTCAGAATCGCCTTAACCCCCTCATGCTTCTTGAATCATGGTGAAATTTGTTTTGTTTTGTTTTTTTTCTAACCTTTTTTCAACTTTGAAAGCTAAAGAACAACTCCTCTCAGGATGAAAGGCTAATCACTAACTTTGTGACTCATTTTTTAAGTTTACTGGTTCATATATTCCCTACTTCCAGAAAGAAGCTGAAGTGGTTAATCTCAACAACTAACAAGCTGCATGGAATCATGTCACAATCTTCAATCTTATCTCACATGAATACTTTTGAAGTGATCTCTGTCTTGTATAACAAAATACTGAAATTCATCACTTACAGTATAACATTTGAATTCATAACTAAGCACATTATTCACACTCTTTCCTGCAAACTTTCTCACCACTTAGGAACTTTAGGATGTGAAATGCCAGATCTGACCTATTTATTCTACAGTCCCATCCCAAACTTCCCAATATAAAAAGTGAAAAATCCAAAAAAAAAAAAAAAATCTCCACAGCTCTCCCTGGCTTCGTAGCAGCAGAAGGGTTCTGACCTTTCTTGAACCAGTACTTCATACATAAATGAGTGAAAGACAGAAAATTTGAAACCTTTATTTTAAGATCAGTGTCAACTTCCTTTCTCATCCAACCTTTATTCCCAGCATGCTAAAAAGGAGCAATACAGGAAACCCGAAGAGACCAAGAGAATATATTAACATATTGGCTGGAGGCAGCTCAGGGCATGAGAATTGGGCTATCACACTGAAAGTGCTATTGAGAATCACCAATTCTTACCACATGGTGGGGTTACTAAGAATCATTGAAAGGGCTGACACCAGGCAGAAAAAAGCAGAAGTGAAATTATCATCATTATTTACACTGTGCACTTCACTTGCCACTCCCACTTAAGCAGCAGCCTCCACTCCAACTTCAAACTTCTGTACCTGCTTTTCCAAGTCGTCTGTCATCAGCCCACTCACCCTAAACTCCAAGATCACCAAGTTTCTGGAAGGGACCTTTGAGATCTTTTCCACCATTTCCCACACCAGATTATGGATTATGGATCCCAGGGTCAAGAATTAAAGTGCCCTGTGGTCACACAAATTTAGAAAATAAGGCACATCACACAGCCTTCTCTGATATTAAAAACTCATGTTTTCTTAATAAAAAACTTAATTTTGGCAGAACAAACAAGATACCACTTCAATTTTGTCTAGCCCATCAAGTTCCAAAACTGGTTGAGGGTAGGTCACATTTTTGATTTCTGGAACACAACCTATGAACATCTGGCAGAGCTACATTCCCATCCAGCATGGGTACACCTTTGCTCTAAAACTAGTCTAAATCTCTCAGTTAATGAATTAAGAAAATGATGCTTTTAGAAATTAACTTCCCAAGGTCACTCAACTAGTTAGGACAGCTAAGCCTGGAACATGTTTCTTCACTAGTCTCCTGACTCCCTAACAAGTACTCACTTCCATCATTTTGTACTCATATCTACTTTCCTTGCCCCCAAGCCTCAATCAGATAGCACCTTCTCACTCATCTATTTTCTGCTCCTCCTTCACTATTCCTTCTTAGAACGCACTCCCCATCCACGTTTCTTCCCAGTCTATCCAGATCACTTCACCTTTCCAGGCCACATCTTCTCCTAAAGCCTCCTCAAACACTTCAGCCCATCACACTACCCCTTGTCTGAAAGCCTACTGGACTTAGTTGCTATTTGCATGAGTGCCTGATTCAAGATTATTTTGTAGGTGCAGGACTTAATTTATCAACTAAACTGCATACTCCTTCAAGATGCTACATATATTTTAGGTTTCTCTGTACTCTTTCTAGTGCCTTGCACATAGCAAGCACTCCATAAATATTTGCTGACTAATACAGGAACATGATTAATATCTTTAAAACAAGTGAATAAGTGAGATTTGACCATAATAAATTACTAGAGCCTATTACCATGGCATATTATAAGTAAAACAAATTCTGTACAGCCTATTTATGCCACAGATGTGTAATGGTTAGGGGTAAGCCCTAAAATAGAGCTAAGAAATGAAGATCACATGAAAGTCTGGGTTTGATCCTCTACCCATTAGAAATGAGTCTTCCTTAATTTTTACAAGCCTGCAAAGATCTAATTGGCCTCCTGTCTGCTAATCTCACCAATTTCATCCTTGCTTCTCTTGGTCAGTTATACAAAAGGAGGCTGCACTAAGAACTTGGTTCACGACAGAGGACTGAAGTAGGGAAATAATGGACTTGCAAAGATAAGTTTTCAGCTATAGTGCTCACGTGACTTACTAATTGAGACTACACAGAAAGAAACCCAAATAAGAACAGAAAGACAATATTATCTGACAATGCTAGAGGACACTGATAGTACTAAGACCCTACCATTTCCATATATATATATACATGTGTGTATATATATATATATGTGTGTGTGTATATATATATATATATTTTTTTTTTTTTTTTTTGCAAGCCACTTCAAAAAAAAAAAAAGAGGTATGTCATCTGGGAATACTCATTCTCGACCTATTATTCAAAGAATATCCAAATAAACAATATAATAGCCAAATGGTAATTCTGCTTCTCCAATGCCTAATGAAAAGAACACCACATTCAACTTTAGCCTCCTCACCTACCCTCTTATCTTCTATCATAAGACTCTTCACAATCATATACTTGAACTTCAGGGCACAATTACTTAAGACAAGTGTCCTGCAGAACATGAAATTACCTCAGTGAGTTTCACCACCTATAAAGTGTGGGACTTCTCAAACTCTCCCAAAGCTTTCATCATTTTAAATAAAATCCAACAACAGTAAAAAAAAAAATCAACATAAAAATGCTGGTTCTCATTAGGCAAGTTTCTTACTTTTGCTCCAACATTAGTAAAACTATAGATGGACTGGAACAATTTATAACAGCACATTTCATTATGAATTAGGAGCCTCCTTTTTAAAAGGGAAGTCTAAATCAGCTTCTTAAAACAATATCATGGAGTCATTACATGTGTCCATGAACACCCAAAGAATGCCACTCCACAGTTTGCCAGCTATTGCTCCTAACTGGCATAAGGTACAAGCCTACCTACACAAGCCTGGCTGTGCAAGCTTGGCTATGCAAGCCAACATTTCTGGTTTCTTATCACAACATCATACTAGCAGCACCCTCAATGATACGTGGTGACAACTGTTTTCATTTCCAAACACAAGGCACAAAAACATAGTACATATTTCATAGAAATCTTAGCATCTATAATAATTTTTAACATTTATAAGCACTTCTGTAACATACATTCCTGTCCAAGTTCATAGTTTAGTTGCCTGTTTCTTAATAAGCCCTCACATTTCATGGTAATAGTTGAATAATTCTTTCAAAATGAGTAAAGTGGGACAGCATAGGTTTTATTTTAAATGATCATGAAACACATGTTTTGACCATCCAGCAGAGACACAAATGTGCAAACAGATCTACTTTTGCCCATAGAACCAGATATACATGATGATTTTTATTCCCTACTGTGTTTTTAAACTGAAAAGTTTATTTACAGCTTTCCTAACAAATCCTAGGTCTCTTCTTAAATGTGAACACTGACAGGATGTTTAATATTAGAGAACTGTTGTTTACTTAGGTGATAAAGGTACTATGGAAGTTTTGGTGGTTTTTTTAGTCACCACCATTTAGAAATATATACAAAAATATTTACATATCTCTCATATCACATCTGGGAGTGGGGAGTGAGTAGAAGGGATATAGATGGCGCAAGATGAGATAGAAGCTGGTAGCTGCTGAACCTGGGCATTGGGTACACTGAGATTTAGCAAACTAGTCTCTCTACTTTTGTATGTTCAAATTTTTCTATAAAGTTTTAAGGAAACTCTTTTAAAAGTTTGACCTTTTAGATCCACACACAAATTCGTAAATGATATTCAGACATGAACATAGCATAGTATCCAGCTAAACGAAATAATCCAGTTTTGAATCCAGAAAAGGAGCAGAAAAAAATCACAGCAAGAAATGGCATTAGCAGTACACTTTAAAAATTAAGTTACCTAAGCCCAAAAGAAACTAGATTGGGTACATTTTCTCTCAAAAGCCAAACAGATATACACATCACAAGCCCAGTCAAATATCTATTTATTAAAAATAAAAATGACCGAAAACAACTGCCTATTTACCTCCACTTAGCCTTCAAAAATGTTCGTGGGAATCTGCAGGCCCCTCTTGCTTACTTACTGAGAGGGGCCACAGGGCAGCCCGGGAAACCATACAGAAAGCTTAACTACTTGTAACCAGCTCTTACAGATACTGTTCTAAACTAACTGCAGATAGCAATGGTAAACCAAATTTTAGGCAGCATTTTCTATTAACATACATGCTGCCATTTCAATTCCTATTTTAAAGCAAGAGACAGAGAGAAAGAGGTCACACTGTACAGTACCCTCCCACTATGACATTGGCAAAGTTGAAGCCACAGTTAGAATTATCCTAATAAGTGGTGAGCCTCAACACCCAAAACAATTGTGTAAGATCCATTTTAGCCAGTAAAGCACCAGTTCTAGGACCAATGATTCAATCACTAACATCGAAATCTATGGCCATGATTACCATCAACCACCCTCCCTCCCAACCACTGGCCACCATCCACCACCACCAGCAGCCCAACCAAAAAGCAGTTCAAACAGAAAAAAACCATGACAGGAAGCCTTCCTTTTAAAAAATATTTAAACCTGACAACCAAATACATACAGAACCAGCAATCTAAACCTGTACAGATACTGCATGTGAGATTTAAGCTGTCATTAACAAAGCTTGCATTTGATCATCTCAAACAATACCATAATAACCGCAAAAAAACCAAAGGGAAAGGGAAAAGTTTCCTTCAGGAACCTCAAACCACCATGTCAGGTGCATGAAAGACTAGAAACCAACTCCTATCTTGGTTTTGTGCTTAAGAAAGCCGGACCAACTGCAGAATCTCAAAGCCGAGTGTGTGTGTGTGTGTGTGTGTGTGTGTGTGTGTGTAGTGTGATGGGGGTGGGAATAGGGAGGAAGGGAGGAATAAAGGGGGTTACATTTATAGAGGCCACTGACCTATGCCAGCACCAAATCTGATCCTTTCAGGTAAAGACAATTTCTCCCTGACCCCTGGACAGCCTCCCTCTAACTCCCCCACCCCCACTTCCCAGGAACGGGTTACCTGGCAGGAAAATATACATTTGGAAATTAACACTGCAGGTGCCCTAGGAATAAAGAAAGACACACATTTACACACACACACACACACACACACACACACAGCCAATCAGAAAGAAAAAAAAAGGAGAAAAGAAAATCCAAAAAAAAAAAAAAAAAAGAAAAGGGAGAGGGACAATTGGGTGACAAGCCCTTCAGATACCAGCTAGGATTTTATTCTTTCCTCCCACCACTCCTCCCTGGTATACCTTTTTCTGTCTTTTAACCAAATTGCCCTTGTCCACACACATGTGCATATATATATATATGTGTGTGCACAGATAATATTATAATTAACCCTTTCTGTAATAGAGCCCCATACGGAATACAGAAAGATATTCCGTCCTTTCCTCTTTGCTCTCCCCTCCTCCCTCCTTTCTCCCTACCAGGAGAAAACGCCCCCTTCCCCAGCTTCACCCAAAAAAGGAGGGTGGCAAGGGAGGGGGGCAGAGAAACCACAAAACCCCATCAGTCTCCAGTCCCGAGGACACCCAGGAAAGGTGTATACTACACAGACACACACACACTCGCACATATGGTTCTGTAGAAAGCACACAGAGACCGTCCACAGGAGCCCCAAGCCCAGCAGAGACTTCCACCAGCCAAGAAGCCATGATTGGGGAGGGAGAGGAGGAAGGAGCGGGGGCACAGCTACCCGTAGAGGGGGGCGCATTGTTGTGATGCCTGAACCCCTTTCTCTCTGCCCATCTGCTGCGGAGGGGGCGCAGGGAGGGGGCGCAGGGGAAAGGCGAGCTGAGAACGAGAGCGGGCACGGCTCCGCGAGTCCCTCCTGCTGCCTGTCTGCCCGCGCCCCCCGCTCCCCCCAACAATAAGACCTCAGCCTAGACAGACAACAGACAGACCGACCGACCGACCCGCCAGGACGCGGCGGGGGCAGCGGCAGGACCGGTCGCGGCCGAGTGGGGTCGTGCATAAAGAGAAGCCGGGGGGAGGGGGTCCCCCTTACCTCCAGCGCTTCAAAAGTGACAAAGCTGGTCATGGCAAATCCATCAATGATGTCCTCTTCGGCGGAGGTGGACTCTCTGCGCTTCCTCCGCGGGGGTCTGGGCCGGGACGGGGCGGAGGACGGGGGCTTCCCATTGTCTTCCTTGTCGGAGCCCGACGACGAGGCGAGCGAGGGCGCCCGGGGCCGGCCGGCCCCGCCGCCGCCGGCCGCGCCGGCCCCCAGCCCGCCCCGGGAGCGTCTCTCCCGGTCTCGCTGCGACCGCGAGCGCCGCTTCTTGCGGAGTCCATGGCCCCGCGCCGGGCCATCCATGGCTCCGCCGCGCCGGGCTCTCCGCGCTCGCCGCCCGCCACGGGCTCCGGCCGCGGCCGCGCACAAAAATTGACACCAACCCCTCCCTCCTCCGCCTCCCTCGCTCGCTCGCTCGCTCGCCTCGGCTTCCCTCCGCCCCGAGGAGGGCGCGGGGAGACGGCGGCCGAAAGAAGGGGGAGAGGGGGCGAAGAGAGCAGAAAGGAGAGGGGGAAGGGGCGGAGGGGGCGGAGGGGCGCGGGCGAGCGGCCCCGGCGCGGGGCTGCCCGCGGCACGCAGGGTCGGAGCTGCCTGCGAGCGGCGCCGAGCAAAGTAATGGCTGAACACACAGGTCTCCTTTAGAGGGGGAAAAAAATAACTCAGCGCGCAGGCAATAAATCAGAATAGCGGAATGCTTTGATCAGGGGGCCGGGAGGCTCCGGGGAGCCCTCCCCGCGGCCATGCTCCGCCGCGCGCCCCGAGCCGGCGTCGGGTCCGAGAGGCCGCGGGAAAGTGGGGGCAGTGAACTTCACCCGCCCCTCGCGCAGGGGGACACCCCGCCGCCTCTCCCGCGCACCTCGGGGGGACTCACTCCCGGGCGGCCAGCGCGCGAGCGAGGCCGGGGCCCAGACCCCCCAGGCAGGGAGGCATAATCACGCAGCCCTGAGGAGGGGAGACGGCAACGCTGGGAGAGGCGGAGGCGCGAGGGGGGAGGGGGAGGGAAGATGCTGGAGCGGTTGTGGGGTCTGCCTTTCGGGCTTGGAGGGGGAGGACGAGGCGCTGAAAGAAGAGAAGCAGCGGAGAGCCTGACGCTGCCGCCACCCACCCCCCCGCCGACCCCCGCCTCAAAAACAAACAGGCTGTCCAGTCCCGGAGAGGAGGTCACCCTGCCTCACAGACAGGGAGGGGGCGAGCCGCTCGACGACGACGAGGGAAGCAGAAAGCTCCGGCGGGAGAGACACCGGTGCGCCGCCGCCGCCGCGCTTCGCCCAGCCCCCGGGGGCAGCGCGGCCAGGAAGCGCGCAGGACGCCGCTCTCACCGCCGCGACGGCCCCGCGCCGGAGGGTGCACGGCGTGTCCCCGGGCGGCTGCAGCGGGAGCCCGGGCACGGCCCCATCCTCCGCCCGCCCCGCTCAGCTCGCGCTCCTCCCCCTCCGCGGCCGGCCCGCCGCCGCCGCCGCCGCCGCCTCAGCCCAGCCCCGCCCCCGCGCGCACGCGCACCGACCCCCCCCGCGCCTCGGCGCGCGGCCCCGGCCGCCCGGTCACGTGGCCGGCGCGGCTCCCTGCGCCCCGCCGCCTCCCCGGTTGTAGAGTGTGTAGACAGCGAAAGGCTGGGGGCTGGCGGCGCGCGCGAGCCCAGGGCATGCGCGCTGGGGCGGCCGGGCCTGCGCACTGGGGGCGGAGGGGCGCCGGGAGCGGGCCGTGCGGGCGGGCGGGGCGGGGCGCGGGCCGCGCGCGTGGGGCGGCCGCGGCCCGGCGGAGCTGGCGCGAGGCCGTGCGAGCCGCGAGGCGGCCCCGCCAGCCACACCGGGGGTGCGCGCGCGCCACCGTCCCGCGTCCACTCTGTGCTCCCTGCTCCGCTCCTTACTCGGGACCCTTGTCCCTCGACCCCCTACCCCAGCCCCTCCACAGGCGCCCGGGCCTCCTCGCGAGGCCCCCAGGGAAGGAGGGGGACGAGGGGCGTCCCTGGGAGGGGCCCCGCCTGGAGGCGACGGGAAAGGGGGCGCGTGCCGAAGCGTGAGCCTCTCCCCCACCGGGGGACACGGGGAAGCCCCACAGGCAGAGTTGCAAACTTTTCTCCCACGTGATAGCGCAGTGTGTGGCCGAGTGACCCCGCACCCTGATGACCTCTGGGCTCCCCTCGCCTTCCAGTGCGAGCCTTTGGGACACGCAGACCCCTTCGGAGGAGGCAGCGCGCGGCCGGGGCGGCTGGGGGGCGCCGAACTTGAACCTCGGCTGCCGCCGCGGGCGAGGGGGCGGGGCTGAAGGGGCCTGGACCTCCCCACCCCGAAGACCAGTTAGTCCCGCAGAGCTCTGTCCCTGCCGCAGTGGGCTCCCTGTATTTGAGGAGAAGAGAGAGGTCTTTGGGGCTTTCCTTCTCAGTGCCCCTCCTCTCGCCGCGATGTATTCGGTGCTTATAAAAAGTTGTACTAAAAAGCTGACTGCAGCCGAGGATCGGTCAGCAAAAGCGACCAGTCTTTCTGGGCGAAATAGCCGTGCGTTTTTCGGAGCGCTGGAACCGATCTATTGCGATCAGAAAGACGCTGACAGTTCTCTCTTACCAGCCTCTTAGATACCTGCTTCACTTTCTGTCCAGGCACTTAAACACCATGGCACGAAACCCCTTACCCCAAGTAACCTACACTTGGGGAGAAAGAAAAGGGAAATGAACTGACATTTATTAATTGTGCACAAAGGGCCAGACACCAGTACCAGACGCTTGTACAGGACTCAACTTTAGAAACTAAATGTGCACTTTTATGTTTCGTATTACTGGAAGGAGATGGTAAAGAAACAGTAAGTGCAGGACAGTCTGACACACCTAAGATTGATTGATTCATTCGTGTCTTTGTTTAACAACTAATTCGCGTCTACTGTAAACCAGGCACAGTTCTACGTGCTGGGAATACAGTGGTACACAAAACGGAGAAGGTCCTACCTCTCAGAGCTCATGTTCTAGCATGCAGCAAGCTTTGCTCATCTTGCACTTCCTGACGAGAATTGAATGGTTGTTTATTTCCTTAAGTCACACTCCTTCGTCCCCACTCTGGATCCCAGGTCTGGATCTATATGAACTCGAGATCAGGGATGGAACTGTTCAATGGTGGGAGTAAAGGCGCCAAGTGCAAAAAGGAGCAACCACTGAACTGTGGATAGGATTTGAGCATTATGCCTGTCCAGGGGAACATACCATTTGACCTTAGGCAACACTCTTAAATGACTAGTTTTCTCATCTCAAGAAGTTCAATTAAATATTCAAAAAGTTCTCTCTCAGCTCTACTACAGGCCTTAAAAGATGACGTCTTTTCCAGTAGATTGTGTGCTTTATTTCTTGAAAATAGTGACTGATTGTGGAATCTAATTCAACTTATTAAGAACACGGAGCCACCTTTCAAAATTACCAACCTAAGATAACTGAGTCTGCTGCCTCAACAATTAGCTAAAATGGTACCTCTCTACCAAGTGGAACTTCTGTGTTAACTTCTAGGCTACTGTCCCAGCAGATGCCGAAATTCAGGCTGAAATTATCAAGCTCACAGCTACCAAAAAAGGCAAGTTCTTTGAAATTTGAAGCAAGGATCTGGGCTCATTTTTAGGGTTTTTCAGGAATGTGGAAGATGTTGTAGATACTGGTAAGTTTCAAGGAAAACTAGGGACTAACATTGTTAATTATAGTCACTTTTCTACAACTTTGGGGGTTGGGTAGAGAAAGGTGTGAAATTGGCAAATATAATAAAAAGTATATTATTAGTGACTTTCCAGAGTAGCCCTTGGCAGTCTTGTCTTTAAAAAGTAATGTCTGGTAGGAGGGAAAAAAAAAATGGATGATAATGCACTGCATCCAAGGACCTTGCCTCTGGCAAGAATAATTTGCAAATGCATTTTGGGATAATGTTTAATTATATTTTTTCAGGGTTCAAGTGCAATGCTCACTAGAATTGGTAATGCCTTTTGGGTCAGAGTTTCAATTTCCTTCCATCAGAGAATGAAAATTGTTTGTAGATTATATTGCCCACATTTGTTTCTAAATCTCCATATTGTCTATGTTGTGAGAGCAAATGATTAATAATCACCATAACCTAAACACTATGTGCCAGGCACTGTTCTATGTTGTATTGAAATAATATCTCATTTTATTATACCTATTTTACAGTTAAGTAAACTGAGGCTTGAGAAGGGTATACATAGGAGGCATAGCTTTTTAGTGGTAAGCTGAATTTGTTCAGAATGATTCCAAAACTTGTTCTCTTACCACTTATGCTGAAATTCTTTACTCAGAATGATTCCTCAAGAAATCAAATGCTATGTATGTAATACAACTAACTGCTTTGGAAAGCTAGCTATATCTACTAAATTTAAGCATATGAAAAAAAAAAGATAAAGAAAAAAACTATGGCCCAGCAATTCATTTCCTAGGAATATACCAATGTCAAATGTATACCAAAAGATATCAAACAATTCAAAGCAACTCTTTGTAATAACTGCCAAGCTGGAAACAACCTGAATATTCATTAACACTAACATGGATAAATAATTGCTGATATATTTATATAACAAAGACTATACAACACTTAGAATGAACGAGCTGCTTCAAAATGCATTAACATATACAAATCTCATAAATAAAACACTAAATGAAAGAAGCAAAACACAAACAGGCATAGCTCGCTCGTTTAGGCTATCAGAAGTCAGGATAATGGTTACTGATGATGGGAGCTAATGTCAGGAGGGGACATAAATAGGACTTCTGAGGAGTTGGTCATGTTCTTTTTTTTTTTAGGATTTAGTGCTTGTTGCTCATGTGTGGTCAGTTTGTGAAAATTCATCAAGCCATTCTATTGTAATATGTGTACTTGTCTATGTATATCACACTTCAACAAAAAATATTAAATGCTGTATAAAAGTATACAGAAGTATTATCTGTGAACACATGAGTATCTATATAATTATTTTTTTTGTATTAATTACACTACCCAAATGGTCACCAAAAGTAAAGTGAAAAATTATGCTATGGTTTATTTCCACAATACCATACAGCATGAATATACAATGGAATACTGTATAGTAAACCAAAATAAAGCATAGCATACACCAGATTTCTTATTGCGCAGAATGAAAAATTAAGCTTAAATTTGAAATGGGCATTTTGAATGAGCTCATAATTCACATCAGCAAGAACTTAGGTGAAAACTTTGCCAAAAATTATAATTAATAAAGAGTAAAGCTAAAGAAATAACTTCAAAAGAGGTTGCTTATTTATTAGGGAAAACACTCAAGAGGTTCTAGAATACACAAAAGAAAAAACTTACATCTGTGTTCAGGAATAAGCTACTTAACTCAGGAGAGCCTCTCCAGTATGTAATCTTTTATTTGAATCGATGATTAATACTCAAACTACATCTTGAACATTCAACCTTCACTGGTATGAGAATACTATTATAGCTCAACAACTGAATTGAACTCTGAAGCTTCCACTAGCAATAGCTATTTTTAATATCAGATTTTCTAAATTACTAAATTTTTATATCCCTATAAGCCTTGCACTTTGCACTCTGCCAACATGGCAATTATTACTATATCCTTCTTGATATTACACACTAGAATATAATATTTGAATTTAATTTATTAGGAAAATTGATTTTTAACTCAAGGCAGCTAAGGTTTATGTTTTGGTCATTTATAACTTTTAGTTATTGTGTGTGTGTGTCTGCCCTGAGATCAAGGTAGACTGAGGTGGCTAATAGATCTATCTCTATGGCATTTCCAAACGAGCAAAATAAGGAGACTAATACATTTAACGTCCCTTCTTTAATCCTCACAAGGTCTTTTTAATAACTATTCCTAGGAGAAGTGATAGCTTGCACTAACAGACAGCCTGTTAGCAATAACATTGTTGTAACTTTGCCCTAATTATCACCTGCTGTTTTAAATTTTTTCTGCAATAGAAGTTGTTTTTCAAACTGCAGTTTTAATCTTAAAGTTGAGGAGGGGAGGGCAGGAAATGTGTGGTTCGATTTGCTAAATGTTGTGCCACTTTCCATAATATTGTAACATAAACTTTCATCTTCTCTGCAGTGGCTATGATGACAGACATATCAATCAACTGGTATTCTTTAGACTCTGCCATATGAAACTAACGAAAGATACCTGCTGGTGACCAAATGATGATCATGTAAAAAGACAGTTCTGGCAAATTTGATAAGCTTTAGATTTTCAGAGAACCAGCTAGCCTTGCTATCCCTTCTCAGGACAATGCTTTTTACTTGAAGATTCACTTGACATGATCATGTGGGAAGATTGGTGGATAATCATAAGAAAAAGTTGTAAATATACTCTTGAAAGCTACCAATGAGAGCTCTCCATGCTTATGACTGATTATAATCCTGATGATCAATTTCTCTATTTGATTTAATAGATGATTTGTGATGAATCGTGATTTTATCTTCATTTGAAGAATAGTAGAGATCTAAAAGGATCAGATTCAACTAAGATAACATGCTGGGTGAAGAAATTATCAATCCTTTAGAATCACATGAAGAATATAATAAGTTATAGACCTAATTGCAATCTCCTATTTATAAAACCTAGTAAGCATTTTACACTTCTGCTGTGTTCAAGGCCATTTGCAGGATGGTCCAAGTTATATTATCAACTGCCTTTATTCCAGCATAAATATTTTTATGCATCCTAAGATAGCTCTTGCCCAGAACACTTCCATGCCTTTGCCCATGCAGATCCATCACTCCAGAATCTTCTTTTCTACCATCTGGACTTACTGAATGTCTGCTCATCTATCAAGACCAATTTATCCATCAAGCTTACTCAGATTGCTATTTCCATTCAGAATTAACAGCTTCTTTTCTGCTTATAGGGCACTTTTATTTATGCATATTTTAATGTATTGTTAAATATTTCAAAATAATATAATAAACAATCATGTATTTTTCCAGTAGCTTAAGAAATAAAACATTTCCAAAATACATGAACGTACCTCTAAAATTGTGTCCTCCCTCCACCTCCTCCTCCCAGAGGATCATGATACTGAATTCCATAATTATCATTGCATGCATTTCTCTATATTTTTACTTTATTGGAAGTGTTCCTAAATAATACATAATATTTTTGCATGTTTTAAATTTATATAAATGATATTAATTTATATGTAGTCTGCTAAAACTCATCTTTTGTATTCAATGTTTCATTTATGGGAGTTGTTGTTTTTGATACACATAGTAGCTTCTGTGCACTCATTTTCATTCTTGCCTAGTATTCCAATGTCTGACTATTCCATAACATTTATTTATATATTGTTAATAGCTATTTAAGTTCTTTACAATATTTTTTCATAAATAATGCAGGTGCTCAAGGATACATGCCCCCCAATTTTTACACTGCTGTAATGAAATGTATCACATTCTTCTATTATTTTATTATATACACAACCCATGAGTTTTTCATATCACTTGGTAAATTCTAGAGGGTAGGAATTGGGTAGGCAATGGCAGGTGCTCAATAACTGTTAACTGGTTATATGTCTATTCTGCCAAATTTAAATTTTGTAGATGCGGGGTATTGCATTTTAATTATAGTACATACAAAGACTTGAATTTTGAATGTTCATGCTTCTACTTCAGAAATTGTAAAAGGAAACCTGAAGAGTTAATTGATTTGGTCAGACTTAATATTAAAATGAGCTCCTACATAGCATGTTCCTAAAAATGAGTTGGTAGTATATCTGAGTTTCTCAACGCCACGGTGAATTTTGGAACATAGTATATCTTTGTCTATGAAATTATGATTATTCAGTAATCTCATTTTTCTTCATGTGCCTAAAAGAAAGATCCTAAAAAAAAAAAGAAAGAACGTCTTCATTTGTGATGAAAATTTCTCAATGTTTAGAACAAACACATTGTTGTTTCAACTACTCAAGTAAAAAATATTGCCTAATTTCTAGAATGGACTCATATTACCAGGAATTTTCATGAAATAGTTATTTAAATAGCAGGGTAGTTGAAAAGAAATCAGCTATCAGAAGAAAACATTCATAATTTAAACTGTTTATATGTTGTTAATACAATTATACTCTACATATATTTTCCCCAAAGTTTTATTTCTTAAATTTAAAAGAGCAATAGTATATATACAAAGATATTTATAGTATTATAATTTGTAAGAGAAAAAGCAGAAACAACATAAATGTCCTATAATGAAAGATAATTAAATAACTTAAAAGAGAAATAGGTTAGAATTTTGAGTCATTAAAATTACACATATGAGTGTTAGCTTATGATCAAAAAATTGTATATACTTTGTGACAACAATTGCTTTCATAATCATTAAATTATATATTGTTTGCATAAAGTTTAGAAGGAACAAAACTACACATTACATAGTTGTTTTTTTGTGATAACGTGAATGGAAATTTGTTTTTAAATTGCTTTTCTATCTGTTAAATCTATTTAATGATAAATAAAGCTTTGTAAGTATAACATTTCTCTTCAAGTGAGATGAGTGTTTTAGGGTGACTACCTATCCTGGTTTGCTTGAAACAGAAGGGGTCTCAAGATAGAGGAATTCAGAGTGAAAACTAGGATCATCCTGGGCAAAGTGAGACACTTGGTCATCCTAATGTATTTTTGATTTGGAAGAGAAAGTGGGAAAAGATTATAATTTTAATTGTCAGGGAATAAAATAGATGACAATTTGGCCACTAACCAGAAATTAATTATATTCAGAATTCTACTATTCCATATTGTGGCTAATCTTGGAAAACTGCACACAAAATCTTAGAGAGACAACCTTCTACTAATTATATATTCACCATATCTATTTCAACAAATGGAATTACTCTCGGCACACATTAATTGACATAATCACTGAAACACCAAAATCAGATTAGCCACTGTAGCTCTAAGAAAAAAAGAAATCATTGTCCAGCAAATTGCAAAAGTGTTAAAAAGGGCTTGAAAAGGTGGTTCAACTTGCAGTTAATTTTAAATAAATCTAATAAAACATGGGTATTTCATTATTCTTTCTTGAGACAATTCTGGGTTCTTAACAGTATTCTTTGGCTATATTGTAGCTTAAAAGTAAGTCTGCATAATAACCTGTACTTTGTTGATTGCTCTTGTAATCTCCATTGTGCTTGTTTCAGTGGCATAACATTCCTGTTCAAAGACAAATTGTATCCACTACTATTATCTCTTTTCATAATTAACAATCATAGTTATTCTAGAAGCATAACACCAGCAACAATGAAATCTTTGTATTTGCAAAAAGTTTTCAAATTCCTGGCTCTTTTTCCTAAAACACTGACATCATAGTAAACATTGTTCTCCCTGCTATGGGTTCAAATCATCTGATAAATTAGAGAAAAATGAAGAAAACAAAGGAAGACATATGTTAGCGTAATTCCACATGTCAAAAAAGTCTTTGCTAGGACTTCTCTATTTCTAGTGCTTGAATACATGGACTCTATTGTTTCATGGTCTTATGTCTTCATTTCCTATGCCAGATTGTTCTAGTCACTTAAAATGTAATCTCTTGCACAATTCACCTTCCATGCTCTCTGTTCCAGCTACTGTACTATTATTAGAATACTTTTGCTTTTCATGATCTTTTATCAAAGCTCATTAGCATTCTTTGTCTTCATAATGACTATTGCTATTATTATTGACTTTTGCTCTTCTATGCAGAATGTTTCTCTTTATTGCAACATTTCGTTTGTTCTCCCTATCATTAATAAGTAGTCCCACATGTCAGTATAGAATTCTGCCTTTGTTGAAAATTAACTTCAATAGATCAGAGAAAGGTGAAGAAAAAAGTATAGACTTTGTGATTTAATTCTTCAAGATAAAAAGAGCTGTGTTCAGATTCTTTGTTACTCTTACTTGATCACAAATCTATTCTCTCATGTTAATTTCTAATTTGTTTTCTATTAATAATGTCTTAATTTCATCTAACAGAAATATAGTAATATTCAACCAAAAATACAATGGAAGAAAAAGAACAAATAAGGGAAAGTGTAACTCAGCATAAAAAAGAAAAGATTTTTATGTATTGTTTACATATATGTGCCCATTATTCCTAAGTTCTAGGTCTTGTCTCATATTACAGAGAAAATGGAAACAAGAAGCAGTATAGTGTGTGTCTGTTCCCTTTGACACCTAATAAAAGTTTCCTTTTCTTAGATACTCCAGATTAGGCACCCCAACCTTAGCCTTCACTTAAAACACTGCTTAAAATGCTAACAGCATGTCAAAGCTTCTCACTCTACCTCAGCACCTCCATCACACACACACACACACACACACACACACACACACACACACACACACACCATGCTCATGTGCATGAATGTGCACACATCACTACCACCACTAGCACCAATAACAGGATTTGTCTGTGGTCAAGTCCACACTGACCAATTCTTTCCACCATCTGCCAGAGATGTGTTTATTATTTCAATTCACCTTTGTAGAAGACAACCATAACTTAGTAACCTTAGAGCCACCATGATTAATGGATGCCAAAAGCTTTGGGAAACAAGATTTTTATGCAGTCTCAGTGTTAGTCCAAGATTGTTTATTAATTATACAGGGAAATAGAATTTTAACATTGCAGAGATGTGCTGACGATCTCCTTAACCAAATGATCAAACCGTGCATCACCAGTTATGACATCACATACCTCTGATGTGATACACTGAGAACACAATATATATATAATATTCCTTCAGAATCTTTAACCTTAATCTAAATATTAGGACAGAGCTAGGCAAATCTAAAGTGGGGGACATTCTGCAGAATGATTGACCTGAACTCTTCAAAAATGTCAATATTATAAAAAGCAAACAAACAAAAAAACCTGGGAAATTACAGAATACGAGAGAGGTAAACAGAGAGGGCAACTGAATGCAACAGATAATTCTTGATCGGATCCTAAGATACAAAAATGAATGAATGAATGAATGAATGAATGAATCTATATGCAACATTACTGGGATAATTGGTGGAAATGTGAATATAGAGTATATTTTTAGATAATAGTGTTGAATCAATATTATATTTCTCAAGAAACAGTCTGTGGCATGTAGGAGAATGTCCTTTTTCTTAGACAGTATACCCTGAATGTCTGAAATAAATTCTCAACAGGTTCAGCAATGCCTATATATCTAGAAAGGGAGTAGAGAGAGAAATAGGAAGCCAAGGTGGCAGAGTGGTAACAACTGGTAAATCTAAGGGAAGGGTGTATGGTCTTTAATGTATGTTCCTGCAGTTTTTCTGAAAGTTTGAAATATCTCAAAATAAAATGCTGGGGAAAACATATTAAGCCAAATCCTTGCATTTCTCAGGAAAAGCAGTCCAGAAGTCAATACATTAAACCAAAATGCTTTTCTTCAGGCCTACAGGAAAATATAATGGACTCCAAATGTGTGGGCCCAAGCACTTCCGTAAACAGGGCAGGACCAGCACCACCAGGACAATAGGACATTGTCCCGCAGGCTACATTGCTATGTACACTTGTTTCAAGAAATGTATGTATAGACATCTATATATAATATTCAAGTACATATAATTACATATATTACATATTTTATATATCATTAGGGAGGCTATAATCAAAGATGTCCATTTTACAAATAAGTAAACAGAGGCCCACAGAGGTATTGTGCCTTACCCCATGGCACATAGCTACATAGTGATAGAACTGGACTTAATACCTAAGAGTCCTGTGTTTTACTGTTTTAGGCTTCCTCGTTTAGGTACTTAAACAAAACAACAGCAACAGCAATAATCAATTTAGAATTTCCCAAATGATTTCATGTTAATCAAAAGTTTGAGTTTTTTTCCCGTGAATGAGTACAGCCCAGTCCCTCCAGCTTTTTCTACCAATCCTCTCTGAAAATGAGACTACAAAGCTGAAGAAAGGACAGTAACAATATTATAGCCCAAGTGACCTTAAATGCAAGTAACCCCTATTATTTGAATGGAGTAATTGATAGGCCTGAGCATTATCAGTCACTCTGGATGTGACAGAAGTACATTTCTTGTTAGAGCAACAGTATTTCATTTGTCCTGAGCAAGCAAAAGGGAGATGACAATAGAAATTCTGTCTTCTGTACAACTTTTTTTCAGAAATATTTTACATTGGAAAATGAAAGCTGACATAAAATTAAGTCGCTTTGTTAAACAGTCTTATTCTTCCTGTCCCTTTCAGGTTGCTTCTATTTTGCATACAAATATGTGAAGTGTCTTAGAAACTTTTTCTTACCCTTGGTAATGAAGATCCCTGTTTTTCCCCCTTAAGGACTTATAACCATCTTCTCTGTAAAATGTGGACACATTAGATATGTGAACACCGTATGTATTTGTTCCTTCCATTAAGCACTGTCCTAGCATAACTTAATTGTGCCTAGCTAGCTAAAGTGCCATATATGGAAATGTCTTCCACCTGGTGCTCATCTACAAATTTGTACTTTTGTTTTTTTTAGAAAAAACAAGTCATTTAGGCACATATATGGTACCAGAATCCCAAGGCAATGAAAAAAGACCTTCTTGGCTATATTAAAAATAATTTTATTCGCTCTCAGCTAGGCAAACCTAGAGGAAGATTAGGAGATAAGTTGCCCACATTTATCATCATATATTCAATCAATACATTCGCTAGACATTTCCCCTGACACGCTATTAAACCAACCCCCTCTACTAGGAAGATAAAACTCTTTAAATAGAAAATAAGTAGACAGTGATGAACAGCAATATTATCCCTGACTACAATTTAAGTTCCCAGGACTTCGGTAAACTTCTGAATCCTCTCTGCTCTGGACACAAAATTGCATTTCCCTGCTCTCTAGGGAAGATAATTTGAATAACTTGATCCTGATGGGATTTTATGTTATAGGGCAGAAGAATGACTCCTATATTTACAAAATGAGTAGCAAATGGCCTTAGGATTGCAATAAATTTGAGCAGTATAACCTTAATACATAAGCAACCAGCTTCTTGATTCTATGGCACTGACTTGGATGGGACCTGCATGGGTAACTTTGTGGAATCTTTACTTTGAGAGTAGTGTATTAGTCAGGGTTCTTCAGTAAAACAGTATTAATAAGAGAACTAATATATACAGATAGTCTCCAACTTAAGATGTTTCCACTGACAATTTTTCTTTCCGACTTTACGGTGGTGTGAAAGTGAGACATTTAGTAGAAACAGAATTTCAAATTTTGATCTTTTCCTGGGCTACAGATATATCATGTGATACTCTCTCATACTGGGTGATACTGGGCAGTGGCAGCATGCCATAGCTCCCAGTCAGCCACACGATCAGCAGGGTAAACATCTGATACCCTACAGCATACTGTGTTACCAGCGTTTTTTGGATGCTGTATTCTGAGTACTTAAGTTAGGCTCAGCCCTGATGTTTGGTAAGTTAGGTGTATTAAATGCATTTTTGACCTAGGATATTTTCGACAAACAATGGATTTATTAGCTCATAACTCCAACACACGTTGAGGAGCATCTTTTCAATTTACCAAATTTTCCAATACTCCAACATTTCTGCTATTTACTTCTCTCTCTCTCCCCCCCACCTCATTCTCTCTCCCCATATACATATATAAGTACATATACATATACATATGTGTGTGTATACGTATATACACACACACATACATCAGGCACATTTCGGTTCCATGTTTTCCTGGGACTTTCCTCCCAGAGCATTCTAGTCTGTCCTGGGAGCTCCCTAAGCTTGCTGCATCATTGTCAAAACTTCCCTATGCTACTCTTCTGAGTTAAACTCTGTGTTTTCTGCATCCCCAATTTGGATCCTTCTTTCTTAGTTTTTAACTCTTGTCTGTGCAACATACCTTCCAATAGGGAACATGGGTGGAAATAACTTAAGTTCTTGAATGGTTTAAAATGTCTTTATCTTATTCTCACATTTTATTGATAGTTTATCTGGGAACAAAATTCTGGGTTGAAAATCATTTACCTTCAGGATATTGAGGCATTGCTTCACTTGCTCTAAGCTTCCAATTTCACTATGGGGAAGTCCAATCTATTGGAATTTCCAAGCCAATACATAGGACCTGTTTTTCCTCTTTGTAAGATTTTTTTTATTAAAGAGCATTTCAGGTATAGAGAAAAATTAAATGGTAGGTACAGAGGTTTCCCATATTACCTCTTACCCTGACACATGCATAGCCTCCTCCATCATCCACATCCCCCACCAGAGTGGTACATTTGTTACGACTAATGAACCTACATTGACACATTATTGTCACCCAAAGTCCACAGTTTACATTAGGGTTCACTTTTGGTGTTGTTCATCCTATGGGTTTGGACAAATGTATAATGACATGTATCTACCATTATGGTTCATACAGATTATTTTCATACCCAAAATCCTCTATGCTCGGCTTATTTATATATATATCTTTATATATCCCTCCTTGCCATTCCCACCAACCTCTGACAAACACTGATTTTTACTGTCTCCATAGTTTTGCATTTTCCAGAAAGTTATATGATTGAAATCATATAATATGTAGCCTTTTCTGATTGGCTTCTTTCACTTAGAGATACACATTTAAGTTTCCTCCATGACTTTTCATGACTTGATAGCTCATTTCTTCTTAGCACTAAATTATTTTCCAGTGTCTGAATGTACCCCAGTTTATTTATTCATTCACCTACTGAAGGACATCTTGGTTGATTCCAAGTTTGGGCAAATATGAATAAAGTTGCCAGAAACATCATGTACAGATTTTTTGTGTGTGGACATAAGTTTTCAGCTCCTTTGGGTAAATACCAAAGAGTGTGATTGATGGAGTGTATGGTAAGAGTATGTTTAGTTTTCTTAGAAACCATAAAACTCTCTTCCAAAGTAGCTGTAGCAATTTGCATTCCCACCAGCAATGAACGAGTGTTTCTATTGCTCCATACCCTTGTCGGCATTTGGTGTCGTCAGTGTTCTGGATTTTGGCTGTTTTAAAAGGTATGTGATGGTATCTCGTTGCCATTTAAATTTCTGTCAGCTTCTAGGATATTTTCCTTATACCTTGTCTTCTGAAACTTTACAATGATATAATTTGGAATAGAATGTTTGTCTCATTTGTTGTAAAAGGCCCTTTATGGGACATTTTGAGTCTGGGTGTTTTTGTTCTTGCTTTTCTAATTTCCTCCTCTCCATTTTCTGGAACCATTATTCATACGTTAACCCTTCTGAATTGATCCTCTTATTAGCTTTCTTCTCATATCTTCCAACTCTTCCACTTTTTAGTATTGCTTTCAGAGAGATTTCTTTAACTCTATCTTCAACCCCTTCCTTTGAATTTGCCTCCCAATTTTTAATTTTAAAACACTAATTTTTTTCTGCTTGTTATATTTTTAAAACACCCCATTCTTGTTGTGTGCATTCATTGTGTTATTTCTCTCTCTAAAACTACTCTTAGTTGTTGTGAAATTTCCTTTCTACTCTTTAATTTTTTAATTTCCCTTTTCTTATGCCCCTATCCCCACACTCCCACCTGCTTTGTTCACTTTGTTCTCCGTCTTTCATGTTGGAGGCTTTACTCCAATGTCTGGTACCTTGCCTGTCTGTCCCTATTAAAGAATATAACAATAACAAGCTAACTGGAAATACAGGTTCCAGAGAAGATAGGGGCCTGGAGAGCATCATCACAGGGCAACAAAGCTTCAAGCTGGCTTTGCCACTGATAGGACCTATAAATGCTGGTGTCCTTAGGTCTATTTTTCTGGAACTTTTTAGTTTCTGCAGTAAAGAATCCTTTCCTGCCAGGCTGGTCGTGAGGAGAAGAGAGATGTAAACTTGACTGCTGGTATCTTAAGTACTTATTTAGGTGAAGGTGGCAAGGTTCCAGACCAGTGTCTTAGGCTTCAGAGTACCGCATAACTACTAAGCTTGGGAGAGTTGATAGGACTCTTTTTTTTTTTTTTTTTTTTTTGCCTTTTTCTCAACATAGATTTGTACTCAGAATGGAAAATTCCAGAAGCTAAAATTACTCCACTGCATATTTTAAACAGAAGAACAGGTTGGCTTTTTGTCACGATGAAGCAAAATATTCCTGAAAAAAAAAATGCCTCCTCTTCCTGAAGTTTGCCAGTTTGGATGTTTTTCATGCCCCAGAAACTGCTGGTAACAGCCCAGGATGGTAGGGAGAATGAGAGTCTGGATCTGTTTGTTTGTGCTGAAACTCTGAAGCTCAGCCAAGGCATGAAGTCATTTTAAGGTCTAAGAGGTGGAAGCAAAACTTAGAACATCACTAAATTGTAACAGATGAATTGGATTCCAACCAAAAATACAGATATATTACAATCTTGTGTTCACAAACAAATGTCTCCACTATCTCCCTGAGAGATTAGAGAAATGCAAATGGAGGCTGAGGTTTGACTTGCTGCTGCCAACTAAAATGTATGTTCTAAAAAACAAAAGGAATGGGGTTTTGAAAGGCAGAAAGAAAGCAGTTCTGTCTAACGTAAACACACCTGCAACCAACTAATTATTCAGCCTTATAAAAATACTGCATGTACTATATATTCCAAATCAAAAAGAGCTCAGATCTTGATTTATGTCATGATCTCTGAAAATGAGAGATGCTTTTTATTGGAAGTTAGATCTACATTGTTTTTAAGTATCTAGATTTGGGAAAAGTTCCCACAATCTCATGTTTTGTCCTTTAAATTTAAAGACTAACATCGAATTTCTAGAGAGGGAAATTTGACATGAGTATGCTTAGGAAAAGCAGAATATCTGGATGCTCACTATTCTCTTTTGGAATACTCCAAACTCTAATATATTTTGAAGATGAAATAACACTACATTCTGAGCATTTTATTCTAAGGCGGTCCAAGTGGTCTAAACAGTGTTTGACCAAAGTCTTATTTGTTTGAGACACACTGTACCTTATTTAACTTCTAGTAATTGTTGGCTCAGGGTTTGTATGTCATCTTCTCTTCGGATCACTGAGAGGCAGCTTCCTGGACATTTATCTCCAGTTAATAATTAAAAATTCGCACAAAATTTATGTAAAAAGAATAATAATAGCCCCAAATTAGAGTCTACCTAAATGTGCAACTGTTAGGGATTGGAAATGGAAGAATTACCCAAACTTAGAAAAAGAAAAGAACATAGTCTGCTAGCTTACCAGAGTTTGACTTATTGTGTTTGTTTATTGCCTAAATATGTAATAAGTTTAAATGGTAATAAAAGCATATATAAAAAGATCTTGGAGTGAAATGAAATTCCAGTTGACCTTAGAAGTCTAGTGCCAACAATCTGAGATTTTGTTCGTTTGGAGGTATGACATACATGCTGTAAAGTACATAGGTCTTAAGTGTACAGCTAGATGAATTTTTGAAATCTAGACATATATTTTCAGTACCTGAAGAGAGTTCTTCCTGCCATTCAAATCCTCAGTCAAATCCTAACCCAACTCCCACAGGTAAACTCTGTTCTGACTATCCAGAGTTTTTGAAAATATTGGTCAAACAGCTGGATTACTCCAGTTATAAAAAAATTTGGTACCAAAATACTTGGGCTTAATGTTTCATTTTTCTTATTTATTGTTCAGTCCCAGTACTATACTCACAGGGAATCAATTTCTTTCCTGGCACTTTCTTTGTCAGTTTTTCTAATTTTCCACAAGAATGAAGAAAACAAAATTTGTCCTCCTTTCCTTTTATCTGTTGGGAATTACTGAAATATCTCTTCACCCACCTGAATTTCTATTTTCAATGGCAGAGTAAGAACCACAAAATAAACTATTAACGACAAATAGCAAAGAGTTTAACAACCTCTTAAGAGACTTCAAAGGATGAAGACTATGGCTAAAATAAAATATATGGCTGGTAATATAAAATGTCTTTAAAATATTCATGGCTTTTAACCCAGCAATTCTATATCTAAAAACTTACTCAGAGAAATATTTAAAGATGTGTGCAAAGATTCACATACAAGGAGTAAAAAAGTGAAAATGCACTAAATGTCCCAAAACGGGAAAATGTTTAAATAAATTATAGTACATTCATATAACAGAATACCATGTAGTCCTTAGAAATGAATCTTTGGAAGTAAATTTATAAACAAAGAATCATAGGACATGTTAAATTAAAAAAAAATGTCACAAAGTAGTTAATATAATATCCCACTTGGGGCAGGAAAAGCCTCTGGGCTCTATTACTACAATCTGTAAGATCTTGACTAAGTTATTTAATATCTCTAAGCCACACAGTAAGTTATTTTATATTTATCTGTAAAATAAGAATTATAACAAAAATTACATAGTGTCATTGTGATGATAAACACATGACACATGTATGTATTTTATAAGCTATGATTAATACTAATTTATTAATATTAATTAGTTATTATTAACATACAAATATACTAACATGTACTTAATATTAATTGTTAATACAACAATTGCATATTATTTACGCAATTTTCATGTTTAAAAATTTTAAATGATATCCAAATATTTTCTCTATGTAGTGATGGAAATATTGTCTTTGAAGCCATAATCCATTTGTCCTCTTTCTTTTTACCTAATGTATCTATTAATTTTGTATTATTTTAAGTTGTCAATAAATCTTAGTGAAAAATCATGCTTTATAATATCATCCTGATGACAAGACTGCAATGATAACTTTTATACATTAAGCTAAACATTAATTTATCTTTTAGAGAATAATAAACATAAAAATAATAAACACAGAAGGGCCTTAAGAGTTCATAAAATTTATTCTAGTTCAAAACTTTTATTTTATGAAGAGATGAAGGAATTGAGGTTCAGTTACTTTGCTTAACATTATTTGTAGGTGACAAAGCTAGGGCTTGAAGTGGTTTTTTTACCTCTACATTCTCAGCTCTGTTTTTTGAGAGCAGGCATCTAGTTACATGTGATAAAATATTTGTTTATTAAATGAATTAAATTAATGGCAATTAAATGTTGATGATAAATTAGAAAATTACGGAGCTTCTTAGGAAATAAAATGAATAAAAATAACTTCTGGACAGCTAAAAATAAGCAACATTAACAGGCAAAATTTTTCAATCGTAGCTACTTTCTTTACTTGTCCAATTTAGAGGTATAATGATACTGATGGAGGCAGTATATTAAAAAAATAAATTAACTAAAACACACTGTATGATATTTCATTGTCCTTTTAGAGATTTCTTCCCCTCTGAAATGTCACCAATAAGAAGACCCTTTACTGGGAAATTACATTTAAAGAATCTCTTCTAGTCCTCTCACAGATTTATTTACCTGTCTCACATACATAATACATATCTTTAAAACTTGAATATTTGTGTTCTTTTGAAGGTTTTCTTCTAAGTTCCCATTTGTACTTTTTACATTAGATTTTTACAATTGTCTTTCAAATTTTCTAATCAGTATGAGCTTTGTAAACTCCTCATTTTCTTTCTTTGTTCTTTCTAATACTGATCATTCTTCTTGCTTGACTAATCTTGTTTTCTTGCTGATGCAAATGTCATATTTAATTTGACCATTTTTGTTTTTTATGTGATTTCTTTTATCCGAGTCTTTACATACCTTAATTTCTAAGTTAACTCTCCATGATTTTCCTAAATATCTGTCATATATCTACATCCCTAAAGTATTACGTCAATTTGTAGGTCTGTGAGTAATCACACAATTTTTCACCCAATGATTCAGTGGTTTGTAATGCATTATTTTGAGTACTTCTCATATTAAAAGATATAGTCTCTATTTAAACTTCATCTACACTTTATAATAGCAGTTCTCTATATACGATTGAAGAAACCATTTTTCTGTATAGATAATTCCCATATCATATATTTAAAATTTACAAACTACCTTTCCCTTGTACACCAAGACCCACCAGAAGCACTAAGTCAAAACATTTGATTCTTCAAAGAAGCAAAGGAGGTATGAGGCTGTGAAAGAAATAGGAATGATGAAATCTGTCTTAGAAGAAACTCGCTACCAAATATCCTTGTCCACATTTATTAAAACATGAATAATCTCTCTCAGGAGAGGTTATAGGACATGACTGTAGATGCCTTAGAACTGACCATGAGTTTGACAGCTTTCTGACACCTAGAGGAGCCATCACTACTGGAGTCAGGGTTTGAAACTGTGTGTCTGAGAGTAAAAGAGAAAACCTTTCATCTTTTTTTTTTTCCTTTCTTTTTTTCTCTTCTTTTTTCCCCCCTCATTCTTTCTTTTCCTCCTTTCTTTTCCTCTTCTCTCTTACCTTTGTCACTTCTTTCTCCCAGCTCTCAGTACTCAGGATAATTTTATCAGAATTATTACCAAGGTAGAGTTTTAATAGCTAAACAGACTTTTGTGGGCTGCATTTGGAATTTAGCCACCAGTTATCACATTGTTGTTGTGGGAAAGGATTTCCCAGTTACAAAATCAAGTGAAGAAATAATTAGTGAATAAAAACAAGGAACGTGAATTTATCTGTAAATTGCAAACTTACTTTTTTGTTTTCAGACTTAGAACTTACGTTCTATTTTCAAGTTCTTTCTCTTTCCAACTAAATACTGATGCTTTACATTTCTTTAAAATCATGTAAGCTTTTTCAGGAAACATTTTGCAGTTTCACTTAAATCTGCTTCTATTTGGGACGCATTGTGGTTCCTCTTCTCTTTCTTATTCTTGCCATTGAATTTGATTTTACTTTGTCTTTCTGGACTGTTCTCCTTTAACCAAGTTCATTAAGTAGTCAGTTTTAGCCTTGGTTTTCTATTGAATGGTTCACTTTTGTCCTCCTGTTCCTACCGCTGCACATCAATCCTTGTCATGGCCTTCTTCTGATCATACAAGTCCAATCCCGTTGTCATATCAATATGAATAATTTTATGTCCACTCATTATCTCTTCAGGACTTTGAAGTGCCGTCTCCATCCTCTGCTAACCACCTTACTTTTTTTCTTAACATATATTAATTTTTAAGATCTCTTACTTTCTCTTGCCACCAATTCATTTTGTGAAAAGGGTACACTTGAAAGAAATCTTTTTCTCTCTGCTGGTTAAAGTTAGCAATCCTCTTTCTGGCCATTTTTAAATGCACTGACAGATTACGTTGTACTCTGTCTTCATTCTTGCTTCCCTCCCTCTCCTATTTATAACCTTAACTCTTTTTGTTGTTGTCATTGTTGGGTCTCCTCCACTCAGTGGTCACTCTATTTTGCTATTATTTTTAAGGAAATGTTTCCTGTGCCTAAATATGCTTTCTATCTAGTTTTGGTTCTTATTAGTGCTGGGACAACATCAGCTCTTTCCTCTAGAGATACACATACTAAATGTATGACTGCCACTTGAAGCATTCTATAAAACTGCCTTTGCTTGTATTAATGTGCTACTCCCAGATGCCTTGCTCTATCTGTAACTTCGAGGGTCGACAAGAACGCTAAGATCTTGGGCCACTGAAAGCTCCAGTGTGTGTTAGCGTCTTTCCCCAGGCTGTTCACGTCTTACTTCAGCAGGATACGGACAGTGCCTTCTTACACGGAATTCATGCTCATCAATAATTCTGAGGGCTGCATTAGCTTTTAGGTTGTAAAATGATAGCCTCCTGGGGCTAAAAAGAGAATAGGAAAGGTCAAGACTAGGGAAGTATGCATTTTTTTTTTTTTAATGCCAGAATGGGAAAAGGCAAGGCTTGTGTTTTCTTGTAGTAAGAGAATCATGCACATTCAGAATGCAACAGCCAAGACAATAAAGAGATAGAGGCATAATTTCTTCTTCAGATCTCTTCGCTTGCAATAAACTGTTATTTTATCTCTTTGTCTTTGATTCTCAGGTGGAGTTTATAATGGCCTTCGCATTCTGTTTAAATAACACTATGACTCAATAGCATATTACCAAAGATTATTGCCACTAATGGCTTCACCTTACTATATACTCAAGTACAGTTTAATGATATCCCACTACAATACTATATGCTTATCTGCCTTAGTTATGGTTATTTTATTCCTAATTAGCACATTAATTTAGGCTTTTATATTTCACATGCACTGTATTCCTTTTAAAAGTTTTTCCCCTTTATTCAAAGTAAATGAGGCATTTTGTGTTTGCATTGTATTTATTAAGCACATACCATACGCATTTCACATTTATTATGTATTGAGGACCTAGCAAATTGCCTGGCACATTTTTTTAAATAGGTTTATTGAGATATAATTCATATAACATATGGTTTAGCCATTTAAAGGATATGACTCAATGGTTTTTCATATATTCATAGAGTTGTACAACCATCACCACAATCAATTTCAGAACATTTTTATTATTCCAAAAAGAAACCCAAGCCCCTTATCTGTCACCTCTCAAACTCCCTCCTGATCTTCCCTTTACCGCAGACAACCACTAATCCAGTTTCTGTCTCTATTGACTTGCCTACTTTGGACACTTCATGTAAACAAAATGACACAATATATGGTCTTTCTTTCTTTCTTTCTTTCTTTCTTTCTTTCTTTCTTTCTTTCTTTCTTTCTCTCTCTCTCTCTCTCTCTCTCTCTCTCTCTCTCTTTCTTTCTTTTTTCATGATAGCAGTATAATTTATTAAGCTGTGCCTTGGTACAGGTGCTGGGGCTTGCCTATGGTGCTCTTGATGTATAAAGCCTGTATGTTCTACCAGCTCTTTTTGAGCAATGACATCAGAAAATTGACAGCTAAGTGAATGTTGTTCACAAGCTCATCATCTGCAATCTCCATGCAGCCAATGGCTACTGCCAGCACAGCATCTTCTTCATCTGGAACTTAATTATGGATTTCACTTCATCAACTTTGGCCACTGTGTTCTCACTGTGGGTCAGGCAGGAAGGAAACTTGCCACCCCTTTTCAGGCCTGGGCCCAGGATTCGTGGGATCTGATTAATCAGAGACACTGAGGCCAAAAAGGTATCATACTTCTTGACCAGCTCCTTGACCAATTTCTTAGTCTCGTTGAGTTTCTTTAGTGCCTTGATGTCCATGTGAGGAATATCCACAGCTTGGCCTCACCACTCCTGGTCACCACTTTATGTATTGTCAACCGAGTCCCACAAAAGCCTGCAAATTAGAATAAATACTTGTACTTGACCTTGACTTGATCTAACTGTTCAGTACATTTTATTCTTGTAGAGTTAATTTATCACCCGTCTTTTATTTAGTTCACTTTCAAGGCATATTTTAGATAATTACAAAATGACATTTTAGCTACTTTCAGAGATAAGATTCGAAGAGAACATTTAAGTTTTGTTTTCCTTTACTTTCGACATTTGTAAGAAGACCATTCCTAGAGATGTCAAAGGTCACTGAAAATGATATATTCATTTTATGATCAAAGAGGAAGATAAAATTTCTGTTCATATTAGTCCTTATTTTAAAACTACATATATTATAAATTTCTAGTGTCAAGCCCTGTAAAGAAAAAGAGATTACTCTTGAAAGGGTGTCTTTGTAAAGCTCATTTCTTTGGCAAACCCCATCTAATGCCCCAAACACTGCTGAATCTTTTCTAGCTCACCCCTTCACTTTCCTGTGTCACCCACCTTTCACTTCCTGCTAAATTTCACTGCGGAATATAGCTCTGAAATTTAAGAGGTGTGATGGGTTTTTCCTTGAGTTGTGAAATTTGCTGCAAGCATTGCCCAGTCCAGCGAGGACCGGCCCTGCTCGTTTGCCCCAGTGGTGTCACCACAACATTGTGGAGAGCATTGCATGTTTTCTGTCCTGCTGCCTGCTGACAAAGGCTTAACAGTACAGATGCGGGGCAGCCTTGGAAATCTGCCAAAGTAAATGAATGGAAATGCTCATCATTTGCCCACATTGCATCACTGACCAGGGTGTTGAACTGAATCCAGGTCTGATTTTACTTCCTCTGGCCTTTTGCTAAATATTAAATGACTGAGATAGAATTTTTATTATGTGTGCCAATGTACTCCTCTTTCACTATGGAGTGACTATGGAGCAATGTGTTCTTTTCATAGACCTGAGATGTGTTATTAGAGCTTTTTGTTTCTCCGAGATGCATTAAAATTGCTTTAGTCAAAATAAAATTCAGCTTCATTCTGGGCCAAGCAGTAGGAAAGCAATTTGACATCAGTACATATGAGACACTTAGAGCGGTGGCGTTCTGTGGGAAGATGTTAGTGTGTCAAGTGCACTGTTCCATGGGACAGTGTTAGATGACATTTTAGCTACTGATTCAAAGTCAGGATCCTATGAATCTCAGGGTCACAAAACTGGTGAGTCTTAGACATGACTGCTACCACAGAGACCACCTCATCAAGCCTCTTATTCAATCTAAAATTGTCTCCTTTATGACCCTAAGGATGGCTACACCGTGCCCACTAAAATACTTTTGATGACGAGATTTCTTTCCTTACAGGTAGGTCTATTTCACAGTTGGAAAATTCTGGTCCTCAGAATGTTCTTCCTTAGGCTGAGATTTCCAAAATGATTCCAGACTTTTTTTCCCCCGCCAAAGGATGCCTTTTATTTCAACAGTAATATTATCAGAAAAGCAATTTGCACAAAGATGAATCATTAAACTTCCCACGTTAAAATGTTCAGCGAGTGTTGAAACTGCAAAATCCCCAAAATTGACTCCAAAACTAACCATAAACCAATTACTCCACTGCATTAGATCTCTGGAACTTGAAGTGGCTGAAAGCGTACATTATTCTGAACACCTGCGTTGTAGTGATGCATGTTCTAGAGTCTCAGTGTAGGCAAAGTCTTAGACTCAAGTTTTAAAAAGCTACGTTGGAATTAAGTAATGAGATTTATGTTAAAGTAAAATTTCTTAGAAAGCATTATTTAAAAATTAGCTTAAAATGCCTAATTCACTGCAGTTTTGGCTAATTAGTTTTGCTTTGTTCTCTGAAAATATTTTGGTTTATTTTACTTATTACAGAAAATTTACTTTAATTTCAGATAATTTATGTATGAATTAGATAGATATAATGATAGGTGATAGTATATATCTTCCTCTTTCAACGTTTAAAAAAATCCCTAAGGATTCTAGGAAATAATTCAAGACCCCTTCTTGAAGTGATTCTTAATTTCGGACATAAGATTGCTTCCGTCTCTTACTTCTATAACAGTAAAATACCACTTAAAAATATCTTTTCCAAAGTAGTTATTTTTTGTCATGTTACTAATGTCTATTTTTCCTTTAAATCTGAGAGTTTCATTGAAAGTTTTTGGGTTACTCTTGGGAGAAAGTTTTGGGAATCATGGGCAGTGTGTAAAGGAACTTTGAGATGGTGCTCCCCTGCATTTTGGCTTGCTACTTAGACACCCTGTCCAGTTAAACATTTGTCCTGGAAAAAATGTCCCAATTTTTACAATAAATTATGTGGTCAATTTTCTTAAATCTCTTGAGTCCAATATTCTAATCTTAGAGAGATGAGAATTGCAGACTAGAGAAATTAAATGAAGAAATACAAATTAGTAGTTATAAAGCAGTCATGGAGAATTAGAGCACAGTATAGAGTACTTGGGTCAGTATTATTGTAATGGTGGTATGTAGTGCCAGATGTATGCAAGAGTATCATGGGGATCACTTCATGGATTGTATAAATGTCTAACTTCTTAAAATTAAAAATAAACATTAAAAAATTAGTTAAATGACTTTCACAAGCACAGCAACTTGGTGACTAATCAAGCCTGTAATCCACCAGTCTTGCCTGTTACAATGACAGTAGTTCTTTCACCATAGCAGGCTCACACACTCTCAAATGGGTATTTGATTTCTGGGGGACAGCTTGTGGGGCCCAGAACCCAGACTGCATCAGCAAGTTACAAAAGCAGTCCAAGCAAGAGGTGCTCCTTATCTTTGAAGAGCAGCATGAGGTCACTCACCTCTGTTTTCTCCCTCCTGTCTCTCAAGCCAGTTTCTTTCACATGAAATAAACTTTTTGTATTTTATAAACTTTAAACCACTTCATGGCCCCCATTTGAATCATCTGCAAGTTCTTCATATCTTTCTTACTTGGGTAACTTATATTGAAAAATACATCCTTCCAAAGGTGTGCCTAAATATTTTTTCTATGTAAAAGTTTAAAAAAAAAAAAAAAGATAATAGTATTAGGCTGCTGTGAAGTGAAAATGTCTTAGTGACAATAATAGGGCAGAAGGTCTCATTTAATTACATAAATTTTAGCCTTCAGAGCAAAAGCCTAAAAAAAAATCACTTTTCTTTGCTAGTAGTTTGTTGTCTGACCTTTGTATAACATTTACGCTTGCACACACATGCACATGGCCCATCAGCTATTGGTAACCCCTGCAACTATTAGGGAAAGCAGGAAACTTCCTTCAACACATCTTTACATTGTATTTAGCCAGAAACTTGAGGCTGTTTCCCAAGGCTGAGGGGAGGATGCGTTAGTAGAATGGGAATACACGGAGTGAGAATGTGCTTCCTCTGTTTAAAGAGCTATAACTAAGACCAAAAGTGCCCTACAATATCTCAGGTATTGCTTAGAAACATGAAAGGAAAGTGTTGTGTGCATTTCACAGGACTCTTTATATTTCCAAATTCATTCAAATACACAATTTGTATATATTTAGGGGTTTCGATTATTTAAATGATCACTGAGAATTAAAAGAATTCTGGAGCCTCCGAACCCCTGCTGTGCTACTAAGTCACTGCTGTTGTGAGAGCAAATTTTTTCAGCTGCCCAATGCTTC
The DNA here is from genome assembly GCA_030015415.1 of Cynopterus sphinx. Taxonomy (NCBI): domain Eukaryota; kingdom Metazoa; phylum Chordata; class Mammalia; order Chiroptera; family Pteropodidae; genus Cynopterus; species Cynopterus sphinx. Next base: position 85,164,344 of record CM057379.1, on the reverse strand, counting down.
TACTGCCAATGGAAATAAGCACAAAATTGGCTTCTTTTCTGGGATCTAATTAGGATTAAACTTCCCTACTGGTGGTAGGATAAATAATAAATTACATGCGCCTTTGTGCAGGCCATTTCCTCTGACTGCAAAGCCTTTCACTCCCATCACTTCCCATGGGTCAAGACCAAGCTCTTGACACCGCAGCTTGATTTCCTCAGGTGGAAGTTATCAGTCCCTCTCTTGAAATCCTACAGTACTTCATCTTTACCACTTGATATTTATACCCTTATGGCCTGTATGCCTTGTTTCTCTAATTATAAAGAAAACTCTTTGAGATCTGTGTTTTATGTACCTTCGTGTTCCTCAGAAAACCTTATGCTTTTTTCTTCCTGCTTTTGCTTTTATTAGCATTTAGCTGATGCTGAATTTACTCCTGGGCCATGTTTTTGTTTCTTCAGTTTCTTCTGGGATATCTTTTTCTTCTGTGCAACCTCCTCTTCTGGTTTAGGAACAACATGCTCTTTTTCAGTGAGGATTATGTCAGTGTGGCAGGGAGAGCTCTTGTAGGGGTTCATCTGCCTATGAGCTCTGTCAGTTCTGCATGGCATCTTGGGAGCTTTGTTCACCTGGATGTGCTCGTTGACTAGATTCTCTGGTAAACTTGTAAAGTCATCATTACTCTGCATTTTTAAGCATGTGCAGTAAAAACTTAGCACTCCTTTTGGGTCACTGGCCCTACATCCAACCCCACTGTTTGGCCTGGGCACACATACCAACTCCATCATTGTAACAACACAATAACACATATTGCTTCTATAAAGTGACATGCTTCAGAAACTTAGTGGCTTTTTGGTTATGCATACCCTTGACAGCCTGGGCAGTTTCACGAGAGTTCTTTAAGTGAATGTAATGATTTGAACCTCTTGATTTGCATGATTTTGTGGGGCTTTTTTAGGTCAAGTGAATAGGGAACTGTTTTCAGAGGTCACCTCAGGTCTCTTACTGGAAGAAAAAGAGTGGAGATTTCTGGGAGAATTAAAAAAAAAAAAACTAATGCTTTGGTTGGCAGATCGTAGGTACCTAGTAAATATGTATTGAATAAATGGGTAAAATGGTTAATAATAAGAGTGGGAGAGGAATACTTCTTACTTTCTCTGAGGGATTTTTTTTTCTTTTTTAAAATCTGGTTTCTACATGACCTAAAGGGGAATTGAAAGGCCCTTTCTCTTAGGTGCCTCTTCACAGGCCTGAGATATTGTGGTTGTCATAAGAAAAGAAAAAACAGAAAACACACAATTCAGTTACTTGAGGTCATGTAGACAGCTCCCCATTCATTCTGAAACAATAACAAATCCACAGTTACTGGTTATTTGCTCTTCTCTTGACTGAAATGTAGATGAACCATTGTGTTTAACTTAGACATGTAAGATCTGGAAGATGCTCTTAGCACCTCTCAAGTAGTAAGCAGAAAGATAATATTATCATAGATATTCTAATCTTTTGCATGATGCTTTATACCTGTTCCTTTTTGTTTTACTGTCTTGTCAGTCTTTTAGGTAAGACTAGCATTTTTATCCTAATTAGAAAATTGCACATCATGATACACTAATTTGTTAACCTATGTTCACAAATCATTTAATTACCACTGCCAGCTTTGATGTGCTGTTATTATTCAGTTATGGGAGTAAACAATTCAATAGCTAACAAGAAAAAACTCATTATTTTCTGGGATATATTGTTGTTATTTTCACTGTTTTCAAAAACACTTTAATCAAAACTTTAAAAAATCACTTTAATCAGAACTTTTAAGAATTCTGATATTGTTCTTACAATTGTAGTAAATAAGTATTCATTTCTTTAATGCACACAATTATTTGAGGGGCCAAATAATAGTGCCAGAAATTCACAATGAATAGACTTCTTAAAAAAGAAAAACTTTTTTTTCTTGCATGCTGATTCATGATCTACCATGATGGTGTAATTTATAAAATGCAGCTTCTAATATTGATTTGTGAAGCACTTTGATGGCTAGAGATAAAAGGAGCAATCTCTTTCCCATTTGATGCTGCCATATAATGTCGCTCAAAGTCTCTTGATCTTCTGGTAGCATTAATTACACTTAGTAAGCACCCCAAGTCACAGACATATCCTGGGAGCTTTTGGGTAGGTTCTTTTGGGTTCTTTCAGTGGTTCCTTGATGAATAGGGAAACCAGGCTGCCAGGTGCAAACTCCCGTCAGGTTTCACAACTGCTTCTGCTGATAGTTTGCATCCAGGATCAATAATATCATTATGCATTTATGTGCAAACATCAAAATTACTCTCAGCAATTAAGTTCCTACGTTCCGTGTACTCCCCCAGTAATAACATATCCTAAGGAAGGAGAATACATATCATATCATTAAGAAATATCTATCTAAACCTTGTAATAATATCATTGACCCATACGGTTGCCATTTATCACATAGCAAATGCACACTCAGATTGTTATTTATATTTTAGGCTCTTGTCATTTCTCTTCTACTATACTGTGAATTTCTCCAGGGCTGAGACTGTGCCTTTCACCTTTTGGAATACCAGTATTACCAGAAAAACACCTGGCACATGATATAAACGTTCTCAAAGAAACGTTTGTCGTTGTTGAGCAATAAAAGTGATTCAGTGAATAAAGTAAAATTTCCCCTTGTAATTCAAGGTATGGATAATATTGCTTCTTATTTTCTCGTTATGCCAAAATACCCTCTTTCTAAGATTTTCCTGAGACTTTTAGGGAGCATTGCATGCTTCCTCAGAGTGAAAACTCACTCTTCGACTACAGGAAAGCATGCCCAGTGAATGCTAATTCAAGCTGGAGAGATGCAGACTTCCCTATGTCTCTCTCTACTGCTAGGATTAAAGAAAAGCTGATTCGGTGGTATTTTTCCATTCTTCTTTTATCCTCTATCAGCAGCTTTACTTGTAGCCCACACTTACTTTCTGACAGATTGCATCTACATTTCCCCAAGAATAGCAAGGGAAATGATATCAGCAGGAAGGGTTGAAGAGAGCCATCTAACTCTAGAAGATTTTGATGGGAAGACTCCCTAACATCTTGTCTGTCTTTAATGGCATTAGGTAAAACCCCTTATAACAAATCAGGGCACCTACTGTGATTCCTCCAGACAAAGTCAGAGACTGGGCCTCCCTACTACAGCGATGCTGGATGCTGGGACAGCCAGAAGGTGCAGGGAACAGCATGTGCTGCTCACCATCGCTAGTGAAGTGCTAGTATTTCAGGCAACTCAAAAAGCCTTCTTTGTTGGAAATAATTGATATGTTGGAAACCACAGTTGGAAAAGTCTTTAAATGATGCTTTTTAAAATTCATGAGCCATAGCTTATGATAAGGGGGCATTATCTTTCCTATTTTGGGCACCTTACCTAGTCTTTTTAAGAGAAGGGCCAGATGCTCGTGACCCTTGAGTTGGCCACAACCCACTCTGGCCCATCTCATATTCACTTATTCCCCACCAGCTCCTCCTCTTAGAATCCAAATTTGAGGGCAAATGATAGTATCAAAACATTTTCCCAAACTCTTCTTCTAGTAAGGGAATGTTAAAGCAACAACAGACATCTTTTATCTGTCCCCTAAACACAATTAAAATTATTGCTTTAGTTGATAAAATCTCATTTTTTTAGTAAAAGATAATTGCTTCAGTTAAAATCAACTAAATGAATAGATACTAAATATTAATAATTTTAGACACAAAATTATTCTGGGTGTTATGAGGTAAGGAACATTCAGGATTCTGTATTTATTCTTATTTGTTTTTATAGTGGGGTTTTGACAATCTCCTGATTTTCACTTTCAGTGTCGTAAGCTGATTTGGGGCCATTGTAGTTAGGTCTTATCTTTGAAATTGCTTATGTTTGGAAACTTTTAATAGATTAACTGAATTAGCTAGAGAATTTGCTAAATCTCTTGGTTTCAACTCAACTGGAAAATCTGCTTGCCACTGAAGAATTTCACTCTAATCTACAAATTTGTCTGACAGTGTCAACAGGAAAAGTTATTTATGATAGAGAGACTGAGACTGAGTCCACACATCTGAATACTTAAAGAGTGGTGAGGTTAAAATGCAGATTCCCTGGCCCCACCCAGGTTTCTGAATCAGTGACCTAGTTTGGGTTCTGCTAAAATCAGAGCCTTAGTGAAGGATATGGGTGCCAAGGGTTTGAGTGGTAACCCCAGCACTGCTCTGGTGGGGGTCTGGGGAAGGGAGACAGGGTAGGAAGGAAAAGCCAATAAAAGGTGTACTAACGAGAGGGTTATCTCTGTGGACAAGGGCAATGCAACCCCAAGGGGATCTGAGAGACTGCCAGGTACACATTTCAGAATTCTCCTATGGATAAGTGAGGAGCTGGAGTGTTTACCTCTCCCACTCCAGAGACTGTTCCTCACAATTGCTCTCAGGAGCATTAATTCCCTTACACTTCTGGCCTCCCTCATGGGTGCACACAAGCTGTCTCTGTGTATGGTACTAGTCACAGAAGCTGCAGATAAAGGAGGGGCTGTAGGCAAGGCACCAGTAACATCTCCTGCAACTTGGATAAGGAGCTTGGGAATCTGTATTTTTAATGCCAGGGGATTATATTCTTCATACAAATTTGAGAGCCACTTCTCTAAAAAGCAATCTGATCAGGTTATCCCCATGCTCTATCACCTTCCAGAGCATACAAAACTTTTAGTATGTCATATAGAGAGCTCTCCAGGGTCTGGCTTCTTAACTTCTATGGCTACATTTCCTACTCCACATTTTCCTTCCTAAACTCTGGACCCAGCCATCAGATTGCTTGCACTTTTTACACTTTTGCCTTGTGCTCAGAAAATTTCAACTGCAAGTAATAGGAAATTCGACCAACAATGGCTAAAACAAATAAGGATTTATTTTTCTAACATGGCAAGAAGTCTGAAGATGGATGCTTGCTGACACTGATTCTGTGGCTCCACAAAGTCAGGCTGGGTGTCCGGTTCTTTTACATTTACCTTCATGGCTGCAAGGGGCTGCTACAGTTCCTGATATCATGTTTGGATTCAAGCCAGGAAAGGGCTACACCAACTTAGCAAAGGCATTCCCAAAAGAACCGGGCAGAGCCCTTCTAATGCTTTATTGGCCAGAGCTGTTCCACATGGCTACCCTGAGCTGCAAGGAGGTAAGTAGAAATTTGGCCATTTCAGGCTCCACAGAGGAGGCAGAAAAAGAAGATGAGTATTGGAAAGTTGGAAATGATGTTAGGTTAGCCTTTTCTCATCCTGTTTGCCTAAGGAATACCTATTTAACTTTCAAGACTCATGTTCCCCTTAATATTTCATTTTGAAAATTTCAAACTTTCAGAAAAATTGTAAACATTGTATGGTGCACACCTGCATACTCACTACCTAGATTCTGGAACCGATATCTTACTGTATATGCTTTAACACATCTCTATTCATTATGCATTCCTCTACTTATCCATCCATCTTATATTTTGGATGCAACTTGAAGTAAATTGCAGATATATGTACATCTCTCCCAAATACTTCATCATGCGTACCATTATCTAAAGTTCAATATTCGTTTAGAGTTCCTTCCTAGGTAAAATTTACAAACAATGAAATGCCCAAAGCTTAAGTGAGTTTTGACCTTCAATGAGTTTTGACCTGTATAACCAAATGCTTATCAAGATATGGAATATTACCACTAACCCAGGAAGTTTCCAATTTCTTTCATAGCAGATTATTTTACTTATTCTAGAACTTAATATAAATGGACTCATATAGTACATAGCGTTTTATATAAAACTTAAGACATTTAGATGCTTAAGAATTGACTCCTTTGAATATCTTCTGTGCTTGTATTGACTTCTGAAGTAGTAATTGTAATATTTTTTTTTACTTGTTGTTTTACCCATTTATCTTTCTCTTGTAGTATGTGATTTTTTAAAGGAAAAGATATTTTCTATTCATTTTTATAGTCTTAGCACAGCTCCTGCAGACATTTAATAAATGTCTTTTGAATGAGTTAATGAAGGAATAAAGTTACTGGATCGTAGTAGGTTAGTAAAAAATTTTAGTTCATTTCACTTCCTTTTATATAGGCTTTATTCTATTTCATTAGAGTTAGCTGTGTGGGTTTCTGTATTCCCTGATAGATATGCCCAACTCAGGTCGGGTTATGCTTTAGTCACCCTTATAGCTTAATGCTGAGCTCAGTACCTGGCACATTGTGCATGTTGTTTTGAAGGTATGTATGAGTTATGTGACTATTCACTTGTGTGACGGGCTCCCAGTGATTCTCCTTGGTGGGTCCTTTCCCACTAACAAGAGAATCCAAGAGCTTTTGTTGAGAATGGAAAGATGAGGTGATGCTTTGTTTTCCTTGGACCACAGCTCTACAATTTGTGGTCTGGGTTATGTCAAGCAGGCAGAGAGGGTCTTTGCCTGGCCTTGGCCAGGAAGTCCTCTTCCTCTGCCCAATCACTCGCGGGTCAGGGACCCTGTGGTGATAGCTCATATCAAGGTCTTAACTGATCACTGAGATGGGACTGGTAGGGGCTCCCAGTGCAGTCTGCATTTGAACTGGGAGATCTAGACCTCTCATATTCTGTGGGAGAGGCATGCCCTGCTATGCTTTTAGGCAACTTATATGTCTTCAGAATTCAGGTCCTATTTCTGGATTGCTGTTGAGAGAGGGTGCCATCCCTATTGCCTCTGACTGCCAGGGCCCACCCACAAGAGTTTGATACCATCCTCATACCCTTCATTTTATGGAAAAATAAATCACAGAGTGAAATGCTTCTTAGGAAAGAGAAATCTCTCCAAAAGGAGACTATGTATTTGAGGCACCGTCTTGTAACTTCTCCCAGCCCCATGTATATTAGAGAGAGAAAAACAGTTTCTTGGCTATCCTTGTCATACTGGTTCTTCTCTTCCTAAGCACCCCCTTCTGCACACCTTTTTACTACCCCATCTGGAGACAGTCCACGTATGGCCTGACCTGCTCTTTTATACCTGCAGGCATAACAGCATCAGTTCATTGACAGGACCTGGGTCCTACAGAAGGAAATGGTCCTGTGGCCTGAAGGTGTGACCTGAACATTAGGCCCGAGTCTTAGCCCTGGCTTTGCTATAGACCCTCTGTGTTTTCTTGACAAGTCAGTTCCATGCTTTGAGTCTCAGTTTCCCCATTAAGATAATGTCTTAGATTCCATCCAAAATCACTGCCAGATCTAAAATTTCAGGAGCTATTCAAGAGTCAGATTCAATTTGAAATGTCAAATTTAGGTTCCAAGTGAAAAAGACCTCAGCTGGCACAGCACAGATCAATAAGGATTCTGGAGAAGTCATTTTTCACCTGTGAGTCCTTCATTCATCATTATCTTCCTTAATCATCTCGTCTCTAGTGCCGGCTCTGTGCCAGCAGATCTGTCCAGCTGCACAGCTCTTGCTCTTCTGGACGGACAGCATACTCTGGAGGAGGCAAAATATCTCAGTTTGGCCTGGCACAGAGTGAGACGGAAGTATTAATCAACACAGAAGTGGCTGCTGGCAGGAGATCAGAAGGCTTTGTCCAGGTTCACTGAGTGAGGAGAGTGGCCATGGACTGAGGCTGTGTGTTAGGAAAGGTGCAGAGCATGAAGGCATTTGTTTGGGAGCAGCCACCACAAAATGCTCTATGCAGGGATGCAGAGACTGGAACACCTTGTCCATCTTAATGAAGCGTGGAGCACCATGTGTTTTGTGTCGATGCAGAAGGCTAGCTAATGGATTAACTTGGACAGCTTGTCTTCTCCAAGTGAAGAAAGCGGTGACTATAAATGGAGGCCAGAGCGCTAGGCAGCCTTGGGAGGAGAAGCCAACAAGGACAGAAACACTGAGGCCTCACACAGCTGACTGGAATGCGTTTCCCCAAACTCGAGCTCAGACACAGAACTGCTTACATATCACACACTATCCATTTGTTTCCAGACTATGTTTCTTAATTAGAGGAGGTACTTTGGGTGCGTGTCATACTACGCTCCTTGTAACAGTACATCTTCTCCACTGTCTACTTCATAAAGTGACTTTCTAAGGAATATTTCGAAAGCTGAAATGCAAAGGGAAAAGTGTTTTCAAAAGGCAAATGCAGTGTGAGAAAAAATGAGAGAAATCAAACATTAATCTTTATCAGAGCATCTCAACAATTTCTTTACTACACATTGTTACTGGCACAAATGTACCTAGTACCTTATGGAAACCTGGTAGATGAATATTTAGGTTATTAAAAAGGGATAAATCTGGGGGCATTTATGCCTTCTACAAAACGACTCCTTACTTTACTGAAGATTGCCTTCAGGAGATTTTTTTTTTTTAAATAGCACCTTCTCTGCGTGCTTAAAATTTGATATGATTTATACACCTCAATTGATTCTACTCTATCTCGACCTAATTTTAAACACTCTTTCTAGAGGCAGGAGAAATGAGTGTCTTTCTCTCTCTGCATCTTTCTTTATTTTCTTCCCCTTCCCTGGGAGCCTTGCCACTGACTGGATTTAAATTTGCTACAGAGACTTACAGTGCCAGGACTGGAAGGGCCAGAGATATAATTCAATCCCAGATGCAACAAATGAAAAATGGGGTATGAGAGAGATAACATGACTTCTTTGAGATTATCTAGCAAGTTAGGTGCTATTCTTAATCCACGATATTTTTCTTTTACTATAGTCCCTTACTTTACACCTGCCCATCCCAAATGATATCCCCAACCCCTCAGACTTGTTAAGGAATTGTCTCTAGTGAAAAAGCAAACCCCTAGCCCAGAGAGTTAACATATGCAACTATCATTCACTTTCAACTTAGTGAGAATTGGTTTATCAGGTTCTTTCCCAATATGACAGCTCTTCTAAAGAAGTTTATAGTGCTAAGTGGTGGAGGCAGAGAGCCAATGGGCCAGAGGACATGGGTCCGCCTAGAAAGTGAGGCAGGAGTGGAAAACCTATGAGCAGCTGAGTGCCCAAAGAAGAGGTGACAAAAGAAGAAGGGGAGATGTGCACAGCAAAGTGTGTTGGCTTCTTACATATTTCTACATTCAAACTAAAAACTGACTTTCGTTACCTAGTTATTTCTTTTGTTTATATTTGATTACGTGTGCCTTGTATAGAGCCCAAGTGTGCTTCAAAACCAAACACTAAAATTGCTATTTCACTACCATGCTCCTTAAACCATTGCAATCTGGCTCTGGCTCCTACTCTTAAGGTCATCGATGACTTTCATGTCCTGAATTCAATGTACATATTTTTAAAATCTTACAATTTCAGCACCACTTAACAATTCCCTCACTCTTAAAAATCTCTCTGTTTATCTACCATTAAACCAATCCAAAAAAACCAGAAACCAAAAAACAAAAACAAAAACAAAACAAAACAAAACAAAACACAAACAAAAAAACAATCCTCCAGTGTTCTTCCATGCTTTCAGGCCATTCTTTCTCTCCTTTATAGATTCATTTCCAAATCTCTTCCTGGAGCCCTTTTTTCTTCTCATTTTATAATCCCTCTGGGCAATCTCTTCTCATTCAGGCTATAGGTCTAATTATCGCCTATGTGAGAATGATTCACAAATTTGTATCCCCAACCAGACCTCTACATTCCACCTCCATAATTTTGCTCAAGGTGGCCCTCTTGTAGAATCTCTAAATCAACACATCCCAAACCAAACTCATGATTTTGGTTTTACAAATCTGGACTTATTACAGTACAACACATGGTACAATCATGAACCCAGTTGCATAAGCCTGGTGTGTTGGGGTCACCCTTTACTTCTTTATAATCACCCCATGTTCAATCTATCGTTCAGTTCCATCAAGTTTACCCACTAAAAACCACTCAAATCCACCTGCTCTCCATCTCCACATCCATTGCCATCCTCTTGGACATCTGCAATACTCACGTAACTATTCAATCCACATCTATCTTGGCCTCCTTCAGTGTGTTTTCTGCATCATATCTGGAATAATATTTCTAAAACACAGATCAAATTGTGTCCCCCTTTCCCCACGCTTAAAGATCTTTTCTGACTTCTCATTGTTATTAGAATAAAAGTGTAAAGCCTTTCTTTCACATGGAAGCTTCATACTGAGCTGCATTTCTTTCATGTTCTGCCATCCAATCACACAGACCTCCTGTTGTCATGTTTAACTCCTTTCCACCACAGGGCCTTTTTACATGCTCTCCCCTCTGCCTGGGGCACTGATCTCTTTTCTTTCCATTTCCTTACCTCAGGTCATTTTACTTCCTCGGAAGAGCTGTGCTGGGTCTCCTTGACAAGGTCAAATTTTCATATTCTCTAGGCTTCCCAGAGCAATATATTTTTCTCCTTTTCATAAAAAACCTGGCATGTTTTAAAAAAACTGACATGTTTTTAAAATCCATGAGTTGCGCAGTGCTTTGATAGAATATATGGATGAATATATCACATTCAATTGAAATTTTACATTTGTTGGTATGATTATTTTCTTGTCTATTCCTCACACCAGATAGTAAACAATAAGAATCAAGGTTGCGTCTGCTTTTTTAATCCTTGTACCCCTAGCATGTAGTGCAGTACCTGCCACAGGTATTTAAATATCTTCTTATTAATTGTACCTTGGTTTTCTTGTCTGAAAAATTGAAATATTACTATGAACTTAACCTGGCTCACAGGGTCTATGACAGAATCAAATATTAGCAGTAAATATGCTTTATCAAACCAAGGTGCTATTCAAATGTTAATGTGAATTATTGACACTAATGAAGGAAATGTGTCACCCACATTTATCACAGAAAGAATACATTAAAACCATTTTACTCCATTACCTAAATGAGGCAAAAATGAATTGGTATAATGATCTGAAAGTCTGAGGGCTTTTAGGCTCAAAACTGAATCTTATCAGACAACTATGTGTATTAGATTTAGACTCTTCAGGTAGCGGATGTGATGGACAGTATCTCAGCTGATTTAATCTACAAGATAGGGAACAGGTGGGTCCTGAGATTATTCACTACAGGTACTCACTGTGTATCAAGGACTTAAACTCTGTAGATAAATCACAACTCGAGATCATTTTCATTCTCCTGCCTATAAGCAAATGTGGCCTACACGGCTTTATCCCCCCAACTGTGTATTACTTGGAAACTCACTTCGTCTTTCTCTGTGTCCTTACCTATAAAATGGAATACTAAAATCTACCTTGCCTACCTCAGGGTCATTGGGAGAGTCTAAAACAAAGTTAAACAAGTGAAATTATTTTGTGAATCATAAAGCTCAATACATGTGCAATTTATTCTTGTTAATACTAATTGTTGGTATGATTAGTATTAACATTCTACATAACTATAAATAGCCACAGTGATTAATTAAGTTGTAATGTTTATGGCCAGACACCTGTTATGGAACAAGAAATGTCTCTCAGATGACTTGGGTGTAGGGGGAGGAAGCAGTAATTAGGCATCCAGAATGTTTCTAGATTTAGCACTTTATTTTTCCCAAATGGCCCTTGTCTGTCTTTCCAAAGAACTGTGCTATATCACTAATAGAAATGGATTTTTCTTGGTCATACATACAAATAATAACTTGATAATGGCAATGCAAGACTTCAAACATAATGGTTGGGTGCTCTGAACATCATTTCAGCTGGTGATCCTGAGTGGGACTCTTGCCCTTTAGCCACACATCCATTAAAACATTGACCAAATCTTGTGTTTTAACCACACATGCCAGGTTTTAGTGAATAGAAATCTCTTTAATTATGAAACAGTTTGCACATTTCCTGGGTGTATAGGAGGTGCTATTTTATAAATGCACAACTATCAGAGAAAAAAAAAATTAGCACAGATAGATGAATCTTGAACACAATAGGAGAGAAACTAAATTGCTCGAAGAGAAAGGCCTAGAGACCCTTTTGGCTAAATTCTGGTGGTTCAGAGTTTTGCACCTGTCGGTGTTTTTTATTTGCTTCAGTATAAGATATTTCTTCAGGCTTATGGACAACTCTGAAATTGCAAAATATGCATGGAAGCACATTTGTGGAAATGTAATCTTGTCTTCCCCCAGACCTTCAGGGACTATGAGTGCCAGAGACTTCTATGAGCTATACTGGGGCCCCATGTGCCAGAGAGATGGAAAAATGTGAGCTGTTCAAGAGAAAAGTGACCATGAATGAGGAGCTTGATCTCAAGGGCCAAAAGTGCAGGAAAAGTGAAAGAAGTTCACATTTTTAAGTAATTGGAACAACTGCTAATAAATATGCTTACTTCAGGGTTGTGAAAGGATAAAGACAGGCAGCTGACCCAAACTCCCCAGGCAGCAGAACAGAGGGAAGCCAGAATGCTTTATTAAAATGCAACCAGGGTATTCGAGATTAGGCTCCAGGAGGAATTTACGGATGGCAAAGACTCTTTCAGCTTGGAAGCACCATAGCTTGAGGAATTTTAAACAATGGAATAGAATAGCACTAGGCTAATTTGAAGTCTGGGGGATGAAAAGGAATTCAGATTCCTTTTCCTCTTAAGCACATTAACGGGTGAACTGATGTCATTTTGCCTAGGTTTGAAACCAGATCTGCTACTTACTGCGAGCTGTGTGACCTTAGACGAGTTACTTAATCTCTCTGTGCTTCAGTTTCTCCTTGGTTGAACAGGGATGATATTGACGGAATGATCCCTTCAGGCTTGTTGTGAGGATTAAATGAGATAATCTATGTAAAAGCCTTTAGCACACTTTGCAGGTGGTAAGCGCTTAATATCTGCTATTATTATTCTGTTACTGTGTTAGTATTCATCTTTGGCTTTCTTCCCTTTTCTCCACACACAGTCCACTTCTCTAATCCTGTTTCTATTGCAGCCCTATCCTTGCTCGCTTTAGGCTCCAGTCCTATATTTCCACCTTCTGGGTTCGTCATATCCACTTGTATATGCTGCCATTCCCTCAAACCCAGAGGAGCACTCATCATTTCTCCATATATCTAATATTTGTCATCCATACTTCCCCATTTTAGTCTCCTGGACAAAATCTTTGTAATCTTTGATTCTTCTCTATGTTCATCACTGTTATTTTGCCCTTTCTTTAAAATGTCCTTTTAGTTCTCTTCACCACTATTGTCTCAAGGATTCCCTGACTTGAGCAAGAGATTCCAATCCTTCCCCTGTCTTTTTAACTCCCTCTTTTATCCCGACTGGCCCCACTGTTAGTTCATCCTAGTCTACTCACTCCAATCATCTTGCTAATCTTCCTACAATTCCATTTTGCCTTGGCAATTCTCCCGCTTGGGAACCAAAAATGACTTCCAACCATCACTACATTCAAATTCAAACATCTTTCATCCTGGAAATGGTTTTACCTGGATCTGCATGGTGGTTCCACCGTATATGGATTAGGCTGCTTTGACAGACTAGGGGGCTTAAACAACAGAAATGTATGTTCTCAAAGTCCTAGAGGCTGGAAGTTCAAGATCAAGGTGCCTTCAGGGTTGAGGCTCCTCTCCTGGTCTTGCAGATGGCTGTCTTCTCCCTGTGTCCTCACTTGGTCTTCCCTCTGTGTGTGTCTGTGTCCTAACCTTTCTTCTTATTAAAACAGCTGTCATATTGGATGAAGGACCACCCTACTGACCTGATTTTAATTTAATCACCTCTTTAAAAATCCTATCTCCAAATACAGTCATATTTGGAGGTAATGGGAGTTTAGGATTTCAACAGAATAATTTTTTTTTTTTGGAAAGGGGTATAATTCAGTCCATAACAGTATATATATGTAAAAATTCATCAAATCACAATCTCAAGGTGCATGTAGTTTAGTCTATCTACACTATATTTAAATAAACTATTTAAAAAGTTGATAGCAGTAATAATAAAAAAATCAACTTCATTTGTTTGTCCTCAAATCTCATTTTTTCTAATCTCTGTCTTGAATGAATCCTCCCTATCCTTTTCACTTCCCTTGTTCTCCCTATGCACTCACTTCTGCACTCATTGCCACCTTTATTTCTGTGCCTAAACTCACCCTTTCCTCTTTTCCATAGCCATTAAAATCTATCTTTCAGGGCCTAGCTCAGTCTCCAGCTCCTGCATGCATATACTTACTGACATGCTGGTTTTCCATTCAACAAGCATTTACAACGTGTGTTCTATGTGCCAAACCCAATGTTTCGAAGACGGACAGTGAGAGACATGCTCCCTGATCTCAAGGAGCCTGCCATTTCTGGGAGAGACAGATTAGTAATAAACAACCTGCCACATAAGTGATGAACACAAAATATCTCAGTCTGCTGAAGCTACTATAACCAAATACCACAGACTGGGGGCCTTAAACAACTGATATTTATTTCGCTCAGATCTGGAGGTGGGGAAGTCTAAGATCAGGTGCTGGCAGGTTCAGTTCCTGGTGAGGGCTATCTTCTTGGCACTGATCCCATCATGGGACCTCACCCTCATTACCTCATCTGATTATCTCCCAAAAGCCCCACCTCCACAAACCATCACATAAGAAGTTATAGCTTTAACAGATGAGTTGAGGACAATATAAACAATCAGTTCGTAATGCATGGCCTAATGGGAGTACAGAGGAGAAGCACTTAACCAAATTTTGGAGGTCGTTTCCTGGTGGCTTATAGTCAGAGACCATAAGGATGAGAAATGGTTAATCAGATGATGAAATGGGGAAGGAGGAGCATCCTCATGTAGAAGCTTCTTGCAAGTGCCCCAAAGTGAGCCAACAGATGGCAGAATAGGAAACTGCAAACACTGTTCCTGGGGTGCAAAGGTGTGAGAAGGGGATGTGTAAAGAGGGTGCTGAGGCTGAGGGACTCCAAGAACTACTTTGAGGACTTTGGATTTTATCCTGCGGTGGTAGTGGGTCATTTAAGGATGAGAGTTTATCAAAATTGTAGTTTAGAATCGTCTCTCTGGCGACAGAGAAGGGGGAGAATTAGAGGTGCCCCACTGGAAGTTTTCCCTCAACTCTTTACATCTCAGTTTAGAATTTAATGGTTCTATTTTTCTCTCCCAGGATGCTAGATTTCTCTCTCTCACCTGATTAGAAGCTTGTTTAGGATGGGGACCCTGTTTTCCAGGTGTACAGCATTAAGGTCTCCATAAAAACTCCAGGGGAATCCTCTTCTGACCTTTTTCTCCCATTTCCATGTCACATATCACCTCAACATTTTCTTTCGGTAGAGAATGTTCTTTCAACATGATTATTGTACATATTTTATTGGACTGCCTTGGGGATGTCAAGAAAATGGTCTGACGTCCAGTGCAGAGGTCACAGAATGGTGGACGGTGGTGGTTGAGTTGTAGAGCAGGGTTTCTGAGACTTTAACATTCACACAGACCTAAGTGCTCTTGTTAAAATGCAGATTCTGATTTTCTGGGTCTGGGGCAGAGCCTGGGATTCTGATTTTCCGGCAAGCCTCTCGGTGATGCCGATGAGGCAAGTCCACATACCACATTTTGAGTAGTAAGGGCATGGGTGAAAGAACCCAGGCTAAAAATCTGAGGGCCTGATTTGAGTTCTGCTTTGTCAGTAAGTGGGTGAGAGACCTGGACCAAGTTATCCAAGTTCCATGGGCCTCAAAATTTATTTTTACACAGAGACTTTGTCTAGTTGATCTTTAAGGCTCTTTCCAGCTCTAAAAATTAATCTATAATTTAGTAACTTACATTTGGCAAAAACATTTTGAGAATCTTGAAGGAAAGAGGTATGTGAATTCAGTCCATTATAGTTATTAATGTTACTGATAGAAGGGCCATAGCTTGAGTTTCAGTGGATTAAAAAATAATAATCCTTTAATCCTCCTAGCATAGTCACCATCACTTGGCTTGGCACAATGTAGATTATTGCTTTGAATGAGCTGGGCTAAAACGAAAATCTCAAGTTGGGATCCTGTTACATTTATGCTGCATTTGTGACCATGCTGTCTGAGATGCATGTTGGAATACCTTTTCATTCGCAAAACAAACTCCATTTACTTTAAAATGAATTTTTAAAGTAAACTTACATACAAACCCCAGATTTACCATGGTAGCCCGGAAAGAACAGGTGCAGCTGAGTGTGGATTTTTAAATTTAACATCTCTAACTGGGGATTTGGTTGATGCGATCCCTCAAGGTCTCAGCACAGCTACTGTACGCGGATGAAAAGGGTGGATAATGAAGAGAGGTATAATCTCATTAGTTACAGAACGCTATTTGTGACAGCTCATTGGAGCCACCACACTGAAGGCCAATAAAGAGGTTAACCATTTTT
This sequence comes from Cynopterus sphinx, assembly GCA_030015415.1. Classification (NCBI taxonomy): domain Eukaryota; kingdom Metazoa; phylum Chordata; class Mammalia; order Chiroptera; family Pteropodidae; genus Cynopterus; species Cynopterus sphinx. The sequence continues at coordinate 85,148,088 of CM057379.1, read as the reverse complement.
TTTCTTTCTCCCCCCGCCCCCCGCCCCAAATACTGATTATTCAAAGCAGTGGCAGAAGGATCAGAGAACAGCATCACAATAAGATAAAGGCAAAACTTGCTTTCAAATGCAATCCTCTTCTTCAGAATTAACAAGCTGTCAAGTAGAGAAACAGCAGAGGAACATCCCTAGGACTGGTAGGTTTCACTTAATTCTGACAAGGCTGGTTGAAGGGAGATGAAAAAAATGGAACTCGAGGGGCAGTATTGCCAGCTGTGGGACTGTGCATGTGTGCGCTGTGGTGGGGAAGGACAGGAAGGAAAGCTGTGAGGGAGCAGACTCCAAAAATGTCCCAGTAAGCCTCAAAAAATTACTCTTCTCAAAAACACTTACAAACCCTCCATTTATATCCAGCTTTTAAATGTTGTTTTTTTTTTCTAAATGATTCTGAGACAGTATATGCGATTGTAAAAAATATATATATATATATATACCGTTATATGCCACTTAATAATGGGGATGCATTCTGAGAATTGAGTTGTTAAGTGATTTCGTTGTGCAAACTTCATGGAATCTGCTTACACAAACTTTGATGGTACAGCCTTGTACACACCTAGGCTGTATGGTGGAGCCTATTGCTCCTAGACTACGAATCTATATAGCATGTTACTGTACTGAATACTGTAGCTAACAGTGGTAAATATTTGTTTACCTAAACATAGAAAAGGTAGAGCAGAAATTGGTATAAAAGATAAAGTGTGTGTGTGTGCTCAATGTGTGAACGCTGGATGGGCTGGGGTTGGGCTGTGAAGGGGAGTGCCAGAGGAGGGAGAATAGATGTCAGGAGGAGGGAGGGAGGGAGAAACAGAGAGAAGGAAGAGATGGAGAGAGAAAGAGAGCAGAGATTGAAAGAAACCCAGAGATAAAGCTTGAGAGAAATAATAAAATGGAGAGGGGGAAGAGAGAAGGAGGGAGAGTGAGAGAAAAAAAGAGTTAAATGGATATGGGGAATGGGAAGAGAGATCAAAAGCAGTGGGATGGAAGGAAAGTGAGTTTGTGCACATGAGTGTCTCTGCATGTGTGGGTGCAGAGGCAGGCGGGAGTGGGATGGTGGCAGCTCTGGGCTGGCTCCCTGATCCCTTGCCAACTCTGGGCTCCAGCCAGAGGTGCAGGGTGGGAGTACAGTGTGCTGAGCCTCCTTGTCCATGTAAACCAGTCAGAATAGCAGTAAATGCAACATCGTAGTTGGGTCCAGCCTTCTCTTTCAATGTTGTAAACAAAGTTGTTGCTTATAACCCATTCTAAACTTATGGGGCCACCGTCATCTATGCAGTTCCCCATTGACAGAAATGTTGTTATGTGGCATGTTGCTGTAGTGTCCTTTCCCTCTCCATCAGCCTTCTCACCCTGCAGCTATAGCGGGGTGTAAGTTGATGTGGCAATAGCAAAACTTTCGTTGTCTGGTGTGTCTCAGGAGGGGCCACCTTCTTTGTATACTTGGTGCAGGAACCTTAACTGTCCTGACTCTTTAGGAGGCTGCCTGCACAGACCCACACCCATGGTTTGATTCTCAGAGGACCCATCTGCATTGCTAGAGAGCTTTCATCTCTCAGCCGCAGCTGCTGACCTTGCCTGTTTGAGATGCTGCTCTTGTTGAGGCTGCATCATTTCCTCTGGGTTGTGCATCAGCACCTCTAGGTGCTGCCGGTAATTCATTTCTAAGAGGATCCCTTTCCCCAAGCAACCTGGGGCCATTTAGATGTTGTTTGTGTCTCTCCCTTCAACATGCCACCCAGCCAGAATGAGAATTCAGTTCTCTCCTTATTGCTCTAGGTCACAAAGCTCTTCCACTCTACCCTGATCCTCCCAGGAGCTGGTTGCTGCCAGCATCACCACCCCACTATCATACAGCCAGCCCCTTCCTTCTCCCTGAAAGTCACTTTAATTTCAGTCTTATGTTTTTCTCCAAAACTTTAGCTATCAAAAAACAAAACACCAAACAGACGTTTTCTTGGAGGATTTTTTTTTTTTTTTTTGGAATATCATAGTGGGAAAACAACTCATGTTTGTTTAATTTCTTCTTATACTGTCTTGGTTTCTATTGAGTTCTAGAAAGGCAGTGCTGGTGTTAATGGCAGTGCATATGGCTACAGTCACCCTTCTCCATCCCTGCCCTGCCCTACCCTAAACTCTCAAACCACAGGCTTTAGATCATAAGCGAAAAGCAAAGACCTTTCACAGATAATGACTGCAAGAGAAACCTGGACTGGCAGTCACTGTGGGTTTGGCCCCTTAGAGCTGTGAACAGTCACTGCACCTCTTTGAGCCTCAGTGCCTTCATCTGAAAAATCAACCTACCATTTGGGGAATAAATTGAGATATTGCCAGTGAATGTGCCTGGGTATATATGGTTGTCGAGAACAGGTTCATTTTTTTTTCATTGTTTCTCCTCAGTTAGGAAGACGGAAGCACTGACCCTTGTCCTGGCCTTGGAAAGCTTGGCTGTTGTTCTGTCTTTGTAAACAATTTGGACACCAAGAGTCATTTTCATGGGAACATTAGATGGAATAAAACTTCAGGCAGTACCCTGAGGAAGGAAAGAACTCTGCTTGGGTGTAGGTCAGCTTGCCAGGGTTGGTAGACTCCTCCTGGATTGGGGCAGGCTCAGAAGAGGGAGTTTTGTTAATTCTCATGGACTAAGGGGAGGCCCCAATGCACAAGCTCTGTACCCTCTCCTCAGTGCCACTCCCTCAAGGTAGCTAAGGGCAAGTGTACCTGGTTTCAAACTCTCTCCACTGCTTGTGTCCACACTAATCCATGCAGCTACAGCACAGCCAGCATGCATGCACCAAGCTCTACTCTATGCCAGACACTGTGTTGGGTGCTGAGGATACTGTGCTAAACATAAAATCAGGGGTTCTGCCCTGACAGGTCTCATGGTCCAGTGCAAGCTGCTTAATTGCTCTGAGCCTCAGTTTTCTCATTTGGAAAATGGGAGTGATAATAATACCTTGCTCACAGGTATGCTCTAAGAAATAAGGTGACAGCTAAGGAGCTGAAATCAGTGCCTGTCGCACAGTAAATAGCATGTTTTGACATGATAGCTTCAGTTATTTATTACAGTTCTGAACACAGGTGTGAGATTGTTTTCCTGGCGCAGAAGAAGCATTCATCAGTATCTAACAACTAGAACTTCCTTATGAAAAAATAAGAAAACTATGCATGTGAATATGTTTAGATATATTTAAATAAATATAGGAAAAATGGCAAATTCAAAACAGTGTGATTGGAGGGAAAAAGAGAGACTATTATATACTTCCAAACTATTTGATTTGCTTAAACAATTAGGCATTACTTTTTGAGCAAAAATATTCCAATGTTTTAAAAAGCAGAACATTTTAATATACGAAATACAATAACTAGTGCCACCATGGAAATTGATCAATCTACTGAGCGAAATTTTCTCCTCCTAGGAACATAGACAAGTTCCCCCCAAACAACCCCTCCACAATGATCCCCGCACCACAAGCAGTACTCACGGAATTGCTGTAAAGGGCCAATGTTAGGCTGTTTCCTTCTGCAGTCTTCTGCCAGGACAGAACTACCCCAGTGAACAGTAATCATTATCATCTCTGACAATCTGTGAAGATTAGCTCCAAGGGGAAAAAAATGAAAAATCACATATGCAAGTTATACTGTACATCTTAGCTTAAAGCCACGTTAAAACCACAGAGCACTGTAGCATGCTGCTACTTATCAGAGGCAATTACTAGAAATGCCAGTTTGCATAGTACCTATTTGTGTCCATAAAAATGCAGTACATACTGACCTGTCTGGTCTCTGAACTCCAGACCACTCTTTTGCCTGGATATCTTAATTTCTTCCAGTCTCAGACCAGACAAGACAAGTGACAAAAGAGCTATTTGCTCCTCTTGGTAGATTAACAGGGTGTCTCAGAACAGTTTTCCTTGTGGGCGGCAAGAACAGCTTGCCAGAGTTCTTGGCCCAAGGGACGGCTGAGGTCACAGTTTGGAACAGGGCTCCGGCAGTGAGCCAGGTTCCCTCGGGAGCACCTGGAAGAGCTTCTGAGCACTCCAGGAGGATCATAACCGGGAGGAGAATGCCAACAGGGTCAGAAGTCTGACAGTTCTTCAGTGGAATTTGGCACTAGGTACACTGGGAATTACTTGCTAATGTAACGTTATTTGTACCCCACATTGCTAAGACCTAGGAAGCATTTGAAATTGTAATAAGAAATGCAGGAAACTCTTTTGGACTAGTTCTTGATAATTATTAAGTTCTGGCACAGTTGTGGGCGCAATACCTTTTAGAGCTAATTTTTTTCACTTTACTTACCAGAAGTGGGTTTCCATACTTGAGCTGTTCTGGAGACCTACAACCTTTCCTCCTTGCCCCTCAGGCGTAGATCAGACAGAGAGCTATGCTTTAATTCAGAGAGGGGGACTAAACTTCTGTCTGGCACTGGCTGAGCTTGTCTCCTTTCAGGTGATAAAGTCCCTTTTCCCCTCCTGTTTCCTACCTTTCGACCTGGGCATAGTTAATTCTGTTACTCCTCCCTTCCCCCTTCTCTGCCCCAACCTCCAGCACTCAGGACTGGAAGGAAAACCTGGGGCTATTCTGTGGGTTGGTTTGCCTCAGCCTCATCAGCCTGCCCCAAAGCCAAACACTAATCCTGCTCTAAAGGGACGAGGGTGAGGTAGAAGTTGGAGCTCGTGAACTCTGGGGTAACCTCTCAATTACTAGTGCTTGCTTTGGTCCCTTATACTCTGAAGCGCTTATAAGCATTTATAACCCCCTAGCATTTATAAGATTTTTAAGTGAACACAGGGCATGCAAACTACACTATGACACACTCTCGTCACCACTGGGATGGGCAGCGGGGTGGAGTGAAAGCACATTGGTGCAGCTTTTCTACAGTCTCAAAAACCTTCATGCTCTCTGCGAGGATGACTCTACTATGCTGTGTGACCACAGTTCCCTGCTGTCACAGTATCATTAACAGTGGGCCATTGGTCAATGGTTACTCAGGTACTGTGGTAGCCTCTGCAGCATTCAAGTTTAAGAAAGGAGTCTCAGGAGCCTTCTAACTTGCACAGTCTCTACATCATGGGGTTATTTGTGGCAGGAGATGAACAAGCATGTACTGAAACCTCACTCTCAAATCTCAGTTCAGAGAGTGCATTGAGCTTGCCTGTCACATGCTCGGAGCCTAGCAACTTCCCTCCAGCCACAATCAGCTTAGCCTGAATACCAACAAACTGGTTTTATAGCATCAGTGATTTATTACCTCTTTCTTCTGTATCAAATCACTCCCAGTTATCATGAAGTTAATCTTATATCCTTCCTTCGTCCTTGTCCTTATAAATTGGGGAAAGGTAAAATGTTTGCGGCAGACACACTCAAGTACTTGGGGCCGGATGCGAGGCTAAGCATATCGGATTTTGGGTTGAGGGTTTTGACTCTTACACCTGAATGTTAGTGTCAACTCTTACTATCTGACCTCTTTAGGCTAGTGATTCTGCTGGTCTGTAAACCATGCTGTTAGAACCACTGGTCTAGACCAACATTCCACCACACAAAAACAATTTTAAGTAACTTTTGTTTGATTCTTAATCTTACGGTCAAATTGAAAAGGTTAACTGCCCTTCTATGTATTCGTGGTTAAGCTGATCAGTAAGTATGACTAGCATGGTTAGGCTTGAACAAGTCTGCCCATGGCTATCAAGAACATCTTGTACCTAGGACCTCAGTCAATTCTCACAAACTATGTAGCTTCAGGATCATCTTTTGCTAATGGCTATGCTTAAAGGGCACACTTTTTACTTGAACAAGCCTAGAAATCATAATTACTACTCTACTTCCAAGCATAATTTCAGTAAAAGACCCAAGTTATAGATTTTATTTTAGAGGGTCAAGCATGTTCTGAAATCCTCTGACCAGGGAATTATGGCTCTGAAAAAAATCTACCCCAGGTAAATAACTCAAAATACAAAAGAATATTTATGAACAAAAATGTCCACTGTGGCATTACTTAAAATGGTGAAAAGTTAGAAACAAACAAAAAGTTAATTGCAGAATAAATGCAAGAAGTTAATAGAACAAGGTGTAGCATATATTGAAAATCTATACTATCTTCTAATTTTTTCTTGATAAATCTAAAACTGTTTAATTGTATGGAAATATAAGGGACCAACAATGGTCGAAACAATGTTGCAGAAGAACACACCTGGAGGACTCACATGTTGCCATTTCAAAAGTACTAAATAGCTACAGTAATCAAGAGAATGTGATACTGGTGTAAGAAGAGGTCTAAAGATCAGTGGAATAAAACTGAATCCAGAAGTAAGCCCTTAACATTTACAGTCAGTTTATTTTTACAAGGTGCCAAGATAATTTAATAGAGAAAGAATATTCTTTTCAACAATGGTGATTGGTCAGCTGGATATCTACATGTAAAAAAATGAAGTGGCGCCCCTTTCTTTACACATATGTCAAAATAAACTCACAAAGGATCATAAACATAAATATAAGAGTAAAAACTATAGTAGTCTTAGAGAAAAAGAAAGAAGTAAATCTTTCTAACCTTGGATTAGGCAAAGTTTCTTAGATATGACACCAAAAGCACAAGCAACAAAAGAAAAAATAGATAAATTGGACTTAAAATTTTAAACTATTGTGCTTCAAAGGATACTATCAACAAAGTGAAAAGACAACCCAAAGTTGGATGAAAATATTTTCAAATCATGTATCTTATAAGGAACATGTATCTACAATAGATATAGAACTCGTTTAATTCAATAATCTAAAGACAAATAACACAAGGACTTGAAAAAATATTCTCCAAAGAAGATATGCAAATGACCAATAAGCATATAAAAAGATGCTCAACATCACTTGTCACCAGAGAAATGCAAGTCTCAATGAAAAACTATGTCACATACACTTGGGATGGCTATAAAAAAAAAAAAAAAAAAAGACAAATGACAGGTTTTGGTGAGAATGTGGAAAAATTAAAAATTGGACCCCTCATGCAATGATAGTGGCAATATTAAATGGAGCAGACACTTTGACAACTGTCTGGCAGGTCATCAAAAAGTTAAACATAGAGCTGCCATAAAACCCAGCTGTTCTACTCATAGGTATATACCCAAGAGAATTAAAAGCTTATGTTCACACAAAAACTTGTCCACAAATGTTCATAACAATATTATTCATAATAGCCAAAATGTGGGAAAAAACCAAATGTTCATCACCTGATAAATAAAATGTGGTATATCTGCAATTTCTAGCACAATTGATGCTGAGGCTATCAGTGTGGGGAAGGCCCTTCTGTAAGAAGGTAGTGAATATTTCAAAGCTTTTATTTTGTATTCTATATAGGAAAAAATTAACTTTCTAGAAGATTTACAACACAAGTTCTGTGAAGTTTGGAAAGTTCCTTAAGTTTTTTGTGCCTCAGTTTTTGTTTTTTCATTTTAGGTTTTTTGTTTTTTATTTTTTCATCTGAAAAGCAAGATTTATACTACTTACTGGTGGGTTGTAAGAATTAAAATGACATAATATGTAAAATCCCTGACCTCATGGCAGGCATATATTTCACCCTTAATAAATGTTATTTTCTTTTCCCAGTAGAGTTGGTATTTGAGACCTTTACTGGGAACTGTGTTTATTAGAGCTCTCTTGGTTGCAAACAATTGAAACAATTCAAAATAGATGAAACCAAGAGAGAATTTGTTGACTCATGAAAGACAACTGGAAAAAGGGTGGCAGGGGTGGTGTGGAGGATTGTGCAACAGGCCTCCGTTATGCCTTGAGTCAGGCCTCCAGGGCCTCCAGGGCCTACAAAGAACTTTCTCTATTTCTTGGTTCTCTGTCTCCTTACATGTTGACTTAAGTATCCATAACTATACCCCAGCTTCTTCCACATAGTGGGGAGTGCAGCCTCTGGTCCTTTTGATATCACGTTCTTCTACCTTGGCCTCCACTGACTCTTTTCCCTTGGCTGGAAACTTTTGGGAAGAATTCTGATAGTTCCAGCTTATGCCATGCATCCACCTCTGAGGGCAGATGTTTGGGCACTAGGGTACTAATAAATAGCAGCTCTCATTGGAACTATGAGGTTGGAATTGAGAGGGTACCTGCTCTTCGAAAAAAGAGGTTGATGATTTAAATGAGTGAAAAAAGGTGTCAAATACTGACACTTTACTCACTAGGTGCCAATGAAACAGAGATAGTGTAAGTCTACAGGATCTGAGAACGGTATTTCAGCCCCCATGCCCCATCTTGGCTGGAAACCCTTGTGCAGTGAACCAGTTATTCAACTGGTTCGGTGTGCACAATGGCACGGTGCTTCCAGACCTCCACCTCCACCCCAGCAGGTCTTGAATGAGCAGGATCACTGAGTAGGCTCTATGGGCAAACAGTTTGCATTTAGGGATGACATGCTCATACAAACTGGGAATACTATCCAACAAGGTGGACTATCTGAAGGAGATTGGCAGAGAGAATATGAAGCTATAGCGTGGAAACCAGATTAGAGGGACAGAGGGCAAAACAAGAGGTGGCTGATGAATTCCAGATGATTTGCTAGGTAGGAGGGCCCAACTTCAGCTGCATTTTAGAGGAATCTGTGACTCAGTGTGGGCAGGAACAGAACTCTCTATGCTGTGGCCTACATTAGTCATAACTGGGACCCCATGGATCTCTGATAATATCTCAGTGTCTTCACCTAAGAGCAGCACAAACAGGAATGGCAAACAAAGCTCCTGTACTCCAGGCCATGGCCATGTCGAGATTGCACTCCTAAGGAGGGTGGTCTGGAGCAGTGGTCCCCAACCTTTTTGGCACCAGGAATCGGTGCTTCTATGAGAATCTAATGCCTCATGATCTGAGGTGGAGCTGAGGCGGTGATGCTAGCACTAGGGAGCGCCTGCAAATACAGATGGAGCTTTGCTCACTCGCTTGCTGCTCTCCTCCTAACAGGCCACAGACCCAATACTGGTCTGCAACCTGGGGCTTGGGGACCCATGGTCTAAGGAGAGGAACAGTTCTAGCAGCTAAAAATGGCTCTGGCAGCAGTAGTAGCCATAGCAGTGGTAGCAGCAACAGCATAGAAGCCCCTAGAAATGGTGACAAATTCTCTGAAGTGTTACCTGCCTTCTAAGTGAAACTGCCCCAGAAAAATACATGGGAAGCTGCCACTGGTTAATAAATCCTGTGCTGTCCATTTGTCCATGTGATTTTACAAACCCCTCAGTGGCTTGCAAAGTCTCTCCCTAATTTTTTTTTTCAACAGTGCATTTTCCCTTTCTCTTAGATGTGCATGAAAAGGACTGGGCTGCCCTAGAATGCTTTCCAGGTCAGATGGTTGGCTGCCTCTTCCCTTTAGCTAAATAAAGGACACCATCTTCAAAGGACGAGGAGGAGAGTCCATCTGGTCTCTCTGATTGCACTGGTCAGGGGAGTTCCAGCCAAGTCCCAAGCTTTAGCTATGTGGACAGTCAGCTCATACCACCCAGAATCTACATCTGGCTGCCAAATGCACCTTGCTCTGGCCACCCACATATATGAGCTCCAATGAGCAATAGCCTCAGCATTCTCCTGGCTGAACAAAAAGGGTGATTGCCACAAGCAGGGCTATTGTTCAATTGGCATTGGCATCAAAGGCCCGGGCCAGCTCTCCTTTGTCTGTCAGCTGCTATTCAGAAGGAAAAGAGAAGAAAAGCAAACCAATAGGTTTCTTGGAAAAAATCACCCGTGGATGTGGAATGCTTGCTGTAGTGCCACGCTAACGTGATTCTAATAACAACTTTTAAAGATACTTACCAACACATAGATTCCAAAATGTCACGGTGCCTGGTTATAATGGGCATGCTGTTTTCCAGATTTAGAGCTGTAAGGAGTTGAGTCATCCCTACCTGCCTATGTGGAACAAGGTTTGTGCATGGTGTTTTGGGGCTGGTTGTCACATGAATGATAACCTTTTCACCCTACATCAGTGTTAAGAACAAGCCATTTGGTCTGTAGATCACATATTGCAAGAGGTTCTTTTCCAGAAAGCCAGATATTTTTTTCCGACATGGACCTATGCCCACTTCATGCCACTAATAACAATGGGCTTTTGACACTTTCACATATGTCAGCTCTTTTTCTGAACCATTCACCTGCACTGATGAATGAGGGATCAGGCAGGCATGGTTCTACCTGTCATGCAGAAGTATTTTTTTGTGTGTGGGTGTCAAAATTTTATTTATATTACAAAATATTTCTGACCTATTATAAAAGAACAGGTAATAAAAGTAATGAACTTGTGATCTCCGCTTCTGAGTTTAAAAAGTCTACAAATAAGAATGTCCTGTTTACCCTCACTGATTGCTTTCCTTGCTCCCTTCCTCCATGGGTCACAGTTCCTCCTGGGGTTGGTCATATTCATGTACTTTTGTACTCTTACAACACAGATCTACACATGCCCTTTGTTTTATGTGTTTTAAAACTTTGTGTAAATGACTTTAGACCACATAACCCTCTGTCACTAGTAACAGTATGCTTCAGTTTCCCAGGTCAAGACATAGAATGCTGGTCCCTCTGTATGAATATAGTGCAACACATTCATCTATTCTTTAAGTGAGGGACATTTTGGAAGCTTCCAGTTTTTCACAGCTATAAACACTAATGTAGCAAGCATTCTTAGGTAGGAATATTTATCTAACATTTTTAGGATTGCTGGTGTGTGGTAAGGACAAAAAGCAGTCAGTATCATTGTTTTAAAACTTCTAGGAACAATGTTTTCCTTATCGATGTGCCCAGTGGGGTTCCCACCTACTGCCACTCTTGGTTCTACACTGTATTCTGGGGCCATCTTTGCATCTATTTCCTGACGGGTCCCTGATCTCTTCAGTGTCTGTTTCCTGAGGTTAGCTCATCAGTCAACTCTCTCTCCCCCTGGACTCCAGTTTCCCTTGCCTTGTTTGATTATACCACTTCTAGCTATTTTAGGTGAAAACCTCACATTGTCTTGCCCCAGATCTTGTTCCTGTGGCTAGACGCTCTTGGCAGGCATCCCTGCTGAATTCCTCAGGCTCTAAGAATAGCGATAAGAAGGGGAGATAAACAGAATTTTCTCTGAATCCCCATCATCCTTCACAGGGTTGGGTGCAGAGAATATGCTCAGTGATTGAGTGATTTACTGAATAAAAGGAAAGGGTAAAATGGGTTTTGATAGATGTGGTATAGGGTCGGGGTTACGTAAGATCCTTCTAACAATACAAGTAGATTGACTCTCATTGAATAGAGAATCTTTTATGGAAACACTATGGCACATAAGCTGAGTTATTTAAGAAAGCATAATAAATTTGATGTTTCCTTTCACCTGACTGCATTCCTGAAGAATATTCAATGTTCAACACCCACACATACATACACAGTCAGAGGCATACACAGCAACACTTACATTTCCTGAAAAGATTGAGTGATAATCTATTTTAAGCACCGCTAAGCAATTTAAATAGAAGAATACCAAGTTGTCTTTTAAAGTAAACTTTTATTGAAGTATAACAAACATAGAATGTATGAATCATGAGTGTATAGCTCAATGAATATTCACAAACTAAACTCACCTGCTAATAATGCAGATCAAAAAAAACAGAATGTACCAGCTTCCCAAACCTCCACACATGTCCTATCTGTTCTGAGTTCTAATACTTTAGTTTTGCTTGATTTTGAATTTTAAACAAATGAAATCATACAATATAGTGTTTCCATAAAATCATATCTATTTTTGTACAAGTTTGTGAAATGTATCTAAGTCATTGTATGTAGTGTAATTTATTTTTGTTGCTATGTGGTGTTTTATTGTATGAATATATCACAGTTTGTTTATTTTACTGTTGATGGGCATTTGGGTTGTCCTAGTTTTTAACGATAATAAATAGTGCTGCAATAAACATTATTGTACATGTTTTTGTGGATGCACATACTTCTTTTGAGCATAAACTTGGGAATTGCTGGTGTAAAAGGTATGCATATAATCAGCTTTCATATCGCCAAACAATTTATGTACTGTTTTACACTTATATGAGCAGTGTGTGATAACTCCAGTTGCTTCTCACCAACATTCGATGTTTTCCTTCTAGGGCACATAATAAAAACTTGTAGTTTCTTCAAAATCACAAATTCTTTTTTCTGTTTCTTGTGCTAACTCCTCTTCCTTTACTTACTCTTTACATGTTATCTTTTTCCTAAGGTTCTATCTTCTTTCTTTTGCCTTTATTATTTGACTCACACTAGACAATTCATTCAATTTTTCAGTCAGCAAATGGTAAATCCCTACTATGTGCTAGGGCACGCTTGCTGATGAGCGAAGTAGGCCTGATCTCTGCACATTGGAATTTAACAATTTAACAGGTAAATCTAATCAATGACTTTGTTATCAAATATCACAATCATTGCCATAAAGGAAAAGAATTGAGTGCCATGAGTATAACTTGGGGACTTTGGATTGAAAAGTTTAGGGAAAGCCCCTTTGATGAATCAGATAAAAACTGAGTAGAAGGCAAAAAGATAGGTGTTGGGAATCAGAATGTGTGAAGGTTCAGAAAGTGCTTAGAGCATTCAGAGACAATAGGAAGGCAGGCCAGTGTTGGAATATGGGGAGCAAGGTAGCTTGTGGTAGGTTGAAAGAGGGAGGCAGCAGAAAAGACATGTGGAGCCTTGTCAGCCATGTTACATTTTGTACTTTATTGCAAGTGCAGTGGGAAACAATTAGAATAGGATGTCCACATAATCTGATAGGCTTTGTCAGGTCACTCAAGCTGCTATGTGGGGAAGTAATTGGAGAGAGGCAAGAGTGGAAGTAGGGAGACTAGCTGGAAGGTTACTGCAGTAATCCAGAGATAATGATGACTAGTAGCTGGGCAGTAAAGTGGAGATAGAGAGAAGTGGACATAGGTGAGGCGAAACTGGGGAGGGGAGGGAGCAAAATGGGAAAGGCCTGGTTTCCCATTGAAGGTGGTGGGTGAGAGGAAAGAGTTGGTAGACTTGTTTTCCAGATTCATGCCTTTGAGCAATTGAATAAATAGGGGAGCCAATCTCGGCTGAGGGAATGAGTTTAGAGATGATGCAGATTTGGCTATGGGGAGAATCACAAGTTTTAGCAGCATTTCTTTATGTCTCTGAGACATACAGGTAGACATGCTCGGTGGACAGTTTGATGTGGAGATTCTTCCTCAACAGTTTGATTTGTCCCAGGACTCTACATTCATTGAATGTGAGGCATCTGAGGATTTTGGGGGAGGGCAGACATAGCTGAGAACAAGGTGTCAAGAATTAGCCTTGCTTTAAAAATAGACTACTTAAAAAAAGAAGCATAGAAAAAAACTAATCCTTTTCATTTGCATGAGACAGATTTTGTGGAGAAAAGAAAAATATTGAGATTTCCAAGGAAGTAAAACTTAGAGAACTGAGCTGAGAGTTTACTTAAAGCCCCATAGGAGAGAGGATGAAAGACGTGATGTAAAGTCAGCTTCTCACCACACAGGAAGGCAATGGGCTCTGCTAGGCTGAAGGAAAAGAGACAGAGGTTTAGAAGGAGTACGGAGCTAGCAAGAAATAATGAAAGAGATAGAAAGAAAATACTGTGAATGTGACATCACAGAAAACAATGAAGATGAAATATTTTAAGGAGTTAATAATTAACCTCATCAAATGCTGCTGAGAGATGAGGTAAGAAGAGAACAGTCAAGTCTCTATGGATTTCTCAGAGATGGAGGTAACTGGTAGTCTTAGCAGGAGAAGCTTCAGTGCTGTAAGGAAGAACAGATGAGAGAGTGAGTAGACTGAAGTGGGAGTGGGGATGAGAAAGTAGAAGCACCTTTGGTGGAACACTTTGTAGAAACTTGAATGGGTGTGGAAATGAGCGAGCATTATTTAGAGGAGAATTTAAAAACAAGAAAAAGTTTTCTAAAGATGCAGCTTCCTAAAACATGTTTGAGTACAGATGGATAGCTTGAAGATGTAGGAGCTAAGTTCTACCTCTTCTTGAGAAGGCAGGAGGCGATGAGTCCATCCACATTCTTGGCTGCCATGGTGGTGCTGAAAACTAGCTGCTTAGCTCTCCTGCTGTGGGAATGTAATTGACTGATGGCCCCAGCTGCTCTCCTTCTGGATCCACCCCTGCATCCTTGCTGAGGCCATGCTTCCCACAGATTGTTCTCAGAAATGACTAAGCATGGCAGAACCCTTCCTAGGGCAATTTTGGCATGAGGACACCCCCACTCCACCCCATGGTCCTGGATAAAACTTTCTTGGAACTATGCTGCAGTCTGAGACTCTTCCTGACCAAACTTCCTTTCCTCGTCCTTCACAGTTGCCATGCCTACCTTATAGTCTGAAGGCTCTCTCTGCCCTATATGCCTCCCTCTTTTTATCCTTCATAGGCATTTCCCCCAGTAAATCTTGTGTATGTTTAATTCTACCTTTGAATCTGCATCTAGGACCCAAACCTACATAGCTACTGATTCACAAATCAGTTATATCTTTGGATCTCTTCTGGCTATCAGACTTGTTTTTCCAACTTCTGATTGGACATCCTCAACTGGAGTGTTGCAGTGAATGATCCCAGCTTGTTTCCTTTCTGCCATTCTTCACTCTTCTGCTGATTACATTGCTCACGCTACTATCAGTATCTTTAAAAATAAACATTTGGTCATGTAATGTTTTAAAACAGAATAAGCTTCATTACTTACCTGCTTTAAATTCTACAGTGGCTTCTCATCACGCCTACAATAAAACAGAAACTCCTCACCATGGCCTCCCTGACATCTAGCATATTCCCTGGCCTATTTCTCCATCATGCACAATTTGTTCCTTCTTGAAAGTCTATCTTCTTGATGTTCCCTGGAGCACTTTTTTCCTCCAGATTTTCAGATGGCACTCCTCTCACTTCATTCAAGTTTCTGCTCCAATGCCACCTCCCCAGATACCTTACACGATCCACTTAACTAAAATTACTCATTCTATCTCTACCCACTATCATTTTTAATCTTCTTATTCTGCTTCATCTTTTTTTTTTTTTTTTTTTTTTTGGCATTTATCACTCTGAAATTTTATTACTTACTTGATTACCTCTTTGGGCTCAATAAATATTTAAATATCTATGGCATTCTTTAATTTAAAGCTTTTGACAGCTATATAACATCTAGGGGAATACAATCTGATAGTAATACAATATGAACCACATATGTACTTTCAAATATTTTCGAAGCTTTCTGTTAGGTGTTAAGCATCCTGGCTAGTGAGTGTGAGTGGGATTTGGCAGTTGTATGCAGAGATGCAAAAATCCCCAGGTGGCCATAACTGGTAGAAAGGGCAAGCCCACTTCATAGAGGTAAAAGCCTTCTACTTCATAGAAAAAACACTGAAAGAAAAAATGTGTGACTTGGCTGTACCATGACGTAGTCTTAGACCTGGGGCAGATCGCTTGGTCCAGGATGGCAAATAAGTTTTATCTTTAACATCATCTTCTGTCAATTGATAATGGCTGCCTGGAGGTTCGCTGAGGGACAGTTTCTGAGGCTTAATATGAGCTTCTGGTGAAGAGTTCCTTGATCAGTTAGTGCTGTCTGCCCTGGGCACCACTAGAATTGAACTGGATATTCTGATTCCCTCAAAGACTCACTGTTTACCATAATCAAAAGAGGATAAAATAACAGCTCTCTCAGACCATCCTGGTTTTATGAAGCTCAAATTTATGCAGAGAAAATGCTGTGAAAGTCTAACATGATACTAAACTATTATGAGAAATACATCTTAGTGGGGTTAGGGACAAGACAATGTGTGTGTGTGTGTGTGTGTGTGTGTGTGCGTGCGCGCCTACAGTGTGCCTACAGTGTGCCTTTTTTCCCCCAGGGAAAATAGAGTACAGGTCAATATTTTCCAAGAAGTTGGGTCAGAAAAATGCTCAACTGTGCCAAGCTCAGGATGTGGAAAAGCTTCCTAATGAAGATTAAGCCAACTGATGAGCTTTAAAAAATCTTATTTGATTTTCCCCCCAAAGCATCAATTTATTACATGTATACATGCACATGTTTAATTTATACATTTTTCCCCCAAAACCATGGTCTCTTTACAAGTCATTTGAAATTTTTAAGAGGCTCAATTTTTGCTGCTTTGTGAAGGAGAGTGTCATTTTTCTTCTTTTATAGACCATTTATAGTCTGACCAAATTTACTTCTTCTCTCTACTTGGGCATCTTTCTCAGCTTCTCCCCTTTCTGCAGATGCTCAGACCACCTCAATGAATCTGCCATTATTGATTCAGGAAAAGGCTTTGATTCTGCAAACCGCAAGCTGTTACTCATGAAACTATGACAACTTGGTATTAGCTACAAATCAATGAACTTTTTAAATGCAGTCGAAGCAACAAAACTCTCTTACTGCTAAACATTGATAAGCTCGCCCTGGAACTGCCAAACCTTTATCTTAAAAGCCATGTGATCTTTGTTGCTTTGATAGCCCTTTTGCTGCATTGATAAGGATTACACATCTTGTAGGAGCTATTACCCTCTCTAGAAACATTTCTAAGGTGGCTGTGGGAGAAAAAGGAGTCTCTTTCTATGGGTGGGCTATGATAGGTCAGTATTCTCAAGCAAACCTTTATCAGCCCCCTTCCTCTTCCCCTTCCCTAAGCTGTTCTTTGGAGACAAAGTAGAAAAATGAAAACATGTCAAGGAAGAGTTGAAGCTGTGTTGAAGGGCTCTTGGTACGATTCATTAGCAAGGGCTTTTAGATCTTCATTCTTCTGAGACATCCATGGATATAGCCTCTTGCCCCTTGCTTCATAGCCCAAGTAGTCTCTTTCTCTATTTCTCTTTCTTAGTCTTTAGGCAATAAACTGTATGTAACTGGGTCACTTACACATCGGGTGTTGGACCTTATCATTATGAACCTCATTAACTTTTACCAGGAGTACAGCTGCAGACTAATATAACTTAGGAGAGCAAGGGGAATAGCTATCTTAGGGAGACTTTAGAGGTGTATGTGGAGACAGATACTGATCTTCCATGTGTCATCAGCCTGAGGCTGGGACTGTCTGAAGGTCTGTGGTAGTAACTACTTGTTAAATTGACCCTCTGCTTGCTGAAACTCTGATTCCCACCTGGTCAGACATTATTTCAGGAACTGAAGCTTTTGTTATTTGTGTTTCTTCTCTATATTCTCTTCCTTTCCTTCTGTTCTTCCTCCTTGTCTTGGACAGCAATTCTGCCCCATTTCACATTCTTGCTCTTCACCTTTTACTCAGGCCATTCTTGCAGCCACCAGCTCCGTGCAGGTGAAATCTGATGCCGCTGGCTCAGCTGTACCGTCTGGCTTTCGCTTTCTGTCCTGGGCTTCTATGGGGTCACTGTGTTTAGATGCTTGCCTACAGAACCCCCATTACACTCTGTGCATTTGCCTCCTGAAGGTGAAAGGAAGTTAACACTTAGGGAGCAAACTTTGTCCAATGTGAATTGGGAGGAGGTAGATAAATACTTCCTTTATTCATAAATAACCCCTTTATTTTTCTCTCCTGCAAATGGTTCTGAGGTGCATTTTACTTGGCTTCTCAGAGATTCTGGCAAGATCGAGTCCCAGTTTCCCACAGTGACTTTCCTTCTCCCTTGTCACCATTCCTATCCCTGGAGTTACCTCCCAAATTAGTTGCCTGGTCACAAGCGCCTGTCTCAGGTTCTGCTTTCCAGGGGAAATTCAGGCCAAAATGATCTAGAAAGCAGAACTTCAGAATACATTTGGAATGGATCACTCTCTGGTCCACAGGGAATGGGGATCCACTGCTCATGTCAAGTGGAGTGATGACTTCTGACCTCCAGTTAATACCACAGTTATTAGAATTCCACTAGGAAAACAGTGGCCTGAGAGGCTTATGAAGCAGCTTTAACACTTGAATAATATGGGAACAATGGTAATTATAAGGATTGTAGAGTCGGGTTGACTGTCGTTACCTGCTTTAGGAGCTATGGTGAATATGCTGTTGCCTGAGCTAAGCTGGAACTACCCGTCCCAGAATTCTTTCCCTACACAGTGTGGTTTAATTTGGATGATGTGCATTTGTGTGAAATTTGAAAGGCAGCCATATTTATTTCACAATCAGAAGTATCTTAGTCTACTCAGGCTGTTATTACAAAATACTGCAGACCAGATAGCTTATGAATAACAGAAATTTATTTCTCACAGGTCTGGAAGCCAGAAGTCCAAGAACAGGCTTTCCAGCATGGTCTAGCGAGGGCCTTCTTATAAGTCACAGACTCTTATTACATCCTCACATGGTGGAAGGGGCTAAGAAGCCCTGTAGGTCTCTTTTTATAAGAGACCCATTTATTCTTTCATAAAAGACGTATATAAACCCACTAATGAAGGATACTCCCGCATGATCTAAACTCATCCCTAAGGCCCCACCACCTAATCCACCACCATCATATTGATTATTAGGATTTAAACATAAATTCTGGGGAAACAGACATTCAGATCATAGCAGAAGATGAGCAGGAGTCCCAGCCGCTGTTGCAGCTTACGAATGTTGCTGCTGATCTACTGGCTCACCTTGGGGGTGTGAAGCAGCTGCCAGCCAGCCCACAGCTCTTGCATCTCTCAGAAGATCTCCCCATTCAGCTTCTCTGACTCCTGTGCCAGGCTGCTTGCCTGGCTACTTCAGTTTTAACACTGGATGCAGAGGCAACAGTGAAACATAGACTATATAACCAGTTCCCACAACTGTGTAAGGTTGAATCCCTGTAATAAAGCACATATTCTAGATCATTTCTAGTGGTTCTATTTTTCTGATCAAACTCTGACTGATACAGAAGCCCTGAAAATAGAAAATGTAGGCTCAATTTGGCTGTCAATTCAGGCACACTGTGAATGTTGGAAAGCCCCCAAGGCAGTTTTTAAAGCGATTCATCTCCTGCAGCTGCAGGGCAGATAGTGCTCAAGTCCAACTTAGGAACCAATTGTAAGGATGGTAATTTCCAAGATGTAAGAATAGTAAGCTACAAAGGAGACCGAAAGCACATTCTCCTATGCCAGTGCCAGGTTTCTACTGGGAGAAACTCTGAGTTCTAGCATAAGGACATTTGAATAGACAGGCCTGAGAATGTTGGGTCCCCCAGATTCCTGTATATCCCTGGGCTGACCAAAGCAGAATTTCTCCTTTGTTAGGTAAATACAGCCTGCTTTTACTTGGAAACCTACAAAGCCTCACCAGATGATGCTTATCTTCCTCTCGGTCTTGCCACTCATTGCCTCCTGACCAAGAGTTACAACCAGGTCATGGAGCAACCCAAATGAAGAAATTAGATCATTGCTCTGGGAGAAAATAGCACCCCTCTCCCCCAAGCTGCAGAACCTGGCTGATGTGAACTGATGGGAACTGGGGAGAAACATATGAAAGAATATACCCTGAGAAAAACTCACCAGTGAAAAGCTCAAAGAAGCTCTGAATGATTTCCTAAGATTTATCTTCCAACTCACTGAATTTCTTTTCCCCAGTGTCTAGTCTGCTGTCCAACCTACCTTTGATTATTTTTATTTCATGAACTATATCTTTTGTCTTCAAACTTCTAGTTTTTTTAAGTGTTCTTGTTCTTTTAGAATAACCTAACCCTAACCCTAACCCTAACCCTAACCCTAGTTTTTTTAAGTGTTCTTGTTCTTTTAGAATAATGTCCAGTCTTGTCTAATACATTTTATTACTTTATATTTAAAATTAAAACACAGTTTTCTAAAAAATTTTTTTAAAAGACTGATTTTTTACAGGTGTAAACTTCTGAAATTTGTTGTCTTTATTGGCTCTTCTCTCATGAGTTTAGTTTCCTCATGTGAATTGTAAAAATAACTGGTACTTTGGACAAATATATTGTCAGAAAGCAATTTTACTTTTATTTCTATCACCTTTTAAAATTTTCTCAGTTAGACTAGTTTTTCCTTGCCATTTGATGTAAACTTGTGCAAGTCCAATGCCATTTTTATACTTTAAGAAATAAAAAGTTCTACAGTCATTTTACACTGAAAGCATAGTCACATATGTCCAGTCCCAGGTTATAATCAGCACTTCAGTTTTTTTTAAAAGGCCAAGAACTTGCTCCTCTTCTCAGTAGGTTTTCCTGGAGAAAGGACCATGGTTGGGTTCTTTCTTTCCCCAGTTCTTTTCTGTTAGTTCAATGAGAATGATTTCTGTTCCCCATGGGGCTGGAGGAAAGACGAGAGGAGGGAAACATTCTTAACTGATTGGTACTGTCATTAGTTAGCTCTGTGATATCTGGGCCTGGCAAAAGTTTAAAGTTGACTTGTTTTCCTTGGGTGTGTTTATGGATTCTTCCAAGATTTCCTTTCCCACCTGTCTAATGTTCCCTTTATTTAGGTGATACACATGCCTTCAGCTGTCTCCTGCCATTTTTATAGCTTCCAGGGTCTGGTGGTACCTTTGGTTTCTCCCCACTGATACCTGTTCATACCTCTTGGTGAACCCTATACCAACTCTTTCCTCCATGTGGCCCACATTCAGTCCATTAGAAACACGTATGCATCTTTTGCCTCAACACATTCTGGAGGGCAGGAACCACATAGTGAGAGCATTTCCAGAGTGTCTGTTCATAGCATACCACATTGTTTCTTGAATATTAGATTTCTTAGATGAGAATCAGACTTTAGTCTGTGATGTCTGCCCTTACCTTGCTCTGTCTCTCCCTCTCCATTGTATGAAGAAGATCTTGGCATGCCAATAACTATCTCCAAAGAAATCATTCACCAATACCTCCTTGATGTGAATGAAGGGTTTAAGAATCATCTGACTTGTTCTTCACCACTTCCTTTGAAATTTCTTCATGGAAGTTGGCCTCACAGCTTATTTTAGAATTCTATAACCATCAACATGTTAAGTAATTTTTAATGGAGTGGGAATGAATTTTCTTTGTGTGACCCAAGACCTTGGGTTTCAGAAGTGTCCCAACCATATGGTTCATGAGTTTCAAGTGAGTGTATGTATTGAATTCTCAGTATGTGCTTTCTGCAACCTGTATGTGGTTATGAACTTGGACTCTACTCCTGAAAATAGTGCCAGCTGGGGATTGTGATTTCTCTCAAGTGACCATTTTACCATCTGAAACTCTAGGTAAATGACCCATTCTTCTAACCAGTTGAAGATATTTTTAGGAATTTTAATTCTTTTATCCAATTTATCTGCCACCTGTTCTCTTGAAAAACTTGAAGGGCATTAGAGAGGGTGATTTCTGATTCAAACAACAAAATAATCAAGCTATACTAGCTTAATCAAAAACAAAAGTGGGGATTTATAAAGTGTTATAGAAGCTCAGGTTAAGCCTTATCTCATGAGAGGCTTTTTTCTGGGCACAAACAATGTGACCCACACTATTATGCCCTTTTCCTTTTCTCAGTTCTATTGGCTGAGAGTTGGCCCTATTCTCCTGAGGGTTTGCTACTCAGATTTCCCAGGTTGATACTCAGCTACTACTGATGCAGGACAGGATAAATCTGCCACCCCTCTCTGCCCCTGCTCCTGTTCCGCCAAGTGGAGAAAGAGAGAGAGAGAGAGAGAGAGAGAGAGAGAGAGAGAGAGAGAGAGTTCTTTGCTGAGTACAGGAAAGAATTCAAGTGCACACCAGAGTCAGAGTTAAAAGAAAAGTTTACTAGACAAGGGGTAACACTTCATAGACAGTGCATTGTCTCCTCTCAGGGACAAATTGTGGGAGAGCCTGAGAAAAACTCAGAGGGATAGAGAGAAAGAGAGAGAGGTAGAGAATGAAGGACTAAGAAAAGACTTAGACAGGGAAAGCAAAGGAAAAAAAAAAAGGCCTCGAGTGTTGGAAGAATTCAGTTTATATATCATTTTTAGTTTCTATGAATTACCATTTAAAGACTTTGACTTTGTTTACCCATTTTTCCTTGGATGGTATGGGTATACAGTGTGAAAATTAAAGGTATGTAGAGTGAAAAGTGAAAAGGTGTGCTAGCCTTGGATCCCCACGGTTTTAGCTGCAGGGAATGAATGCTTGTGTTTATTTTATGTAGTGCATGACTTAAAGGTTGTTTTCCTGTTTCCTCTTCACAGAATGGGCAAAGGTTTGTTAGTAATCCCAGCAGGGCTCTTCCTTAGTTCTGCAGGTGTCCTCATGGTTTGGAGTGGTTTGGCCACAGGGCTGATCAGCACATTGCAGTCTCTGAACATAGCTTGATTTAACATTTAGTTTTCTTGCCCCGTCTTTACATTACTACTGTTGGGGCAGTAGTTCTCAAATGGGGGCAATTTTGCCCCTCTAGGGGACATTTGGCAATGTCAGGAGATGTTTTTAGTTGTTCCAACTGGGGAGAAGGGGCTGGGTATTACTGGCATGTAGTAGGAAGAAGCTAGGAATACACAGGACAGCTCCCCCCAACAAAGAATTATTCAGCTCAAAATGTCAATAGTTCTGAGATTAAGAAACCCTCTCCCTTGTCTACGTGCTCTCTCTTCTATAGCTAGTAGAGAAGGGATAATCTGTGCCAGAATTACCTGAAAAAGTCCTGATTGGACCACTTTCATAAGTCACAGCCACTTCTCAAAAGACACTTCCTCTCTTTTGTAAGTGGAATCTTTTCTCTTTACTTCTTTCTCCTTTCCAGCTCTTTATTATGTTGACAGGCTTATCTTCTTTGCTTAAATCCCCCACCTAATTTTCCCAGCTTATCTTCCAGTAGTGGGTGGAGAAGAGAAGGTATGAATACACATTCTAAATCTTACTTTTGTCACTTATATGTACATTTATATTGCATGGTTGAGAGCACATTATACACA
The DNA here is from genome assembly GCA_030015415.1 of Cynopterus sphinx. Lineage (NCBI taxonomy): Eukaryota > Metazoa > Chordata > Mammalia > Chiroptera > Pteropodidae > Cynopterus > Cynopterus sphinx. Next base: position 85,125,249 of record CM057379.1, on the reverse strand, counting down.
TGTGCAAAAGATAATATTAAGTACGATGCTTTTTTCTCTCGATATTGTATAATAGGTATTTTCCATACCATTAAAACCTTTTTATAATGACCATTTAAAAATTCTGCATATTTCAACATGTGGATAAGCCACACTTAAATTAAATTACCTATTTATTTCTTTGACTTTGATGTCTTTCATAGTAAATTTATAGAATACAAGAATGGATTCTTTATGTGGCTACTTCTAGGACTTTAGGAGCAGAACTAATGTAGGCTACTGCTTCCTTTCTGTGGGCTAGGAGTATAAAGGGAAGATTTTAATAGGTAGTTTTTGAATGATTAAAGACTAATCATATTTGAATTATCTGGGAAATTTGTTAAAAGTACAGATTTCAAGGCCCTGACTCCAACCTACTCAATCAGAATTTCCATGTGTGGGATCTAAACAAAGGTTCCCTTAATCATTCTGATGAATAATTAGGTTTTGGAACTACTGGCATTATTTACCTGAAGAAACATCTAGCTTGCTCTTGGCATAAATTCTTTCTTACATCCTAGTTATTGTCTGTAGCTATGCCACCCTGAAGGTACCTGATCTCATCTGATGTTGGAAACTAAGCAGGGTCAGGCCTGGTTAGTATTTGGATGGGAGACCAATAAGGAATACCAGGTGCTGTAGGCATTAAAAAAAAATCCCTAATTATTATAATGATGTTTTTAGACGTATGATATCAAATGGTAGTTGTAATAGACACTTATCACAGCCAGGCAGCAAGTGACTCCCTTTCTTTGCTTAGAGAACTCCTTAATTTTTGAGAATAGGTTTGGGGCAAAAACTACCCTGCAGAGACCCTAAAAATATTCTATCCTTGTTTTCTTTGTGTGCCTTGAAGCTAAGTCTCATGCATGAGACATAAGCTCTGCTGATTGGTTATATTCATGTCGCACTCAAACTTTGGTCTTAAAGTTATAAGGCAGGGATGTGGAGCTTTCTCAGCACAGGAGGCAGCAACAGTGGTAGCAAAGGGTGCTCCCGGTGGTAGAGACCAGGAGGGGCCAATCAAGGTGTCCAGAGTTCAGAGCCAGTGTCAATAGTTTCATCATCAACTGGGTTCTATGGTATCTTTTCAGGCATTGTTCCTGGAAGCTGAATCTCAAACCCAATTCTTCATCTCATAGGGATTTCTATGAGTTATCCACTATCCATAAGATAACAAACAGAAAAATCCTCAAACAAACAAAGAAATAGGAAGTCTCTCTGATTCATCAGCTTCAGTGTGTGATCTTGCAAGGATTGATCTATTGTCTTGTTATCCAAGGAAGCAATAGATAAGTATTTTAGATCCCAGTTTACAAAGATTCCTTTTTATTCAAGAATGAAGTTTAAAAGCCTGTGTTTTTGTCCTAAAGCAGGGATTATCTCAAGTTTGCATGATGGTAAGCCACAAGGGACACTGTAGACAGAGAATATTTTCCTCATAATGAGGTTAGGAATATATTTGGAATGCCTGGAGAAGTTCTCATCATAGAACCAGGAAGGGGGCATGTTGGTGAGGAAAATTAGAAGGTCATGGTTATAGCTGGCTTCCTGGACATGAAGTGACCTACAGGAAGTCCCTACTGAAGCCTCTTCAGAAGCATAGTTCCCTGATAGGCCCACTAGAATGAGTTAGCTGAAAATCATACCCTTGAATATGATGACTTGATAACTTAATGGATGGAGCTCTGTAGTATTACCCATTTGAACACTGACAAATCAATCGTTTTGTTTGGATATAGCTAAATTTGAACTGCTCTTTTTGATGGTGATTAGCCAACAGTTTGAGCTGGCTCTTAAAGCTCTTTTTATTGTAAAGCTTTACCCAGGTATTCCATCTTCCATTTTCCGTCTTCCTTTTAACTATGGTGGGTGGGCAGGCATCCCATGCATCTGAAATAGGAATCAAGTTGGCTCATACATACAAGTTGAAAAGAAGTAGAACTCAGAAAGCCCTGTTTTATTCTATCTAAAAGTGGAGTTTTGTTTGGCCTAAGTTCATTTCTAGCCATTCTGATTCTAGCGATAGTATTATGATACACGTTTTAGGCCATGTTAATCACGTTGGATTTTTTTTTTTTTTTTTTGCCAAGGTCATCAAGTTTAGTGCAAAGACAGTTCCTGTCCACAGAACCAAAGACTGATGATAGATTAATAAATGTGTTATGAAGTCTCCGTTGTTCATAACTAAATCCTCAAGAAGATTTATCATATGCAAGAAGTAGAGTATAGATTTGTACTTATGTATAAGCTATACCCAAAACCTTTTGCCCTTCATGCAAGATGCTTGGCTGAGAGGTTTTCTCAGAAAAAAGACAATATATAATTCTGAGAATACATCCATCAAGTTAATGAGTCTATAATCTTTGAAAGCTTTTTGAAGAGGGGTAAATTGTTCAGTCTGAGGAATCTATAGTCATTTTATTTAGAATTTTTAATAAGAATTGGGGTATACATCTATACTTTGTCTTAATAATAATGAAATGTGTTGGTGTGGAGGAGTTTCTTATACCCAGCTGTAGAGAATTCTGGAGTCTATGAAATATAGAGAGGTTAGCTCCAAAAGACTAACTTTCTCAGTTGTCAGTAGTTATTTATTTTTCTACAGTTCCTTACAGAAGTCATGTTATGAGCAGCTATGCTACAAAATCTGTTAAAGCCAACTCCAAATTTCACTAAAAGTTAATTTTTGGCAAATGAAATTATTTACGTGAGTCTTTGAACTTGAAGAACTTCTATGCAGCTTCCAGTGTGTTTCAACCATAATGTCAGTTCCTTAATTTTGTCAAGTTTATATTTTTCTCCTACGGTGTTCAAATTAAGAGGCCAGGTCGCCATTTTTTCTGGTGGCTCATATTGTTGGATGATAATCAGGGATATGTTTTGTCTGTTTCTAATGAGTAACTTAAAAAAAAAAATCTTTTGGACTTAAGAGTGTTATTTTTGCAAACTTAAAACCTAGAACTTACTTTAAAGATATAGGTGTTTGCTCACAGCAACTTAGGAAGGCAAATAGGTTGAGGGCTGGTACTTGATGCATGGTCAGGGCAACAGCACAGGGTCATGGTGTAGGCAAACTGCCTACGTCAGGGTCCAAGAAGTTATGGAGCTCAGATTCTAATCTAGTTCTATTTAGTTTTGAGTTAACATTCTTTACATTTTAATTTTTAGGTTATCTGTTTCTATGTTTTTTAGAAGTTAATTAGAAATATAGGTCATAGGATTGAATAAAAGCCCGGGTCAACTCAAGGTACAACTTCATTTAAAATATGCAATTCAATGCTCTCTAATATATTCACAAGGTTGTGCAACCATCACCATAATGTAATTTTAGAACATTTCGTCCCTCCCAAAGAACCGCATGCCCATTAGTCCTCATCGCTACCTCCCCCAGCCCCTAGCCCTAGGCAACTACTAATCTACTTTATATATTTATAGATTTGCCTATTCTGGACATCTCAGATAAATGTAATCATACAATATATGGTCTTTTGTGCCTGGCTTCTTTTACTTAGAATAATGTTTTCAAAGTTCAACCATGATGTAGCATATATTAGTACTTTACTCCTTTTTATTGCTAAATACTATTTCATTATATGGATATATCACTTTGATATATACACTGTTACATAAATCCATTCATTAGTTGATGAATATTTGGGTTGTTTCCACTTTCAGCTATTATGAATGCTGCTGTATTGGGGAGGAAAAACTTCTCCACTTTTCTATGTTCTTTGGCCTAATAATTTGAACTGACATAAGACAGATAAAGGAGGAAAATACACAGAAGTTTACTAACATGTGTACATGGGAGAGGCCCAGGAAAACTGAATAACTCTCTGAAATTGCTGAAGCCTTCACCTTAAATACTGTTTTCAGCTAAAGCTAAAAGAAAATGTTGGGTGTGGAGAATCAGTTAAGGGAGGTTATCAGGAAAAGCCTGACATGACAAACAAGGCTAAGGTCTTTATACAGATCTCTAAGTCTTTGCCTTCTGGACTGATAAGACTATAAAGGTAAGGTCATCTCCCTCTCCTGGTGTGGTGAAGGAAACACCATTACAAATGGAGGTTACCCTTATATATGTAAATATCTCTTAAAAAAGGGTAACTTCTATACAATTTTAGAGCTTTTCCTATGTCTTGGATTTCTTAAAAATAATCAGTCTAAAATAATCTCTTTATGCCAAAGAGATATATTTTGGGATGGCAAATTCTGCTCCCCTTCAACTGCTATGAACATTCATGTAGAAGCTTTTGTGTGGACATATGTTTTCACTTCTCTTGGGTATATATTTAGGAATGAAATTGAAATTGCTGGGTCCTTTTGGGGAACTGCCAAACTGTTTTCCACAATGGCTGTACCATTATATGCCCACCAGCAATGCATGAAGATGTCAGTTTTTCCACATATACTCTATTGCTTGTTATTATTATTTTTTAAATTACACTTAGTTGTTTTTTTTTTTTTTATGAAGTTTTTTATTTTTCCTTTCGGTATCCCCCCGTGATTTTCTGGCACTTCTGTTAACTGGTGCCCACTATTTTAGGCTGTTTTCTTGCAGTCTCTGGACCTCCATTGTACTGTGCTACCTGAGAATTTTGTGTGCAGAACTCATGTTTTAGATGTTTTCTTCCTCCATCGAAATATAACCATCCCATTTGCTGTTCCACTGTGGCTCTACTGAGTTTTTATATCAATTTGATAAATTCATTTTCTTAAGAAGTAATGAATGATAATAGTTTGCTAGTCTACCTCTCCCTGGAACGCTGGATTCTAACAGGAGGCTCTTAAAGATATATACCTTAGCCTACAGGATAAATTATTCATAGCATAATTTAAGCAGGATACAAGGACATGGTTGAGAAATATGTTTTAAACAGGCCCAAAAGACTAATCTGGTTTAATTTGGTTCTTGCATAGCTCTACAATGATGCTCTTAATAGGGAGCTCACAGGACTGGAAGATCCAGCCCTTCTTCCTTTCAAAGAATACTGCCCTTAAGGTAATGATGTATATTGTTGATCTGGTTTAACTATAGGTAAAATCCTATTTGGCACATTATTTAGCCAACTTTTAGTTATATAAGTCCTTAGCAGATTATAGTGGTGTTGTGAAGTTGGTCAAACCAATGCATACAAACCAGGCTAAATAAATATATTTATTTATCTGAAAGCTTCTAGTCTTCCCCAAATGCTACCACCTCTCACACTTTTGTTTGCATTCCAGAAATTTATTTGAAGAACACTAAGAAACAGAAGATCTTAAAGGACAGTTTAGTTCTTTTTGAATCATGGGAAAATTAGGCTTTCTAGTAATTCACATTCAAATAAATCACTTTATTGAGTTGTAAATGTCATTATTTATGTTGTTGTTTCTCCCCTGGCACATACTTGGCCATCACCATATTATGGGAGTTGGCTCTTATGGTTCTGCTCTTCATGAGAAACAGAGCTGCCGAAAAAAAGGTTCCACACTGTATAATTTCCATGGCTTGTATTAATGCCGACAGTATAGTCACCATAAAGAAGAAAAATTACCAGTGGAAGATAAAACTAAAATACTAGTTGCATTACAATCGCATTCTAGTGCTGCAATAAATTGCATGAAGCCAATAAAGCAAAACTAACTGAAGATATTTGGCACAAACCAAAAATGAAATGAGAGTCATTATGTTGTCTGCAATAGGGACGTACCTCAATGTAGTTAAAGCAATAAACTACCTGGGAGTAATCTTTACTTATTTTAAATTGCATATTCCAATTGCAAAGCTGTTTCTGGCTTTTTTGCCACACTTAATTTGACTGAGCTCAGGAAAAAACTTACATGTCTGAATAAGTCATGTTCTACTAAGTGTACTTTCCCTCTCCAGGAACATATAACTCACCTGAGTCATAATATTGTTTATTCTAAAATTAATCATGGTTTTCTGCCATAAATTAGCTTTTCTCCAATAGACTGGAACTGAATTGATCCTGAAATCCAATAGCTACTTACTTTATTGATAGCTTCCAATCTTTCCTCAATATAATCCTAGGCTTTTTGGGTTTTTAGGATTAATGAGCCTTTCTTATGACTAAAGGAACGGAAACAAGTCAACACTGTTGAGATTTTAGTGTTAAGCAGTTTTCCAGAAAAGCAGATTACCTGAGTTGATGGGTGATTTATCCAGTGGTGTACTATCCTTGTATATGTTAATAAATCTTTTACCTTCAAAGGAACTTTTCCTCAGGTCAGCAACCCAGAAAGTAATCTCATCTTTAAAATGATAAAATTTACAAAGTTAGATAAAATCTGGCCAAAGGATTACCTAAAAAGCATCCAGTTTGTATAGGGAGTGAAAAATTCCTGGTAAGGTAGCAAGCCCATAGAAAGGACAGGATAAACTTATTCTTGCTTTAATCTAGTTGCATTTTGATGGTTAAACTGCATTAACAGAGCTGTTTGCACTCAAAAATTGAGCATCTTTTTGTACCTTGTGGGGATATAAGTCACTGCATCCTTTGTTCAGGTCATTTTAGCAGTATTCATAAAAGCCTTAAAAGTAAGTATGTAATTTGGCCTAATAGTTACATCTAGGAATTCATCTGATAGAGATATTCATGATTGGGCTAAACATGTTTGTACAAAAAGCATCGAATGTAGTATTAAAAACCTAGAAACCACCTTGACATCTAGGAATTGGAGACCAAATCAAAGTTTTAACACCTGCACAAAGGGGAATAATATCATGCCTACAGCCATTTAAGTGAGCCATCGTGGAACTTGAAAGGAACACTCAGGCTTTGGGAATAGGTGAACAAAATATACCTGAAAAGCAGGTTAAAAAATAGCAAGAACAGGATAATGTCAGTTCTTGCTATTAAAATATATGTATTTACATAAAACAAAACAAATTAATGCATCAGGCTATTAAATGTGGTTGTATTTGGTTTGTTATTATAAGTGACTTATTTTCTTTTTGTATGTTTTCCAAGTCTATTTATCATAATGAATATGTATTACTTTTATAACCAGATTAAATTATAGTTTGAGAAAAATCTTTAATGAAATTCATATATTACAATGATTATTTCAATGTAAAACGCTATCCCTTTCTTCATCTTTAGGCTAGGGGTGGGCTGAGTCGCATAGAGACCTGCTCTTTCCTCCTGGGGTTCCCTATACTGCCCAGGTCTTGGCAGCTTCAGAACCATTGCTGTCTGTGCATCTTTGGGGATGAAGGTCATTTGATGTTTGGGATGGTCTTTGATCCAATGAGGATCATATCAGCTGCCTTTGTGGTGAAGAGGTTCATAGAGGGGGTTCTGAATGTTCTTGTACTCTATTCCTTTCCCAAATCCACTCTTTCACTGCCCTGAAATTTTTGTGGGCAGTCGGTGTGTATCTTCTGATGACTTTCATGCCCCGTCTGAGAGAGGCAGTCATTGAATAGTGTGAAAAATTGCTCTCAAGTCAAAGGAAGTTGGATTCAAATTCTGGTTTTGTGTGCCTTTGGGCAAGTGAACCTCTCCAGAGATTCCTCATCAGTAAGATAAGACTTTCTACCTCACAAGGCTGTTCTTATTGTATTGTCTTTGACTAGGTCGTGCCCCAAGCATGTGAAGGCAGTGTAGGATGTCAGAACATGCTACCCCAAAATATACCACTTTGGCATATTGATTATTTTAAGTAGAAGGCACTTAAAGAACAGCAGATGCAAGGAGGTCCCTCTGACCTTCCCTTTTCTTCTTGAAAGTGGAAGATAAAACTCCCCTGTGAAAGTTGTTCTCTCTGTATCAGAAGGACAGAAAAAAAAAAATTCTTATCACCAGAGGTGGGAAACTGAGGCTGAGAGAAATCTGTGCACAGACCTTGTTAAACTAATTCTACATCTATCCCTGGCAACTTTTCCGTTATTAACAGTTTTAGCCCAAACCCCTTTGTCTTGTTACATTTTCACAGTTTACTACCCTTTGTCTAAACTAGCATTGAAGCTTCTGGCCCTAAATGCTTCTTTGTGTCTTTATTTATCTTGTAAAGTCTACCATGTATATGTAAAAAATATCATGAAATAAAATTTGTATGCTAGTCTCCTGTTAATCTTTTTTTTTTTTTTTTTTTTACTCAGTTTAATTTAGGCCCAGCCAGAGATCCAACAAGGTAGAGGAGACATTTTACCTGCCCTATAGCAGTCACTGAGGAGTATTTGCTAAAATGAGTATTTACAAAGTGGACTAATATTACCTAGATGACTATTTATTGATGTTTTTATCTTTTCAGGTCTTGTGCTAAGAGCATAGTAGATGTGCTCTCAACCCTCAGCATGTGTTTATGGAGTAAGCCCTGCCATTACGTTCCCACTTTTCAGACAATGAATCTAAGACTCAGGGCCAACAACTTTGCAGCTATTAAGTGGCTATTAGTCCTGATTCTATTTTATCTTCAGTCTCTGAAATCAATTATAATATTTAAAAGTATTTGTTAACATTCAAGTTTTAGAATTAATTTCTCTTCTAATTACTTATCTCAGGTCAAAATGATCAACAATTCTAGTTGCCCAGCAGCTAAGATACCAAGCTGGGTATGTGTGAAAGGCACTAGAAGAAAATGTTCTTTCCTATGTTCAAGGTTCCTAGCTTCCATCCATCATCTAGCTAATAACCTAAAATAAAATGGGTGTATTTGCATGAGAAGTGTCTTCTGAAAGGAATGCAAATGAGGTGAATGGCTGCACATTGTGTCTCCTTCATTATGGACAACAACCACTGGCATTAATTAATTACATTTTCTTTCTTTTGTTGCAAGGTAACTGCCCTTAAATTCTTGTTACAAAGAGAACTAATTCCATTGTGCTTCCATCAAATGTCATCTTTTAAATAGGTGGGGTTTGTTATTGCTGATGTTTTACAAACCTTGTAATCTTGTCTACAGCATTCTTTTCTGTTTGGCCTGGCACGTTCATCAAGTTTTTGAAGAAAGTCTGTGACATCACAGTGTGTATCACCTTAGCTGCCTTTTGGAATCTTTCGAGGTGTTTGAAAAGCCATGTTTTTCTACAAAGATGGGAAAACTCACAGCTGTGGGACTGACTTTTCCTCTTAAAACGAGGGTTTAAAAATGCCAGCCGTCTAAAAAAACAATAAATAAAAAGAAATAACTGACTCTCTTTTAAACCAGCCTCCTTTTTTCTAAAGTTGTAAACTGGTGACAAAATTAATTGATTCAATGTTTTATTGCTCATTGACTGTAAAATATACAGTCTTGGCAAGTCGATGAGCAGCTATAAACTATAAACACTTCTACGGTAATTCAAGAAACTTATAGAATTATTATACACACAAAACTAAGTAGGCAAACACTACTACTATTACTCTACTGCTACTATTATGAGTTAACATTTATTAAAGGACTTAGTATGTGCCAGGCATTGTCTCTCATTTAATTCTCATAATTTTACAATATTTTAAAAAATCTCATTTTAGAGATGAGGACATGGAGGCTATGAGAGGTTTGGTAAATTGCCTAAGATCAGCATTGTTGGTCAGTGTTAAAACTGAGATCCCTACCTAGTTTTGTCTATTGTTTGTTAATGCCTGTCTTCTTCACCATACCATGTTTTACTGCCTCCTCAAATGATTTTTAATTAGTCTTCAAGTTTACACTAACATGTTACATAGCTTTGCTCAAACATCATTTAAGAGAAATTATAAGATCATTACACTTATAGCCCATGCTGTCAATTTGAGAATTGGGAAGACTTGACCAATTCAAAACATTGAAAACATGACTACGTTGGTGAGCATTTGGCATGTGTTGACTGCCACTTCTTCCCGCACAGCCCCACCTCTCTCTTGAGGTCCCGTCTCGAGTTCATTTAATTGCTTGCTGTATGTTTACATCTGATCTATGACAAGTACTATACACTAAATGCATTCATGACCTGTCCCCTTAACCTTCTCCCACAGGCCCTGGCTGGTTACTAGCATAACTATCTTTTCAGTTATTTAAGATAAATATGCTCAGTAACCTTTGACTGCCCTGATTCTTCCAAACCAGAAATTTAATTAAACACCAAGTGTTATTGTTTCTAGCTCAGATTGTCTCTCTAATCTATTCTCTCTATTTCTATGACTACCTGCTTAGTTTGGCCCCTGACATCTATCCCTCTCCTCAGACAACTTCCCAGCTTCCCGATCAGTCCTTCTACCTTCAGTTTCTCTACCCTTTGGTTTCACCTCTTTGCTAGGAGTTCTTTCCTGATCTGAGCTTCGGAAAGTTCAAATCCACCTCTGTAATTGCTTAAAAAATTTGGTGTATATATTTACCTTTCTCCTTCCCTGCCTGGGAGAGAATCTATAGTTATCATGAGATTCTCATAGAATTTTTGATCCAAAAAGGATTAAGAAGTGCTCTTCTACTTTATGACTAGAATGGACAGAATGATTTTTCTAAAATATGCATATGATCATGTTCTTTGCTTAAAAATGTATGAAACTCATTCTACTCATAGAGCCAAATAAAAGTCAATTCTTTCAGCTTCTGTAACTATAGTACTAGTTAATTTCTCCATATTCATCTCTTATTCTTTACAAATAGGATACTAATTTTGTTTGAGGAGGCATTGTGTTCATTAAGAAGTATTAACTTTGCATGTAGTTCCATAGTGTAGTGGTTAGCATGTCTGCTTTACATGCAGAAGACCCTGGGTTCATGCCCCATTAGAGCCACGGTCCATGGTCTATGGCCATGCCACCCTAAACAAGCCCAATGTGTGATCTTGGAAGCTACGCAGGGTCGAGCCTGGTTAGTACTTGGATGGGAGATCTCCTAGAAAAACCAGGTGCTGTAGGCATAAATAATAATAATAATAATAATAATAATAATAATAAGAATAATAAGAATAATAACCTTCCCAGACTCTCTTGTACCTAGAAATATCCATGTAATTTAAATCTGACCAATGAGAAGAGGTAGAAGTTTATGGGGTGGGGCTTGTGGGAAAGCTCTTCAAAGGGAACAGATTCAACTGTCCCACTCCTTTGACTCTTTGCTACTCAATCTTACTTTTTACTGTAGGATGCTGACGAAATGTGACATTTTGCAATTATGAAAATGAAAGACAAAAACCAAGTGCTAATAATGAAGGACAAATGAAAGATAAAAACATGTACTAAACCATGAGTTTCTCTACCTGCTTAGCATAGAAGCTTACAAAGCTTCCAGAATCTGACTCCCAAAACTTTCAAGACTCATTTCCCCTCACTGTCTTTACTACCTGATACTCTAACCATGCCAGATTTATTACTCTTTCTCCAACTTGTCCTATTTTTTGAAAAAAGTTTTTTTGTTTTAGAATAGTTTTAGATTTACAGAAAAGTTACCAAGGCAGTTCAGATAATTCCCATATACTTCCCATCCAGTTTCCACTATAATTAACATATAATATTATTATAAAATATTTGTCACAACCAAGAAACCAACATCAGCATATTACTATTAACTAAACTTCAACCTTTTTTCCCCCTTCTGTTACCATATATTTGACCCCCTTTACTCACTTCTCCCTGGACTCTCCCTTTCCCTCTGATAACCACCATTTTATTGTCTATATCTATGAGTTTGTTTTTGTTTGTTTTATTAATTTGTTTGTTACTTTTTGTTTTATATTCTACATATGGGTAAAATCATACAGTTTCTGTCCTTTTCTGTCTTATTTCACTTAGCATGATGCTCTCAAGATTCATCCATGTTGTCACAAGTAGTAATATTTACTTTTTTATGGCTGAGTAGTATTTCATTGTACATATGTATCACATCTTTTTTATCCAGTCATCTGTCAATGGACACTTAGGTTGTTTCTATGTCTTGGTCTTGTAAATAATGCTGCAATGAACATAGGGGTACATATATGCTTATAAATAAGTGTTTTCATATTTTTTAGGTAAATATGTAGAAGTGGAATCACTGGGCCATATGGGAGTTCTAGTATTAATTTTTTTCAGAGAATTTCATACTGTTTCCCATAGTGGCTACCATAATTTACATTCCCAGCAGCAGTGCATGAGGGTTCCCTTTCTTCCACATCCTCTCCAGCACTTATTATTTCTTGTCTTTTTGATAATTGCCTTTCTAACAGGCATCAGGTAGTATTGATTTGCATTTCCCTAGTAACTAGTCATGCTAAACTTCAGTCTTTGTATGGATTTCAGTAGTTTTCAGTAGTTTTTTTTTTTTTCACTAATGTCCTCTTCCCTCAGCCCCACCCCCCCCAGGATTTCATCCAAGATACCACATAATATTAGTTGTCATCTCTTGGTCACTTCTAGTCTGTGACAGTTTTTCAAGTCTTTATTATTTTTGACAACCTTGACAGTTTTGAGAAGTGCTACTGGATATTTTGTAGCCTGCTTTCAGTTTGGGTTTGTCTGGTGATATATTCATGGTTAGGTTATGGGATTTGGGGAGGAAGACTACAGAGGTGAAGTGCCATTTTCATTACATTGCACCAAAGGCATACACTATTGACATGACTTATCACTGAGGTTAACCAGATCATTTGGTTCAGGAAGTGTTTACCAGATTTCTTCACTATAAATTAACTTTTATAATTTACCCTTTGTATACTCTTGTTTAGATGTGAGTGCACTCCACACACAATGTGTGTGTGTGTGTGTGTGTGTGTGTGTGTGTGTGTGTGTGTGTACGTAGATTAGGCTCCATCTTCTGGAATGAAGAGTATATAATTTATCTCTAAGCCCACAGTTATTTATTTTTCAGCCATTTGTTTATTTCAGTATGAACTCAAGAATATTTATTGTATACTTTGGGTGGTCATCCAATACTACACTGTTTTGTTCAAATTATTGCAGTTTGACTTCTGTATTCTTTTGAAATGCCCCTATTTTTCTTTTCTTTTTTGGGGGGGAGGTAGTTTTTCACTTTTTGGCACTCTACGATGTTCTGGACTTATCTTGTATCTTCCCTGACCCAGCCCTGGAATCATCTATGTCTCCAAGGAGCTCTGCTTTCTTTTATCAAAAAATGATGTTAGAAACAAGTTCTGGGCACTGGTGTGCTCATTGCTACTGAGATGTCATTCTTCTAGGCCCTCCCAGCTGACAGAGCTAGAACATTTACGTATGTATACTAACTCATGACTACGCACATATCTGTAATTATTTCTGTATTTATCTGTGTCTATAATCATGGGTTCATGCTAATGCTTCTGACTTGAATCTAGAACTCTGTGGTATATTCTAGCCTTTCCCTCCTGTTTATCTGTCATTTCTTGCCACTCCCCGCCCCAATAGTGATAAACCTGGCTTCTACCACTTACCATCTATTTATTTATTAGTTCAATTTTGATATACATGTCAAACAGTTTCAGAATTTTTAACCTATAACCCTGTGAGAAGCAAGTCTACCAATTTGACTATGGTGTGTTTTATATTTCCATTTGTCTTTAGCCTTACTTTCTTTTGTCTCAGTGTGTTTCATCCTGTAGACACCCCTCTTGGTATTTCCTGGTTGATTAAAAAAATCTGCATGTAAATCTTCAGGGTTTTAACAAATGCATAGCAATGTATCCACCACCCCAGTTCCATACAGAATAATCCTATTACCTATAATTCCTCTGTGTGTTCCCTTTGTAGCTCCTTCCTTTCTTTCTCAAACTTTTACTTTACCTAAAACTTACTTATACTCTTCTGCCTGTGTCTTGCTCCTCCATTTAAGGATGGCTCAAACATCTTGTCTTCTGTGAATTTCATTCTTTGCATTCTTACCTGCCAATTCCACAGTACACATTTTGTTACTCAAATATCATTTCTAAGGCTCCCATAGTACTTCAGTATTATTTCTATTATAGAGATAAATTTTGTAGTGAAATTATTATTTCAGTTTTTGTTTTCCCTACTCCATAGTCAGCTTCTTGGGACCAGGGACTATGCTTTGTTCATTGTTATTTCTCAAGAACTAGGCTTGCTGTTTGTGCTCATTAAGTGTTTGTGGTTTTCTAAATTGGATACATTATAGCTAATATTCAGATTAACCAGCTAATTAAACTGAACAAGTATTTATTGAGTATGAGGTAAGTTCTTGGCAGTTTAATAGGTGCTGCTGTGGAGATTACAAAATGAATATTTCATTTAAAATATCTATGGGTTTATAATATCATTCAAACAATAGTGGTTGATGTTGACATGTGTTTGTGGTCAGGAGATTGGGGCTAGGGGTGAGGAGGGGTCCTCATTTGGTATTTTGGGCAGGCAACATTTCAGTGATATAGAATTTAGATTAAGGTATTCTAAGAAATATTGGTTCAGAAGAAGAAAAAGATAAAACAAAAACAAAAAACAAAGGTAACCAGTTCTTTCAACATCTCCTCTTTAAAGGAAAAAGGACAGACTCAGGGGACATATGGCTTACCTGCCTGGCTATATTTATTCTGGCAAAAGCAGCACACGTGTGTTGATTAATAAAAGATCTGTCTGGTCTTGGTTCCAGATTCTTGAACAGAGCTTCTTGGACAAAGCTTCTGAAACCTTTGGAATTTTCCAAGTGATAGGAGTGTCTTGTTATTCAAGAACACCCAGATCATACCTGAGTTTATGCTAATGAGATGACTCATAGGCCCTTAGGTAGCTTCTGGATGAGGAGGCAGGTCACCAGAAAGACCAACAATGTGATTAGAGGATTGGAGCTCTGAGCCAGCTAGACTGCTAGGTAGCATGTGGATTGAAGACTGAGTTCAATCACATGGCCAATGATTTGCTCAATTATGTTTACATAATGGAACCCCAATAAAAACTCTGAACTTTGAGGCTCAGGGAGCTTCCTGGTTAGTGAACACATTGATGTATTGGGAGGGTAACGTGCCCTGATTCCACAGGAAGAGGGTATGGAAACTGCATTTGGGACCCTCCCTGACCTTCCCCTATGAGTCTCTTCATGTGGCTGGTTTGGATTTGTATCCTTTATAATAAAACTATAATCCTATGTATAATGCTTTCCCAAATTCTGTGAGTCGTTCTAACTAATTATCAAACCTGAGAGAATCATTTGATCCCTAAAATTTGTAGCTAGTTATTTAAAAAGGCAGATGGCCTGGGAACCTCTGAAGTGTGGCTGGCATCTGAAGTGAGGCCAGTCTTATGGGGGACCGAGCCCTCAACTTGTGGGGTCTGTGCTAACTGCAGGTGGTTAGTGCCAGAACTTAACTGCAGTAAATATGATGGTGATGGAATAGAATATGTGCACCAGCAATGAGTGAATACAATATCAATGCAGAATTCCAGGCTTGGTATGAAGTCAGAGGTATGTTTGAGGGACTGGTCTTTTAAGTTTTTTTAAGTCACTGCTTGTGGGTTTCTTACTACTCCTCATATAATGGTGGGGGCAGATGGGTTGGTGCTATAGACTGAATGTTTTTGTTCCCCCACCCCAAATTCGTATGTTGAAACTTAATTCCCAGTGAGATGGCATTAGGAGGTGGGGACTTTGGAAAGTGATTAAGTTATGAGGGTAGTGCTCTCATGAATGAGATTAATGCCCTTATGAAAGAGGCACCAGAGAGCTCCTGTGTCCCTTTTGCCATGTGAAAACACAGTGAGGAGATGGCCATCTGTAAACCAGAAAATGGGTTCTCACCAGACATCCATTCATGCACTGCACTGATATTGGACTTTCCAGACTCCACAATTGTGAGAAATTTCTGTTGTTTCAAAGCCACAAAGTCTATGGTATTCTGTTATAGCAACCTGATGAACTAAGACAATGGGAGAAGACACTGTGTGAACATGGAGAAATGTGGGCCTAGAGCTAGGTCCCCTGGGAGACCATTCCAGTGGTAACACTACAGCATCAAGTCTATATTTCCTCCAGGCATGGGTGCTTCAGGGGCCACAGATCTGTAGGACCCTACCTTCTAACTGCTTCATATAGGGAGGTTCCTAATTCTCAGTAGTTATGGTAGAAGGTGCATATTTTTTTTTCAAACGGTAAATGTTATTGATATTGATATCCAAATGCTGTGCTGCTGAAAATAATCACATTGCCAAAATCTAGCTTTATGCTGACAGACTTAATTCTGACTGAACACAGTTCACAAATCAATAAAATGTTATTATCTAAAGTTCCATGCCAGGATCTGAACACTGCGCTAATTTAATATGACTTAGCACAATTCCATATTACGTTTCTATCCTTGTTCTGTCAGCTCAAAGAAAATAAAAATATTTTTGAGGTAGTGACACCCTGGGTTACACACACTAGACTCCTTCGAATGTGGTTTTTGGCGACAAAGTTTCAAAGTAAGGTAAGGTACCTGTGGGACCTCTCAACCTGTCCCTTACTCTTTCTGTTTCCCACCAGGCCTTAGTTACCACAAGACCTTCCTTTGTCAGAAAAACCTTTCCTCAGCAGGAATTAACTACTAAAGTGTGCCTTTCCCAGGGGCATCTGCATTTTAGCAAGAAACACTAGAATGCCGCAAAGTCAGCACCATTCAAAAGAGTGTTGGAACATGCTAGGTGGAAAGATGCTCATGAGCAGAAAGAAAGTGCAGGCCCAACCAGCATTAGTAAGACCTGGGTTTGAGCTTCGGTTCTGCTTCCCTTTGGCTTTGTAAAATTACATAGGTTTTTAGTTTCTCTGGGGCTCAGTTTTTTCACCTGTAACTGCATGAAAAGGGAGAATTAACATTATTGGGCATTTTATAGAATTATCTCAATTAGTTCTCTTAACATTATGTAGTAAACATTATTATTCCCATTTTACAGAAAAAAAAACCGAGGCTCAGAATAAATGTATAAATTGCTGGAGAACATGAATCTGGTAGTAATTGAGAGAGCTTCTAAATGTTTCTGAAACTAGTGACTTAAGACCTTCACTTTGAGTTGTCCTCATGGGATGATAAACTGTTCTTATTCCCCACATAGAACCCTTCCCAAAGAAACATTGAGCAGCAATGAACAGTAAGTTTTGGTAAGTGATGGGAAGGCAGGCTTCCTTCAGCTCCTCAGAAAGGGGAATAGCTATAGGACTAGGAAGACAACAAATCCAAGGCCATTTGCCCATTGGCCATTCATCCTTCCTCTTTGATAAAGGGACCTGTCTTTGTTCAGATTACAATAAGGCAGCCATAGTCATCCCATTCCCCTAGAGCAGATTCCCACTTGCCTAGCTATCCTCCTTGCAGCTAGCTCTGGCCATCTCTCCTACTTCTGGACGATGAGACCCAAAGGTCAGTCTTCTGGGGAGACTTCTAGAGAAGATGTTCTCCTGTAATAAAAATAGAGAGATATGGGAAGAGAGACTCTTTCTTTTCTTCCTTCTCGGGGGTGGGGGGTGGGGGTGGGTGAAGCCTGCGTTTAGAATGGCTATAGCCATACTGTGATCGTGAAGTCAAGGCAAAGAGTGTTGCAGAGAGGCTGAATCATCCAGATAGAACTTCATCTCAGGTTTCTAGTTAGGTGAGATAATTATATCTCTTTAATGTCCAAGTCACTCTTGGTTCCATATTCTCTTACTTGCAGCTAAGACACCCTGTCTAACTTTCCTGGTCTGTAGGAATCTGTGCCCCCCCGCTCCCCGCATCTTCCACCCCTGAGTGTCCTGTCCTAGATATTTTAATGTGGTAGTGATAGCTTTAGAGTTTCTCAATAGTCTGGCCCTGTGAGATACAGACATCTTTTAGGTCATGAGAGCTCCTGGGAAAAAGCTATCCCATCCTCTATCTGTAGGGACTGAAGAACAACAAAGTGGGGACAGCTTTTTAATTACAAAGCCCAGTACAAAAGAAAAATCTGGTGCCCCCTGTTTAAACATTATAAAAAATTTCAAGACATTGACAGCAGAGCATTAACCCAATTATGAAGCCCTTCTGAGTACAGGACCCTGTATGGCTGCTCAGATCATTAGTTCATGGAACTACCCTTGAAAAAGAAAGATGATTGAGAGTCACTGCCTCCCAGCCAGAATCCAGACACATGGCTCTCTGCTGGTGGGAAGGAAGTGTTCTCCAATTCCCACTGTTTCCTACTCAGTTTCCAGGTAAGACTCTTTTTGGAGTTTGTGTTTTCTTGTGCTGGGTCCCTTAATTTTGACCTGGGTCCCTTAATATTTGTTCTGAAATGGTTCTACTTTAAATTTTCATAAGACGAAAGGAAACTAAAATTATTGAACCCCTTCTCAAAAGGCATTTTTCTGGGTATTATCTCTGTTATTATCATAACCTTTAGAGAGAGGGGTTTTAGACCTATCTGTGTTTTACGGATGAGCAACCCAAAGTTCAGAGGCGTGAATTGACAGAGATGTGGTTGAGATTTCAACATGAGTGGGTCTGTTTCCAATGTTTGGATACTTTCTTCCTCATCCCCCTTCATCTTTCCTCCCTTGGTAACCCTTTCTTACCCTATAAAGCTTCAAATAACACACCTAGTTTCCATGAGTGAGTCTCCTTCCTCCCAAGCGAAGTGGGAGCATTACATCTTGTTCAGCCTTCTCTGTCCATGGCAGAGGAAGTTTGAACAATTACTTATATTCTGTTTAATCCTACAGGATTAATTACTGTTGGAGGGCAACAATAAAACAGGTTCACTGGAATTTCCTGAAGGTAAGGCTCTCCTCTAAACAGTTTCATTGTAATGAACAGTAATGGCAGAGGCTGTTCCTTTCTACGGCAGCTTTGATTGGCAGGGAAATCCAGACTGCAGGCTGGAGCCAACAGTCTGTTCTTTTGTCACAGAGATTGGGCTGTGTTCCAGGCACCATTTCAGTGAGTGCTGAAGCTGATAAATGCCCTTGATAATCATCTTCCCTCAGCTTTCCAGTCCATCCCTTTGCATTCCATAAATATTTCCTGAGTGTTCACTCTAATCACTGTGCTGCCTTGGGGCCAGAGAGTTGAGACAAAGCCTCTACCCATAAGAAATTCATTATAGTTAATATAGTACAGTACAACAGTAAAAGTGTGTCAGAGAAGGACTGGCATCTGCTGGGAATCCAAGAAGAGATTTTAGAAAAGATCTCTGAGTATGATTTTAAAGATTAGTAACAGTTTTCTGAGGTGGAAGTGTTAGGAGGGTGGGTTCTAAGCAGAGGGAACAGCATGTACAAAGGCATGAAGCAGCACTGTGGGTTAGCTATTACTGTGTAACAAATCACTCCTAAGCTTAGTGGTTTAAAACAATAATTATTTCTTATGAATTTGCTTGTGGGCTGGGGGATTTAGCCTGGGTTTGTTTGGGGACTGGCTCTATTTCACATTTCTCTCATTCTCCTAGTGCCAGACCACTAGCATGTCTTAGTCATGGCATCAGCAGAAGTACAAGAGAACAAGTGGAAACACAGACACTGTCATTCCTGTCACATTCTATGG
The DNA here is from genome assembly GCA_030015415.1 of Cynopterus sphinx. Classification (NCBI taxonomy): domain Eukaryota; kingdom Metazoa; phylum Chordata; class Mammalia; order Chiroptera; family Pteropodidae; genus Cynopterus; species Cynopterus sphinx. The sequence continues at coordinate 85,105,871 of CM057379.1, read as the reverse complement.
GACAAAGTAAGTCATAGGGCCGAGCCCAGATTCAAGGTGTGGGATGAAGCCCTGTGCACAGTGGGAGAGCATTGCAAAATTGAAAGGCTTAGGGTCTGGATAAAGGAGAAGATTTAGTTCCATTAATGCAATTTACAAATGAAGAGTTTCTTAACTGTAGTAACACTATTGACATTTTGGGATGGATTATTCTTCTCTGTGGGAGACTGTCCTGTATATGGCTGGGTATTTAGCAGCACCCCTGACCTCTTCCTGGTAGGTGCTTATACATCTCAACTTGTGACAATCGAACATGTCTTCAGAGTTTCTAAATGTCCACTAACAGGAGTTGGCAAAATTGCCCCTTATTTGAGAACCACTGTACTAAAATATCTTAAGAATATAAAATATTCCAATTGTTCGAGTGTTAGATGCAAAATAAGGAATTAGAAAGGGGAAGGGGAGAAGAAGGGAGTGGAAATGGCTAAAAAAGCAGCTGCAGAGGTAGGTAGGGTCTGTTTTTGGAGGATCTCAGGTCAAAATTAGGAGCTTAGATTATATCAAATGATATTGGATTTGGGTTTTGGGAAACTGACTGTGGTGTGTGGTAACCCATTCATCTGTGGCAGGGACCCTTTTGTTCCCAATGTCGGTTCATGACCAGCCTTGGTGCAGGGCTTTTCTGAGGTATAACAGTGGCAGCTCTCTCAGCCACCCAGGGTAGAAGGAGAGAGACCGCTCACACAGAGGCATACATTTCTGTGTGCTTCATGTGGCATGGAACACTGGTTTATCTCTACAACTGCATTAAGATTAATGATAGCCCTTTTCTGAAACATTTTGCTCCTGGGCCTCGAGGAATACATTGTTCCGATAATGCCTTTGATTTTTCTCTTCAGGGGATGATGCTGCTGAGTAATAGCATTCATATAAATACTTCTTTTCCTTTCGGAGAACGTACACCCTTCTGAATTATACACTGCAATTTAGAAATTACACTCATATGTAGAATAATATGGCTTGGTGTACTTATTAGGGAGGCTGGCATCAGTCCTTCAATTGTTAAGGATCCCTGGGTAGTTCTATTATAGTGTAAATTAGCTAGTATTTTTCCAAGTTCATTATTGGTATTTTCACGTCCATTATTTATTTATAAGGCATTAGAGGTACACACACAAGTTCGTGGCCTTATGAGAGAAATGTCTTCTGGTTAACTTGGCATTGCAGGTCTTAGCAAAGAGGCACACTTTTCTTGAAATCAGAATTCTTTCAAGTTGATTTGATGGTTATGGTTTATATCACAAATATATACAGGGTGTGTCTTTTTCTTATTGAATTTTTTGCTGAAGGGGACAGAATCCTGTGAGAATAGAGTGCCTCCTGATGATGGCTTTTGACAGTTTAAGCAACCGGTTTCATTTTATGACAGGGGAACCATAATGTCTTGTGGGGCTATTACTATGTGAAGTGATTAGGGCTTGAGGGATGAGGTTTGAGCTGCATGTGGTGTTTCTAAGTGTGCTGGAACATTATTTCCCGAACTTGCTGGATCCCAAGGATCACCTGATGTGCTTGTTAATCATTTCTATTTTGGGGCCCCATAGAAAGACGCCTGAGAATTTGTATGTTTATCAAGAACTGCAGGTGCCTCATGACTGGGTAAGTTTGGGAAGGAATTGGCCAGGCTCTCAGATTTGGCTTGTCCTTCTAATCACTGAGAAAGATTTTCAACATTCAGATATTTAATCTTCACTTCAAGTCTCCCAGGACAGGGCCCTATAATCTGTACTTTAAAAAGTTTTCTAGGTGGTCTCTCCAGTTTAGGTAATACTGCATCAGATCGCAAATTTTATGAGGTCAGAAGCCAAGAATCCAGCTCGTCTACCTTTGAATCCTAGATCTGCCTCGAGTCATGCTTGGGCCATAGTAGATGCTCAATAAATATTAGTTTAATGAAAGAAATCTTAATACATCATGTTCCTATGAGTTTCTTCTCTATTGCCTTTTTCTTTTCTGTTCTTTTCAGATGCTAATATGATCATATTAACCATTCTTCCACTCTTGGATTTTTTTCTTAGTAGAGAAACATGCATTTAACTGAGTTAATGTGCAGTAATTCACTTGGGGCCTGGTGTGTGTGTGTGTGTGTGTGTGTTGGGGGGGGTGTCATCATTTACATATCTGATGGGAAAATGTTTGGCTAGCAATCCAGGGTTTACAAAAACAAAGCAAACCCCAAACAAAAACTTTTCTTTTCTTTTCTTTTCTTTTTTTTTTTTTTTACATCCTTGATCTAGAAAGTTCTCACAGGACCTACCCTATTTCTGTTTGCAATCCAATTATTCTGCATGGGAACTGCTCTGAGGGGAAGAAGAAGACAGACTCTCGGGACCAGGCCAGTTACTTTGGGCAAACACATTACTGGAGATAACGCCTACTCCACAGGGTTATTACGAGAAAAAAAGTAGAGTTTGAAAGCCTTTAGTGAACTGTAAAAAGTATAGAAGTTATACGTATATTTATAAAAAAATTAATGTCTTTGCTCTTGGGAGATGGTGTATTAAAATAGAAAAAGCTCAGGTTTTGGTTTCAGACTGAATAGGATTTAAACTTGGCTATCCTACTTATAAGCTCGAAGATGCTCTGAGCCTCAGTTTCGCCTCAGTTTCCTGCAGAGCAATTTAGAAGGCTAAAAGAATAAATGAGGTCAGGCTCCTACATGTCGAGAATTTGATAATAGGAGATATCCTCATGGGCATACAAGTAGTCAGTCTGGTTCTAAGATGCTTATGAAGTAGAGGACACAGTAGCTCCAGCCTGTCAGGCCAGATGTCCCTCATGGTGCCACTATTGGGCCCTGACTCCCACACTGATAGATGGGGAGAGAGGGTAGAGGCAAGTTACTGTTAATTGCATTTTTAAAAATTGTGTTAAAAACACATAACATATAACTCATCCTTTTAACCATTTTAAAGTATTCAATTCAGTAGCACTTAGTATATTCACAGTGTTGTGCAACCACAAGACTGTTTAGTTCTAGAACATTTTCATCACTCCCCAAAGACACCCTGTATCTGTTAAGTAGTCACTCCCTATTCCACACCCCCCACACCACACCCTGGCCCCAGACAACCACTAGTTTGCTTTTTGTCTCTGTGGATTTATCTATTCTGCTGGACATTTAATATAAATAGAATCATATAATATGTGGCCTTTTGTGTCTGGCTTCTTTCACTGAATATATTGTTTTCAAAGTTTATCCATGTCATAACATTAACTATATATTACAGATGAAGAAACTGAGGCTCAAGGAAGGTAAGTAACTTGTCAAAGTTCACTTGAAGCCCAAGCAGTTTGGCTCGGGGCAGTCCTCATCTTTATGCCCTTCTGGCCATTCTTGGATGAGCTGTACCCTGGGGAAAAAAACACCTGGTTGTTGTCCTAATTAAGTGACTGTGTAGCTATTTGTTCAAGGTTCTTAGTTGAATTCAATTATATGTACCATGGAGATAAGTGATCCATCAGGCTCTGGGTTTGTCCAAATTTCTAAAAATAAATCATATTTCTGGGTCAGCAGTTATGAGGGCCACATTGAACAATGACAGTACCTTGGACACATTTAGCCCCAAACCTTTAGTCCTGTTTTCTATTGCATCCTTTCCTGTAGGTTCCGATCCTGCCCCTCCTCGCCCCGCATTCACCCATCTCTCTCTCTCTCTCTCTCTCTCTCTCTCTCTCTCTCTCTCTCTCTCTCTCTCTCTCTCTCTCTCTCTCTCTCTCTCTCTCTCTCTCTCTCTCTCTCACACACACACACACACACACACACATGATGGAGGGTCCTGGGAATTAGGCGTTCCACAAGTAATCCAGTTGGTCCTTAGGAAAGAAGACATGGTCAGGTGATACTAATTCTTCAGATTAGGAAGCTGAGACTCAGCAGATGGGTGACTTCCCCAGAGTTCTAGATTATATTCTCTTGACATCTCCTGATGAAGAGTGGAGGCCTGAGGTACCAGAGTATTAGTCTTTATAAATATATATGTTTTATTACCTCCTTAGCTCTTTGAAGAATGGTTACACCAAAGGCCTATTAACCTATGAGCTCCTGGAGGATGAGGATGGATTGTTGGGGTACCCTCCTGGCATGTTAAAAATTAGTGAAGATAACACACTGATGACAATGATGATTAAACTCAGCGAGAGGGCCTGGATCCAGTTCCTTAACTTCTCTGTATGAAGTGTCTTCCTTTGTTAAATCAGGATAATGACATTCTCCTGCTGTTGTTTGTGAGGCCAATTAACTACTTACTGTCTTGGAGGACTCAGACCTATAAACACTTTGTGATCTATTCAAATGTAAAGAGCTTGTTGACTAAGGACTTTAGTTTGTGAGTTAAAGCATACAAAAGCCAGAATATGTAAATGTTCAGGTCTGCCTTGTGAAGTCAGGCTGCCAACCCTATGCCTATCTGCCACAATAATAGTTTTTCTAGTGATTCAAACCCTATAAAACAAGCAACCAATGGTTCTGCATTACAAACAGAACAACAAACAAAACCTTGTAGGAAATGTGTATGAATTGGTCTTCAAGAGATATTCTCCAGTTATAAGTAATGGCCTAAGGTGGGGTGTGTGTGTGTGTGTGTGTGTGTGTGTGTGTGTGTGTGTGTGTGTGTGTGATGGTTGTCATTTTGGAGTTCTTTTTTCATAGTGATGTCAAAGCTAAAATCATTATATGGCAGATCTGCTTTTGGAAATCATGCCAATTTAAAATTACTTGTAGTAAAACTCCTGTCTTAGTCCATTTGGGCTGCTATAATGAGATACCATAGATAGGGCGGCTTATAAACAACAGAATTTATTTCTCTTGGTTCTGGAGACTGGGAAGTTCAAGATCAAGGCACTGGTAGGTTTGGAGTCTTCTTTCTGGTTCCTAGATGGCCATCATCTTGGCCTAATCTCCTGACAGAAAAGTTAAGGGAGCTCTCTGGGGACTCTTTATAAGGGCGCTAATCCTTTTCATGAGGCCTCCACTCTCATAATCTAATCACCTCAAAAAGGCCCCACCTCCAAATATGATCACACAAGGGACTAGGATTTAACATATAATTTTGCAGTAGACACAAACATTCAGTTTAGAGCAACTCCTAGCACAGAAATCCTAAGTTACATTGCTACCTAGTAGCTGACTGCAGGCTGTTCTGTCCATGTTTAGGCTGAATGAGGGCAGGCCAAGGAAGAAAGGTGTGGGGAGGAGCCACCCTGTCTAAATAACCTCACAATCATTCCTACCCACATCCCCTCTATTTACTTTACCCCTTTGCCCTTTCCCTGTGAACCAGTATCTTTTACAGCTTTTATAATTGACAAAACACTTGAACACTGCTTTACCTCATTTGAACTTGAGGACAACCCTCTGAGGCAGTCAATGTTTTTATTTCCATTCCATTTTACAGATGAGGAAATTGAACTCTAGAGATGTGAAGTTTGCCTTGCCTGTTTTCTTTGGGGTCATTTTTATGACAAGTCACCTTGCTGCTTTTGTGTGAGGGTAGTCTCCCCAGTTTGATGCTGGGACCCAAACAGCACAGATTTTGGAAGATTTTGTTCTGGATGATGGCAATAAACAGATCAGGCAGGGTGCTCTCCTACATATGGGAAATTGATGTGAGTTTTGGGGATCCCAAAAGCTGTGATCTAGAGGAGGCTTACATTTCTTCAACACCTTTAGCATATCTGGCTTGTGTTAAGCTACTGATATGCAATATAGCCTGGTGGTTAAGTAAGAGGTTTCAACTCCTGATTTTCCCATTTATCAAGTTATTTAACTTCTCTGTGCCTCAGCTTTCTCTTCTGTTTTTTTTCTTTTTAAATAATAGTAAAAACCACGACAGTCTGTTTTTTTCATGGAATGACTGTGAGGATTAAATAAGCTAATACATAGAGAATTCTTATAAGCACTCACATTAGGGACAGTCCCAAGGCTGCACAGTGAGTAAGTGTCATGGCTGGAACATGCATCCAAATCCCTCCAGAGCATGTGCTCTTAAACACTGACTTTTTCTCCTTTGAAACTACCTACATATAAATGCCAACATAGTCAGGCTCTGATACCATTCATCCATTGATTCATTCAAGCATTTACTGAGTACTCACCATGTGCCAGGCCAAGCGGAATGCTAGGAATCACAGGCCTCACCATGAATGGGGCACTGCTCTGGCTGTGAGGCCTAGGGCAAGGGGCTTGGTAACTGCAGTGAGAGAGGCTAACATGGCCTTGCCAAGTGATAAGTACCACAATGGCAGGAAGCCTTGGAGTCTAGGGCTCCCAAAGAGAGGCACCCAAACTAGCCTTGGAGAAGAGGAGGACCCCTGCACTGAGTCCTGAAAGTTGGTCAAAAGGCCAGGAGCAGATTTGGAGTGGGTGGAACTCTTGTAGAAAGGGCAATTCACTGGTAGCAGGGCACTGTGCTCTAGGAAAGACTGAAGGGAGCAGGTGGGGCTGGAGAGGGTATAAAGGCCATATCTGGAGGGCCTGGTACACCAGCCATAGAACGGGAGCTGAAGGCAGTGGCCTGTGATGACATTCACATCCAGGAAGGATTGGTGTCTGCCACGTGGAGAACAGATAGGATGAGCAGAGGGACACTAAAGCAGAAGCAGGAAGATGAGCTAGCCATTCATTACAGAAACAGGGGCAGCAGGGAAGAAAAAGGGGCCTGAATGAAGGTGGCAGTAGTAGTGGTGGGGGATGGAGGGAGGGGCTTGGATTCCACAACAGCCTTGCAAGACTGGAACAGCTCCATCTAACTTTTAAAAAGGCCTGTTAAGCTACCCTTTGGTGACTTCGTCCTTCAACTACAGTTAACCAAATTTCTTGTGGGAAAACCATTTTACATAAATTGGTAAGATGTAGCAGTAAGGGAAAGTCCTACCCATCTCTTGGTAGGCCCTGACAACCCATCTCTGGGAACTTATTTTAACCCAGGGGTTTAAATCTTTGTATGTGACTAGTTAGCAGCAGGAAATGTACTGCTGCTAAGGAAGGCTCTTAAAACTATGAATGACAGACTGGATAGAATTTAGAGATCTTGAAGATACCAAATATTTTAATTTAATATTGGCTGTTTAAGGTCCAAATGCCTGGCATCCCCAAAGACAGAGGTTGAAAGGCAAGTAGATGGAAGAGGCTCCCAAGGACTGAGCAGTACTTAGAGAAGGAAGGCACTGCAAAGACCTGGGCCCCAAATGAATGAGGCACACTCTGCCTTTGCCCAGCTTTCTGCTCTAGCAGGAGAGTGTGCTTCCCAGGGCCCTGACCTAGAAGAACTGATATGTAACAGTTGCCAGTTTCTGTGGTGTTAATACCCTACCACGTCTGACAAACTGCTAATGTCAAATCACCACATCCGGAGTTGGGAATGGAAGGGCACACCCCATTCTATAGCATTTCCACAATACTGACAGAACACACATAAATCACCTCAATACCATAGATAGTAGTGATAGTAAAATGTAGTAAAATAATTAGGAAGTGATGAATTTTCAATATTTGTCACCTTTGGTTTTACTATAATTTAATCATACGGTTATATAATTTAAGTTTTAATAATAGCTATGCAAATTTCCTGGTAGGAGCTGGCTCTGGGCCCCACTGACTGTAAGGCAAGTCTTGGCCATGTCTACCCATTTTTGTTCCATCAGCTTGTGTGCTGTGACTACATCTGGGGCTTGTGCTAGACTTGCTGCTCCAAACTTAAATAGCAGACTATTTTCCCATTAGCCTGAGTTCAGAGAGCTTCTCTTCTCATTTTCTCAAATGTCAGGCTTTGGCCCTTTGTATTCAGTTGCTTTTTGAGAGCACGAATTCTAGTCCCACCACTCTTTTTTCCTCAGGGGAGACGGCTGACAGTTGTAATTCTGTTTCTTATGACTTCTTTACCCCCCATTCAGACAGTCATCAAATCCTTGCCTTTTCCAACAATTTCTCCTCTTCGGACTCCCGGCAGCACCTCTTGCTACTGTCACCAACACAGGTCATTATCCATCTCCCCCTAGCTGATTGCTTTGGCGTCTGCCCTGGCTACCCTTTCTTCTGCTTCTTTCCTTCTCCAATGCACCAGCCCATGGAATGGAGTCCTGATCACCATTCTGATCATGCCCCCTCTCTGTTTAAGATCCTGTGGTGGGACCAGCTCCTTGTCAGAACCTTCTGGGTTCCCTGTTCTTTTACCAGCCACAGTACTCATACCCCCTGCTGTGCAGGGCAGGCCTGGTTTCACTCAGGCTGAGGGTTCTCTGTTTTTGTTACAATGAGGCCACCCTCATGTGTTCTCTGGCACGCAACATTTTTTTGTTGGTCAGACCTACGGGCAAAACCCTCTTGCATCATTTCTGTAACGCTTCCTTCTACTGATTTAACTCATCCCTAGGGGGAATTTTAGAATTTTAATCAGTTGCATAGAGGGAGACAGTGAAAGGCATGGAAGTCACAGTTTCAGCAAAGATGAGTCTGGGCGGATTCAAATTTGAACCCAAGGTCTTTTTTTGGGACATACAAGCTGAGCCCTTGCTCTGAGAGGCAGGGGTAGGGAGGACATCGAGACCTCTGGCTGAGGGTGAAGCATTGAGGCCACCAGATGGTTCTGGCATTACTTAGGCAAACAAATGAGGATTAGTATTGCTGATGAATTGCAGTAGTCAAAACTGTATTATTCAGGGCATACAGGTGCGTGGATGGCCTGGGGACGTGAGAAAATTTTCTCTAAAAAACCCCAGACCAAAACAAAACCCCGCTAACTGTAACTACTTATAAAGCTGAAGCAAAATGGGTGAGTCCTAAATCACTTCTTAATTTTTCTTTCCTTTCTTTCTTTTTTTCCCCCTCTGTGTGTTAGACAACGGCCAAACTAGAACAGAAAGCTTTTGGAGAAATGTTAGATTGATGCAGGAGAACATCCTTCCAGTCAAGATGTCCATCCACTCAGGCTCTCCCCACCACCTGGCAGAATCCCCACCCTCCAATGGTCTCTTCATGCTTCCAGCAAATCCTCCGCCTCATTGCAGAGGAGGCAGATGTCTCAGACTGAGGGGAACAGGTTCCCTGAAGCTGAGCTGATTTAAACAGTGTTTGGAGAGAATGTTTTTCCAAAAAGTACTGTCAAGTTTTTTCTAAGTGACTTATAGTGCATGATCTCTAAGCCTTATAATAATTGCAATTTAATTAGAGTGAAAATTTATTATTTACCAAGTTCCGGGCACTATGTTAAGTACTTTATAGGTATTATCTCAATTAATTATCACAACAGTTTAATGATAGAAGTAGGGTGATATTAAAAATATTGAACAACTAGTCTAGCATTAACCTTTTTATTACAAGATGATGGGGGAGTTCTGGGGGTGTAGGGTTCTGGGGGGCAGGGTCATTCAGGGGGCTGGGGTGGCTTCTATTCACTGACTGGTATGGGGGTATTTTAACAACTGGTATGACTGCACAGCTACACCATTTGATTATCAGCCCACAGGAGTAGGTACTGTGAATATACTCATTTGACAAATGAGGTATGTCAATAAAGATTAGGTTTGATTTTGACTAATAGAAAATGCAGAATGTCAGTAGCCTAAACAAACAGTTGTTTATTTCTCACGGAGACAGTGAATACACTGATAAAGGTTACTGAGGGCTAGAATGTTCTGGTCATCATGAGAGAAAGCATTATTTTGGGGTCATTAAAAATAGGTAGAACTTATTGTCCATCAATGGATGAAAAAATAAAATATGAAATATACATAAAGGGAATGTTATTTAGCCTTAAAAAGGAAGGAAATCTGACACGTGCTACAGCATGGACATTATGATAAGTGAAATAAACAAGATGAAAAGGACACTGCTTACTTTCACGATGGAACCAAAAAATCTTGTTTCTTGGGTTCTCTGACAGCTAGCGGTAACCATATAAGAAAGTCTGGCCAAGTAGTGAGCCTTAACCCTTTGGGGTGATTTTTGGGGAAACCTTTCTTTTAAAAAAGAGAAGGCAATGTTGATGCTATGCTTCACCCTCTTTTTGTGCTTTAGTGATAGATGTGATGTCTGGAGCTACGAGAACCATTTTGTGACCATGAGGGAAAGAGCAAGAGTATCACTTAGATGTGGTGTCTGATATCACTGAGATGCTGGACCGATACCAACTGCCACCTATCTCTCGATTCCTTGTTATATGAGAAAATTAAACCCCTAGTTGTTTAAGCTACTTGAGGTAAGCAAAAACATTCCCAGGTGATACAAATACGTCTAGTTAATTCTTACTTGGTTTGGGGGGAGTCAATGTACATGTACTTAACAGTCAATGTAGAAGACACTTTATTTAATTCTGGGATATCTGTTGAGTGCCTACACTGTACCAGGCTCTGCTATAGGTTCTGAGTTTTTCATGGACTTCAGGAAGTCTTCCTGGACAGCCTCAGACTGAGTGAGGCTGCCCTTTCTCTGCTCATGTAAATTCTATATTTTACGTGTGTAGATTCTCCATTTGATGATGGTAAGTCCTTGAAATCAGAGATCATGTGTCTGAGTCATTTCTACGTTCCCAGTAACCAGGACAGGGTCTGATGCACAAAACAGCACTCAATTAGTTAATAAATTAGTGAATGAAAAAAGTACCATTTCAGGTGTCGGGTTTGTTAGCTTCTAGGTGTGTTGAGTCCGCCCCCCTGCCCTGCCCCCTGCCCCCAGGGCGCCTTTACCCTCTGGACAGAGCTTTGGCGATGATCACTGTCATGATTTCACCTGCATCAGGCACATGGAATGGGGCTGGGGAGCCAAGGCCCTTTATAAAATTAATTAGGAGCAGGCTCTGCGAAGCCTCTGCAGAGATGCTGGCAGCCGGGTTCTTAGCCTTTTGGCTGCAGGGATCGGACACTGCTGGGAGCAGCAGCGTAGGTAAAAGTAAGCTAATTAGGCCCGGCGTGTGGCTGCGCTTTGAGTGTCCCCTGCTCCCTCGGTGCGCTGCGTCTCGGGGCCGTGGAGGGAGGTCAGAGGACACGCCCCGGGACTAGGGAGCCCTGGGCGCTTCATCGGGGGCGCACACGGGGGAGGGGGATTCCCTGGGTAGGCCGGGATTTGGGGCAGTTTTGTTGAAATACGGTTTTCAGCACAGACCGGCAGCTTAAAGGAGGAGAAATCCGCCTCTTTTAATCAAAGTTTACATTTATGTGTCTTTTTACATTCCATTTTTTACATTTAAATCTCACTTTAATGTGTTATGTATTTTCTGTAAAACATCTGGGAAATAGGAGGCCAGGCTGGCTAGACTTTCCTACTTACACTTAGCAGCCTTTTCTCCCTATGTTGGAGGTTGGGCAAGTGTTGTGATAAGAACCTGGATGTCGGTGTGTGGAGGCCCAAAAGTTCATCTCTGGGATCTGCCTCTGACTGCTGTATACACAGACGTCAGTTACTTCTCCTGGAGTCTCAAGTGCTGAAAGGGGACCCTAATCATTCCTTCAAAGGCTGTTGTGAAGACAAAAGATGTGTAGATGAAGTGTCTTTGTTGTGGTAGGTGCTCAATTAGTGGTAGCCATATTCCCATTATTATAGTAATCATTATTTATTAGGAGGAATACAAAGGAAGACAGGCGAACTTTATGGGTGTGTGTGTGTGTGTAGAAAATGTATGCACGTCCATCCCTTTTCGAACTTCCAGATTTGAAATATCTGCAAATGGAAGCTTCCGCTGGATGGATAATTTTCAGGTCTCCCCCAGCAGTGTTTTGGTTACTAATCTGAGCTCATGTTTACTGAGCAAAGCACATCCCTCATTTTATTTAAACTTCACAAACAACACTATCAGGTGTGCACAAATCTATCCATTTTAGAAGACAGCAAGACTCAGGGAGGTTAATATTTGCCCGAGGCCCCGCAGGACTCATTTTCTGGCAGACCCCATTCTGAGTCCCGACCTTCCCCCACCCCACCAACACCCTGTCTCTCATAAAGATGCACCCTAGCTCCTCCCCCGCTGTGCTCTGTTGTGGAGTGTGTGTCTTGTTGAATAGGCAGCCTTCTGCCTTTGTAACTTCATTTGAACTGTTGACTCTGCTGGCTTGCTGTGTTGATCCCCTTAGTTGAGATCAGCTTGTTCTTTTCTCAAAGCCAACCTATTTGCACAACAGCACTAAGGAGCCCAAAGATTGCTGAATATTTAACATTCACAGGCAACGTGCCACAGTAACCAAAAACACTTGAAAGAGACCCAGACAAGGGGGTGGGGGAAGGAGAGGACTGGAAAAGAGGCCCAGCATATTGCTGGCCAGCGGCAGTGTCATTCAGGCTCTTCTCATAAGCTGGAGGAACGCAGCTTCGCAGCTTTGTTAGGTCAGAGAAAGACTAGCCAGCACCGCTATTGTTCACATCTGCCAAGGGTAACTGCCTTTGGCAGCCGAGTTTGCAAAACCCCGAACAAAAGAGCTATTGATAGAGATGAGCCTGTTAATAAGTCCAGGGATGGCAGTAACGTATTTAGACAGGTAGTGTCTTGGAGTTACGGCCATGGTTACAGATAAACCACACCAACTGCATACTTCTGGCACTTGAATTTCCCCTTTGCATAGAAGGCAGATAGCTGGCAAATTTCACCTATGGGAAGGGCAAGGAGAAGGAATGCTTGGCTGGGGCAGAAACCACTTAGGGCAAAGTCTACTTATGATCAGAATTTTAGACCTTAGCTTGCTGGGAGTTTTCATTTAAGACATTTATAAACATTTTTCTTCCTACTGTAATGCATAAGGGGTATGGGGGTCCATATTTCTTAATTGCGGACAGAGAGGTACAGATTTAGTGAATGGACATATAATGTTTGTGGATTGAACTGAATTGGGTTGTGAAGTTACATTCAAGAGTGTATTTAGTAGGGATCAGGTACATAAGGCCAGAGTTCTTGGCTGGAAAGGTGAAGACACAGAGGAGTTAGAAATGCTAGGTGTATGATACTGCTGTGGCTGGCAATTGCATAAGCCAGACAAATAAAATAGCTTATGTGCTTGGGGAGAGAAATGCAGTTTAGAAATACGCACCATTATGAAGATGAAGGCACCTCAAACCTATGAAAGAATTAAAAGAATAAAGAGCTATGCTGGTATAATTTGTTTAATTTTGTTATTTTACACAGGAAACAAGGGTACCTTGATTAACTCTTAGAAACAGTTTCAGGAGTTGTTTCTTCTATCTAGGTATACACCAGCTCTTTTTTTTTTATTTTTATATTTTTATTTTTTTTACTTTGGAGTGTGAAGGAAGTAGTACACCCAAAATTAAAGTAACGAAATATCAGAATGAGAAATTCAGGGCCCTGGAATCTTCATTTTTGATAAGCACCCCAGGAACTGCTCTAAACTTACAGCCAAAACCTATGCCTGGCAGACAACCAGCTCATGGGAAGTGGGGCACTGCCTTCTTCCATCTGAAAGACAGTGTGGGCAGCCAGAGCATCCTGGTGAACAGCTGATTGGAGAGGACCCTTTCCCGATTTGCCATGGCTCTTTGGATCTCAGCTGATGCTTCCAGCATCTGGAGGACTCTCTCACAGATAGACCCTGGCAGAGCTGAGAGTCTGCATCCAGCTGGAGACTAGCTTCACATTACGTAATACATTATACATATCTCTTTCGGGGGGGGGGGGTAAATTGATTGAATGGAGTGGTGGGGGGGTGTGCCAGGCACAAGAGACTGGGGAAGAATCTCCTGGTCAGTAGAAGAGTTAGAAATAGGGTTCTGGTCTGACTCTGAACTCCTAGACAGCCTTGCCTTTGTTGTAGATGGACTTCATTCATATCCTAGCGTGCAGGTAGACACTGAACAAGAAGACACATGGGTAAGAGTAATTCCAGACAGCAGTAAGCAGAATGAAGAAACTAAAAATGTGTCATAACAGAGATGGATGGGTGAGGGTGACACTAGATAAGAGCCAAGGATTAGCCAGCCTAGGTGACATTTCAAACAGATAACTTGAATAAGGGGCAATTCTAGAGCTCTACTTGTCTTGGGCCCATGGAGAGAGTGCTGTCAGTAATCCCCATCCACTATTAATCTTTAGTTCTGACCTTGTGAAAACCACATGCATGCATGAGGGCATGGAGTCAATTTCCCTGATGACGAGAAGCCACAGGGGGTGTGGACCTGCTTCACCAAGCAGAAAGTGAAGAGAATGACTGGATGTCAAGCAAAGCTTGGACCTGCTGGAGAGTTGGGAAAATCCAAAGGAAGGGAGGGAGGGGGTGGTGCTGCAGAGAGCGTATTAGAATCAGTCAGACATCTAAGTTTACAGTTTCAGCTCTGCCACTTGCTAGCCCTCTACCCTTGGGAAAATTAGAGGACTTCCCTAAGCCTCAGTTCTGTCTGTTTTAAAATAGGAATAATACCAAGCTCAGAGGACTGTTTTCATGGTTTAGGGAGTAGACACATGCAAAGTACTTGGCAGAGTGCTTAGACTGTAGTAGCTGCTAATTATATGTCCTCTCCTACCCGCCTCCACTCCTTCTTTCTTTCCTTCTTCCCTTCTTTCCTTTTCTCCCTCCCTCCTTTCCTTCCTTACCCCCTCCCTTCCCAGCCTGGCCTCAGGTTGGATATAGATTGGCCAGCACCGACCCTCTGCCTGTGTTCTGATGTCTGTTAGGAGAAATCTGCTGAAAGTGGGAAAGCTGGGCGACTTTGCTTGTGCTTGTCTCTCAAAGAAAAAAGACATTCTTTTGATTCTTTTTTATCTTTCCTTTAAAAAAACATACAGCACCACACAGCTGAAACAAGAACCCTGTTTGATCCCCCCCTTTATCTTTCTCTAGCTGGTTTTCAGCTGCCTTATTTTGGATCTCAACGGAGGGCAGGAGGAAAAGCTTCTTTGGGGGTGTAGGAGGGGGGCTGGTGAAGTGTTCCTTTTTTATAAGGCAGAACTAGAGTGAATGGTTCTTGGCTCACCAGCTGCATGGACGAATGTACTTAGCTGTTTTTGGCAGCTAGTTCCTCATTTACTTGGCCCCAGCTGGATCTCTTGGATTTCAGCTAAGGATTGTTATATTCTCATTTTGGTAGGGTGAGGACATACATGTTAGCCTTAAAAATAATATTTCTTGAACACCTACTACGTGCTTATCTCTGTACAAAGTAAGCCCTAGGGAAGAACCAGATGTGTGAAAGTCTAGAATTGGGAGTATGAGAGGAGTTAGAGAGCTTTAAGGAGGCAGGAATCTTCTAAACTGCTAGAAGGTATAATTCACCAAGTACTTGTTGAACATTTATGATCTTGATGAGATGTATTTCCAGCTCCCAAGAAGCTCTTGAGTGAGTGGGAGAGAAATGAGTAAGAAATTATAATATAACAGGACAAGTTACATAATAGAAGCACAAAGAAGTTTCTGTGGAACCACAGAGTGGTGAGTGACTGAATGAGGCTGAAGGAGAAAGCAGGGGACATCAGGGCCTGGGGAAAAGGATGGTACAGGCAGAGGGTGCCATGTGGAGTCCCCCGGGCAGGGGTGAGAGACCCAAGGTATTTAACAACTTGGCTTCTTGCTGGGCCAGACATTCACCCTTGATTGCTGGAGGTGAGGATGGAAGGGCAGGGGTAAAAGAAAGCTCTTGGGAGCTTGGGCAGGTGGCTATTTACCAACTTCTTCAAAAGTCTATGGTATATAATGACTGATTCTGTCCTACTGATTTCTGTTCTACTGGACTCTATTGGTGCAAGGTTAGTCTTCTCTGAGGTGAGAGAGAAATGGCCCCATGGATAATTGGTGATGGTTTGAGATGGCTGAACTGCTGACTGAGCCTGGGGGTGAGATATAGGAGGTGAGGTTGGAAAGGTAGGCAGGGGCCAGGGGATGAATAGCCTTTTATATTTAGCTTAAAGCTTGGGCCTTGACATGAAGCCGGTGGGAGCTCTTGAAAGGTTTTAGGCTGCAGGAGGGGACTACAGTTGGATGGATGGCTCTGAAGCTTGAGACAAAGTAGATTGGGAGGTAGGAGACTTATCAGGAAGCTTATCCAGGAATACTTGAGAGTGGTTAAAGAGTATATTAAAGCAGCAAGCAGGGTGAGGGACATGGGTTTAAGATACATTCACAAGGTTGAATCCCAGCACTGGTGATTTTATGTGTAGGATAAGGTAGGGGAGGATTTAGGGTGACTCTGGATTTGGGCAAGAGCGAAAGGTGGTGCCTGGTAACAAAATCCAGAAGAAGATGCTGGGGGTTAGATTGGGGTAGGGTTGATAATGGGCCACTTGAAAAGGGAGAGAACAGGGTAAGCAGGGGACTCTGTGTGAGCATCCCAGGCTCAGGAAGACCCATGAGTGAAAGCAATATGGTGTATATAGATGATTGTGTTGAAGCCAAAGTGATGTGAATAGAAGGGAGAAGTTGGGGAGGGGTTGAATGTGTGGCTAGTTTCATCCTTGTCTTGGAACCAGCGGGAAGGATTTGAACTTGGTGGACCAAGGAGCGACAGGTTGAAAGAAATGTTAGGATTAGACCAGTGTTAATATTAGTTTGGCAGCTGAGTGGGGGCTGGGCTGGAGGAGAGGATACTGGAGAGAAAGACACAAGTGGGAGGTTTGTGTGAGGTCCACTGAGCTCTAGAGATTTGGGAACACTGGAGATGCAGTGGGGGTGGGTTGGAGTTGCTGAAAGGAACAAGGGTAAGCAGGACACCCTCACTTCACTACTTTTTACTCTTATATTTGGGGTTTGGTGAAATACTTCATCTGACCCAAAAGTTCTGCTGCTACAATAAAATTGGAAAACCAATCACTAGACAAAAAGTGTGAAGGATTGTGAGGCAAGTATGGAGACTACCTGCAAAAATGGTGTGGGAACTTCAACAATGTGGGTGTAAGCTGTGTTCTGTAGCAGAAAGGAGGTGAAATGCATTTCTCTGCCAGATTTCAAAAATTGAACTTTGGTGAAAGCGAGTAACTTGAGAGATTTAGTTATATCCTGTCATTTTTTCATTTCATGTATATTTCTTTTGGCCTTACATTATGCACTGTATAGCATACAGAGACCTAGCCCTTTCTCTGAAAGGGCCTTATTTTTTACAAATATAGAAACAGCTGCAACTGAAACACTAGTTGAATGTAGTTAAGTACTAGCCTAGGTAAGGGCCCAAGTTAAAGAAATGAGGTGTGTCACCTTAACAACCTGCCAACCTGAAAATGGCTCTCAAATAGGGTAGGCTGAAAGTTCCAAAACTCCCTGTGAGGGCCCCATGGAGCAGGGGGAAAACTATAGACTCTGAATTTCCAGCCTGTTATAGAAGGAGAAAGAAAGGCCTGGAAGGGAAGGACTGGGGTTCAGGTGTATAAACGGATGAGAAAACAAGAACCAAGAAGGGAAGGAGGTCTATCCATTGAGACAACATTGTGGAACAGGCCGCAGAGAAGACTGAAGTTTAGGGGATCAGGGTTGGATGCTCGTGGGCTGGATGTGCTGGAGGAGTCACTTCACTGCCTTGATTTCCCTAACGGCAACAAGGGAGTTTGCCTGGGTCCCCCAGCAGTGCTGACTTTCTCCTAGCATCCATGGCAGATGTAATGAATTTGATTGCAGAAATTTTCCCCTTAGAGTCTAGATACAGCCTCATTTCTCCCAGAACCCCAGGCATCTACTCCTTCTCAGAGGGTGTATATATGTGTGTAATGAAACCAAATTGTGAGCCTTAGGCTGGGTAATCCAAAAGAGATCTTTCATAACTGACATACAACTATGACTTGCCAACAGTGATGGACCTAATACAGTCAATGTGTTCCTGTGCCCTGGAATACCATTTTTACCCTTTCTCTCTGTGACTGGGAAGATGCCAAACATTGATCCAATTTTTAAACTCAAGTGCCTTGAGGTCTATCCAATAGTCACAAATGGCAGTGTTTCCTTTTCTCATGGCTGAATAATATTCCATTTTGTGTGTATCTATCTATCTATCTATCTATCTATCTATCTATCTATCTATCTTCATCATCATCATCATCATCATCATCATCATCATCATCATCATCATCATCATCATTATCTACCTATCATCTACCTATCTATATCACATCTTTTTTTTTTTACATAGTTTGTTTCTATATCTTTGCTATTGTGCATAACTTTGCAATGACCATGGATGGGAATGTAGATAACCTTTTTGAGATCCTAATTTTATTTCCTTTGGGTATATACCGAGAAGTAAGTTTGCTAGATCACATAATATAAATATTTTGAGGAACCTCCATACCATTTTCCACAGTGGCTGTACCAATTTACATTCCCACCAAAAGTGCACAAGTGTTCCATTTTCTTCACAAGTTTGCCTACATTTGTTATCTCTTATCTTTTTAATAAAAACCATTCTAGCAGGTGTGAGTTAATATCTCATTGTGGTTTTGATTTACATTTCCATGACAAATAGTGAGGTTGAACATCTTTTCATGTACCTCTTAGTTGCTTGCAATTTTTTCTTTGGAAAAATGTCCATATAGTTCCCTTGCCTATTTTAAAATTGGAATGTTTGGTTTTTGCTATTGAGTTGTCTGAGTACAATACATATTTTGAATATTAACCCCTATCAGATAGATGGTTTGCAAATATTTTCTCCCATTTAGTAGGTTGCCTTTTCATTTTGTAGGTTGTTTCTTCTACTGTGGAAAGCTTTTTAGTTTGACATTGTTTCACTTACTAATTTTTGATTTAGTTGCTTGTAATTTTGTTCTCATACCCAAAATATCATTCCCAAGAACAATGTCAAGGACTTTTGACCCTACGATATTTTCTAGGAGTTTTACAGTTTCAGGTCTTATATTCAAGTCTTTAATCCATTTCAAATTAATTTTTGTGAATGAAATAAGATAAAGGTTCAATTCAATTCTGTGATTATCCAGTTTCCCCACAACATTTGTGAAAAGAATATTCTTTTTCCATTGAGTAGTCTTTGTTCCTTTGTCCAGTATTATTGATAACATGTGGAAAAATTTATTTGTGGCTCTTGATTTTGTTTCATTGGTCTATGTGTCTATTTTTATGCCAATACCATACTATTTTGATTACTATAGCTTAAAACCAGAAAGTGTAGTGCCTCTAGCTTTGTTCTTTCTCAGGATTGCTTTGGCTATAATAAAGGTATAATAGAGATACTCCAAACTCTATCTAGGTTTCCTAGGTTAAGAACTATGAATTTTAGTTGAGATAAAATTGGTATAGGATGTATTAGTTTCAGGCGTACAACATAATTTGATATTTGTATACAGTACAAAGTGATCATCACAATAAGTCTAGTTATTATTTGTTACCATACAATTGACTCTTCTCACCCATTTTGCCTACCCCTCCCCCTCCCCCTCTGATAATCATCAATCTATTTTCTGTATCTATGAGGTTTATAAGTTTTTCATTTATTTTATTATTATTTTTTAGATTCCACATATAAGTAAAATCATACAATATTTGTCTTTCTCTGACTTATTTAACTTAGAGTAATGCCCTCAAGGTCCATTCATGTTGTCTATAATTGCAAAATTTCCTTTTTTTAATGGCTGAGTAGTATACATATGTGTATGTGTATGTATGTATGTATGTATGTATGTATGTATGTATATATTCATTTCTCAATGGACTTTTTGGTTATATCTTGGATTTTGTACATAATGCTGTAATGAACAAAGGTGCATATAACTTTTTGAACTAGTGTTTTTATTTTCTTTGGATTAATACTCAGAAGCTGGAAAAAAAGAATAGAACTACCATACCATCAGCAAAATGATTACCACTCATTTTTTTATTTTTTAAGACTTGCTTTATTATGGTGGTTGGGAACTTAATCTGAAATATCTCTAAGGTATGCCTGTAATGTCTTCTTTAATTATGAGTAACATTGCTAGGTGCAGTATTCTTGGTTAGATGTCTTTTCCTATCAGCACTTTGAATATATCATGCCATTCTTTTCTGGCCTGCAAAATTTCTGCTGAGAAATCAGCTGATTGTCATATGGGGATTCTCTTATATGTAACAAGTTGTTTTTCTCTTGCTGCTTTCAAAATTCTCTCTTTAACTTTTGACATTTTAATTATAATGTGTCTTGGTTTAGATATCTTAGGATTTATCTTATTTGGATTTCTTTATGCTTCCCAGACCTGGATGTCTATTGCTTCCCCAGGTTAGGGAAGTTTTCAGCCGTTGTTTTTTCAAGGAAGTTTTCTGCCCCTTTACCTCTCTTTTCTCTCTTATCCTGGGAGATATATTTCAAGATTCCCAGTGAACACAAACACACACGCACACACACACAATGTATATATATATCTTTTCACTTAAAGGAAGCACTTTACAGCTTTGTTTGGGAAAGTTTTACTGCCCTATCTTCCAAGTTGCTGATCTGTTTTTTGTTTAATTTATTCTGCTGTTTAACCCTTCTCATGTATGTTTCAGTTCAGTTATTGTATTCTTCAACTGACTTCTGTTGGGTACTTTCCCATATTTTCTTTCTCTTTGTTGAAGTTCTCAATGTGTTCATTCATTCTTCCCGTTAGTTTGGTGAACATGTTTATGTCCATTACTTTTAACTCTTTAGAAAGTAGATTACTTATCTCTATTTCATTAGGTTATTTTTCGAGATTTTATTTTATTCTATTATTTTAATTTTATTTATTTTTTCTCTCATTTGGAACATATTCCTGTTCTCTCATTTTGCTTGAGTCTCTGTGTTTGTTTCTGTATAGTAGGTGAAACAGGTACTACTTTTTCCAGTCTTGAAGGAGAGGCCTTGTGTAGGAGGTGAAATTTATCATTCAACCTTGCCCTAGCTATTTTTTGTCTCTTGGCCTTTGCGATTGTCTAAGTAGCCTGACTTATTCTTGGTATGTCCCAGCTGAGGGCGTGTCAAGACCAGTCAATGTTCTGAAGGGTGTGATCTCATTCAGTACCTAGTTTCAGGCTGATTGGAAGTCAGATACTCAGGCAGCAGCTTCAAAGCTATACATATATAGATACATTCTTGTAGGCCCACAATTGTAAACCCTGGTGATTTTGAGGTGTCCCCTGGGTGGCAGTTAAAGAAACCGGGGCTTCAGATGAGTGTATAAGCTCTGTTCTAGGAGATATAATTGAGTTGTGGTGAGGCCAAGGGACGTTACAATGAGGGTACCTCTCTGCTTGTAACCTCTGTGAATACCTCTTAGCTTCTAGATGTGTGGCAATCCTGAAGCCTGTGCCTCAGGTTGAAGCTCCAGAACAAGTAAATGGGCTTTATTTTTTCATAAGAATATGGGTTATGTTTTAGTCTGCTTTCTGTGCAGTAGCCTGGGTATGGTTGTCTGCCCAGAGCTGTCTTTCCAATTATTATTATCGAGTGGGGTTCAGGAACCAGAACCAGGTTACCGAGGGGTGTTCTCTGTGTGGACTGCAATTGCCCACTGGCTTTATTGAGGCTGTAGGGGAGTGGTGATGATGGGGCATAGCTTTAGTAGAATGCTGGAGACAGGACACACCCACGGCTTTAGAGAGGCTGTGTCTGTATACACCTGCATGTACTAGCAAGGATGAGGGGGAGTGCAAAAATGGTGTTTGCCAATGCTTCTGTCCATGAAGAAATTCCACCTGGTCCCTGCTCCTCTGGAAGATGCTTTAAGATTGGCAAATAAATCTCCTTCATCTATAATCTAGGTACCTCTCAAGATTCTGCCTTTGTACTGGGTTCCAGAATGAGTAAGTTCACACATGATACCCTTGAAAGGAGTATCTCAGATTCCCACAGCCCTCTGGGTCCCAAGGATATAAACCCCATTGGTGTCCAAAGTCAGATATCTTTTGGCCTTGTTTACCTGGTGCAGGTCCCGAGCGTTGGGGTGGCTGACATGGGCCACCAACCCCTTGTTCCTCAGGAGAAGCTCCAGACCTGTGAGATACCTCTCTAATTGTGGGTTACCACACTGGGGTGAGGTTTTTGGCAAGAGTGTATCTCTGGCTCTTATACACATCTCAATGGATCTTTTTTACCCCTTGTTGTGGAGGAAGCTTTTCAGCTAGTCTTCAGTTCTTTTTCAGCAGGAATTATTACATGTGTAGCTATAAATTTGGTGTGTCCTTGGGAGATGAATTCAGGGTACTCCTAAGCTGCCATCTTGGACCTTCCTATAATATTTTTACTGATAATATCTACTTTTTAAATGAGAGCTCAAGACTGAAGATACAAGACCATTAGAATAAATATGGCTCCTCTTAATGTATTAGAAAAGAGTTTATCCTGCTTTCTAAACATTCTCAGATTAATTTAGTTATTTTGAAATTGTAATTTTACAGCTATTGAAAAGAAGACCATGGAAACTTTAAAATGTGGTTATATTTGAATTTTAGGATTGCTTTTTATATTTCTGTAAAAAATGTCATTGGAATCTTGATAGGGATTGTATCAAATCTATAGATGGCTTTGTGTACTATGGACATTTTAACAACATTAATTCTTCTGATTCATGAACACAGTATACTTCACTGTTTGTATCTTCAATTTCTTTCATCAAAATGTTATACTTTTCATTGTACAGATTTTTTATTTCTTTGGTTAAATTTATTCCTATTTTATTGTTTTTTGACGCTAAATTGTGAATGGGATTGTTTTATTTCTTTTTACAGACATTTCATTGTTAGTATGTAGAAACAAATCTAATTTTTGTATGTTGATTTTGTGTCCTGCAACTTAACTAAATTCATTGAATCGTTCTAAGTTTTTTTGTGGAGTCTTTAAGATTTTGTATATATAAGATCATATCATCTGTAAAGAAAGATAATTTTACATCTTACTTTTTTACTTAGATGTCTTTTATTTCTTCTTCTTGACTGATCTGGCTAGGACTTACAGTACTCTGTTGAGTAACAGTGGTGAGAGTGGGTACCATTGTCTTGTTCCTGATATTAGATATAAAGCTTTCGACCTTTCACAATTGAGTATGATGTTAACTACGGGCTTGTCATAGGTGGTGTTTATTACATTGAGGTATGTTCTATACCCAATTTGTTGAGAGGTTTTTTAATGAAAAGATATATTTTGTCAAATACTTTTTCCATTGAGATGATCATATGATATTAATTTTTCCTTCTATTAATGTGATATATCACATTTATAGATTTGAGTATATTATACAATCCTCACATTCGAAGGATAAATCCACATAATCATGGTATATGATACTTGTAATGTGCTATTTAATTGGTTTGTTAATATTTTGTTGAGGATTTTTGCATCTATTTTAATTAGAGATATTGACCTATAGTTTTCTTTTCTTGTAGTGTCCTTGTCTGGCTTGGGTATTAGGGTAATGCTGGCCTTATAAGATGAGTTTGGAAGTATTCCCTCCTCTTTAATTTTTTGAATGGGTTTGAGAATGATTACCATTAATTCTTTAAATACTTAGTAGAATTTACCATTCAAACCATCTAGTCTTGGCCTTTTCTTTGTTGGGAGATTTTTGATTACTGATTCAATATCCTTATTCATATTGATC
This sequence comes from Cynopterus sphinx, assembly GCA_030015415.1. NCBI lineage: Eukaryota > Metazoa > Chordata > Mammalia > Chiroptera > Pteropodidae > Cynopterus > Cynopterus sphinx. Next base: position 85,082,379 of record CM057379.1, on the reverse strand, counting down.
TGTTCAAATTTTCTGTTTCCTGATTAACTCTTGGTATGTTATATGTTTCTAAAAATTTGTCTATTTCTTATAAGTTATGCAATCTATTGATGTAGAGTTATTCATAATAATCTCTTATAAGCCCTTGTATTTCTTTGGCATTGGTTGTTATAGCATCTCTTTAATTTCTGATTTCATTTATTTGAGGGTTTTTTTTTATTGTTAGACTAACTAATGTTCTGTCAATTTTGTTTATCATTTCTAAAAATCAGCCCTTTTTTGTTGATCTTTTCTATTGTTTTTCTGGTCTCCATTTTATTTATTCCTGCTCTGATCTTTGTTATTTCCTTCCTTCTGCTCACTCCGCGTTTACGTTTGTTCTTATTTGAAATTTCTAACACTTGAGTAACAAAGGAACAATAATGGTCTTATATAAGACAAAGGAACTGAGGTTTCTTCCTTCTTGTTACATTAGGTTATAAGGTGTGAGCAGCGCACATCATAGCAACCCTGGAAACCAGGCTCTGTAAATGAAAGGGGCCTAAGGGATTCTGGGTGGACTAGCAATAATGCTTACCACCTGATGCTGGAGAAAATGACTCTATAGAATGCTCTTCCTCTTTGGCCAGCATAAATGAGATGAAGGATCTCATATTTAGGAATTAGTGACTTCAAATGTGTCCAGACTGGCTTGGTACTCCCTCCAACCTGGTCCAGTGTAGCAGTGCATGGTGTACTGAGCAAAGTAGTGGCTGATGTAGTTTCGTGTGTTTTTCATGGAGCTTTATTAGTCAATTTGAATAAATATTCTTGCTTCTGAGAATTTGTTCTTTCTAAATTTGGGAGTTTAGATATCCATTATTTTATAAAATAGTGCTAATGTGTTTTTGTTTTTGTGTTTTTTTTTTCTTCCTTTGGCAAAGGAAAAAAAAAAAACCCAGCAATTACATTTCAGCCTCAAATGTTTTTTTAATTTTCTTTTTAGGAAAATGTTTCAGAGCATGGAATCCAAATTCTGAAGAGTCACAGTTTAAGCTCTAAGAATTTAGTGAAAACATCAGTGGCTATGACTTGGCTCCAGGGATGCTCTTTTAATTGTCCCTTCTCCTCACCTCCCTGCCCTTCTAGACTCTCTGTTACTTTCCTATTCTACTTGTTTTGTTCTTGATTCTGGTGCTCTGTCTGGCCCTTTTGGCTGATGTGAACTATAGATCATCCACTTGGTTCTTGATTTTACCATCATCTCCGCATGTAAACTTCAGAGCAACTTTATTTAATATGCTACCTCCACGCCTGCTTCCTATGGCCAAACTCCTCACAAAACCTCAGAAGACAATTTGCATGTGCATTTCCCAATTTGATGCTTTTATATGTTATTGACTGAATTTGTATTCAGTTAACAGTATCTGGCATGCCTTCCTTGCCTAGGCATTCCAAGGAAGACTATGCTAGTCTCAGAAAATACTGTACAAAATGTGTTTGCTGAGGGTCTAAGGAAAGGGTGGGTCCTAACAGCGCATTTGTCTGTAAATGTAAAAACACCATGGGCCACTAGTGGAGCGTATGTTACGGTGATAAGAGACCTGTATTCAAGTTTCTATTTTACTGTTAATAATTGTGAAGCTTTATTTAAGTCATTAGAATGGATGCCTCATTTTATGGATGCATAAAGTGGGGTTGGCCTGGATTCTTTTTGTGAGGCTTTTTCTAAGTCTGCAGTTTTCTGAAAGCACACTTAGTTTTGAGATCACCTGTCACCTCAAGATCACTAGTCATGATAACTAACACCAGATGGGATCTAAATGATTAACCCTCAGCTTGGGTGAGAGTGGCAGAGTCCAAGATGAGGACAACCTGGCTGTTGCTCTCAAGGGTCTTTTATTTCCTTCACACTCCCTCCTCCCGACTCCCCATCCCATGCTTCATGACTCCTTCTTCAGTGGGAGCTCAATTCTTAACTGAATTGTCCTCACATCATTTCATATGTATTGGTTTGTTCTCTTTAAGCAGCGATTGCTCTCATGGTGGGCTGGGACTGGATCTTTTCAAGTGTGGTGGTGGAAAAAATGTTAATAAATGGCTCTCTGGAAATAAAATTCCTGGTTTGTAGTATTTGTAGGTTCCTGAGATGTAAAATCTCCCACTGTGGCCGATTTCAAACTACCAATAAGATGTCGCTAAAGCCAGAAAGAGATGTGCACAGTCAGCTCTCATGAGCCAGTATGAGCCAATATGAAGCAGTATGAGCTGGATTCAGCACCTCCTATGGCCCTGAGAACAGACAGCACAGTGCTGGCACACACAGTAGGTTCTCAGGAATTGTTTGTTTGGCAGCATTCCCACTGTGTGGATAAGCAGGAAGACGGAGGACAGAGAAGTGCTGTTTAGACTCTTACGTGGGTCATCTATTGTTAGCAACTCTGGAAAGAGGTCTTTCCCCACTGTCTTTTCTGTCTTTCCTCTGTGGCTAAGTGATCTTTCTCAAATACCTTTTCGATCATGTCATTTTTTAAAATCGTTAACAGCTCCATATTGCCTACAAAGATGAATTCTAAATGCTTTTGCATGATGTTCAAGGTCCTTTAGGGTCTGATGCCCAGCTGCCTTATCAATCTCACCTCCAGCACTTCTTGGCATGGATTCTGTGTCCCACCTGCTTTATACTTCCAAACCCCTCAGAATGTCACGGTTTCAAGTCTCCTGACCTTTGTCTGTGTTGTGGCATTTCCCTTGCTTGCCTTTTTCCACTCACTGACTGGAGAACTCTTACTCACTCTTAAGGGCTCACTCATGTGTTGTTTCCTTTATGGAGCCAGCCTTGACACTGCTTGGGCTGTTGGACTCCCTCTACAGTGCTCCTTTCAATCTTCAGATAAATTAGAGCACCAATCACACTGTATAATATTAGTACATAAATGCTTATCAATTGTGAGCTCTTCGAGAGCAGGGGCCATTTATTTGTTTTATCCCTTGCACCCAGCAGTATGCTTGGCACATAGTAGCTGTGCAATAATCATACGTTAAATGGCTAACCAGAGAGACAATTGGACTTTGCTTCTTGCCACTGTCCCTGTCTCTGATTCAGTTGCATAATTAGGAATTGGCAGCAATTTCAATTCTTCTCTCTCCACCTGGGCTTAAACCAATACTAAAAAGTTTTATTTGCTTGACTATTGTCCTTCCAGTCAGATGAAAGTGCCAATTCAACCCTCTCTTTCTTATCAACCCCTGCATGTGTCAGAGCATTTGAAGATGGTGTGTGTGAGAGCTGCGGCTCTCTGGTGATTTCTCTCAATTTAATTAGTCTGACCTTCTGTGATAATCCCCCTCGGATGTCCCTGGCTCCCCCCTCCACTTCTGTATCATATTCAGGCTTCTGCTTTCATCAGCAAAAGACCAACTGCTCAGCTCAGCCTGTAGCATAATTCACAGCTTCGCTCTCAAAAATGAACTTTTACTCTGATGGAGCTGCTCTTAGCATTAAAATTGGCCCGAGAGAGCTAGGAAAGTTTATCTTGGAGCCAGCATGGGGTCTGTCCCTCCAAGTCAAATATTTCTCTTTAAAACGAGAATGAGCTTGAGTGTGGCACTACCAATGCTTCCTGAAATATTGGGATATCTTTAAATATTAACATTTGGTTGCAGTGCTGAAGGCCTTCTGGAGAGTTTTTAAGTCTCCCCCTGCTTCTCTGAATAACCAGGGCTTTCCTACGTGCTTCCCTTTCATTTCAGACTATGCAATCTCTCTCTGTTCAGGAGAGGGAATGCACTGAAATAGCTCAGCGCTCGGTTAATCAAACAGCTATTAATTTTCAGTCCGTCCTGATAGGATTTTCTGAATGAGGTAGAGAGGTCACTTTAGAATGATCCAGAAAGTCAGAATGGCACCCCTGGAGCTTCTGGTCTCCAGGATGCTGGGGAAATTCCAGGGAGTTTAATGCTCTCCTTTTAAATCCTCTAGCCCAGGCTGTAAGCTGTATTATTATTATTATCATTATTTTCTCCATTGCCTGCATTTCTCACTTTTTGGAATAAAAATGTAGCAGTGTATAAAGGAATGACTTCTTTCTGAGCAGTGTAAGATGGGATGGGGAAATTTGTAGCATGGGTTTATTTGAACACACTGATACATACGTACCCTGTGTCAAGAATTCGTCTATGCGTTGGAGATACAGAGGTGATGATGTTTGGCCACCACTCCTGAGAAATCCACATCAGGAGAGAAGTAAAACTGAGGTACTGGGTATCCGAAAGCCAGAGCAGGGGACAGCTAGTTCTATTGGGGAGAATGTGGGAAGTTGCCATAGAGGATGGGACACTGAGCTGGGTATTTTAGGGTCAGTAGAACTGCCACAGCTGCTGCAGATGGGAAGGAGCACTCAGGGCAGTGCTGTGGCACCTTGAGGAGTGGGCATGAGTTTGGGTGGCTTAAGTACAGGGAACACAGGTCTGAGGCATTGAGTGATTAGGCTTGAAGGATTTTTGGAACCAGACTATAAACAGTTTTTCTTGCAGTTTTAAGGAAATTAAATCTATCCTGTTGGCACTGTGACTACAATAGAAATAGAAGCAGAGTAAAGGTATACTCAGATTAGAATTTGTAAAAGATAATGGAAAGTGGCATGGCAGAGAGAAAACACGAGTTAAGAACACTATGATGATAGGTTCAGAAACAAAATGATGAGGGCCTCAGTGAAGTCAGTGGCATCACAGAGAAATGGGAGAGAGTTGTCTGCAGCTGCCAATTGATATCACCATTCAGGGGCTCAGAGTGACACTGGTGATAGCAGCCATCAAGCATCGTGGCTGTTGAGGAGCCTATGGATTATCAGAAAGGAATATGGAGAGCTTGGTATCACAGTGATTCACCTAGATGTGTGAGGTGTTTCAGGGTCAAAGGGCCACAGAGATTGTGTGGGGGAGCGTTTACTTCTTCTTGACTATGTGCTCACCTACTTTCCCAGCCCCCTTGCAGTTAGATGGGGCCATGTGACAAGTTCTAGCCAATGGGTTATAAGCAAAAGTGATCTATGCTAGTTCTAGATTAAATTAATTAATAGCGGGCTCTTCCCTGGCCACAGTGTCCTGGAAGACATGTCTTCTAGATGTGGAAGTCCTCTGGATTCATGAGTCAGCACTTGAAATTGCCCTGAGGAATTTCCAGACGCACAGTGAACTTTGCATGAATAAGGAATAAGTTTTTATTGGTAAGCCACAGGGATTTGAGGACTCTTTATTATCACAGCATAACTTAGCCTATCCTGACGAAAACACTCACCTCCTCTCTAAGGCTAGTAAGGCCTGAGGGAGCTAAGATGAGTCCAGTATCTATGCCTGCAGGTTATTTGAGCTCCTTTACCACAATCTGATGCTTATCAGAAAGCTTTGAAAGGAGCCACACAACAAAGGTATGCTTTTCTGCCTCCAAACACTTTGGCTTCTCCTGGCTGGAGAATATGACAGTTTTCTCAAGCAGGCAGGCCAAGGGGAGAAAAAAAGGATTATATGTTGAAATGCCAGAGTCCTTCAAGCTGCCAGACAGATTGACAGCAATTCTTAGTACTAGTAGAGCATGTGTCATCCTGAGAAAGCATAAATGTATTACAGGCCTCTAGGAGCAGGATGAAAGCGTCTCCAGGCATCAATAGTATATGCCTCTTGTGAAGCCTGAGGCAGAGATGGAGGCTGAGGTGGGAAGAGGATTCAGAAGCAAGTGCTGGGGGAATGGCTAAAGGACCTAGGAGATGTTGGGCCTGGAGGAAAGAGAACTTGGTGGTGGCATGGATTACATGATTTGGTCTTTAAAAATTCAAGGGCTGTTATTTGAAAGAGAGAGTGGATTTGTTCCTGGTAGCCCTGCAGTGTAGAGTCAGACCAATGGGTGAATGTTACATGGAGATAGATTCTAGCTCAACAGACAGAGTGTTGGAAGATGGATTACCTCAGTGGGTGGCACATTCCCATCATTGAAAGTGCTTAATCAAAGGCTGGAAAACAACTTGGTAGAGAGTTTGCTATGGTAATGGGGAGTGTAAACTAGGAGACAGTCCTAGGTTTAAATACCAGTTCTTTAACTTTCATTTCTTTCATCCCAGGCTATGTGATCTTGGTCAAGTCGATGACCTTTCTGGTTTCTGAACTGGTTTCTTTTTTTGTGAATAGTAATATTTTACCTCTTAGGATTTTGGCAGATATATGATGTGAAATATATCTATAGACTGCTTTTGAGATACATTGATAATAATGACATTAACACTGACCACCACAATAATAGCACCTCACATTTATTGGACACTTATCCTGTGCTAGGCACCATGCTTTGCACACATCATCTCATTTGACACTTGTAATAATGATGTGAGACAGGTACTATTATTATCTCTATTTTACACAAGGATTCGAGTGACTTGCTCAAGGTTGCTAGTTCCATAGTTGGGACTCCAGTTCAGATCTACCTGGCTCTGGAGTCTAAACTTTTGATTATCAAGCTTGTTGTAGTTCTTCATGATCAAAATGGAAGATGTGTGACTGCTCTGATTGTTGCAAAAGATGAAGGTTTTATTTAAAGAGGCATATCATCATTGAAGGGACAACTAGTTTTGATGAAATTAAGTTTTCTTCTAATATCTTCTTTTATCATTGTAGGCATGCTATTCAATTGTGTTTTATGGCCAATATTTTATAATGATGTGTTCCAGTCTCCTATTACTACATAATACACTAAAGCAAAACAGTGATTTAAAATGAAAATAATTATTTTTAGTTCAGGAGGTTGGCTGGGCTCAGCTAGGCGATTCTCGTTAGGGTATCTCATGGAGTTGCAGTCAGATGACGGCTGGGGCTGAAGTCATCTCAAGGGCTTCCTCATTACACGCGTCTGTATGTATGGTAGCTGTTGCTGTTGGCTGGAACATCCACAGGCTCTCTCACTGTGTAGCCTGGACTTCCCCATAGCATGGTGACTCAGTTTCAAGAGTGAACATCCCAAGAGAGCAAGGTGTTTTTGACCTGGCCTTAGAAGTCACAAAATATCACTTCCTTCGTGGTTATAAGCCTTTCTCAATTCAAAAGGAGGGTGCACAGACCCACACTTACTAATAGAAGGAGCACTCAAATCACATTGTAAGAAGGAATATCTTCACATTGAGGCAATATTTAGAAACTATATTCTGCAGAAATTGATAGAAGGTATTAGTTCAAGGTATCATCTTAGGAGAATGATAAAAAAGAGCTAGAAGGAAAGGGCTGAGAATTTCTATACCATTTCCATTTTGTGGTCATTTTATTTAAGAAAAAAACCCATCTCAGTGGTATTTTCTATAATTTTGTTAACTTGAACATTGATCAACTCCTCCTATGATTTTTTCAACTTAAATATTAGCTTTCAACCAAGACAATGTCTAATAGCTACCCTTCATGTGCTATATTCTGTTAACAACATATTTATATGTATAAATGATCCTCTCACAGCTTACATATTAAACATTTACAGTTACTTTTTTTTTTCTGTCCAAAGATTTTTCTAGGAAGTATTCAAAGGACATTTGTTGACTAATTAAATAAGTCTCCTCATTCTTTTAATATTAAAAAATGGGTGGAGTGGAAGATGATATTAGTCATAATATAACTGGTGGAAAAGAGGAATTTGTAAAAAGACTAAGAGATTGTGGCAGATTCTCCAGTTTAGGAAATTATCCTTAGCAGTTTCTCCCTCGAATGGTCCTATGAGGAGCTGAAGAGGCCTGGATTCTCCTCGACTAAAGCATAGTCTACGGAAATACAGTTAGAGACTAAAGATTTAGCATCACCTTTAGGTCTTTTAGTTCATGCTCTTGATGGAAAGAATTCTGTCAAGGGAACCTGGGCAAGGAGTTGGGGAATCATGTCATGTGCTGTTGAATTTTGATGATTGAACTTTAAGTGCCTGCCAGGCTGTGTGCGGCAGAGAGGGAGAAAGAAATAAACATATAATTGCAATAGTGAGATACCATCTTGGCTCTTCAGGACATTCTCAGTGGCCTCCTGAGGTGCTGCCTTGCCTGATTCTGACACTGCAAGTGCTCCTTCTTCTGGGGCTGCACTGACCCAGTGGCATTTGGGCTCTCATTGCTTCCCCTTCTTGTCTCTCTACTCTCACAAAACTCATGCAATGAGCGCCTCATAAGCACTTTGCTCTGCAAAGTAGTGACTTTCAGAATTTATGTCAGCGAATGGGATACTGAGGAAGAATTGATCCAACTGTATTGTGGACTGAAGTGGGACTAGGAATTTATAGATGAAAACCAAGGCAGATGAAAGGGCAGGTAGATTTGATCACAGGCTGTATGGAATGTCACTGTGTCCACTCAGAAAATGACTGTCTTAAAGAATATACGTGTATATATAAAGCAGATTCACTTTTGTAGGGTAACATGGATATAAACCTAAGCAGGAAGAGGGAGAGAGAAATGAAGACTCATAAAAAGAAGTGCTTTATAAGGATAATTATTTTAGATTTTTAGAACCCTAGTCTAGAGAAATTAGAATTTAAAAACATATATTTATGGATGTTTACATGTACATATATACAACTTGAGAACACACACATACATACATACACACACATAGAAATAACAAAGGCAGGTTTTTTGGGGGGTGGGGTGGGCTGGGAGGGAATTACTTGTATTTCCTTACATAAAGATTATTTACTTTACCATAGAATCCCTGAGGCTGACCAGCCCTTTTCTCTCCATCCCTACACTCTCCCTGCCCTTCATTTCTCCTTCCCTTCCTTCTTCTCTTCCTAATTAATCTTACAGAAAATTTCAAACATACACAAGAGTAGAGACAGGAGTATAATGAACCTTGATAGTTTTTTTAAATACCTCTTCTTTGGAACATTTACAATAGGGTTAAGTTTACAAAAAAAAAAAATGCCCAGGAGGTTTAGAAAGAGTCCCCTTTGTGTAAAGTGAAGAATAAATATGTTTTATAAAAATTATTTTCAGGTGATGTGTACATGTGAAAAAACTAGAGAGATCTCCTGAGAATCTACATCTAAGGAGAACCACTGAAAATATTTGTCTGGGCCAATTCTTTTGGCCAGTTTTTTTTTTTTTATGATGCATGACATATCACATTATTTCAGTGAAATAATCAAGTCTTTAGATTTTGTTTCTCTCAAAATTGACCAATAATTTCACAGAATCAAATCTTTAAAGTGTGATTTAGATAGTGCTTTTATCCCAGTGTTATCTAGTCCAGTGAGAGGATGAAAGACATATTTAGAGCTTCAGGGAGTATGTTATGACGGCTTAAACACCCAGTGGGACTGAGGTGTTGAGCAGGAGAACCTGGCTTTTGGGCCTTCACCTGTGAGGGATCCCAAAGGCAGAACTAAATTGCTGGAGTTGGCAGATGATGGCAAAAGGAGAACTTGATTTGTAGTTAAGGATTTGAGTGTTAAAAGAGAAGTGTTGTTTCTGAGGGGCACCTGGGAGCTGAGTTGCTGAGGAGCTCAGAAGGTGAGAAGCATATCAAGAAGGAGGAGAATAGATGGTTTAGGATGAAGTCTAAAAACCAGAAGACGGTGTCAGAAATCTGTTCTTAGGCTACGACCACTGCAAATGCTGAGTCACAGTGAAACAGTGGTGGGCATCACCTGCATGGAACCACCTTGGGGTATTGCACAGAACATGGTTCTCACACCGTTGTATATTAGAGCCCCTGGGGATCTATTACAAATCTCCACGTCTAGGCTGTATTTCAAACAGATCAGAATCTCTCTAGGTAGGAGCCAAGCAACAGAATTTAAAAAAATTCCTTAGGCGACTCCAATATGCAGCCTAATAAAAACCAGTGGTGTAGCGTATGAGACAAGGCAGGAAGGTACCTGGATTCTGTCCTGCCACTAACATAAATTATATGGTCTTGGACAAATCACTTAACATCTCTGGGCTTTCATTGTTCATCTAGATCTTGAAGGAGTTGGACTAAATGATCTCATTGGTGGTTTTAAAAATCCCCAAATTTTTAAAGAGGTGTGATCAGTGTCACCTCTCATTGAACATGGACTTTGTGATTTCCTGACCAATAAAATATGGTAGAAGTGATACAATTTTGGGGTCTTTATCTTAGGTCTTTATCTTAGGGTTCCTATTCTTTGCCTCTTGGGATATTTGCTTTTGGAACCCAGCCATCATGTTATGGAAAGCCTAGGTCACATGGAGAGGCCATATATAGGTGTTCCAGCAGAAAGACCTATCTGAGGTCCCTGGGGATCTTTAGCATCAACTGTCAGAGAGTGTGTGTGTGTGTGTGTGTGTGTGTGTGTGTGTGTGTGTGTGTGTGTGTGTGTGATGATATCGATCCCCAGCTGTTGAGTTACTCTCAGCTTCGAATCTTTTTAGCTGATGCCCTGGATAGACTATGTGGGCAGAGACAAGCTGTCCCTACTATGTCCTGTCCAAATTCCTGACCCACACTGTCCATGAGTATCATAAAATGGGTATCTTACTTTATGAAGTTTTGGGGTGCTTTGTTACACAGCAATGATAACTAGAACAATCTCTCAGCTTTACCATTTAAGGAACATTAGAGAATGATAGTATAGCAAAGTGTTTAAGGGGTGAACCTAGACAGACTGTCTAGGTTCAGATTCTGGCTCCACTTTTTTATTTTTAGCAGTGTGAATTGGAGTGATTACTCTTTCTGTGTCTCTATTTCATCAGATGAAATGAGATACTAATAATACCAACCTCGTGGGGTTGTCAAGAGGATTGAATAACAATGTTTAAAGAGTAAGTCCCATGCAAGTGTTGCAGTGATTAAAATAATGATAGTGATAAGGAACATGGCTTAGCTTTCTGTTATCTGTAGTTTGTGAGATGCTGGGGTGGGTTTGATGAGAGCTGTTACATTAACTGGACATGACCTGCCTTTGCCCAGTGTGTATTCCATGTTGCTAGGTACATCCAAGGATCCACATTGTTCTTAGCTATTCAGCAGGTGTTCAAAGGCACCTTGGAATTGTGTATCATGTCTCTGGACCTGTCACTGTCACATTGCTCAGAAATTGGATTCTGCAGAGTGGAAACATGTGGCTTGTTGGCAAGGCAACTGGTTCAGAGCAGGGACATTTCCAGGCTAAGTGAGCTCGCCTTTGTCAATTGGGTTACAGCCCTCATAAAACCCTGTTTGTTCATGTTATTTTCTGGGTGTTCAGAGACATCAGGCTACCTTGAGCACTGAGGGGAGGGTGCTGTTCATGCATGGGTGGCTCCAGCTGCACTCCTTTCTCTGTTTGTCCTGGCCACTAGACCAAGCTCAGACCTCCTAAGTACAGGCCTGGTGATGCTGGGTAACCTCCCTCCTTTATACTGGAGTGGGAAGGGCCTGCAGCCCTGAGTGCTTCTGACTGTTCTATTTTTGCCTCCAGGTAGATGGAGAGATTCGGGAGAAAGTTTGCCGCCTCTGTGTTCCTGCACGCGATGTCATCAATTTCCATTTAAAAACCAGAAGGGTACCCTTCTAAAATATCGAATTTTAGGTGTGACAAATAGAAATTTATGGCACAAGGGTTAACTGCTGAACTGTTAAAATCTGTCAGCAATGCCATTACGAGTGAAATGAAAGGATATGAAAGTCGAAAAATTCAGATGCTCAGGATGGCATCTTGGGATTTTGTGGCTGATGGCAAATTCTTGGTTTAAATGTTGGCTCTGTCATTTGCAGCCCCTTGATTTAGGAAAAGTTAGCCTTTTGGAACCTTCACTTATATATAGACAGGGAATGACAATGACAGCATATCAGAGCATTGCTGCAAGGATTGAGTCTATACAAAAACCAAAAAGCTTGGCAGATGTCCAGCTGGGTTGAGGTGCCTTCATAAAGAATCCTTACACTTGGCTGTCAAAACCAGATAATATTCCTCCTTCCTTCATTTATTCATTCACTCGTTCATTTATTCAACACACATTTATTGAGCATCTACTATGTGTCAGGCACTGTATCAGTTGCTTGGGATATAATTAATGAATAAAATAATAAAAGATTCCTGTCTTCCAGAGCTTAATTCTAGTGGGTAAAAATACAGATAAAATAAATAAGTAAAATGTGGTATATTAGGCAGTAATGATTGCTATACAGGAAAGTAAAGCAGGGAAGGGCATTGGGGACTTACATGGTGGGGAAATGTTTCAGATTTAAATTCCACATCAGGGAAAGCCCCAGTGAGAGGATGACATTTGAGTAAAGACTTGAAAGAGGTGAGGAGGTGAGCCATGAAGTTATCTGGGGGAAAAGTTTTCCAAGCAAAGCAGACAGGATGTTTAAATGCTCCAGGAGTGCACCTGATATGTGTCTGAGAAATAGCAAGAGGCCTAGTAGCTAGAGTGTGGTGAAGGGGAGAGAATGGGAATGAAGGCATGCCGATTTCAGGGCCAGATTGTGTAGGGCCTTACAGATTGTTCTAAGAACTTGGGCTTTTTCTCTGAGATGGGAAGCCCATGGAAGGTTTGGAGCAGAGGAGGGATTTGACCACCATTTAGTTTTTAAAAATATAATTTAAAAAAATTGAAAGCAGCTTTATTGAGATAAAAGTGACATATAGTAAATACTTTATAGTAAAAGTGTGCAATTGATACCTAAAAAGTTTTAAATTATGGTAAAATGTACATAACATAAAATTTACTGTTTTAACCATTTTTAAGAATATGGTTTATTAGTGTTAAGACCATTCACATTGTTGTGTGACCAATATCATCTTGTAAAACTAAAACTTCATCCCCACTAAACAACTCCCCAATCTCCTCTCCCCGCAGGCTCTGGCAATGGTTCTAAGTTCTGACTATGAATTTGGCTACTCTAGGTATCTCATATAGGTGGAATCATAAAAGCTTTTGTCTTTTTGTGACTGGCTTATTTAACCTAGCATAATGTCCTCAGGGTTCATTCATTTGTAGAATATGCCAGAATTTTCATCCTGTTTAGATGAATAATATTCCATTGTGCACACTACATTTTGTGTATCCTTTTATCTGTCAATGAACATTTGGGTTGCTTTTATGTTTTAGCTGTTATGAATAATGCTGCTATGAACATGGGTATACAAATATCTCTTGGAGACCCTACTTTTAATCTTTGGAGTATATACCCGTAGGTGAAATTGCTGGATCATATGGTAATTCTATTTTAAACTGTTTTTAAGGAACCACCATATTGTTTCTCATTGTGGATGTACAATTTTACAATCCCATCAACAATGCACAAGGGTTCCAGTTTCTCCACATCCTTGCCAACACTTGCTATTTTCTGCTTTTGTTTTGTTTTTTATTTATTTATTTTTGATAGTAGCTATTTATAATGGGTGTGAGGTGATATCTCCTTGTGGTTTTGACTTGTATTTAGTGATTAGTGATGTTGAGCATCTTCTCTGTGTTTGTTAGCTTTTTGTATATCTTCTTTAGAAAAATATCTGTTCAAGTCCTTTGCCCATTTTTTTTTTTGAAGATGAGTTGTAGGAATTCTTTATATATTCTGGATTGTAACCCCTTATCAGATATATGATTAACAGATATCTCCTTGGATTCTGTAGGTTGCCTTTTCAATCTTTGATTGTATCCTTTAGTGCACAATTTTTCTTTTTTTACTTTTGATATTATCTCATTTATTTATTTTTACTTTTGTTGCCTGTGGCAATTTGATAAAGTTTGATGTATTTATGTGTTTGTCTGTCTGTCTCCCTCTGTATTTGTCCATCTATGAAGCCATCACCACAATCAAGATAGGAAACACATCCAGCACTCCCCAGAATTTCCTTATGCTTCTTTGTGATCTCTTCTTTCTGCTCCTTGCGTCCTCGTTCTGTCACTTATCTTTGTGTAGCCACTGATGTACTACTTTCTGTCATTATAGATTATTTTTTTCCTAATATTTTATCTAAATGGAATCATAAAGTATTTATTCTTCTTTTGTCTGATTTCTTTCCCATAGCATAATTATTTCGAGATTCATCCATGTTGTATCAATAGTTCATTTCTTTTTATTGCCAAGTAGTATTCCATTGTGTGGATATACCACAATGTGTTTATCCATTTTTCTAGATGTTTACATTGTTTATAGTTATTGGCTATTGAGAATGAAGCTTCTGTGAACATTCCTGCAAGTCTTCATATAGACATATGCATTTCGTTCTCTGGGATGAATATCTAGGAGTGTAATGGTAATACCATGTGGTGGATGTAGGTTTAACATTTTAAGAAATTACCAAACATTTTCCCAATGTGGTTGTATCATTTAACATTTGTACTAACAGTCTGAGAGATCCAGTTATTCCACATCCTTGCCAACGTAAGGCATGATCAGTTATTTTAATTTTAGTATTTGTAATAGCTGGATAATAGTATCTTATTGTGGTTTTAATTTGCATTTCTTTAATGACTATTCATGTTGAGCATCTTTTCATGTTCTTATTTTCCATCTACATATCATTTTGGTGAAGTTTCTGTTCAAACCATTTGCTTAGTTTTTAAATTGGGTTTTTTATTTTCTTATTTTCAAATTTTGAGAGAGTTCTTTATATATTCTTAATATAAGTCCTTTGTCAGATATATGTTCTGCAAATGTTTTCTCCTGGTATGTAGATTATAATTATTGTTGTTGTTGTTATTATTACAATATCTTCTGATGGGTAGATTTTTAATTTTGGTGAAATCCAATTTATTAGTTCTTTCATGGATTTGCTCTTTTACCGTTTCATCTCACTTTGGTTTTTGGCGGATCTTGCTGGCTGCTGTGCTAACAGCAGAATGAATGATGGGCACAGGTGGATGTGTGGAGACCAGTTAAAAGGCTATATAATGAGAAGACAGATAAGAAATGATGATGGTTTGGACTGGGGTGATGATAGTGAGGTGATGAAGGGAGGAGGAATTTGGGTGTATCTTGAAGACAGAGCTCATGGGATTTTCTGGTGGATTGAATGTGAGATGTGAGGCAGTCCAGCTGAACTTTTGGAAGCATGGTGTTGCTGTTGTTTGAGCTGGGATGGCTATCAACAGTGAAAGCAGGTGAAGGCAAAGACCTGGAGCTTGGTGTTTGATGCATAAATTTGAGAGGTCTGTTTGACATCCCAAGTAGAATAGTATTTGGACATTTGAGTCTGAATTCAGTGGGAGTTAGCCTCTGGACATGCTAGGTTCTGTGTCATCTCCCAATAATTCTCTTCCAAATTTGTATCTTTTGCTGAACTTGTCACTTCTGTTATTACAGCTCATAGACTAATCACAATAGTTGTGACTCATGTAGGCGGGCAGTTGTTCATGATTCAAGTCTGTGACAATCCAGGAGCTAAGAGTGAAGTAACTTTCCATCGATGCAGTGGATTGAGATTTCAGGCCTGGCTGAATTTTGAGAGGAAAAGCAGAGAGATGCCTGTAGTTCTTTCCCTCACTACTCTGAAGCCTGTCTCTGGTAGTTGAAATTATTCCCTATTTGTAGATTTAAGTCCTGAGGCTAACACCAGCGAAGTCTTTCCTGCCCATTGATGGTAGATTCTGGTCATGTGACTGAAGGGAGCCAGAACCACACTATCCTTGGTTCGTAGATGACCATGTTCACCGCAGAGCAGCTCCCCTGGGATATTGCTTTTCATCAGGAGAAAACTTGGATCCATTTCCCAGCTATCTGGAGATTTGCTTGAGATGCTTCTGAGCCTCACTTTTGAGAAGAGAAAGAATTCATCTTTAAGGAAGACTGAATCACCAGCACAGGTATATTATTGAGGCCAATAAATGCCTCCTTGGTCCCTTGGGCAAGTGAAACAGCGCCATCCACTGGCTGGTTTGACAGGCCACACAGCGTCTCCAGGGGGCGTATGTGCTGAGTTTATAATTTCAAATGTCATAGATGTAGTGATCCCAAATTTATTAATAAGCTCTCCAAAGGATGCCGATTCATTTTAGGAGATTTTTTTTGCATATTCTGATTTTGTTTCCCTCCATCTTTCTGTGCACTAAAAACAAAATAATTCTAAAAAGAAGTGAGTTATATTCTTATATTTTCATTATTCCTTTCTCTTTGTTGTCCTTGTCTACTTGCTGACATGTTTACATTGCTGAAATCATATTGATCGAAACAGTTTTATATTACTGTTATTCTTCATCATTTACTGAGTGCTGCTGTGTGCCACATCCTGCGCTAAGAGCTTCCTAACCGTTTAAGAGCTTCATTTAATCCTCATAATCACTCTTTAGGTACTCTTATTAGCTCCATATTATGGATGAGGAAACTGTGGCTCAGAACGGATATTTGTAATCACCCATTTAACATCGTGCGAGTGAGAGATTTTGTAGCAGGTGTTCAAGAGCCACCAATTATGTGATTTTGTGCAAGTCACTTATTTTCTGAATCCTAGTAATTCCTACCTACCTTCTGGGAATGTTGAGGACTAAAAGAAATGAAGTCTATGAGAATGCTTGATAAATTATAATTTTAATTGTAATTATAAATAATAATTTATAACCCTTCCTTAATAATTCCTCTGTTATTGGATTTAGATTGTCTCTTATATATTTAGTTAAGTTGTTAGAATGACAGTGCAATGAACCTCTCATGGAGTTTTATTTTTTATTATTTATGTATTCATTATGATAAAGGGATACTGTGGAATTTTACGATGGTTTCTGCTATATGTTGCCAAGAGATGATACCTGTTTATAGTATGTGAGTGGACTAGTTTTACCAGTGTAAATTACTGGATAATTTCTAAAATTCCTCTAATAAAATGGGTGTAAGATGTTCCTACATTATTTGAGTGAGCATTTCTTTTACTATAAATGGAGTTCAACATTTTCCCACATGCTCGTTTACTAATAGTATCCCTGTTTTCATGAATTATCTTCTTAAGTTATTTGCCAGTTTAAGAATTAGGGACTTAATTTTTTTTTGATATCAACTTATATAAACTCTTTCCATAACACAGAAATGAACTCTTTTTACATTTGCTGTGAATGCTTCCTCCAGATGACATTTTCCCTTAGTACTGGTTTTGTCAAATGGTTATTCTATAATGTACAAACTGTCCATTCTTTGCAATTTCTTTCCACTTCTAAAGTTATCCTTGTGCTCACTTTAGTAGCACATATACTAAAATTTGAACGATAGAGAGAAAATTAGTCTGGCCCCTCTGTAAGGATGATATACACATTCGTATAGTGTTCCATATTTTTTATGGTATCAGAATTCTATCTCAGTAAAGCTGTTACCGAAAGAAAAAAAAAAAGTATCTTTCTTCTAAAGATCTGAAGCAGTACAGTAAAACAAGTTCCTATTTAAGAAGTAAGGATTTTATTTAAGCTTTTCTTGTTCATATTAATTTGTGATATACGCCTATAATTTTCTTTTTGTGTATTTTATCTTTATCAGGGTTTAAAAAGATGGTCATGTTTGCTTAATGGACACAATGCACTCTACTTGTTTTATAAAACATCAAAATCATCTGTTTCTTAAAAGTGTGAAAATTGTTCTGGTGTAAACATTGGGACCAGCTGCATTTTTTAGGTTGCTATCAGAAATTCCCTCAATTTCTTCCTTTGTCATTATTCTGTTTAGGTTATAGTTCTTGAGTTATTTTTAGTAAACTATATCTTACTAGAAATTGTTAATTTCATTGAAGATTTCAGTTTATTAGCCTACAACTATGCATCACATTCTCTTTGCATTTGGGGAAAGAAATTTATTTTCTGTATTTTCTCCTATCTCCATTTCATTTTTAATTAAAAATGTTCCCTTAATTACATTTGTCAGAGGTTTATTTTAGTAGTCTTATAAAAAAGCATTTGAACTAATTTATCATTCTATTGCTTTATGTTTTATAATTTATTTTGGCTTTTATCTTTATTTACTGCCTCTTTTAAAATTACTTTCCCCTCAACTTTTAAATAGAAGGCTTTGTTAATACCAACTTGGATAATCCCAGCCTGAATTGGATTCTGAAACCAGAAAGAAGTTGTGGAGAGAGAAAGTGATGTGTAATCATTATATGTCATTTATCAGTGAGGGACCAACCAGGACCATAGCACCTGTGTCAGCCAGTGTGTCAGCATTCATACAGGAACTAGTCGTGAGGTACTGGAAGAGCTGAAAAGCCAAATGGCCTGGTGAGTCAATGTGGGGTTGTGCAGAAGTAGCAAGCTGATCCTCCCCACCCACACAGCTGTAGGGAGAAGAAGGGGAATGTTCCCAGACTCCAGGAACTGGGTACCTGGTAGGAACTGGAAGCACAGGTCTGATGAGAAGCCACAGAAGGCAGAGATGGGCTGGGGGATGGAGAAGGATAGAGGGGAGGAATAATTTGGCTTTTACTACTCTCCTCCCCATAGTAGCCTGCCAGTATCTCTCTTTGGCAGAAATTAACCAGAAGCTTGCTGGCAAAGGAGCCTGAGAAATGTAATTTGCAAGGGTTAGGCTTAACAAGGAAGGGTAGTCAGTGGACCTGTGAGCATGTAATGAACAGCACAGGTACTTTCCCTTTAGTGCAGATGCAGTCAGAAGAATTTGTAATGCTAGAAAGATGATATTGCTCCACCAGGATGCTGTAAAATTTTTGCTGGTTCTCACAGGTCTCTGCTTCTGTACCTCTTTCTCGTTCTCCCTGTCTCCTTGCTCACTTTCAACTGCTGAGCCTATTTAAAAATGGTAAATCAAGTTTGTGCCCTGGTTCTCTCTTCAGCCATCTTACCTACAGTCTGGATTCTAACCTGGACCTGTGTGTAGTGGTGCCCGGCTCTTAATTTACTTCTGACTTTTATGCTCAGCTCCAGACATGTATTTCTAGCTATGTAATGGGCATCTTGCATGCGTCAGAATCCTTGTAAATTGAATTTATGATGCTCTCTTCTCTCCAAACCTCTTCCGTTCCCCGCATTCCTTTCTCAGTCGATCAGACTCCTCCATCTGAGCATCAGGGCTGGCCAGCTTGGAGTAGCCTTTAATCCTTTCTTCTCCCTGCACTGGTACAGGCCTCTGAACATCTGCTCGGTTCTGTGGCCCAAGATTTCTGTTTTTTATTTGCCTGCATCTTTACCAGCTCTGGCCTCATTTCTCTTGTGGCCTCTTCTAGCTGTTCTTCCTTCCTCTAGTCTCCCTCTGTTCCAGTCCATTCCCACGTTGATGGCCGAGTGAGAGTTTTGGAAATACAAACTGATCATGTTACTCAAGGCTGTGAACTCCCAAATCTCCTCCATGTATATAGAATTTGCTCCACGTTTCTTTGCTTTGGAATTAGCTTCTGCCTCGTTTTCCCACCTAATCTTTTGCCATTTTCCATCACTGTTGTCTGATTCAGTCATGCCAGACTACTTTCTCTGCCCTGAGAAGGCCGGGTTGTTCCATATTCCTGCATCTATGTATATGCTTCTTCTCTCTGATTCTGAAAAGTAGTGGTTCTCAAAGTGGGTGTTGGGACCAGCAGCAATATCACCTGGGAACTTATGAGAAATGCAGATTTTCAGATTCCACCCAGACCAACTGAATCAGAAATTCTGGAGGTGGGGCTTGGGAGGCTGGGTTTTAATCACAGGTGATTCAAATGCAAAGTAAGTTTGAGAACCACTTCTGTGAAAGACCCCCCCTTGCACTATGAATCCTACTCAATTATAGATGCCAGCTTTGTGAAGCCTCTCCTGTTACTCTGGGTGGAGTTCATCACTCCCTCCACTACCAGAGCTGTTAAAACCAGCATGTTAAATTAACCGAGTTTCTCAAAGGAAAGGGCTGAGTCTTGTTCATCTTTATGGTCCCTGTTCCTAGAAATGTCTTAGAAATATTCAACACACACACACACACACACACACACACACACACACGATTAAAAATTATTTAACACTTGTTAATGTTTACAGCCAGGCATTGTCCTGAGCACTATAATAATTTAAACCCTTTTAATTCTCATAAAAACTGTAAGCACTGGGAGCTGTTACAGCTACCATTTTCCAGACGAAGAAATTGAGGCACTGAGAGGGTGAAGTAATTTGAAGTCATGCAGCCAGTGAGTGGCGGAGCTGTGGTTTGAATTCTCTTGGCCTGGTGGCAGATTCTGACCCCCTACTCCCCACTGCTCATCAGTATTAGTAAAAGGATGTGTTGAGAGGCAGTATCATGGGCAAACCGACTGCTCTGCATTGCGCAAGTTCTTTGTAGTGCTGTGCATGGCTCTTTCTTCAGCTTCAGCAGTCCCTAAAGCCATGGAGCGGTGCAGGGCGGCCTCTCAGATGGCTCATGGGTCCTGCTTAGTTTCTCTCCCTGTAGCGGGAGAGGCCCGGGGCTAATGGTCTGGAAGAGCTTATTTGTTTTGATGGTCAATTACTTCCGCTGGCCCAGGAGGTCTGAGGATCAGGCTAACGTTGCAGTTTTAAATCATGAATTAGTCAGGCTACTTCTTGTAGTATCTTGGAGACCTTCAAGAAGAGAATGCATAGCATTATTCTCCCTGCGATAGCACGGACCCTGCCCAGAGAATGGTTGGCTTAACTAGAGATTTATATAAGTTCCAGTTCTGAAGCATTCTTTCACTACCATTTGGCTTCCTAATGTACAAGATTTCTGGAGTTTTTTAGATGAAAGGTCCCCTCTCAGTGCCCAACAGTTTAGCACATAAGCAACTTGTGTCTAGCACTGCACTATTTATGCGAAGGTGTGAGAGAAGTATATGATTGGCTTATAGGAGTCTCCTAATATAGTTGGAGAGAAGAGCTAAGGCACAGACATAAAGAATGAGGACAAGGCATTATTTTACATGTTAGCATACAGTCATTAGTGTGGGTTCAAGTACCAGACTGAGTGATACCAGCAGAACAGGACAGCATGTGGTAGGATGTAGATTATGTGTTATAAATGATAAGTATAAAGCAAGTTAGAGAAAATAGATAAATGAAGGCTGGAGGGAGGGGAATGTTTTAGAAGGAAGTGAGATTTGATTTGAGTGATGCAGAAGGGTGATAAATAATAACACTGAATAACTTTGAGAACTTTTCTGTGTGTTACACTCATTATTTCCTCTGCCTGGGTTCCCTTCCCCAGACATCCCCATGGAGGACTTCTTTTTATCATTGCGAGGCCACCTATTTAGAAAGGCCTTTTCTCCCTGCCCTGGGTACAGTTACTCCCTCTCCATTTTTTAATCACATTTTTTCCCCTTTAAAATACTCATCACGAGCTGAAATCCTTATTTGTTTATTTGCCATGGCAGAGACTGTTAAATACCTACTCAATACTTCTTCTCCTCTTTTCTTTACTAACAGAATTCTATTTTCTTTGTGGCAAAAATACATTCAGCTGGGGGTATATTTCCCTCCCAGCCTCCCTTGAAGGTAGGAATGGCTAATAAGTTGCATGCATTACCTCTGGACTAGGGTTTCGGTGAAAGGTGGGACACACCTTTTTAAGGGGATTCAACTCAGTTGGGAGGCACCCCCTCTCGCCTTTCCCTTTCTTTCTTCTTGCTAGAATGTGGATAAAATGAAGGGAGCTTTGGCAGCCATTTTGGAATATGAGGTGCTCTAGAAAATGGACAGCATGTGCTAAGGATGATGTATCAGAAAGAAAGGACAAGTCTGGGTCCCTGATGACCTTGTAGAGCCACCCTATGAGTCTTGGATTGCCAGCCTCCATTTGTATTTTATGTGAGAGAAGCTAGACCTATAATTTGCTTAAGTTGATATTACTTGGGTTTCTACTATGTTCAACCAAACCCAATCCTAACATATAAACTTATTTATAGCCTTTTTTTCCCCTTGACTAGAATGTAACCTCCATGAATTCAAGAACTTTTGTCTTTACTGTTACAGTCTTACTAAATTCCTGGTACTTATGATATCATCTGGCATGTAATAATTGCTTGATAAATATTTGTTGATTGATGAGTGTATGGTTATAGAGAGGGCCTGATGAGATTTCCTGAGGTGCTATTTATGGGATATGGAACAGTCAGGGTAGATGAGGTTATGCTAAAGTAATAACACCAAAATATAAGTAGCCTAACACAACAGAAGTTTATTGCTGCTCAATTATGGTCATCTGCAAGTCTGAGAAGGTTTCCAGTTAGCTGTTCTCTGTATCCACCATTCTTGGCTGCTTTGACCTTTCAGTATCTTTACTCAAGTTCTCCATGCTTCGGGATTCACCACTGCAGAAGAAGGGAGCATGGAGTATCACAAGCCAGCTCTTAAATGCTTCTGTTTGGAAATTACACATATCATTTTTACTTACATTTTATTGGCCAAAGTCAGTCATAAGGCCACAACTGACTTTAAGGGGATGGGAGCGAAGGAGAAATAGAACTATTGAAGGGTACTGGTAGTATCTACCAGGGGCTCTCTCTCTGGCCTCTGATACTACTGGGGAAGGTGTGGGTAAGAGCCCTGAGCACACTTAAAGAAGAAATGATAAGTAAATCCAATGGAGGATGCCAATCCAAGTGGGGAGAAAAGAAGCCATATGCATAGACAATTCTTTATGCTTTATGAAGCATAAACTTTTCCATCACATGGGCCAGCCTGCTGCTCAGCCAGGATTATTGAGATCATCTGCCCGTGTGTATTAAGTCTGGACCTCACTTTTGGTGCCATCAAACTAAATTGTGTTCTCTTACTTAGTCTTGCCACTTGGTCTTGCTCTTTAGGTAACACATTTTAAACTCTAAACCTTTGTATCATCTTTGCTTATATCCAAACTTAATGGCCCCGTGTCCCATCACTTTGGGATTTTGAATTAATTCAAGCTAAGATGTGATAGTTTGATAAAATAACTCACCTAAGGTATTTGCATTTTAATGGAGGCTTTCAATGCCTTAAAGCAGAAGGGTTGTAATTTCAGGCACCTTGGTAAGCAGGTTGGGAAAATATTTTTCTCCAGAGGAGTCTTTTAGTGCTCTTTAAATCTTATCACACTGCTTTGCAGATAGAACAGGACTGACTCCCCTGGCTGATTTCTGTCATGTTCTAAGCCAGCTACCTCCTGGGGAGAGGGTGAAATGATAACAACATTGGTCCTATTTTATTAAGTACATTGGTAAGAGAAGAAAGGAAACTTATTCAGAGGAGATGAACTCAGGTGTGAAGAGAAAAACAAATAAACCACCCCACTCCTCTGTCCCCTGATAAAACATCCATTGGTGTTCATGGCAGAATTATGCTGCTTTCCATAAAAGACAACTCAGGCTTTTTGTGCTGTTGTGGAAACAGCTAGGTTTCTTCCCCACTGTTTGACATTTTCCATGCTTGTTGCTAAATCTTTGACAGAAGCATTAGCTGGGCTGAAGAATAATAGTGTTGTAAGAAAGCTGATAATGGCCTAGAAAAAAAAGTATGTATAATACATACCTTGACACTGAATCACTGAATACTTTAATAAGTAATGCACACAAACGGAGGCCTTTTGTGTTGACATAAAATGTAAGCTCTACCTTTCTTCTCATTGAGAAGCATAAAGAACAAGAGAGGAAAATAGATGGAAGAAATTCAAATATTTTCCTTTGGGGACTTTGATGTGTCAATGTGCTATACACCAATAGATTCTTTTTAATTTTCTTGAGTGTTAGAGGATGAGAGCCTGTGAGAGAGGAGATACAGTGTGTGTTGTGTTTCCTGACGTTTTCCAGAAAGTAGTTCCAGATGCGAGAATCTTGTTCTAACATGATTTTGGAAACGTAGTCTTAGTTGAAGTGAACCTCACAGAGGGGTGCTCAAAGGGGCCCAGGCTCCAGTAAGCAAGAACCTATCTCAGTGCCAGAATGAGTACATGTGACCTGAAATGACACATCCTTTGGGAGGGAGCTTTTGGGCAGGATGCGTGATCACAGAGCCTTAAATGTGTGGAGTGAAAAAGAGAGATGAGAATAGTTGAATGTGTATGTTTTGGTGACTCCTGACATTTTTTGACTTAGATTTTGGGAAAAAAATCTTTATCATAAAGACTCCCCTCCTAGAGTTCCAGGTGATAAACTTGAAGGGCTTTTTATTCCTTTTTCTCATTTTCAAGCTTTCCTTATAAAAGCCGTTATTGCCTTCACTCTCTCCTTCTCTTTCACCCATCCTTCAAGCAGTGTTTGAAATATCTTTTCATCTCTGACAGCTATTTTCCTATTTTATGACATGGAACTCTGACCTCAAATATGTCTAGTTGCCTCCTGCAGATTATACTTAACCCTGACTAGACTTTTGCTGTGGTTAGAATGTATTTTTGGCTGCAAATAAGAGGAAACAAGGCTCATAGTCTCTTACAACAACAAAGATACTTAATTTTTTCCATAACAGGAGGTGTGCTATTAGGAGTATATTTGTTGTTTGCTTAGAGTCTTCCCTAGATTTTTTTTAAAAAATGTGTCTAGTGTGATTGAAGAAATTAATTTTTAATTTAATAACAAGAGGTCTGTTCTTAGGAACAGTGGCTTCCCAGTGCCATCAAGGTCCAGGCTCTTTCTCAGTTTTTATTCTGTTGTCTCTGAGTATGGACACTGGGGTGTCCTGTCTTATGGTCTCCATGTGGCAGCCGTAGCCTTTTGAATTTAGGGAAGGAATCAGGGATCTAGGTGACAAAAAGGATCCGTCTTTATCAAGGAGGAAACATTATAACCATAAAGTCCATCAACAGACTAGCTCTCAAATCTCATTGTCCAGTGCTAGATCATATGGTGGTCTCTAGCTGTAAGAGGAGCTCCAAAACTTAGTATCTTGTTAAGAATCTTGTCATAATTAGCTCAGACTCATCAGGATTCATTGCGTGAAAATGAATACATCCTGCTAGTAAGAAAAACTTTGAAAGTGGGTAAGCAACTACATTGTGTATCTACATATAGATGGGCATTTTTATTCTGCTGTTGGTCTTACTCTGCAGTATAGATATGTCCCTGGGTGGTGGCTGTAAATATTTATACATGAAATTATACTTTTTTTTTTTTTTTACAGATTTTCATTAAAAAACCTAATGTAGGTTTATATGGAAAGTATTTTGCCCAAGACTATACCAAATTACATACTGAAAATGGTGATAATACAGATATTGAAATACAAAACTCTCTAGGTAATTTCCATATTTGAGCAATAGATATGTTTCAGTAACGTGCCCCTAAGGTGACTTTATGTAAAGTGAATTCTATATTTCCTTTAACCATTATTATGCAATTGGAGATATAGTCCCATTGAAAAACATTATTCTGTAGGTGGTAGATGTAGCTGAAAATGACAGCAGATGAAATTTCTATATGGTGGCTCAGCTCTCAAATGGCGCTTTGCATCAGAATCACCTGTTGGGGGTTTCTAAAATGATGAAATTTCCAGACTTCTCTTTAGATTGATGGCATCACAGTCTCTGAGAAGGAAACCTGGGGAGCTGTGGATTTATAAAACTTCTCAAGTGACACTGGTCCACAAGCAGGTAAAGGAATTATTGTCACAGACCCATACAATTATGGAGCTTAATAGGATTTTTGAAATAGTTTGGTTCAATTTCCTCATTTTACAGTTGAGGAAAGAAAAGTTATAAGATTTGTTAGTGGACATGGAGGTTGATAGCAGCTGAATCTCAAATTCATCCTCTTAACTCTGAAGCTTGTGTTCTTGTCAGCATGTTTTCCTTCTGGGAGAGGGATCTAGGATATTTCATAGGGTGCTTCTAGAGTTTTATAGTATTTTTTGAACCTGGAATCTATTGCTTTATTCATCTCTCTTACTCCTCTCTTTCATCAAACCTTACTCAGTGTACATAATTTTCAATGAAAGTCATCAAACAACTTATTCTTAGAAATTCCTCCTTTGGACCAAAGATGTACACTGTTGTATAGAGCCAGGCTACATAATTACAACTCACCAGGGACTACTAATATTAAAAAGGATGCACTCCAAACAACTATTAAATCTGAAGATTTTATAACATCTTTTTCTTCTGTTGGCAATTTTGTTCATAATTCTGTAAAATGAGCTTATTTGCATCCAAATGTTATTAATGGCAGACTTGTGAATCTAGTTTATTGTAAGGGAAAAGGGAAGGGTGCTAAGATCACATTCATTAGACAAACTTACTCTTTTTTTTTTGAATGCTTGTTATACATTAGGTACTGTTCCAGATGTTGCAATAAGGATGGTGGTAGAAAGGGTTTGGGATGGTAAGAAAGGGAGAACTATTAAAAGGCCATATTGGTATAGTGTGATAAGTGCAACATTCAAGAAATGTACACAGCATAGAGACAGTATGGAGGAAGGAATTAACTTCTTCTGGGGTTTGGGTGGGAGGGTGCTTTATATACAGGATGTAACTTCGGATTTGAGTCCTTTTGTGAGTAGAAATTCAAAAAGAAACAAAGAGGACAGACATCCATATCTGTACAAGCAACATGTCCAAGCCCCAGAGGTATGAAGCAGCCTGGTCAGCTGTGGGACTCAAAAATGAGGTATGGGACATGTTAGAAGACAGTGGAGAGGAGGCCACCTTGAGAAAGGACTCACTTGATAGCCTAAGGAATTTGGGCTTCATCCCATAAACAATGGGGACCCGTTGAAGAGCTTCAAGTAGCAGGCTCAAGTGGGGTTGCATCTGAGGGAAGTGTGTTGAAGGCAGGGAGTTGCTTATGGGCTATTACAATAGCTGACTAAACAGGGTAAGAGATTTTCATGGGATGGAAATAATAAGGGGAAAGAAAAAGGGAAGAAACTAATAGGTTTTTAAGGAGTTGAGTTGACAGGACCTGGTGGCTGATTAGATATAGGAGATGAGGAGGAGGGAGGTGTCAAGAACAATCTTCATGTTTCACTCTTGGGAACAGAGCAACAAGAGGATAATTTTTTTTATGGGGAATATAATGAGTTTGGGGTTGAACTGAGGTACCTAAAATGTATATAAATTTCTGTATGCAAGAGAGACCTTTCTGGGGCTATAGTTTTGTCATCATTTACAATTATCATTTTGGTGTTAAGGTATAGATTTTTCAGGAGATACCTGAGGCCATAAACCAAGGAGCTCCCATTTTAGCTTTTGCTGCATAACAAAGTCACTCCAAACTTAGAGACTTAAGATGACAAGCACTTGTTATTTCTCATGGTTCATGGCTTGGCAGGGTGGTTCTTCTGAAATGGGTTGGCTCAGCTGAGGCCAGATGATCTCTGAAAACCACTCTCACATGTCAGGTGCTTGGCTTGATGTCAGCTGGGGTAATAAGATGATCTGGCCACATGTCTCATCATCTAGCATATTAGCTCAGTCTTGTTTGTGTGGTGGTGGTTAAAAGATCCCCACGAATTACAAAAGAGGCAAAAATGTTAATGTACATTTTTCAGGTTTCTGATTGTGTCATATTTGTTATATGCCATTTGAAAAACAAGTCACCTGGCAAGCCTAGAGTCAGTGTGGGAAGGGGCATAGATACAGAAAAGGGGAATTCTGTGACTTTTTGAAAACACTCTCACCCGGGAGCAGGGCAGGTAGAAGGGAGCCCATGAATACATAGGCACCTACTTAATGCTTGGCAGTGTGCCAGGCAGTTTAGAGAAGCTTAGAGAGGTAGACTATCAGCTCAGAGTCCTGCTAAGTGAATGAGCTGTTCAGACCTTGCTCGGTCTAGTTCCAAAGTTTGTGCTTGACTGTACTCCTGCTGTTTCTCATTGGGATAAGCTTCTTGTATCTTCAAACTCTCACTCTGTGCTAAGAATCACTTTTGCTGCCTCTGAAACAAGATACAAACAAAAAAGTGTAAAGTGACTCTTTAGAATTTGGAGATTAGAGGTTTATGCTTGTATTTGACCATTTGTTCTTGTTTATGACTAAGGCTAATTGTCTTATGGCTGATTAGGGATGTTAGGACTAGAAGTGCTGCTAGCACATTCTGGGGTTTGGCACGGTTGGCTTGGGATGACTCACAGAGAGTGTTAGGCTTGCCTTTGAAAGGTGTTTATTTGTCCACATTAAGTCTGTGTGCAATCTATTCTTTCCGCAAATGACAATTTCTTCCTTCAGACTTGCTTTCAAGGGGAGTACCCTGGAGCAAGTGCTTTGCTGTCCTCACTCCCTTCATGTCATGGAGTCTGTTTTACCTGGTTAGCTCCTAGCAGTGCCTCTGTGTGGGATTTTTATTGCATGAGAAGGTGTAACATGCAAGGATCATCTGAAGGCCCTGGGTAAGTTGTTTCCTCTTCCTGTGGCTCCTTTCCTGTCTTATGAAATGAGAGGACTATACTAGATAATATGCAAGTTCATATTCATCTCTAAAGACTATGGTATGTGATTTGTAATTTTTGCTTCTCAATTCACAGGTGAAGGTCAAGGGTCTGGGTTAGCTTGCTATTCAGAGTTCTTTGTGATCTTAGACCCAAATGTCTCTCTAGTATCATTCCTGCCACAGCCCTTCATAACTATGCTGTAACATTAACTATTTCCTAAAAACCCATGAGCCCTCATGCCCTCAGTCTGCACAACAGGCTCCTCTTCCTGGAAGTTCCTTCTTCTTTAAAGTACTCTTTCCTTATCCTTTAAATTCAAACTCAATTCTCAGAGGTTATAGCTTCTGTGAAGTCTGCCATGATCTCTACCACTTCACCTAAGTTTCCAACATTATTAGGAACTCCTCTCTGCCCTCTCATGTCTGTGTATATCCCTAATGTAGCAAGATCATTGTATTGCAATTTTGTGTCTCTTCTTTGGACTGGAAATTCTTTGAAGGATGTAGTTTGGTTCTCTGTGTCTCTAGCTCCATGGTACAGTGCTCAGCACATAAATGATGTTCAATACATCATGAGAGATTGTATAACTGTCTTTATCCCATCCTGCAAAAGTCTTCACCTCCTCTAGCTTTTTTCAGTGATAGTGCTGACCTCTGTCTTACAGTGCCAGGGGATATATTATAGTTGTCACTGCCCCTCTAAGTAATAGGTACAATGTCCTTAGATTCAGCAGAATTGTGGGGCATCTTCAGCTTCTGGATGCCCATTATTGAATTCCATGCAAGTTCCAGCTTCTCATGCCTGTGCTTTTAGTGACCTTTGGTTTGTGATGATATGGGGTCCTTGAAATTTTCCAATGTTAGTAGAGAATGAGCAACTATTGCTCTGGTTTCTGATACTTCAGATGGGCAGAGGAGTACAGTAGCCAGGGAAGGTGCCAGATGGATTGAGGGAAGGGAAACCAAAAGGCAGGAGGATAGTATTGAAGGGTAACACAGGAAGGAGATCAGGTTTAGGAGGTAAGATGATAAATGTTTGATCTTGCTGAACTTGAAGTGCTTGTGGGAAATCAATGTGGAGTCGTCTAAAAGGTAGACTTGAGGCTGGGGAGAAACAGGACAGAATCATAGTGAGAAAGACTAGGCTTGCTAAAGTTAAGAGGGAAGATGGGATTGCTGAGTGAGAATATATAGAGCTAAGAAGAAGCTGGTGAATGGATACTTGGAGAATATTGATTCTAACAATGAGCCAGAGAGATGAAGAGAGATATAAGAGTCCCAGAAGAATATAAAACTCCTGAAATTTATGGAGAAGAGCTTGCCAGGAACTTGTTTGGAGACTCTTAAAAGGAACTCTTACTCATACATCTTAAATGAAAAATGGAGTTTGTCTTTATGGAATGATGCTATCTTCGACTGTGTGCAGAGTGCAGGTTTGCACACAAAGACTAGCAGTCTCATCCAGCCAATTCTATTAGCTGAGTCAGTCCAGACAATGTGTGAGGGGACAGATTTTGCTTGGGAGTGGGGGAAATTTCAATAAGATGAGATTATTAAGAGTGTCAAATGACACAGAATCACTGGGGTTTTCATGCTGGTAAGATTCTCGATTACTTTTTTTTTAATAATTTTTTTTTTAAACTTTCTATCTTTCCCTATGAGCAAAAGGTATACTTTTGGTTTACAAATACAATAACTGAATCCAGATGGGATGATCCCTGTGCTTTTAATTAATTAACCTATTTTTGATGTCACGCAGGCCTCAGAAAAAGCCTGCTGTATTGGAAGCTATTCTTTTTTTTTTTTTAATAAGCAATTAGTACTCACAGAGTATATAAGGAAATTTTATTTATTTTTTATTGTAAAATATACATAAAATTTACCATTGTAACCATTTTGTATGTACAACTCAGTGGTATTAAGTACATTTACAATGCTGTGCAACCATCACCACTTTCTATTTTCAGAAAATTTTCATAATCCCAAACAGAAACTCCACCCCTTAAATATTAAGCTCCCACTCCCATTTCCCCAAGCCCCTGGGAACCTCTACTCTACTTTCTGTTTCTACGAATTTACCTACATCATGTAAATGGAATTACACGTATTTATAATTTTGTGTCTGGTTTAATTCACTCAGCTTGTACTCGGAAACTCTTGACAGCTGCCAGAATCTGGCTGTCCCAATGTCTTGGATATAGATTTCTGGAGTATGTGACATCATTTCTCAACTGTTTTCCCTGAGGCTTTTGCTCTGCACCCTCTTGAGATGGTGAATAGACGTTAAATCCATTTTGTACATTTTTAATACAACTTCCAACTGCTACAGTTGTGTGGTAGTATTCCTGGTGGTGGTTTCAGCTTTTGCCAAAGGCCCTTCATGGAAGAATTGTGGCATTTGGTCATACTAATTCATTGCAGAGGCGCCCTGCATCATGTGCTCCTGGCCATGCAGAGGCCCCTGGAAATTCTTTATTATGTGATAGAACACCAGGGCTTCCTTCTCCAGACTAATTGCGACCTTGTCTATGAGCACTTGTCACATGTCAAAACACTTCTTCATTTTAATGACTTTAATAAAAATTTTTTATAAGCCCCAATTTTTTTTATTAGATTCAACAGACATTAAATTACTCTGCCAAATTGCTATAAAAGTTTTTAAATGCTTATTCCCAATTTCTGTAATATCTCTTTGTGGCTCTGTAGCATATTGTCTCCAGATATGCTTGGCCCCTGGTGGGACCATCACATGTGAGAGTTCCTTACTTGGAAGAACACTTGGATAAACTTTTTTGAAAAATATTTTCTCTCAAGATGACTTTCCCTCTATGACTCTTTACCCCTCATATTATTTGTTTGCCTGAGCTAACCCCTATTACCCAGCTTAATAACCCATTGTTATGCATCACATTTGTGTTAGGAACTCCCATGTGAAGTAATGAAACATCATTGGTGATGATCCTTAGTTGGAGCTTTTCAGCTGTCAAATCTGATTTTCTGGGCTTTGTTGTATCCATTTCCAAGGTGAGTCACCAACATGCCCCCTAAGAAATCCTCTGGGCTACCTTGCTGAGCTAAATGGTGCAGCTTGGCAACATTACCACTTCCAAGCCCCTTTTTGGGTCTTAATAATAATATTTAACTCTCTAAACAATTCCTCGTGCTGATAATTAGGTGTCTTCAATAATTCTACAAGTTAACTCAATGTTGAGTCTTAAGTGGCCGGTAAGTCTTAAGGGATGCTGGGATCATGAGAAATCTTATCAAGGTCCATATTTAGACTATATAGATAGACAACACTGTAGTATACGATTGCTTAGAAGGTCATGATTAAAGTAAAAAGATGGCCTCTTAGTATATGAATCTCAGGATGCAGGCCAGTGGGCTTCAAACACCTCAGCATTGCAGGAGGCAGTGTGGCATAGTGCACAAGATATGGGTGTCAGCATTTAGAACTGGGTTCAGTTTTTCCTCTGCCATTTATAATCTCTATGAGTTTGGGTACTTAACCTCTCAGAGCCTCATGGATTAAAAATATTAGGAGGATTAAATGAGAGTGTATGTAGAGATTGGTGCCTCATATACAGCAAGTACTCACATGTTCATTTCTGTCGTGGTCCAGAAAGCAGCTTTTGAATGCTCAGGTTATAGGTGGAAAGCACAGTCAATTGCTTCTCAGAAGTGGCTGAGAACAGATTTATACTGCCTGCTGTTGCACATTTTTTTTCTTTTTTTTTTCCTGGATAGCCTGCAGTCCTTGTCTCTTAAAGAGGTTATATTTGGTAGCGGTAAACAGGCTTTTAGCAAAATGGCTCTGTAATCCTGTTTGAGCGTATTCTGCACTCACAATAGAAATGCAGATAAAAACTAAAACGAGATATCACTTTTAACCTATTGGTTGGGCAGAGATCAAGAGTTGATACTATGCTGGGTTAGGAAGGGTGCTGAACAGCAGGCATTGGGATGGGGATAGGGATGGGTGAATTGGAACAACTTTATAGAGAGAAATTTAATGTCTATTAAAATTACAAATGTATGTTTTACTTCCATAAATGTATTTATGCTTTCTCATATGCAAAATAAAGTGTTCACTGATATAATATCATCTTAAAGATATATTTGAAAGTGAAAGATACAAGTGGTGAGGAATGTGTAATATATATATATCTCTATCTATCTATCTATATATCACTATATATATTGTTTATGTTAAATTAAAAAAAAACTTATTTATGTATCTAAAAGGGAATATTTTGGGCGAACCCAGACATATTTAACTGTGGAAACACAGAGGATCTGAAACGAGATCACAGGGTTTAAAGGAATGTATAATACTAAGTCTTCTCTGTAGGTGTGCAGCATGGATCTTTCATAGCTTTCTTCTCCAGTAAGTTGTATAAAGTCAAGTTGAGTCTGTTTTTCTCCTCTCAGGACCTAGGACAGGGCCTGTCCCAGTAAATACAGTTGAATGAATAATATATAAATGATTGAATAAATGATAGAATAAGGAAACTTGACCTCTCTCCCGTGTTTGCAGCTAAATGAACCTTACTAGTTAGAATCAGGGAGTCATTGTACCAATGTATTTATTCACTTAGTGTTCACTGAAAATACTCTGGAAGATTACAGTTGTGGGGGGAGAGAAGAACTAGGGCCTGTGTAACCTGGGGCTGTGTGACCTGATTACTAATAGATTGCTGAAAAGAACCAGCAGTATTATTCAAGAGAATCTAATACTTGGCACCGTTAGAAAGGGTAATCTGCACAGACAACCTCTTGTGACCAGGTCAGCTTTATTAGTTATTTTATTAAAAATTATAAACGTTTATGATAGAAAATAAAATAAGCAAAATATAATAATTAGCAATCCTACTAGCCAGATATAGCCACTGTTAACATTTTGAGATGCATCTTTCCCATCTCCACTTGTAACACACATGCACACACACTCACTTCTTAAATAACCCCAATTTTATTTTACATAAAACAAATGTTTTACATGTTTGTGCTTTACATTATACATACATAAGACAAATATCAGAATTATTCAGGTCAGTTTAAAAGTCTGTCTTCTTGTTTGGTCTTGTTTCTACCTTTGTACTTTGCCACATTGAGGCAATGATTTAGCTTTCATCTTTACGTCATGCCTGTACTCTGAATACTCTTACTCTTTTTGTTTTATATTGTTTAGATTACAATGGTCTTTTATGATTTTTCTTCATAATATTAAGGTGATTTCTCCTACAACCACATAGAATGACTTTCGGTTCTCTGAAAGTCATTTCCCATCCTTTTCTTTTGTATCTTCTTCTGGACTTCTCTCTGCCTTGAAAGTTGCCCCCAGACCTCATTTCTCTTACCGCTTAATTCCTTTGTGTTCTGTAGACCTCAGCTCTCACATGTCATTTCCACAACGAAAGTCTACCTGATCATCCATTCAATGAGATGCTCCTTCTCTGCATTACTGTTACATCTCATGAAGACCTCAGTATCTTGGCATGCTCACAGTGTACTACAATTTTTGGCTTCCTTATCTTTTTCTCCTACTAGACTTTAATCTTAAATAAAGGAAAAATGTCTTATTTAACCTAAATTTCCTGGAAACTGACAGGACTGAGAAAATAGTAGATGTTTAATAAATGCAGATGGATTGAGCAAAAGCATAAAATGTACATAGTGTTTATAGTTTACATGCTTTATCTTGCTTAGCTGACTTCTGGTATTTCCATTTAGATGGAGAGAACATCTCTTATGAGTCACTTTGGCTGTTCTCTACCAGTCAGGACTCTTCATGGGAACAGGGTGGTCTATCTGATCATAGTCTGGGAAAAATAACCTGGACATGCTCAGCTCAGCATAGCCCTCCTGTTTCCTTTTAGGTGTGAGTCATGCACCAAGAGTCTGAGGTTTCCTTTCCTCAAGTCCTAAGCCTGTATTTGACATCCCCCCCCCATGGCATGTAGAAGCCTGCCCCATCCCAGAATGGTCTAAGACTCAATAAGTTATCTGCCTCATTCTGGGGTTCAGGTGGCAGACCTGTTTATCTTTCATCTTATTCTGCCTTCCAACTTGAATTTTTTTAGGAAAAAAGATGAAAATTTTTGTCTCTATCTTCCTCTTTATTTTCTTTTTTTAGGTTTAGGGCCTGGGTCAGGAAGACACATGATATTTTTTGAAATGCCTTTGACAATCCCAATGGTGATTTTACATTATTCCCATTTAATTAACTAGGAAAATGAGACTCTAAGTAGTCAAATGACAGGTCTAAAGTGTTACCTGGACCTGATATTAAGTCTTCTGATTCTCTAAACTGTATTCTTTTCATTTGAAATAGTTTGAGTTCTCTTCCCACTGTCTAGAATGCAAGCTGAAGCCAGAATTCTCATACAAGTGGAAGGAAGAACTCAGGAATTATAAAGTTCCTCCCAAGTCTGAGTCTTAGAATTTGTCTCCTGGGCTGACATATGATTGTTCATTTCTTTGTTATCCTTCCCAATGGGGCACATGCTAAGTGTTCAGTAAATGTATGCTTACTACCAGTCTGATCATTCAGCATGAGAGGCCCTCAAGAAGAGAAACAGGCTGTGTAAACATCCACTACAGATGGTTGCAAAGGAATGATGAAGTCATGTCTTCAGTATGGGAAGCACTGAGCAATGGTTTTCTCAGTCACACCCATAGGCACAGGTGAAGGAGCCATCCATCACATAAACCATCCTCTGAAATGAAGACTGTCAACAGAAGCATGAAGGTAGGAGCTGGTGGGCTGCCTAACCTCTGGCTCCATCCCCTGCTTTGGGGGAGCTGAGCCAGGCTCTCTGTTTCAGCATGCAGTTTCTCAACAAAGCTCAGTTTGGAAGACAGTTTCCCTTTACTTTTAATGTGTTTTCTGGGCTTTTAGACCCATGGGTATTTTGAGGGAAAGATAGTCCATATGTTTCTGATTTACTTACATTAGACTTGCCAGAAGTTTCTTTTGTAAAATCTATTTCACGTCTGGGAAACCTTTTCAGTCTGTTTTTAAAAGCCCTGGATCTTCACACTCAAAAGGCAGCAGAGATTTGAAACAATTATTAGGATATAATTGAGGCCAGAAAACCCCTTCTGCTTTTATTACCTGAGCATTTGACACATGAAAACCCAACTACATATTGTTCTTTCAGATCTTAGTTAGGTGAAGCTAGAAGTTCTGTTATAGAGGTAATTGCCCTAGTTGCCCGCTTTACATTTCATGTGTGGACACAATCTTTAAAGACTAACATCTCTCTTCAAAACACCATATGTGAGCTTTTGGTTTTCTGGTTAAATTAATCTTGGCTAAGTGTCCCTGGTCTGTTTCCTATTCAGAAATCTCTGAATTTGAGTAGGTTATAAATTCGATAAAGTGCTTTTATTTATTTATTCTTTGCTTGGTGGAAAGAGTGAGATAAATCCCAGGAAAAATAAATGTACATAAAACTTTCAAACTGTACTACTAACTTTCAGATGATAAGTATTATTATGTTTATTAGCAATAAATGTCAAAGCACTGAATAGTGGTTGGAAGAGTTGAAGTGATGGGTGAAAAAATATATTGGGGAGAAATAAGGACAACCTACTTAGGAAACATGGAAAGCAAATTATAGCTAACCCACCCTAAATACATGTTAATTTGAGAAGCTAAAACTCTGTTTTTATAGTCATCTAAATTTCTAACAGAGAAGACTGGATGCAAGTCATTGCTGATATGAAGAGCTGGGTCTGCCTAAAGAGCAGAGTAAGAGTTCTCCCAGCCCTCAATTACCAGCAGGGCTGTAGGTATCGCATAATAGTTCATACCTATGTCAGTTTGGTTTTCCCTTTTGACTTTATAACATTTTCATAAAGTGAAGTTCTGATTTTGGAATTTATTTTCCACTTTGCTCCCTTTGCAAAATTGAATGTGTACTTTCACTGAAAGGTGTTTATGCTAAAATGTTCCAGAAATTATAACTAGTGAAAGTAGAGAGACAATGTGACAGGCAGGTAAAATGAAAGGTCTTTGGAAAAGAACAGACTTTTAAAATGGGAGCATAGGTTTTAAATTACGCATTATCTTTTAATTTCCGCAGTGTATAAAATGCTCCAAAGGGGTGGAGGTGTTGGGAAAGGAGAATGACAAAGAAGTTGATTCTTAGGGTGTCTTTTGTTCTCAGCAGGACTCCTTTTGCCTTTGGCTTTTTCCTTTGAACAAAGGCTTCTAGCAATTCTTAGGGCTGTTGTCTCTCTGTCCTTCTCAATCTTTTGGAGAAAAAAAATCAAATTATGCACGTTTGATCAAAAAAGGGTCGTGATGATCATATTATCAAACATTTTAATTTTACAGTTGAAGAAACTGAGACCCAGAAATATTAAGCGACTCTGCTCGCACATCAAGTTTGTGGCTAATCTAGGACTCAAATCAGTCTATTGACTTCTTTTCCAGAACTTTTTCTGTCTTAACAAATGCCAATATGTAATTTGTCCTAAGAATATACATAAGATGCTCAAAATTATATATTAATAACCTTTATAATTTGTTATTTAGACATTTAAAATTTTACAAATGTGAACTTTCAGGTAATTATATGTGACTAGCTATTGCTTCATAATAATTCAATATAAAACTTCATATGCTGAACTGATATAAAATTAGAGATTCCTGTCCTAACCCCAAGAGCATACTACTTTTCTTGCTTACTTAAAGGGTTTATTTTTAAATATGAGAAACCGTATTTTTTTTGCATTCAAATTAAATCAAGTATAAAACAGATGAGACCTTAACTTCCATGCTCTCTCCTCAGAATAATGTACTAGCTTACCTGCCCCCTCGCCCGCCCCCATCCAGGTGAATTTGAATCCATTGTTTACACTTCCAGGCTCCATTTTATTATCTGAAGAAGGCAGGACTTGGATTAGAGAGGCAAGTTTCTTTCTGACATTTAGGATCATACCCGAAGCAGATAGTTTACTCTCAGTTTCTTTGGGAAAAATGTGGAAAGGAAAAAAATTCTAGTGGCTAATCCAAAATGCTGCCAGCTCCAGTCTTTCACACAGGAAAAGACAATCTTTACAGGTAAACCGATTACGACATTCTGTGAAAATTCTATCAGGTGGCACACGCTGACACTCATTTAACGCTATTTTTCTCTGACGGTGCAATGCGAAGTGTTTTACTAGAACATTTGTTTTGACATAATGTACTAACATATTATTGAATTCTTGACACAGGCATTTCCCATGCAATGCTAACTTCAAATCCTCTTTCAAGAATCATTCCAGATTGATTCCATACACAGGCTTGCAAGATGAGTGTGCATAAACATGTGTCTTATGTACAGGGGACCAAACAATCAGCTTCTATCAGACAAACGATAGTTCTGAATTTAATAGAGAACAACACCACTTTTTTACAACAGAAAGTGGCTTCCCAGCATGATGGTGAATACACCATGTTTTTAGGCTACTTCTACATCATTCTTGTAACCTAATTTTCATTATTCAGTGGGTTACATTACTGTATACCTTATCGTGTGCCAGTTAAAATCTAAAAGAACAATATGTATTTGGGGTTTAAGATCTGAAAGAACAATATGTAGTTGGGTTTTCATGTGTCAAAATCTCTTGCACAGTTGCCAGACTTCTTTCTTAATTGACCAGGGGTTCTGTTTTTGGTGCCGCCAAGACAATGCTTTCTTACAAAAACAAACTACCTAAAGAAAGTCAAATACCTCTTAATGTTTTTGAATGGAAGTTAAAAATTAAGATTATAAGGGAAGCAATTTCCAAAGGTCAGGAAAGTTCAGATTCAAAATCAAGTCCTAAAGTTCCTGCTTTCCTGGCAGGAAGTGACAACTGGAACCAGACAGGATTTCAGTTGTGGCTAAGACCTTTTGGACAACTCTCCTATGCTTCTTGCTGCACAGTAGTCGGCCATCTCTCAAAGCCATTCAACATGTCCCGGTCGTCTTGGAAACTTCTTTGGAAGTTAGAGTGATAAGAGCACAAGTTTCAGAGTTAGCTGGGCTTCAGCTCTCAGGTTATCCACATGCTCACTCCATGACTTTGACCATATTAACCTCTTTGAGCCCCAGTTTCTTTACCCTTCAAAAACAGAGACAGATTCTAATTTTGCCGCATAACATGAAAAATCAGTGAGAGATCAATGATATAATAATGTATGTAGAAGTGACTTTACACTTAGATGTCCAATGAATGCTACTTCTCTTTAATTTCTATAACTGCCTATGTAAAGACATTACATATTGCTTGACCTCAGAAGATGTTTTCTGTTTGTGGATATTGGGTTCTCCAGTGTTTCATAACATTGCTTGAAAGAGAGGCAAGAGCTTCTGGCATAGAACTAGAAGGTTTTTGCTTATATTTTGTTCCTGTTGACTCTTTAATCTTCCAAATACCTGATCTTGAGTGCTTTTCTGCTGATCTGGGGTTTGTCTCCTTGCCTACTACAACTGTTGTATCTATGAGGCCTCTCTGAATTCTGACTGGCCCCTTTTCTTTCAGTCTAGACTTCAGCATTACTTTCAAACTTTCTAATTATTTCTTGGGGTAATAATAACAGCTAATATTTATTTAATGCCGTTAAGTATTACACTAAGTACATGATGTCACCGAATCTCATTTAGTAAAATTTTACAACAACCCATATGAGGAAGATACTTTTATTATCTATATCTGATAGTCAAGTACCTAAGGCTTGAAAACACTGAGAAATTTGGGCTGCATAAGTGGCATAACTAGGGTTTGAATCCAGGACTATAAGACTTCAAAACCAGGGCTTAGTCTCTGTGTCTGAGAACTCTTTTAGTACCACTTGTTCACTGAATTCGCCAGAGGCAATTATGGCACTTGAGGGTGTGGACTCTTCATCCTCAAGGGGAAAAAATTGACAACAGAAGGTACTCAGCTGAAACATTCAATGACTATGAGCAGGATGCAATTAGGTCTATAATCTGTTATGATCACTGAGGATCATTTGGAAATGAGAACTCTTTTCCAATGAGCAGTTCAGATGATGTAGGTGTTCATGTTCAATACCTATAATGTTTGTATTTATCATTCCAGATGGATGAGCAGAAAATATCTCTAAGTGTCTTCAAAATTAACAATTGGAGGAGCCCAAAAAACTCTCTAACCTCCTAAACTATAGGATTCCTGCACACACTAGAGCTTCATATTCAATAGCTGTGTCTATACTTTTGGGGCAAGAGAGCAGTATGGCTTCAGCTTTTGGGAAGATAGATGCTAATTACTGGTAGAGTGGTGACAAGTTGGGAAACTTCCTTCTGTTCTTGTCCTCAGCATGGTGACATCACCTCCTATGTCTTCAGTTCTACAGCCCTTGGTGGTGGTGGTTGGGAGTGCAAATGGAGGTGGGAGTGGTAGAATTTGACTGTTAATTTAGAAATGATTTAGAGAGGCAAGACTGCCAGGTGGTCAGTTGAGGCTTATGAAGAAAAAAGAAGGAAGGAAAGAAGGAAAGAAAGAAGGAAGGAAGGAAGGAAAGAAGGAAGGAAAGAAGATAGAAAGAAAGAAGTCTAAAATTTTTATAGGTAGAGGGCACATGTTGTCCCTTTGATTACCAAGACAGGGAGCACGACTGCCTTAGCTTATTGAGCAGTTGTAACCTAGCCAAAGAGATGATTGATTTGGAATCAGACAAAGATAGGATTGAATTCTCATTCTATTAACTTTTAGGAATGAGATTTTTGACAATTTATTAATCCTCTTTGAGTTCCCCCAACTTCACATTGTGACAAGTAAAAACCACCGTCAAAATCTTTGACACTTCTCCCAGTGAAAAGTGTGCATCTATGTCTCCTTTGTTTAAATCTTGGTGGATCTTGTGGCTGTTTCAGTCAATAGAATGTGGCAGGGGTGATGCTGAATGGCTTCTGAGGCAAGGTTATAAAAGCCACTCAGCTTCTGGTGTCTTGGGACACTTAACTGAGGAGAGACAACCACTATATAAGAGGTCTAACTCCCCTGGAGAAATCACATCTTACAGATGTTATTAAGCAACTAGCTGACCACAGCATTGAGTGGTAGCCATCTGTGTGAACCCTCCAGGGCATATAGTCTGTCGAACCCTCAAATGACCACAGTACAGCCAACATCTGACCACAACTGTGTGAAAGGCCCCAAACAAGAACTGCCCAGCCAAGCCCTTTGCAGATTTCCAACTCACGAAATTATAAGCAAAATCATATTGCTGTTGTTTTACATCACTGTTTCAGGGTGATTTGTAGTTCAGCATTCACTAATCAGAGCAGATACCAACACTGGAGGGTTCTTGCAAGGATTAAATGGGAGAATATATATAGAAATCCTTGGTACTTGAGCTGATGAGAAAGTGTTTTTTCCACACTGGTCCTCTTCTCATCTAAGGCTGTCATCATGGCCCAGGATAACCTCCTTGGTGTATCCAGCCTCTCTTACAGTTATGTGTCTTGAGCCTGTGTCACTGTCTTGGGATCAGTTGTGTAAAATGAAGGCCATTTACATAAACTTGTGAACTGGAGTAGAACCTGGGAAGGTAGAGACCATCATTGAAGACTTATTGCTACTCTCGGAGCTCAATGGGCTTCTCTCACTGACTCTGCTGTGGGAAATTTCTTCAGAAATGATTTAGATGGCCAATGACTTCAAGCTGGCTGCTTTTCATTCTCTGGTCACTTACTATGTTCAAATTTGTCCTGTTATGTCAGGGAGAGCATGAGAATGCTCTCAGATGGAAAGGATTAGGGCTGAGGGCAAGATAGTGAGGACAGACCCTTGAGACAAAAGAGTCACAGGATATCAGAGCTTTATGAGCAGTTCTACGCGTGTGGTGTCCAGGAAGGGGAGGTGGGGTTTGCTCTAGTTAACAGGAAGAGTTAGTGACAGAACTAATTCTACATGGCATGGGTGGTAGAGCAGGTACTAAGACTTAGCTGGGGGTCGTTTACTCCCACACATGCTAATTTAAAAAAGAAGGTCTTTATAGTCAGGATATCAGGGAACCTCAAGGCATCCAATTGTGGGTGCAGATTGGATCTTAAGGAACTAAGAAGACAGTAGAGTGATATCTTTTCTATCTCTTTCCTTCTGGGGCCACCTGTTTTATTGTCTTGGCTCCTCTTGGTAGATCAATTTTATTTCCAGTACTTTTACTTTTTACTCTGTCATGGCTTCTGGTTGCCTGTGGCTTTGTGTTACTATGGTAATAGAAATGATGATAAAAATGATAATAATAGCTAATGTCTATTAAGAACATTTCATGTTTCAGGTCCTGTTCCAAGTGCTTTTTCCTGAAGTAATTATCACAAGAACCCTATGGAGTAGTTACTATTAAGATTTCATAGATGAGAAAACTGAGGCATAAAGTAGTTAAAATAATTGCCCAGAGATGCACTGCTAATGTATGATAAAGTTGAAACTCAAATCCATGTCTACTATCTTAGTGCCCAGTATCAGTTGCCCATCTACAGATATGGATCTCTAAATAGTTTCTCTAAGAGTAGAATTTAAGTAGCTTTAGCTTAGATAGTGGTTTTGAGTCAGATATCCAATCCTGGTTTTGACATTTAAGACCCTGTGGACTCTGGGTGGGGATGGGGTAAGAGGGTTGTTTACTGAAACGGAATGTGAGTAGAGAGGAAATTCTGGGCATCTTTAGCAAACCAAATAGTAGGGAGGGGTCAGAGGACAGAGCAGAAGTGTCCCTGTGGCTTCTCTGCCCAGGTAATGACCTCCAGCCAGATATGAACTGACATAAGGCTACCCAGGCAGAGGAGGCCAGTCTGATGTGTCAAGAAATTCTGAATGCTGAGTGCCATTGACTTGTTTTTTCCATTGTCTTTAGTTAAGCCTGCTCCTAGCCAGCTTTTTGCCTTTTCCAGGTAGAGAGTCCCATCCTCTCTTACTAAAGGGACTTAAACTTCAGTAGAGACTTATTATTTAGACATTAAAAAGAACACAATTTTCAACACTGAGATGGTAATCATAGCAACATTGGAAGAAAGATTTATTTCTGCTTTTATGACCACAAGGCCAGTCCTATCTTTGCTCAGTAACCCAGTGGCATGAATGTATTAGCTTTTGCTTGAATGCCAAGTTCTTCTGTGCTCTCCTCTTCTTCACACAGTGTAACTTCTGGGAGTGGTTACCATTCTCCTTGGTTCTCTTGCCCTCAAGCAGGCCATAGGTGGTGAGGGTATGGGAGCAGTGTGTTTTCTAAGTGGTGCCTCTGGGAGGTATGAAGGACTTTGATTAAATACTATGCTGACTCAGCTCCTCTGGTGATGATTTTCAATAAGAGACCCAATAAAACCAGACATTTGAGTGTCAGTGTTTGTTTTTGAAGGGAATGAGCTTATTTGGAGATTTGAGCAAGAGGCTCTTCTCTTTATAAAACAACAGAGGGAAGTTTAGCCTTTGCATGGGCAGCTTCCATCAGGGAGCAGATGGGGCTTTCAAGGCAGAGGAATGTTTCCAGATGCCACGTGTGCTTTTAGAAGGCAAAGGCCAAGTTCTTCAAGGAGCTGTAGGTAACATGTTTGCCTTTGGCTTTGGGAGCCATTATCATTCCTAATAAGGAATATCCCTCTGCCCAGGACCACCTGCAGCCAACACTGCCGACAAGAACAAATAAGGCAGGACTGATCTCTCAGGAGGACAGCTGGCAGGGAGGACAGGGAAAGGGGTGAATCAGACTCATGATCCTATTTGTCCAGGGGCCAAGGTGAAAAGGCATATGCTGGGGAATAGTCTCCACATGGCCTGAGTGGAACACCTTTCTCTTCACTACAGGCCCTTATTGAGTGGTTGCCTAATAGAAGACCTGATTTTATTCCCTGGGGCTAGCTCTGGGACAGGCCGCTGATGGCTGATCACTCATTCGTGTGCTCAGATGAACATTTTGCCCACTTTTGGACTATATGTAGCCTGTCCATACTGTGTCATGAACTTTCCTAAGGTACTAAGGACTCCCAGGTGATGTTATCTGTCTAAAGTTGTGGCAGCAACAAGCCTATGATACTCCTCTGATGGTTGAGTTGTAGCAGGGGTTCTGGAAGAACAGTGCTTGAGAGTTTGATTCAATCTACTTATCTTGGCTGGTAGGCAGAGATTGAGACAATTAAGTGTCTTCTCTGTACTGCCCTTATTCACCCTCCTTGGTTCTGTGTGTGTGTGTATGTGTGTGTGTGCACACTCATGTGTATAGGTGTATACACTTATATGCATGCATGTGTATATGCCTGCATATACTTAGTCTGTTTCTCATTATGGTATTAAAAGAGAGTTTGTAGAGAATGTGGCAATGCGTATTTTCCTCTATATAATGAATCTTAAAAGTTTAAAAGTGCCAAAGGAAAAAAGGAGTTAGACATATGACTATGGTATGAAATCAGCTCTGGAATCTGAGTGGTTTGAATCTCAACTGTACTCCACATACCAACTGTGTGATTTTTGTTGTTTAATTTCTATGAGCCCAAGGTATCTCATTTCAAAGGTTAATCATTGTATTTACATTATAGGGTTATTGTGAGGCTTAAATGAGATAATTTATAAAAAGTATTTGGCACAGTGCCTGTGCCATTGTATAGGATTAAAAAATGAAGTTACTACTGTGATTAATCAATATCTCTAACAACCTTTCAGTATTGTATTGTAGATGGGTGTCATATCTTTATTTAAACCTTTGCTGAACTCCTGCATACTTTGACACATTTTGGAGAAAATGCCCTCCATCTGGGTGTTCCTGGGCAGCTGGAAGCCCTGGTGTGCAACAGCCCCTCTTTCAGGTCACCATTCCACAGGCCAAGCTGAGTGTCTCTTGGCTTGGTGTTTTGGTTGCCTGTTCTCTCCTTGCCCCACTCCAGGTGGGGATTGCATGCCGAGGTTACCAGAGCTCTTTTCTTCGAAACGAAAGGATTAAAGCAACTTCCCTCTAGGATGAATACATTTTCCTCCATTATTTTAATAAGTTCATTACTTAATTGAAAAATCCATGCAAATGAAGCCTTAGGAGAGAGTGCATGTGGAGTGTGGTGTGCAAATGTGTGTATGGGTGTGTGTGTGCGTGTGCCTGTGCATGAATGTGTTTATGGCTGTGTGCACCCTCGTGGAATGAGATGAAGGAAAATGAAAACCATAAATCCTATACTGCTGTTCATGGAGCATCTTTGGAGTTTGAGTCTGAAGATTATAGTTGAACTGCCAGTTTATTCATTATTTAATCCTTTAATTGATGACAGTGGTAGGAAGATGACAGCAGCACATCCTTGGCAGGGAGGCAAATTTTATTTATTTGTTTATTACAGTTATACAATTTATCTAGTGGAAAGTGAGTGATGGGAGGTCACCTGTGCTTCATGGTTCAAAATGTTGTTATAAATAACAATTAATCCACTTAGTATCTGGCTCCATTCAACCTGAAGAATCCCACTGGATATAAAGATTCTGGAGGAGAATGTCAAGGAAAAATCAGTTTTCCATTTCTTTGGCTCACTCTTACTGTCTAGTCTTCCAAAAGTGCCTGAGGTTTTCCAAGATGATGAATATTCAGGAGCTTGAATATTCATCTTTTACAGCTCCTATTGTTTTGCTGCCAACATTCCCTCCATGGCAGTTAACCACACATTAACTTGGGATGTTTCTTGGATTGCTGTATTAAACTATTAAAATTTCTATTATTCATTTGTGTTATATATATTGTCTTCTTAAAAAGATTACAAATTCCTTGAAG
Source organism: Cynopterus sphinx (assembly GCA_030015415.1). Taxonomy (NCBI): domain Eukaryota; kingdom Metazoa; phylum Chordata; class Mammalia; order Chiroptera; family Pteropodidae; genus Cynopterus; species Cynopterus sphinx. The sequence continues at coordinate 85,037,470 of CM057379.1, read as the reverse complement.
GTGGGGATTATCCCTCAGCATAGGTACAAGATACATGCTTAATAACATAGAAAGTGAAAATTGATTGAGCTTCTATTGTGTGGCAGGACCTGTGTTTGGAGCATTCATATACATTCAGCAAGATTTGAATGTGGATAAAATAGAGATAGAGATTTATTTGAATTACAGAAATAACATAACATAAAACATAACATTGTAACATAGCATAACATAACATAATGAAGAAAAAAAGTGAGAACTGTAAGATAGTTAAAAATACACAGTTTTATAAATTTGGAGTGAGTATAGTAACAACTCTAACCAGATCCTCTTTACAAGAGATTTAAGCTTCATATTTACATTCACAATCTGGTTTCCACCTTTACCACGGTCTTCAAATTGCTCTTTATAACAGTTCCAGTATACTTCAGTGAGCAAATCCACAGGTTCATCAGGTTTAGTGAGGAAGACAGAAGATATTTTTTTGCATTCCACCTACAAAGAATTTTTAAGAAACAGACTATTTTTTTTTAGAGCAGTTTTAGGTTCACAGCAAAATTGAGCAGAAAGTACAGTGAGTTTTAATATACTCTCTGTCCTTCCACAGGCTTTCTCACTATCCATATCCAATACTGGAGTGGTACATTTGTTAAAACTGATGAACCTACACTGACATATAATTGTCACCCAAAGTCCACAGTTTACATTAGAATTCACTCTTGATGTGTACATTTTATAAGTTTTGACCAATGTATAATAACGTGTTTCATACAGAATAGTTTCACTGCCCTGAAAATTCTCTGTGTTCTGGGTACAAAGGATTTTAATGTAGGATTTAGAAGTAATTTAATCATTGGGAGACTTAGGGGACCAAAGTGAACTTTGTAGTAATCCACCATCAATGATTTTAGCCGGATGTAACAAAATGACATTGTAAAAAACAACGGTCTACAGACTGGAAATGTTCAATATACATCTCGATTTTCAAGAAAGAAGATTCCAAAGTGTGCTGTAACTATAGGACTGTTGCTCTAATTTTCCATGCAAGTGAAGTGATGCTGAAGGTGATGTAACAAGGGCTTCTTCCTTATATGGAGCAAGACATACTGGATATTCAAATTGGATTCAGAAAAGGAAGAGGCACTTGAGATATAACTGTGAACATTTATTGGATAATGGAGTGGTCCAAAGAATTTCAGAAATTTACTTTATGTTTTATGGATTACAGTAAAGCCTTGCATGGATCATAAAAAGTGGTGGGCTGCTTTGAAAGAAATGGGCGTGCCTCAGCACTTGATCTTCCTGATGCGTAACCTGTGTTTTGGACAGGAAACCACTGTCAGGACAGACGTGGAAAGAGAGAATGATTTCCTACAAACAACGGTGTCAGACAAGAGTGCATTTTATCTCCTTATTTGTTCAATCTGTATGCAGAACATATACAAAAAAACTGGGCTAGACTCAGATGAAGGAAGAATGAAAATTAGTGGAATAAATATCAATAACTTAAGCTATGCAGATGGCACCATCTTGTCAGCAGAAGATAGCAATGATTTGAAACGACTTCTAATGAAAATGAAAGAAGAAAGTGCCAAAGCAGGACTGCATTTGAACATCAAGGAGACAAAAATCATGACTACAGAAGAAATATACAACTTTAACATAGATAAGGAAGATGTTGGCATTGTTAAAGATTTTGCTTACATTGGTTGTCATCAATTCAAATGCAGACTGCAGCCAAGAAATCAAGAGAAGACTGAGACTCAGAAGGACAGCAATGGAAGAATTTAGAAAGGTTACCAAGAGCAAAAATGTGTCATTAGAGACCAAGGCTAGAGTCATCCACACACTCGTATTCCTAATTACTATGTACAGATGGAAAAGTTGGACAGTGAAGAAGGCTGATAGGGAAAAGATTGATTCATTTGAAATGTGGTGTTGGAAGAAGGCTCTACAGATACCCTGGGCCACCAGAAAGATGAACAAAGGGGTCCTAGAGCAAGTTAAGCCTGAAACATCACTGGAGGCAAAAATAACAAAACTGATACCTTCCTACTTCAGGACTATCATGAGAAACAGAGTTCTTTGGAGAATAAAATAATTCTGGGAAAAATAGAAGGCAGCATGAAAAGAGGAAGATCAAATATGAGATGAATTGACTTCATAAAAGAAGCCACATGCATGAGTCTACAGGAGCTGAGCAGGGCTGTTTTAGACAGAACACTGTGCACATCGCTCATTCATAGGGTTGTCAGGAGTCAGAGCCAACTAAAGGGAAAAATTACATGCCTGTGCGCACACACACACACACACACTCTCTCTCCATAATGCGGAGTTCGAAGGAGTTCACTGGGAAGCCACAGTGAGTCTCCTGTCCCACTCTGTGTCTTTCTTTATCTTCCTCCAGAGAATACTGAATAAAAATGGTTTTTCTCCCACCTTTCAAATCTCCAGGGGGTGCATCTCATTGGGAAACTCAGCACCACCCAGAGAAGAGGATTCTGGGAAGTGCATTCTTGGCCTTTCTTAACTGATCATGAGAAGAACTTCAAAGCGGCTAGTACTGAGATGACAACAAACTTTAATAGTTGACCTTTTCATATAAAGTTGACCTTTGTATAGCATCAGACCCTTGCCCTCCTGGAAAGTTTAGTTTCCAGAGAAATTCAATGCACTAAATTTATTTCTGGACTGGATATTTATTGTGCATCCCTGCTTCTCTCCCTGTCTTGGAATCCGGGCAGGACAACTTAGAAGAAAATCCAAAGTCACTTTCATTCTTTCCCCGTTGAGCTTAGAATATGTCGAATGCAGTCAGAAACTTGATTCAGGTCTAAATGTCTGTGATCTGTTGTGTTTTATTACTTCAATGGGAAGAGGAATTTGTTGAAACCAGAGGTTTCTAGAGGGCAGGTCATGATTTTGCTGAGATTTCCAGGGGTTAATTTTGGGAGTGACACCAGATTCAACAGCAATGGTGCCACTAGACATGGCTCTCTAGGACTTCTCAACCTTTCTGCTCCAGTTGGTGCTGATAAATGGCTGCTTTGTCATGTGAATAGTAAGATAAAGCTGACACTCAGCTCAGCATTGCATGTAAAATAGAAATCACTTGAATGTCATGGTCATTGTCATCAAATCGATGTGAGTCCATCCTCTATAAAACCTTTCCATTACTAAAACAAAAAAAAAAGAGCAATGAGCTTTCCAGCATTTATTTATTTAAGCAGAATTGAAGTACAGGTGGCTGCATTCATAGCACAGAAGATAGTTCCTCCCTGCTGAATGATTTCATTGTTTGGGGTCACACTCGGCAGTGAAGGAGAACCTCTAAAGACGTGAAATGCGTAAATAAACCTCCATAGAAAATTATTTTCAGTTGTACATCACTTCCAGGTTCAACTTTCTTCACATTTTCCTCTTTGTATTTCTAAAGCTGCAAATAAGAGTTAGTGACTCATTCCTGCTTTAAAAATAGTTTTGGTGTCATAAATACAGGCTCTCTCAAATGTGTGGCTACTTAAATTTACCAGCCCTTGTCTCATTTAATCATATTTGAATCATTACTTGAAGCATCAGAAGGCTGGCTTGTTTCCTAAAACTTCTGAAAGTTAAGAAAAACAAAACTAAAATATTTTCCTTTTATTATAAACACCAATACAGGTTCATTTTAGAAAATCTGGAGAATGATGACAGGTAACAACAACAAAAAAGCTTTTTATAATGCAGTGCCCAGAGATTTTAGTAAATATTTTAGTAAATATATCTTTAAAACCTGTCTTTGATTTATTTCTATTTCTACTTTACGCCCATCTATATCTATGTATAAATACTCCCCACACAATGTATCTTATCAGTGATTATAAGTATGTACACTGTGTACAATACTTAATAGTATATTTACTTAAATATTTATTTACATATTATTAATGATTCTGTAGAATCATTTATGATGGCTGCCTTCTGCCTTTTAATGTTATTTATGCAATAATGTTAAATTATTGGCATACCTCAGAGATATTGCAGGTTTGGTTCCCGTTTGCCACAATACAGCAAATATTAAAATAACACAAGTTACATGAATTTTTTGGTTTACCAGTGCACATGAAAGTTATGTTTACACCACAGTCCGTTAAGTGTGCAATAGGATTATGTCTAAAAAGACAATGTACATCCCTTAATTAAAAATATTTTATTGCTAAAAAATGTTAACCATCATCTGAGCCTTCAGTAAGTCATAATATTTTTGCTGGTGGAGAGTCTCACCTTCAATTTGTAAAAAAAAAACAACAAACCCTCACAATATTGGCAAAGTGCAATAAAATGAAGTATGCCTGTACATTACTTGGTAATGTTTTCTTAACATGTCTATGATAAAACCTTGTCTAAACAAGCCAAAGAGATGCAGAATAATTTGCCCCAGTCTGGGCTGAGGATTGTTGTGTAAATACTATCCTGTGAAGAAAGGTTTTGCTGAGCAAAGGTGAGTGGTGGTGAGGATCTAAAATGGGTCCAAAAACTACTGTGTTTTTGGAAAATAATTATGTAGCAGTCACTTTGTCTCTCTAACTCGAGGACAAATATAATTTCCTTTACTCCTTGTTTTCTTCTAATTGACCTAATGCAGCCAACAAATACTTATTGATTGTGAAGCCAATTGATTGTGTAGGCAATTATAAACTGGTAATATAACTGGTGAGTAGATGGCTGTCTTCTCATTGTGTCCTCACGTGGTAGAGATATAGTCCTCTTCTTATAAGAGCACCAATGCCACTGAATTATGGCCCCACCCTTATGATCTCATTTATATTTTGTCATCTCACAGCCCTGATGACCAAATACAATTGCATTGGGGGATAGGGCTTCAACATATATATTTTGAGGGGACACAAGCATTCAGTTCATAACAGTGGCCATGGGATGGAAATAAAATGATGGTGTCCGAGGACTGTAGGAACAAAATCTCTCAGATTTAACACTAGTTGATGTGGGCATGAAGGCAAGTGAGGAATCAAAGATGTCTTTGAGTGTCAAGCTTGAGCGACTATAAGAATAATGACATCATATAGAATTAGGAAATGAGAGAAAATGAAGATTTCAAAAGAGTTGGGTTTTTAGGTTAATTGAACTGGAGGTGCTGACATGGCATTCAGGAGGAAATAAAGTGATGTGGTGGCTTGTTATACATTTTTGGAAGGTAATGTTTCCTAAGTGGTAGACATTGGTCTTTTAGGTGCATTATGCTGTGTGATTGTCATATCCTTCTCCATTTTATAGATGATGAAACAGACATTTTTGTTTTCTAGGCTGGAAAACTATATCCCATGTTACTGAAAGAAACCTGTCACACTAGATCACCCAGCTGCTCTGGGTGGTCTTTGTGAACTATAAAGAACATAAGTAGTTTGGAAAATTGGAGACAAGCTAATAGAGTTTGGATTTCCAACCAAGAAAGAAGATGGAATCTGCAACTAAATAGGTTTCAAGAATGTCTAATGGAATATTAAAGGGCTGGCACGTGAGCACCTAGAAAAAGGAAGCAGCAGACACTAGCAGCCAGTGTGGGCTCACCACGAGCAAGTTTTGTGTGATTAACTTCATCCAGAATGCTGAATGTCAGCATGATGTTTGGCAAGAAAAAGGACAAGCTAGTGGAATAGAGCTCTATTTTTAAAGGAACTGATTCGAAAGTAAATGTTAATCCAGTGGGGAGTGTGTAGTGACATGCTTGGAGCTTTGCCCTTGCCTTCTGTTTTTTTCTTTTTAATCTGTTATTTGCATGAAGAGGTTTATTAAATTCATGTACAACATGAAGCTGGTAGCATAGTAATGTGTTGAAGATAAAAATCAATATTGTGAAGGGTGTAAACAAGAGGATGAGGAGGACAAATATAACCATATCTGTGCAATGGAATAAGTGGAAGGTCCCAAACGCAGGTCCAACTGCTCACAGCAGGAAAGACATGGCTTAACAGCACCACCTGTGAAAAAGAGTGTTAGTTGAGAGTAAACAATGTGATATAGCTGAAAAAAGAGTAAACATGACTTTGGCTGGCGTTATTGCAAGCACAGAGGTTCTGTAAGGGTTACCTTATTCTAGAATTCACAGCAAAGCCACCTTCTTCATCTTTTTAAAATGTAGTTTGGCTTCTATTACATAAATATCCTTGGAGACTCTCACTAAGTCCAAATGTGAAGGCTTAGTGTATCTACCTTGCCCCAACATCTTATTTTCAGCTTCATATTCTATCCTACCTTCCCTCTAGTATATTTCGTTCAGTGGTGTTACCAGAAAGTTCTGTGTTCCTGAATGACACCAAGCCACTTCACGGCAGTGGCTTTGCTAATTCTAGAATGAGTCTGGAGTGTCTCCCTCTCAACCCTGAACCCCTTTGTAAAAGAGCCTCATTTCTCTTTACGAGAGGGTTGAACAGTTCCCTCCTCTATAAAACCTTTAACTTCCCCTCCCATTATCCAGCTCCTGCCAGGACCTTCTCCTCTTTCTACTGTGATCACAGGGCTCTTTATACAGAGGTCCACCCTCATGTGTTATGATTACTTTCTTCCTTACTTGTCTCCCTTGATGGAATGACCATTCTTATGTTCATCTTCATATTTTTTTGTGCCCAGTTCAGTGCTCTGTATTGGAAGCATTCAAACTTTTGTTGGGCAGAATAAAAGGTAAATGAATAGTTCAAGAGATCATCTTTGTTCTACTTCTGTGGGACACAGCTGGGTTATTACAAATAGCCATTTAATAATTCTACTAGTCCTTTACCTACCAATAGTTTCATGCTGTAAGGAAACAATGACAAATGCTAGAGATATGCCAAAGCAAGTGTGAATGTGCTTTTAGAGGAGAACACATGAAAGACTGATGGACAAACCTATAAATTATATGTACAAATAGAACTTTAAGTATAGAAGAGCAGCCTGGGTAGAGATTCCCTGATGTGAACTTTGGAGTCAGTCAGCTATGGGCCCAAGTCCATGTTATGCCATACTAGCTGAGTAATTTTGGACACACTACTTAAGCTCTTTGAGCCTCAGTTTTCCCATTTATAAAGTGGGCATAAATTCCTCCTAGAATGATTATGAGGATTAAATGAAATAATGGAGATAATACCTCTAGCAACTGCAATGGCATACAGTAAGCTTGTTATGTGATGGATGGATCAAAGAACTTCTGGTCCTTGGCCAGGAGGAGAGAGGACTCAGGACATATGTTTAATATCTAGGGGAAGAGGGATTAGATTTGTTCTGTGTAGCTCCAAATGGTAGAACGCAATAGGTGAAAGCTGTAGAAAGATAGAACTATGCTCAGCTCAAGTCCTGAGAATCATAGGTAAACTGAGAAGGGCTTCTAAGAAGGTAGCAAGTTCCCTGACGTTGGGAGCATTTAAACACAGATAGCTATTGCCTTGCTGGGGATATTGCAGAGAGGACTCACCTATCAGGTGAATAATTGAACCAGGCTTCTTCTAATAACTTTGAAATGTGATGGTCTGTAGTTTTGGCTGTAGAGATGATTCTAGAACAGGAGGGAACCAACTCATATGCTCTCTATAACAACTTTATTGTTATTTATGGTTTCCTGACTACAAGAAGAATGGGCTTCCTTTGACTGAACAGTTAGGGGATGGGGCAGCATGCATGAACCTGGAACTCTCAGGCCAGTTATATCTGTGGAAGCACTTTCTGTGCTTAAGGAGCATCCTTGTGGCAGCCAGGTTACCCTCTCCACATCCTTAGAATGTGGCTTAGCCCTGGCACAGAAAACCTATTGATGAACGCATGAATATATGCATCTGTGAAAAATAAGATATCATCAGAACCCAATCTTCTTGCTTATCTTATCAATGTCATGATCCTATTCTGGAATTTCTCTGTTAAAAATTCTTCTTATGCTCATGGGACATTATAAATCTTTCAGAATATGTTACAATCACATCTCAGTACTGTTAGTTCGTATAATATGCCAGGAAGAGGAATTAGTTTTGGGTGAATATGAGTAAAAAAAAAATTCTTTTAGTTTAAGCTCACACCTCTTTGAAGGCCCTGGCATATATTGCAGTTAACCCAAAACTACTAACATAGCCTGCCTCCAACGAGTGGTTTGTGTTCCTTTAGAAACAATCTCCCATGAGAAGTGCTGGAAACAGAACCCTCACTCCTCCTGCTTCCCCAGGAACACCACAAGTCAACAAATCTGGAATCCTTGCCTCTGTCCTCTTTTAAACAGTTGTTACTGAGAATCAGAGTCAGCCCACAGTGCATATGGCTTGATTCAAGTGGCTGCACTGAGAGAACACAGCTCCAGGAACATACAGCACACTCTCCACAGACTCTCTCCTTCTGCTGTACTTATCACTCCATGAATCAGTAAACAGCAGCATGTCACCACCAGCACCAATAATCAGCTGGACAGATTCTAGTGGCTGCAATCTCATCTCTATTTCCTTTGAACTCCTGAGAGGGCAAGACTGTCAGAGGCTTTATTCTATTATTTTTGCTGTTTGATGCTTAATGTGAAAATTGTGTAAGTTGGCTACACAGTCTCATTTCCAGAGTGCTTTGGGACTTCTGGGAGGAGGAGATCTGCTACAAGTAGTTGACAAAGTAGAGACCGCAAGGACGTGAGGGGAGGAGGAAAGAAGGTTCAAGTGTTCCTCCTCCTCCTTGGGGTTGTTTAAGTGTGGCTCTCCTCTATTCCACCTGAAGCAGATGGTGTGATAAGACAGGCTCTGGGAGCACCAGGCTGAGAAGCTCTGCCTTCAAAAAGGGGCCAGGGAGGGGCCCCTGGGAAGGGGACATAGAACAGCCTGCTCAGGGCCTGCAGGAAAGCTCTTAAGGTAAAGAGGAGATTTTGAATCTTATGGGAGGCTCAGCCTAGATCAGCAGGCTTTTGATTAGAAAGGGGTTTAAAGTTAAATCGTCTGCCCTGGACTCCATTAGGAAGGCAGCAGCCATGGTCAGTTCTGGTCAAGAGTATGGGATTTGGTCCATTTACCTTTTACAATAAACTAATAACTGTTTTCCTCCAACAGACAGAGGCAAGTTTTATGCACAAAAGTTGGGAGTTTTGGTTTAGCCTCTTGAAGAAACTTGCCTTGTAAAGAGAGGTCTGGTTTTCATTAGTAAAACTCACAGAGAAAGAGTTTGTGCCTTGATTTTGATTAGCAGGAATTTAGGTTTGGCAGAAGTAGAAACTTCTGGCTTCTTGAAAAAACTCACTTCAAAATAAGATCTGGGGTAAAATGCTTTTAGTATCTGGATGGCACACTGAGTTGGTATTAATGGACTCAAATTTCATTTTATTCTCTTGTTTTTGGTTTTTGTTTTCCCATTGAGACAGGGTGTTCCTTAGAAATACATAGACTATGGGCTCAAACATTAGGAGATGGTGGAGTTTATCTAAGAATAGATTAAGTAGAATGAAGATGTAGACTCTGTATGTAGGTAGTGTATGATCTTCGCAATCGAAGAAGAATGTCAGGGAAACAACTTAATGGAATTATCTGAAGGTGAGAAGTGAAAAAAGAGGCAGGTGGCAACAACAAGACAACAATTTCCTATTGCTAGGAACCAAGTTTGCTCACTGGAGGTGGAAAGGTATAGTAAGTGAATGAGAAGGGTCTAAGAGCTGGTATGTGAACAGAAAATGCTCTGATCTTGGGTGGTAACTCAGGGAGAAATGAAATCAGCTTAAAAATGTTTTTCAATCTTCTAGGCCTGGAGAGAACTCTGGGAAGAGAAATAGAAGGTGAGAAGAATGTTGAATGGTTGAAAATGGCTTAGCTCAGATGGAAGTGGGAAGAATAGGACTGCTTAACGAAAGGTAGGTTGGAGGTTTAAAAAGCCATCTAAATCCACGTTTGAGCTGTCACAACCTGGGGAGTTCAAATGTTAAAAGAATACAAGAATTATGGAATTTCAAACCTCATGTTACGTCAGAGAGCAGGTTTGGGAAATACTCCAGGAGCAGCTGAAATTGAGAAATCTTTCAAGTGGGGTTCTCCAGTTGTGGCAAAAATGGAAACTAAGGAGGGTGTTCTTGGAGGTAGACATTATGGGACAAACCTAAGGCATTCCAGAATGGAAGAAAGATGCAGTAGCCATAGAAACTGAAATGTTACGCATAAGGAGCAAGCTTTCAGGGCCTTCAGATTTTGAGAAATACAGAATATTAAAGGGCTGGCATGTGATCCTGGGATCAAGAAAGGTACAAGGCCATGGACTTGGATGGAGATTAGTTGCTGTGCTGTTGGATAGAGCCCCATTCAGGGAAGTTTAAGATTTCAGGGTATGCAGGGCTGAGGAGGGAATGAAAGGAAACACAAATTATTGAGAGAGAAAAGATTTTAAGGGAGAATGTGGGAATTGGTCTTTTATTTCCTTTCCAAGTGGGTATTTTCTTAGAATATGGGAAACTGTCTCAACAAGGTTTTTCTTTTCTTTTTTTTTTTTCAAATGAGTATTAACTTTATTGGTGATAGAATTTGAACACTTGGCATAGTGTTCAGATGACTGACATGCTTGAAAAGCTGAAGTCATGTGGGCTTTTTGGTTGTTCCTTTGCTTTTTTCTTTTTTTCTTTCTTTCTTTCTTTCTTTCTTTCTTTCTTTCTTTCTTTCTTTCTTTCTTTCTTTCTTTCTTTTTTGGTTATTCTCTTCACCAAGTTAATATAAATTCCTTCTCTATGATAGAGGATAACAACATGGGTCTAGATTATATAATACATTGGGTTTAGGAAATATTATATATTCTTGGGAATTGAGGTTAAGATTGTAAACAGCTATAATGGTCATATTTGGTTTGGATATTAAGTGATTTTTCTAAATATTGTGGAAATGAGCCTCATGCTGCTGTATTGTGTTTCCTTATAATTCTGTGAAATTCTGGAAAGATAAGACATTCAGCAGACTGGGATAATCTCATTTTGAAGGTGTTAATGTTCCTGTGGGAAATTTCCCAGTCTGTGAGAATATTGAAAAAAGAAAACCAAGCCCTGAATGCTTTGGTCAGGGTTGAGGGGATTCAGGAGGAAAGAGATGAGGTGACTATAGGAGGTGATAGTGAGAATTTAATTGCTCTGAATTGATCTGAATGAATGAGGAAAGGAAGATGAACATAAATTTTTAAATGCTGTATCAGTTTTGCTTTGCTGGCATAATCCCAATTTAGTCACTATAAATTATTATCTTTAAACATTGCTGTATTCATTTTGCTAATATGTTTTTTTCCATTTTTTGTACCTACATTCATGAGAAAAATTGGCCTATAATTTTAATTTTCTGTGTCATTTTTGTCTGATGTTGTTATGAAGTTACACTAACCTAATAAATTGCACATTTTCTGAAAGAGTTTATGTAAGACTGGAATTATATTTTCCTTGACTATTTGGTTTTACTCTATTGCAAATCCATCTGGGCCTTGCTTTACTTTTATGGGAACTAATTTCAATTACAGAGACAATTTCTTTCTCAATTATGAGATTATTTTTTATTTATTTTTTCTTAGGTTAATTTTGGTAATTTATATTATTCTGGAACTTTTTTGTTTCACCTAAGTTTTCAAATTTATTAACATGTAGATGTTTTAAGAAAAAGTTTCAGAGAAAAGAAGAATATCATGGTGGTATTGATAGTATACTTAGAAGAAAGTGGAGGGTGAGAGCCAGAAAGAGACAAAAGGAATGGGGAAAGTAAGACAAATAGGTCTTGGTTTAGACATAAATTTTATGGTATAAGTGAGAGGCTGTTGGCATAAACATATGTTCTGAACTTTAGGTTTTCAGGAAGGGGACTCTTCTTAATTTATTACTAGTAACATAAACATAAAATAACAATGGATTGGTTTTCTACTGTGTTTGTGCTCTGATTTAGGAGTTCAGGGTTTAAATACATAAAAACATCCTTTTCATTAAGTGCTTATAATTTAGCCGTTTGGACAAGATTAAAACAGCAAACAGAACAATACACAGCAATGAATGATCTCTGCTGATATAGAGTATTAAAGTGTCAGGGTTCATTTTGGGTAATTTCATTGTGAGACAAGGGAGTCAAATAAATCCTGAGAAAGAAAAAAGATAGAAATTGGCTTTGAAGCATGCATTTGATTTTGGTCAAGAGAAAGACAGAGACCTTTGCATAGAGGCAGTGTCTGTTTTCCCAACTCCTGGTGTAGGCCTGCTTGTGGGCAGGGATGAATGCTAGCACTAAGTTCTGCTAGGTAAAATCTCAAGGCAGAAAATTGTTTTTGGAAACAAATGGAAACCATTTGATGATAGTCCGAGGGATTACAAAAATGAGGCATATACTGGAAAAGAAAAAATGGCTTTTTTCCTAGGGGAGCTGGGAGGTCCAAGAAATAATGTGTTACAGTAAGTGACCAAATCTTACCCCTCACTCTGGAACCATCTTCCTAGAGCCTAGTAGAAAGGCCTAGCCATGCTTCTGGGCCTGGGACTGGGCCTGCAATTCTCTGGAAGTTGATTTCTTACTGTCAGGCTTGATTTTCTAACTGTTCCATCTCCTGCAATTCCACCCATCACTCTTAGGTTCACCACAAACCTCTTTCCTCCAGTTGAATGCCATTTCTTTCTTTTATTATTCCACTTCTACTGGAAATTCTGACACTTTTTTAAAGTTAAGGGTTTGAAAACATCATCTTAGAGAAATGTTCCTTTCTGTTTCTAAATTGATCTCCTTTGCCCACTAGGTGCCAAGCTGTGGAGCCACATACTGAGAGGGGGCTGTGTTAACACTGGTGCTCATTCCTTGAACTCCCAAAGAAATCTGGAAGGAGTCTCAGATAGACTGCCATTTCCCCCATTTTTCAAATGGGCCCAGAGATCTTGCAACTCACTTCAAAACTATGTTAATTTAAAGCAATTAGAAGATGCCTGACACACAGTAAACAAACAATATCATTATCTATAATTACTTAAATTACCAAGAGACAAAGCAGGAGTTCAGCCGGTCTAAGATGGACCAGGTTAGAAGAGGATGGTATATGAGGACAAAGAAAACCCACCAGGGTGGTTCAAAATCAGTACTTCTAGAGCTTTGCATGCCCTAGCATTCAAAGAATGGTAACATTTATAGGGCATACTTGGCTTGCTCAAGAATAGAGGGGAAAGGTCCAAGGTCCACCTGCTATCCTGGCATCTGAGAGATCAGTATCTTAGTTCCTTGTAAACTGCTGTGCAAAGCCTGGGTTAAGCATTTGGGAACAGACTTTGACAGATAACAGGAAGTTTGAGTGAAAGGCTATGGTGACTGATAACAAGTCCAACCTAGGCAGTTAGGTTGTCAATGAGGCCCAGAAAGTGTAGTTGGCTGTGCTTACAGAATGCAGCCCAACAGAGCTAACCCTCGCCTGGACACAGGTACCTTCAGCAGCCCAGGTAGGCTGGGACAGCCCCAGGCAGTCTCCGGGAGGTCTGTGAGAAGGTAGGGCCCCAATCTGGGAGAACTGAGATCTTGGAAACACGTTAGCAATTTTGTGGTGCTTAGTGTCCTGACTTGGCATAGAGTCGGCCTCAAAGCAGAGGAGAGGACTGGATTATAGATGGGGCCCATGGGGTGGAGGACAGGGCATCATACGACATGGTGCATGTCCTTGTCTCCGACTGTGGCCAGTATTCTTTCCTCCCTCACACATAGTAATTTTTTTAAGCTCTTCAGTAGGTTGAGTGGGCAGTGTCCATGTTAGCAGCACTTATGGGATGTGCCAAAAACTCCATCTGAAGGCTCCTTGCCAGTTGGAGTCTTCCCTCAAGCTGTAACTCAGCCAGACGCTTACCTCCCTTTTTCGCTGCAAAGCTTTTCATTAGTTACAAGCAACATGATGATCTCCAGTCTCTTACCTGAACTTATAAAAATTAGTTTTCTTTTCTCTGATTATAAAAGCAATCACTTTTAATTTAGAAAATATAAAAAATATAGAAAAATACAAAGAAGGGAATAAAAACATCCAGTCTTAGCATGGTATCTTAATTCTTCTAGACACCTTGTGTGTGTATTGTAATAGAGTGGTTAGAAACGTATTTCTCGGTACAAAGACCTGGGTTTGAGCTCTACCTCTGCCACTAATTATATGTTTCATCTTGGGCAGGTTGCTTAACTTCTGTCTTATTTCATCCCCTATAACTTATAGGTATAGATGCCTTTCTCTCGAGCTATTATAAGAATTAAATAATATAATGCATGCAAAGTGCAAAGCAAATTTGTTTAATAAAGTATAGTGTTTTAAAAACATAGATCATGTGCTATATGGTTTATAAAGTATTCTTTAACTGTGTAATCTGAGTATATTATATATTAAATATTCTTAAAGAACAGTCATTACAAATCTGCAATGTTTCTAACCTCAAATTCTTATCCTATGATGCAACTTGTTTGGACTGCTATTCATAAGAGTCAGACTAGAAAATGTTAGTAGCTGAATATACTTCAGCAGTCATTTTTATGTCTGTTATGGTATCTTTTATGCTCAAAATATTCTGGCTTGTACTTAGATAAGTGTAGGGTCCATGTGCGTGAGTTTTCATTATTAGTTACAAGTTTACATGGGAAATTAATAATTATCAAATATTCATTAACATAACTGTTTAACACAAACCTGTATGGCATCGAGATTTGGACAGTTTGTAGATGATTTTTAGATGTTTTGGCAGTATAGTGTGAATTAAAAGAAAATGGAAATGGCAAATTTGTAAACAATCCAGAATTGCTTGAAGTCCATGAAAGTGATGTAGTAGGATGGCTCATATCCTCTCGAGTCTATCAACAAATCAGAATCTCACAAGCAACAATTAGGTAATAGGAAATCAACCAACTGCATGATAGAAAACAAGGATCAAGATATTAAAATGGAAAAAACTGGAATACCACAAGATTTAGAAGTGTCCTTATCTTAGGTCCTCTGAATATTTTGAAAAATTATGCTTTTCATGATTGTTTCAAAAGAGAGAGGTGATGTATCTATATTAACATAAAATTTTATTATGTTAATTGTGCCCCAACTTGCCAGTCAATTCTTAAATCCTTTTTAAGAATATGGTTAGAATTTCAACCTCTATTTTATTAAATACAAAACAAAATAATCTCTTCATAAATTTTTATTTATCATATTTTGTTTTTCAAGATGAAGTTGCAGTTAAAGCCGTTTTGCTTTTTAAACTGAGATTTTGGTGTCTGTTTTCCATGCATTCTTTTGAGTGACCCTTTTCCAGTGCCAGTCATCTTGGGATATTGAGAACTTTCTGTATATGTTATTCTGCATGATAACAACCAGTATAGTACAAGTTTTAGTAGGCAAGGGGCTGCCCCCAGGTAACCAGTTTGTGTGTTTTCCAGTTTCTTGATGACCACACCCTTCAGTAAAGTGGACCTAAAAGTCCACTTGAATTAGTATGCTTTGAATTTTTATGGCTCTATTCATCGTGACTGCCAAGATATGTTTACTATTATGCTTTAATCAATATAGTTCAACTGGAAAGAGTCAATTGGGGTGGTTGGGGATTTCCTTTTATGGAAATCTTTTAAAAAATTGGGTGACCATCAGTTTTAGACTTCAGAGACATGCATCTCCCAGTAGGTAGGGGGTTTAACATGCTATCTTTGGTGCATCCTCTGATATTGTACATAATACCTAAAGTTCCCTGGCATCTCTGGGCTGGGACCTTTCAAACCCACTACCTCTCTCTGTCATTTGCATTAACCAAGTAGAAATAGAAACAATACAGTTTACACCCTTTGGTTTTTGCACTGACTTCCTACCCTCCTTTGGTTTCTGATGATGGGCTACTTTACATTTAGCAGTTGAACTAACGGTTGTGCTGTTGGTGGAGAGGATCCCCCTTAGCCTTCTCCTGTCCATTTATTCTTGCTCTGGTCACCTTTCATTCTTTCTGCATTTGTGTGTTTTCCAAATTAGTAGTTTGCTCTTGTGTGTTGACCTTTTTAATATTCTGTATTTTGATTGGTTGGTCTTACCATTCTCTCTCATTTTCAGCTTGGCTAATCCTCCAGGGAAGAGGTGAAACAGCTATCCAATAAAAATACAAAATACTGAAAAGGTCAAAATACACTATTACAATAAATTACCATAACTCAAACAGGGAAGCAGGCATTAAAATTCTGATACATACAAGAATAAAGATTGGCATGAGAGTTGAAAATGGCACTGCATTAATGCATTTGGATGTCAGAGTTCACCCAGAAGAGAGTAAACATTCTAAAACTAGAGTCCGAACATTATCTTGTGGGTCTCTTATGCTGTCATATCCTGGCATTGTTGGATAATAAAAATGCTGCATTAAACTGACGGCTTTCACCATTTCTCCTTCTTCCCCAGAAGTAGGGACGAGAGGAGTAAGAGAGAAAGAACAAATACAGTCTCTGCAAGATGAAACTCTTAAATCAGGCTTTCCGAGGACCAATTACAATTTATGGCTGGTCAAGACACAGAGAATCCATTTTATTTATTTTATTATCTGAGTTCTATGGGCTGTCACTTGGCACAAATGGCACACGTATGAGATCGAAGCACAGTTTTCAAAGCCCTTTTATCCCCTCCCCAGATGGAATATTTATTCTAGGGATATTCCACAAGATTTTGCAGAGAACACAGAATTGGGAATGAGGAGACCTAGCTCTAACCCATGTCTGCTGTGGACTTGCTGCAGCTTAGCAAATGCTTATACCCTTAACCTAGTCTGCCCCATCATAACAGCTAAGTCTTTGTGAATATTACACAAGACATTGGGAAGAAGAGTGCCGAAGACAGTGTTTGTTGCTTTGTGAATCTGAAGCAACATGAACTATCCCATCTGCTCTTCCCACACTCTGATCTTGGGCAAGTCTCCTAACCTCTCTGAGCTCCGACTGCCACCTTTTTGCTAGAGCTAGAAGAAACCTGGTGGTAGAGCACATGATTCAATGACTTTCCAGGAAGTAACCCTCCTCCCTCCATCTCATGTGAGGAGCAGAAGCCAAATAAATCAAATCTCCAACCTAGAAGGCCATTTCATACTGGTTGGACCAATAGGAACTCCGTTTTCCCTGAGACATCGCCAGCAAACATCACTGGTGGCTACTGACAGCCTGACTGTCGGCAGCTGTGGCCCTCTCACCTCTGCTTCCTGTCACCTGTAATGATGGCAGACTCCCGCAGAGGGCAGGGTGTGCCATCAAACGCCTGACAGAACTTTGGGGGTGGGGGCCTCCTGCCCCTGGGCAGCCACAATCTAATCGGCTCCTGCTTGAACAAATTATCTCTTAAGTGGTAGCGTGAAGAGAGCTGTGTTAATCTACTAAATCATAAACCTTCCCACAGTGTGATGCCGAGATCCAGACAGATACTAATCTGCAGTCGTACTGTCAGTTATGGTTTTGACACCAACACTTTGAATTGCCAACAGAAAATCGTATTTGACATTTAATTCCAATCATGCAGAGCCTTTCATTGAAAGTGCTGTCAGTTTACCTTTATTTGGGAGAAGGAGAGACAATATGCTCATGTCTTCTGGTAATTTTTTTTTTCTTGAAGGAGGTGGGGGTGGAGAGGAGAAAGGAAGAAAATCAAACTTCAAATAATGTACTATTTGAAGAAGTACTTTAATCCTCGTGTCAGCCTGATGGGGAATCCACTCCTACATGCCTTTGGTTTTATAGTTTCAATTTTGCTGCATTCCTGCAAATCTCCATAATTTTATATGGATTAGGCATTAATTCAGGTCAAATAAGGATTAATTAGTCAGTATAAACCAGCCAGTGGCATCAATGTGCCAACAAGCACATTTTAAATTTTAAAATAATCTGTTCTTATTTTGAATTGGTATTTTCTGAGGGTGGGGCCTCTGGAATCCTATAAAATTGCAATCAGGTATCCAAAAAAAAAACTGGAAATGAGAGAAAATGTCAGTTTTAGCAGCATTTAGATGCCACCTTTCTCAAATTAGGTGCCGTGAGAAACAAAGCGCTGATGAAGAGCTGCCATGCTCAGAGGACAAGAGAACTAGCCTTTAAAAACAGGGTTTCTCAAACTTGAGAGTACTTTGGATCACTAGAAAAGCTTGTTAAAAAACAAACTGCTTGTGGGTACCACTCCCAGATTTTTATTCAGTGGGTCTGGGTGGGCCTAAATTTTTTGCAGTTTTAACAAGTTCTCCAGTGAGCTGATGTTCCTGGTTCAGGACCACACTTTTGAGAATCACTGCTTCAAAATCAACATGGCTGTCTGTCAGAGTAGAATGGCAGCATGCTCTAGGAAACAAGAGAATGGGGCTGGGGAAAGACTAGCCCCTGGTAGTGCAGAAAGTACATCAAAACTTTCATACATGGTGTTTGGGTCAGAACCATGACCCCAAACTAGGCAATATTTGAGGACTGAGGAACTGATCATGTGGTGTGGCTAATCTTTTCCCCCCTCACCTGTTGCTTTTCCATCCCTTTAACTTTTTGCAATACAGAGGGGAGGAAGAAGTGGGGCTAAAGGTCAGACAGAGTCGAACAGCAGGTGACCTATTTGAAGTACTGAAGATAGAATAGAAGGGGAAACTCTTGCTTCCTGTCTGCCTGCTCACCTGGAACTTGGGTCTTCTCCTGCCCTTGGAGCGGTGTTTACATCATCCGTGTTCCTGGTTAGTCGGCCTTTGGACTTTGACCAGAACTATACCACTGGCTTTCCTAGGTCTTCACTTTGAGGGCTAAGTCCTGGGACTTAACCTTCATAATTATGTGAGCCAACTCTTTATAATTAATCTCTTTATATATATTTATATGTATAAAGAGATTAATATATATATAAAGAGATTAATATATATATGCTGGTTTCTCTGGAGAACCCTGACTAATACAGGTGTCAGTGGGGAAGAATCTCAGTTTTGAGAATTAGGCCACATAATCTGAGTAGGACTGCCTGAAGCCTGAATGCTGGGTATGGGGGTTGAGCAACTTAATTCTCCCTAGTTAAAGACAAGAGTGGCCCAGAAGTTTGGGAAGGGCTGAGCCTACACCTAGAACCAGGAGGCTCCAGAGGGCTGGTTGGGCAGGCATCAGGGCAAGGCCTTGTTCTCCTTGGCTACTCCCTCCCTGCAGGCGGCTGTGTGCCAGACAAGGCCTGGAATGCCCTCATACCATGCCATTCCAAATGCGATCTGTGTGACAGTGAAGTGAGATGGCACTGGGTCTGCGGGCCTGTTGCACGTGTGCTGCAGGTAGACTCCAGTGCTCTTCTGAAGACTTCCAGAAATGAAAGAGGAGTCCTTCCTCCAATGCTTGCTGCCTCCTTCCCTTTTTTCTGTATTCCCTGACACTTCTTGGGAAAGGAGAAAGGGGTGTAGGGAGTGTGTGTGCATGCCTGTTTGCACATGCTTCCCTGCTGGTCCATGTCTAATACCCTTCTTGGTGTGAGAAGACCCAGGCGGCGGCAGCCGCAGCATCCGCGGCAACAGCAGGGGCCGACATTGCTGAGAAACGCAGAAGATGTGTGAATTGTCCATTTCACACTGCTCCTTTAATGCTGACGCCGCGCCTGGTGATAATGAAACAGGAGGAGGACAGGAATAGTGTGTTTTCTGTTCCTGCTACTTTCTGGGGCAGCTGCTGCTGTGCAATCTTGTGAAAACTGTAGTCACCAAGTGAGAGCCACCTGACCTGGCCGTTGATGCTTCCCTTTCCAGGGGGTGTTTGTTTATTTCATCTTTCACTACATCAAGGCCAAATTAGAGTAAGCCTATTTCCAGTCTTAATTGGGGCAAAGGCACCTACCTAACACAATGCCTTCCTTGAGACAGACATCCAGCCAATATTTACTAATGTTAGTGATGGCGATAAGCACAAAGAGAACTCTTGGAAAAATAATGGTGGTCTGATTCAGTTGATGCATCTCTGCTCCCCTACCCCCACTACTCACCCCAGGTTTGAGCAGGGAGAATTAAACTGATGACTATATTAGTATTTGGAGGTTTTTTCTTTATAAAGCATGAGCTTGGCTATCATCAAGGTCACTGTCAGATCAGTAACTTGGGTCAGTAACTTTAAATCTCTGAGTCTCAGGCCCTCCCACTTCCTAGAGGTACTATAAGAAATAAGAGTGCATGTGTTTAGTATAAATTAACTCAGTAAATATTAATGATTACGATCATTGAATAGAAAGAATAGTGGCTGACGATGTAGACTCTCAGGCCAACCTCCCTGGGTTGACCTCTGACTCTGCTGCTTACCTGCTATGTGATTTTGACCTCTCTCTGTCTCAGTTCCCTCATCTGTGAAATGGGGATAATAAGAGAACCTATCTGATAATGTTTTATGATGACTGAGTAAATGAATTTTTATAAAGTGCTTGGTATAGTTCTTGGCATATAGTAACTGCTATATAAATATTCATGAAAGAAATAAAATTAGGTATTGTATTACAAAGTCATATGGAAAAAATCTGATAGTGGGACAGACAGTAAAAATTCAACCATTCTAAAAACGTCATTTTTGGATTACTTCTGTGTTGGCCAGCTTTTCCCATACAACAAAAACCTCTAATCTCAGGGGCTAACAGAAACAAATGATGATTTCTTGCTCACGTTTTAGGTGGGCTGCTGTGGGTGTGTTGGTTGCTGCTCCATGTATCTCATCACCCTGGGACCCAGGCTGAAGGAATAGCCCTGATATGGGTCATGGCCATACTTTTAACAGAGGGGAAGATCAAGTGGTCTGAATCAACCACTGCAATCATTTAAAACTTCTGTTTGGAAATGACATGATCAAGCCTAGGCAAGTCACATGGCAGTGGACTTGAATGTGCAACTTCTTTTCTGGGAAGAGGGTGGTGTATACTTGTGAACAATATAGCTATGTACTATAAAAACTCAGGTGGTAAGGAAATATGGCAGAATTTTACATGAGGAACAGTTGAAAGTATTTAGCCTAGAAAGCAGAAGCTCTCTAGGGGAAAAGTGGTAAATGTCTTCACATATTTGAAAGCTATTTGGTGAAAGATTGATGAGATATATACTGTGCAGCTCTGAATTAGGATATAAAGCACAAAGCAGTATTTGGATTAACATAAATTCTTATAAAAACTGGCTGCTGCTCATGACAATGGGTCTCCTTATGATGGAGTAGACAACCCAATTACTGGAAGTATCGACATATCTACAGATGACCTAGTGGGGCTTCATTCAATTGTGTGTTCCCTGAAAGCATTTTCCTTCTGAATGCGAGTAACTCTACATGAATTCTAAAGATAATTTCAAGTCATTTGAAATCAATATGTGTGGCTGTTTGGACACCAACGTTAGCCTTGTATAGGACATAAAGTGAAATGTCATGGTCACTTGTGCTGCTTATTCATTCTTTCTGTCTTCTGGGCAAGTGGATTGCCCTTCCCTGCCTGCTATGAAACTGGACATTGCCATAGAATTTGCTTTGACCAGTGAAATGTGAACCAAGATGATGTGTGTTACTTCCAAGAGGAAACTTTAAGGGTGGATACCTGATTCACCATGTTCCCATTCCATTGCTGCAATTTCTGGGGGCAT
This sequence comes from Cynopterus sphinx, assembly GCA_030015415.1. NCBI lineage: Eukaryota > Metazoa > Chordata > Mammalia > Chiroptera > Pteropodidae > Cynopterus > Cynopterus sphinx. The sequence continues at coordinate 85,015,947 of CM057379.1, read as the reverse complement.
GTGCCAAGGTGAAACCTCCAGCAGCCTGGGTACTTTACTGAAGACAGAAACAGATTCTCTGGCTTGTCCAGACTGCTAACATATTATGACTGGAACATAAACATTTTTGTGGCTGGTCAGTTAGATTTTTAGAGTTGCTTATTACTGCAACAAAATCTCGTCTAGTCTGTCTGCTTATGTTTTTACCACTCAGAGCAGCTCAGTCCAGTAGACATATAATGTGAACCACATAGGTAATTTTAAATATTCCAGTGGTTTTGTTAAGAAAGTAGAAAAAGAAACATCCCAATATATCTCAAACATCATCATTTAAAAATGTAATCAATATTAAACATGATTGAGGTATTTTACACTCTTTTTTTTTTCCATTTGAAATCTTTGAACTTAGGTGTGTAGTTTATACTTACAGCACATGACAGTTTGAGCTAGCCACAGTTCAAGTCATAGTCATATCAGACAGCTTAGGTCTAGAGTCTGTGTAGAATAAGACTTGACTTTCTAGTGAAGAGGTTAAAAGGAGGCAAAAGGCTTTTTTTGCTATGGGTTGTATAATTGGGCCCATAATCCTTGTGTGAAGAGGATGACTTAGAAGCAAAATAGAAGGTCTATTATGTTGATTTTCAGGAAACTAAGGAAAATGGGATCAGATTTTACTTTTTACTTTGAAAAAGAGTACTAGTACTAGATAGAAACTATGACTTAGGGCCCATTTGCACACAAGATTTTGTGTGTTTTGAATAAACAGTCATACTCATACACATACACATGTGCATGCAGTGAAAACTCCTTTCCTTCCCCCATTTCCACTGGTTCACTTCCCTCACATCCCCTATCTCCACCACATACAGGTTATTGCTATTACTAGTTTCTTGTCTTCTTTTGGAGTCTCTTCATGCATACACAAAAAAGTGTGAATTTCTATTTTTATTTGTTTTACATAGAAGATAGTATATTATAAATTGTTCAGTACTTTGCTGATTTTTTTTAACTTAAAATGAATATATATTGGAGCTTTTTTTCATGATCACACAGAGATCCTCATCCTTTGTTTTTTTCTTTAAGGTATAATTCATTGAATTGTTATACCATACTTTTTTTAACTCATCATTTATTGAAGAAAAAGAAAGTCATATTTTACAGACAATGCTGAAATAAAGAACTGTGTTCATGTCATTTTGCATGTGTGTAAGTATATTTGAAGGATACCTTCCAGAGATAGCATTGCTGGTGCGAAGGACCAAAGATTTACATTTCGTTTGTCAACTTGCATTATTGTGGACTGAGAATTGAGTTAGTCTTCTGCAGCTGGTGGATTTTTGTCTATTTTTCTATTTGTCTAGAAAATTTCTGCTTTAGTAATATTACCGATATGCAGTTTATATATATATATATAGTCCTGTTAAATCTTAATTGTAAATTGTACCCATTAGTGTTATAAATCGCCCTTCTTTGTATCATGTAACACTTTTGGGCCTCAATTCCACCTTGTTTAATATTAATATCATAAACCCCACTTTCATTTTGCTTTCTTCTGCCTGGTATGCTTTTAACCAGTCTTTAATTTTTTAAAATGATTTTGTTTTACATGTCTCTTTATAGCATAGAGTTTGGATTTTCTCTCTAATGTGTTTTGAACAACTTTTACTTTTACTATTGATTGAGGCTCATTTACATTCTGATATGTATGGGTTTAGTGTTTCATATTATTATTTTTAAATTTATTTTTATTTTTAATTTATTTTTTAAATTGAGATATTATTAGTTTCATAGGTATATTTCAGAGACATTCTATGCAATCCAAGTAAAAAACCCCACACATCTAATTTCTTTTTCTCTTTTTCATATGAATAGTAGCATACCTATATACACGTGATACTGTTCCTTTTTAAAAAACTTATTGTATCGTAGCAGTGATATCATATCAGTATATTAAAAACTTCTTAGAGTATAGGAATTGTTACATAGAATTCCATTCTTTAGAGGTATCTTAATTTGTTTAAATTAACATTTAAACTATTATTAATCTTTTTTTGTTATACATAATGCTTTGATGAATAGTTTTCAACATATATCATTGCAAATATGTATAACTTTTATAATCAGTACCCGCTGATTACAATTGTCAACAGAGCTCTAAGAGATGACTTGTTAAAGAGGCAAGTTTTTATTGTTCATGTCATTTAGTGATGTAATGTCTATTGCAACAAGACTGAGATGAGCAGGAGAGACAAGAAGAAAGGAAGCTCTTTCATGGTTGAGGGGTGGAAGCTGTATCATGGGTACAGTATTGATAAAGTTAGGCTTGTTTCCCAAGTATAGTTAATCCATTTCAGGAACCCATGTCCACCTAATTTATATCCATGGAACATCTCATTTACAACTCCTTGCTGTTAGTCTACTGCTATTATTTCACACTTATGTGGGGCTTATAATTTTTTAAGTCACTTCTACAAACTTTACCTTATGTAACCCTTGTGGTTTCCATATGGAGTAAGGTATAGAAGTTAACATCGGAATTCATGGGTGAGGGCAATTAGCAAGCTCTGGGTCTTTCTTACTAAGGAAGTAAGTCTTTGCTTATTATTCTAGTGCAGATCAGAGCCAGCTTGCTCTAGTTCCATTCTCTGGTCTCTTTCTTTCTGACCATGATATACAATACAACTTTAGCCTTCTTAACTTCTTTCTTCTGACAACCATTTATCTTAAGACAACTCATTTACTTACTAGGGGCAATATTTCTCTACCTGCATCTCTTGGAGATTTTACCAGGATGTCACATTGCTTAAAACTAGATCTTCTATGTTTGATTTCTTCATTGAGATTTTATGGCTGTGGTGGGCTATTTCCAACCAAATATATTGCAGCTATTCTCATTGGCATTGAACTTTAGGGCCTCTGTCTCCAATTTATCTCAGTGTTGGAGCAGACCCAAAACTGTTTTCTGAGGAAAATCTTGGCTCTGCATGGACTACTTCTCAACTTACCTCAAGCTTATGTCCTGGTTTGGCTCCTTAATTTATAGGCAAGAATGTTACACATGCTGTCTGCTATGCTGGCTGTTAAAGAATGAAGATTAGCCCTTCATCAGCTGTTTGGAGTGTCTGTCTTCCAGGTCCTTGTTGGAGGGCAAAACCCTGAATTCTGTGCTGCCTAATTCTTAACTCACACTCGGCAAAAGCCTAGTCTTCTCTGATTCTCTATATATCCTTTATTGCTACCTATCTATAATACCCTTCTCTTCTTCTAAAATCAAACTTAAAAAATTTTAATGTATCAATTAATTCAATCAACAGATTGACACAGGGCACTACTAGGGACTAGTACTAGTTACCAGTCTAAGTGCTGGAAATACAACAGTGAACAAGAAAAGTTCCAATTCTCAAGGATTTTATATTCTAGCTGGAAGAGATGGATAAACAGGCATTAAACAAGTAAAAATGTAAACATATAGAGTCTCAGATGATGATAAATGCTATAAAAAATTAAAGCACTTTAAGAGAAATAAAATAAAAAGTATATGTGTGCACTATTTCATATAAGTAAGTTTGAAAAAACTTCATAGTCATATAACATTTGGATAGAGATCTAAAGGAAGTAATGCTAGAGGGAAGAGCATTCCAGGCAGAGAGAATGGAGGGCACTGAGCCCTGTAAGCTTAGCTTGTCTTCTCATGTTTGGGGACAACAAGGTGACCAACATAGAGGCTGGAACAAAGAGAAAGAGGGAAAAGTGGAAAGAGTTAAAATTAAAAAAGCAACGCTATTGCAGGGGAAGACACTGGGGTTGAGAAAGGTGGCAGATCACCCATGGCCTATAGGTGTATTAGTGTATTTGTCAAGGTTCTCCAGAGAAACAGAACCCATCGGATATTTATTCCTAGTCTGGAGGCCAGCCAGGCTGAGACCCATGAAGAGCCATGTTTCAGTCTGAGATGGAAGTCAGGAAAAGACTGATGTCCCAGTTCAAACAAGTCAAGCAGGAGGAGTTTCCTCTTGCTCAGCCTTTGTGTTCTATGCAGGTCTTCAATTGATTGGACAAGGCCCACCCACATTAAAGGTGTTTTACTTAGTTCAAAAACCCCTCACAGACACACCCAGAGTAATGTTTGACCAAACGTCTGGCACCCTATGGCCCAGTTAAGTTGCTACATAAAATTGACCATCCCAGTAGGCAGTAGTAATTCTGATTTTTACCTAAAGAGTTTTGAACAGGGAAGTTACAGGAGCTAAGTTCTAACAGGATCCCTGGCTTCTGTGTTGAGAATAAATTGGGGTGGGGGCAGTGGAGAGGGCAAGAATGAGGCAGAAAGAAGAGTTTGGAGGCAGTCGAAGTAATTTAAGTGAGAAATGAGGGTGGCTTGGACTAGAATGATACTTGGTAGAGACAGTGTGAAAAGGTTCTGATTCTAGATATATTTTTAAGATAGAGCCTCTGGGGCCACACTGAAGTTTATCCATACTTTTGTAACAGCTCTCACTTTGGACTATAATTATTTATAAATATATTATATATTTACATGTTTATCTTCTGAATTGATTGCTATTTTATTAATCTTCGTAATAATAGGAACACAGTAATAGCTAACAGCTAGTGAGCTGTACTGTGTCAGTGACTGAGGTAAGTGCTTTGTACACATTATCTCGTTTGATTTTTGTATCAGCCCAATTTTGTATAGAGTGTTTTCAAAGCCTGGAAATATGATACTATATTATCTTACATTTTAATAGGTTGAAGATATCCTTGACAACATTTTGTATATTCGTTTTGGTTTCCAGAATTATGGGCATCCTGTAAATGAGGTTTAGACACAAAGAAGATTGGATATGTGGTTAAGTTCTCATACCAGTATATGCCTGGCACAGTATTTAGTACCAAGCAGGTATTGAATGAGTGGTATTTTTCACGGACATTTTTGAGGCCCACCATGTGCCAGGCACATGAAAATTGGGGACACAGCATTAAAAAGATAGTTAAAATTGCTTCCCTGGTAAAGCTTGTGTTCTAAGAAATGGCATATTTGGGGGCCAATGTGGAACACATTTTGGCAAGAGAGGAAGAATAGAAAGAAGCCTTGGAGTTGTGAGTAGGGATGAGCTAGTTGAGAACCTTGAATGCCAGGTGAGAAGCCTTATTTAGAAAAGAGGCAATGCCTCTAGTTAGGTAAAGACAATGAGAGCTTAGGGTAGTGGAATGAAAAAGGGCTGTGTCTTCTCTGCTCATCTACTGTTTCTTTCCCCCTCATTCTCAACAGTGAAATTACAGAAAAGTACTGGCTAGACTGAAAACCCTGCTCCTTCTACTTGATGCTTGGCCAATAGGACACCTCCTCAGTGGGGCATCAAAGCAAGTGACTGAGCAACAAGAGAAATCCCCCCAGAGCTAGGAGAATATGCTGCCTCTGCTGCTGCCGTTTAGAGGAGAAATTCGTCATCAAGCAGCTGTGGTTTGCATGTGAGCATATGGCTGGGCCTGGTGTGGCCCAGATTTTACCCGAGTGCCCTTAATGAGCCAGCAGCTGCTTCTGCCACTGGCTCACCATCCTTGCCCCATTGCTCTGGCCCATCCTGGCATCCTCACTACAATCTGCTCTGCAGTCAGAGCAGTGTTCACCTCTCCAGCTGTCAGGTTCAGGGTGTGGGGGAGGGGCAGAAGCTATTCTTTTCTGATAGAAGATCACCTGTTGGCACTGCAGCCCATCAAAGCAATGGGCAAAACAGGGAGCTCCTCGAGTGGTCAGCTTTCCTCTGAACTTGGTAATGGCTCTACAAATAAAAGATAAAATAAATACCACCCTTATGCCATCTATTTAATTTTCATGAATGACACATTCACCTGGTGGCATTTACTATTTAGGGCAAGTTCCTAGGCGTGGGTTGCAGTAGACACTAGGATTATAAAAAATCTGGGTTCTAATGCTGGTTCTGCTTCTAAGAGCTGGGTGCCATTGGGCCAGTCATTCAACTCCACTAAGTTGTAGTTTGTCACCGGTAAAATTAAGGTATCAGAGCAGATAATAACTACCACCGCCACTCTGTGACTGTGTTTTATTATGTTCACTATGTGCAGGCACTGATCCAAGAGTTTTTCACATATTAAATACACAAATGTCAACTCTCTCTATTTCAGGTTGTTCTCTTCCCCACTTTAGGAGAATCCTTTTTATTTCCAATGTAATCTTATATGGAGCCAACATTTAAAACAAACCTGCCTTGTTTGAAACAAAACCAGGGGATTGGACTTCCACCCATTCCACCCATTCAGCTTCCCCTCCTGTCCAGAAGTATTTTTACCAAGAATCACAGCTGGAGGCAGATATTGAAGATTATGATGGTGAGAGTGTATTAGTTTCCTGTGGCTGCTGTGAAAAATTACCACAAACCTGGTGGGTTAAAACAACACAAATTTATTCTTTCACAAATCTGGAGGCTAGAAATCCAAGATCAGTGCCTCTGGGCTAAAGTCAAGGTGTCAGTAGAGGTGATTCTTCTGGAAGCTGAGGAAGAGAATCCATTTTCTTGCCTTTTCCAGCTCCTGGAGTCAGCCTGCATTGGCTGGCTTTCAGCCCTTCCTGATATCACTGCAACCCCTCGCTTCCATCCTCACGTCTTCTACTCCTCTTCCGTAGTCAAATGTCTTTTAGTCTCCCTCTTATGAGAACATTGGTTCTTACATTGTATCTACCTGCATAATCCAGAAAAATATCCCTATTTTGGGCTCCTTAATTTAATCCAACCTCAAAATCCCTTTTGCCATGTAAAGTGGCAGTTATAGGATCCAGGGATTAGGGGTCATTATTCACCCTCCCACAGGGAGCATCTGAGTCTCTTCAGCTCTGCTAGCTCAGAATTGGACAATAATGAAGTACCCTAATGTATTGATTTATCCTTTTCAAAGTTTCCCACCCCAAGTCTACATTCTATTTTGATCTCCCCTGTAAGGTGATGCAGTGGACTGGTCAGGATTTGTTCTCTAAAACTTAATAGGGTGGAGCATGGAGCTGGTGACATGGTGAAGGCCCCCGTGCTCCTCTGTGGACTCATGTGAAGAGTGACTTTGATCATTGCAACAATGTCAATAATAATTATTTTCCTCTTCATGATTACTTACACTCAAGCTGAGTCTAAACAATATCAAAACAGTCAGTCAATTTGTTCAATTTACTCCATCTGTCAATTTAGTAGGAAATAAAGAATCAATTAAATTTGTGGTTTGAGTGAATTGTCAGGTTGTCTCACTGACTCCATTGAGTCGGGAAACCCTGTATAGACAGCTCCAGAAATGAGAGTCCAACCATACTACTAATACAGTTCTCCCAATGTGACACTCTATAATCATAGTGACAAAGCAATACCCCTTCTCTGCATTTTCAGAGATTATAGCTATTTTAAGAAATTTCAGAGTGATGATCTAATTTTATTGTGCCCACATTCTGAGGCATCAGGACAACTGAGGAAACTGAGACAGGAGGCTAAATAATAAATTTAAAGATTCACAGCAACAATAAGAACAACATATACCTCTTAAAAAGTACTAAGAAATGATTAGAGCAGCTTGCATACATTAACTCATTTAACCATCTCCACAAACCTGTGAGGTAGGTTTTTATCCAAATATTATCTGGATATTTTATTTGTATATTATTGTCCAGGTTTTACGAGAAATAAGTTAAAGGCCGAACTGGGATTCAAACTTAGGTCCCTTAACAATCTACTTTTCTCCCTAGATCAGGACTTCTCAACCCTGGTTCCACATTAGATTCACTAAGAGCCTGAAAATATGGGAAGTCATACACATAAGTTTCTACACTGCAGCTGTATTTGTAATAGTGGAAAAAGGAAAGAACTCAGAAAGAGCCATGACACATCTTCATGAAAAATACTCTGCAGCTGTGAAAAGGAGTAGGAAGATCTCCACATAGCATGAGGGAGTAGGCTGCCAGGGTCAGTGAAAAAAAGCTAGGCGCGTGGTATGCTACATTAATTTAAGAAAGGAGAGGATGATGTATTTTCTGATGAGAATCTCTACATGACACTTGTTCTCATTTCTTTATTAAAAAATTTTGCATAGAAAAGGCACCTATAGATGAAAAGAACTTTAGGAAAACATCAATGAGTTGTAACACAGAAAAACTAGAAAAAAATTAAACCGTTTCCAGTAATAATATTGCCAGTAGTAGTTGATATTGTTATTTGGAGAGTGCTATATATAGTAAGGAATAAAACAAATTAATAATTATAAACTGGGCTTTTTTTTTAATGAGAGGAAGATCTCACACATGTAAGACTAATGAGATAAGTAAAAATCCTGTAGTTCAGAATTTAAATTTGAAGTTTGATATAAATTCATATTTTTAAAACAAAATATTTTCGAGCTCTGTCCACTGACAAGGCTGAGGAACAATCACCAATTCAGCAGCAAGAAGCACCCTTAGCACCTGGATTGTGGCCTCTAAATACTATTTTGCATAAAACCAAACGAGGGCCTCTTGGAGAAATGGAAGATTTTTGTTTGGGGCAGGAATGTACATGTGAGCCTGGAACAGTTTGTCACACAGGAGTGCTGGGAAGCTGTTAACAATGACAAGGAACACCTCAGGAGAACACAGGAGTGAAAGTAAATAGGCTCCCACTGGCCAAAGGTAGGATACTTTGAGCAGAATAAAAATAATAATGACAATGGATTAAAACACACCAAATATGTTTATATTGATGAGTTCTTAATGATACTTGTTTAATAAATAAAAACTACAAATCTTTGGTCATGTTTGGAGGATGCTAGAAAATCAGCTCCTTGTTTTAAAAGCTGGTGAATGAAGAGAAAATGTCAAGCTTTTATGTTGCCTTTCCAATTTGAACTGTATCTCAGGTAACCACATAGCCAGCAAAAGGAAGCTCCTAGCGAAAGAAGGAATCATAGAGTCAGAATGTTATTGTTTTGAAAGCCCAAATAAATTAATGAGGCTAGGCAATGATTATTAACAGCTAATGTCATGAAAAAGAGGCAACTAGACATTAACTGTCTTTGATGTGAGTACACAGTACCACCTATACATTAGTCATATCAAATAACTCAAACATGAATTTTATTAAGCCTCTATATCTAATGACTAATTCGTGGGAAATACAGGGACAGGAACATGTTAAACCATGCCGTAGGGATTCAATCAGTGAAATCCAGATGGTGAGATGCTCTATAAGACACTTGTCCTCATTTCTTCATTAAAAAAAAAAAAAAAGAAATTGCATAATAAAAAAAATGTGAGCAGGATCTTATAGATTTAAAGAATTTGAGGAGATATATCAACAAATTATAACACACAGACCTTATTTGTATTCCAACTGAAACAGATAATTAAGAAATATATCGAACAACAGGAGAATTAGGTTTTGACAGATTATTTGAGGAACTATTATAAAAAAAGCTTTTTTTTTAAAAAAAAGAGTCTTAATCATTCAGAGATACATCCTCAAGTTTGATATCTTGGATTTGCTTCAAAATAATTCTATTTTGGGGAAGTGGGTGGGGGTAGAGGTGAAACAAGATTGGTCCTGAGCTGTTAATTACTAAAATTGTATGAGGTAGCATAGTGTTCTATGTTGCATATTCTTAAAGTTTTCTATATAGAGTAAGAATTCTTATTGGATTGCTTACGGTAATGCCTGGGCTTAGTTAGGCTTTTGTTTCAGCTTGAAATCTCCCTGCATGATTTTAATGTGCAACCCAAATTCCAGAACCTCCGTTAATTTTCCTTAACCTTTCCCCAGGGAGTTTGGAATTTAGTCCACTAGAGAGTGTTGTACTGGGGAAAGGACCCTTCCCTCGCGATTGATCTCACTTTACATTTTTTTCAGTTACCTTGGTTTCAGGGTTGCAAGATCTACTTTTCTATTAGTTTTTCTAATTTCCCCAGCTGGTTTGAAACTTCGGGAAGTTAATAGCCATTTTATATTTGACTTATTTTGCCCTTGAGGCCTCTGAGAATGCCTGCCAATAATGAGCTGACCCATTTTTAGAAGCAAGGTGTAATTCCTAAGACTTCGCTGTCTCCTTTGCTCAAAGAGAAAATGCTCATCATCATGGGCATCTTTGTGCAACTCCATTCAGGTCATTTTCAAGATGCTAGGTGCTCCAGAAAGAGAATCACACAGTCTTTATAAAGAGGAGGGAGGGGGTATGAGCAGTTCCCTAAGGGCTTCTTCTACGCACTTGTTTGAGTATTCTGTCAGGTCAAGGAGGGCCATTTGAGAAGCTACTTCTCTGTCTGGGGACGGGAGACTTGTTAGCGTAATGAACGATGATATTTCAGCGATTTCCTGCTCAGGGTTCTGAACCTGAGTAACATTGTTAATCTATACAGTGGAGCTGGGCCTCAAACCCAGAGCTGGTTCAGCTGTGAGCCCATTCTCTATAAGGCAGCCTATTCATTCACTGGCTCATTCACCAGACACAAACACACATGCACATACACATATACAAACACACACGCACATCCAGAATTCCAGATATAGTTTCAGGTCTTGAAGTTCTAATGTCAAATAAGACAGTCAGGGTCTTTGGGTCTCATCCTGCAGGGCAGGGACGCAGGCTTGTGGTAGGCAGAGATGAGAGTTCCAGATAGTGTCAGAAAATGCGGGGCAGGGTGTTCAGTGGATCATTTAAAGCTCAGACATCCTCTGAAATCTTGACCTAACCTTGAAAACAATCAAACCACAGCTGTTTCCTTCATTTTCAAGTATGCCAGATGATATGACTTAATAAATAAGACATAATTGAACATCATCATAATAGCCAACTTAACCTCTGTCCAACAGTGGTTCTCTTAACTGAAGTCCCTGGTTCGGCAACATCAACACTGTCTGGGAACCTGTTGGAAATGTGATTCTTCAGGCCCCGCTCAGACTTATTGAATCAGAAACTCCTGGAGGGTGGAGTTCACAATCAGTTTTACGAAGCCCTCTGGGTGATTCAAATGCCCGTCAAGGTGGAGAAACACTGTGGTAAGCCACCTCACCTCAGCTTTTGAACTCTATGCAATTGCTGATGATTCTGGTTCCTTCTTGCCTTTGAGAACTTCACTGCTTATCCAAAAAAAAAAAAAAAAAAAATCCACCTAGAGTCTTTTTTGTCCTGATTCACACTTGGGAACCTCAGAGTCTCTTAGTTCTCATTGTTTCCAGTTTTTAAAATCTATCTCGAGGGCTTTTCTTGAGGTATGAGTCCACCTAGCAGAAGAGCAGACGGGTAAAAGATGGAGGGAGAAATGCAGCTGAAAAGTAACAAAAAGTTAGAATGGGATATCTAATTGATTTTGACAGCTGTTGCAGTCCCATCTCCTCCCACCACCTGTCTGTCTGCCAATCTATCATCTGTATGCATGTATGTATGTATGTATGTATGTATGTATGTATATATCAATTAGTATCTATCTATCTACCTACCTACCTACCTACCTATTTATCATCTGACAAAGGGGAGTGGAAAGGGAGAGAGAAAATAAAGGGGAAAAAGGATTTGAGTACACTTTTTAACCTATAGGAGCCTCAGATTCTTTAAATGTCAAAGCAGTGTGTGTATGTGTGTGTGTGTGTGCAAGTGCATGTGTAGTTGTGTGTATGACACTATTATTATCAGGCTTTAAGGTGAGTACACATTATAAGGCAGTTTCTGACCCCTGTAGAAAGTGGTCTGTGAATGGTAATAGTAGTTGAAAGGAGTGTGAAAGGAGAAGAAATGGAGGGAAAAGAAAGGGAGGGAAGTGTGAGGAGCAGGCTGAGCAGGAGGGAGGAGGGACAGCAGATGGGAGAGACTGCAGGAAAGGCCTGCTCATGTTTAAGGGGGACTGAGTCTGAATATAAGGTGAATGGGTGGAGCTGAGTTGGCATGGAGGACTGAAATGACTGAGGATCCTGTAGGGGACTGTTGAAGGTGGGAGAGTCACATGGCATTATAAGGTGCTTCAGAAATAAGAGGGAAAAGCACTGTTTAATGGCAATAATGAAAGAAAATAAATGAGTGTGCCTTTAAATTAATCTCATGTTTATGTTTCAGAAATGGAGATGTGCCAAGACTGCCTGGGGATCTTCTCCCACAACTCTCCCACACCACTCCAGGCCAAGTTGTGAAAATATAGACCTGCTTCTCTCCCCCCGTCATTCTACCAGCTAATTATCTGTAAAGATTCAAATCATGAACCGAAACTCCAAAGCTTTTTATGGGCATTAGGGGAGTATTAAATAGGAAGATTGGAAGCAAAATTACAGTCCCCCAACAGATTTTTGGTGAATTGATAAAAATCTGCTTTTAATTAAAAGTATTAAGCAACGAGACCCCCTATGCACAACAGGAAAGTCTTTGGGGCTTACTCTCATGTGCGGATGTCTGCCGGGATCCTGGCCTCTGCTGCCCAGTCTGTAGGCCTCGGGGAGAAGTGATTGATGGGCTGGCTGGATTTTTGGCTGAGAGGCCTTGCTAATAGATACACGAAAACAGAGGCTGTAATGCAGCTCACAAGATGAAGTAATGGGCTTGTCTCTGTCTAGGTCAGGAATTCTGCCAAGCACTGTGTTTTAAATAAAACAAGGCTTTTGCGGTTCTTGGCACGGGCCTGCCAGTGAAGCTAACCTTGGCATCTGTGTGCTGCTGGGCTTTCTCTAGAACGTGGCTAAGGTTGACGTGGGCTAGGGGCTACCCAAAGGCAAGGATACTGGGCTGGGAGACCCTCCCTGCCAAGCCTGTTTCTCTCTCAGTAAAGGCATCACTCAGTTGCTCAAGCTCAAAACCTAGGAATCAGCTTTGAATTCTTCCCTGCCAGACACAGAACGATATTTTTATGTGAAGTACACAGCAGGAAAGGCAGTATAGCTCAGTGCTTAAAACAGGGACTGGGAAACAAGATGGTCTGGGTGTGGATTCCAGTTTCTACCACCTGCTAGCTTTGTGGGATTGTAATTTAACCTCCCAGTGTCTCAGTTTCCTCAGCTGTAAATCGGGGATGTTGTACCTACTCATGCAAATTTTGAGAATTAAGTTGATCTAAACAAAGTACATAAAATAGTGGATGATACTGTCTTGGTGTACATAGATATGCTATATGCACATAATGGTTAGCTATTGCTGTTATTATTCTCATCAACTTACCCTTACCCTTGTTCTTAGAAAACGCCAGACTTCTCCCGTGGTCCCCAAGGTCATGCATAATGCTGGCTTCTCTCTTTTCCTCGACTTGACAAGTTATCTTTCCTTAAGCCTTTGTGTTTTTTTACTCCCTTGGTCAGGAGTGCTTCATCCCCAATCCTTCTGATGGCTGTTTTGCTTTCTTTTTTCAAGTGTCTCTGCAAATATTACTTCCGCAGAGAGACCTTCCATTTGCAGTGCTGGCCTCCTCTTCCATCAAGATCACATGGCAGGCAGTGCAGCACATGGACTGGACAGAAAGTTCTTCCAGAGAAGGTCTGCTGAAGCAAGAAGGCAAAGTGAACTTGTCAGATTTTCCTAAACTTGAGCAAGAGGTCTGGGTTGGCTCTCTGTCCCCTCATGGGTCCCTTAGTTGATAGGTTCTCTGGGGACATCACTTCTTTCCTTTCCTTTCCTATTTGTGGGTTTACTCAGACAGAAATTTCCTAGATAAATATAGGAAGGAATGAGTAGGCCCAACTATAAGATGAAACATGCCTTGACCCCGTGTGGGGTATGGGAAGCTGAATTCCAGCCCCTCTCAAATATGTCCATGGCCTCGCCCACAGAACCTGTGAATGGCAAAAGGGACTTTGTGGATGTTATTAAGTTAAGGATCTTGAGATGGAGAGATTCTCTTGGATTATACAGGTAGACCTGATGTGATCACAGGGTCTCTATGAGAGGAGATCAGGAGGGTCAGAGTCAGAGGAGAAGATGATGTGCTGATGGAAGCAGAGATGTGCTTTAAAGATGGAGGTAGGGGCTACAAGCCAAGGAATATAGGCTGTCACTGGAAGCTAAAAAGGTGAAGGAAATGGATTATCCTCTTAGAGCTGCCAGAAACAACCAGCTATGCTGACACCTGAATGCCTGTTCCGTGAAACTGATTTCAGATCTGTAAGATGATAAACTTGTTTTAAGCACTAAGTTTGTGGTAATTTGTTATAGAAGCAATAGAAAATTAATACACAGAGCTAGAGCCCTGACAGCACCCAGGTCTCTCCACCTTTCCCCACCAGTGCCAACTCTTCATATCCTCTTTCCCTTCTGTACTCAAGCCTGGGAAAGTCAACCAGAAGCAGCTGAGGACTGGACTTGTAGCTGTCCGGTCTAATGACATCAGATTCAGGTGTTGATGATGGCCATCTCTATTATTTTAGGTACTGGCTTGCTCTGAATCTCTCACCCCTGTTAGGGCAACACTGAAAAGATGTGGCTCATATTATACCTTTACACCCCTTTTGTTCTCCATCCCTGACTCCTGGCTTGGACTTGTGAGAAGCGCTGAGTGGACCCCACTCAGGCCTCCGATGCCACTTTCTGTTCTTGTACCTCCCTCTATCTATTCCTTCCCTATCTCACTCATTTATGCATCTATTCAATAAATATTTGTTGGGCATGTTCTATGTGGTAGACCATGTTTTAGATCTTTGAGATATGTCAGCAAGCAAAATGAAGATTCTTACCCACAAAGAGCTTTTAGTATAATGAAGGGAGAGGACAAAAAACAGTAAATATAACAAATGTTACTATACAATAAACTGATAATGCTTATTATTACAGAAATATGTATTAAGGTAATAGGAGTTAAAGATGAATTTTAATTTAAATGGGGTGAATAAGGTATACCTTGTTGATAAAGTGATATTTGAATAAATTCTTAAAATAGGCGAGGGAGTGAGCCAGGCTGCTCTATGGGGAAAGAGCAACAGCCAGTGCAAGGTCCCTGAGGCAAGAGTATGCTTGATATGTTTGTGATCTGGCAAGAATGCCATGTGTCTGGAGTGGATGGAGCAAGAGTCAGAGTGGTAGGAGGGTAAGTCACAAAGGTAAAGGGGACCAAACCACACAAGGTCTTATAGAGCATCACAGGAACGTTAGCTTTTACTCCCAGTGCCATGTGGAGCCATTGGAGTGTTTCAAGCAGAAGAGTGACATACTGAGACTTAAAAATTTTAAAAGATTGGTTTGGCTGCTGTGTTCAGAACATTTGGTCAGTTGATTAATAGACAGTTATTTAAAATATTTGTAATCTAATAATGGCAAAAGACTGGCATTGTTACATACATAACACAAGATAGAAAGTAGCAAAAGCGACGAAAGCCACTCAGGTTCTCTGAGGGCTCTAACTCCTAAAGAGAACAGAGAGATTGATCTCAGTTGGGGTGAGGGGAAGGTGCATCATAATAGGTATTGCAGAGGAAGAACCACTGAGATGAGCCTTAAAGCTGGGTAGAATTTGCACATGGAGATCTGGTGTGGGGTTGGCATCTGTGGGTCCTAGTGTGTGGAAGAATGAACCCAGTAGTCCAGTGGCTATCACCTAGGCCAGTGTGCATTTGTGTGCCAATCACCAGGGTGCTGGTTCATACACAGGGTCTCTATTCACCTTGTGCACCTACTGTGTGCTTGGTACCTAAGAGGTGCTCAATAAATATGAAATGAGAGAATCCAGAGGACTTGGCTGCTGATTAGATGTAGAGGGCAAGAGAGAAAGAAGAAAGGAGTAAAGATGAGGCCACTGATTACAATAAAGGTTTAGCTAATGGGTGATACTCAGGGGGTACAGGAAATAAGGAAAAGATCCAAACAAAGCAAATGCAACACAACTAAACAAAGCAAAAATCAGAAAGCAAAGGGCGACTTAACCAGAAGACAACAGACTAACTACACACAGCAGAAGACCTGGGTTCTGACCTTCAGAACTTCTGGACCAGCGGGGCTTGTGTTAAGAGCCCCTGGTGTATGTTAGGTCGGTGGGGGAAGGGCCAGCCAGATGTCTGCCTTGATACGGGGAATCCAGACCTGAATAGGGCCCACCCTAAAGCCCTAGGCATCACCACCCTAATCCGGAGGCTCAATTAGCATTCGATTAAGGATTAACGTTCCCCACCTTATACCCCTACCCCCATATAACCCATAAAAGCCCAGCCCTCCCACCACAGGGCGCCACTTCTCTGGCCCCTCTCCTCTCTGGACCAGAAAACCTCGCCTGGAGCCCTCTCCCAACAAATGCCTGCTTTTAAAACTTGTGTCACTCGTTTTTACCTTACAGTGTAGAGCCAGAATTCCAGGGTTTATATCCTGGTTCTACCTCCCACTAGCTATATGATGCTGGACAGATTACTTCACCTCTGCCTATGCCTGGGTTTCCTGGGGGTGGTTGTGAGGATAAAACAAAATAATACAGTCATGTTCCTTTTAACAACAGGGATATGTTCTGAGAAATGCATTGTTGTGGGCACATCACAAAGTGAATTCATACAAACCTAGATGATATAGCCTAGTGTACACCTAGGCCATATGTCCTAGGAGACAAGGCTGTATAGCAAGTTACTCTACAAAACAACACAAGATTAAATCAAGCACAAGAGAAAATGGTGCAATCAAGAGGCATGGTAAACATGAGCAGTATGTGGCTGCTGCTGGTGTAGCATGACATACTGTTTTGCAGCAAAGTTTTTTATTTTTATTTTTATTTTTTTTACAAATAGAATACACTCTAATTTTTAAAAATATATAGTATAGTAAATACATAAACCAGTAACATAGGGGTTCATTGTCATTATTAAGTGTTGTGTAATGTAGATAATTGTATTTGCTAGCTTTTATACTACTGGCAGCGCGGTAGGTTTGTTTACAACAGAATTCCCACAAACATGGAAGAAATGTGTTGTACTATGACATTATGATGGCTGTGAAGTCACTAGGCAATAGAAATTTTCAGCTCCATTTTGGGACCACCATGGTAGATATGGCCTGTTGTTGACAGATATCTCGTTGTGTGGTGCTTGACTGTACTTTCATAGGCTGACAGCAGTACGTGCGCACAAGTGTCTGATACATTTAGCTGTTACCGTTATTCTTATTGGAAGAAAAGGGAGCCTCAGTTCAAGGAGGAAAAGCGTGAGACAGCTGCATGGGGGCCAGGGTGGAGCTGGAGGGCACCATTGGCTGTGGTTGCAGGTTGTACCCATTGGCTCTATCTGCCTTCAAACATTAGGTCCCAGGACAGAACGATGGGGCCAGGCAGTCTGTGGGGCTGGGAGGGAGCAGGCAGCTTTTCGAAGTAACAGAGGAGAGAAGAGGTGAGAAAGTGATTTTTAGTGAGAAAAAGTAGCTGGACTTCGAGCTCTGAGAACACTAAGAAAACAAACATACAGCTTCTGTAGCGAGGTCCTTCTGGAAGGGAGCAGAACAAACCTGCCCAGGTGGGCAGCAGCTAACTTTCTGATGCCCAAGGGTGCTTGGTGGAAAACACTCCAGAGCTGTGATTTCAACCATAGCCAGAGCAGATGGGTTCAATAAGCCCATGGTTATTTACATCAGCGCAAAGACTGCGTGTGTGTATTTCTGGCTCCTGGGGTTTGGAAAGGAAAAGGAATGATTGAAATGAGAAACGTGCTGAAAGGAAAAAATGGACAATCTAACAAGAAAAAAATGTACACGTTTAGCACAATCCCTTTCATACCAGATCCTCCATGGGCTTGGTGAGGGGACTGGTAAACCCTCCAAAGACCTCAGACCCATACCAGCTGGGATCTAAGATGAGAGCCCTGGGAATCGCTTTCTTATGGTCCGGGAACAGAAGGCTGGGTGGGAACAGAGGAGGAGCAGAGGAATTCCTGTGCTGGAATTCCTGTGTGCTGGAATGTGTGTGCTGGGGTTGAATCCTGCCCCACCCTTTCTAGCTGTGTGACACTGAGCAAGTCCCAAACCAATCAGTGCTTCAGTTCTCACATCTGTGAAGGGAGCAGAGTAATCAAACAATGTTCGGAGGTGGTTATGGGATTCAATGGGTTACAATATTCATGTGCTAACAGCATCGGGCATTATTAATGCCTTGCTGCTAGAGCTGGGGAAGTCCTGTTCGGTTCCTCGGTGGAGGGGCCTTCTCAGCATTCTTGACGTTATGCCACAGGAGCAGCTTCAAGGGAGGGTAGTGCTCACAGAACAACATTGCATCAGTTTGTGTTGGGCTCTTTCCAGGGGCTGGGATAGGCAAATGCAGCCTGCTGTTGTTCCCCGCTGTGGCATGGTGTGTGTGTGTGTGTGTGTGTGTGTGTGTGCGTGAGTGTGTGTGTGCATGTGTGTTTGTTCCAGTACTTTAAGAAACACACTGAGCCAACTCAAGTCCCCTGGCAGGGCTGAGCTATGCTGTTTTCACAAGGGAGTGGGGGCTGGCCTGAATGCTTGTCTGAAGTACTCAGGGTGTTTTAGTTATTGTTGTGGCTTTAGAAATTGCTCTACAATTTCTGGCCAATGCTTGACTACATGTTCAGGGAAATGCCCTCTTTGTCTACAGGCAAGGGAGTCTGGCAACTGGCTGCCTTCTCCCATGTCAGCCGTGTACTTTGGCCGTGTGACTGTGGCCAGGGACGAGGCCTCAGTCAAAACCAGTGGGAATACCCAGGGGTGTGTTGGTGGGGGAGAAGGCCTTGTGAGGCTTCATCAATCTCTTAACTCCTACTTTTCTCTCTGAAGAAGAAAAACATAAACAGAACCTATAGGTTTTTCTAGGTCTGTAAATTCCCTTATCGATGGCTCTCAAGGGTTCCTTATGTATGAGGCCCACCAGACTTAGTGCCAAGCGCGTGGCTCTTTAGATGAGACCTAGCCACTCCTCAAGCTGAGCATTTTAAGAGCTCTTGGATGCTGCAAATGCTTCACCAGAGCCTCACCATGGGAAAGCTGCCTCCTACCTGTATTTGTCCTCACAATTCTGGGTGCTATGAAGCTGGACCCTGCTGTCATGACACTTCATGTCACTTGGAACCACTAATGAGCTGGGTATCATTAAGCCAAGGTCTGGTCTTTTCCCTCATTTTGCCTCACAATCCTGGATGGAAGAAAGGCATTCATTTGTGTGTGTTTTTTTTGCTGGGTAAGGATGCTGAACTGACTCAATTACCCAGTGCCAGCTGCATGGTCAGTTTTGCACCAGCATGCAGTGGTGAGCCAGCTCTTCCATTAGGAAAGCTCCATCATGTGCATGCTCCTGCCTTTTCCAGATGACAGGGGTCTCTGCTTCAGGGGGCACCTACAAGGCATGCTCTCTAACTCACTTCTGAATCCCCAGGAATGCCTGGCATGTGAGAGGCGCTAATGACCATTGGCTGAAGGGATGAGTGCACAAAAACTGGCTCTTATGAAATAGAGGCCAAATTGGAGAGGTATCAGAGGAGTCCATGGAGTGACAGGGGGTGGGATGAATAAATGCTGCTGCAGGACTGGCTACACACGGTCCTGGGGATGGGGGAAAGGAGAATCTTCTGTTCAAATGATAGAGCCCAAGGGGTAGGGGTGGACTCTGGCTCTATCCAGCTGCCTTCATTTTATGAAAAATTCTCCAAATTCAGGGCCGTGGGCTTCAAGAAGAATCTCTGGAGAATGACATTTCTTAAAGTTGGGTGAGTGGCGGGGCTTTGATTTATCCCACCTGGCATGAGTGTAGGCACCACCAAGGCTTTCAGGGTAATGTCCTGACCTCAGAAAATGGGTCCGTCAGGAGTTAAGCATGGAGGGCAGGACCCAGCCAAGGTGGCTGGAGTTCAAGGAGAGGTCTTAGTATAGACTGGATGTGTATGCCCTCCCCCAATTCACATGCTGAAACCCTAATCCCCTGTAAAATGGTATTTGGAGGTAGGACATTTGAGAGGTAAGATTAGAGTTAAACGAAGTCATGAGGGTATAGTCCTATAGAATTAATGCCTTTTAAAAAAAGAAAGAGGCAAGAGCTCTGTTTTTGCCTTGTGAGGATACAAGGAGAAGATGAACTTCTGCAAACAAAAAACGATGTCCTCACCAGACAACAGATTTGCTGGCATCTTGATCTTGGACTTCCCTGCCTCTAGAACTGTGAGAAACATGTATCTCTTATTGAAGCTCCCCAGTCTATGGTATTCTGTTATAGCAGCCTGTACGAGGACAGGTCTGGCCCTAATGTGGGAAGCACATTGTTGATCAGTAAGTCAGCAATGAGAACCAGATGGGCTATGGACAGTGGGGATTAGGGGAAATGCAAGTGGAGAGACACGTGGGTAAGCACATGGAAACTCGACTTTGAGCATCGAGGCCAACTGCAGACTTCACTTCTGACATGTTCATATGCTCATGTCAGTGTACAGACTCCTCAGATGGAGCTGGGGTCCACCATACTCCTCAGGACTGTGTATTTACATATTCCAGAGTCTCTTCCTTTTTCTCTGTGCTCTGCTCCCCCATCTGAATCTCAGTCCTCTTTTACCTTGTGTAAGAGATGCAGTTTGTGTGTTGCCCATATTCCCTTGGTCTGCAGCATTTCTGGGCACAGCAGCATTTCCAGCTACGAGCACCTCAGCTTGTTGTCTGAGAGTTATCTCACCTGGGGCAATCTAGGGAGGAGCTGGGCCAGCTAGAGACCTCTCTGCCCATGTTTCAAGCAGGCCACAGGAAGTTCTTGCTCTCTCCCCTATCAATCCCCAAGCAATGACTGATTGATTAACCCCCACGGTCCTTCATCCTTCAGGTAAGATTCCTCCTAGAGTAGCTCAGCAGGATTAAGCTTCCAATAGGCAAAGCACTAGCTTGCTTGATAATGTTTCCATTGTTGGCTTCCTTTCTCTCTCAGTCTCACTTCCCCAATCATCTATCAATGCTTCCTGAGATCATTTCCTAAACAAACTATGCCCATCTGAATCTTTGTTACAAAGACTGTTGCCTGGGGAACCCAAAATGAGCTCCCTGGTTTCAGCATTCTCTTCTTCCACATCAGCCTAATTGTTTCATGTTGGCTCAGGACTGAAGCAGTGTAGAGCTGGACCCCAGTTTTAAGGGGCAGAAAAATAGTCTCCACTTCTTGATGTTGGTATGAGCTGCAAAGTCACAACGGAAAATGTAGCTCTTTTTGCAAACTACTCCAGAACTAATTTCAAGTCTCCCTGTCTCTCACAACTGTTGAGTTGCCAAGAACTACTGAATCTACCTTGACAGTATCTCTTGCACCATGTGCCATTTTCATTGTCCATTTTTTATTACTGCTGCCCCTTATCTCTTGCTCAAACTTATATAATTGCTTTCCGACTAGCTTTTGTAGCTTCCCTCTTCCCCTCTTACCTCAATTCATCTTCCCCAGTGCTTCTGAAATGGTCTTTTTAAAGCATATCTGACCAAAAAACATGTGTTCAAAATACCTGCTGATGTCCCATTACCTATAGGAAAACATTCAAATTTCTCAGCATGACATTCAAGGCCTCTGTGATTTCCTTTACAATCATCATTTCCTGGCATTTTCCACTCACATGTTCCAGAAATATCACACTTGTCTCCATTCTCTGAAAGTTCTCATCACCTTCCCTTTGGCTAGCATATTTTCCTCTACTTTAGAGACTGCCAGAGACATGAGAATCCACTATAGCTCAATCATCTCCTCCTCGTGTCACAGTCTCTCATTGTTCATGTCTCTGTGCCTGTATGGCACTTTGTCTACAGGTCATTGAGCAAACACTCATTCAATAACCTTTGTAAATCTTTGGGCTGGGGTTATATGTGTATTGTCTGTTTTGTTTATTTGTTTGTTTGTTTTTGTATTTTCCGTTAACCATAAAATTGTGAGTTCCATGAATAAATGGAATACACCATCCAGAGTGTACCATGGTGTGGGATGTGTGGTGGATGTTTAGTAAACCTTCATAATTCAAATGGAGCTAAAAAGATTGTCTCTGGGCAAGAAGAGAGTCATCTTGTGCCTTCTATGAATAATCAGATTCCATTGATGCAGAATACAGTATACAATGCACTTACCACTAAACTGCTACTGATCATAATTTAATCTCTTTTGGATGGTTTGAAAGCTCTCCAGAATCTTGTAGTGCTGCATAGTCATCAATGCAAGCGCCAGTTCTCATTGGGTGGCTCTGCCAGTCAGAGAGTTCAGATTGATAGAGTTCTAAAGAAATCAGAATTTTTCTTTTTTAAACCAACATTTTGCTGAAGTGTTTTAAAAGTGCATATTATAATCAAATCATGATTAAAGAATTTTTTTTTTAGATAGAGTAGGTTAATTCTGGTGCGCTGTTGGGTGGATGAGAATATAATTGATAGGGATTATCTGGGAGATGAGTTCATATGTTCTAGTCCTCATTTATGGTAGGCAGTTGAAGTTTCTGCACTGAAAAATAGCAGCCAACTCTTGGAACAATTAATTACACCAGTGTCACTAAGATTGTAAGCTAGCACACCTCAGAGACTTAACTG
This sequence comes from Cynopterus sphinx, assembly GCA_030015415.1. Taxonomy (NCBI): domain Eukaryota; kingdom Metazoa; phylum Chordata; class Mammalia; order Chiroptera; family Pteropodidae; genus Cynopterus; species Cynopterus sphinx. The sequence continues at coordinate 84,993,537 of CM057379.1, read as the reverse complement.
TTCTTGCTTTGTGCAAATAACACTATGCATGAAGTGGTCTTTGGATTAGATTGGAAGATTGAGTGGTGGTCTCTGACATCTGAGTTGGGAACTACTTTCTCTCTTTGGTCCAGAACTGGCCAGCTGGATAGAACATGACTGAGTTAAAGGACTGGATGCCCTGAAAATCAGCAAACACAACTATAATCTCCATGTTGTAAAATAATCCACTGAACTTGTGGTGGTTTCAGCTCCAACATGACATGAGAAGAGTTTAGAAGTCATCATTTCCATTTTTAACAACAATAACAATAAAAAAGTAGAACAAAATGAAAATCAATGACTTTTCTTGGATCCCCCTAGAGAACTGAGTTTGCCAGGCAAACTGCCACCTTCAAATCTGGAGAGACAGGCAAATCCAAAGACTCATAGCTCAGATCTGTTTACCTAAATTTGAAGCCACTGGGGCCATAAACTGGTAGGAACACTTAAATGGCAATTGTGATAAACTCAGCTGGAGGCTGAGTGTGGATTTGATTGAGAGGGAAAATTTCCAGTGATTCTAGCATACACAGGAGTAAAATGAGTGAAAGCAATGTCATAAAGAATGGGAGGGAGAAAGTGGAAACACTCTGTTATAATGTATCTGATTAATTAAAAATGAATATTGGAAACTCTATGGCAACCACTAAAAAAAGTAGCGTAAGTAATATGCTATGAGATGACATAAGATGGAATCATATAAAATGCTCAATTAAAACCACAGAAGACAGAGAGGGAGGAAAAAACCCAAAGAACAAATATAACAAACAGAAAGTAGTTAAACAGTTACAAACATGATAGACCTTAATCTAACTATATAAATAATCACCTAAAATGTGAAAGGTCTACCTTAATTAAATCTGTGAAGTCTCTTTTTCCAAATAAAGGTTCCTGGAGTTAGGTCATGGACATATCTTTTCTGGGGGCCACCATTCAACCCTCCACAAAAGGTTTAGACCAAATTAAGTCCAGATCTCACTCAGCTGTCAAAGTCTATGACATATAAATGACAAAGAGCAACTATCTCACTACATAAAGAATGAATCCAAGTAAGTAAAAAGAATATCAACAGACCAAAAGGTACATGGACAATTCATGCACACAATAGAAAGATGTTTCAATTAGTAAGCAGACATGCATGGAAGTTCTGTCTTCCTAACATCAGAGAGATGTGCACTAGGATGAGTCTTAGATTTATTGAGTCTAAATAACTAAAACAGAATGCTGGCAAAAATGTGATGAAACTGAGACACATGGACCCACCACTTATTCCCATGGACTGGCTCACAGTAGGCATTTATTGTATTGAATTGATGATGGCTGTGTTGATTAGCAAAACTCTCTGGGATAAAAATGTGGCAACATATTTCAAGAAGCTTGAAAATAAGCATCTGGTGGCTGAAAAAAAATGTGAATGGTCTTAATACACCAATTACAAAAGTGTCAGAGTAGGTTAAATATAAAACAAGACCTCATTGTATACTATTTACAAGTAACCCACTTTAGATATAAAGACTCCAATTAAAAGCAAAGGCCTGGAGAAAGATACACCATGCTCAAACTACTCAGAAGAAAATTCGAGTGGCTATGTTAATTTTAGATAAAAGCAGATTTAAGAACAAGTAAAAATTATGAGGAATAGAGAGGGACACTGTATAATGGTACTGTCAATTCTCCAAGAAGATATAACAGTCCTAAAGGTGTATGCACCTAATAGCCTATCAAAAAAGTGAGGCAAAAACTAATAGATGTGCAAAGCAAGGAGACAAATCCTCTATTACAGCTGGAGACTTCAGCGTCCCTCTTTCAGTAATTGGTAGATCAAGCAGGCAGAAAATCAGTAAGGATATATTTGACCTATAATAACCTGCTGAGTTACATGGAAAACAGACTTTCTTTTGTCTTGTATTTTCTTAACCTCTTTGAGATGTCTGAAGAGATTGCCATAACATATAACTAGCAACACTATAGAAATTTAATTTGTTTTAAAAAAAGCAACTGGTTCTATTAGAACAAATAATTATCCCTCATTTTATGGCAGAAAATAATAGTATTTATATGACTATTCATTTGTATAATCATTGCTTTGTTTCAAATAACTTTTACATCAGGGCTGGGAGTTGGTGAAATGGGCAAAGAAGATTGAAAGGTACAAACTTTCAGTTATAGAATAAGTAGGTCCTGAGGCTGTAACGTACAGTGTGATGACTGTAGTTGATACTATATTGCATATTTGAAAGGTGCTAAGACATTAGGTCTTAAAAGTTCTTATCTGAAGGAAAAAGAATATTTGTGGCTGTGCGTGGTGAAAGATGTTAATTAGGCTTAATTGTGGTGATAGTTATGCAATATACAAATATTGAATCATTATATTGTACACCTGAAACTGATATAATGTTGAATGTCTTATATCTCAATTTTAAAAAGTAATTTTATTTGCCTTAGTTTGTTTGACACTTATAACCAATACCTATAAAATGGGTATGAAATACCAGGCACGCAGAGCAGATGTTTTCACTTAAATTTTGTAGGTCACATTATCCAAGATTCAAAGAGATAAAGTAATTTGGCTGCAATTACCCGGCTAAAAAGTGACAGACCTGGATACAAAACCCAATTATTTCAATTCTTATCCTACTATTCCTTCCACTCCACTAGGTTTCCTCTCAAAATAACTGGGTTTGAGAGATTTCTTTGCATATAGCTATTTTGGACTTTATAGACACAGCATTACGGGTGACACCCCCCACCAACACACTTTAACATCTGTACAATAATCTCTTCCAAAGATGTTTCTTTCTTTCTTTCTTCTTTCTTTCTTTCTTTTTTTTGAAAACAGCAGCTAGTGTTTATAAAGTCATTCTGGATTTGATGGGATGTTGTCAGGTATTCAATGCCTCCCACCCTCGTTCCCTCTCTTCTCCTCTGTACCACTCCCTCCACCCCCACCTCCTACAGACCACTATATTTGAGGCTTCCATTGCTTCAGGAACAGAGTTGGAGAAAAAAGACTTCAAATGCTTGACTTTTAAGATGCAATCCTGGTTTCAGAGAGATGTTGGAGAAGAAATATTGTACCAGTATTTATTTTTTTTTCTATTCAGGATGAGAATTGAAAGAGGGGAATCTCATTGGCATGGGGGAGAAGATGGTTTGTAAGACAGCAAGGGGGATGCCAGCGCTACACCCTGCCTCTTCACAACTCTCATTATGCCCCATTGCCAAAGGAAGGTAGGTGACAGAACTTCCTGATAAGTGTGAGCACCTGAGGGGCATCAGCTTTGAAGGAGCTGTCCATGGCATGGTTCAGGAATAGCTTCAGGAAAGATCTGGGCCGAGAGATAAGCAACCATGTTTCTGGTGGCCCAAATCTAGCAAAGTGAGAGTAGCAGAAGCTTCAGGGCTCCTAGGTCAGTGTGGCTGGTAGATGAGGGAGGGCCAAGGTGGACCCAAAGACTCACTGTCATGCCAAGGGGTTACTGCAGAGCACAATTGCTCTAGAGCAAAAATATGTCCCCCATCACCATCCACTACAGGGACCCATAGTATTGATAGTATTTCTTCAGCTTTCACTGTAGCTAGGAGTGGCTCTGATGTCACCAAGTAATAGTCACTAATCTCTAGACTTTAAGTTTTGTGAAGAAACTGCCTTGGAGAGTCCACAAGCTTGAGCATACTTTAGAATCACCTGGCAGGCTTGTTAGAGCATGGATTGCTGGTTCTGATTTGGCAGTCCGCAGCGGAGCCTGAGGACTTGTAGTTCTAGCTAGTACCCAGGTGATGCTGATGCTGCTGATTTTGGGATCAGACTTGGAGAAGCACTAATTAACTCACTATAAGTGAGGACAATTGTTTGCAGTGGAACACGATCCTGATACCAGAATGTGTCTGAGAGCAGACAGTGACAGGAACATTGGGGCTTGGGCTAGAAATTAAGTTCAGTTTAGAAATACCACGTTAAAATTTCTTATACTCTTTGAGTAAATGGCTTGTGAATTTATACTTACATGTTCAATACTGTCTTCTTAGTTTTGGAAAAGGAAAAATGGGAAGTCCATGGGGAAGTATTAAATGAGTAATGTTCGACTTAATTTACAGTTTATGATTTTTAGATGAGTGAAAATTGACCATAATTGGCAGTCTGAAGTAGGAGAGCTTTAAACTTTATTAAAGCATACACAGGTCAAATTTACAAAAAGGGTTGCAATAGAATGCCTTCATTACTAGGAACTCAAAGTCTCATGCCTATTGTCTCCCTGTTTTAAACTATTTGATACAACAGAGTGCTGGTGTAATACAAAGGATTTTTGTATCTCCTAACAGTGGGATCTGATCTATATTATATGACACTTAATATGTACAAACACAGTTTCCTAATTAAAAAATAAGACAGTGAAAGATAATGAAATGTCAAGTGAATGTTATCCATTTACTCCTATAACAGGTATGTGCCTGATAAGCGCTGGCAGTAGCTTGGGGTGTGCTGGGAGGGGTGCACAAGTGAATGTGACATCTCCCTAAATGGATTCTAAGTTCTTCTGATAGCCTTAGAAGGGTTTAAAGCAGAGGTCTGGGTAGAAGTTGAGCAGTAGGGGAGATGTATGTGGGATACAGGAGTTGTGAGTATGAACGTGTGTGTGTGTGTGTGTGTGTGTGTGTGTGTGAGTGTGTGTGTGTGCGCACGCGCGCACGTGCGCATATGTGTGATACTCAAATTTGTGTTTTGAAAAGATAATTCTGTTGCATTTTGAAAGGCATACATTGATAGGTGACTTCCCACCTATCCATTTTGGACAACTCTATTGGTCTGAAAATAATTCTAATAGGCCACACACCTTTGGATATTCAAAGATAAGTAGCATATATCTACGAGCTTTCTGGAGGCTAAGCAGCCTGTGATCCTCCACCTGTTTCTCATTTGACTTTGCCTGAAGGTTCCTCATCATCCTGGCCTTTTCTCTCAGAACCTCTAGAACATGGCCCCTGAAGTGTGAGAATGAGAACGAACCCAGAATTATGGTACTGTCTGGCTGTGTGCACATCACCTCTCTCATTCTAGAAGCTACACTTTTAGTGCAGTCTAAGACTGCGTTAATTTTTCTGGCAGTCAGGTCACACTATTGACCTGCATTGAACTTACTGACTACTCTAACTCCCCAGGCTTTTCATATAAACTGCAACTACACACAGCTCCCTCTTCCCGCACATGTGCCTTTGGACCCAAGGGCAGAACCTTACATTTGTTCCAATTAAATTTTATCTTGTTAAACCCAGTTCATCACTTTATCCTGTCAAAAATGCCTGGAGCTCTTATTAGGTTTTTCAAAATATATGCTGTACTCCCACAAGTTTCCACCCATCAATCTACACATATTTGAATGCATTTTCTGTGTCAGCTCTGTTCTCAGTATTGAGGATTAAGAGATGTTTAAGGCTCTGTCACTGCCTTCAGAGAGCTCACAAACATGTAAAAGGGCAAATATAATGCAGTGCATTGGATGTAATAAAAGAAGCATTGGCTTTTATGGTAGTAGGTAGAAGAAGTCCCTAATCTAGGATGATGCCATAGAGCATAAAGGAAGACTCTTCATAAATCCTGCTAAAAAATAGGGGAGCAGATGATGTTGGTATGTGGTTTTTCAGGAAGAGGGTAAAGGTTCAGAGGTAAGAGAAAGATTGGTACACAGAAGAATATGCAGGCACTTTGAATAGTGGAAGTATAAGGAATGGTAGGGAATAGTGAGGCCAGATCATGAACTTAATGATCTGAACTTAATGATTGAACTTAATCCTCATGGTGATAGGGAATATCAAATCTGAGCTGAAGAAACATCACTTAGACTGTGGGTGAAGGGGATTGGGCATACCTAGAAGTGGAGAGGGCATTGGAGCTGTTAGTGTTGCTGGTGGGCTGATGTGGGTGGTATGGACGAAAAAAAATTATATAGATCTAGGACTCAATCGACAGACCTTGATTACATGGGTAGGAAGGAGTGAAGTCTGATGCCCAGAATTCCAGCCTTGACACTCAATTACATAATGGCAATCTTCACTTGGAGAAGAAATTAGGAAGATTTCAGTTTGGGAATTTGAGGTTGATACACTGTGAGACATCTGAGTAGAGAAGTTCAGAAGACAGCTATGAACACATCCAGCCATATGGTCCAGGGAGAGCTGGACTGAATATACAAATATGGGGATCACCAGCCCAGATACAATAGTCATATATGGTGTGAAAATGTTTAGGGAGAGTGCATGGAATAAAGAGAGGACTGAAATGGAATTTTATGAGGTTAGCATCCATCCATTCATCCATCTGTCCGTCCATCTGTCTGTCCATCTATCCATCCAGCCACATGAGTACCTTCTATGGGCCAAGGAGAATGAAAGATATATATAAGGCAGAGTTCTCTGTCCTCAAGAAGCTTATATTCTGGTAATGACCAGGGACAAAAGATGATCAGTAGGGGAAGTAGCTCTGTCAAGAAGACTGGGGAAGAGAGGGAGCAGTGAAGGTGGGTTTTAAGGAGAGAGGTCAGTTCAGTGAGGACTGAAGACCTTTCATTGACATTAGCAAAATATAGGACAGTGGTGATGTTTGCCAGAATGTTTCAGTGGCATTGTGGGTTGAAAAGCAGTTGGGAAGTGAGGATGTGGAGAAGTTACTGCATATTTTTTTCAATAACCTTTAATAAGAAAAGAAGCAGAGTGACAGGATAGTAGCCAAAAGGGGATCAATAAGTGCGAGGGAGCTATTTTAAAAAGAATAATATTTTTTAAAGATGAACTTATATAAGGGAAATGAAAAAGAACAATTGGGGGGAACCATGAGTTTCAGGAGATTGAGAAGATAATTGATGGAGAGAAGACTTTGAGGAAGAGGGAGAGAAAAAGGAGATCTGGGAGCTTCATGGCAGAATTAGCCTCATGTAAGGGAAGGAGAGTTCATCCATTGAGAAAGAGAGGAAGGGGAAAAGAGGGGATATAAATGTGAATAAGTTTCACCTGATCGATTCTATTTTTCACTGGGACCTGGAAGCAGTACCATGTTCTAAAAGGAAAAGGGAAGGTGGGGTGGGAAGTGGAGGAAGAGAGTCTCTGGTTTAGAAGTAGAAGGACTATTACACAGGGTTGTTGGCCAGTTCTGGATGGAAGATGAAAGGCTTGTGTAACTTTTTCTCAGCAGAATCTGACAGGTGTTGGACGTAGGAGAAAAGAAAGACCATAGAACTGATGAAAACATACTCAATATTCTTAGCTGGGTTATGTTAGGTACTTTAAATAGGACAAACCAAGGAAAGATGCTGTGGCATACAACTGGAGTGTTCCTTCAGACTGCTTTAATTCAAAAGTAAATGGTTTTGTACACACTGGCAGTTCCTCACAAGGTTAAACATAGAGTGACCATACGACTCAGCAATTCTACTCCCAGATATACATGCAAGAGAAATGAAGACATAGGCCCATGTAAAAATTTGTACACAAATATTTATAACAGATTATTCATAATTGAAAGTAGAAACAACCCAAATGTCCACCAACTGGTAAATAGATAAATGTGTTATAGCCATACAATGGAATGTTATTCAGCCATAAAAAAAAAATGGAATACTGATCCATACTACAACATGGATGACCCTCAAAACATTATGTTAAGTGAAAGGTGAAAGAAGTCAATCACAAAAGACCACATACTATGTGATTTCATTCATATGAAATGTACAGAACAGAGAAATCTATAAAAACAGAAGTTGGATTAGTGATTGCCTAGGGCTGAATGGGATGGAGGGGTTAGCGGGTGACAGCTAATGGCAATGGGATTTCTTTTTGAGAAAATGAACATGTTCTAGAATTGATTGTGGTTGTGGTTAGACATCTGAATATTCTGAATACTCTGAAAGCTCTTGAATTGCATACTTTAAATTGTAAATTTTATGGTATATGAATTGTGTCTTTATAAAGCCATTAAAAAAGTAAATACTCCTTTAAGAAAAACAGAGACTACTTTTTGGTTTAATAACTGGCCTTTCTTATGTATTGAAAGACTATGGGAGACCTTACTGAAGCCAGTACCCATGTTGACCACATTTTTCTGATCTGTCTCTCCTCTCTGCTTGTGACTGGATCTGGCTTGGTCACTTGCAGAAGAGCTGGAGGAGTAACGAAGGATCCAGATCTGGTGATTCACATACAGAAGCCAAGGGAGGTTTTGGTTTGGCACATAAAGCACCTTTCTCACAGTGGCAGTTTAGTCAAGTGGTTAGTGATGGATGCCAGATCCCAACGAAGAGGAGACGACAGTGATGATCCAAGTTGAGGGCCCTGATAGGAAGATTCAAATAGAAAGGAAGGTAGTTGGCTTTGAGGATGCCATTTGGCAGAGCCTTAGTAGTTAATTTATGGCTGAAAGTCAGGGCTCCTGAATTTGGGAAGGAGACTTGCATAGCAAAGCAAGGTGAGACCTGCACCAAGGGGCCTAGGGTACTAGGCAGCTTGCTAGAATAGGTGTTTAAGTCAAGGTCTAAGGTCCCTTTTCCTGAGCTGAAACATAGGGGATAGGGTAATTTTCTAACAACAATAATTGGGCATGAGGTCAGAGACAGATTATTACTAACAATGCTCCAGTGCTGAGCCCCAAGAGGCATGGCTCTGGCCTCTGGGAGCACTGGTCCAGTGTACTGTGCTCAAAACCCATTTCTTCTATAATCTTCTCTGGATCAACATAAAGCATAGTTGTTTGTATTCCTCTTGGGTTTAGAGGTAGGATTCCCATCTATTTTTTTTTTGTTATAGAAAACTGGCAAAATCAAGATATGTTCTTAATTCTAGGGTGGGAGTGAGGGGAAATTTCAAAAGGAACTAGGCAGCTCCTGGAGGGCTCCTGTCCCGACCACCAGGCTGGCTCCCATGGCCTTTTCCTGAAGTCCCTTAGACCTCCCCATGCTCCAACAACCAAAGGCTTAGCCCATCAGGGGGCCTCCTGGATCTGGGCCAGTCCTGCCTTTTGATTGGCTAGTGCCTTTGCCTTATACTATGTCAAATAGAGTTGAATATTGCCCTTGCACTTTTGGGAAGTAGAACTCAATTTGTCCGTCTTCAGGTATGCTCTCTGTCTGCCCTGCTCCTGGCTCAACAGTCTAATTAAGAAGTTCTTAGACTCCCTGTGGAATTCATTCAGTTCAGGAAACTTGCATTTTCAGTGCCTGAGTGCTGGGTTACAGGGTCCACCTCTCTTGAGCTCTGGTTCCTGCTTTTCACTGTTCATTCTGCCTCTTTCAGAACAAAAATTATTCTCTCTGACAGGTATAAAAGAACAAAGTAGGAGATGGAAGGATAGAGGGCTTTTCAGGTGGAGGAAATAGAATGAGCTAATGCCTGGGGACATTTGGGAAATAGCAAGTGGCCAATTTGGACTCCAGTCCTGTCAAGTATATCCAGAGGAGGGAGGGAGATTTTGGGGGAAATGGTCATTTGGGGTCAATGAACACAGGACTTTGAGTGTCAGGCTAAGGAACTTAGGGAGGGTTCATTCTGGGGGCCATGAAGAATTGGGGGAAGGCTTAGGTTAGGGCAGGAAAGATGATGAGCACTGTGCATGTGGAAGGATGATTGTGGACTGTGATGATGGGGCTGGAGGCAGTTGAGACATTAGGGGACTTTTGCACAAGTCTACGAAGGAGACAGGCATGGGGAGGGTGGGCTCATGGCTGATGAGATGGGTGCAGAGGTGATACACAGCTTTTCTTTAGGATCACAGAACATGAGAGACAATAGCATTAATAGGAGAATTTCTGCAGCTCTGTGCTCTTGATAGTTCCCAATAGTGCTGCTATGAAACCCATCCTGATTTTGTTTATTTGTGTCTAAAATTCATCACATGTTATCCAACTCCAAATTGTATTTGGGTTGAAACTTCTGGTTTTCAACTAATGGTTTATCTCTTGAAAGATTAGGCATCTTTTAATTTTCTATAAGTTTTCTTGAGATCTAGAGGGTAAACATAATATAAGCATAATTTTAACCATTTTGTACAGTATCACCCTGGAAAAAGCCCATCATTCTTTTTCATATTTTTTTGTGAAGTGGGGAGATGCTGCTCATGAAGACAACCCATCCTATACCCCACCAAACACACACAATCACTGCATGTCCAGCTCACCCTCTCCACACTCCAGACATTTAATTTTTATGGCACATTCATGTTTTGTAACTGAAAGCCTAGGAAGGAGAGTGGAGAGGGAGGAAGACTTGGCATGTTGGGTGTTCCCTGCCCTGACTCTTTACTAGATCTGGAGCCCTTGGTTAGAGGATCTGAAATTAGAAGCAGAGAGAACTGTTCTCCATAAGCTTGCGTAGTCTAGGGACCAGAAGCGCCATTACCACCCTGCAGTTTGTAGAAATGAAGAGTTAGAAGCCCTACCACAGACCTAATAGAATCAAAATCTTTATTTTAATTTGGTTCCCATGTGATTCCTCAGCACTTTAAACTTTGAGAAACAGGCTAGATGTACATCGTAGCCATTAAATAAGTATCTCTGGTGGGTGGGACACAGGCATTTTGACAAGTTCCCAGGTGATGCTCCAGGTCCACCGACCACACCTTTAATAGCAAGATTCTAGAGACTGTACTGGTCTCCAATCACAGCAGGGGCCATGAGTAATGTGGAGATGGGGAGGAGTCTGCATAACACCCAACACTCCTGGCTGGGCTGAGGAATGGCAACTCTGGGAGTATCTGGGGAAACACCTTGGAACCTGCCTTAGATTTTCACACAGGGACCATCCACATTACACAGTAACCCCTCTGTGGGCTACCAGAAATAACTGGAGGGCCTTTTGACAGGAGTTAGTGTCCTTCTTGAGTAAGTCAAGGGGTTTGGATTAATTACAATGTGGCTCCATTTTACCTTTGTAAATGGTAAGGTCTAACATACTGGATAGAGATTATCATCTATCTATCGATGGACTGAATGATTGATCAACAGATCTATCTATCATCTATCATCTATCTATCAATCATTCCCTCACCCACACTCCTATACATCTACCACTTTGCTCATTGTTAATGAACATTGGCTTGCTAATTGCTGCTGTCTGGAATAGTCTGGGCTTGGCTACATATTGTTAAACTTTCCCATTAGGATGAAAGGCAGGGCTCTAAAGAAAGCATACAGGAAAGAGTGTTCATTCTCCATGTGGGACAGCAATTTCTAAGGGCAAGAAACACCCATTAAGAAACACCCAAGACAGCCACTCACGGGAGGCCATAAAACCCAGTCCTTTGCTGCCAGTGCCCTGAATGCTTTAAGAATTCTTGATGTGGTTAGAAGCTATGTCTTGAAATAATGTGTCCTGTGCCTTTGGGCTTTGTGGAAATTCACTTATAATTCTGTGCAGACATAATGTTTGGCTATGAAAATCAGGGGTGCCTTCAGTGACAACCGGTCCTCATTAGCGAGCACAAACGACCCACACATGGCCTCAGATCAGCAGCTCCTGGGTTTTGTGCAATAGTAAATTGGCCACATTGGAAAGGGCGTGCTAGAATGAGCGTGCTGTGCAGCATCCCTTGAGTCATCCCCACCTCCAAGCAGATGCAAGCCCTGTGTGAGTCCTCTAGCATTCTGCGATGCAGATGGTTCAACGAGCCCAGCTGCCTGCACATGAGTGTCGATGTCATGGATCTCACCCACCCAGATGAAAGGGAACAAAACGGCTCCACGCCCTTCTAGTGACTCTGCTTCTGCTCATGTTATTACTCCTCCTCCCAGGATAGAAACATTGCTGTTAGCTCTGACTCTGCTGTCACTTTCCTGTAGCTGTGGTTCGGCATGGCTTTATTCAGAGGCCTGATGCCCTTTACCAACACTGGGTGGGCTGGGATAGAGCAGGAGGGAGACAGGGCAGCCACTGGGATAAGGCAGGCATGAGTAAGAGCTCCAGGCTCCAGGCTCTGTCTGAAAGCATCCATCAATCTCATTATTAATTCTGGAAGGGGTGAGCTCCCAAGAACCCATTGGTTGGGGCTGTGCCTCAGCAGGTCATCTGGTAGCAGAACAGTATGAAAGTCTGTGGGCTAGGCTGTGGCCAGAGGCAGGCCTTGGAGCACCTGGAGGGGTGTGTAATTAGAGCCAAGGATTGGACTTGTAAGTTGGCTTTGCAGAAAGGGGGCACTGGGAAGGGAAGGAAAGCAAGGCCACTCCTTGGGGCCTTCACGTTCAATTGGATGAATCAATGGGGAACCCAGAACAGGGTTTGGAACAGAGTGTCCTAGAACTGAGTGAGTGACTTCAGACTAAGCTCCCAGGTGGTAGTACTGAGGTCAATGATGGCTGCCCTGACTTGCTCAGAACTGACTCAAGACCCAACAAGAGCTTCAGTTTTATATTAAAGCTTTAGGACCATTAGCCCTGAAAGCTGGGGAGCTGAGGCTGAGAAAGGAAGCAGAGCCTGGGAGCCCCTTAGACTGAATCTGTCACTTAGCTTTATTTCCTCCTTTCGAGGACATTTGAGTTGCCCTCTCCTCTTCTGTTGGCCCCACTCTGGCACTAAACCTGCCATTTGTATTTTGATGCCTGTCCTCTGCACCCTCTTCTCATAGTCAGTCCACAGAGAGGCAGTGCTGGGTAATCACTAAGAGCTGGGTTTGTTATCTCAAAAGTGGATAAGTGGCTTAATCTCACTATCTGCTTATCTGTAAAGTGAGATAATAATAATTATTAATAATAATAATGTCTACTTCATAAGATTGATGTGAGGATTAAATAACTTGATATAGTAAACCCTTATAAACACTTATGCAGTACAAAGTGTTTGCTGCTGCTGGCAGAATTGCTATTATACTCCTATGTCATATACTCCAATCCTTCTCAACCTCCCTTTAGCCTCAGATGCAAGCGCTTGCCAAATGTTGTGGTCTCTACTCCACAAGTACTTTCTCTCTTCTATTCCAACTGTCTCATGCCATTTTTAGTCCTCATCACCTCTTGCTGAGAGCTGAACCGTGAGCTGCTAGGAACAGAGATTTTGGAATTCTCCGAATGATGTCAGCCCCCACACAAAGCAAGGGCCAAGTCTGGCTGAATTAGTGTAGGATGTGAAGCAGTGTGGAAACCAGCAAACAAGAGTGAAATTGGTAGATTAAAGGTTAAAGGACCCATGCAGCTCAGAGCCACACCACTTCAAGCTACCAGCAACTGTATTTTGGTCACTAATGCTGCTGGATAAGCCAGACTTTAATAGGTGCCCATGAATTTGCAATTTTGTGCACATATCTGTAGTTTGTCTTTGCTCCACATGGTGTCAACTGGGGTGACACGACTGAAGGCTAGAGGATGCAGTTAGATGGCCCTCTCATATGGCTGGCAAGAGGGTGTGGGCTGTTAGCTGAGAGCTCAGAGAGGGCCGAAGGCCAGGGGCCTTGGTTTCCCTTCACATGAGCTTCTCCATTGGCTGCTCAGGCTCCTCACAGCATGGTGGCTGGCTTCTAAGAGTGAGAATCACAAGAGAACCAGGTGAAGAAGCAGCAGTGTGCTTGGAAATGTTTAACAATTGTCTCCCTGGGTGGAAATGCCCTAATTTGTAGTATTTGCGATTTCTATGGTGTCATTACTCCCACTATGGTCACTTTCAAGCTGCTGAACACAGAGTTGTGAAGAGATGTGCACAGGTGGCTCTCGGGAGTGGTTATAAGCTGGCTCCAGCACCCATGGGTGGAAATGCCTTGGCCTTAGAGGTAACATAAGTGTCACTTCTGCTGTACTCCACAGAGATGACAAAATTGAAGAGGAAGGAACTTAGATACCATTTCTTTATGAAAAAGGTATTGAAATCACATTGTAAGAAAAGCTTGGGGAAAAGGGGGTATTTTTGTTTCAATTTAGAAAGTATAATAGACCATGTACTATACATGTAAATGCCTAGAGAAGCCAGGTGCATAATCCATTAGTGACAGGGTCAGGTGTCAGATGACAAGAGCAATTGACATGGGCTCTCAGTGTCAGGGAGAAGTAGAGGATGGAGGAGACATGGTTGAACTGGAGAGCACCCACACTGGGAGAGCCACACAAACACTCTGGGGCCAGAGTCAGAGCCACTTATTGGCGACCTTAGGTTTAACCTCCTACAACTCAGGAGAGACTAGAGGAAAGAAATTAATTCTTTTATTTTTTAAAGACATATTAACCTTTAATCTCTGGTTAAAACAACAACAAACTGCCTTTTGGCTGTCATTAAAAAAAGTCATTTGAGATGAGTAGATCCAAGTGACATTTACATTTGAGATTCTGGTAAGGAGTGGCCCTGTGAAATAGTTCCCAGATCAGGCCTATATCTTTTTGAGTCTATCTCTTAATACAGAGGCACCATATATATGCACAATGCACACATCCATACTACAAACACATACTACAATAATTGGCGTATGTCATGATATGTATTAACTAATATTTGCTAATTAAATAAAGTATATCTGGCACTATGTGACATGATTCTTGTGCTATTTGTCCTGTGAGTGTCTATTCTAGAGTCTCAGAATGAGAAGTCGACTCCACATTAATGATTTGGCCAAGGGTCACATGCGACTGATGATCACGAAGGGCCAGGATATTGTTATGATTGGAGTTTAGGGTATAGTCTTGCCATTCCACTTTGTCTTCTGCCACTGCCCCAGGCAATGCCTCCTGTGAAGTAAAGCCAGGCTTCATTATTCGAAGGCTGATTAGCCAGCCCACTGGTCCTCTAGACTCTGGGGTTTCCCTCTCCCTGCTGAGAATGCCTTTTGGCAATATCTGCCCCTGCCAGAAAGAAAGGAGGGGTGGGAGGAACAGTGATATTCACAGTGGAAAAATTTTATACTGGTTGGAAGCAAATCAAAAATTAAATGTATGGATTATTTGTGGGTTTCATTATTCAGACTATTCCCGTCCTCACTGACACAGATAATTGGAAATTGGCTGTACTAGCTTTTTGAAAAGATTACAGAAATATAGTAGATGATTTATGTAGCTGAATGAATGGAAAGTGGATCTTCTGACTTTGTGTGTATGTTAATAAAAGTTCTTAGTACATAGCTTTCAATTAAAAAATTAACATTTACTTTCTATATACATTATTAGGTTTGAGAATTTAAGAAGTTGATCATGGTCGCTGACCTTCAGGGAAACATGATCTGCTCAGGAGAAGTTACATAGCATTACAATGAACCAGTGGCTACTCAATACAATGGTTGAAACCAAGAATGAACTACTGTTTATTTTAGGTCTCCAGACCATACAGTGCCCAGTTCTTTTACCGTTGTTGCTTCCCTTTATTATTCTCAACAGTCTTGTGAGGTAGAGATTATTACTTTAATTTTATTGATATAAAAACTAAGGATTAGAAGGTTAAGTGACTTGGCCATGATCCCTCAACCAGTAGGACCAGGATTCAGTGTCAGCACATTTTCTATTGTCTAATTTGTTACCCATTAATCTTCAGGCTCAACCCACATTTTTTGAACACTAAGTGCCATCACAACTGTGCTATTTCTTTTCAGCTTCATTTCTGTGGTAGCTTCGGAAGGCTCAGGCCTGAGGAATACCAAGATCACAAGAGGAGGTATAGGCTGAGGCTTCCCTAGGTTGGGCTGGGGATGTAGAAAAGTGAACTAATTGAAGAGGCGTGAAAACCTGACACATGGCCTGTACGAACTATAGCTGTAATGGGAAAAGTGGGTTGAAGTAATCTTGGAGTGCTTCAGAAAGGAAAAACCTATTCTTGCCCTAGGCCTGAAGAGCAGGTAGAGGGTGAGGGGTACATGGGTGGTATGAAGAGGTGGGGGTAGAGCCGCTAAAGCAAAATCGTAGAACAAGAAAAGTAGAAAACTTTTTTATTTTTTAATTATTGATCCAAAAGTGATTTATTATACTGGTATATTTGTAAAAACTACTACTATTATTTGCAAAAGTAAAAATAAAAGCCAAGTTTTGTACTAGGAGACCAGAGTGGTTGGAATGAAGGGTTCTGGAAGGTGGGTAGTTGACAGCAGAATTGGATAGGTTGGTTTGCACTAGACTGTGGTAGATCCAGTAGCCTGGTCAAGTAACAAAATTTTTTCCAGGACAAGATGTTTTCAGAAAAACTGGAATGTTGCCTGATTAGTTCTGTCAGTGAAAAAATAAATTGCTTATTAACTTTTTCAATCTGTATGCATTATAAATGTCCAAAAGATATAAAACGTATGTACCACAAATTAAGTCTCCTGTCTACCCTTGCTCTCAGCTACCCAGTTCTTCCTGAAGACAGATATTCTAACAATATTTGTCAGGAGTTTTATTTGCTAAGATCAGAAAGGTCTCTTGGTTCAGAAAAAGCCAGTTTTACATGCATCATTCCAAGGTGCGCCCAACTTTTTTTCTCTATTTTTCAACTATGGCTCAAAGTCATCTCTGTCAGATGAATGCTGGTTGCAGCAGTTGTCAACATCACTCATGTGAATCTAGGTACATGGGGTCAGGAGGTTCTTTTGGGCCTTAGGGTTCCAAGGAACAGAATATAGTCAAATCAGCTCAAACACAGAAGATGGTTATTATATTATAAAGCAGAGGTCCACAACATTTTTGGTACCAGACACCGATGCTCCTATGAGAAACTGTTGCCTGATGATCTGAGATGGAACTGAGGTGGTGATGCTAGTGTTGGGAAGTGGCTGAAAATACAGACGAAACTTCATTCTCTCACCTGCTCACCTGCTGTGTGGCCCGGTTCCTAATGGACCACAGATGGGTACTGGTTCATGGGCCAGGGGTTGGGGGCCCCTGTTGTAAAGAGAGCCTAGAATCCAAAGAAAAAAAATTAAAATAGAATCAGCCTCTTGGGAACTCTGCTGAGAACCAGAGAGATAATCAACGTTGTTCTCTTTCTATCTCTGTTTCTCTTTGTGGACATGTGCTGCTGATTTACTCAATGCTTTTCTTTTGAGAGACTGGCCTTTTCTAAAAAAGGCCTGCCCCAGCCCCCAAATCTGTATGACCTTTTGATTCCAGTGCTTATCACTCCTTTTGACAAAAGCTTCTAGCGCAAATTCTGTTGAGAATTGGATTGGACCAGTTTATCTGCTAAGCCAGGCTATACCACCATAGGTCACACTGACTGTCTTTGGGTCATGTGGCCATCTCTAGGCCTATGAGCTGTCATTTGAGAGGGTGGGAGGTAAGACCAAATGGTAGGGCAGAGGTACTTTTCAGGCAACAGTTACCCTTAGTGTGGCTTTGTACTGTTTCCACTGCTGTGAGGAAACTTTTTAAGGCCAGAGGCCCTGGGGGTATCTGGCTTAGAGCATCTGGCTTGGAGCTCAACACATAGTTTTATGCTCAGTAAATATTTGTTGGTTTTATTAATGTTTGCCCCTTGGGTAGAAGATACTGTTCTTCAGAAAGGACAGAGCAGTCTGCATCTGAGATATTTATTCAACTGCCATTAAGGAGTGTGGTGAAGCAGAGAGGACTCAAAAATTAGTTACTGCCAGGAAGTAATGATTTGGAGCTGTGCACCCTTCTTATGAATAGGATCAATAGATTATTTTCATTAGAAAACATGATAAAAAAAATCCCACAGAAGCTGAGCAGCTGTAGCCTGGGATATGTGCTTTAGATAGAATCTAACTATATGTCTATGCAGGCCCCTGAAAATGTGACAGAGTTATAAACTCTGAATTGGAATATCTTGGAGGGTCACCAGCCCTGGTGAGTGAAAATTGTGAAATTATGACAAGTGTTTAGCCAAGAACAAGGCCTATTTTAATGATCAGATAAGAATCATTGATAAGCACAATGTTTACATGCAAATGATGCTGATAAAGTGATTGCCAAATATCCAGAGCTAATTTTCTTTAAATAGATCAAACATCTCACTTCTAATTTTGTTAGGATTGATCATTTGATATGCAAACATATTTCTAAAATCACTACAAATCTCAAAGGAGCTGATTCTGAATATAGGTTTTAATGTTTGTTTTTTTTTAAATAGTTACTATCTACTTGTGAATTCGTAATTGCCTAAGATGGTATTAAATTCCAATTGTTTTCTTGGGGAAACATGTTACACAAGGGATACATGTAGCTCTGCATAAAGCACTTACATTCTGCTAAGGTGAATATATCTGTATCATTTATATTTGGTTCATATTGAGAAGTATTGTCTACTAGGAAACACAAGGGAATAGGATTCTGGAAACTCAAGTTCTGGTTGTTGGCAAAGGTGGCCAGACAATTTGCTCATTCCATGTATTCTGCAATGTGGCTTTGCTCTATTCTATTAAGACATGGAGAGTGTCTTGACTTTGAGTGGGCCCTATGACCGCTTTGACAAATAGAATACAGTAAAAGTGACTCTGTGCCAGTCTGGGCATAGCCCTTTGCTGGCCTAGAAGCTCCCGTGTCCTGCTCCTTAGAAGACAGCTGCCACAGAATTGTGTCTACCATGAAGCCACCATGCTGTTAAAAGTCTAAGCCACATGGAGAGGCCCTGGGGGATGTGATACTTTGTGGAGTAAGAAAAGCCAGTGAGTACCAGAGCACCACACGTCTGAGTGAAGAAGCCATCTAGGAAGTAGATTCTGCAATCCTTGACTCCCTAGCAGGTGCATGTGGAGAGGTTTGTTTCAGCCACAACTTTCTGACTATTAAAGTTGTAAGCAATATAAATGGTTGTTTCAGGTGTTGAGCATTGTTCCTTCTGTGTCAAGTTGGTTCATCAGAAAAATAACCATGAAAACTTTTCCTCTTAAGGTTCATTTCTGAGTCATTAGGTCATATTGAGATAATGTCTATGAAAGTCCTTTTATAGGTTAAAAATGCTTAGAAATGTAGGACAGTTGGTGGGCTCAAGAATGTGATGTGCCCTCAAATTCTCTCTAGATGTGAGGTATGCTGATTGTTCTTATATTCACAGCTCCAGAATTCCCCTGCATCATCCATTTTTGGTCCTGCAGGTTCCCTTGCTTGATCCTATTATTTAATCCAGTTACCTATCATATGTCAGATGCCCTCAGGGAAAGGTAGATGAGATCCTGATTTCACAATTCTGCTTTGTGATTCTTGTGCTGTTAATTCATTGGTAACTCCAATACACAAGTCCCAAACTCATGTTTTACAATTTCCTTAAAGTCAGTTTATATAAGTGTCTATACATCCAAATTTTCTGGAATATTATAGGATTGCCAAGAAACTGGTTGATGTTATTACTGATTGGAAAGCAAAACAGTTAATTATGAATGCATCACCTTTTAAAGAATATGAATAGAATTGCTTCTCCTCCATTAGCTCCTCTATTTATCCACGAGTACCAAAATATCCCTCTTGTGGGTATGTGGGAGTGAGAAAGTGTGCTTGACCTAGTGAATGGTGACCAGTTTTGCATTCTGTAAGGCCAAATGCATTGGCAAGAACCACAGATATGGATCTACTCAAAGTGCAATAAGGAAACAAATGGCGAAAGGTCAATGAGGTCAAGTACAGCTATCAGATCCAGAGAACTAGGAACAGTCTTGAAATCAAACCTGAGACAGGGTTACAGTGACTACTGTGGATTAGAGAGGGCTCAGGATTGGTGTGGTGAATACTTTCAGAGAAGCCTGGTTCTATCATTCTGGGCTACTTCACTGTAGGGGGACCAACTGTCCTGATTTTCCAGTTTTAGCACTGAATGACCCATCTCCTGGGAAATACCTGAGTCCTGGGCAAACAGATGGTTAGTCACACCCAACTTACCTGATTTTTTTGCCCTGACTCAAAGGCCCAGGGGTGGGGAGAGAGTGATTAGGCAGACATACCCTAGATCAGAAAGGAGGATTCTGGGGACCCAGCACAGTGTGGGGACCAGAATGAAGAGCTGAATCAGCTTGTTTTGCTCTGTAACATTGCCTGTGGGGGTAAAGAGAATCCCAGAACAATTAAATTAGGTGGGGCTTCTTCAGCCACTTCCACATATCACTGGATGGTGCCATTGTACATGACCTTTTATTGCCTTCCCGAGTAAATCCCCAGTGCCCTTGGTAACAGCAGTCTCTGAATTTGGACCGTTCTGATAGGTTCTCTTAATTTTTGAGAGTCCTGTGTCCCCAGTGGTGTAGAGCACCAATTCTTTGCTGATGGTGACATGACCATGTGGGCAATCCAGTGTTTCTTCTACAGACTAAGTGTTTACAGACCATCTGTTAGGTCAGGTTCTCAAATGTTAGCCTGCATCAGAGTCCCTTGGAGGGCTTGTTGAAACACAGGCCCCTAGGCCCAACACCAAATTGTCTAACTCTGTAGAACTGGGAAAGGGCCAGAGGATTGGTGTTTCTAACCAGTCCCAGAGTGAGGCTAATGCTGCTGGTCAGGAACCACACTTTGAGAACCACTAGGTTAGGTGCCAGGCACTGAGACTTCATGAAAAGCCCACTAAAGGAGGAATTATTACCAACAGGGTATACATAGAACCGAAGAGACTAAATAGTTTGCCCAAGTGATGGGGCTGGGATTTAAACTCTTATCACATGACTCCAATTCTAGATTTTTCCCTTCATCTGTGTGTGTGTGTGTGTGTGTGTGTGTGTGTGTGTGTGTGTGTGTGTGTGTGTTTCATTTAAAGGAGTAGCGTCTGGGATGGTTATATCCATTTAAATTCTTTTTCATATATTTATTGAGGTTTGGTTATTTTTTAATTTTTATTTTGTTGTGATAAGGATGCTGAACATGAAATCTACCCTCTTAACAATTTTTTTAAGTGGAAAATACATTATTGTTAACTGTAGGTACAATGCTGTAAAGTTGATCTCTAGAGCTTATTCATATTCCTTAACTGGAAATTGGTGACTGTTGATTAAATAATTCCCCATTTCCCCCTCACTATAGCTCCCAGCACTATCATTCCACTCTGGTTCTATAAATCTGACTATTTTAGATACCTCATATAAATGGAATCTTGAGGAGTTTGTCCTTTTGTGACTGGCTTGTTTCACTTAGCATAATATCCTCCAGGTCTATTCATGTCACATATTGCAGAATTTTCTTCATTTTTAAGGCTGAATAGTATTCCTTTGTATATAGCATGTACATATATGACTTTCTTTATCCATTCATATGTTGATGGACATTTAGGTTGTTTCCACATCTCGGCTTTTGAATAGTGCTGCAGTAAACATGGGAGTGGAAATATCTCTGAGATCCTGATTTCAATTCTTTTGGATAACTATTCAGAAGTGGAATTGCTAGATCATATAGTAGTTATAGTTTTAATCTTTGGAGGAACCTGGAATGGTTATTTCTTAACTTCTGAAGAAACCCATGCTTTCCAGATCTCTGTTTTGGTTCCATTTATTTTCTTTATTCTCATCATCTACATTTTATTATAGTCAGTGAGTAAGAAGTCAAATTCAAGTCTAGACTTTGAGGAGTTTTGTCCCTAAAATAAATCATGCTACTTATTCACTTTCTGAATTCATTTCCCTGTCTATAGTTAACACCTCATCCTATCTCCGATCTCATATGGTTGTTTGGAGCCAGTTAAAGTGTTGATCTCTAGAAAAAGACTGTTTAGACACATTCTAAGTCATCACAGGGCCTGTGCATGCTGTTGTAGAACAACAGTTCATAGAACTTTCTCCTTGCTCTAAGGATTACTGTAATGAGGAGATGGCTTTTAGCAACCTGATATTATTTTATCTAGATTTTGGAATGATCAAATAGGAAGTACAATTGCTCTGACTTTTCAAAGTCAAATGTCCTGGGTCTTGATGGGGCATTAATGATTAGAGGTCATTATTCTTTTTCATAAAGCAGAATTATTGACCTAATCCTAGATAAAGTCAATAAAAAGTTTTTAAAATGAGATTGTACAGGAGAGAGTATTGTAACTATATAGCCCCATATCAAGTGCAAGGTATTATTGTGACATTAATAATTGCATACAGATACATTGTGGAATCACTGACCAAAAAACCCCCAAAACACTGAAAGATGTATTTTTACCTATTGCAGGGTCCTGTTCTCTGGAGACAGCTGTGAGTCAGATGAGCTAGGGTGATGCTATACAAGCATGTGATTTTAAGCCAGTGTCATGAGCTCGTAGAAAAAGAAGTAATGGTCAACAGGAAAAAAAATAGATGCATTAAGAAAAAAGGCATCTGTTACAATTTTAAATTTTTTTTGATGGGATCCCTGGATTGTTGGATTATAGAAGTATAGAAGATACATGGATTCTACCAAAGCACTTGACATCCTTGTAAGCTTGAAATTTGGGTTGTGTGGGATTACCATTTTATGAATTAAATATAGATTAAACATCTGGACCCTAAAAAAGTTGATTAATAAACGTTAGGCCAGAAAGGGGATTCAGGGGGATGAGTTGCAGAGCTCCACTCAGGATCACATCCCATTCTATGTGTTGGAATCAGTGACTTGGACATTATAGAAGGGATAGCATTAGTCAGTATGCTAGATGACACCAGGAGAGTCCACCTCAAAAGACTCTCAATTAAATATGAAATTTAATTGGAATCATTGTGGAATTGTGCATTTGGACTGTATTAGTCAAGGCTCTCCAAAGGAGCAGAACTAAAAGAAACACACACACACACACGCATGATATATATATATATATATATATATATATATATATGATTTAAATTTATTATAGTAATTGGCTCATGCAATTATGGAGGCCCAGAAGTTCCACAATCTGCTATCAGAAACTGGAAAACCAGGAAACTGGTGGTGTAATTCAGTCTAAGTCCAAAGGCCCAAGAACCTGGAGCACCAATTTCCAAGGGCAAGAGAAGATAGATGTAACAGAACAGGCAAATAGAGCAAACTTGCTCCTTCTTCTGCCTTTTTATTCTATTCAGGCCCTCAACAGATTGTATGATGCCCACCTGCATTCACAAAGGTAATCTTTAAGACTACCAACTCAAATGCTAACCTCTTTTAGAAACACCCTCACAGACACACCCAGAAATTATGTTCTGCTAGCTCTCTGGGCATCCCTTAGCCCAGTCAAGATGGCATGGAAAATTAACCATCACAGACACTTTAAATTGCTCAGTTATAGCTTGGGGGAGAACTGGTTTAGCAAGTGTGAAAAATTACAGTCAAGTTAGTTGACCGTAGCTCAGTGTATATCAATATCACGAGAAGGTTGCCAAAAAGAGAAGGAAAAAAAAAAAAGCACAATAAAGCAGCTTTAGTTTGGGTTAATAGAGGCAAACTGTCTGGAGTGAGCAAGGTGAGAGGTCTATTCTGCCTGATCTGCAGAATCACTCCTGGAATACTGTACTGGGCATGGACTTGGCATCCTGGGGCACAAATGAAGATAAGAGTCGCTGCAGCACCCCCTCCCCACTTGTTTGGAGGATTCTATAATCCCAGCTCCAAACCTATAATTCTTTCAGCTCTTATCTCTGAAAACCATGGAATGTGTCCATGGATCTACTTTGATGCTAACAAAGTTGAAGCTTCAAACTTCTCTCTTGCCTGAATTCCTTCTAAGGTATTGGATGTACCCTGCCAATATGTTTGCATGGTTGCATGTTTTTGCTAAATTTGTAAACTTAAGATAGTCTAACTGTAATAAATTAAGACTACTGTCTCATTCACATCACACTTTCTTCCACTTGTGTTGGGTGTCATAGAGAGGTGGCTGTTATTTTTTTTTAATCTTCTGAAGGGGAAGTTGAGGTGTCATACATTTTCAACTGAGTTAAGTAGCATGCTTATATGTAGTTTGATGGCATTTCTAAGTATATTTAGGTTCTTGCTAGCCGTTTGGTGTAAGTATGACTTTAAGGAATATTCTTAGCTTTCATGGTACTGACTTACCTGCCACCATGTAACAAAGGTACAAGGCCAGAAATCATATGGTGATATGACTGTATTTTACATAGCCAAGAAAAAAAAGAAAGTAGGAAAGAAAGGAGAAACAAGATTTGAAGTGTACAGAGACATAATCCAGTGTGTGGAAAAATTTTCCAAGAACCAGACAAGAAAAATTGTAAGTGGAGGACTGAGTTTCATCCATGCTTAGACAAAATAGTGTTTCCTTCCTGTAAGATGGTATAAATCATGTTATACCCCATGCAGTGATGACATCTGTGACACATTGGTAAATGAGAGTCATCATGTCAGAGTATTTAAGATTTGTCTCTGAACAAGGATGTTTGAGGTGGTCCCCAATATTACAGCTATTGTAGGAAATAACTTGATACACATGACATTAACATCACAAGTTGTGATGCTCAAATAAATATTTGAAAACTCTTAATATGACACAAGTTTTGGTTAACCATGCTCTCTATCAAAAAAGACATTAGAAAATTTTTTATCATATGAAAAGTCAATCAAAGATTGTGCAGCCAAAAAAGTGGAGGTTACAAGTATTACACATGGATATCAGGAAGTTAAGGAATTAAAATATATGCTATTTTTCTCGTTTGTTGTATTTGTCAGTTTTTAAAATTTGCATTTTGCTGTGAGTTTCTTCTTCATTCTAAATAAGTGTTCATTTTGTACCTAATCTGGTGTTTATAAATTTATATTATATTATATTATATAAAATTTATATTAAAATTATATTATATTAAATTTATATTTTTAAAGAATTGTATAAACTATGGGATTCACAGAACCTACATCCATCCTGGCTGTGTTTCACAGTAGTTCACACACAAATGTGGGCAGTGTCTGGCAAAAGAGCTTATCATATAGGAAAGGAGATGAGGCACATTCATCCCAGAAGACTGGAGAATGTGACAAGGCATTCAAGAGAAATATTCACCAATTGACCTGAAGGTTCAGGAGTATCTGAGGACACCTTATCTACATCTCAGCTCTCCAGTCTTCCCATCTCCCTGCATTCATAATTCTTTTTCTAAATGGAAGATTCCTTTTAAAAAGAACCCACTCTTCCCTATTACAAACAACACCCTCAGAATGTAACAACTATGTTTCTCTTACACTGTTTTCTTGGCCTGGTATGTCCTTCCCCTATGTGACTTATGGGGTGAGTCCTCAGCAGTGTCCTAGAAGGTCAGTGAGTTCCAGACTATGTCCCAGGCTCCCTCAATCACTAGCTACCTGACGGTTGGTTAAGTCATTTGACCTTTCCTCACCTCTACAGTAGGGATTAAAATGCCAACTTCAAGGGCTATTGAAAGGTACTAAATGAGTTAATGTATATAAAACAGGTATCCATTTTAAAGCTCTGAACAAATGTTAAATGTTATTACTACCCATCCCTCAAAGCTCAATTCAAATGCTACCACCTTATAATGTCTCCCCTCACCCCCACCCCACTGATCATTCCTTGCTTTGTGCTTCTCTGTTTTTCATGTGTTTCATTTGCCTATCTATTCACTCATTCTTTTATCTCATAAATATTTATTGAGCTGCTGTCTGTACCAGACACAAGCTTTTTCCTACATTGCATTTATAAACTGGGCAGAGGCTGTCTTATTCTAATTTGTGTCCCCTAGAACACAAATAAGCTCATTATGTTGCACTCACTAAGGATTCAGTAATGGTTGTTTACCTAGGGGGACATTTGAGCTATGCCTTGAAGGATGAGGGGGATTTAGATCAGAGGCAATGAATATTCTCAGGAGATAGGTCATGAGCCCTACCTCTTCCAAGGTATTGGTTCCACCTTTGCTAGACATTAGAATCATTTGGAGAGAACTGTAAAATGGGGATGCCTGAGCCCCTTTCCAGAAATTCTGCTTTAATTGGTCTGGAGTGAGGTCTGGGCATCCAGTTGTTTTTAAAGCTCCCAAGGTGATTCCAACGTGCAGCCGGATTTGCTATCACTGCCCTGTGACAATTTTATTTTTTGGTGACTGAGACATGCTTCTAGCAAATGGCCCATCATGAAGATGATTCTGGGGTCACAAACCCTATGTAATATCCTAGTGACTGGATCTTGTGAGGTTATTTGTGTTTTTGGTGCACCTGCCAAAGGCCAGGTCAGGAATGCTGCTAATAGCCTTCTGGTTTGTTGTTCAATTAACTCCATTACTTCACTGAAATGAGTAAGAGGTGAGTCAGGGAGATACAGCCGTGCCAAGACTACACATTCTGCCATGTTACACAGCTTTCTAGAACCTTCTAGCCTCTACCACCAAGGACTGAAAAACAAAAAGACTGACTCACCCACACAAGAACTAAAAAAATCTTCAGAGTCTAGGCCCCACTACCATTTCTTCATTTCCTCTCACCTTCCTAAGTCTCTAATTGAATTTTTACACCTCATTTATGTGTTTTTAGTCAGCTCATCCTTTGTTTTCTTTTTTTTCCTCCCCTTGAACAGCTTCCCCTCCAGGTTCACCACCTGTGATTATGCCTCCATGCAGACCTGCCCAGTTACATTTAATAACAGGGGTGCTCCCCTGACAGAGTTGTTGATAAAGGTGGTGGAAAAGGTTCTTTCAGGGGTGTGCTCAGCAGAGAAAGCCTCTCCCGGTATCACAATCCGATATGTTCCAGGCCCCTCCTGTAATTATACCTTCTCAACCTCACTTATCCACCTTCCTTTCAGAGGAAAACTATAGTGGGTGACACTCCCCTCCCCAGTGGGGGCAGGCTCCTGACTCCTTAAGCAGAGCAAGCAGGAGTTTTGGTTGGGAAATTAGTATTTCATTCTTTATCTGCCCTGCGGGTGCTGTCACTACCAGAGAAAGAGTTCTGGCTGCAGCTGGAAAGATCATTTATTCAGGTGGTAAAAACAACAAGCTTTACCTTTATAGGGGGCTTGTTTCCAAAAGAAATTATGCCTCCATTACGGGTCATTTTAGACTATTAGTGATATGTTTGCATTTCCACAAGAATGTTTACCTTTTCCTGCGGGGAACAGAGGCCAGTCAGCACTGTTCATGAGTTAGTAACTGTGATCAAAGCTCAGGACTTTAGCCCAAGGAACCAAAAGTTAGGTTTTGGAATTGAATTTCAACTCATTAATTGGCTCTGCAGGTGCCTTTGTTTTTCCTTTCCACTCCCTAATTGCTCGTGTGTGTCTTGGGCTGGCCTCTCTGGGTGCTAGAGAATTCTAAACAAGGAAAGGAGAGCAAACGGTCCCAGGAGTGGTGTCTCCATAAACTGACGGTTTACTATTGAGACTCTCACCAAAATTCTTATGTCAGCTGGATGTGTTACTTTACTCTCTATGCCTCAGTTTTGGCATAATTATGCTGCTTGTGTATTATGTGCCTTTGAGTTGGCTCTGATGCCTGGTGACCCTATGAGTGAGTGATGTCCACAGAGCCCTGTCCCCAACAGCCTTGTTTAGCAACTGTAGACTAGTGCCTATGGCTTTTTTTTTTATGGAGTCAATTCATCTCATATGTGGTCTTTCTATTTTCCTGCTGCCTTATTTTTCTCAGGAATATGTCTTTTCCAAAGAACCATGTTTCTCATGATGTGCCCTAAGTAGGAAGGTTTCAGTTTGGTCATGTTTGCCTCCAGCCTTGTTTCAGGCTTAATTTACTTTAGGACCCACTTGCTCATCTTTCTGGTGGCCCAGGGTATCCACAGAGCTTTCCTCCAATGTATTAAAATGAATCATTTTTTTTTCATATCAACCTTCTTCACTGTTCAACTTTTGCATCTGCACATAGTAATTGGGAATATGAGGGTGTGGATGATCTTAGTCTTGGTCTTGAATAACATATCTTTGCTCTCAGTGCTCTTTCCTAACTTTTAATATGTTTTTATGTGAAAATTAAGTGAGATAATGCATTTAAACAGAGAGTGCATGTCAGAATGTATCTGCTCATTAACAGAAAGTCATTTTTATTTTGGTGTTCTTTTATTTTCTCCTCATATACAAGGGGACATAAGTTCTATCTGGATGACCCTTCTCCCTTCTTCTTCCTGGGAAGGAACAAATGAAGAAATACACAGAGGCCTTCTGAAATCGCCAGCACCTTGGGAAATTGATAGTTAAAGGGTCCCCTTGATGCTTTTCAATCCATTTTCCCACCTATGGCAGAAATCTCTGCAAGTCATTTCTAGTGGGAGAATCTTTTACCTTCTGCTTGATTTTTTTAGGGCCAGAAATTTACTACTTTTCAAGGATGCTTACGCTATTTTCAGAATTCAAAAAGTTCTTATTCATATTGAGCTCAAACCTATCTCCTTGTGCATTTTACTTTATGTGGTAGATGGGATTGTAATTAAATCAAGCATTAGGATGAAGAATTAAATTCTTGGCTCTCTTCTGACTCTGAATGTCAAGCTCTGTCTCTTAGTGACTGTATGAACTTGGTGAGTTTAGTTGAGTCTTTTTCTCATTCATATAATAGGGGTAGCTATTACTTCCCCTGATTACTTCACACCACTCCTGTGAGGAATGATTGTGACCACACTGGTTTTGAAAGTGCTAAGAAATTTAAGAGGTATTCATTAGCCTTTTTGGAATTATACAATATGTTTTCTTCATTTTCAGCATAATCAATCTTTAAATGATTTATGGAAGTTTTCAAAAACACTAAAAAACAGAGAAGTATAATGAATGCTCATTTATTTACTCATCACTTAGCTTATAAATTACCAATATTTTTGCTAATCTCTCCAGATGGTTTCCTGATCTTGCTCTCATCTGCATTTCTCCTGGGCTCTTTCTAGATTGCCACTGTCCCTATTGAAATAGAATGACTACTGGATTTCAAGTTTGAGGTCAGAGAACATGTCTGTCTTGTCTGCCATTGTATCTCTAGTGCCTGACACCAACCTGGTCGTGGTGAGTTTTTCATAAAAAATTATGAAATAACTGAACTAAAAGAAAAGGACTTGGGTGCTATAACTCTCTTAAGTATTATATCCGCTAGGGTGGGAAATTGGTTCTTTGTATATACCAAAGAGTCCAGGTCATGGTAATAAATACTAACTGAACACAGTTGCTGATAAAGGAATTATGGGACTCCTTTGGGCCCCTTCTGGATGGAATGTTGGGGCAAAGTAGACCTTATCATTTTCATTAGATTGAATAAGAAATTACTTCTGAATCCTCTTATATATATTCACGGAGGGATATTCTTAGAGCAGACATAGATGCCATCTCGGTACTTTTTTCTCTCATTTTCCAGTACACTGATTTTCCAGTGCCCTCAAGCTGTCCCCAAAGTCAAGTGGAAGCATCAATGCTGCTTCCAAGAGGATCAGGAAGACATCAGAGGTCAGGATGAGTTCTTCACCTCCTGTGCTCATAAGCTCATGTGTAAAATAACCGACCTCATGGGTCCTTTAGGAGTTGTGCAGAGATAATTCGTGTAAAGTATCTCACAGTGCCTGATGCGGAATAAAAATGTGACTGCCTTTAAACCCACACAGTAGACTTTTATGCCTGACCTCTAATGTCTTCCAGGCTTGGTCTTTTAGTGGGACCATTGTGTCAGACATCATGTCAGGTGAATGGCCTTATGTTACTAGGTTACTCAAGGGAACTTAGAACACTAAAAGCAGTGTTTGTAATTACCCTATTTTTTCTCAAGTGGTTTTTGGTACCACTTTCAGATCTAGAACATAGGCCTGGAAGGGCTATTGGTTTGATACAGGGAGAAATGACCAATGATATTATTGGTTATTCATAATATTATCTATGAAAACCATAAAGAGGTCAACACTGTGTCCCTTACTCAACTAGAGAACTGGTCTTCACTCTTCTACTTGCCTGCAATATAGTGGACATGCATTCATTTTTGTATTTATGGATGAATTTGTAGTGTGGTGAGCCCATGCTCTTTCAAGGTATTTTTGGAAAAATACCTTTGGACATAAGCAGCCAAGAATAGTAATTCTTTGGAATGGAAGTTAAAGAAAATCATGCATGGGAATCACAAAAGTGTTGCCTCACCTAAGGAAAGAAAGAAAATGAAAAAGAAAGAGAGAAAGAAAGAAATCAAGCATTTCCTTCTGTCACAAATCTTTCTGGAACTCCAGGTTTAAAGAACAGCTAGACAGCTATCAAATAAAGAATTAGGATATGGCCTGTGGGGAGAAATTGCTCAATGCTTACAATGGAAGAAGTCAAATTTGCTTTGAAATCTAGCAGTTGACCATTGGAATTTCTCAGCCCCATCTTGTTGATACCCACTGACACTTTTCATGCTTACCTACACCTTTCCTGTTCAGGGAGAATGTTTTGTGGAGTCTCACAACTATACTCTCACCTTAATTTTTCTTTCCTCACAACAAAAACTTCTCCATGTTTAAAGAGTGGCAAACATAGTTTCTAATTCTGAAAATTTCCATGTTCCATTGCAAGTTATAAGGTACTCAGAGAGTTTAGTGGGTGTTAAGATGAAAGAAAATGTTATCCCAAAGTAGAAGAGGAGTTGCTCTCTCTCTACCTCCCTCTCTCCCTCACTTCTTTCCTCACTTCTTTCCATGCCTCCCTTCCTTTCTCTTTCTCTTCCCTCCCTCTTTCCTTCTCTTCCACCTTCCCTTCTATTCATTTCTCTGTATCTGTTTGTTCTCTTTCTCTCATTCTTTCTTTTCTTATAAATATATATATTTTGTAGCCAAATGAATCATCATTTAACATTTGTGAAAAGAAAGCCATAAACAGAAGGAGGAGTATGGATAGGAGATGGAAGGTGGGGGATGGGAGCTTAGAAAGCACATCTGTTCCAGGTTGAAGGATTACAGGATAGAACTACCTCTCTTCCTTGTGCTTTTCAGGACTCCATTTGGGGACTATGTTGGTTTACCAATGAGCCTTCACATGGAGGGCAGAGAGAGACTGAAGACAGAGGCAGGCCACTAGATTGTTAGGTGGTGGTTTTAATGAGTAAGGGAATTTACTTGTTAGGTTTGTGTCAGGTGACAGCGACACAAGTAGATCTTTGCACTTATCTGCCAGAATCTTAAAAGTTTATATGGTTGCTCTAACTGGGTTCAGTTACATATAGTGTCCAAGTGTTTTCAACAACACTCTTTCAAGGCTGTATCCTTGAAACTGCTCCCACGGTGGGAATGGTGTACAGAATGTGCACGCCAAGGACAGAGGAGAGGGTGAAGAGCCTCTGATTGCCTGGTCCTGCTCTCTGGAGTGGTTGGTCACATTCTCTTGATTACCTCTTCTAACAGATTGCCATCATCCCCATATGGTACAAACTCAGTCTGTATCCATTAGGAATAGCACAGCAGTGAAGAGAGTCTGGGAGCCACAGATTCCCAGGTGATGTCCATGCCCTTGGGATTCAGGAGCAGAAGAGTAATGCATCTCTAGAAACAGCCTGTTGGCCATAAAGGAGTTAAATGAATGTGTGATGCTCTCCTCTTGTCTTTCTCCCTCACTGTGTTAGTGCTGGGCTGTGTTTGTTCCCTTTGCCTCAACTTCTTCTGGAATCTCAGCTAGCAATGATTTCCTCCCATCAGTGTATATTATACACAGATGTGAGAAGTCCTGTGGTGACTCAGAAGGCAGATCCCAGGCAATCTGTTTTTCAGGCACTTACATTACTCTGACCCTCTTGGGGGCTGATAGGCTAGATAATAAGACTCCGGAGCCTAGGAAATGATGGCATATGTGTTAGTTAACAAGAAGGTAAATACTCTTTTTCCTAGGGCTGCAGAATTCTGGAGTGACCATGGGAAGAAAAATTACAATAGAAAGTATATGTTTCTCAGCTTTCACATTCTCACTTTATCCATGGGTATCTGCCTTCCCTTTCCTCTCAACCTAGAGTGTTTATAGCATGGATATTGGTGTCAAGCTCTGTCTCTTAGTGACTGTGTGAGTGTGGTGATTTACTTAACCTCCTGAACCACACTTTCTTCATCTGATATTAAAAATACCTCACTGGCATGTTGTGGGGTTTAAATGAGATTCAATATTTCACGTATTGTTCTTACCACAATTTCTGACAAGTTTTCAGTAAATAATAGTCATTCCCATTGTTATCCTGTGTACTTTCTTCCTTGAATAATTTTTAAGCTATTTTTTTTTCTCTCATGGATAAGGTTCTAGGAGATCAAGATGTGGAAAGTGGTACTCTTTTACATATCAAGAAAGTAAGATTAATAAATTGAAGCTGTTTGTATTTATTCCTTCTGCCTGTTCATGTTTATTACTTCTGTAAGAATGAGCTTGTCTCTGAAATCATTGCACCAAAGAGGGACAAAACAACCCCCAGAGTTCCCCTTGTTGAGGCTTTGACTCGCTGCTCTTGACTTTGTTATGGGGCCCACTATCCATTGGGAACACTTGTCTTAACATCTACCCAGGCAGAGTACCAGAGTCTGATGGTTGGTAGTTTAAGTCTGGATCTCAGAAGAAAGGATTGGGCTGGAGACCTCTATTTGGGAATTCATTAGTGAATGATCTAAATCATCACTGTGGCTGAGAGTGTGCAGCAGGCATGTAATGGAAGCAGGACCATAGAGAAATCAGGAGGAACACCAACATTTAGGAGATCACTGGAGAATAAAGATCAGGAGATGGAAAATAAGGCAGCATGGTGAGAGAGAGAGAGAAAAAATGAGAGAGAAATATCATGGTCAGCAAAGTAATGGCCCCCATGATGTCTGTATTCTCATCTCAGGACCTGTTGATATTTTACCTTATATGGCAAAAGGGGCTTTGCCGATGTGATTGAATTAATGATTTGGAAATGGGGAGATTTTTCTGGATGGAAACAATGCAATTGCTGGGGTTGTTATAAGGAAAGAGGAAAGCAGAAGAGTCTGAGAAAGAGACATGATGATGGAAGCAGAGGTCAGAGTGATGAGATTGCTGGTGTTGAAGTTGGAAGGAACCAAGGAATGTGAATGGCCTCTAGAAGCTGTGATAGGGAAGGATTCTCTCCAGAGCCTCCAGGGGGAACTGAGCAACACCTTGATTTTAGCCCAGTGAGACTCTGACCTCTAGAAAATAAAGGTTTATTTATAAAGATAATAAATTTACATTGTTTAAATCACTAAGTTTGTGGTAACTTGTTATAGCAGCAAAAGAAAACTTTTTAAGAAAACTTTTTAAAATTTTAAAAGAATGAAGTATTCGACAGAGGCAGGAGTATTCAGCAGTGTTCAAAGCCCCAGGCTCATGAGTGGGAGCAGAATGGGTGTCACTCTAAGATGCAATCAACCCAGCTGCAGAGACCACAGGGGCAGATGGAAGAAGGGCATGGTAATCTCTAGCTGCTGCCCAGGCAAAACTGGCAGATGGGGCACCTGAGAAGGAGGTAGGACATACCTAGTCAGACGGTCTTGTAGCCTCTTGGCATCAAGAATGCTTCTCAGTAAGAAATAGGCCAAATGATTGACTTGGTTTGGGTTCAGTCCAAGATGTGGCCTGAAATACGATGTAGGGGTCCAGGAGCTGGACTAAAGCAGAAAACCAATGAAAAGATGAGATTCTAGATAGATACTTGTTTGGGTGAACAGGTGCTAGTCTGGGTTTCAGAATAAGCTCCAGAGCAGGGGAGCCTAGGACATGAGAATCAAAGCTGAATGTCAGGAGGCTGGCCTAGAGGGGTTCAATTCCTTTTTATGCTCAGGTCTGGGGTTGACAGGAGGGAATCCATGGAGGATGACAGATGCTGGTGCCAGACAGGGCCTGTCAGAGAGGTAGAAATGAAGTCAAGAAAGTGGGGTCGACGGTAAGGACAAACAACAGCAACCAGATGTGAAATGCTGCCTCATCCATGAGCTCTTCTGATGCTCCCTGTGGAGGCCTCCAGTTTGAGAATGGAGCAAGGTGAAGGCAGGGACACCCTGTTTCACTAGTGAAGATGATGAGAAAAGAAGAGGTGACTTGCCTTGAGTCCTGAAGCTACTAATTGGAAAGGCAGAAGCAGACAGTGGTCTCCGAACTCCCTGTCTTGGGCCCTTTGCTCATAGTCAGCTCTCCAAACAGGGCCAGGGTATGATTTACATTTGGCCTGGACCCATGTGTGCATATTTTACAGGGGTCTGGCATCTTTTGTTTGGGAAAATTCTATTTATTTGAACACCAGAGACCTGGACACTAGATTTGATAAAGCTATTGCCTTTTCCATATAGGCGATGAATCAACTGGAATTGGGATGAGGTGGGAAAGGGCTGGCGATAGTGCTAAAAAATTTCTTATGGAGAAAATATCCTTGAATTTTCTCTCCTTTTGAATTTACAATTAGATGACTTCCCATGGAAAAAATTTGTGATAAAAACCTCTCCTAAGAAGAAATCACAGATGAGATCATCATTATCACAGATGGTAGAGTGAGATATAAAAATAAAATAATCTGTAAACCAATATTTGCTGAAGAGCTACTGTTCTGAAAGGGGGAGGGGCACAGCTAGTGCACTGATGATGCTATTAACAATTAGGTCCACCTGGGTCTCATCATTGGTGATTCTGACTGGGTAGGTTTGCAGTGGGGTCCAGGCATCCAAGAGTGGTTTTGATGCACATTCAAGTCTGAGAACCATGAAGGCAATTTCTTGCCTGTGACAATTTCACTTTGGGAGGGTTGAATATTCTTAAATGATCCCATAGCTTCACAGCTAACAGAAATCTATGCAAAGACAGGAATTAGAAACTACCCTGTGTGAAACCAACAGTGGGAGCAGTGACATGAGTGAGCCTAGCAGACTTCCCAGAGTTTGAATGCTGCTCCCTTAGTCTCCATTTACTGGCCTCATGAAGAGTCTGGAGTTATGCTCCATTTTCTAGAGAAATGATATGATAGCATTATATTCATGAGCTTCAGGATTTGAATGTTTCCCTTGACAATGTTAAAAGCCTATCACCCAAGTCTTTCCAAGTCTTCTCCTCACATGCCACATGCAGGTTTCACTTTCAGAACAAGTCACCAACTCTTAGAACATGTGATTTCCATTAGTCGGCTGGCTTCCTGTGCTGGGGCTGCTTCTGGTGTGCAAACATATTCTTCTCTCTTTCTTATTTTACCTGCTTGGCACAGGAAGGAAGAGGCAGGGTACAGATTTTGGTCTACGATGATAGTGGAATATTTCCAGATGCTAAGTGTATAATCCCTTTGGTTCTGCTGTGCCTGCCAAGCAAGAGCATAACAACTGTGCTACAGAACAGAGCGGAGAGTAGAACAAAAGTGTAACACGGTTTTGGCAGCACGACACGCTGGAGGAGAAATGAATGTGATGTCATTAGCATGCGTGCCGACCTAATTTTCCCCTTTGTGTGTATTTTTAAAGAGTTTAGAATGAAAAGGTAGTTAAGCAGAAAGGTAAAAATGATTGATAGAGCAAAAAATATCTCTTAATGATGTATTTCTCTGGTTTTAATTCAAGGGGTTTCTCTAAAAATTGTTGATCAGTGAAGAGACTCACATTGACTAGAGAGACAAAGGTGAGTGGTCACCTAGGAGAGGTGTGGGGAAAAATCTTAATGATTCATTCTATTGTTTTCCTCTCTGGTGCTGGCATGTTTGTGGAAAACCTTTCTCAAAAGTGGGAGGTGATAGGTCGTATGTAAAACTAAATGGGAGAGAGTAAAGTGGGCACTTGTGTGCTTGAATGCGATTGGTTTTGTTTTATCTCTGACCATTAAAGTTCCTGGAATTCTGCAAGGTCTGTTGTGCCTAGAACACTTGTACCATCTGGAAGGTGGTCTTCATTGCCTGCTGATGGATTTTCCTGATTTGGGGATTCACCTTTCTACAAGCTCATTGAGGATGATAGCTCACTGCCAGATTTCCCAGATACTGATTGCCACCTGCATGGACTGTCTGTTTTCTGCCCTGCTGCATTTCCCTTCAACTACCTCTGCCATTGTTGACCTGTTCAGTCTCTGGGTCTTGGTCAGATCTATTCCCAACAGACAGTCCATGGTCATGCCAGCATCCTCTATAAGTCACTGATGCTTTCTTGACCTGTATGATTTTTAGCTATCTTCATGGACAGTCATAAAAAAAATCCTGAGAACCTGGGTTCCAGTTTTGAAACCTTGGGTATGTTGTTTAGGTGCTCTCTGTCAGTGGTTTCATATAAAAAAAGGAACAATAGAAGTTGAACTTTATACCTTTGCAACTTGGTAGACCAAATAATCAAAAGGTACTTGATAAAAATGAGCTGTATTAATGGTTTGGTGTCTTTATATGTATGTTGATTTATTCAGAGTGTATTTCACCTCTGAGACACCAGGCATCCTCAGAGTGGGACTTGAATTTGTGATTCAGTTTGGAGAGTGCTTAGGATATTTCAGAAGTATTATAAAATGCCATTAGGCAATTTCTTTTGTATTTTTTAAATTTTTTAAAGTTTTAATTAGTTTTAAGTATATAGTACATTGGTTAGAGATCTATATAGTTTGTAAAATGATCCCTCCAATTGCTCCCTCCTTCCCCTGACCCTCTATCCAACCAACATATTAATGCTAACTGCATTCCCTATGCCATGATCCCCAACCCTGTGAACATCCATCAGCTATTAATTTGTACTTCTTTAACCCTTCACCCCATTCTCTCAGCCTCCCAAATCCCACTCCTCGCTGTCCATCACCAAATTGTTCACTATATTTGTGAGTCTGTTTTTGATTAGTTTGTTATTTTTAATCCTTAGTTTCTGCATATAAATGAAATCATATAGTGTTTATCTTTCTCTCTATGACTTAAATACCTTCTAGGACCATCAAAGCAATATCTTTTTCCATCCTCTTCCTTTTTATATGTAGGGGTCTTGCTTTCTTATCCTTTCAGCTACTCTGTCTTTTGGTTGGAGCATTTAATTCTTTTCCATTTGAAGTACTTATTGATAGGAATGTAGTTGTTACATTTAGTCTTTATTCCTGTTTTTGATACATGTTATTTTCTTCTTAAAGAAGTTCCGCCAACATTTCTTGTAATACTGGCTTGGTGGTGATAAATTCTTTTAGCTTATTTTTGTCTGGGAAGCTCTTTATCTGTCCTTCAACTCTAAATGATAGCTTTGCTGGGTAAATTTATTCTTGATTTTAGATCCTGGGTCTTCATTCTGTCGAATATTTTTTTTCCACGCCCTTCTGTCCTGCATAGTTTCTTTTGAGAGATCAGCTGCCAGTTTTATGGGTGTTCTCTTATAAGTAATTATTCATTTTTTTTCTTGCTACTTTTAATATTCTTTCTTTGAATTTAACTTTTGGCATTTTGATTATGATGTGTTTTGGTGTGGGACTCTTTGGGTCCCTGATTTTTGGAATTCTCTGAGCTTCCTGGGGTTTTATGTCTATTTCCTTTACCAAGTTAGGGGAAATTTTTCATCATTATTTCTTCAAACAGCTGTTCAACATCTTAATTTTCTTCAGTTATGCTGATCAAATGAATATTTGGAGCCTTAATAGTGTCCCACATCCTCCTTAAATTATTTTTACAGTCTTGGTATCTTTTTTCTTGCCATTCTGATTGAGTGTCCTTGGCTTTCCCATTCTCTAGATAGGGCATTTGATCTTTTTCTTTATTCACTTTGTTTATTCCTTTGTTTATTTTATTTAATATACTTCTCACCTCAGATAATGTGTTCTCCATTGCAGACTGGTTCCCTTTTATAATTTCCATTTTCATTTTTATGTTTTTTATTTCTTTGTAGGAGTTTTCTACACCTCTCAGAGGTTCATTGCATCTTTATAACCAGTGTTTTGAACTCTGCATCTGTTAAATTACTTGACTCCATTATTTCTGGATCTCTGTTCTGTTCTCTCATATGGTTTCTGCTTCTTTGTTTTCCCATTTTGGCTGCCTTTCTGTGTCTGTTTTTGTGTACTAAGCAAAGCTCCTAAGTTTCCCTGTCTTATTAGTGTGGATTTGTGAAGCAGGTGTCCAGTGGCACAGTCCTGAGAGGGAGTCTGCTGCAGGCCAAACTTAGCCCAAGCCTCTACATTTCCAGGGTCACCTGTCAAGATTCAGCAAGGAATCCACAGAAGGCCACACTAGAACTGAGGCCAGCTGTCTCTACCAGTGTGAGTCTCAGCGAGGAGCACCTGACTTGCTGAGGATATACCTAGATGTAGCTTGGGTGAGGCCATGAGTTGGGGAGTGGGGTTTCAGGGAATCTTCTGGGTGGAACGATCTCTATTATCCAGTTTGATGACTTCATGGCTAAGGTGGTGCTATGTCTGGGCACTGAGAGGGAGGAGGGCTCAACAGGGAACAATGGATACCACCAGCACTTCTGTATAGAGTTAGTCTCGCTTTGGCCTTCATTCCAACAATGTCTCCCTGTAAGTCTCTGCTGCCCACTGCACGTAGCTGAATTGGCACTGGTGCTCAGAGTGAGCAGGTCCGTCACTGTGAAAATCTGCTCACAGATGTGGCCCTTTTAAGAGGCTTCTGCTGCTGCCACTACTGCAGCCTCAGTCCCAGCTGCTCAGACTGGGCTGCTCCATGTCCTCGCCCCGTCCTACCTTCTGCTGTTGCAGGGTGTTTTCTTGGATTTCTCTCTAGTGTGTGGCTTGTTCACCCCAGGTGATTTTTCCTTGCTGCTGATTCTTGTTTCTGTCACAGCTTTGATTTGGTCACCCAAGGATGAACAGAGCTTCTATCATCTATGCCATTTTTTTCTTCCTCGTTTCTTTTTAGTGAAACAATTTTATTCAAACTTTTCATTACCATTTGCAATATCATAGTCTTTTACATCGTAAATTTACTTTTCCAGTCATTTAACAAAATTTCTCAGAGCTCATTTTCACTTCTGTCCAAATCATGGTAACTGCCATTTGATAGTGCTGCTCAAGGGCAGAGATAGAATAAGCATTTCTGGGAAGTGCAAATTGAACAAAATGCAATGTGAAATGCATAGATGAGTTTTTATGTAAGTAGAGAGCATAGTAAGTTTGGGGTTAAAATAAAGTACTCAGTATACTATGTAAATAAAGATATCTTCTGTATTTGTTCCTCCTTGGTGGGAGTGAGATGGAGAGATGATGAAATCAATCACCTGTGTTAAATCCTTTGGAAGACTCATTGTATATTTTTAAAATTCTGTTTGTATTTTAAACTTAGCAAAATTCACCCTCTCATCTTTTAGCCCATACCTTTAGTGAAGATAAACCCAGCAATTTATAGTGTTTATCCCATTACTATTCAATTATATTTCTCAGATAAACAGCTGTAGGCCATCTCTTCAATGACAAATGTGTTTGATTTGACTTAATCACCACCACAAGGCACATCATTTACCAACATTTGCTGTAGTATAATTTTAACAAGTAGGGTGATTCACCCTGGGAGAGGAGAGAAAAAGAATGCAAAATACCAAGAGACAAAAAGAGAAGAAAAGGCAAGCATGGAATTGGAAAAATATCTGTGGCTTTAAAATTTCGCCAATTTTACTGAACCTGTGACCTTGATACAGAAAAGTGCACAAATCATAAGGGTACACATAATGCAATGAACTGTCAAAATTTGAACATATCTGTGTACCAGCATCAAGGCCAAGAAATAGAGCATGTCAGCAACCCAGAACCGTACTCCCATGCCCCTTGCATGCCTTCATCTCCCAAAGTAACTAATATCTCTCAAAGTTTTGTTTACTTGTATTTAAAGATCTTGGCCACTTGTCATTCTACAAGTTTCTTAGCTTGCTTGGCCCTTGCGAGGAAGTCCTTGGTATGTCTATTGACTAAGTTTTCCTTGAACAGGTGCTAGATTCGAGCTCTGTGTTCTAAAGTTTAACAGTGGCTGTCAGGGAAGGAAAATGTTGTGATAGAAGATATGAATCTATCATCTTTTCCCTTCATGTCCTGGGAAGCCATGGAGCTCTTTTTCCTTCTGCTACCTACTTTGTTAGTATGGACATGGGTAGACACCTGATATGCTTCCTCTCTGGGTCGCTGCAAAGCTGTAATGATATAATAGATATGAAAACACTTTGAGCGAGATAAAGTACTCTACAATTATTACATCTTTTAAACCAATGTGATGGAGAGACATCAATAGCAGAGGGAGTTTATAACAAGAGGAAGACAAATGCACATGTGTCCAAACCAAAAGAGGTACTGATCTTAATGTTTTTAAATGGCTCTAAGTGTTTATCTGAATTTGGGGAAGTGACACCAACTTAACTCTTTAGGGTATAATTATAAAAAGGCCAAAGTCATGGAGCAACCTCCATGTCTTAGAACATTTCAGGCTGAATAATACCATACCCAAAACCATACCAAAGATATGGGTGGCTTATGAACAACAGAAATTTATTTCTCAGTGTTCTGGATGCTAGGAAGTTCAAAATCTAGACCCTGGCAGATTTGGTGTCAGGAGAGAGCCCACTTCCTGGTTCTTGGATGGCTGTCTTCTTACTATAACCTCCTGTGGTGGGTGCTCTCTTATAAGGTGTGAATCTCATGGTGGCTTTGCCCTCATGATCTAATCACCACCTAAAGGTCATATTTCCAAATACTATCAGGTTGGGGATTAGGTTTCAACATACAGATTTGGGGGGAACACAGTCAGTCTATAACATTCCATGTGATTGAATTGATTTTTTCTGTTATATATATGTTCCTATTTTCCTAATTGCATCAAATTTATCAGAATTATGGAACATTGGTTTTTGATTATTAATCTGTTAGATTATGCTTAGATTAACAGAGCATCAGAAAAAAAATTCAAAATATATAGCCTACTCATAGAAAACTATTTTTACATGACGGGCAGCATATTCTAACATCTGTGATGTGAAACAATGGCCCTCTGGTGCTTTGGTTAGGCCTTTGGCAGCTTTTGGAACATAGACTGGTAGCGTAGAAGTACTGTTAGGCCTCAGTGGTACAATGAGGCACAAAACAATCATGCTCCTTGTCCAATGACATTTTAAATTTCTCAGCACGTTTTCTTATCTCATTTAGTTCCCTTCTTCCTCTGTTATGTTTTCATTTTAGTACATTCTCCTCTTTTGTCTTTCTATTTCTAGGTCATGGAAGTCAGATGTGGTCTATCGAGAATAAGTTTTCTAAAATTTCCCTCTTTATTTCAGTGATTTGCTTCTTCTTTTAGTCTAGGTTGTGAAATTCTTTCCCATTTGTTCTGAATTTTTGTTTCACTAGGTGTTCTATTATTTTATTATTATTATTATTTATTTATTTGGTGGCTGCTGCTGGTGGTGGTAGTGGTGGTAGTGATGGTGGACCTATCTCTTTACTTATCCTTAACAGAAAAGAAATATATTTAGTCATGGCTCTTACTAATGGTTGGGTTCCCTTACTCACTGGGTAAAGCTCACTTCTCAGAGATTTGGTGAATGCAGCTCCTAAGACCACTCCCCATCGTATGGCAAGGCAAGTCAACTCTAGGGAGGTTCTGCCAAGATGGACCTTTCACTCCCACAGCCTAAACTTCCAACTGGTGTAGGAAGTGAAACCATACCTACAGCTCCCAGAATATACAGCTCCAGTAGCTGTTCAATAGCTTTTCCTATGTACTTTCTTCCCCCAAATTTACCTCCTGGGTGCCTTGTACTCCTGTTCTCCTACTAGCCCAGCCCACCTACTGAAACCAGTTATTTTTTGGGAGTGGTATATTCTGACTGAATGTTGAAAGAAGCCCCCAATTTGGGTGAGGAGAGATGGAGTTTGGAGGTAGAGGAATTGCACTTTAATGGCCTTAAAAATCACCATTCCTGTGGGAGAGGGGACACTGCTCGGGTTTCTGATGAATGTACTTTGAACTCAAGAGCAAATATGGGAAAAGGAGGAATGGCATAGACCTGCTTTCAGCCCAAGTGAACCATCAGTTTTGTTTTTCATTCTGGTTCCAGTGCCTTGTTGGGGTAAATCTCTCTAGTTATATCTAGAAATATGTTGTGTATTAGTCCTGATTTTTCATGGAGTTATAAATTATAATTTTTTTCTATCTTTTAAAAGGCATTTAAATTAAACACTGGGAATGGCTGTTTCCAGGCTGCTAAGTGGATGATATTTAAAACTGGAAGCTGGCTGTAACCAATTGCTGCTCAATGTTATAATCATTTTATTTATCCTTTTTTCCCTTCAGATTGTGTTGTTTTATGTTTTTTCTCATTACAACTATTTCTGTTAAATATTTTAAACTTTTCTATTTCTATTTAAATACATTTATAAGTAAACTTTTCCTACCAGACTAGTATTGTTTTATAATTAAACTTATTTAACTAGATAATTTTTTTCCTATTGGTCATCTCTGTTTTAAGCCCTAATTTAGAATGGATGAGAGATGTACTATTGGACTTACTTCCCTCTTCCTAATCCCTACTATTTGTTATACATTTGTGTCTTGAAAACTGTACCTTAATTTTTTTTCTTCTTACCCTTTTATCCCTTCACATTCTCATGGTAAAACGGCACAGTACAATATTTAAATGACTTATTTAAGTAACCTCCATCTTTTAATGTATAATCAGGTACAATATGTTAAAGATTATACTTCTAAGGTAGCCTTTGATAAGTGATGTTAATAGGCCCTGGCCCTTTTCACAATTTGTTCTTATTCCTTAGACATTTCTCTAATTTCCAGGTATTTAGTGGCATCTATGCATAATAATGAAGTAGAGCTCTACCTTAGCTCCTTCCTTAACCCCAGGCTTGCATACCCAGCTATCTTTCTGACATTTCTCCTTTAAGTCAGAGACATCTTAAAATTAAAGCACCAAAGCAGAACTCTTGTTTCTTTTCCCTTTTCCCATCAAAACACCATTGTATTACATCCCTTCCATTCTCATCTCAGCAACTCTGTTCTATCAGTCATCTAGCTAAAAACTTTAGAGCCACCCCAGACTCTTCTTTCTCACATCATATTCAGTTCATCAATAAATGCAACCAGCTCTAATTTTAAAAGACATCTTGAATTCATTCACTGCTCACCACCACCATGTCTCTGTCTCTACCATCACCTACTAATTGCTTTATTATTTACACTCTTGACTCTATTCCCTCCCCAGCAGCCAGAACAATTCATCTAAAATGTAAATCGGATCACATCCTTGATCTGTTCCACCACCTCTCTCCAGTAGCTTTCCATCTCACTCAGAATAAAATGCATAGTCCTCTCCATGGTTGGCATGGCCCTATGTGACCTTGCCCATGGCTTCCTTATCTGTCTTATTCCTTACTGTTCTCTATACTTGGACTGTTCTTCCAGCAGATGCCTGCATGATTCAGTTCCTCTTTCTTTAAGAGCTCTTCAAACATTGCTTTATCAGCCAAGTCTTTTCTAACCAGTCTGTTAAAACACTGAGGGTATTTTAACAGTCCTTCTTCTCACCTTGTATTTCTTTGGAGCACTTGATATGTTATATATTTATGAGTTTATATGTTTACTATCTTCCTCATTATTTTTCCCACTGCTATATCTTTAGTGCTTAGAATAGCTCCAAGCACAGTCTATATTTGATGAATGTATGAATAAATGGATTCTAATATATTAGGTTTATGCTTTCAAGTTTATAACATACCTTCACTCTGGTTAGTAGTTTCAAACTATTTCTCTGCTATAGAACATTCCCTGCAAACAGTCTTATGAATATGACAAATATGCAAAACTGATATAGTTGTAATGACTTGGTTGAGTGGAAGGGTGAGAGCTTGGGCAGGGAAGCATCCTTCTCTCTGAGTACAGTTCAGTCCTTCAGCCCCTCATGTCAGTCCCTGGTCTGTTTGAAAACCACCAACATAGGTTATCTCAATCTCTGTAACTACTATAGGAAGCAGATATATAATTACTCCCATTTCTTAGATGAGATAAATAATGAGATGGAGTAAACTGGCCAAGACAACATGGTGAAATGAATAAGCGATACAGTTGCAAAGTGACAGAACCAGACACTAACTCAAATCTGCTTACTCTAAATCCTTGTACCTTCCCTCTGGACAATTTGCTTGTTCCCTTAACTCTTTTCTCGATTAATTATCTTTTATTCTTGGCATCCTGTTTTCTTTCTATGTCTTTCTTTTTACCATACTTTTAATTGCATGCTTTGGGCCTTTTTTTAGGGACATTTCTGGCCAGAATTCTGAGAATTCCTTCCATTTGTCCACTGAGGTCTCTTTATAGATTAGGGAAATGTTTTTCCAATTATTTCCTTA
This sequence comes from Cynopterus sphinx, assembly GCA_030015415.1. Classification (NCBI taxonomy): domain Eukaryota; kingdom Metazoa; phylum Chordata; class Mammalia; order Chiroptera; family Pteropodidae; genus Cynopterus; species Cynopterus sphinx. The sequence goes on along the minus strand of CM057379.1, from coordinate 84,949,521 downwards.
ATTATAATTTCAAGGTTACTTACCTTTCCTATTCCTCCAGAGACTCCTGTTAGAGTTTGGATAATCTTGATCTATTTTTAGGGCCATTACATTCTTTCCCTTGAAAAATGGAGAGCTGTTTGTTGAAATCTGTTGTTTTGACATGGAAACTGCTACTTGCATTTTTAGCATTACTAGTTCCTTTTTTTTCTATGTATTTGTCATTCTATTCTCCACTTCCAGCATGGTCTTACAACCTGGACCTCTGCACTTGGTCTCTCCCAACCACCTCCTGGGGAGTGTTCAGTTGTATGTTTGGTATGTGTATGTGTGTAGAAAAATTACACTTCAGATAGAAATTATCAATACAAATTTATTAAAATGTTTCCTTTTTCTTCAAACAAGAGTACTTTTCTAGATTTTACATTGGTTCTTTTTTCCAAGAATTTCAGCTTTCCTAAATTACTCATGTGATTTTTTCTTAAACTCACTCTTAAAAGTGTTTTCACATTTCTTTTGCTACTTTCTGTCTCCGACAGAAATTCACACCCAGCACATGCTCTACTATCTCCTTGGATGTCCTAAAAAGAAAAAAAATCTTAAATATACTCCCACAAAACCACATAATTTAGAGTCAAATATTTAAACAGCTTTAAGTCAATAAACTGTAAACCTGAGATAATTTTACTTTCTAGCAACCTGATTGGCCTTTTAACCATGAAGGCCGAGACTTCTACAGATTCCCCACAATATTCTATGATAGATGTTTTTTCAAAGTTGGAAGAATTTTAGAATGGACATTCATATACCCAGCACTGGGATTCTATCATTAGCATTTCATTGTGCTTGCTTTATTGCTTATCTATTCATTCTCCAGATGAGATTTCAAATATCAGGGGTGACTGATTTTCAAAAGGGGAGAAATTTTTTAGGGAATATTTGAGCAAATTTATTCTCAGAACTTTATTTTCTTCATCTGTAGAATGTGTTTGGAGTAGATGGTGGTTTTCTATCTGTTTTCATCTAGCCCTCCAGTTCTATGGAGATGTTGGAAAGCGTCTATGTGAAGGTTGGAAGAAGAGTATGAAGTAATGTGGGTCATTTGAGCAGGCCAGGCTCCAGGCTCCCCCATAGTTTCAGCCAGAACACCCTGCCCTTATTCATTTTATGTTTTCGATTTCCATGTATTTGCTGAGGGAAAAGGGAATTGTGCTGCTAAATCAATTTTTAAAACTCCTAGATAGCAACATTTTAAAACTCCTTTCCAGCTCATAGAAAGGATGTGTCTGTTTTTTTCTGACTAGCTTATAAAGTTTTAGAGAGGATAAATGAACTATCATTTGAGACTCTCCAAAGTGCCAGGCACTTTGCCAGACACTTTCTCATGTTATTGCATTTACTTCTCATAACAACCCTGTAAGACAGGGATTGTTAACCTCTCTTAGCAGGTGCAAAAATCCAGGGCTTAGGGAGTTGACTTGTTCAAAGTTGCTTGGCCTGCTGTTGGAGGTTTTGAGGGTAGAGTGATACAGAGAATGCCCACCTCATAGCAAAGAAGGTATTTACTTACCTGTTGACATAATTGTAACTAAATGGGCATCTCACAAAACTCTTTTAAGGTGAGTCATAAAATTCTTTGCCGAGAGATCTCCTGTTTTGTTACCTTAGTAGGTTGTGAATATAGAATTCTCCTTTCAATCATAGAGGCTGTTATAATAAAACCCTATGGTAGGGGAAACTGAAACTGAATTCCAACTGTGAAAAAATAGAGCAGGATGGTAGGGAGGCATGGTCAAGGTCAAAGGAAACCTGTTATCCCTTTGTAGAGATATTTGTCATCTTTATTTTTTGCTTTCTAGTATCTAGCCCCATTTCCTGTCTTATAGAACTCTCTCACTGAGTGTGATGTCGGAGGGTTCAAGTGTACTGTTATAGAAAATGAGGACTCTCTGTCTTGGCCTCTTGGTGGTCATGTTGTGGCACATGGCATATGGCCTCTGCTCAGTCAGTTGAATGCCTTCTCTTAGGTCTTTGCCTCTAGAAATAAGTGAAGAAGATAAGGATTAATTAGAATTGATGCGTGGAGGCATCTGTAGAGGTGTCCAAGGCAATGCACTCAACTAGCAGTAGTGGTTTCTTGGTCACACTATTCTGTTCAAAGATGTTGTGAAAATGGACAGAGTGCTCATTTATCTACTCCATATTGTACTTTGCCTTCAGCGGTTAAAACATCACACATTTATACTATACTCTCACAAGGACCTTTATATTAGTCAAGTTAGGTTCATTTACGCTGCAGTAACAAGCAGCCCCCAGATTTCAGAGGCCCAAACAACAAAGCTTAATTGCTCTCTCACTGCATGTCCATTGTAGCCCAGTAGAGGTGCTCCATTCATTATAATAAGGCAAAGGCCCAGGTGGATGGGGCAGCTATCATCTGGATATTGCAGGTTATTTTGGCAGAAGGAAAGAGGGCCTGGGCGAGTCTTCACCAGAAATTACATGAATAGCCTAAAATTGATATAGGTCACTTCTACTCCCAGTTCATTAGCCAAAACTAGCTCCACTCAAACACAAAGGATTCAGGAAGTGCAATCCTACCACATATTTGCAAAATATAATCTTTACAAAAACAGTGTCTTCAGCTTTGGTCTTATGTCCTCTATTTCTAGGGGTTAAAAACTTGTCTTCATAGCCTGGTAGAGACAGTTCCCATATTATCCTCTTCATTATTCTCTTTTCCACCTACTTCCACAGAACTTGAACAAAGTTTCTCCCTTCTTCTTCTGTCAAAATTACAACTCACATCCTCTATACAACCATATGGCAACTCATGCATATGGAACGGTGGCTCAGTGAAGCAGTTTCAGATATTGCCAGACTCTGAATTCTAGTTTGAGTATATCTGGAAGAGCTGCTATAAACATGAACACACAGATGTGCCTAGTGGCTGTGCTCTGCATATATGTGTAAGCCAGATTTCAGCTATTGCTTTGTTCCTTGTTCCCTTGGACAAGCTGATTTTCCCACCATACCCCAGTCACCAAATTTCAAGTTCTCTGCAAATTATCCAACTTTTCAGATGTTTAAGAAGCAATATAGACTTAGGTGAAGATTTTTGTAGATGGAATGGGGAAGGGGATGTTACAGAGATATCTAGCTATATACCAAAATTTGGTCTCATATTCATAGCTGGCAGGTCCTACATAGGGATCTGATCTTTACAAGCACCTTTGCATGCAGGATGATGTCCATAAGGCTTGTTTTTTGCCAATGGAGTGTGAGTGGAAGTGACATGTATCATTTCTGAGCATGAATTATTAAGAAGTGGGTGTGCCTTTTCCAATGTTTTGTTCACTTTCCACCAGCTGACAGCAGAAAACTCAGGCCATGGGGGTGGCAGACCCATAAGGTAGAAGGAGACTGAGTCCTTGAATGAACTATGTGGAGAAAAGTAACTCACTGACTAGGAACATCTGCATTAGAATATTACGTAAGTGAGAAATTATGTTCAGCACTAAGGTTTTGGGGTTACTTGTTTTACCAGATAACATTGCCCTAACATAGGAGTGGAAATCACGTGCAATTCAATCAATAATCTAAAAATCTCTCTTAGACATCCCCCCCGCAAAGTCCATCTCTGGCAAAGCTGCTAATAACCCCTTCACCCCTAATTTTTCCACAAATAATGCAGTTTTACTAGTTTCTTCTCTTATCCCGGGGTTATGACCCTCTAACCTGAATTTTACTTTTCTGACCACTCTATACAGAAGAGCTATTCTATCACAGTTCCTGATCCTGAACTGCATTCCATACTCAAGAAGAAAGTCAGAAAATCATCATTTAACAGGACTCATTCTTTGAAGTTAGTTGGGAAATTATCTCTAATTCCTTGAATTTACCTTTTGGATTTTAAATACTATTCTAAACTGATTATCAACCATTCCTAATACATAGCCTGCTGATCCCAAGGGAATTCCTGGTGAACATTTCATGTTCTCCATCTTGTTATACACACATTGACTGGTATATAAAAGAACTGTGACATGATGATACAGCACTGACCAGGGAACTAGGAGACCTGGGTTCTAGGCCCAGCTCAGCCTCTAAGCAACTGTGAGACCCTGGGCAGATTATTCCACTCATCTGGATGTTAGTTTATAAAACTCAGACCAAAAGGGTATCTCTGGAAGAGCCAACAGAGCCCATCCCACTCCTGTCATTCTTTATTCTTCATTGGTTCTGTTCTTGGTGGTGTGGCTCACACTAGATTTTCTACTATCCTACTTTCCAAAAAAGCAGATGGACATAACTCTGGACTGAAACTAAAGGTGCTGACTCATAGGATTATTTTAATGGATATCAGCTTATTTTCTTTATTTTGGAAATTTGAAAGAGCTGTTTTATTTAATTTTTTAAGTCCTAGTTGGCTTTTTCAGGTGTCTTGGAAAAGCAAAACTATAAACACTCTTTATTCTCTCTCTCTCTCTCTCTCTCTCTCTCTCTCTCTCTCACACACACACACACACACACACACACACACACACACACACACACAGACACACACAAATTGTAAAGCCCAACAGCCTTTAGTACTAAAAAGGCCCATTGGCTGCCCTGAAGGTTTTATTGGTTTAGACATGCTTTTGGTGAGCAACCAATCCCGATACCAAATGGGGCTTTCTGGAATAATAGGCTGAATGAAATTTAAAAACAAATTGTGAGGAAAGAAAAACTCCCCGGGAAACTTTTAAGGAAAAAGTTGCTATGTTGTGCATGCTTGCCTATGGGGGACACTGCAGGGGCATAATCTTAAAGATACTAGAGAGACAGAGCCTCCTGAGCATGGCTGGCATCAATGAGACACCCACAGCTAAAACCTCGTTTCACAGCTTGATAAAAATTAAACATAAAAGACTCTTCCTGCTCCACATAAATGGAAATATATGCTGTTTTGAGTTGAGAAGTGCTACCTCTAATAATTGAATTACTAGCTTCCAGCCCTACTTTGCTTCTGAATAGTGAGTGGTCCATGGATTCAGAGACATTTGCTTGTTATTGAAAGTATTTGCTCATTACAGCTCAGAGAGTCTGCAAATGCATCTGCCTGGAGTCTCAAAGCCTTGTTAACGTGATCTCAGGAAGAGTCTTCACCACTGGAAATCTGACTCTTTGCACGGAGTCATTGACTCCAGTATTTAGTCTGCTTCGCGCTCTTGAAGCACAGACTCTGAAAACCACATTTGGCTTTGTTAGGCTCTGCCAAAGGTTGGCTAGAAGGAGACTGCAAAGGGGAGGAGGAAGTAGAGAATTACTTCCTGTGGATGAAAGACTTCCTGTCTGCTTTCTGTAACTTCCTGTCTGTTTCTTGTGGACTTCCTGGTCTTATTAGTGCCACCATAGCAGTGATGATTTCTTCCTGTGATAGTAGCTTAATCCAGTTTTCAGTTTCTCAGCTCTTGTATTTAAGCCTCATCATTTCCTCTCATAGCTACCATCATCAGCTAACCATTATCCCCTTCTCAGAGGTTTGGGGCCCATGCCTTTTTCTCTAAATTCTCCAAATTTTAATAATTTCAGTTTCTTCTTTTTGTTCCTCCAGCCATAGGGGTGTAACTACTTCCTGTAGGTCCTCCTTTTGTGACAACTTTCAGCTATCTAGTTAACAACTCTGTACTTAGTTAATAATTTCTTTTTATTAAATTCTCTGTGTTGAAATAACTTTTGTACTATAGCCAATAATATCATAGTAATTATGCGTGATGCCAAATGGGTACTAGATTTATGAAGGTGATTGCTTCGTAAGTTATAGAAATGTTTAATCTCTATGTTTTATACCTGAAACTAATATAATATTGTATGCCAACTGTAATTGAAAAATAAAAAAAATTGTTAAAAGAAAAGAAAAATAACTTTTGTGATTTCTTATTCCTGACAGGACTCTGACTGATAAACTTCTATTAACAGGTTAATTTGTAAGTTTCTGATTTTTTTCTATGCATTTACACTCACACATGCATACACATATGCATCATGTTTAATCATAAGTACTTAACTATTTTTATAACAGTGGCATTATACACTTTGCCCACTGTCCTGCAACTTGCTCCTTTTACCTAATGTTAAATATAAAAAAAATAACAAAAAAATATGTTTTAAAAAACTTTCCATGTCAGTACATATGAAGCTTCATTATAATTTTTCATGTCTGCATAATGTTTCATAATTTGTTTAATGATAACCAGTCATATTTTCTTGTCGTTTCTAATTTTTTTATAATTATAAGATAATATTTTGGTAAATATACTTACACACAAACACAGGTAATCTTCAGTGAATGTTTGAATATATATCTTTAAGATAGATTCTTGGAACTGGAACAGTTTAAATAACATGCACATCAAAATTTTTTTTATGCGTACAATGCCCTCAAGTCCTTTTAATCTGACATCACCAACAATGTATGACTGCGCCCATATTGCCTTCTCTCTTTTATAAATTTTTGAAACTTTCTACAGATTGATGGTATGCTTTCTTATATTCTACAATAGTCTTAATTTCCTGTTTTGTTTTTGGTGGGGGAGGTAGGAGGAGTGACTAAAGCATGTGCTCAGCTGCCATCTTGATCTAATTTTCCCCCAAATATGTTTTCTCTGGTGGCCTTGTTATTCTCCTTTCAACAAATCTTAAAATAATCTTTTGCCAATTATCTTGCTTCCAGGATAATCCTGAAAATATTTTGAATTTTTCTAGCATAAGTAAGATAATTTAAACATTTTTTTTAATGAAGGATTTTCTCTCTCTTTGAAGGGCAAGCTCTTACAAGGAGTATTAATGAGAAGTCTTATGGACAAGAATTAATAGTAACAATAATAAAAAAAAAGTAGCCAACATTTATTGAGCACTTAATGCACTCGACATTTATTGAGCTCCACAGCATGTTAAGTGCTTTTACACTGAAAATAATTTAATACTTATAACAATCTTATTTTATAGTTGTAGAAACTGAGGCTTGGAGAAGTTTAATTATTTGCCCAAACCACACAACTCTTAAGTGTCAGAGCTGGAATTTAAATACTGCAGTTGGACTTTTTTTACTGTTTGATCATGAGTTTATTCGTCTATCTGTGTTAATTAAATACTAGTGTTGTAGCCAGCTTCCAAGATGGCCCCCAAGATCCCTGCCTCCTGGTATTTACCAGGAGGTAATCCTTCCTCACAGAGAACAAAACTAACCTATAAAACCAAGATGTTATAGATATTATTGTAGAAATAACAGTGTGTGACTTCCAAGTCTATATTATAAAAGAAATTGTGGCTTCTGCCTTATTCTCTCTTGGATCAGGTCTCCTGCCACCAGCCGTGATGATGAGCCATCTTAGAAGGCTGTAGTCAAACTTTCAGATGATTATAGCTCTAGTTGACATCTTGGCTGCGATCTCATGAGGGACCTTAAATCAAAACCACTCAGCTGAGCTGCTTTCAAATTCCCAGCTTACAGAAACTGTTTGAGGTAATTAATGTTTCTTGTCATTTTATGCTATTGAGCTTTAGGGTAGTTTGCTACACAGCAATAGATAACTGTTACATTTAGTATATGTCAGGCAGGATCCTAGGAGTTGGGGATATAGAAGCCAATAATACAAAACAAAATTCTTGCTCTTGGGTCTTAAAGTTCTCTGAAAAAAAGGGATAATAATACAATCATGATCATTAATTTTTTTGTGCCAACCTGACTGGCCATGGGGTGCTCAGATTAAGTACATTTCTGGGTGTGTCTGTGATGGTGTTTCTGGATGACATCAGAATTTGAATCGTGTGATTCAGTAAAGTAGATGGCCCTCCTCAGTGCAGGTGGGCATCAGCCAGTCTGTTGAGGTGTGAGCAAAATAAAAGGCAGAGGAATGAGTAATTTGAATTTTTTCTGCCTCACTGCTTGAGCTGAGACATCACACTTCATCTTCTTTTGCTCGCAGTCTGGAGTTTACATCATTGGCGACTCTGGTTCCTGGGCCTTTGGACTTGGACTGGATCACACTGGAATTTCTCAGCTCCCGTAGTCATGAGCCATTTCCTTATAGTAAATCAATCTTTCTCTCTCTTTATATAAACATAATAGAACCAATAAGATTTTACATATAGTATATATACATATATTAGATACTCCATTAGATATCTATTATATATATAATATTATGGGATATATATATACACACACATATATATATACATATATATACACACACATACATACACATATATATACATATACGTATATATATATGTGTGTGTGTGTGTGTGTGTGTGTGTGTGTGTGTGTATTCTGAGTGATTCTATTTATCTGGAGAACCTTGACTAATATACCAATAAATAAATCAAGGAAAAATAATCAGATAATAATCTAAGAAAAAAAAATAAGTTTTATGCTGATATTTCAAATAGAATGATTTGACAAAGTTATTTATTTTGGGTAGGTGGTAAAAGTACTCATGGAGGTGGTAATATTTAGGTTGGGATCAGTAAGTTATGGAAGAGCCAAGAAGATGGGAAGCATCTAGCGAGAGAGAATGACTAGTGTAAAGACCCAGATGAAGGAGAGAGATAGGCTTGTGTGCTTGATCAGTACAGGCTGAGGTGGAGCAGGGTGGAAATGAGGTGCAAGAGGAGGCAGAGGCAGGGTCATGCAGGGCCTGTAGTGCTGTCAGGAGTTTGGATTTTATCGGACGTGCAATAGTAAGCTGTCGAAGTGAGTGAGTGATGCAATCGGGTTTAATTTTTAAAAGAACATTCTAACTTCAATATGGAAAATGGATTTCAGGTAGTCAAGATGTGCATGGTTATCCTGCTGATGGATGAGGAGGCTGAGATAAAGAGAGAATGATAAAAAATTCAGAGGAATATTAGATTTTCAATTTTTGATTTGAGCAATGGCAGTACCATTTATGATGGGACTAGTGGGAGGAGCAGGCTGGTGGGGCAGTCAAGAGTTTTATTTGACCATGTTAATTTTGAGATGCCCATTTGGCCACTAAGTGAAGGCCTGGAGTTTCTGGGAGAAGTCAGGGCTGGAATCAGATTTCAGAGACAGTGTTACTAACCAATATGCTATGCTATGTCTGAGGGCTAAAAAGGATACTAAAGGTCATCTGGAAGAGCAGCCTGTATTCATGGGTGGACAAAACGGAGTCAGGGTGTGGGCTAGTGATTGCTTAAAGTTACACACCTCAGTTTAGCTGCATATACAAGTCTGCTTTTTTGATTTTCATATTTGTGAAGGTTTGATATGCAGTTATTCAACATCTGTAAGCCAGGCTCTCTGCCAAGTATTTTAATCTAAATTATTTTATTCAATCCTGTAGTATTTCTAGTTTAGTATTACTGTCTAAAAGCATAAATGCTTTTTAAGAATATGTCTCTTCTACTCCTCGTGGACTAGAACTGACAGTTGCTTTTTATAGTTGTTTTGCATGTCTCTGGGAGAAGCAACTTATCTATTCAACTCCAGTGGCCAGCATTTCCAGGAGCAGAGTATGGCTGCAGCATGTTGGGATTTTTAATGAGGGCATTCTTTAAGAAGGAGATGTGAATACAACCTTGAAACTATTCGGAAGGAATATGTGGCTTCAGGATACATTTTTGTATATGGTACCTAATTCAATAAATATACATGCCAGGCTCCCTGCTCTCATCCTTCCTTCCCCCACCCTCTCCATCCATCCCCCTCCCTCCCTCTTCTTCCCTCCATCCTCCCTTCCTTCTCATCTTTCCCTCTGCAATCTATCTTTCCACAATTCTTAGCTGGTCCCTATGATTTGCCAAACATTTTCTGGGCATTGTGGATAAAACCATACTGACTGCTTTCATCTTTCAACATGGGTGCCTACCTCCTGGTTGTAGGGTCATGAACTCCTTGAGGGTGCCAAATCAGTAGTGTACTTTTAAATAATTGCAGTAGAATGCATATAACACAAATACATCATTTTAGCCATTGTAAAGTGTATCTGTAGTGGCATTTAGTACATTCATGATGTTGTGCAACAATCATTTCTAACTAGTTCCAAAACATTTTCATCACCTCTAAAGGAAGCCACATAACTGTTAAACAGTCATACCCCATTCCTATTTTTTTTCAGTCCCTGGCAACCACTAACCAGGTTTCCATCTAATCTGTGGATTTGCCTATTTTGGATATTTCATTTAAATGAAATCATAATATGTGGCCTTTTGTATCTTTCTTTCACTTAGCATGTTTTCAAGACTCATCTATGTTGGTCCATGTATCAGCACTTTATTCCTTTCACAGCTGAAAAATATTCCTTTGTATGACTAGACCACATTTTGTGTATCCATTCATTAGTTAATAGACATTGGGGTGTTTCCACCTTTTGGTTATAGTGAATATTGCTGCTATCAACATGCATATACAAGTTTTCATTTGAATTCATTGAAATTTCACAAGAGTAAAACAATTGTTTTCAGTTCTTATGGGTATATACCTAGGAGTGGAGTGGCTGTATTATATGGTAATTCTATTTTAACTTTATTGAAGACTCACCAAACTGTTTCCCTAGTGTCACACTGTTACATTTTGTGCTTCCTTGCAGTGTCTAGCTCAGCCTCAGCAGTGGTATTTGAAATATAAATCTTTTAAAGCATGTATTTGCTAGCACTCTCTCTCTCTCTCTCTCTCTTTCTCACCCATACATATGGAAAGATCTAGGGTATAAGTCTCCGAAAATTAGATTGTGTGATGGAAAAAATTATAATAAATTTGCTGATGCTTCTTAGCTCTTAAGTCATTCTGATAATAATGTTTAATTTGAAAGTTAAACAAACATTTTATAAAAGAAAAAAAGTCACTGATAATTCTACCACCCTACTGTGGCAACAATTTGCTTTAAATATGTCCCAGTTGGTCTCTGTTCATATATTTTATATACATACAATCCAAGTATACTTATAAATGTAAATCCTGCATTCTTTAATTAATGCTTTACTAGAATATTTCTATAATGTGGTATCTTCATAATTATTTTTAATGGGTATAAAATATACTGACAGGCTTATTTTTCATAGTTTATTTAGTTATTCCCATATTACTAGATATTTAGATTGTTTGCAAATTTAACAGTATTGGACATAATTCTGAAATCTTTATTCCAATGCATGTTACTTTTTTTCCCCAATGCATTTTTTAGCTTCTTTTTCTTTTTTTAAGAAAAAAAATTCCTAAGGGGAATTACTGGGTTAAAAGGCATATTTATTTGCATTACTCTTGATGCACACTGACATATTTTCCAGAGTAGTTGCACCAATGTAAAATGCTATTAGCAAATGCATGAGTTTCCTTGTTTCAAAACAATTTCACTAAAATTATCTTTTTTTTTTCTTTCCAAATCCACAGTGGTAAAACGACACTTTGTTGTCACTTTGATGATTTTGTCTCACCACTGCTTCAGAAATATTTATGCTTTTAGTGTAGTCTGAAGAGGAGAGAGTTATGAGGAAATGACAGACAAGTGGCAGTGGGGAAGATGAGGGGGCTTAATACAAACTGTATGGGGTCTAAGATGCTTCAAGGACCTGTTATCATCCCAGAGGCAAGTGAATACAGAGCCCTTGTTGGAGGATGACCATTCTGGGTTTCCTTGAGAACCAGGTCTTATGAATTCCCATTTACCCTCCCCATAGAAAAAGGAAACAGAAAGGAGAGACAGGGCTTTTTATTTCTTTCAGTACCTGATTTTCATTAGGTTTGAAGCAATTCTTTGTTGTAGTTTAAACTGGTTCTTTTGTTCAGTCTGAAAACTGCTGCCTGCTCCTCTTTCAGGATGAGGAGGGCCACAGGGCCAGTGGTAAGTTAGACATGTGGGACCCTAGCTCCTGGACCGAGGTGAATGAAGGATTAGGTGACAGGCGATGAACCAGCTGCAGCTGCGATTCCCCAGGATGCCCCACCTCCTCCCTCTGGGAGAGCAGCAGCTTCCAGGATTGGAGAGGGTCACTCTGCCCTCATACCACTCAACCCAGGAGTGCTGGGGAAAGGGAGCAGTGCCAGCTTCTGTGCTCAGCTTCTGTGTTAGAAGACCCCCTTTCTCTTTGTTAGGAGCAAAACAGAAAACTGTCTATCCACTACCCCAATATAGATAAAATAAAATATACCATCTTTACTGTTTTTAAGTGTAAGTTCAGTAGTATTAAGTATACTCATGTTGCTGTGCACCAATCACCAACATCCATCTCCAGAACTTTCCTTAATTTGCACACTGAAATTCTACCCATTAAGTAATAACTTCCTTTTTCCTCCTTCCCACCGGCCTCTGGAAATCACCATTTTATTTTCTGTTTATATGAATTTGACTGCTCTAGGTACTTTATATAAGTGGAATCATACAGTAGTTGACTTTTTGTATGGCTTATTTCACTAAACATAATGTCTTCAAGGTTCATTTTTGTTGTATCATATGCCAGAATTTCCTTTCTTTTTAAGGTTGAATAATATTCCATGATATGTATATGCTTCATTTTGTTTATCTATTCATCTGTTGATGTATACATGGGTTGCTTTCATCTTTTGACTATTGTGAATAATGCTGTCGTGAAAATGAGTGTATAAATATCTCTTTAAGACTCTGCTTTCAGATCTTTTGGGCATATACCCAGAAGTGGAGTTACTAGATCTTATGGCAATTCTATTTTTATTTTTGAAGGAACCCCATATTATTTTCCATAACAGCTGCACCATTTTACATTTCCACCCACAATGCACAAATAATTGCCACCTCAGTACTGAGTTACTGGGATTATGTAAACATGATGAGATAGAAAGAGGCTGGCTTTCCCAGGTATCTTCTACAGATTAGAAACAGAAGTGAACCCATAGCCTGTTGTGACAGGCCAGGTCAGCTGGGTCAAAATTGTCCTGAATCTCTATAAGATGCCAAAGCAGTGAACACCCCATTCAAGGTTGTAGCTGTAATTGCTTCAACCTTCATTGGGTACTCCAGATTCCAGTGGTTGCCAAAAATGTGTTCTCAATGGTTACATATTTAATGAGAATATCAAAACAGTGCCTTTTTTTTTTTTTACTGTTTTATTGTCCTAGATAGAATGTTCCCTCAGTATATTCCTTAGAACACTAGTTCTTCAGGATATTGAACAGTATGTGAAAAAATGGTTTGGATTCCAAACAGATTTCTATTTAAATATATGAATGCTCATGTAATTTTGAGAAAGGGGCACTACCATACATTGTCTCTCACACTTTTTTACTTAGAAGTCATCATCTTTGAGGGTAATTGCAAGGTACTAACATTACATGGGACGTGTTCTGAGATGCACTTGTCTAGGCAGATGAAGCCTCCTATTTATACCTTTTCTTATACGGTAATTTTTATATTCCACAGGGAAGCAACATGACTATTTTAGGCTCAGACAGAATTGGGTCCACATCCTACTTATTTTACATGTTGACCGCATGGAAGTGGGAGGGTTCTTTAATCTCAAGACTCAGTTTCCTCTTTTGTGAAATGTGTGAAATTTTAACTTCACAAGATTAAGTGAAATGATAAACATGAGTCATCATTTTCCAATCACTTTACCTGCTAATTGCTGACTCTGTTATTTGTAACTTACATATAACATTGGAAGGTAATGCTTTTTTTGTTGTTAATGATGATATCATGTTTTTTTCTTGGGTTGCAAAAAGTTCTTTCAAATCTTGTAAGTTGTTTGTATCATTTTTCTCAGGTGCTGTTTTGACAGAACTCATAAGCCTTAGGAGATATATCCACTGAGGTCCTCAATCTGGTTTGTCACATGACCCTTACAACAAACAGAAGGCCATCCAATACATTGATCTAGATTTTACAGTTACAAAGTTTATTGCTTTGCCTCCCCTTCAGTCATTGTTATCTCTTGCCTGAAATTGACCCGTAAAGTCTGATTCTCATAGTTGCTCTGAGATATGGTATCTCCTGCTGAGTAGATCCAGTATCTGATCTCCCTGACATCTCAGTCCTGTAGGTGCCTATCCCCAAGTTACTTCACTGCCTATGTTTCTGATTTCTCTCACTTTCTTCCTATGCTCAGCTGTAATCTGTGCTTTTCTTCAGCTCTCTCAGTGCTGTCAGCTTGTGGAGACCTTGCCTCTCTATATAAATAGGCTCAGACATATCTTTCAAGGCATTACCTTTAACTTGCTCACTTTTCTTACTATTTGTATGCCTTTGTGAGCTCTTCTGTGTAAATTCAGAAAGTATTTACTGCATGCTTTATGTGGTAGATAATCTCTGAAGATGGCCACCAACCATTTCTGTCCTCTCTGCTACCCTTCCAACTGTGAATGGAGAGTTCTCTCTCCTTCAATGTTGACTGACTTGTGACTTGCTCTGACCAGTAGAATGCAGTGGAGTTGATGCTGTGTAAGTTCTGAGCTTAGATCTTAAGAGGCTTTGCAGCTTCTACTTTCGTTCTTTCTCTTAGAAGTTTCCATAAAGAAACTTGGGATGAACTAATAAAAGAGAGTCCAGAGTAAGAGGCTGCATAGAGGAAATTCGAGATGCCACAGCTGATAGCACTAAGGCCCCAGACATGTCAGCTGACCATCTTGAATGTCAACTTCTCAGATGAATGCAATCTCATCTGTGACCATGTAGAGTTAAAAATCCCTGCTCAGATGAGCCCAGACAATCACAGAATTTGAAAATAATAAATCATCATGTGTTAAGACAAAGGCTGGTTAACTTTTTCTGTAAAAGGTCAGATAGTAAATATTTTAAGTTTTGTGAGAGGGCTTTATAGTCTGTTGCAACTACTCAAGTCTGCCACTACAAAGTGAAGGCAGCTGTAGAAAATATGTAAATAAATGAGTGTGGCTGTGTTCCCATAAAACTTTATTCACAAAAAATATAGCAGGCTAAATTTGCCCATGGATCATAATTTGCCGACCCCCATGTGAAGCAACTAAGTCTTGGTTATCACGATAATGTGATAGATAACTGAAAATGCCTACTCATATGCTCTAGACACTGTGGCTGGCTAATGTTAAGATATAATTGTCAATATGACAAACTCATTCCTGCCTTCAGAGAGCATGTAGCTTGTCTTAGCTTTATGGAAAAAGAGGTCAGAGCCAATAACCCCCATCCAAATAAGTTCCAAGGCTCAAATTTAACTAGTAAGGATTCAGTAAAATGAATAGCTATTAAAAGAATGAGTTGGAGCTGAGATTTGTTCTGGTTACTATTGTCACATAATGAACCATACCAGAGCTTGGTGGCATAAAATAATCATTTAATACATGAATGAATTCTGTAGGTCAGGAATTACATAAGGATGGCTTAATTCTGACCCATGGTGTCTGTATCTTAGCTGGGAAGACTCAGTAGCTAGGGCTGATTTGTCAGCTGGAGTTTAGAGTCACACAGAGACGTCTTCACTCAAGTGTCTGATGGTTGATGCTGGCAGATAGCTCGGTTCTCAGCAGGGCTGCCGAATGAAGCACCTCCACCTGGAGTATTCTTGTGAACACGGTGGAAACCTTGGCATTCCTGAAGCATCGTTTCCACTGACTTCTATTAGTTATGCCTTTAAAACCAGCCCAGATTCAAGGATGGGGGCATGGAACTGCCTCTTTATGGTCAAAGTGTCAGGAACTTATAGATAAGTTTTAAAACCACTTCAGTGTCTGATATTTGTATAAAAAGAGGATTGAGTAATTCAGTTTTGAATAGCTTTTGAGTTCTGAATATTTCTTGTCAAAGGTTAAATCTGAGTTCATAATGATCTGCTTAATATGACTTTTGAGAATAAATAACATGGAAAATTATGGTCAATGTTGGTCATAGTTCTTACTAGATAAGGTCTGTGATTTTTGCCTTTTTCACAGTGGTGCAGTGTAGTAATTGAGCATACTTACTATAGAGTAGACAGCCCTAAACTACTGTCTGAGCTCAGCTATTTTCTTGCTGTGCAACCTTGGGCCAATTTCTTAACATTTCTAAATTTTAATTGCTTCATTAAAAAAAAAGAGATAATAACATTATACTTCCAAGAATTGCTGTGAATTTTCAATGATACAATTCATATAACTAGTGATAGGTGGGTGTCCAATGCATAAGAAGGATTATTTTAAAGATTATTTTATGAATTTTGAGCATTTAGTAAATTTAAAAGCTAAGGATAGTGGTTAAATATTATAGAAAAGAGCTAAAAGAAAAGAAAAAATAATTGAACACTCGACTTATCCTGAAAGTATTTTAACTTTGGTAAATACACTTTCAAGATGCAAAAGGTCTCTATGTCCCTTACACCTGGAGACATAAAATTATACCCCCAACACACACACATATATATATACATGCAAAATTTTACATAAATGGCAAACTATAACCCTGTTTTTACTTAACACTATATCATGAATATCTTCCCAGAGAAATATATAACTCTTTATGACTATTTAAAGAATTAACAATAGCCCACTCTTTGAATTTATGTTAGTTTACCATTTCCCCAACTGATGAACAACTAGGTCATGTTCATTTATTTGTAGCCTGCAAGGTAGCAATTCTGTACTAAAGATGATAATAATGATGCCCTTAGAAAAAAATATGAAAACTAGACTGATTGACAGCTCAATATGTTCAGTTGTGCCCTTTTCCCTTCAGCTGGACAACTCTGCCATTTACCAGGAGGCAGGAACACAACATAAATAAGCCATCAGGTACCTTGATTCATCCACAGTTCTTGTCATGAACACCTTGGACTCATCCCACATTTCTCTCCACTTCCAATCTCTGTCTGAGGTCTTTGGCTCCTGATTTTACTCATTTCTTACCTCTGGGGCTCCCTTTCTCCTTTAGCAAACATATTACCCTCCTGGGTGTTGTTGACTTGTGTAGGCTCCTGGCTTCCAGTGGTTCCAGATCCATCCGATATGCACTCACATGGCCAATATTTCTACTGGGTTTGCTTAGCCTCAAAGAAAGGGAATCACTGATAAGAAAATCATAAACATTATATTAATAATGGAATCTTTCTACATCACAAAGAAATGCCAGAGTACCTTTATGGCTAGCAGATATCTCAGAGGACTTCTGGTCCCATCTTTCTGCTGTGAATGGTTATTAAAGGGGATAACACTTAATAAAAATATGATGATAAATGGCAAAAGGTGATATATTTTAAAAATATAAAAAGGGGTATTAGAACTTAGAAGAGGAAAAATGTGCCCATCTGGGGCTGCAGAAGACTCATCAATTATGGGAAAATGTTTCTAGGAGGATATTTTCTTTACCAAAATTAGACAAAAACATACCTTAACAAGAGACTGGACTAGAAGTTCTCCAATCTGTCTTCTCATTAGGATGGTGATCCTGAATCCTCAGAACTTGTGTCTTTGTAAAATGAGCCTAGTAATATCAAGTTCATAGTGTTCTTAAAAGGATTACCTAAGATAATATCAAAGGATTTTTAAGAGATAGTCTTATTTCTACTGTTATAAATATTCTTAAGAACTACAGCCTTAAAGTAGCTTCCACCTGTTTTGCAAGTGGCAGTTGCTAAAATTTGTTGAATTAGTTTGCTAAACAAAATAAAAATAGTCAGTTATTAAGTGAACTCCTTTATTCAAAATTTCTTTTTTCTCAGAGTATTCCCATAATAACCAAAAAGTGGAAACATCCTAATGTTCATCAGCTGATGAATGGATAAATAACATGTAATATAACCATAATATGAAATATTTTTCAGCCATAAAAAGGAATTATATACTGATATATGCTACAACATGTTTTTGAGGGTTTTGGATAACCCTCAAAAACATTATTAAATGAAAGAAGCTAAAAGACCACATTATATATAATTCCATTTGTATCAGAACAGGGAAATCTGTAGAGACAGAAAGTAAATTAGTTGTTCCTTATGGCTGGGAGAGATGGAGGAGAGAAGCATGAAGATAAAGGGTACAAGGTTTCTTTTCAGCTGACAAAAATGTTCTAAAATTGACTGTGGTGATGGTTGAACATATTTGTAAATACCCTAAGAAACATTCAATTGTACACTTTAAATGGATGAACTGTATGGTAGGTGAATTATATATCAATAAATCTGTTTGAAAAAGAAGATTCCCAATTCAAAGACCCAGTTAAGCCAGTGACAAAGTTAAGGCAGAGAGAAGTCTATCTCAGTTCACACTCTGAAAAATAAACTATAAGGAAAACCCTTCATGGGGAGAGGCCACTCCGGGGTGTATGGGACTGCCATGTCCACTTCAACACTGTCTGAGGCAAATAAGTACTGGGGAATAGGCTCTCAATAAAACCAAGCCAGGGGCACTCAACTCCATTAATCAGTTCCTGGAGACACAATCCCATTGCTACCTAACTGGCTTTTAATCTCACAGATGTTCTAGGTCCGGAGTAGCATGTGGCTCTTATTATGCTTCCAAACTGAATGTCTGACCTGGTCAGTTTTGTGGGTTCTTGGAAGTTGCAGTCTCTGAAGGGCTGTTGAATGAAGGGATGTGGCTGAAGCAGGGGAAGCAGAAGATAGTCAGCTGTCTACCATTTTCTACAGTAGCATTTGTGTTGTCCACTTTTCTTATTGCTTTTGCTATAATTTCTTGGGGAAACAATGAAGGAGGGGCCAAGTGGCTTCCCATCTCCTTTTATGATGCCCAAGTTTTTCTCTTTGTGAAATAAGGTGTCTGGAATCCACATATTACCTTTCTCTATTCAGGTCTATTGGCCTACAGTTAGTGGAAATTTCCAAGATTTCTATGTTTTAAAAGACATTTTAGGAGAAATCATGAAAAGGAGATTTCAGGCTGTTGCGTGATACTTTTTAATTATATTTCTTAATATCAATATCAATGTTCCAAAGTGTTTTATAATTCTAAGGCAATCTGTTCATTCATTTTTTATTTGCATTTGGACAGGGCTTAGAGAACAAATTTGCACATACATTTAACTTTGGCTCTTTAAGATTTGAAATTCAAATTAACTGAACCCAATTTAATATTAATATGTGACCAGTTTTACGCTATATGTTTCAGAGGGCTTCACAAACGTGATCTCATGAGATGATATTAGCAGAAAGAGGGCTAGATCATGAATCAGGAGGCTTAGGTTCTAGTTCTGGCTCTCCTTCCAACCAGTGGTGGGGTCTTGGAAGACCCACTTTCTCATCCTGGACCTCAGTTTTCAATTTATAAAATGGGTGGGTAGACTTGATGGTCTCTGAAATCCCTTCTTCATCATTTTATGATGGTTATTTTGATCTAGCATAAAGAATTAGATAGTAAGTGTCAAAGAAAACAAACAAGAAACAATTTACATGTGACAGAAGCTTCCTACTTAATAAAGACTTTAATTTTAAGTTGTCGCAGTCAGTCAGACTAGAGCTATGAGTTTTACTGTTATTGCTCTATACTTTTAGTTTTGCAAGATTAGAATTCTAGATATGCCTTTTAGGTGTTTGCTTACAACTAAATGAAGTGCTACCAGTTGACATACATAGGGTATCTTGTTATGGCCTTGTTATGGCCCAGGCCATAGTCAAGCTTTAGTCAGAGCAGTGGTTCTCACACTTTAGTATGTAACAGAATCAACCAAAGGTGATTAAAACACATATTGCCAGATCTCCTTCCCAGAGTTCTAGAGTGGATCCTGAAGATTTGAATTTCTAACAAGTATCTGGATACTGCTTATGTTGCTGGCCCAAGAACCACACTTTGAGAACTATTGAGCTATTAGCTCAGTGAGATTGCTTTGTTTTTCTTTTATTGCCTGAGAAAACTTAAGAGTATTCCCAAGTAATTAAAGAAAAAGAATTGTTTTGTGTTTGGCCACTTTCTCCTTTCCTTTTTATTTTCCCTGATTAATTTCTATCATGATTAAAGGCCGTTTGGCTTGGTTATAGAGTTTGTATTCCAGGGGCAGAGGCTGAGATGGGTGGGATATCTTATTCAAAATAACCAAAAGGAGAAGAAGCCAGAGGTTTCACAGTAGTTGAATATTGAGGGTCATGTCTTTTGCAACTAAGAAAAGCAATAATGACAAAGGGTAAAACAGAAAAAGTCCACATAGCAGTATCCACTGGTGATACTAGTTTCAAACATGGTGGCTGACTGGTTCACCCCATTAGTGTTGTTCTCTTTTCCTTCAGCTAGACTGCATTTCCAACTTTCCTTGCAGCTTGTTGTGGTCATGAATTAGTTATTCCCAATGAAACATGAGTAGGCATGATTTGTGCTAGCTCCAGGCCAAGACTTTTCCTTGTTCTCTGTCTATCTATCTGTTGGGTAGAAATGCAAGGAGCCTGAGTCTCTGCATTACCAAATGGAGGAGAGCTGCTTGTTGTTCAGGAGCTTTTAACTTATATATATATATGTATGTATGTGTGTGTATATATATATATATATATATATATATACACACACATATATATACACACACACACAGACACACACACACACACGCACACACGCACACACATATATATATATAATGTCATATATATTTGAGTCTAATCTTTACTGTATCAATAAACATATTTTCTATTATTTTTCAATGTTATAGGACCAAGCTATGAGGATGGGAGAAAACAAAAAAGTTAGGACCAGATAAATGCATATTAGATCTTAAAAGATGAGCTGAGAGCTGTATTAACCAATATTTCATCTAACACTACATCAAAGTAGAGACTCTTCTGGCACTTGTGGGACTTGTGACTAGAACCCAAAGAAATTCACACAATCTATTGAGAAAGCCCAATTATATTCTTCTATTTTCAAGATGAGAATATTATAAACATAAACATAGGTTGGTTGGAAACAGTGTAGTTGATGGAGAAATACAGTTCTAGAAGTATTTACTACAAGAGCAAAAAGAAATTTTAGAAAACTTCAATGATCAAAATAGTTGCAAAAAACAGGGCCTTGATGAAATAAGAAGCAAAACCATAAGAAGGAAATAAAAGAGGTGAAGGGTCTAATGAAATGAAATTGAAAATAAAAGAGAGAGAAGAATTAAAAGAAGAAATCAAGGAAAGTGATATGCAGTGCCAAGATTACAGTTTGCAGTGAAGTGGAAAGCAGAGGAGCTCAGAGTTCGGCGGGGGGCCGGGGGGAGGAAGAACTAAGAGATAAAAGGAAGCAGAATTAGACAGATTTGGAAGACATAAAGAAAAATTAAGAATTATGAAGGGTTTTTTGAGAAAAAAATAACAAATGAAACAAAATGTAAAAACTGAAAGTATATTGAAGGAATTGATATGAATGTAAGAAAAGGTCTGAATTTAGATTAAAATAGCTCGTTGTATTACAGGCAGCACAAACACAGACATATTCTGCATTTTTTTTTAATTCTAAGAATTAAAATAAGCCATTTAAAATTATGCAAATATCTAGGCAGAAAAAAAACAGTTTTACCATAACAAAAAAATCAGGCTTTAGACTTCTGCTCTTAACATTAAATGCCAAAAGACAACATCTATAGGTTCTATAGAAAAATTGTTTAAATCTAGGAATTTTAAACCTCGCTAATTTTTCATTTATGGTTGAAAGTTGATGCACAATATTCCAGGAGATGTAAGTATCTAGGAAATTTTCCAACTATTTGCTCTTTGTGAGAAAAAAATTTTTTTGAAGGCATCATGCAATTGACTTAGAGATGCATCAATATAACAAGCTCAAAAAAGTGCTTTGATATCATTTGTTTAAAATTGATCTCTGAGCTCTGCCCCGTGCTCCATCTGGACTGCTGGCCTGTGGGGTGAGTGTAGGGTAGGAGGTCCACTGTGGCCTCTGCAGCAGGCCCACCTTGCTCTGGGCAGCATATCTGGCTTTCTACTTTGTATCTGTGTTATTCAAGAACTCAGGACAGCTGAGAGGAGCCAAATGCTGGTGTCTCTCTGTCTGACTGATGCAACTGCACCCCAACGTGGTGCAAGGGAAGCTTTGGAGGCAAGTGATTTTTAGAGTCTTAGATGAGAAATGAGGCCTCGGGCATCTGCTATAGATTGAACATTTGCAACCCCCCAAATTTCTGGGTTAAAACTTAATCTCTAATGTAATGGTATCAGGAAGTAGGGCCTTTGGAAGGTGATTAGGTAGTGAGAGAAGAGGCCTCCATGAACAGAATTAGTGTCCGTATAAAGGAGGTCTCTGAGAGCTCCCTTGTTCCTCTCACCACGTGAAGATACAGGAAGAAGATATTCATCTATGAACAAGGAAGTGGGCCCTCACCAGACACTGAATATTTTTGCATCTTAATCTTGAATTTTTCAACCTCCAGAACTGTGAGAAATAAATTAATATTGTTTATAAGGCACCCAGTTTATGGTATTGTTGTTATAGCAGCCCAGAGGGACCAAGACAGACTCCTTTGCTCTCCATACTACCTTCATCTAACTATGTATCTGCCTTCTTCAGGCTAAAGAGGGGGAAATTAGCATACTTACATTGGAGGGTGGGATTTCCTGTTTCATTTTTCTATCTGGACCTCTCAAATAAAGATCTATAATCTAGATGATACAAAGAGTTGGCTTGGGATGTATTGGAGTAAGGGAAATTTTAAGAAAATGCTTGGGATTGCAAGATACCATCTGCTGCCAAACCTTAATTTTGAATTCCAGAAGCTGAATTTTACTTTCGTTTTCCTCTTGCTTTCTTTCTCTAATAAATTCCCACTAGGTACATAGGCATTAAAGAATAATTAGGGCTAACTAGGTTGTAGACCATCCATAGAAAAAGGTAAAATGTGACTATGTTACCTTTATATTAGATAATCCTAATTTATATATTTTTGTATATGTACATTATATATACATAAAATTCAACAAGTTATGAACCATAATTATTTTGGGAGGGATAGTATAATAAATAATTTTTTCTTTTATAATAGCCAGAAATATAATTTTTCTAAGCTCACTATAATGTATATGCATTGCTTCTGTCATAAAAACACAATTAATATTGTTTAAAATATTTTCAAAATACATATGTCAAAACAAAATATGATACAAAATTCAAAATGGCAATAATAATTTTTAGGACAGAAATGTGAGATTCAATATATTAATAAATCTGTATACTTAAGCATCAAAATTTAATTTTCCTTTAAAAAACCAAATGTGTTTACTTTTAAATAATAAAAATGTACAGGTAGAAAAATCTACTCACTCATTCATATGTTGCCATGGCTGTTCAATGACGCCTAGGGCCTCTGCTATAGATTGAACATTTGCAACCCCCCAGATTCTTGTGTTGAAACTTAATCCCTAATGTGACGGTATCAGGAAGTGGGGCCTTTGGAAGGTGATTAGGTCATGAGAAGGGAGGCCTCCATGAATAATGTAAATGGCCATTGTTTTGTCAACATGCATAGTCTTTCCTGAAAATTATGTGATAACTTGCTTGTATCTTCTTATTGAGGGCTAATTCTGGCAAGAAAAAAAGCTAGAATTCTCTTCCAATGTCTGCCTTTCATCACCTGTTTCTTTCTTCAAAGGAGAGAAATGGAAAGAGCATTATAAAACAGGAGCCATAAACTTGCTGAGAAAGATGAATTACCAAGTGATGAATCAAACCAGAGCCATGATGGTGCCCTAAATCATAAGAGCAGTCTGTCATGGGAAACCCCACAGGAGATTTAGAACTTGGCACCACCCATCATCTCATCCAGGGTGCATCAGTGGGCCCATGTGCTCATGTGACAAGTGACATTTTGGGATAAGCAACTCCTGGGGTTCTTATCAAAACTTCTATGACTAATTAGAAATGAGTCAGGTCTCCCTGTCTTTCCCTGGAGCTCTGTTGCTATTGAGAGGTGCTAGAAATGGATATCTATATTTTAGTCATTCCAACTCCAGCCTAATTGTTTAGAGTAAGCAGCCAGCTCTCCCTGTACTTCTCTGCCTTTCTCTTGGAACAAAAGGTTGGCTGAGCAGTATATCAGGAGTGCTCTTCTTGAACATTTCTGGATTATGAAAATAGAAATGACATTGCATGTGGAGAAGAGTGCTCGCATGTCATTGGATCCCACCTTGCCAACACGGTTCCCCCCGCGGCCCTGCCTGCCACCCCATGGAGAGATCAGATTGCCTTGCTGGCTCTTTCTTCCTATATTTTGGGGTTGTGTCCTGAGCCCTGGTGCTTGGGAAAAACTATGCTTCTGTGACACATTTTAGGAAGGAATTTTCTAGAATCGCCTGGTTTTCTCTCTGGCAGTTCCACTGTTCAGTTCAGTATCTGTCTTAAACTAGAATTAGCTCTTGGTCAGCAGCCCCTGCTGGATCTTCTCCTGGCTGCTGCCCTTTCTGTTAACTCTCTCCTTCAACCCATTTTCTTAGCTTGGATTAAACTTGCAGCTGTCACTCACCCCACTGTTTGAGCTTGGGCAGACGAGTGAAGATGACACCCAACAAATTGATTCAAAAGTGAGAATGTTAGGCAGAGTGTGGATTACTCGCAAATAGCTGAATTCAGTCAAGCCACCAAGTAGTTACTAACTGGTTGGTTGTGATCCAGTCATCAAAAGCGTTGATTTCTTTCAAAGCCATCTGTGTGTATAGGCACAGCATTAGTTTCTATAAACTGACATTCCTATGATCACTCCTTTTAATCAGCGCATTAATACTTTGTACCCTTTAGTTTTTTCATGCTTGACGGTATGATTTATTAAGGAATAAATTTATCCTAATTAATTTTAAAGCACAACATTCCTCTGTTAGCCTGATTCCACTTAGAAAAAGATGTGAATTATATAGGAGGAAGCAATTTCAGTTTCAATGACTTTCTGGGTCTGGGAACTGGAAATATAATTTGCAGTGAACCTCTTCTTTATTCCTTCTCTTCCGCTTTCTCCTCCTTCTTCCATAGTTTTTCTAGGTTCTCAATGCACAGCATTGTTAATCTAGATTCCAGAGGTAAAAGCATTGCCAGAAATGGAGAAAGAACATGAATTACCTCCTTCCCCTCTTTTTATGCTCTAATTATAAAAATGCAAACCACGGTCTTAGGAAAATAACATATTGGGTAAAGAAAAGAAATATATGGAGAAGGAAGAAAAATGCCTGGCCAAATTTCTAGTCAGCCTCTGTGAGGTATATATACCAGACAGGCTAATAACTTCAGATAATGTCTGACAGGTTGATATTTTGAGCTTGCTTTCCTAAAAAAATATTTTAGACCCAAACTATTGCAGTGCTTTCATATGAAACTCTCAAAGTAGATTCAGAAAGGCAAAGAGGAGTGACTATAAAAAGGTCTATTTCTGATTTTGTCAAAAAATTTCACAGGTCACAGAAGTTGTTGACTTAAATAATCTATTACAAGTCTTGCCCTGTGAGCTCAGTTCTCAGGCAACAATTTGCTGGCTGGACTTACCACTATGTTCAATTTTAGTGACTTATCGCAGTACACACTTGTTCCTTAATTTTATTTTTCTTAAGACACATCTGGCCCTTTGTATTCTTGGGGCCCCAGACAGAGTTGAGCTCTGTTGTCTCTAATGAACTTGCTTTCTACACCTCAACTCAGTGGGAGGAGACCTCCCACCTCTGACCTCTATCTCACGTAGTGCTAGGACCCCACACATTTTAACTTCCTTTCTTTTTCTTGGCAGATCTCAGGTGGTTAAAACATAAAATCTTCTTGATAGCTGTTGAAGATTTCCTGAGTTGCCCACAGCAGCATCTGCCATGGGTGCCCAACCTTGTTATCACCATTTGCTTCATGAGCGCTACAACTATTTTGTTAAGAACTCCATGTAGTAGCCTGGGACCTTCTGCCTTCTTATAACTCTCATTCCACTGGAGCCACTCTCTTGGAGCTCTTGGTCTTTTTGTTCCTGCTTTCCATTGCAGAGAAAAGCTCTGGTGTGAGTGAGAACATCCCATTTCTAGTTAAAGAGGCAGAATAAAAACATCTATTCAGAAGAATGCTGGCTACTGCGCAGCCACAAAAAGGATGTGGAGACCAGGGACCAGACAACCCAGAAAGGCCACTCCTTAGAGCTAGTTATGATGCGTATGCAGCTTTCAGTGACTTTCTGTGTTATGTGCCAGGATCTGAAAAACTTTATTCTCCAGAGGCTGATGATGATGCTCCCAGGGCAGTGTTTTATTTTCCTGCCCAGCATCTGTTTTACATTCCTGCTGTTCATAATGTGCATAGTTGGCTATTTGCCTGCACTCACTTCTCCCTCCTCCCACTCTTTTTTCTCTTCCTCCAGATAGCTGTTCTCTTTGGAAGAACGAGATTATTTCTCTCCTGAACAGGTCTTTCCTTAGAAGAAAATGCTGAACCAAATGTGGCCTTTGGTTTGTATTTCCTGGGGCTACACCCAACAAACTGGGCAGAGAAGTGCCTCTGGAATCTCTTCTAATTTTGTGGACACAGCCCTGAATTCCAGCCTTTCTAGTGGGGCTTCAGATGGCCTTTATGGCAATGGTGAAAATGTTATGGACAGCTTGGGCAGCTTTAGATGTAACTCCTTAGCACTGAGCTCCAGGTTTTCCCTCTTCCCCTCTCCAACCTTCCCACAATCTCTTTGCCTTCACTTGTAATTGGAAAAATGGGGGAGGGAGGTATGGCTAAAGCATAGATCCTAAAATAGGTCAGACCATCACAGTTTCCAAAATAAACATCATTAATGCCAAGTCACTGAACCATATAGCCCAAGCTGACAGTACCTCGGTTGCCTGCTGCTTCTGACTTGGGATTTTAAAGAAACAGTGAACATCAAGGTAAAGAATTTATAAAATGAGCCTCCCAAAAGGGAAGGAAATTTTGAGGTGAGTTGAGGAGAAGATTGGATAAGATAAATGAGGAAAGACCCTGCAATGCCAGGACTTAAGTGCAAATCAGAATTTGCGTTTTATAACTCAGGTTGCTATTTTTGGTTATTAATGTGGGATTTGGAGGGGACCAGAATGAGGAGGAATAAATCCATCTTTGCCCCAGTGCGGGTTTGAACTTTATGAGTATGGAATAGTAAGCATACAACACAGGGCTTTATGCATCAGCACAACTTTGTGTTAAATTGTTCTCAGTGGGTACCTTGCAGGGGAATGTGAATATGAATGGCCCTGTTGTTCTGGAGGCTGAATTGCAATTACCCAGATGTGATAGGAACCATGGTCTTAACACTGCCTGGTAAAACAGTATTCCTCCACTTATGTATGGCACCTATGGTCCATTTAGTTTCATATACACAAAGTAATCTCTTTGGTAGTCAAACTCCCATGAGCTCCCCAGACAACAGAGAAGAAAGAACTCTGTTGCCTAGCAACCAATAGAACATTACAACACTAGATAAATCGAATCAATATTGCTCTAAATATTGAACCCTTAGATGATGAAAAAACCGTTAAAGCCATGTCCATAACTCCTCAGATCTTTCTTTTCCTAGACACAGCAGCAGAGTGGGACCAGCTTGTGTTCTGACAATCTCTAGAGACCTAAGGGAAGGGGGAGGGCAGTGTGCTGAGTTCGACAAGAGAAACCATCAGTAGTAATACCAGAAAAGAGGTACCTGGAGACTGAGTCCCTAGGAATCTGGAACCTCCTGCCCATTTTGGAAGCACTGGTTGGCCTGGAGTGAAGATATTTCCTGAGTTCTTAACCTTTTGGCATCTGGTCAGAGCTCATTAAAGTTGAAGAGATTAAGGTCACTCCGCCAATACTTTCTTAAAAAGAGCCCTACAGTTTGGGGCACATAGATTTTTTTCATTAGTCCCTGACATTAGGCACCTACTACAGTGCTGTTGGAAGTACTCATTCATCACATGTAAACCTAGAGGGTCGACCTTGGTGAGTTACTAAGAAGCAGAAGAGGAAAATTATCATTAACCCTGCCACATACCAGGCACTACACAAGTGCTTTAACAAACTGGGCTATTCATTTAAGCTCTGTGATACCCATATGAAGTAGGAGTTATTTCCATTTTATAGATGGGGAAACTGAGGCTTAACAAGGTTATAATAATTCACCTTTGAGAGAAAGTTAATGGTATTATAATTACCCAAAGGTAACTCCAGGCTCCTCACTGGTTTTTGTGAGAGATATATGGCTGGGAAACAAGCCTTTTCTTATTAGCAGTGTCATTGAAAAGGGGGAGTAGAAGATAGGGCCTAACTTATTGTGCAGTTTTCTGCACAATAATGTGGATGGTTTCCACTGTACAAGGAAGAACCTCTCAAATGATGACCGAGGGTGAGACAGGAAAATATATTTGTCTTCTGGATTTTGGCAGTTCTGCTCTGATAAGTCATGTTTGTCCTTGGGATGTGTGTATGTCGATAGAGTCCAACATTTAGCTCTGGGACAATTCAGGCAGGTCCTGCTTTTCATCATTTTCCATCTTATTACCACTCAAACTTGGATTAGACTATCTTTACAGATGTGGGGGTAATTCAGGAGACTTACAACATTGGAGGAGAAAATTCAAAAGTGTGCAATATAATTTTCCCATAGCCCACCAGGACAGCCTTTCCATAGGGCCCTGTGGCGCATTCTTCTTGCCCTATTTGTACCGTTTCTTCAGTTTCTCCTTTGTCAAGCATCTCATTCTTCCAGGCTCCGTGGGGAACATCTCCATTTACCTTTTGAGAAATCTATCTCTAAATCCATGGGGAAATCTCTGAATCTCAAAATCCATTACCATTCTCCCCCAATTCACTTGAAGAATACATTTATTTATCCATGTCTGGGTCATTAAGTTAATTGCAAGACCCCAGGCAGGGTGGGTGAGGATGTGCAACAGGAAAATTATTGCTTTTCCCAAGTTTACAAACAAGATACCTGGTAGATTTGGGAGCTTCCATATCTTCTCTCTCTCCCTGACTGAGCCCTGCTATTCCAGGGCAGAAAAACCACAGAAGCCCCTCCGGGTCTCAGGCAAATTATACCATAGCTCCCTACCAAGTGCATTGCACCCTACCCAGACAGGCTTCTGAGTCACCCAATTGTCATTGTCATAATGATTATTTGTTGCTCTGCTCCTACATGTCAGGCACTGCGAAATGCATTATTCTACCTGTTTCTCCAATAACACTGCAAGTTAGATATCACTAGCCATATTTTACAGAAGAGGCAATGGAAGCACAGAAAGATCATACAATTTGCTCAAGAACACCCAGCATACAAGTGGGAGTTGTGATTTGAAACAAGCTTTGTCTGAACTCAAGTCTCCTATGCTAATTCTGAGGGACTGATTTTGCAGAAGCTGGTAAGAGGAGATGGCTTACATGTAATCTAGGAGCATGAGAGAGATCCAGGAGGAGGTGACTGGGAGAATCTTTCCATCACCTAGAAAACCAGGAGACATGGATTTTAGTTTAAATTTTATCCAAATTTATTTTAATAAACTCCTGAGCTTCCTTTTTCAGAATCTGTAAAATGAGGGAAGATTCAGTGATCTTCTAGCTCTCAGAACCTAATTCAGACCAATGGCAAGAGTTTCTGAATTCTGGAAGCAAAACTTAGGAGCTGGATCCAAACTGATGCAGAGCTCAAATGTCTATTCTCCCATTTTTCAGTTGAAATGGATGAAAGACATAAAACTATCTTTTCATTCACTACCACTGTCAGGGGATCACAGAACTAAATGACTGAGGTCTCCTCCTGACTGAAATGAAATCCTTCAGTTGCTGTTTCCTTGAGTGTTATTCTTTGCATATGGATATAAGTCTCTGTAGAAAGGTACTTCTGGTTTTAAAGGAAACCTGACTCTATAAAACTGCTCAATTATTTAGTTGCTGTGAATGTTTGCATTACCAAGACATTCTGAAGAATATTTCCATTTGTGTCATTCTATAATTATTACTACTACTACTACTACTACTACTACTACTACTACTACTACTACTATCATCATCATCATCATCATCATCATCAAATCAAATAATGAAAAAATTGTTAAAAATTAGGGATAGAGTAAAAGGGCCAAAATATAACCAGCCTAATGACTGATTATTCATACCTCACTTTGTAGAAAGATGACTTATGTCAGAGGTTATGTCTATTCCCATAGAACAGGAGTCCCCAATCCCTGGGGCCAGGACTGATACTGGTCCATGGCCTGTTAGGAACTGGGCCGTACAGCAGGAGGTAAGTAGTAGACAAGTGAGCAAAATTTCATTTATATTTGCACCACTCTCCAGCACTAACATCAGCTTCACTTGAGATCATCAGGCATTAGATTCCTTTAGGAGCACTGGTCTCTGATGCCAAAAAGGTTGGGGATTGCTGATATAGAGAACCTTTCCTCCCTCTGACATACGTTTCCTTTTGCAAATACCTTGCTTATGTTGATCATATGTCTACCTGTTCCCATCCTTGCTGTTAATCACATATTGCTTTGTTATCAACCAACTGAACCAAGTGTTCATGCCAGTTGTTTCCATTACTAAACTTTGCTTTAGAGCAACACCCCTACCTTAGGCCCCAGGTTACTAGTAGGCGTTCAACATATATTTTTTGACAAAAGAACAAAGTCAGTTGCCAGAAAGCTTCTTTGTGAAGATGTGAATTGTGAACTGCTTGGTAGAAAACAGATGCTTCAAAAATTAAAGAGTATCTGTGGGAGATAGAATCATTATTCCCAGTACTTCAAGTCCTTCCTGAATTAGAATTGTCCATTCATGCCCTTTGCCATGTGACTTTACTTTCCACTGGAGGGAGGAGAGTATATTTCCCTCCCCATTGATATTGGGCTTGGCCAATAGAAAATGAGCACACATGACAATTTTGTGCTCTAGACCAAATCCTCAGGAGGCCTTGTGTGTTTTTGTTTGTCTTTTTGCTGCTGGTCCAAAGACAGGTAGGGAGACATGGAATGGACCTGAAGCCCACTCACTGGAAGTCTGTAGTGCACCAAACTAAACTGATACATGTCTTGTGCTGTCCCAGAAATTCCATAGACCTGGGAGTTAGAAAAACACATGCTTGTTTCTGTAAGGCAATATGTTTTGGAGACATTAGGTATGTAGCTTTATTGTAGCAGTAGCTAATTAATATATTATTTTTATATGAGGAAAATTAAATAATATGAGAGAGGCAGGGTGGTAGGGGAAGAGAATGGTTTCTAGGCTACTTGGGGGGTGGGGAGGGTACTGTTACTAGTTTGTTATAGATCCTGAAAGACCTTGTAGCAAGACTTTCTCTGAACTTTCCAGACCTATCACTGTGTCAGATAAGCCATTATGCTAAATTTTTTTTTAAGGGAAGAATTCAGTGGTGACCCATACAGAGCTAAAAGGGCAAAACTGAAAGGCAGTAAAAGAATAACCTTTTACATCAGGCAAAATTGATGGCCTGATTCCATCGCCTTGAAGGCTTGTATAGCTCATCATCTTGGAGCAAACTTCCTTCTTGTTCATTTAAGAGACGTTTGTTCATGCTATGAGTGAGGGTCCCCCATTCTGCCCAGGTGCAGGAGGAGGGAACTCCGAACATTTAGGGAAATATAGGCTTAATAAAATTCAACCTTGATAATAAGCTTTCAGATAGATGGAGATAATATTCAAATGCTCATTGTTTGAAAATAGTCACATTATGCTTTAAATAACTGTAGTGATATTCTTTTTCAGGTAGAAAGATAGAATTTAAAAAATGGAACACTTGAAAAATAAACCACTTGACACAAGTAATGTGATTCCAGAGGGCTCTGAAGAGTATTGAAATAAGTTTAGAAAAATCATAATTATCTATTATCTAGAAAAAGCAGGCAGGTCACTGCAGAGAGAGCAATTTAATTTTAGTCCATGTATTTCAACAGAAATTTAAATCTTCCATGCAATTAGCTAAAATAACTGCAATAGGGGAGTGTGCAAAGGCCATGCCCACATATACTAATTAATGATTCAAATTAATCAGAATTTATAAACCCGTTGGCAGTTGCTTGTTTGACCTGGACTACTCTTTCTATGATGAGCCTTTCTCTTGGAATGGACCACCTAATCTAGAGTGATGCCAGCCTCTGCCAAGTCAGAGGCACTTAGCTTCTGACCAATGCCTGGCTCTTAGTGCTGTTAAAGGAGAAACCACCTTGGAATTATTGGCTATATTTCCATGTGTGCATGTCTTTTCCAAGAATCTTTGAGAGCAAGCACAGAGTCTTAAACCAGTTTATTTTCATCCCTGTGCTATTGTGCTGAGCATGGCAAGATGTGAACATTGGAATTTCATAAATATATTTTTATTTTTATGGCAGACCCAATTGGTTGGCCAACTCGGCCTTTATTTATGATTCCTTTCTGCCTAGGCACCTTGAATCGAGGCACATGTGACAAAATTCTGGCCAACAAGTTGTAAACAGAAGCCACTGGGTAGGACATTGGGGAAGTATTTTTAAAAATTGGCCATGACTTTAGTTTTTTTTCTTTACCCATTTTTTTTTTCCTTTTGCCTGGCATGTATATGTGAGGCTTAGAAAGGCAGCAGCAACCTTATGACCATAAGACAAAAGACATGCAGATGAAGTTCTTTACATTGAACATGGCAGAGCAAATTGATGTAAAGAGCCTACATTCAGTGGTGTGTTGGACATGGCTTGCACCAGATTGGGAGAACTGACAAAATTTCAGGAATTTTGCAAAATTTCAGCACAGCCATTATTAAAAATTGCCTTATATAAACTTACATAAAATAAATTATATTAAAACATAGATAATGCTCCAAACTCATAATTTCTCAATTCTTATATTTTCTAATGTTTTTTCCCCCATTATCTAATGTTCTTGAGGTTATTTACATCTATGATATGTAAAGTGGAAATACTTTATAATGGTATACTACTGACTATTTCTTTCTAACTCTGCATTTAGTTATGTCACGTTGGAAGCTTAAAATCAAACCATGGTGGAAGTAGGTACACTATGGAAACTGCTAAAACATGACAAATCAGGTTCAACTTTAGAATGGTTGTTCAATATTTACCAGCACACCAAGCTGGGTGTCTAATGGCATTATTGAGTTATCATATCAGCTTTAGATTGTGTTCTTCCAGAATTCTTGTTGAATGAGACAAACAAGTCCTAATGTTTTTAAACAAAATTAGTTGTTTTTTTTGGCATTTGCAGCAACCCCCTCCCCCAATAAAAAAACAATTTAAATGTATATAACTATTAAGTCGTATATCTCACTCTATCAAACACAAGAAAATATTCAATGTAACATTAAATATTGCAATTTTACTTGGCTGTGCAGAAATAAGAAACCCTCCTTGGAACTTAAGTCAAGCAGTTGGAATCTGCAGAAGAAAATTGTGGCAGCCTGTAATGTTTGAGACATTATATAAACAGCTGATACTTGACTCAATAACCATCAGCACTTGGTGTCAGCATATAAATGTTGGGTTGGAAAAGTAGATAAATTGATTTTCCATTCCTCTTATTTTAACATCTTCTTTTTTATTGATGCTGTAGTGATTGATCAATTGCTAGTGTAACAGTCTGTAAAGTAAACATGTTATTTCTCTGGTTAAAGAACAATTCTTTTCAAAGTTATATAATGTGATAAACTGACTCTGAATTATGACCATAAAATAATTTCCTCTTTTCTCCAAAGCTATAAAAAAATTCACAAACTCTCTAACCTATAAAGTCTCTAACCTTAAGTCATTGTTATATTTTTCACATTTTATGAGTTAAAATAGACCTGAGAGTTAAGAAGAGGCAGGTGTATCTACTTTAGACCTGGGAATATTAAGGTCCAGAGAATTTAAGTCATCTGTTTGAGGTGAAAATATAAAAAGTGAGACTAGATTGCAGTGAATTGTATCTTTTTGTTACCTTTCCCTCTCAGATTGATGTTTCTATATTCCAGTATAAATATTGAATTTGAATGCATGAAAATTATCTTTCTTGTATTTCCATGAGATAGGTGGATTTTTTTTTTTGGCATGACTCTTGAGGCTGTTAAGAAGAGCCATAAACCAAGTATTTGTGTCCTTAAATGCAACATAAAATATCACAAATGGTACTAGATTCTTTAATGGGCATTCTTGGTAGAGAAAAATACATTCTGGTAAAAAGTAAGCAGGCTCTTCCTCCTCTAGTGTTTCCTTTAGCCTCTTACCTTCTATTCATCTTATATTGAATAAATATTTACTGAGTTCATACTACATGCCAGGCACTCTTGTAGATTCTGGAGAATTCAGCAGTGAGGAAAAAATGTCCCCACTCTCATGGAATGAGTGTGGTGGAGAGGTGGAGTAAAGAAGACAATTAACAAGTTACAAATAAAGGAGTTCCATGAAGAAAATAGAGTAAGGTGATGTGATATAGTGTGCTTATAGCTGGGACAGGATAATTTGATAGGGTTCTTAGAGGTGGTTAGTAGGAGATATTTAGTGGGATCTGAATAACAACAGTCCTGGAAAGACTGGTTTAGAGGCAGAAAGAGTAGCAAGTGCCGAGTCTTAGAGCTGAGTTTAGTATG
Source organism: Cynopterus sphinx (assembly GCA_030015415.1). Classification (NCBI taxonomy): domain Eukaryota; kingdom Metazoa; phylum Chordata; class Mammalia; order Chiroptera; family Pteropodidae; genus Cynopterus; species Cynopterus sphinx. Next base: position 84,915,097 of record CM057379.1, on the reverse strand, counting down.
TTCATATAAGAGGAAGAAAGTCAATGCGGTTGTGTAGTAGTCCACAGTGAGTTGGTGGTAGGTGATGGAGTTGAAAGGTTATTCACAACTAGTTCATGTGAAACTTTTAGGTCATGGTGAGCATTTTGTGTTAAATTCTGGTTGCAGTGGGAAATGATGAAATGTTTTTAGGCAGGGGAGTGACATGAACCAATGTCACTCATTTTTAAAAACAGAGGTGCAAATGATGTAATCAAGAGGTTCGTCTAGCATGCAAGAAATGCTGGTGGTTCTAAGAGTTGTAGAGATGAAAGAAAGTTTATGAATTTGAGAAACAGTTTTTGAGACAGAGCTATAGGAGGTGGTGACAGATTTGATGTGAGGGAGGAGGTGTGTGAAGAAAATGGAAGAATTAATAGTGATGCCTTCGTTTTTAGCTTGAATCATTTGAGTACCATTTACTGAGCTGAGGAAACAGGGAGAAAAAGGTTTGGAGGGGAAAAGTCAAGAGTTCTGTTTCAAGTATGTTATTTTAGAGAGCCTTAATAGACATCAACTTCATATAGATGGAAAATAATCACTTGGATATAGGATTTTGGATTATTATTAAGTATTACTTATTATTATTAAATATTATTTATAAATAATCTTTAAAGCCAGTGATGTAGATGATCTATTGAAAAATTAGAGATAGAGAAGAGTAGAATAGAGCTTGGAGTGTTTCATTACATTACACTCAGCCCTGCTTAGCTTTCCTCTCTGACTGAACTTCAAATGCCCTTGTAACTGTTCTTTCTCTTCCAGGGCCTCCTTATGGGAATTCCCTAAATTACTGCCATCAGCTCTCCTCCCCCACTCTCTATAATTTCCATTATTCTTTAATGATTGCATTCATTCACATAGCTTCAACTGACCTATACTGGTGTCTTCCCAAGTTTATGAGTCTGTTCTTATCTCTTTCTCTCTCAACTTTAATTAAATCAAATCCATTCAATTCAAATCCATTTAAGGCAAGAAGCCGTTTTTAAACAACTTCAACATTCCAAGCACTGTGCTGAGCAGGTTGATTGGTCATCGAGTAGCTGTACAGGATGGTATTACTTTGGTGAATCTAACCCTCAGTCTTGGGGGCTTAGAAGCATGATTTTCTCAGTGAATCAAGTGGGCCAATTTCTCAGGGTGCGAATTAACCCAGCTCACAAGAATTTCACATATATAAATCAAAATGTTAATTCACTAATTTATAATGGGAAATACAACTTACAAGAGAGCAGTCATTCACATTAGCCTGTCAGCACATTTTCTCCATCTAGGAAAACTACCTATAAAGCCAAATTGTCAGTAGGTTGCATAGATTGTAAGAGATCAGAGCAAGGGGCCTTGGTGGCAGATTTGAATGTTTAATATCATCAGGCTCTGATAGTCTAATGCATCTATGTCCACAGAGAAATCAAATAAATTGTGTGTTCTAGGATACCAAAAGAGCTCTTTTATGAGCACTGCCAAAACGAATCTCTCTCATTTTCCCTTTTCTATGTTCTATGATCACATCCTTTTCTGTCTGATAGATTCTTTCTCTGGATAAGTTAATTAAATCAGTTAACTCACCACCAGGTCTTGTTTTCATCTTGTGATCATGCTCTTTCAGTAAAGGTGATACACATTCTGTATTTTGGATTTGTTTATACGTGAAAGTTTTGCTTAGTTATTAGAAAGCAGATTTATTTTCCTCATTTCAAACTCTGTAGCCTCAAGTTTTTAGAATTATGTCTTGTAAATGATCAGCTCATGAAATTTTTGTTGAATGAATGACAAGTTTAACTTTTGCCTCTAAGTAGACTGGATGGCTAGATAAGAAAAGCAGATTTTATTTAACATATTTAGTTGACTTTAATAAAATTTAAATGACTGACAAGAGTTTTTTAGCCCACCTCCCAAGATCCAGAGATCCATCAATATTGTCCCATTCAGAGTGACTGCTATCAAGATGGAGTCCCCAACAGGACATTTTCATGGCTCAATTCCATATACACAGAGCACTTTCTTATTTTAATTTTTCTTTGTTCTTCTGTGGTTGAATGACCAAAATTCCTTTTAGTATTTCATTTGCTTTATTATTTCTCCCCAATCCTAATATTCTCTTTTTCTCATATAAAGAAAACAATAGAATGAGAGAATATCCAACTGTCCAAATGAATGACACAAGATTAAGACTCTCAACATAGTCAAGGTCAGGTGAGACCACCCAGTAGGTGGTCCTATAACTTAATGCTTTTCTAGAAGTCAATTTGAACCAATATAACAAGATCCTGTAACCTAATAATTCCACTTCTAGGAGTTTATCCTGAGGAAACAACTAAAAAAGCAGTTAAAGATTTATATGCAAAGAATATTCTCTATAGCATATTAATAGAACAGTGCAAAAAAACCTAAAAAACAATAATGATTGGTTCATTTGGTACATTCATACGAGAGTATCACGGCCATTAAAAATCATGTTTTCAAAGATTGTTAATGAACATGGAAAAATGATTGCTCTGCACATTGTTATTTTTGTTCCCTAACATCTTTTCCTTTTATTCTGATTGTTGTGATGGGAGCCCCTTTGTTCTACATTGTACCAGCATTCACAAGTCTAGAACTTATAAAATTTTAAATCTAATGTACTCAGCCTTCCAAACTCCAAAGGTTCAAACATTTTATTCCTATTGAATTTCCTCTTCTCCCATTAATTGGATACAGAAAGAAGAACAATAAAGGAAGAATTATTCAAAGACCAATCAGGGATTATCCTGGGACAAGACTCCTCATAAGAGCCCACAGTTGTGTCAGAGGGTGAGAGCAGAGGATGAACCTCATAAAGTATCACAAAATGGTTAGAATTAAACAGGGTACTTAGCTTGCCTTTTGATATTTGTGGCTAAGAGTAAAGGGGTTAGGTACTACTCTAAATAACCAATGTAGCATGTGAAAAAAATAAAATTTAATCATATTTACCTAAAGATTGAAAGTCACGTGATGTGTTTCTGTTATCATACTCTTGTTAGCTTTGGTGTCAATAAAGGTGTCACTCAGAAGGCTGCAGAAATCTTTATCATACATGGCGGCAGCAATGATAGCAATAAACAGTATCATCAATACTAATTCCACCAGAATACTGTGACATTGGTGATGCATTTGAATTCCTTGCAGGAAAACATCTCTCCCTTCTCAGTCCATTAAGTTTGGAGGCAGACGCTACTCTTATTGGATCCTGGAGTGAGAATGTAACAAAGGCCTGGCCAAACAGAGCATCCTATCATCTTGAACAAGAAGATTGGCTCAGAAATGAGTGGGTGACCGAGTCAGAGCTAATATGGGTCTTTTGCTATGAAGCTGTAAAGAAAATCCCCGAATTGCTAATTGCCATTTTACCAGCACAATGAGAAGACCAAACTGAGATAGAGACCATATTGGGAAGCAGAGCAGAGGCAGAGAAAGGTTGGGCAGTAGGGACATAGTTTGAATCTCTGGGTTCCACTAGGTCTTACATGTGCTCATTCCTGAGCTTTTAGCTATGTAAACCAATAAACCTCCTTTTCTGCTTAAGGCACTTTGAGTTGTATTTTCTGTCATAATTAAAAGAGTACTAACTGATGGACTGCTTATGAAAACTAGTTAATCAAAATAGCAGGAACAAGTCATAAACTGCAAATTATGTGTGCATGTGTAAAGAAATGTACCAAAATTTTAACAATGGTTATCTCTGAATTGGATTATAAGAGTGTTTTTTTTAAAAATTATTTTCAATACTTTCTGGAATATTTCAAGTTTTCTGAAAAGGCCACATATTCATTTTTTTAAATAACACAAAGAAAACAAAAAATCTTTATGTTTTCTTTCTTCAGTGGCATAGGTAGAAGGCCATCCTACAACCTTTTTTTGCAACATCAACAAACATTTCACAGACTCAATCGTTTCAGATGATCAGTAAGCTCAAGTTGTAGGTTGACAGTGTGTTAGAAAATGGAAAAAAAAAAAAGATAGCAATTGAGTAGTTTAAAGACTAGCATTTACATTCTTGACTCAGTCAGTTTCTGGTAAAAAGGCCCAAAGACAGTCACAAAGCTGTTCAAAAGGCTCAATGACAGGTTTTACTGCTAATCCTGAGAAAAGAGCTAAAAAGAGCGATAGGCTGTGGTTCTGGGAGTCTGGGATGAAAGTGCTGAAAAGTCTGACAGAAGAAAAACAGAAGGAACTCTGTTAAACCAGCCTACACATTCCAAAAGTCTCGTGTATCTTTTGTGGCTGGCTTTGCTACCCAGAGTTGGAGGACAGAAGAGGAGAGGAAAGGAGGGGAGGGGTGCAGGAAGGAAGCACAGAACAAGGCTCCTCAGGAGACATGACTGCTGCTGATGAAAACACCACCTCCTCTCTCACACTGCAGTGTTCATTGAGGACTTATGGCCCCTGGTAGGCAATGAAATGAATGAAGAGCCTGTGTTTTTAAAAGGGACTACAAAACTTTACAGTGGGGACTGTGGTAGCATTTATAGGTCTCTACCAAAAGGAAGTTAAATAAATCTGCCTGGGGACACAAAATAATCACCTGCCACCTCTATGTGGTTGGGAGGGAATGGAGTGCTCTGGAGACCATCCCCTGCTGGCTCCTTTAACGTAGGCAGAAGCCACAGGGATGGAATGTTCTCCTCAGACTTCACTGTCCACTTTCCCTACACCTCTTCTGCTCACTAGAACGAATTGCCTCTTGTGGACTCAGTCCACATTTTAAGCACATTTCTAGTCATCAGAATGCAAGACTCAGGCTTGTCATTCTGTGCTTGTGAGTCTATTGTTCTCCTCTGTTCTCGAGGGCAAACTTTGTCTCATTGTTTTGAATTTCCTTCCTCTTCCCTCTCCCCTTAATAAATATGTGTTTGATTTTGAATTTTCATAGCTGACTCTTTTCATACTATCCTCCCAAGTAAGAAAATAAATTGGCTGATTATCTCCCCACCTGCAGAGGACCAGAGGGAGTGAGCTTCTCCAGATAGTAACTCAGCAGGGGTCCTTGGCCCTGGACCTCTCTGTAGCCCACTCTTGTAGGAATCTCTGGGTCTTGGCTGCCCCAGCCTGATGTGTACTGACTATTGCCTCTTTCTTTACAGGTTTTTCCCAACTTAAAGTGTATACTAGGCACACAAAGATGCAGAGACTTACTCCAGGTGCTCCTGGAAGGCACTGCCTAGAGAAAGGGTTGGATAATGAAACAATTAAAGATTTGGAGTCAGATAGCCATGGCCTTGACTTTCATACAAAATTAGATAAGTAATCAATCCACATAAACCTCAGTGTCCTCATCTATAAATGAGACAAAATTACCTGTGTTGTGAGGTGGTTGTGGGCATTAATAGAAAGACACATGTTTAATTCTCAGCATGTAGTAAAGGCATAATAAATGTTAGTTCCTCTTTATCTCATTTTCTTGGTTTTCCTTAATTTTCCTTGGTTTTCCTAGAGTTGTTCTGGTGGGAATACAATGGCTTGTGATAACTGAGTCTGGTCCCTAAAGCTCTGCATGTTGGTTGCTCCCAGGAAGGTACAGTGTCCAAGTCAGGAAGCCCATGGGTGGTATCTGGGGTGGGAATTCAGTAACAGGGCAGGCAGTGAAGAGGCAGCTTCAGGCAAAGCAGGTAATTCTGTGTACCTCGTCAACAGAGCACAAAGGTTGTCCCAGACCGGCAGGATAGAGAGGGCTGGTCTTTTTCACAAAGGCACAGATAGTTACAAACTTGAACTTAGTCACCAACCACAATGAGAGACAAATTACCCCAATAGTTCCTGGTCCTCCCAGGAAAGATTTGTTTCTAGCAATATTTTGATGGACTGATAATGAAGGTCGTATCAGCTAAAGTCTTATATTCTCAATACTGTATATCAATGCTTGAGAATGAGACTGCATTCTCTAAGTAAAACCAGAAGAGAAAGTCCACTCAGGAGCCATGGACAATCTCCCTGAGATGCTGCACTCCAGAAAGGAGGTAGATGTATTACAGGGGGAAACAGTATAATGGAAGGTGACATTTACAACTTTGACTCACAGATTGGAGGGTCAGTGGATGCAAAAGGTCTTCCTGTGCCTAGAGAAAAACAGAGCTGAATTGCCAGAGGCATGCTGGAATGCTCAGCAGTAACTCCTGCAACTGCATCAGCTGAAGACCAGGTCTGCGCATGCATCACCTGTCTGTCTTCCTCCCCTTCCCTCATCCAGAGCCCATGGGAATTGGTAGATGCCAGGCAGCTGGAATATGCTGTGCTTGGAGCCTAAAAGTTAAAGCACATGTAGGTGAGCCCCAAATCAATGTTTTACCTGTTTTTTTCCCCCTAATTGGCTCGCAGAGCTAGGATACCTTTAAGAACAGTGTAGGCCTATAGTGGTTGGAGGAGGGGAATGGTGGCTACTACCCTGTTGCCATCATCAGCTGAAACCTACTCTGTGATTCTGTCTGCCCAATAGACATGAATTCCTCCATTCATTAAGGCAACAATCATTAAACACCTGCTCTGAGGCAGGCCATGTGCTGGGGCGGTAAATCTCTGACTCAAGGCAGGCTGGCAGCAAAAGAAACATTTTGAAAACTTAAAAATACTAATTCTGGGGCTTCTTATTAGGTATAAGTGAACTTCAAATAATCTTTGTTTTTTAAAAAAGTTCTCATTTGAGGGTGTTATAGTAGGAATACAAGATAGAATGACTGAGACTCTAACCTAACTAACTCACCGGAAAGAAGAGAATTAAAATCTTAGGTAAGGGTTGTGATTAAAGGATGTATAGTGTGCTATAGAGACCACAGGAAAAGATTGTTAGCACTTTGTGGGAACCACAAAAACTTCCCAAGAGAGACAACATTTGAACTGTATATAAAATAGTGGGTGTAAATTTGCCAGGTGGATAAGGCAGTAAAAGGCACTTCAGGCAGAGGAAATAGTGGGGGCATCAGAGAAAGCTTGTTTGGCTGAGGAATTGTGAGTGGCTTGGAGGTATTTATGTGGCTGGAGCACAGACCTCATCCTGGGGTTGGGAAGTAGGTAGTAAGAGCTGAGGTTGGCCAGGTGGGTCAGGCCAGCTCACAAAGGCTGTTGCATGAAAAGCAAGCTGTGAGCTTGTGCTTTATTCCATGGGCCACAAGGCACCCCTGAAGTGTAGGAGGTAAGGGAGCAACGATTTCAGATTTATACTTTAGAAAGAGCACTCTAACAATCTATATGGAAGATGGATTGGAAAAGGTCAAAGAGGCAGGGAGAGCAATTAGGTGCTTTTGTAATCACTTGGGCCAGAGAGGAACAGGGCCCAAGCCTGTGCTAAGGCCACAGCCGTGGAGACAGCACGTAAGGATATTAATATCTCTGTGATTATTGTAAACACATGTCGGGCACTCACGTGTTCCTGACCAGGCAGCCACCCTTTCATGGTCTCTGGTCTGCATATGGCTGGGCATGACCTCCAAATGGGCCGTGATTGCTAAATTAAGTAGCAGGGACCACCGTCATCATTAATGCAAATACACAGGGCAGTTTTAGAAATCCTTGCAATGCTTTCTGGCAAGTGTAATGAAAAAATTAATTGACTAATCATTCCACGTAAATAGATTTCAAGTGAGTGCACCTTTTGGTGAAAGGGAAGGCAGGAAATGGGGAGAATCCTGTGATTTATGGCTTTGAGGAGTGTAATGAATTAGGCCAGACTCCCCGCGGTGAGCCTGTGTTGGCCTCTGCCTGCATTATGAAGTGGTTAGATCATTTTGAGCAGTGTGACTCGGGTGACCCAGTGCAGGCATGAGAGATGGGGGCCATTAGAATCTGCCGCACTATAGGAACTCTTTTTAAAAAGATTCTCAAAGGCTTGCTTTGCAGTAGCAGCATTTCTTTTTGAGATACAGGGTGTTCTATCACATAGAGAGAGCCAATGCAGATTCAAGCCAAAATGATAATAATGGAAAATAAATTGATGGCTTCAAAGGGAGGGCTGGGGAAGGAGGCGGGAGAACAGTGGTGGGGAGCTACCTCAAAACAGTGGCAAAGTCTTCTGTAAAGGAAATGATGAATGAGTTAATATTAGGTAGGGAATATTGACTCGTGTGTATGAGATTCAAAATTAGAATTTTGGAATCTACACCGCCAGTGTGGTCTGAAGGAAAGAATAACTGGGAGTTAGAGGCTGAGTTATGAATCCCAGTTTAAACACTTGAGCGTGCCCCTTAACTTTTGCTAAGTCTGAGTTTCCTGGTATGCAAAATGGGGATAATAATACCTATTCTAATAGGTAATTATGAGCATCACATATGACTGTGTATTAGGAAGCAGTGTGTGCATGTATGTTCAATGCATCTGTTCACAGGAAATTGGGAATTAAACCCAGAAGACAGAAGAAAGAGCAGTTTCACCTTTCTGCTGGAAGATAAAACAAAGGGCCCTGGGTAGAATGCCTGAGACTCAGACTGGACTGTTCTGTGGATGCCCTTACCTGGTGAACTCAGTATTAAATGTGCTATACTCTGGGAAATAAATGAACACAGAACTAATGTGCTCTGGTATGTTTTTGGGTACCAAAGAACAAGATAATACATTGTCAATAGGCTTGGGTTGGGGAGGGCAGATTTGAGAGGGAGAATGCAGATTTTATCTGAGCCTCAGAGAACTATGTTCTGGACCTTGGGAGGAGACCTGAGTTTGGATGTAGCCACCATGGGGAGGGAGACTGACTCTTACAACCTGGTAGCATTCCAGGGCTGAAGATGGGCCTTGGACTGAGGGCCCTGCTTGGCAAAGGCCAGGTCTGTGCATCTGAGAACAGTTACATTTAGTCTAGAGAATTAAGTTCTCTGTATCATTATTCTCTTTGTTTAATCCCACATCTTTCAGAAAGTCCAATAAGCAGGACGATCTGGTCTGGACAACATTGCTTCTCTGTGGCCACACCTGCAGTGAATCACTGGGGAGAGAGCTGATACTTGGGTACATCTCCTGAACCCTCTGTGGCTATTGCATTTTCCAAGATGGTTGCAGCAATATCTCCTATTCCACATCTTTTTCTTACCATGTGAACTTGACAATCCTCCCATCAAATGGTGGGCTCTACATCCACTCTTGAACATGGGCTGACCTTTGAGATTGCCTCAACCGATAAAGTACAAGGGATTTTTTAAGTAGGTCATTAAAATGTCATGTACTTCTGCCTTGTTCTCTTGGGACACTTACACTCAGAATCCAGCCACCATGCTGTGAGGAAGCCCAGGCCACATGGGGAGGTTATATGTAGATGTCTCAGCTAACAGATCACCTGAGGTCCTGGTCAGCATCAATCATCAGATGTGTGAATGGAGATGACTTCAGTTGGTTCCACCCAGCTGTCAAGTTACCTGCAGCCTGCAAGCTGTCCCTGAAGTATCCTTCTCAAATTTTAGACCTACAGAATCCATGAGCATAACAAAACTGTCATTTTATGTCACTAAGTTTTAAGTTGGTTTATTGTATGAAGATAGGTCACTGGGACTCCCTTTATGCCTACTTTTCATTTGAGGTACAATGTAAACTTGAGTTCAGAAACTCAATTTTAATACCTAAATGATCAATATGATAAACCGTAGAAGGCATAGTATATGAATTGATGGACATAGTTGGAAGGAGGCATATGACAGAAAAGTAGAGGGAATATTCATCTCATCCAAGATTTATTGCCTCAATAAAGAAGAGAACAAGTCTATACTGAAAGTTTTTTTAAAAAATATGTAACCAACTATTTTACTTGAAATAAGACTTTTATTAGGAACAAGGAATTTAACTTATCTATAAGCCAGAACTAACCATATTAAATTACTGAACCCAGGCAGAACCAGTTCCAAGTATCTCTTTTGTTTTTAATGAAAAATAAACTAAGTTAAAGTTGTTTAATTATTTTTACTATAAGCTTCCTATTCGAATCACAAGCAAACCTCTATATCTTATAAAATAATTTTTCCATGTTAAAATTATTATGCTATAAAAATATGCTATTCTCTAAAACAAATCTGAAAATATTTCAGAAATAAATAAATAAATAAATAAATAAATAAATAAATAAATAAATAAATATATTGTTGTTCAAAGCCCCCTGGGGCATATACTAATTCATTCAAAATTGATTGGTAAAAGTGTGAGAAATATATTATTTATAAAAGCTGAGGAGAGGTATGCTGCTTCACACAGCAGTTTCCAACGAACTCCAAATGCTTGTATATTGAAAGAGCCATACAAATACTTGTTTTATATCACATGACATATTAGAAAGATTTCAGGCTTTGGAGACTTATAGGCTTGGGTTATTATTCCAATCCAGTTACTCTGAGACCTCAGACAATTTGCAAAACCTGTCTTAGCCCATTTCATCATTAATTAAAATAGAAAAACTATGCCTACTTCATAGGGTCTGTGTGCATGCACAGTGGTGTGTGTGTGTGTGGTGTGTGGTGGAGAGAAAGGAGAGAAGGAAGCAGGAGAGGAGAGAGAGGGGGAGGGAGGGAGAAGGCTATTTATATCCTCTAAAAAATGTACTTCCTTCTGTGCAGTGTAGACTTTTCTCTGGGAAGGGGCTATCCAGCCAGATGGGGCAACATTTACTGATAGCCCTCTTGTATCTAAGTGAGGGAGGTCTGGACTGATCTTGCCATGTGAGCAGAAGGGATTAGGAAATGGGTTTGCCTTTCCATCTCTTCTGCCCTAGCCTGCCAGCTGGATAAAGATTCCAGAATCCTGGGAAACAGATGGTGGAGCCACCAGATGGAAAGAACTGATTCATTACATGGTGGAAAACCACTTGTTGACCAGAAACACCTACAGTAGAGTGTGATAATCCACTGAGATTTAGGGGTTTGTTTGTTATAGCAGATAATGTTACCCTATTACAGAATCAGAGGAGATATTGTATGCAAAATGATGAGCCAAGTACCTGACAGACAGAAGTGCTTAATAAATGTTTTTATTTATCCCTTCAAAGAAGAGAAGGATACATATCTACCTGCCTGTTCAGAATTTAATGAGGCAGCACATTCATTTAGTTGTAATCTTTCAGGTTATCTTTTTGAGCCCTGATATGACAAATGACTTTTTTTTTTCCCTGCAGTCTTGAATTGTCTGAGTTGGGTGCTTCAGTGGGATAAATAGCCAATGGGTAAATACACTTGCTTATATAAAGAACATGGTTCCTTTTAAATTTCACTTTAATAGTGATATTTGTGTTATATAGTTAATATCACTGAAAGAAGATAACAGAGGTTTGTGAAAATGCTGAAATTCTCTGATAGAAAAACTCACGTCTCAAGATGTGGTTTATGAAAGAACCAATAGACATTCCAAGACTTTCTTGCTCTCAATCATGAAAGGGTAAAAGTTGAGGTAGCAGAGAGTAGATAGTAAGCAATATAAAATCCTAAGCATTTAAATGAATATTTCATGTAAAAATATTTTTTTTAACACAGTAATAGCAAAACAAACTATAACAGTAGTATTTGTTTTGCTTTTTTTTTTTTTTCTGAAATCTGCTGATTCAGGAATGTGAAATGTAACATAATACCTAGTGGACTAGCAAAGTTTTAAATTTTCTATTATATCTTCTTTCTATATCACTCTTTTGTGTGGTTAGAGAAAATACTTTTAAACATTTTGATTTTTACAGTTAATTTTTCCTATCTAAAAGCCTAAGGAAACCACTCAACTTTCTGAAAATTTGCCTGATGAATGATGTTCTTTCCTTTCTCTTGCCTCATATTTTATTGAATCAACTTTTCCTTGAAAAAGAATGTGTTTGTTTTCTGGCTCTATTAAAAAATTATAGCTGTGAAATGCTCAAGCTGAAAGTTCCATTGCAAAACTTGAAGCTGGGCCTTTGTATATCATCTACTGCTAGTTCTCTGATGGATTTAGAGTGGGCGTGGGAGCCAGGTAAGAGGCAGGCCAGAGTGTCATATGAGTGGTCAGGTTGTTTTCAGCCCATGCCCTATAAATAAGCGGTCAGTTCCTAAAGGTGGCAGCACAGAGTGAAATCCATTTTTAAAGAATGGTGTCTCATTCCAGTTTCCCTGAAAAACAGAGCCTGAGGCTTAGGGGCTTAAGACAAAACACTTTACTGGGGCGTGCAATTTCAGGGTAGCAGGAGTGAGGCTGAAAGGAAGAGAGTATGTTGCCAATTGACTTCAGCTTCATCACAGGGTAGATATCTCCCTCTCAAGTAGCCTTCAGAGAGGCCATGTAGCCCAGAGTGGAAAGGTGGACAGAATTTATCTATGATGTTTATTGCCCATTGTTCGAAGTTTGCCCTGCATTCTCGGTTAAGTGTGGGTGCTTACTGAATCCTGATGCTTTTTATACCTTAGCAGCAATATGGAAGCCCCAGAATGAAGGTGCAGTGCACAAGTATGAGGCAAGATGCCATATGGACATATTCACTGACATCTGGGGCCAGTAGCAGCTGTCACTATGGGTGGTGGGGCTATAGTGCCAGAGATGGCATCAGAAGAGACCTTGTTCCAGGACCACAGAAACTTCAAGCTATACCTAGAGCCACCTCAGCTAGAAAGCAAGGCAATGATGTGGATCTGGGATAGGGCATAATGGAATCCGGGACAAATGGCAGGTCTAAAGGGATTGAGGTTTTTAATTAAAGCTTGGTAACGGTATGTTAAAATTAAATTTTGCTGAAGCACATCCTCAACTGTGAGGTGTGAGACCACCACATTGCAGGATATAAACTCAGGTTTCTCTCTCTTCCAAGCCCTGTTTTTTACACAGTTCCTCTCTGGTTGTTAGAGAGTGTAATGCTGGCTTAAACAGGCACGCTAATGGCCGAGGAAGGCAGGTAATTTGTAAGCAACATTTCAGGTTCCCAGCGGATTGAGCATGGAGGTGCGTTTAATTGCATTCACTGGAGAAGCAAATGATGGTAATAAGCTCTTGCTAAATGTGGACAGGGTGGAGTCTGGTGGGAAAAGCCCAGGGCTGTATTGCTTTCCCTTCCTTCTTTCTCTGTCCGCCCCCTTGATTGCCAGATGTAATAGGGTTAAGTAGCACCAGCGGTGCTCTTGGATAATTGGGGGAGTGCTCTTTCCTTTTCTATGTGTTAGAGAGCTATTATGTGTGTGTCTGTGTGCCCATCCTTCCACTCCCTCTCCACTGCATGACTCCCTGTTAGTTTCTGTTCTGACAGCCCTAAGATGCCCACTCTTGACTTCCAGGTTTCTTAGGAAAAAAGAAACAGCTGACAGAAGGGCAGTGAGGCTGGAATTGAGGGTTCACTATGAGAGCCCTGGGAAACATTCAAGGGGAAACTTGAATCAGGGAAGGCTGACGCCTGCAACTAAGAGAACTGTAAACACAGCAGCCTGAGACATGTTGCTCATTCACACTGGAAAACGTTCAGGCAACTTTTAGACCTATTTCATAATTTTAAGAGAAAACCCAGGTGAAGGAATGTCTTCCGAATCTGGGTGACTTGACAGATGTCTCGTTTTCCTTTGGATGCCTGTCTTTAACTTGAAACTCAACTCCCAGTGCCTTGCTCTGTGGTTTGGGGTACCTACATTCTAAGTTTATGTTGTCCTAGGACCTGTTTTCTTGACGTTTGAAGTATCTGGTTATAAAGTTTTCCCTGAATCTCCAAACAGTTATCATATTTGGTAGCTGAAGACCACAGCTTTATATAATATGAATAACCTCATGGTTAAGTGATTCATAGGGACCATGGAAGAAAAAAAAAACCCCAAAATTGAAAGCCTGCTTATTTGGGGGACATTTCCATGAGTTTGTTCTTTGCTATTGGATAAGGTACTGTTTCTATCTTGTTAGTTGTTTTAGGAACATTCTGGTTTTCTATTTCTTCTTGAGTAACTTTGATAAACATTTTTTTTTTCCAAGAAAATGTTCATTTCTTCTGTTTTCATATTTATTGGAATCAGGGTATTTTTTCTCTTATGCACAGCATGTCTCTTACTACCTTTATCTGTTCCCTTTGTTAGGCCTTTCCAAACATGATATGGTGACTTCTTTGTCTTTTTCTTAAGTATTCTCAGTGAAAATTATTTATTTTTCAATATCTTTTCAAATAACTTATTATTGGCCCTGATGATTCCTTCCATTGTATCTTTATTTTAGACTTTATTAATTTCAGCTTGTATTTTTATTATTTTCCCTCTACATTATTTTCTTCCTACTCCCTTCCTATTACTGACTTTTTAAATTAGGTGCTTTGATTGTTAATTCTTAGTCTTGATTTTTTTCTAATAGAAGTTAAAATGATAAATTAACCTTGTGAGTATTGCTTTAGTGCATGCCAACAGTTTTGATGTGTAAGATTTTATTACGGTTCAGTCTCAAGCATTTAAACATTCCCATGATGACATCTTCTTTGATCCATGAGTTATTTAAAAGTGTGTGTGTTTGTGTGTGTGTGTGTATGTATGTGTTTGACTATTGATAATCAAACTTGGTGGTAGGATCAATTATATGCATGTTTGGAAATTTCCACAAATATTCCAAAAAATATTTTTTAAAAGATAGGTTTCTAAAATGTCTAAATGAATAGGTTTTACAGATATCTTCTTCTTATTAATATCTAATTTAATTGAATTTGGTTAAATGTGGTCTTTTAGATGCCAGTTCTATGAAAAGTTTCAAGAACTCTCTGACCTGCAGTGTTGTCAGGTTTTATAAATGCTTTGTAAATGTTGAGAAGAATATGATTTCCATAATTGTTTGGTTCAGGAACATACAGGTGCAGATTCATCAGGTTAAGTTTGTTAATTGTGTAGTTCAAACCTTTTTAAAATTAGATTGTTAGCTTTATTTATTTCTAGGAAAGATGCATTTTGCTCTCCTACTCTGCTGATGGATTTGATATTTTCTCTTATAATTATCTAGTTTTTGTCTTATAAATAAGACTGTGCTATTAATCATGAATAAACATAAAGTTGTTATATCTCCTGGTGAAGCAAACCTTTGATCATGATAGTAATTCTCTTTATTTAAAACAGTATTTTTTTGCATTAAAGTCTATTTGATCTAATATCAGTAAATGACACCAGATTTTTTTTGTATCTTTAATTCTTTTGTATACAAGCATATTGTTGTTTTTTTTACAAAGTCAATCTGACATTCCCATTAACTGCTGAATATTAGTCTATTTATATTTATAACTGATGTGTTCAAACTTCTTTCTGGTATCATAGTTTTACTTTCTATTTGATCTGGCTTTTCTGTGCTTTGTCTATTTTCTTTCTCTGTCTTCTTTAGGATTGATGGTATTTTTAAATTTCATGGTTCTTTATTATTTAGAAAGTTTCCACTCTATTCCTATTCTTTTAGTTACTATTCTCAAATTTTTAACATGCTTAAATCATAAAATCCAGAGTTAAATAATATCTTTCTCTCTAAACAATAATAGATCTTAGAATACTTCAAATCATTGAACCTGCCTCACATATTTTATTGTAGATCAATATTTCATTTTATGCCGATTTTTTTTAATCTTTACATTATTATTTTTCTTGTTTTATTTTGCAAATGCTTTGGATCAGGGGCCAGCACCTTTTTCTATAAATGGCCATATTTGCTGGTTGTCAAGTCTGTTACAATTATTCACCCTTGCTATTGTACTGTAGAAACAGCCATAAACAAATATGTAAACAAATGAGTAGCTGTGTTCCAAAAAATCTTTATTAAAAAAAAAACAAAAACAGACAGTGCGCTGAATTTAGCCAATGATCCATAGTTTGCCAAATTGCCTTAGATATTCTGATATGATTATTTCTTTTTTAGTTAATATTGCTTCTTGAATCTTAGATTTTCTTGTAGACTATCTCCTTTTTTTTTTTCCTGAAGTCTATCCTTTGGATGGTTCTTTAGTAAGATCTGTTGGTCACAGACCCTTTCAGGATTTCTCTGATGTTGTTAGTTAACACCCCTTTTAGAATGGGATCATAGTTTAGCTGGGTATATTTTCTTGCAACATTTATTTTATTTTTGTATGAAATAGCACATCCTATTATTTTTATGTTTATTTTCAAATGTAAGTCTCCATCTTGATGAGTTGAAAAGAACCCCAAATTAGTTATTTTTGCATCATTGTCCCACCTCCATCTTTATAAAATTATACTTTAAAATAATATGTATTTTATTATATTTTATATTAAAGTTCTTAGATTCACTTAGAGGTGAGGCATTAATAAAAATGAAGAGCTCATTCAAGTTATTTGATGCCTTTCTGGATTTTATAGTTGCTGTTAAGGAAATCTGGAGGCAGTTTAATTGGCATTGTTTTGTAGGTGATCTGATATTTCTCTCTAGCTAGTCTTCAGTTTGTCTTTGGTTTTCTGTTTTTACTGTGGATACTTTTTTTAGGTATCCTGCTTTAGGTTCATTATAATTTCTGAATCTGAAGGTTCACATCTTTCACTGTTTTTGGAAAATTCTCAGCCATTATCTCTTTTAATATTTTCTCTTCTCTATTCCGGACATCCTTTTCTTTTGAAACTTTGGTTAGATGTATGTTAGACCATATAATTCTTTCCTGCTTTTTAAAAATTTTCATCCCTTTGTCTCTGTGTGCTACATTATAGATAATCTCTTGCTGTCTACTTCCAATGTATTATCTTTTCAGTTGCGTTACTTATCTCTTTAAACCATGCTGAGTTCTAAATTTTAATAATGTTATTTTTTATGTTTAGAAATTCTATTTGGTTCTTTTTAAAATTTGTGTGGTTATTTTGAAAGTCTCTTAATTTTTGCTCTTTTTTACAACTTTTTATTTCTTTAAATATTTTAGATGTGGCTGTTTAAAAATCTGTACTATTAATGGTTTTTTGCATGCTGTATATCTTCTTTTGATATATTTTGTATTACTTATTTAGCATAAGGGCTAAAGCTCCCCCACACCAGCCATTTGTCAGTGCTATTTGTTCTAATAGGCTCTTAGTAAAGGCTTCTTGACTTTAGTGTCTTTTTTGTCTTCTCTTTGGAGAGTGTGAGGTTGGGGGAAGAAGGGAGAGAGAGAGAGAGAGAGGGAGAGAGAGAGAGAGAGAGAGAGAGAGAGAGAGAGAGAGAGAGAGAGAAACAGCTGGAGATGTAAGAAGTCACTATGGTGAGTAGATTGATTTCTGCTTTCCCTTATGCAACTTGGTTTAAAAGTCTTGTCCTCTGGTTGTAGTTGAGATCACACTTGGGCTTTGGGTCACTTCCCTAATTCCAGGCAGAGTCCTGAAATTTCATTTTAAACAGATGTTTAATCTGGTGTTTCTCTTAGGCTTTACCCACCTCTCCCCAGTGTCTGTTTTTACGCTGACTCAGTGGATGGACATTACAGAAGGTGAAACCCAAGGATTTTGGCTACAACGTTTTGATCTGTAGGAAGAGGGAGATAAAATTGAGTCTCTCTATGCGTCTTTCCCTTCCAAGTCTCTTCCTCCCTCAGGATATCTTGTCTTATTTATTTTCTTTACTGCATTGCTAAATCCCTGTTATTGCTGAAAGTAATTAGCTTTGAGCAATTATAATCATTCTCTATTGCCTCTCTAGCTTTCCTCTCAGCCAGGGAATAGCAGAGGTGAGACACTAAGATTGTGGGGGAGGGCTTCAGTTTTTGAAGCTTTTTCTATATCTTTTCACCTGACTGCCCACACATGCCCTCAGCCTGCTTCTCTAGAAATTGTGAGGTATTTGTGAGATATTTTCAGATGTTGTCCTTTGACCATCTTTATTTTGCTTGGGTTTTTGAGGGGACACGTGTGTAAGAAGTGCTATTTCGTAGACCTCCAAAAAAGGTTTATAACCCACATATGCTTATGGCCTTTTTACTTTTTTGATTATTGCCTATTTTTATGCTGGTTTTAAATTAATTTTGTTAGTTTTGAGAGCTGAAGAAACTGTGACCCTGGCTTATCTCTTCATAGCACCTTAGTGGTACATCCCAGCACCAAGTAGATCACTTTCTCTGGGGAGTGAGGGCTTCACTATCAGAAAGACTCAGATTAAAATTCTAGCTCTGGTATTTATGGTGATAGTGAGCAAGTTACTTATTCCTGGTATGTCTTAGTTGTATCTTTTAATATAGTGTTAACTATTATTGTGAAGTTCTGGGATATATACAATACATATGGATACATATGAAATAAAACAAGACTCGTTCTACACAGGAGGTCATTTTTAAGGACAGACTGAAAAATAAATGGTTACTTAAAATGGTGAATACCAGGTTCAATGGAAGGCTGCTTGGTATGCTCTACAGAGGGCACCCTAAACCTGATAGTGGCAGAGGAACAACAGTGATGACGATCACTCACTTTTTCCAGGTGAAGATGCTCCTGATCATATAAGTGAAATGACCCATTGGTGATATCAGGGAGAACAAGTGAGGGAAAGGTGTTACTGGTGTGAACTTGGGGGACCAGGTGAGTGGGAAAGTAGGAAGGACTCAGGGGACAGATCATGGGAGGCTTACATGCCCTCCATGTTCTCTGTGACCTTCACTAGGAGTTCAGAATTTATCCTTTTTATTATTAAAAGGGGGGCATTGGACATTTTAGCAGGGAGGTGCCACAATCAGATTTGTATTTCAGAAAATCTAGAAGCCTTGAGAAAGGCGGTTAGAGAGAATGTGGCAGATTGTATAAATGACTAACAAGATTGGCCAACTCATATGCTCTTCTTACAATATAATGTTGACACTCCTTTTGTTGAAGAGTATCTGGCAGACTTATGATGCTGTGTGACTTCCAAGCCAGATTATAGAAGGAAAGGAACTACAGCTTCCATCTACTTCTCTTGGTATGCTTGGTCTTGGAACTCAGCCACCAAGCTATAAGGATATCCAAGCATTTGTGGAGAGGTCATCACAGAGCAGAATTCAGGACCCCAGCTGACATGTCTGAGCTCCCAGTTGACAATCTGTACTCAATTACCAGCTGGGTCAGTGCGTCATCTTGGATGTAGATCCTCCAGTCCCTAGTTGGGCCATTTTATCTAATGTCACATGGCACAGAGAGGAGCTGTCCCTGCTGAATCCTGCCAAAATTTCATATTTGAGGGCAAAATAAAACATAAGTATTGTTTTAAGACACTACATTTTGTGATAGTTTGCTACATGGCAATAGATAACTGATATAAGAGAATAGAACAGGGGCATCTATTAGGGAACATAATTGTTTGGACAAGAGATGAAGACAGGCTGAACTCAAGATTAATCAATTAATTAAACAGATAATTATGACATGCCAGTTATTGTGCTGTCATAGGAACACAATATGCACTAGATGGACAAGGTTCTTTTGCTCAAGAAGTTGACTGATTAGTGGGCAGTGAAGATGGAGTGTAGAAGGGATCTACCAAGCTGATTCATCATTGACTCGAGGATGTGTACTCTCCACATCCAACGTTAAAAGGAAATGCTCTAAAATAACAAAATAAAATAATTAGAAAAACGCATTATTACAGGGATAAAAGTTTTGGCATCCAGATAGCAGGAAAATGGCTGGCTTTACTATCTAAGCCCCATCGACAATATTAGGAAGTGAATTTTTGCCTTTGTCTTCATTAGAAAAAATCTTCATGTGGGCACTTTTCTTGATTCCCTTGCATTGTGTGATTTTTAGTTCAAAGCACGAAGAAGCACTTGCTATTTACATCAGTGCTTGCTTCTTTTTTTTTTTTAGAGGCGGAGAGTGGGAGGATTACCACAATATTCTTTTCAAGTGCTCTCAGTCCCTGATCAAAGGAAGGGTTTTAGAGTCTTAGTTTGTCTGAGATTCAATATAATACTATTCTTGGTTTTGGGTTTTGAGTAAATCAGTTTTGTTTAAACACCAGGGACAAAGAACACTAACCCAAGCATTGTAAACCACAAAGTCCTACGCAAATACCAATTATTTTTATTATTTTGAAATAGAATTTGGGGTTTAGTGGTAGTCAGAGAATTAAGCATTAACTAGGACATTTCATTTTTAAAGTAATTATTCACTTAATAATTCATTTAATAATCTGTTCCTTTACAAAGAACAGCCACAGCCTCTTTTGAGCATTTTGTGTGCGTGTGTGTGTGTGTGCGTGTGTTTGTGTGTGTTCCCCCAAAGTCATGCCAATTCTTCTTCCTCTTTCACCACCACAATAAAGAGCCATGTCCTGACTCAGCTCCTCAGCTGGTGCAGTCTGGATTTGGTAGCTGTCACTCTTTTGAGAATGACCTTTTGAGTCATCAGTAGCTTTTTTAATTGCCTGATTGGTTGAAATATTTTTAATGTTCCATTGGCCTAAATTCTCTACAGCATTGAGCACTGCTGACTATTTATTACCCAGTTCTCAAAAGTCTGATCTCCTCTGGCTTCTGTGTTACCACACTTGGTTCTTACTCCTCTGATTGTTTTCTCTGACTCTACTGCAGGCATATATTACCTTTCTTCTTAAATGTCGATGTTATCTAGGGTTAAGTTCTTAAATTCTCTGCAATATCCTGAGATGCTGTCATCTATTTCCAAAACTCTTAGCCACCTAATGGCCATCTCTATTCTAATGAGTCTTGAAAACCATGTCTACTGTCCTTGAAGCACAAATGCTTAGCAATAACTATTTTTGAGAATGTAAAAGTGAACACACGATAAGGAGCTTACAGTATATTAAGGCAGATGACATGTGTACACAAGCTTCATGAGCTGTGTCTTTTTTAATTTGGACTTCTCCATTTGGTTTGCCATATAGCAGCTACTCAGACTTAAGGAAAATAAGACCAAAAGTGACTGCTTCCAATGCATATGGGTGACATTACAACTGGAAAGTTTTAAGGCTAATACAAAGTAAGATTTCTATTTTTTTTTTAAAGTTGGATAGAGGTCCTAAAGAAAATAAAGCTTCTTGCCATAAGATCTTTAGATAGGAGTGTATCAAGTGTTGTTTCTTAGATGTAAACAGTAAAAATGGACTCCAGATAATTTAAACAAAGAAAATTTTATTGAAAGAATGAGCAATATTTCTTGAAATTGAAGAACTGAATAAGATATCCAGAAGGAAAGGCACCAACGTCACTCTGGAAACTTGAGCAATAGAAACATATAGACCATCATGTTCCCAAACCTGGGCTCGGAAGTAGTTTCACCTAAACCTAGAAATTAATTAAACTCTGCAGCTTAAGACCACAGCCACCTACCACAATGGAGAAAGGTGACTTAGGAAAGTATAGCACCTGACACATAGAAGGTGTTCAAGAAAAAAATATTTGAATGAAGAAATAAATAAATTGGCTTCTTATATAAGTTGAATGACATCTAAAATCACTACTAATAATACTAGAAAATTTTCACAGACCAAGGCGACACCTTCTGTGCATTTTAGTCTGGCTGGTATGATAATAAAACATATTTATGTCCATTTGGGAAGGCAGGAATACTCCGTGTGTCTCACTGGGATTCAAAAATCATCTTGGGCATCACCAAACCAAAAGAAAATAAACCTAGAAAAAACATCTGCACATTACACTTCTGTTTTTTTCACTGATAGGAGCATTATAAGATGAGAGATGCCACAGAGGGTGCAATAATGTTCCTCTAGATATAGAACACTGGAGATTTGACAGTTTCACATTTTTCTTTCTTTCTGTTAAGGCAGGATCCTGACAGGTCTATACTTTGCCACCACTTTTGCTTGTTTTCTTATAAATGGCAGTGATTGAAAGAAGGGAAATAGAGACATCTTATTAATCAACTCAGTTATACTTTCACACACTGTGGCCAGAGGACACATTGAACTATCAGTGTCCATCAGGAAAACACATGACTCAAATTAAAGACTGTAGAAATTCAATAGGTAGACAGGAGCCAGGCTTATTCTGTCCAGCAGGCATTGTTCCCTTAAGCCTGAGTGGGCAGCATGCACTACTCAAGACATGAAATGGGCAACCCTATTGATCCACTGAAACATTTTCATGTCTTGTGACTTGTTTTACGATTTTGTCATGCGTTTTTTTTTGGCCACATCTAACTTCCAGGCTCTAATTTCCATTCTTCCATCTCTGCAGAACAAAGCAGCCCCAAATTCAGTGGCTTAAAAACACAATTTATTTTCGTGTTACAGTTCTGTGGGTAGATTGGGCTCGCTGGATGGTTCTCACTTGGAGTCTCTGAAGCAGTTGCAGTCAGATATTGGCTGGGGCTGGACTTATCTGTAGGTTCAACTGGGATGGATGTCTAAGATGATTCTTTACTCACATACCTGGCTTCTCAGCTGGGCTAGCTGGGCATTTCTTTTTTTATGTGCCCTCTCTGCATGGGTAGTCTGGGCTTCCTTGTGGCATGGCAGTTTTAGGGTGATGTAATCCTTCTAAGATCTCCCAGTGGAAGACATATGGCTTCTCATGTACCTTCCTTAGAAATCACACAAAGTCATTTTTACCACATTTTTTTGGTCTAAAGTAAGTTTTAGAACCCACTGAGATTCAAGGGGAGGGGACTCCCTAAGGGCATGAGTGCCTGGAGGTCTGCCTCACTAGAGAGCTATCTTCGCACTGGGCCCCTTCCCATATATGATGCCTCTGTAGAGGACATGCCTGGTCTCAACTCAAATGCTCTATGTTTTTCCCATTCTGGAGTTCTTCTGACTCCTTAAGTTTGCCCCATTCCTTATATCTACATGCACCTGCCTGCCTTCCTTAACCATAGTGCTCTTGTCCCTGCCCATGGACTAGTTAATTGTTACTTATTCCCAGACCTTACACACACACAACACTCCTTCAAGGGAGCAATTTTTGGTTACCCAGTTTGGCCAGACTCTTCTCTTAAAAACTCTCTCAGAGAAGGGAGTTCCTTTTCTTCATGGCATCACCTACAGATTATACTCTTATCATCCATGAGACTGAGCTCAAGAAAGCAATGACCATATTCTGTGTATTTTAAAAAAAATTCATGTGTGTTCCTTATACGTGGCACATGGATCAGAAACCTTTGTTAAATGAACAAATAAACCTCTTTTTTTCAGGGCTGCCACACTCTATTTTGGGAACTCCTCTTTCAAGATAATTTATCTCATTGGAGACAAACCTTTTGATGGAGAAGAGACTGGCTGAATGTAGAGGATCAAGAGCTTTTTCAGGGGATGAGGAGAGAGGAGCAATCGGTAGGATTTCCAGAGATTCTGTCTTCTTATTGGGAGGCAGAGGGAGCCTGAGGTGGATTGGACTCACAGAGATGATGTGAATTGGGTGGTGAGACAAACTAGTGAGTTCTTGCCTGAGCCAAGAACTGAGAACAGTCCTCTCATTTGGTACCTGCAGCAGGGGATCTGGGCTGATTGTGCCCAGCAGGCAGGAAAGAAGCAGTTGGTTTTGGCAGGTGGCAAGTGAAATATTTAACAGCAAAGCTGGTGTGATTCTGAAGAGACCTGCATGTGAATTTATGGCACGTGTGTGGAGGCTCGAACAACTGAAAAGTGGCTAAGGCCACCAGCAAGTAATCTAAAAGCTAGGAGAGATTCTGGGGCCCTGGGAAGAACATAGGCAACCTGAGTGTCCCAGGTTTGCCAACCTCCCTTTCTTAATTAAATGATATGACTGGAGCTTGTAAACCAAATGACATATATAAATGGAGCCATTTTAAATTGGTGCCAGAGCTGCCATGCCAGAAGGTTTGCCTTGAACATCTTATACTTGAAATCCTGAAAGGTTAAAAACAGGGCAAAATAACCTTTGTACTGGGCCAAAGCAAACTCATGCCTCAAAAACAAAAGGAGAAACAAAACAAAGCAAAAACAAAACCTGTTTGCAAAGATCACAAGAAAGCATTATTATGACTACTGGATTGACGACTACTGGACTGAAAATTAAAAACATTGTTTAGAGTTAATGTCACTTTGTTATGTTATCTACACCAATAGAAATGCCTTCTTTCTATTGATGTAATTGTTCTCTTTTCTTTTCTCATAAATACCCATTGTCTTTGTCTCCTAACTGGAACATTATTTGGGCTCCTGACTGTATTAATGATTCCCAAGTAGCTTTTCTTATTGATCTCAAATAAATGCTTGTTTGCCTCTTGGTTTGAAAGACCTTTTTATTTTTAGGTTAACCAGCCTCTATCCTGACTCACTGAGGTAAGTCTGGAGCTTCCCCTACCCTCTCAGGGCATACTGTGTGGTTCTGACTGCCATACCCCTCAAAGTCACTGGTTGTGCTATGTGCCTCCCTTACTATTTCATACCAAATGTGAGTAGAGGTGCCCTGCCTTCAACCCCACAGCCCCTCCAACCCACACCTGACTTCACTAGAGAATTTTGGGTAAGGGTATGACAGGAAATGACAGTACAGGGCAGGAAACAACTTAAAAATGAATATCAGATTTTGCTGTTCTTAAAATTTATTGGCCACAGGAAGTACCTTAAAAGCGATATTTCTCTTTGATTTCAGCCAAATGTTATTTTGTGGAGGCCCAATCTTCCTTAGAGCAAAAACCCAGTAATACCTTTTGCAGCTGCCTCAGCCCCCAGTAAAACTCTTTGAGCCTACCAAGTAAATACTTTAAGTCTTTTACCATTAAAATATATAGCTAAAAAAAATCTTATGCCAAAATACATTCATCAAAGAAGACGCCTTTCACTAAGGAAGAGAGTTTTAAATTCTTTGCTTCTGCCCCTTATATCTAGACTTTCTTTGGTACAACCAACGGCTCCTTATAAAGGGCACTGGTGTCTAAGTCTATACGCATTGATTAGGTGCCAACCATTTATTAGGTGCTGTGTTGCCTGCTGGGAGCACAAAAGTGAAAAAAAAAAAAACCCACTCTTGGTCCTTATTCTCTCCAGGGTTATGCCTTCTTATCCTGCCTTCCTTCCCACGACTTTCTATGTCTGAACATGGGAAGGGATTGCCTGGGGGTGGGGGGGCTGAGATCTTGCTAGTGAGTGTGATGATAACTGGCCAAGGCTAGCTGCACCTCTGCTTGAAGGAACTAAAGTGTCTCCCTTGACCAAGGATAAAATAGGTTTTGGGAAATTATGGTGGCAGCCTGACTTTGAGTGCCCACCTCCATCCATCCCTGCCAGACAACCTGGGCCTTACCTATGTGTGGAGCAGGCTGCCCAGTACCACCCTGTACTTTTCTCCCCGCTCTGTGCCTCGCTTCTGGTGCTCTGGCTGATGGACATCCTGTCCTTTTAGTCTGCTTGGAGTAACCACATCTTCCCTGTTACTTTCCCTTATATCCCTTGGAAAAAGGAATTACTCCTTCATTGTGTCCCTCCAGAGCCTTAATCCTGTCATTTTTGCACATGTCCGTCTTGTCAAGGGCTGCTGAGCTCTGTGGCAAGTAGAGTTTCTGGCATCGCCGTGTCCTGTGCTCCCAGCACCATGCCTGGTGCAGTAGGTGCTCAACAAACATGTGGAAACTAAACTGGGCTTTCAGTGCTCTGTCTTTGTGTTGTCAAGTAAAATAGACACCATCTGTCCCTCCACTGAGAACAAGTCTTGTTGGTTGTCTCACCACACCAAGAACTATGGGATATTAGGGATTTAAGGACAGTATCCTGATCTGAGATGCAATTCCATGTCAATAAGTAGGCTGGGCTTGAATAGGGTGTTAACTTTATCACATCAATGTGTGTGTCAATTTTTAAGAATTAAGTCAATCTTTAAAAATTAAGATTTATAGTAAGTCTACAAGTTTTGATTGAATTATTAGGTGCCTATGACAGTCAAATATAGTCTGGCCTTTGAGAAGGCGTAGTCTAGCTGGGAGGGTGAGGCCCTCATTGCCCAGGTATCAGAATACCTTAGAGTGTCACCAGGAGTGTGAGGATATTTTGCTGATGGAGGCAATTCTGAGCTCCTGCCCTATTCTGTTCACAGGCCTAACAGACTTCATAAGCATTCTTCTCTTTTTAAAATGAAAATGGTTAAAAAGTCTTTTCTTATTAAAAATGTCAGTGATGTGAATTTTTGTTTAAAGAGGTCCAACTCTTAAACTAAGTTTAATTCTGCAACTTCATCAGATTGTTGCTTGTCTTATAGAAATGCATAAAATTTTTGTGGAATAATATAATAGGTTTGAAAGATGAAATTATTTTATCTCATTATTTTGATCTGTTTAATTATTTAATGATAAATAACATTTTATTTTATCATTGAAAATATAGACAGTCCTTGCTTTCCATGATAGTGGAGACCAAAAAATGACCCTGTAAGCTGAAACCAGTCAAATACCCTTAAAAATCAATGGGGAACATCACAATTGTTCAATAACCTTTTTTTTTTTTTTGTAAAATGATATAAACATTCTTGCTGTCAGTTATAAATGTATAGAAAAAAATGAGAAAACTGTATTTATTTGGTACAAAATAAAACACTTGAAGCATTGAGAATTAAAAAATCTTATTTCTTTGTAAAAAACTTATCAAGACTAGTTTAAATAGGGCTTGAGTTCTCTTTAATTTATGACACAATGAGCTCTGGTGAACCATCTTATTCTTTTCTACGTTTGATTCAGCTTTCAACATTTCATTCTTTGTGCTTTCAATGTCATGAAATATCTTTGAGCATTCCTTTAACTTGAAGCCTCTTGCTACCATCACTTCCTCTGAAACATAACCACCTTTCTCGAAAATCTTTCCACATTTATGTTGATAAATTTGCCTTTGCTAACTTCTTGTGGCTGCAGATATGGAGCCCAGCAGCAGTGTCAGCATCCCCACAGTTTTCTGTAACTCCATTGACATGAGAATCACATTTCACTTCCAGCAATATCACTTCTCGTTTCTTGGCTGCACTTTGATCTTTTTGGTCCATTCCCTCTTTCGTGTATCTATTTTCATAAAATGTCACATAGATTTATTACTGGGAGATGAGGAAGCAACATGACTACACACTTTGCTGTCTGGGCGCGAACTGACTGGCAGACACTCAGTGACCCATTGTGAGGTGAGATTGTTCACTGATTGTGTGATCCATGGACCAAAGGGCAAGCACCAAAGTTTGTGCTTTATGCCTTTACTCACAGTTAATACACTGTGGTAACACGGGCATTCTGCACCATATTTACTTTTTGTGACCTGGGAACTAGGCACAATTCAGGACCTGAAAAATCTGTCTTGACTTTTAAACAGTGAGTTCACATTTTGATAGGCATATAACCTATTTTGTAATTAAGAAACTGCCTGGCAATGATTGAATGTGCATTCTTGTCCTCTTCCCCCACAGGTCTGTCTGCAGGCAATGCTGTAAGCTTTAACTCCTCATCTTTGTTTGCATCATCAATTGAGTGTAGGGTATTAATTTTACATTAATCCATTCAGTTCTTTATCAGAGGTATACCATGCACCTATGCACCTTTTCTGAGGTCAATACTACTACACAAACAAAAATGAATTTAACAGGGTACGCCTGTTGTAATTTAGAAAGTTTTACAATTGCAAATTACAGTTGATCCTTGTTATTTGCAAATTCTGTTTGTAAATTTGTCAAATTGGTAAAATTTATTCGTAACGCCTAAATCAATACTCACTGCACTTTTATAGTCATCGCAGACATGTACAGAACATTGAAAAATTTGAGTCACCTAACAGGTGAGGTCAGATGAGGCCATGCTCTCCCTTCTTGTTTCAGCTCTCATGCAGAGCGGACAGATGAGGAAGACAGTAGGGAGCAGTACTTGCAGCACAAGAAGCTCCAGACCTGGGGCCATTTGGACAGGGGTTTGAGTCTCAACTTCAGCACTTATTAGTGAGGTGGCCTCAGACAAGTCATTTAACTCTCTGAAACTCATTTCCTCTTTAAAAGAAGGAAAATATAATCTACCAGGATGCACTGTTTTTAGACTTAAGATTGCAATTATCCCTTGGTATCCACAGGGAATTAATTACAGAGCCCCTGTGGATACAAAAATCTGCTTATGTTCAAGTGCCTTATATAAAATGGCAAAGGATACACATGTTTTAAATCATCTCTAGATTACTTATAATACCCAATACAATGTAAATGCTATGTAAATAGTTGTTATACTGTATTGTTTAGGGAATAATGATAAGAAAAAAAGTCTGTACCTGTTCAGTACATATGTGACCATAGTAGGCCTAATTACATAGTACACGTTAGCAACAACATAACATTCTTTTTTTTCAGAATATTTTTGATCCATGGTTGGTTGGATTCACAGATGTACAACCTGCAAATATGGAGGGCAGATTATATATTTACTGTAATCTTAGCATTATAAGATTATAATAAATATAAGATTTGTATATCTTATACATCTTATAAAAATCTTATATTGTCAGATTTTTAGGTCATTTAAGATTGTAATCCATATGAGCTATGAACATATGCATACACATATTTCTCACAGGAGCAATGATTCAGCATTTGCTAATTCAATGTTCCTGGCAATTGTTTAGAACATAACTGCTGGAAATAAAGAGACTTGAACGCACATCTAACATTAAATTACATGTTAATATCGTTATTAATTTTGCAGTCTCTTCCTCACTTTACCTTTGTCAGACTATAGGGAAGTAGGTTCCTACAATAAAAAGTATCTGAATTGCTATCGAAATAACAAAGGAGGCTCATATTTGCATAGATACTAGTTTACTCATTTTAACAGTACTTTAACCTAACTAGGTTTCTAGTTCAAAGTAAATGTATTTTAAATTTTACTTACCTGAATCTGAAATTGAGCATATGATTGATATAAGGGAGAAAAATTCATAGTCTTGTGATTCCTGTATTGAGTGAGAATAGGTCTACAGTCATTCTTTGACTATCCATAGATTTTTTTTTCTGTTTCAGAGTCTAATATTGTCATTTCAATTCTCTCATCTTTATTATTAACACCTTCAAACATACAGAAACACTGAATGAATCATACAGTGAATAACTGTACACTACCTGTACACTCACCACTTAGATTGTCATATTTGCTTTACTTACACATGTGTATGAATATATACATATAGTTTTTCCTGAATCATGTATAAGCTGTAGAAATCATGACATTTTACACCAAACTATTTCATCACATATGTTCTAGGGATAAGCACATTACCCATAGAAATTACAATATCATAATCACATCTGTGAAATTTATAAGAATTCTCTCATATGACCTAATATCCAATATGTATTCAAATTTCCCCAGTTTTCTTCCTACATAGCTCTTATAGCTGTTTTTTAAACCATAATGCTAATAAAGAATTATGTTTTGTATTTTGTTAGTCTTTTTGATTGCCTTAACTTAGAACAGACCCTTTTCCCCCATGACATGTTTTTTAAAGTTAGTTTATAATTATGTATACATTATAAATTATAGTTCAATAATGATCTAAGTTTAAATCCTAGCTCTAGCTGATCAACTATGAATTTATATAACCATTACGAGCCTTAGTGTATGTATCTGTATGAAAAAAAATCAGAAAAGATTAAAAAAGATAATGCTTATAAAATTGGTTTGTAAATTGTAAAAGCTATGTAGTCTCATCTTTAAAACCATTATTTTTAAAGTTATTTTGAAAGCCATATTATTATTCTATTACATTATGGTTATAATAAATTAAATTTAAATTATGATTTTAAAAATTGGGTCAATGAGCTGTTTTCAGTTTTTAAAAAATGAATAAACTCTACATTAAACAACAATCCACTTTGAACTCTTCTATTTCCCCCTGCGTTTCACCAGTACAAGCACAAAGAGAAGGTATTAACATGTATTTTCATAGTACCACTGGGATTAAAAGTGACTGACAAGACTGCTGACCATAAGTACCAAGAGAGACTTCCAAAGACAACATTCCTTCTGGATGCTGTATGATAAATTCTCAGCTCTGGCCTCTTTGCCAAGATCCCTGTGGCTGGGCTCTGGCCCCAGATTACTCTTATAAGCTTTCATCCAAGATGGAGAGACAGGGGTGGAATTTACAGTTCTGCAAAAAAGAACCCCCAGAAACCCAGATACAATATTTAAAGTAACGTTTATTTTTTTATTTATCTATTTTTTTAGTAAAAAGAACAGTGATCCCTGAGTTTCCAAGTTATAGTACAAAAAGAGAGATCTCAGAAGGTATCCAGAAGGTTCCCTGAGTGGAGAAGACAGAGATGAGAGTCAGGGAAACCAAAGGGCTGAAGGGGAGAGAGCTGAATGAAGAAAGAACCTTGGAGATTTGCAGGGATTTCCCTCAATGTTCAGCAGAGTACTTCTGAGCACATGCACAGAGGATAGCAAAAGGATTAGAAAACAGTGCCTAGAGCTCACCTGTTAGGAATAATGCCTGTTTCCACCAGCCAGACTAGAGAATTGTAATCCATGGGCATAGGGTAGAATACTTAGGAAGGTCTTGCCTGAATAGTGGGGGTAATAGGCCTGTTCTAGATCTGCTTAAAAAATTATAAAAGTAAGATTCCCCAAATATCAAACTATTCCTAAGAAACTTGACAATATCCCAGAACAAAGCTCAAAAATAGTTATGGGAATACAAAAGCATTCAACAAAGCAAATTCACATAGTCTTCCATATAAGAAAAGATTGCCAGGCATACAAAGAAGCAAGAAAATATGTTCTATAATGAGGAGACTAATTAGTCCATGAAAACCACCCAGAATGGACATAGGTGTGAGAATGAACAGACAAGAATATTAGGATAGATTTTATAACTATATCTCACATGTTCAAGTAGTCAAGCAGCATCATGGAATATGGAACTATATGTCCAAGTCAGAGTTGTAGAGATGAAAACTATGATGTCTGAGATGAAAAATGTATTTACAGAAAGGTACTAACTGAAGATTAAACATGGTAGAAAAAATAATTAGTAAACTTGAAGACATACAAATAGAAACTATCCAAAATTAATCACAGAGTAAAAAGAAAATAAAAGAAAAAAGAGATAAGAGCACCAGTGAGCTACAAGACAACTTCAAGCAACCTAATATACATGTAATTAGAGTCCCTGGAGGAGAGGAGGGGAGGATAAAGAAATTTTTAAAATTACCAAATAAATTTTAAATGTGATGAAAACTATAAACCTATAGGTCTAAGAAGCTCAAACTGAACTTCAAGCACAAGAAATACATACACACACACACACACACACACACACACACACACACACATATATATATATATATATATATATATATATATATATATATATATATGTCATACCTTAATGCAGTGTAATCAAATTGTTCAAACTGCTGATGAAGAGAAAAATCTTAAAAACAGCCAGAGAAAAAGGACATGCTACAAGTGAAAAATAGAATAAAATTATGATTATATTAGATTTCTCATCAGGAAAAATACAAGTGAGAGGACAATGGGAAATGTCTTTAAAATAATGGAAGAAGTTTGTTCACCTACAATTCTATACCCAGTGAAAATATTTCAAAACCAAGGTGAAATAAAAACTAAAAACATTCATCACCAGCACATTCACACTGTACGAAATATTAAGAGAAGTCTCTAGTCAAGAGGAAAATCATACCAGATTGAAATGTGAATCTGCATAAGGATTGGAGAATACCAGAAATCCTAACTATATCGGTCTATACGTAATAATTTTTTTTTGTTATTTAAATCTCCCTAAAAGATAATCAGCAGTTTAAACCAAAATAGTAATATATTTTGGGGTTTATAACATATGTGTAAGTGAAATGTATGATAACAGCACATAGATCAGGGGGAAAATGGAAGTATTTTATTGTAAGATTCTAATACTATTTGTAAATGGTAAAATGTCACTTGAAAGTAAACCATGATAAACTGAGAAACCATCAAAATAACAAATGAAGATTTTAAACAAATAAAGAACATAAATTGAACATAAAAATACTAAGTTAACCTAAAAGAAGGCAGAAAAAGAGAGTGACTTAATGAAAAGAAGGGGCAACTGGAAAACAAATGACAAGGCAACAGACTTAAGTGTATTACTAGCAATCACATTTAACATAAATCTTGGTGAATGTTACCTGGGCCTTCGATTAAAAAAAAGTGTATTCTACTGATGTTTGGTGTTCTATATTTGCCAACTAGATTATGCTGTCTGACTGTTATTTAATTTTCTAGATCCTTGTTCATATTTGGTCCAGTAGTTCTAACAGTGACTAAGACAGGGGTGTGGAAGTCCTAAATAAGAGTTGTGGGTTAGTCTAGTTCTCTGTTCAGCCCTATCAGTTTGATTCATATATTTTGAAGCTCTGTGTTTTGATGAGTCTACATTTAGAATTGTGACTTTTTGTGGATCAATCCTTTCATCATTATGTAATTATGTATGTGTCTCTCAAATGGATAATGAGGCTTTGGTGTCTCACTGCCAGGCTTCTGGGTGACTTGTTAATGATCCTCACTCCTTGTTTTTGATCTGTCTTTCAGATCACAGACTGAGTGGGGAAGCACAGACCCGGCAGGCATGGGACCTCCATTCTGGTTTAGCTCCCATGTCTTGTAAGGTCTAAGACTAGGATGGACTCATCAGATTCTGCTTTACACAATGTCTGCATGTGACCTGAGTA
Source organism: Cynopterus sphinx (assembly GCA_030015415.1). Lineage (NCBI taxonomy): Eukaryota > Metazoa > Chordata > Mammalia > Chiroptera > Pteropodidae > Cynopterus > Cynopterus sphinx. The sequence goes on along the minus strand of CM057379.1, from coordinate 84,882,594 downwards.
TAGGGAAAATAAAGATTGGTGGATTATGTGGACCACATGGTCTTGAATGGTGCCTCAATTTGTCACCTGAAGGCAAGAAGAGGAAAAGGGATATGCTTTAGTGCAATCATCTCTGATCTGGTTCTCCAACACTATCAAGTTGGCCATCATTTATTTGTGAAACTGCACCATTGCTTAACCTCCTTGAACTTCAGTTTTCTCATGTGTTCAATGAGGCAGGCAAGTAGATGACTTTTGAGGTCTTTTCATTCTAAAAATATGTGAATTCCAATGATTATAGGTGGAGAAAAAGAAAGATAATAGAAAAAACCTATTCCCTGAAGTGCTGTATCTCACTCCCAAACAAGTGAGAGTCTGCCAAACCCAAACAGATTTTACCAGCTGTCTTTGCCTCCTTCACTTCCAGAGCTGTGTGTGATTTTAGAAAAATATAATCCATGTGCTTTTTATTAATTTACGCTTAACTTGACAAAATACTGTTTTCTCAGAGCTTTCTGATGTATTGGAAACCTTTTCTGCCTTCTTTGCAAGTTTTTTCTTTTTTTTTTTTTTTAGCACAAAGTCAGTTGTATCTGCTCCAATAAACTCCCCAAAACCCTCACCTGAGGGATAAAAGTCCTTGAATTTATTTAAACTCTCAAACCTGCAAGGTTGGATTGGATCTATCAGCTCTGTCTTCCCATTATTTCCTCATAAGAGTGTCTGATGCCTTTCCTATCAAAGTGAGACTTTTCAGTTCATGAACCAACCCTAACTGGGGCAGGATGCATAAATCAGGCCTCAGCCAGCTGAACCTTCTCGTGCTGCCATCAAGTTGCTACCTGGGTAGAGTTCTACTTCCTTCTCGGTCCTCTCCCAATGCTGGGCTGCCTCCTCTATCATTCTGCCTGGCATTTCTACCACTTGCTGGGGTTAGAGCCTTGCCCCAGGCAAGTGGCAGGGATGCTGCACAATCTCTCCTGGTCTACTTTTGTGGTGACTGGGTGCTGCTCTTCATCTTTAGCTAATGGTCCCTGATTGCTCGGCTAAGAATGTTTCAAGCTGAAGCAGACTTGTGTTCTCACCTGCACGATTCTTAGATTCCCTCATATGGTTACTTCCCCAAGAGGCTCACCTGCCTCCAGGAAGACCAGGTAAGGGCTGATTCTAGTTTCCTCCACGTTATGACCTTCAGCTATTCTTTTGGAAGCTCAGACTCTGGGAATGAGTCAGCCCATTAAATCCTTCTCTTCTGATTCTTTGATTTCAGGTTTCTGGAACTTTAAATTGTTGGCTCTGTTTTCTAAAGTCTACAAGCTCGTCCCCTCTAGATATACCACTCAGGGAGCAATAGTTTGGAGATAAAGCTTGTTCTTCCCTTAACTGGTAAAACATCTCTAGTCTGGATGCAGATAACGCTAGAGAAATAGGCAAAGATGCTAGTACCACTTTGGTGTATACCATAACCATCTGGAAAGTGAGTCAAAATTCAGATTGCTGTTCCCCTCCATCTCTAGAGTGTCTGTTTCATTGGGTCTGGAATGAGGCCTGGAAATTTGCATTTCTAATAAGTTCTTAGCTGATGCTGAGGCTGCCATTCTGGGGACCACACTGTGAGAAGCACTTTATTGAGCCAGAAAAGCGGTGAGCAGGAATAAGAGGACAGAAGAGCAGTTCTGGAGATCTGCTGTACAACACAGTGCCTGTAGTTAACAATGTGGTATTGTACACTTGAAAATTTAAGAGAGTACTTTCCCTTTTGTCTTTGAACTTCACATCCCCCTTTTGTGCTTTCAAGTGGGGCTGGGGTGGGCTCATCTACTAACCCTGTTCTGCGAAGTGGACTGAGCTGGTGTCCTTGCTAGTGCTGGCTCCCTGTGCAGGCAGATGCGGCTTCGCTGCCATTTAGCCAGCGCCTCTTGCACCTGGGTGGAAAATGGGCCATGCTAATAAAGAATTACAATTTACATGAGAATGACAAGGCGAAACGTGAAGAGACTGATAGGGTTTGCCCACAGCCAAATCCTTTCTGCCTGAGTACATTCGATTTGAATTCCTGTAGAAACATGGGCTCCGCAGTGCAGGGCAATATTGAAAAGGTCAGTGAAGGCGATGTCAGACATGGTCTGTGGTTGCTCTACAAGTGCTCCGGTGGTGATGCATAACAATATATTATAGTAGCCACCAGCCTCCTTGGTGCTCTGAGGGGCTCGCTCTATTTATCTGGAAGCAACAGACTCTTTTTTTTCCCCTTCTTTTTTCTGCTTCTCTTGAATATAGGTAGACAGCAAGCTAATAAGTTTTTTACAAGATACATAGAGGATAAATGTTTTGATCTGGCTTCTACACTCAGCCCTCCCCAGAGCATTTGCACATTAAATATAAATTGCAGCAACTCCAGGGGCTTAGATGCCTGCATTCAGTGCTTGCCTTGGAGAGATTTTTGTGTAACAGAAATGCGATCGGTTACCTCCTTGCCTCAGGTGAACATGTGTTGAGGGTCTGTTCTTCAGGCTTTAAAGAAGCCTCTCTGTGATGCTTATGGAAGCAAACCGGATTTGCAGTCAGGAGACTAGGGTTCTCTAGAAGCAGAAGTTGAGACAAAGCTGAGAGTATAAGACATTTATTAGGGATCCCTTGTGAAAGAAAGTAGGGCAACAGGATTTGGCTGGGGAAGAAGTGGAATGAGTGAAACTGTAAAGCAGGCCCCACAAAGCTTTGGCTGGTACAGTAGCAGCTCTGAGTTTGTGTGTCCCACGTCAGGTGGAAATACCCAGGCCTTTTTTCACTTACCTCATTCAGGACCAGGATGCAAGTTGCCTCTGGGCTACCTCTGTGGGGTGGCCATGAGTGAGTGGCTCTCTGTAGCCAAGCTGAAGCACCAATGACTGAAGGCTGTGTGCTGATTATATTCCCTGTTGCTGGGCAGCAAGCAGGATCCAGGAGGTATATAACAATATCCACTATAGGAGTTCAGATGCTATGTTTCTGCACCAGCCACTGTGTGCACTTGAGCAAGACACAGCCTTTCTGTTCTCACTTTCTTTTTCTGCCAAAGAATGGAATTGGATTGAATGATATCCGAACAAGAATATGTATTTGTTTCTGGCCCCAGTTCCTTGCATTTTTTTTTGTGTCAAAGTTCTCCAGAGAAATAGAACCTATAGGACACACACACACACACACACACACACACACACACACACACACACACTCACACATTCTATATTCTATATATACATATATGATATAGGATATATCTATATCTATTTATCTATCTATCATCTATCTATCTATCTATCTATCTATCTATCTATCTATCTATCTATCTATCTATCTTTATCTATCTATGATTCATTATAGGAATTATCCCACATGGTTATGGAGGCTGAGAAGTCCCACAGTCAGAACCATCTGCAAGCTAGAGAACCAGGAAAGCCAGTGGTATAATTTAGACCAAGTCTGAAGCCCTAAGGATTGGTGTGCCAGTGCTATGAGTTCTGATCTAAGTCTGAAAGTCTGAGAACCAGGATTGCCAATGTCCTGGTGTTAAGGGTGGAAAATTTTCAAGTGAGCCAACTTCTGCTTACTTGTTTGATATTAACCAGGGTGTGGTAATATGCTCAAAGATATGTTAACAGCCAACTTCTGCTTCTGTAATCTGCTGCTTGTTAACCAAGGTGTGGTTATAGGAGAGGTATCATACAAAGATATGCTAAAGATCAACTTCTGATTTTGTGGTTTTAGGCTTTATAAGCTGCCTGTTTTGGGGGTTTGGGACTGGTCCCTTCTAACACTGCGTGGTAGAGGGCCAGTCGCCAGCCAGTAATAAAGGCTCATAATTAATCTCAATTGGCTCTGTGGGTCTTAGAATTGATCATGCCACAACACTAGGACATGGGACAAGAGAGGACGGATGTCTCAGCTCAAGTGGAGCGAAAGAGTAAATTTACCCTTCTCTGCCTTTTCATTCTATTGCAGCCCTCAATGGATTAAAGGATGCCCACCCACATTGGTCTACCAATTTAAATGTTAATTTATTCCAGAAGCACCTGGACAGACACACCCAGAAATAACGTTTTACCAGTTATCTGGGTATCCCTTAGCCCAATCAAGTTCACACATAAAATTAACCATTACACTTCTGGAGTGAAAAGGTGGTAGGAGCATCTCATGTTATATTTGGTCTTTATCCCTGGTTCCTGGCACAGCCTCTAAAACCCTTGGAATTTCCTGAGTGATAGGGGTAAGAAGGACATCTTTTGTTATTCATAATAAGCTCCTTTCAACTTTACCTGAATTTATGCTACTGAGGTGACTATGGGATGATGGGAGTTGGTTGCTGGAGGAACCAACCAAGCGATTGAAGGGTTTGCCCTCCAGGGAGATGAGAGGGGCTGGAGACTGAGTTAATCCCTATGGTCAATGATTTAATCATGCCTGGGTAATGGAGCCTCCATAAAAACCTTAAACAGTGGGATTCAAAGAGCTTTTGGGATAATGAACAAGAGCATATTCACACGCAGAGATGGTGGCATATCCCAAATTCTATGGAGACAGAGGTATAGGAGGTCCAGGACTTGTTATTGGTATGCAAAAAGTGAAGTCCTGTGAGATTGAGGCTTTAACCTTTGGAATTTGATGCTAACATCAGGTTGATAGTGTCAGCATGCCCAATTGATGTCTGGAGACCTGGTCATCGGTGTGGAAAATCCCCACACATTTGATGTCAAAAGTATTTAGAGTGGATGAAGAGTTTTTCCTTTAATATTTGAATTTGTTCCTTCTTGATTTTGTAAAATGATATAGAAACCAAGGGGTGAGTAGAATCAGTGATTCTCAGATTATTTGACTCTCATTTCTGTTTATATTAGGTTGTGGAACAGGGTCTGAGCCTGGGTGAATCTGTGTCAATCTGCTTGATCATCAGCTCCCATAATTCCCACCCATAGGGCTTCCAAGTTTCATTCTGGCTTCTCCTTCTGTCCTCAGCTCTGCTGGATCATGGTATGAGGGGAAGGGGCTCTACAATGGCCAAGACCCTGTTCTTCCATGGAAACTGGTTGGAGATGTTAAGGTTTCTCCAGCTGGCTAAATTTCAGGAGATTCCAAAAATGGGCTGAGAGACTAACCCGAGCCTAAAGGGCTGAAGCATTCATTGAATCTTAGTTACATTTTGAGCAAAGTGTAGGAAGACTTAGTGGGATTCCTGGGACTCCTGCCTGGAGGCTTACAAAATGGCAACAATTTATAAACATTTATGGACTGTCTGACGTGTGTCAAGTCTATGGTAAGTGTAGGCGTCCAAGCCCTACCTGCCTTCTGACCTCAGGCAATGTCCATTCTACCAGAAGAAACCAAAGGCAAACAAGTGCCATGTGACTGAAATTATTTCAGATGTGATGAGGACCAGGAAGAAAATAAAGTGGGTTCAGTGATAGGGCCTGATGAGATCTACCTTGGATAAGGTGAGCAGGAAGGGCCCAGGTGAGCAACAGGTGAGGGTCGGATGGGAAGGAACACAGAGCACATGTTTTGGAGAAGTATGTTGCAACTATAAAAACCCTAATGACCAACACCCAAAAATCCCATCCACTGTTCAAAATTGTTAATGACTCATTAGTGTTGAAGCAGCCTTTAGAACCAGGGAGCATGGCTGGGCTTACCTATTTGGATGTTTAGATTTTCTGTAATTAATTCCTTCTGATGCCTGAATATATTTTATTTTGGAAATAGTAACTCATCTCAGGTACTAATATAAAAATGAAAAAATGATTCTTTTTTTGGTGGAGTGGGGAGTTTATACTTGAGCCAAAGGAGAGAGGATATGCTCAGTGGGGGCACTGAGGCTCAGGAACAAAAACAGAGGCAGAGAGAACTTACGAGACAAGATCTCTCTGGCCTATGGGCTTTCTTTCTGACTTATAAGAGCACACACAACCCTTTTCATTGGCTGTGGTTCCTTCTGTCTGGTCTCTGGCCCCTCCTCATGCTGTCTCGCTGCCTTTGCAGGAGTTAGGTCCTCCTCCTAGAGTCTAGGGATTGATAGTGCTACTGTGGGGAGAGAATGAGCATAGATTTGGAGGCATGGAAACCTGGCATGAATCCCAGATCTGCCACTTGCTCACTGTCCTACCATGAGCTCCTTACTTAATCTTTCTGAACAATAGAACTTGGCTCTCAGGTTCATCTTGAGCATCCAAGGACTGGAACATAGTAGAGATTCTTGCTCCCTCCAGTCTGTGCTTAATGCACGGCCACAATAATTGTCCAGCAATATAAATTGGATCTTCTTTCTCTGTCCTTGAGATCCTGCAGTGGTTCTCTGAAGCACTCAGAGTAAAAGACAAAGCCTTGCAATGACCTCAAAGCCCCCTTGCTCTCTGTGGATGACACTGATGCTTCAGTAGGGTGTCACACTGGCTTCTCCAGACTGAACCTCATGTCTTCATAGCTTGCTCCCCAACTTCCTTTATGTTTCTCCCCAAGTGTGACTTTTACAGTGAGATGTTCTCTTTCTACCCACTAAAATTATGCCTCCCCTTTCTTTTTCCCTTCCCATCTCTGTGTCTCTGTGTCTCTGTGTCTCTGTCTCTCTGTCTCTCTCTCTCTCTCTCTCTCTCTCTCTCTCTCTCTGTCTCTCTCTGTCTCTTTCTCTCTTTGGTACCCATTGTTGTTATTTAAAATACTAGAAGTTTTACTTATATATCTCATTGTCTCTCTCACTCTTTAGGTTGTAAGCTCCATGAAGGAAAATTTTTTTATCTGCTTTGTTTATAGCTGTATTATTCAATCCCTAAAATTTTCACTGGCACATAATCATTTTTAATAAATATTTTTTGAGCAAATGAAAAATGTTACTCTCTTCCTTTATTCCTCAGAGTTGACTCCCCTCCTCTATATTACCATCTTGTCTAACATACATGTTTTTACATCATATCATACTGACGTGTCTTCCTGATAGGACTCTGTTTCTTCTTAATGACAGGATGGCTATTTGTCCACTCTGTTGTCCCTCAGCATTGCACACTGGCTGGCACACAAGAGAGGGTCAAAACATGATTGATCCCTTGAAAAGATATGATCAGCAGGAGGCTGCATGGCTAATAGTCTGTCTTCTGTGTTTAAGCCCTGGAGGATTTGATTCAACTCAACAAACATCCACTGAGTAATTTCTATGGGTCAGATACTGGCTGGGGACAGGAAAATTAATAAGACAAAGTTTCTGTCCTTAAGTCTACCAGTAGAGTCAGAGAAAATGAATAATTCTAATACAATGGGGATTAATGGCATACTTGAGGTATCTGGGATGGCATGAGTAACACAAAAGTCACACTTAGCCCATTCTGTGATGATGATGAAAGTTTCTTAGTGACCACAAGGCTTGAGATGGGTCTTGAAGTTCTACCACTTCAAGGAGGAGGTGGAGAAGGAAGGAGGAGTACTGAGACACACATGAGGAAAACCATGAGCAAAGACATGATAACATGGTTGGTAATGTGTGTAAGCAACTGCTGTTGGGTTTTGGGAAATTTAACATCTGAGGCAAGGACTACAGAGAGATGAGGCTGCTGAGAGGCAGGTCTTGGCCAGGTCATGGTGGCTGTTACATGTTGAGGACCTTGAACTTTATTGTAACTGAGGTAGGAAGCCATTGACAGAAACTGTGGAAGGAGGAGGGAACTCTCAGGATGAGGGGCCAGAAAACAATCTTCTTATCTCCAGAAGGTCGCTACAGGAGAAGGGCTATAGCATGTGGTTTTAGACTATAGAGCTGGCACCAACAGGCTAAAAATCAAGCAGGACCTTTTTATAATCAGATTGGTCTGAAGACTGGCTGCCTGCTTGGAAGCAAGCACCACATCCCCAGAAATTCGGAAGCATTGGTGTGGCATGAGAGCCTTGGATAGCATTTCCTGAAGCGCATTCTGTAAATTGCCAGCGTTGGAATCACATTGAGAACTTGGTAATGAAAATTCTTGGTCCATCCTTATAGCTATTGAATCAGAATATTTAGCAGCAAGGCTCAGGGACCTGAATTTTAAACAAGTTCCTCGTGACTTTTGAGAACCATAGCTGTAATGGGTACTTCCTTGAAGAGAGCTGGGCTAGGTGACTTGTAAGATTCCTTCCCAACTTTTGGCTCCTTTTGCCTCTGGAAAAGTATTTGAGGAGCTATATAGCTAGAAACCTTTGAGGAAGTGGGAATGAGTGGGAGATGTGGATAGGGTCTATAGGTGCCCTTCTTGATCAATTTTGTTCATAAGGCCCCTTTTCTCTGTACCACAAGTTTTCCACTTGTTTTCTCCCCACTTTAGTCCATCTCTAACAGAAAATCATGGATTGGGTGGCTTATAAAAAACAGAAATCTATTACTCACAGTTCTGGAGCCTGATCATCCAATATTAGGGTGTCAGTATGTTTGAATGAGGGATAATGTGTCTGTAAGGGCCCACTTTCTGGTTCATATATGGCTGTCTTTTCATAGTTTTCTCATATGATGGAAGGAGCAAATATATATTTTTTAATTTTTAAATTACAGTTGACTTTTGACATTATTTTTTATTAGTTTTAGGTGTTCAGCATAGTGGTTAGACATTTATATAATTTACAAAATAATCCCCTGATAAATCTACTACCCACCCGACACCATACATTACAATATTATTACAATATTATTAAATCTATTCCCTATGCTTTACTATACATCCCCATGACTATTTTGTAACTACAAATTTGTACTTCTTACCCCTTTACCTGTTCATTCAGCCACCCCCCAATCTGGCAGATATCAGTTTGTTCTTTGTCTCTATGAGTCTATTTCTGTTTTGTTTGTTTATATTGTTACTTAGATTTCACATATAAGTTAAATTATATGGCATATGTCTTTTTCTTTCTGACTTATTTCACTTAGCATAATATCTGTAGGTTTGTCCACATTGTTGCAAGTGGTAAGATTTCATTTTTTATGGCCGAGTAACCTTCCATTGTATATATATATATCACTTCTTCTTTATCCATTCATCTATTGATGAACACTTAGGTTACTTTCATACCTTGGCTATTGTAAATAACATTGCAGTGAAAATAGGGGTGCACATATCTTTCCAAATTAGGGTTTTGGATTTCTTATTTACTATCTCTTTATTGATGTTTTTAGCAGCCCATGGTTTCACCCAGAAGGAATCCCCACTGAATTGGATGGGGCAGGATCTCAGGGAGTCATCAGGGTGGGGTGAGTGGTGTTTATTTGGTTAATACAAATTTGGATTTGTTACGCTTCTGCTCCTGCAGGCTATGGGGGGAGAGAGGGCTCAACACAATAATGATGGCGACCCTCACTCTGACACCACCCAATATAGTTTCTCCTATATGTCTCTGATGCCTTTCGAGCTGCTGTCCCTTTGCTGGAGGTTAGGGTGAATATCTGTGAGTAAGTCTGTGCCTGAACACCTTAAGAGGACATCTGGGTTTCCAGCAGCCCTCTGTCTCACTGGGATTGGATAAAATCCCCACTGATTTTTCTAGTGAGCTGTTGTGGGGGCTTCTCTTCCCATCACTGGAGCTCTGGGCTGGGGAGCTGGGTGTAGGGCTGGGGTGAACCTCTGCAGCCAAAAAATCCCTCCCGATTCTCAGCCACTGCACTTGGGTGTGGAACTAGACTATTTTGTATCTCCACGCCTCCTGTAGTTCTCCATGTGGCTTCTTCTTTATATCTTAAGTTATAGGAATTCTATTCAGCTAATCTTCAGGTCATTCTCCAGGTTGATTGCTGTACAATTTAGTTGTAATTTTGATATGGTCATGGGAAGAGGTGAGCACAGTATATACCTATGCCGCCATCATGACCAGAAGCCAAGGGTCGTTTTTATAAGGGCACTAATTTCTTCCAAATCACCTAATCACCTCTCAAAGACCCCACCTCAAATTTCAACACAACATTTTGGATTAGGTTTCAACATATGAATTTTGGGGGGCATACAAACAGTTGGTCTATAGCACTGCCTGGATATTCTAGGTGATCAGTCTTCAGGCTCTGTTCCCCTCAACAATTTCAATTCATCTATACAATGAGATCTGCAGAAATACACCAAGAATGGAGTTTGACCAATTTGGCAGTGTAATTCAGAACTTAGAACAAGAGGAAAAGAGGTTCTTCAGCCATGATGGCCATTCAGCTAAAACTGCCTGATGGAACTAATTCATTGTTACAGCATGAGCGGGCACAGGATGCTAAAATAACCACTCACAGAAGCCCTCACCACTTTTAACTTCTTCTGGATGCTGAGGGTCAGCAGATTAAATCCTTAGCCCTTCACGTGTCATGCATCGGGAACTGCCTGAAGGTTTGGCCTTTAGTGCTTTGTGTATCCCTGAAATATTGTTGCCTTCTCAGCTGTGGATTTGAGTGATGAGTTTCTCTTATGAAGTCAGGGCATACACCTTATTACAAGAACGTCAGACCTGGTATTCAATTTGTCAACCTAAATGATATAGCCCCTGAACTTGTTTAGAAAACATTTTACAAAAATTAAATTACACTTTTACCATCTTCTTCCCAGTCTCTCAGGGAAATAAAACCAACCTTGTTTAGCAGTCTTTGTGTGTTCATTTTTGGTTGCACTGCTAGCTGCTGAAATAGGCTCCAGCCAGGAAGCTAGCTATACTCAGTCAATGAGAATTTATTGTTTATTTCATTTCATTTTTTTGCCGTCTCCATTGTTGTATGGTAAACATTCTTCTCCCAGCATTGCTCCAAGACTGGAGAATGTACCATTTAAGTTTTAGAGTCACACCTGTTTTCTATTAGTTGTCCATTATTTTAATTCTCCATCTATTGTGTTTGTTCTGAAAATGTAAGTAAATCAAAGTCTTCATTCAAAAACAAGACCCTGAGTAGCATTTCATGAGTAAAATTTGTATTATCCACATCAAATGTAATGAAGATTTCCAATGAATAACTCTTGATTATCAGGTGCACACATCCTAAGGAATCCAAGAAGGGGAATAATTAGGAGCAACAAGAAGGTTTCTAAACCACAGATTTCACAGAACAACCATGTTAAGTGATTGGGTAAAAGGATGAGGATGCTTCAAAAGTGCTCTCTGGAGATTGAATGTGAATGATTCATTTAATGGAAAATAGTCAGCAAACATGTTTTTGACAGAAAAAGAACAGAGCAAGGGAGAGAGTGCTTCATCAGGAGTCAAGAGACCCTGGTTCCAGTTCCATCTCTAAGTAACCACTGTGATGTGGCAAGCCACTGCTCCTCCTAGAACTCTCTCCCACCCCATTTCTATTTTTTTTTTGTAAAAATTAAAGAGTCCCATCTGCCCATTTCAGATAAAAGAAAATATCTGCAAAAAAAAATGTCAAGCCATGCAGTCCCATGTACAACTATATTGATGTGTTGTTTATTTTGTTTAGATATTTGAACTAATTAACAAACAGCTATTTTCTTCCTTGAAAAAAAAAAAAAACCAAACCTGAGTTAGAATCAAATGAAATAACAATAAGAAGTCATGCAGTTATTCTCAACTGGGACCCTAATCAGAACTGTAGAACACGGAAACTATTTGAATGACTATTTTTCTCAATTATTCCATGAGTGGAATACCACTAGTATCTTTCTAGATGATCAGAAGAGAGTCTAATTTGTTGCATATAATGGATACTTTAGGGCCTTAGGGACTGATTCTTTCTTGGAACCCAGGTTGAGAATTCTCCTAGTTCTTCAGCAAATATGAGGATATACCTTTGAAGTTCTTAACCTTTTTGAGTGCTTCTCAACCTTCATGTTTGGGCACACAAGGAAATTGATGATATTGCATGGTGCACTAAAGGAAACAGAGGCAATGGGTCTAGAGGCAATGTGGATCCTACATCCTCCCCGGCTGCCAGGTGGAACTAAGGGCCAATATGCTGGCACACCAACAGCCCCCATGTAAGATGTCAGGTGATCAGGCACCTGGGCTAAGAAGCTCTGCTATAGACTGAAAGTGGGTGCAGCACACTCTAAAAGAGAAAATCTAAATTTTCCTGGAAAACCTGGGTGAAATTGTCAGGAAAGTTTCAGTTCAGTCATGTGATCTGCTGTGATCTCTTTACTCTGCTTGGGGCACTTCGGTTTGCTCCTACCTGCAGGTAAAATATTCCCCAAAGACCCACATGAGTATTGTTTACATTTGTCTGGTTCTACTATATCCAACAGCGTGGGCTAAAAGATGTATCTGCTCCTTGGGGCCTCTCAGCATTAGTGTTTCTTTCCCCAGAGAGTCCGATTGTGGGTGCAAAATCCATTGTCAATAGTTTCTCCATGTACATGCACTGGGAGCAAAATTACAGATCCAAATCTCTCTGATATTTTTTGGGAGATAATTATTTTATTAAAACCAAGGTCTAGAGTGTCCAGGTAATTAGTGGGGCAGACTCTTGACTGTTAATGTAACTGCTGTTGGGAAGTATTTCTTATTTACCCCTCATCTTAGCCTTGGCCAGCTCAGTCTCTTGACTCCCTAAGGCTTTTTCTATTTTAAGCCCAAATTGTATCAGCTGCGGCAGAAAGAGGATCAGAATCCAGTTTTTCTGATGTCTAACACAGGGCTCTTTCCTTCAACCATACCACCTCCTCAGAAGATGGCCTCCATGACGGTACATTCATCCTGGGAAGTAAAATTGAACAACATTAAGGACATGCATCTGTGTGTGTGTGCATGTGTGTCTAGGTGTGTGCATGAGTGTATAATTGTAGTGCTCAACTCCACTAAATGCTGGGTATTGAAAAAGGCAAAATGCAATCTTTAACACGCAGGGAAATCTTGTCTATTCTTTCTTCCCAAATTGTGGTTTATGTTGTGGTGGATTGAATCATTGTTCACAACCATTCACTTCTCCTTGTATTAGAATTAGACGCTCATGGCCTTTGCCATTTGTCTTTACAACAGCTCCCACCAGAGAGAGGGTGGAATATTTTTCCTGTACTATTACTGTTGGGTTTGGCCATGTGACTTGCTTTGGCTAATGGAATGTAGGCAAAATTTACAATGGATCAGTCTTAGGCCAAGGCCTTAAGAGGCCTTGAATGTTTTTGCTTATACCTGTGTTCTGGTGACATGCACTGGAAGGATTTTTCACAGGTAACTGCTGACCCTTTAGCCTGAATCCCAGAAAGAACACATGTTGAACAGACATTAACCCAAACTGTAGCTTGGTGCAGAGCCACCTGGTTGAGTTGAGCCAAAATCAGTGCTTTCATAGTCAACCCACAGAACCCTAGGTATGAGAATAAATATTTATTTTTGAAAGCTATTGAGTTTTGGGGTGGTTGTTGTGCAGCTTTATTATAGAAATAGCTAATACAAACATGATACCAAATTTAGTGTTTAACAAATACTTTATTTTGGGGGATCAAAAGGAAAAATTTAAAAATTTTCAACATAAACTAACATCTTATCTGTATATCTTAAAGAAAAATTAAACTTGTGTCTCTCTCACAGTCATAGCACAACATTGTATCTTCAATATTCAATGACATGTTTCTTTGGTATAAGAGGAGGGGTAATGTTAGGGAATTGCAAACAGATTTCTCAAATGGGCCTTTACAATAGCAAGAGACTTTGGGGAACAAAGGATAAAAATTAACATGTGGGAAGGATCCTACCTCATTTATCATCCTGTCTTTAAGTGAGCATGAAGATGATTGATGTTGACTGTAGATATGGAAAGCTTTCTACTGAATGACAGACCTGGAAACCTTTACTTTTTAGGCTGAGAAAGATTTCATCAGAGTTCTGGACATACAAAAATGCCTCTGATTTATTCTTCCAGTACTTACTCTGCTGATTCCTTCCCTTAAGCCATTAACATGATTGACTCTCCCACATTCTAAAAATCACCCTCTTGACTACAACGTTTACTGCTAGTTACTGTCCCAGTCTCTCACCTCTTTCCTATGGCCAGACTTCTAGAAACATGGTCTGGACATACCGCATCCACTGACTTTCTTCTCACCCACTTTTCAGCCTATTATGGCAAGACCTCACTCTCCTCTTTTCCCCACGATTGACACAGGCTTTTGTAAGGCCACTAATGACCACTGAATCTTTCTCAGTGTTCTGCTTTTCATATAATTGGGCCTCTGAGGGGGTAAAAATTATTTGTCATGCTTTCCTTTATTTATTTTTTTTTGCCAGTGATTTTTAAATCAATTTTGGGTCACAGACACCTTTGAGTTTCTGATGTAATCTTTGGATCCTTTTTCCTATAAAAAAGTGCCTATTGACAAACAGATTTCTGAATATTATTTCTGGGAAAGTGTTCATGTACAAGAATATTTCTATCTTCTGTGACAGCTAACTCCTACCTATATTTGTTTTCTATCTCCTTCATGGGCTATCTCTTAAATACAGCTTTCTTCAGGGATGGGCCCATTTCCATCTTCTTTTCTCATTCAATAAACTCTACCTGTACGACTACCTCCACTCCAATGTCCTGTATGCTGAAACCCCTCAATACACATTCATTTTAATTTTTTAAATTGTGGCTCTTATCTCCTTGGTGTCTCTCCATCTTGTGTGAAAGGTCTTCTGTTACCAAGGGCTACCTACTTCTTGGTCTCTTTCCTTCTCCTTTCTGAATTGTCATATATCAGCACTGAATAATCAATAATTCCTTACCATGACCCACAAATAAAACCTCTTTGTCCTTGTGCTTACTAATTCAGCTTTACTTCCCAGACTAATTTTAACTAATTCTTTAAGGATTCAGATGTATCTCCTGGCATCTCTAAGGAGGAAACTTGAGTGCCATGTCCAATTTGGAAAAGTACCCCTTTCTAGTCTCTCAAGTATTCTGTGTACATCACTCTTTATGCACTTATAATGGGCCATGGGCTGAATAGATGGTAAAGAAGTGGATCCAGCGTGCACAGATTACTGTTTCTAAAAGATGACCATGAGAGATCTGTCTCCCTCAATAGACAGTAAAGTTTTAGAGAATGCCTACCTATGCTTTTTCACCTTCGTAAGTTGCAAATTGAGTAAATATGAGTCATAAATATTCCACTTGTACTGCTAAAGGAAACCTCACTTGATGTCAGATCTCCCTATGGACTTTTCCATTGTATGAGCTGATATACATTCCCTTTATTGTTTGAGCAATGTTTCATGTGAATTACAACTGAGAGCATCCTAGCTGATATGGAATTTCAGCATATTCTTGCCATCTGAACCTTGTCCCTTTTATCCTGGGGTTGATTTGGTCTTACTCATTTTAACAATGAGAGCCTATTATAGTTTGCTGAGCTGATGGCTAGAAAGGTCACATTTCATACCCCAAAGTGGAAGTTCTATAAACACATGGCTTTTATTTGCTGGCTGATGTTATAGATTACATTTTCCCCACCCCAAATTTAAGTGAAATTTTAAGTAGATAATTCTTCAAAGAAAAATAGTACAACTATTAACTAAAGAATATGTAGAAGTTCTAAATTAATATACAAGTCAATAAAAAAAAATCTAGATAATATCTAAACATTATCTAGGAATAAAGAGAATAATGTGGGTAGGCATTTTGGCAATAAAAGTCTGCATTCTGGCAAGCAATGGACTAGTCTATTGAAGAGAATAAGGCTGGTTCTAGTGTGTCCCTAGCCCTAATGGCTCACTAATCTGGGTGACTTGGGGGATGCTATATTTCCTACTGGGCCTTATTTTTTTCTTCTTCTGTGAAATGCAGGAATAGAAGCAGATAATCTCCCAGGTCCTTTCTGTCTCTAAACATCCATGATGTATGGTAGTTTGAATTCAATTGATTATTTCTCAGAGTCTTCTGTGTATGCCAACTCAGCCCTAGCTCTTCCTATTCAGCCTTTCTGACAGTGATAAGTTGCAAAGTCATATAGAAGGGAGTTTTCTGTCTCCAGTTCAGGAGACATATCTAGCTCTATTACTTGAGGTAACTTAATTCAATTCACATTTGATTCAATGTTGACTGAATAGTTACTTCAGCCAAATTACAAAGGAGTCTCCTGGTTTTCCTTGTGAACCTTGGGAAGCCTGATGTTTTTCCACTCTCTCTCCTTCAGTCCACAAACATTTATTGATTGTCTACTATAGCCTATATATTGAGCATTAAAGATAAATCAGATGGGACCTCCATTTTTTGAGGGTGTGCTAAATAGTACTTTAAACAATGGCTCTGGAGTCAGACTCACCTAAGTCGGATTCCTAGCTCTCCTATTTGCTAACTGGGTGACTTGAGTAAATTAATTCCATTTATTAAGCTTGGCTTCTTACTCTGTAAAATTAGAGATATAGTAATATGTATGTAAAGGCTCAAAAACAAAGGCTAGCAATTGGGAGGTGCTCACTGTAGAGACAGGTTAGTTACTCACATGTTATAAAACATAAGAAGTCCAATAATCAATTTAAAGTTTATGTAAAAACATTTAATTTTTACTTAGTTTATGTAAGATGACATCGACTTAATTTATGAGAAGATGACCAGGCTTGATATGAGTTGGAGTCCTGCAGATAGGAAAAGGGTTTAAATTAAATTTTAGACTAAAAAGTTAGTAATACAAAAGTTGCCAGCATGTGTAAAATTAAGATATGAAAAGGGGCCTGTGAGAATGGAGAGTGAGAAAGTTTTCTAGCATCCCTTAGGGATAAGACAAAAAATACAGTATATAGGTAGATTTTAGTATTTAATACAGAGCTCAGAATGCCATGACAAAAAATGTTTTAGTCAATGAGGATCCACTGAAGATTTTAAAAGAAAAGTTATATCACATTTCTATTTTAGAATTTGAATACTGGCAGGAGAAAAGGCCCGAAGCAGGCACCATCCAGGAAGCTCATATAGGTTTCAGATGTAACATCATAAAAGCTGTAACCAAGTTACTAAGCAGTGGGGATGAAGAAAGGGGATAATTTGAGATGTGTTTCAGAGGTAGAGATGATAACTTTTGATAGTCTACTAGACAGAAGAGATGAAAGGTGAAATAAAAATGATTCTGTGACATATAACCTGAACAGCATGGTGAATGGTGATGCCATCAACTGATAGAGGATTCAGGATGCCTGGTGGGTTGTATGATGATGGGAAAAATAAAGATTTTATTCGGTTTAAAAGTGCTTGTGAAATTCCTTCCTTCCTTCCTTTCTCCCTCCTTCTCTTTCCCCTTCCCTTCTCCTTTCATTCCTTCCTTTCTTCTGTATTTTCTTCCACCCTTCCTTTTTTCCTTCCAGACTTTCTTCTTTCCTGTGCTTTAATAAATATTTAACACATCTTGTAAATTACACCAGGAATTAAGTATACATTTTAGAATAAAACAGACACAGAAACTGTGATTGGGGAGCTTAGCATTTAGTAGAAGAGAAAGCTAGGTGGTATCTTGAGGAAACAAACAGGGAATAGAAAAAAAAAAAAGAATGATGGCAGTGGGGGAAGAACCAATTTACTGAATTGAGAAGGTGGCATTTAAGCCAGGGACTCAAGGACAGAGGGAGTAGCCTCTTGGAGAGGAGGGAGCAGAGCCTTCCAGGCAGACAGACTAGTAGATGCAAAGCCTGAATGTCTCAAGAAATAGAAAGAGACCAGTGTGGAAGGTGGCTAGTTGATGAAGAACATGGGATGAGGCTAGGAAAGAAGATTTAAGTTCATAGCATGCTGGAGTTTATAGGATGCATGAGAGTGGTGTGCAAATAAAAGTATTTAGCATGACATCACTGGAATTGAATTCTAAAAGAAAATTGTGTGCTATCAAGAGAAAAGGTACAATCAGGGACACTGCTTTCCCTCTAGAGATAATGATAGCTAACAAGGAAGAGGGCATAGAGTGAAGCTAAAGAGGTTTTAGATATATTTTGGGTGGTACTCATAGGACTTCATCGTGAGGTAGATACAGGCAGAAGTGAGGAAGAGGGAGAAATCAAGGATGACTCTCAGGTTTCTGGCTTAACCAACAAGTAAGTAACTGGCAGCATTTATTTACTTGATGAAGGTAGAGCAGGAAGAAGAGAAAATCAAGAATATGGATTTAGACATATGTTTGATTTAACTTGTTTTTTTGGCATCAAGAAGCAATGCTAAGTAGGCCATTGGGCATATCAGTTTGGAGCTCAAAGAAGAGCTCTGTGCTGAATATAAAATTTGGGGTGTCATTAGATGCTGGAGCCCGCCAGTGAAAGTCGAACAGTCCCAAGAGGGGGAGTGAGGATTGAAGAAAAGATAGAGACAAGAGAAAGATCCGGGAGGGCTCACAGTCAATACTGCAGCCTCGAGTTTATTCAGCACACCCTATTTATACATCATGACTGCATGGGAAACTGACAACTGCTTGCACCTGCACAAGAAGAAACAACTGCTTGCACCTGCACAGGGAGCCTGTTGCTCTCTCCCCCTTAACAATCAGCTTGCTCTCTGGAGCAACAGGTGCTTCTCAGTCGCTACCAAAGTAGCAAGGTAATTGCAAACACCTGCTGAGCAAACAATCCCTTGTTTACCCAGAGGGAGGCCATTAAGCAAACTGCTCCTGACAATTAGCAATCATTCATTTACCATATTTACTGAGCACTTACTATTCCCTAGTAGGTGCTGGGAATAAATCAGTCTGTAAGACAGATAAGCACCTACCCTCATGCAGTTTACATTCTAGAAATGGCACAATTGAGATGGACAATAAATAAGTATATAAATAAAAATATTACTGATGAGCCAGAATAAATGTGGGAGGCTGTGCAACCTCTTTGAGCAGGGAAGGCCTATCGGAGGAGGTGATATTTGAGAACAGGATGCGAAGATTTGGGGGGAGCATATTTCAGGAGGAGGGAATGTGAAGTTGAAAAGTGGGAAAGGGTTTGGCATACTCAAGGAACTCAAGGAATTGGATCAGGATTGCTGAAATGACATGAACAGCCCCAAACTGAACATTGGTAGCCTCTGACATTTACATCAGTTAGGAGGAGAGGAGTATCAGATCCTTAGCAGGCAACTGGAACTCCAAATCTGGGAACTGGGAATCCGGGCTGTGTTAGAGGTAAGATCTGGGAGTCAAATGCAAATGTGGCAGCTGATGTCAAGGCGGAGGCAGACATGCTTACCATAGTAGAGAGTATGGAGCAGAAAGAGAAGGGAACCAAGCACAGAACTTTGGGAAAGGGTGAACAAGCCCCAAAGGAGATCCGGAATAAGCAGTCTGCGAGGTGGGGAGGAGGAATCAGAGGTAGGCTGTGGGAAGGGGTCATGTTACGAAAGAAAAGATGGTCTGCATCTCAAGAGCAGCTTAGAGGTCAAGTGCAGAGGGAAGGTGGAGGACTTAGAAACTCCCTGGAATGATTGGGGTGGGGGGAGTGGGATTGCAGCAGGCTGGTGTGAGCACAGGAGATAAGAAAATGGATTCAGCAAGTAGAAACTGTTGTTCTAAAATGTTTGCAGTGAAAAAAATGATGGATTGGGTTTGAGAAGAGATGGTGGGCATTTTTTTTTTCAAGCATTCGTTCCTTGCCTTACAATAGGCTCTGGGCCAAATCTCGGCCTCAATGCTGAGGCAGATTTCTTGGCTTTTCAGAACTTCTGGCTGCTGAGGCCACTCCGTGTTTGGCCCAAACCCTTGCTTTTGATATATGTGAAGAACAAACAAACCAGTTGGGCAAGCAAGCCTGGTGCTTTGATCTAGCACATTCTAGAACCTTTAAACATTTGCTCTGAGCTGGTTGGTAGGTCTCATGATAACCTGTCTGATTTCTAATCCACATGCCTGCTATTTCCTCTTAGAGCCTTTTGCATGGTAGGTGCACAATAAATAGATGTGATTTGTTGGATGGGTGTGATGTACAAAAAACTTCATGGCTCCTACAAACTAGCTAGCACCATCTCATCACTTGACAAGGGGTGAGCACCTGACTATTCAGTTTATGGTATGTCATACATGAGGGCACAGGGTGTCCTCCATGGAGAGCCTCTAAGTAGGATGAATAAACTGTTGACCTTTTCAAGCATGACAAATTTTCTTTGCCAATACCTTACTCTTCTTATTGTATTTAAAAACAGATAATGCTTTAAAAAGTCAAATAACATCAAGTAGCAGGTATTGGGAAAGTGGAAGTGCAGTGTAGCCAGTATGTGCATGCCTCCTCTGAGAGTCAAGATGTCAAACTGTGTTACTTTGCTTATTGCTTTACAGTATTTCAAATCACATTACATTATATCACGCCACTCTGGAATATGAAGTGAGCCCAAACTGTCGGATAATGGGCAAACACAAGGGTTGCCTGACAGTATGAATTATCCTTGAGTGGTTTGGCATAAAGTAATCACACCACTCTTTAGGGAGAGAGGGAAAAAAACAGAGCTAGATACTCTGGACAGAGCAGCAGTATAATCAGATTTGCTGACCCACTGCCTCAACCACCAGCAGCCTGGCGGACCCAGCACCCCTGTCACGCTCCACAAGCCACCCTGGGCACATCTGAATCTGAATATAGAGAAGTTGTACCAATCAAGGTCTTTCCCGATTAATAAATAGAGTTGTTGCTCACCCAGTAAGGGAAATTAGTGACAGGTGAAAATGACCATTTAATTCATCCTGTGAAACTGCACTTCTCACAGACTTGAAGCAGCCTGATTCACTGACCCTGTCTCACCGTCACAGAAAAGTGGCACCACTTTCTGGGGATAGTATGATTCACAACTTGGAGGATGTGGCTTTATCTGACAAACTGTGTGTGTGTCTGTGTGTGTGTGTGTGTGCATGCACGTGTGCACATGCACATGTGTGTGTGTGCACACTGCTGCTTTATTCAACTGGCAAAGACGTTCTATTTTTAAAAGTGCTTTTTATAATCTGAATTTGCATCTCTATTAAAACTGCAGATAATGAGCATTTAGAATGTGCAATGACAACTGTTGATGGTGGTGACTTGGGAGAAAATGTCCAGTAGAGATGTCAGGCAACAGCGGTGGGGTGGCAGGGACAATGTCCTAGAGGACTGCTCCTCACTCATGGGTAGACTGGGGTGGGAGCTGGTCATGGGGCCAAGTCGAACCACGAGGGGCAGTTTGAAGGAAGATTGAGGCCAACTAACAGTGTGAAGAACCAAGGTTTTTATTAAGATCAGCTGAGGCTGGAGCTGGGACATTACAGTGAGGCTGCAGCCTGGAGATAGTCAGCATGGTCACACTGAGAGTGACCAGAATCAGGTATGAGGTGAGGGTCAGGGAGAGAGATTCAGAATGAATGTGGGGCTCATGGAGAAGAGAAAAACTAAGACAGAGTCCTCGTTTTATGCTGCATGTATTTTCAACAACCTCCTGAGTTGTATTCTGTGATCTAGTGGGAGGGTCTTCTCTTTGCCCCTGCCTTCTCCCTTCCCATGCTGCCAATTGTTCTCTTAAGATGTATTCTGTATCCCATTTCTCAACCACCCAAGCTTCCTTCAAAGCATAACTCAGGAAAACTTTATTGACCTCTCAGGTGGCCCTAATTTCTCCATCTTGTGAGCTCCTCTCGTGAATAGCTTCTGATTTTATATAGCATTTCTCAGAAATTTGAGTCAATTCTCAAGTGTTCTGGGAGATCCTTCTGAGGGTCCAGAACTCTGTGTCTCAGCCTCCTTTTGAGAATTAAGCGCCAAAACCAGGAACATCCAATGGCATATCCATGTTCTAATCAAACAAGCATTTAGCCTGGGGGAAAGATGAGAGCATGGCAAGAGAACCTTGGGGGACCACACAGAGGCTTGCAGAAATGTGTGATTCAGATTCTATCTCGGGGTAGAGAGTAGCAGGGGGAATGTGTAAAAATTCAGAGAGATTCACTTCTCCACAGTGGGAACTTTTCTTGCTCCATATGAAGACTGTGTGACTTCTCCTCCCTCTTCCCACCATCCTTTCTCACTGGAGTTCCAAGTCCCTAGGGCTCACTCAATCCATTGAATGACGGAAGGTCTCAGGGGTTCTGCCTCTGATCGCCTTCCCAGTGGTGGTGGCATTTAGAAGCACATCTCTAGGTCCCCCAGGAATCAGCCTCAGGGGATTTCTTGCTCTTTCAGGGAAGGTCTTTTAAGTTGTCCAAGAAGTAACTCCTTTGGTGATTGTGCAGCTACCTCACAGAAGGCCTGGCATTGTGGGTTCTTCATCTGACCCCTGCCCCTGCCTCACTGTATAGTGGCTGTTGCTAGTCTTGAATTAGATCTGCCAAAACCCACTCATCCTAGAGATTTCTCATTTAAAAGGGGTATTAGTTAGGGTTCTTCAGAGAACCAGGACCGAGGAGTTCTTCTATCTATCTATATCTATCTATCTATCTATCTATCTATCTATCTATCTATCTATCATCTATCTATCGTCATCTATCTATCTAATCTTAAGGAATTAGCTCATTTATTTGTAGGGCAGGCTAGTAGGCTGGAGACTTAGATAAGATTGGATGTTGCATTCTTGAGTCTGAATTCTACAGGGTAGCAGGCTAGAAACTCAGGTAAGGTTTCTATGTTGTAGTGTTGAGGCAGAATCTCTCTACTTTGAGAAACCTCATTCCTTACTCTTAAAACCTTCAGTTGACTGTTATGGAGGATAATCTGTTTTACTCAAAGTCTGCTGATTTAAATATTAGTAACATCTAATAAATACTTTCATAGCAACATCTAGGCTGTTGTTTCACCAAATAACTGGATACCAGAAACCTAGCCACACTGACACAGAATAGTAACCATTACAGAAAGTTTCTTAAGTTTTCGGAAGCCATATTGGGTGAAAGCTTTAACAAAACGGAGCAAAGGACAAGATATGACTCTTCTTCTATGACTCAGATTTAATCTCACTTCCTCTGGAAAGACATCCCTGGGCCTTCTGCACTCTTTCTACCCTAGGATGGTGAGGTGCGTCTTCTATGTACCCTATTGAGTGCTTGTGGTTATTCTTTTTATCATGTTGTTTTCTAATGACCTGTTTACATACCTAGCACCCATAATAACAGTAGGGCATTTACTATGCAGGTTTTTGAAGAGCTTTGAAGAAAGAGAACTGATTTAATGCTTAGCATATGAGTAACTCACTATTTAGAAATAACATACTCAATATTTATTTTTATTTGTGTGCCCTGCATCCTACATTACTCCCATGACAGATAAAGTTAAAATACCCCTCAGTTGGGTTTTGTTTTTAAACTCTTTTTTGTTTGTTTATTTGTTTGTAAATAATCACCCATGTGGGGATGGCATTGGACAGTTTTAGAAGATATAGGCATTTCCTGATTCCCTCTTGAGTGGGTCTGGGCTCACTCTGTCATGAGAGTTAAGCAAGCCAGGCTGGAGGCTCAGGTCACACAGACAAAACAGACAGAAGAGTAAGACCTGCAAAGATTTCTGATATTTGAAATTGATAAAATTATAGAATTTTGGAAACTTCAAGATAATTGTTTTTAAGTCAAATATTCTTGAGGTTAAAACTCCCATGAACAGTCAATAAATATAAAGAGTGAACCTGAAGCTGAATATAGAAGGCAGAGTTCAAGGTATTAGAGCAGAGTCAGAATTGGTATAAAATACAAATCAAGCAAGAAGGATCTAAGACAATTGGGAGGACCAAGGAGTTTACCCTGCCAGCTATAACTAATGAAATGTAAAATTGGGCTGACTTAAATCTACCAGAACAAGTGTGCAGGTGTGGGATATTTTTTCTTTTAGGTATTTTCCCTGAGTTAAGTGATTCATGAGAAAAATCAGCGATGGAATCCAATGCAATACTAGTCTTGACTCACTGAAACTATTTCAATCTGGGTTTTTGGACCTTCACATTTGTTAGAGACTTTTTTTATAACCTTGAAATAAATAAACAGTATTTATGTATACAGTATTTAACAAAAGCATTATAAGAAAAGAAATAATGAATTTTTAGAGGAGTAGAAAATGAAAGTACTTCCTACTTTTCTTTCTTTGATTTGCTTATGGGCTTTTATGTATGTCAACACCTCAAAAATGAATAGTCATCTTGTTTCTTCACCCCAGATTAATCTTGTGGTGATGTTGAATTAGAGTTGGAAGATGAAGGTGATGAGCATGGACACCTAGAAAAAAAGAGAGAAGGACTGGGAGGGGAGGGGAGCAGTTAGACATGCAGATTTAGGCAATCATGGAACTGAGCTTAACATGAATATCTTAGGAAAACTGTACTTAACAGGATTATTTGCTAGCTTTTCTGGCTCAAGTTCTATCACATTGACTTTCTAAGACTTTGAAGCCACAAAAAGATAGTCTTTTTTTCTTAACAGTTTTTGATAGCAGTTGGGACTGTGAGTGATTTTATCTTCCTTATTGACTTATCAGAAAGCTGTGTGCTTCTCTTTCATTGCTGCCATGTATAACCTGAGCCTACAACACAGGAGTTATAGAATTATGGATTCTTAGCCATTTCTTCGATAGCTCACTGTTAGATAATGTCATGTCTGAAGATGTGGCTGAGTATGTCTTACATGTATAAACTTGAGTAGCCTGAGTACATTCACCTGTTAGAAGATAAGCAATCAATTAACTGATTTAATGACTGTCTATTGAATGTCTACACTAGTACTGAATGTAACAGCATGATAGCTGAAAATGCTGGGAAGAAGTCCAGGTCAGTAGTGAGAAAAGGCAAGATGATAGTCAGTGGGTGGTAGTCCAGGGAAGCAGTCTGTATCTCTGTACTTGACACTACATGCCAGGGCTGCCCTGGTCAGCAAGATAGGCAGAGTGGGTTCAGGAGCAGGAAATGGACAGAAATTAAGGCAGGGAGTTAGCATCAGAGAAATCTGTAAGAAGGCAGTAGGCCCTTGGGCATTGTTCTGGTTAAATTGTGTCCTCCTCAAATTCATAAGTTAAAGTTCTCACCCTCCAGTAGCTCAGATGTGACCTTATTTAGAAATAGTGTTGCTGCAAATGAAGTGAAGAAGAGGCCATACTAGAGTATAGTGGGCTCAAGTCCATATTGGATTAGGGCCCTAAAGAAAAGGGAAAATTTGGCTATGCACACATACATGCACACACACGGGCACACACATAGACACTACCATATGAAGATGAAGGCATAGATCTACAAGACAAGGAATGCCCAAGATTGCCAGCACAGCACAGAAGCTAGGGGAGAAGCATGGAACAGATTCTTCCTCATAGTCCTCAGAAGGAACCAACTCTCACCTTGATCTCAAACTTCTAACCTTTGGAACAGTGAGAAATACATTTCTGTTGTTTAAGCCATATAATTTATGGTACTTTGCTACAGCAATCTTAGAAAACCAACATAGGCAGCAACCCAATTAATTCCTGCCCCTGTAACAGGACAATCTGGAGAGATAAGAGGCTGGCTCTAGAGAGGTAAATACTTTGTCACAAAGAACCCAGATACTAGAAATGAGGGTTCTTGTGCTGAGGGAGATGCAAGCTGAGTCCTGAAGAGCTGAGCTTCCCCAGTCTGAGATTAATGAAAAGAATTAATTGCACCTGCAGTTCGTGTTCTGCTCAGCTTCCCTTTTCTGGCTCCATGTGCCTTTTTCTAGGTTTTGCATGCTTCTCTCCTGTTTACACCTGTACCTTGGGCTGCTGGAGCTTAACCCTGATGCACCAGACCAGAAAGCATCTGGGGATTTATACTCTACTACAGCTGCTCCTAGTCAGTACTTTGAGGAGGAACAAACTATGGACTAAATTACACTCCAGGTGTGTTAGTTCCCCATTGCTACTATAACAAATGACTGAATATGGTGGCTTCAAACAACACAACCTAAATGTATTGTCATCCTCTTCCTTTGCTATGTTACTGTCATTGGTCAGGTTCCCCAAGAATAGACAGGGAAGTGGTTGATGAAAGACATGCTTCCATGGGAAACTAATCAGGGAGGCACGGAAGCAAGTAGGAAAAAGAGGAAGCCAACCGTGGGTTAAATTTTGGCAAAGTCCCAACATTAGCCTAACCTCATGGGGAGCTGGTGAGGTGGGCTAAATGATGTCTGATGCCTCCCACATGTATCAGGCCCTAATTCTTGGAACCTGTAAATATTACCTTATTTGGAAAAAGGATCTTTGCAGATGCAATTAAATTTAGGATTTTGAGATCATCCTGTATTATGTGGCTGGATCCTAAATGCCATCACAACTATCCTTGCAAGAGAGAGGCAGAGGAAGATTCAACAAACACAGAAGAAAAGCTGGAGGCTGAGGTTAGAGAGATGCAGCCAAAGGCCCAGAAATGCCTGCGGCCACTAGAAACTGGAAGAGGCTGGGAATAGATCCTCTTGTAGAGTCTCTGCAGGCAGCAAATCACCTTGATTTTGGCTCAGTGAAACTGATCTTGGACTTTTGGCCTCCAGAACTATGAGAGAATAAATTTGTTATTTTGAGTCACCCAGTTTATGATAATTTGTGACAGCAGCTTTAGGAAATGGATCCAGTGTCTATGCTTGACTACTTCCTTGCCTGGGGCAGGCCCTGTGCCTATGAGTCACATTACTCTTCACAGACAGACAGAAGAGAAGCCAAATTGTAATTCCACCTTTAGAGCACAGAAATATGACCTGCTGGTGTGTCATTTCTACATGGACCTCTCTCTGGTTTTAAATGTACTTATTTACTAATAAGTAAAATGATAGCAGAAGTTAGGAGTCACTTCCTATCTAATTGTGTTAGACACATAATGAATCTGGTCCTTGCCACTGTGTCTCATCCACAGGAGACATGGGCAATATAAGTGGGAAGTATATTGGTGTCACTTATTGGACACTCATTTGGCTTAATAAAAAACAAAACTATTGTTTAATTTAAATGTGTTTTTATAGAATTACACTAAAGAGAATGTTGCGACTCAACAGAACTAAAGCTTTTTTTTTTTTTTTTTTTTTTTACATTATCAAAGAAAGCATTCCCATTTCTAGGCCTATCCTGATAATCCCTGTGTGTAAGTGATGGAAAAAATTAGAGAAAAATAATATGGTTAGCCTAGGGCTCAGGATGAAAATGCAGTAGTTCAATTGTTCACTTAGTATTTCATTAACTGAATCCAGTCCACCATGTACTCACCTTAATAATTCGTTTTGTTGTTAAGCAAACAGTATTGTTCTAAGGCTTCAATATAGTAATAAACATTCCTTTTGTAATTGCCATGTTTTCAGATGTCTGTCTGACCCTTTGGTGAAATCACTACAGAATCAGAAGCTCCATTAGGGATGGAAAAAAGACCCCACACTAGACATAAATGTTTAAATGGTTAACAACATGACTCTGGAGTGATCTACTGATACATTGTCTCTCCTACTCCATGCTAGCCTCCTCCAGACATGGGAAGTAGATCTAATTCACTTTTGTTCTTGGGGCACATGGCATGGCACTCAGAAAGTTCACAGAGAACATTAGGCTTCGAATGTGGGTTCAATTTAGTTCAACAAATATGGAGCAGCCCAAATATTCCTGTGTTGTCACAGTAGAAAGCAATTTACCAGTGGTAATAAAATCTCCCTCTGGTCACTGGTGGTTTTGCATAAATTAGATTTGCAAATGAATGAGAGTTTGCTTTGTAAGTTAGACTTCTGTTTATTTAGGACTCAGTGAAAGAAGCCCTGGCCTTTCCAGTCTTGTCAAACTTCAGCAGTATCCAATTTTCTGGGTCTAATACCTGTCTGATTACTTGAGAGCTGCAGCTTGCCTCAAGGGCAGAACCTTATCAGGATTCTATTCTCTTCATTTCTCTGAGCCCTAGATTTTTGTCACCAAGCTCATTCTTCCCCATTGATTGAGTGTGACTCGGGAGGATACTGTCCATCCTGTCTGGCTCCATTGGGTGAACTCCGCTCTCTCACCTTGTGAACACTGGCCCTGGTGGCCAGAGTTTTCCAGAATATCTCCAGCTTATTTTTTTGACTTCTCCTCTATCTTGACTTCCCTGGATCCTTCACCTATTTCTTCTCCCTTGATCCTCTACTTTTTCTTTAATTTACCTTGCTCAATGTTTTAATGTGGACTGAGCTACACTCCTGGCCCTGACCTTGATATTTCTAGTATGACACAACTTGCCTTACTTGTTCTCTGGCTCTGGTTGGCTCCCTATGTTGCTCATCTATATTAAGGAGGCTCCTCTTTTACTCACTTTATTCCCTCAAGGAAGGGGACTAGGCTGTTTTATTAACAATCCCTTGGGGAAACAGGCATAGGCCAGTAGGTTAAATATTTGACTTATTTTTCCTTCTCCTTCTTTCTGTTGATGACTTCCTTCCATTTTTCCAAGGTCTGCCTTCCCGAGCTTCTTACACCTGGGCTCAATGATGCTTCTACACAGACTTAGCCTACCCTTTACCTGCCTGTTTTTTGAGGCCTAACCTGATTGAGACCATATATACTTACATGTTTCATTTCTCCATTCAAGGACTTGCCTTTGACTTTTTTTTTTTTCAGGCAATTATTATCCTTAGAAGGATGTTCCAGGGCTGCCCTCCTGGTATCCACATTAGCCCACTGTCATGCCACCTCCCTTTTGCTAATGGAGTCTCTGTACTTAATTTTCTCCATAATCCTTCCTAGGACTTGAGCTGTATTGGCTTCTCATTCTCAGTCCTTTGGGTAACCCCAGTCCCTTAATGAGAATCAAGATGTTCTTTACTCTTGACAGTTCCCTCCCTGTCCTTTGATCAGATTGTACCCCAGATGAAAACCATTGGTGATTCTTGGATTTCTCTATTCATGTTCCATTTGTATGACAAAAAGCCATGCACATCCATCCACTGGGAAACTTCAATTATACCCAAGACCAAAGGCATCAACTGTGTTCCTGAATTGTGATGAGAAAACACCAAGCCCACTGGGTGCTGGGTTATGCCTATTTTTTGCTGACCTTCCACTATTGACCTGGGTGATATCCTTCACCCAGAACCTGGTGGATGAGCAATTCTCACCACATTCTCTTAACTTTTTCCAGAAAGCTGCCATGCCTTGCCAACAAATCCTGAGATATAACTTTTTGTTTGCTTTTTCCAAGAGCATGGAATTGTAAGCAGTCCAGACAGCCACATGCAGCAAGAGCACACATTGAAATACAGAGGAAAACAACTCCATGCCATATGGGTGATGATGCTGAAACTCATTCAGAAATATATTTAATGCCTCAGATGCTCTTGAGTGTTTTTTAAAACACTTACACTTGACTGAAATGACTATGCCCTTGTATGTCTGTTCTCTGGCTGTTGTCTTTAGATACATGAGTCGTGACTTTGAAAGTAACAGAACAATGTTTTGAAACAAAATTACCACATCGACTATTACTAATTTGTATTATGCTTTATGATTTTCTAAGCTCCTCCCTAGACCTTAGTTTATTTCATTAAAATGCATGTAGTGCTTTGAAGCAGTCAATGGAGTTTCTGAATTTGTTTTAATGTTGCAGCCATTGCATGAACATTTTGGATATTTTAATTTGGGTTACAAGACATGCAAGGCAAGAAGTATCATTATAGGAGACTGAACAGTAATGCTTAAACATTAGCAAGGATCAGAATCTTGTTAAAATATAGATAACTACAACTTTTTCCCCAGTTCTGATTCAATAAGTCTGGAGTGAGGCCTGGTAATTTGCATTTCTGACAATTTCCTAGGTATTGTGAATGCCGCTGGTCCAGAGACCACATTTTAAGACCACCTGCACCGGAGTATCAGTCATTGACCTTGGGTGGACAAACAGAATACTTGCAAAATTTATATATGTGTGTCTATATATATATATATATACACACACACATATATATGAATATAGATAGATAGATATAGATAGATAAGAAAACATATACAAAGATAATCATAGCAGATATATATGTAATTGTGACAAACTAGAAACAAACTAAATGTGCAACAGCAGAACACAGAAACAAACTATGTTATATTCATATAGTAAATCACCAAACAAAGGTGAAAATGAATGAACTAGAGCTATATCTATCAACATGGATAAATCTTACAAATATAAGATCAAATGAAAAAAGGAAATAGTACAGCAGTGAGTATAGCATATCATTTGTTTAAGGCTCAAAAATATATGAAATAATGTTATATATCATTTCAATCAACATGTAGTAAAAGTATAAAGAAATATAAAGACACCTATGGGAAACAGAGGTTCTAGGTGACGGGTAACTCTGGGCAAGGGTGGAGGGGAAGGATGGCGCAGCTACTGCAGAGTTGTATGGTGAGGGGAGGCTTCCAATTTACGAGTAAGGCTTTGTTTCTTCAACTGATGGGTCCACAAGTCTATGGCATAGCATTCTCAGGCCTTTTTTCACAAAATGAAAAAAATAAATGTACATATCTCTAAATTCCTAACTGGGGGTACTTGGCTTTATAAAGTTTCACATGTGATTCTCATATATAGGTTATTTTTGTTCCCCTGTTGGAATACACCCTATACTGTTGACCCCATGTGGTAGCATTCTGTCATCTATTTTACTCACTGGACATGGTAATGGATACCTTTGTTTGACACAACGAAGAAAATAAAAAGAAAGTATTGCCGTCTCTGAAGGTGGTTTGTAAAGAGGACCATGGTTGGGATGCAAATATAGGCTCTTCTAAGGGGCAATGTAGACATACACAGCCCAGACAAGTTGTTACCAAATTGATCACATTTGTTTTTAATTAGTCCTTGATTGCTTCTAAAATAATCATACCATAGATTGAAAGAAAGAATACAGTTTCATTGCTTCTCTGTTTCTAAGAAGTTAATAAAAACCACTCTACAAAGCTCTTTAAGCTTAGCCTGCTAAACACACATGCCATCTCTAGGATGACTTTCTTCCAATACCAGTTTGGGGCCTTTTCAGAATTCTGTTGAGGGTAGGAGGACAGAGGCCTTCCTCTACAGCAGCAGTGTTCCTATTTTCAGGTCCTATCTGATGAGGGTGGCTGCCATTAGAAGAAGCCAAAAACCCATGCTTTTGGCTTGGTGTGTGGGTGGCAAATTTTCAGGATACCATTAACAGGGACTGAATAGGTATAAAACTTTTGTCTGCAGTGATTTGGAAGAAAAACTGAATGTCTCTAAGGCGGTAGCTCTGGCAGAAAAAAAAATCAGAGAATAGAATGTTGCTTGTGTGTGCTGAACTTCTCTTCAACAGACAGAAAGTGGGAGGTTTTTACCTTTCTTTGTGATTCTCTAGTCTCTGCCTTATCACCACTATGTATATATATTGTGAGTGTATGGAGGGCAGATAAGGTTTTTTTTTTTTAATTAAAAAACTTTTTTTTTTAGTACATGATTTACCATACTATGAAGAGCTTCTTAAAAACTGGATAGAAATGGCTGCTCTTCATTCTAAGTTCTTGTACTATCTACTAGATGGGTGAGACCCAAGGAGCGGGTAAAGATATACATGTGTGCAAAAAGTGGGCAAGTAAATATTGGTGGCCAGAAGAAACAACAGTGGCAAGATGACTCTATGCCTGCCAAAAGTCTGAGTTCTTCCAGGAAAGGGAAATTTACTGGAAAGTGACTGACTAGTCACTATTGCCATTATGACTAGTTCTTGCCATGAACTGAGCCTAAATTGCCACTTAAAGGTTATAGAGGTTAAAAAGTGGTTGTGTCTTTTCCATTGGCTGGATTGAGGGAACTCTGAGGCTTTGGAAGATGGGGCAACCACGGAAATAAAGAGCCTGAATTCCTGACTCACCTTGTGGAAGGCTGAAAAACAACTATGACTGACTGCACTGGACTGTTGTATGAATGAGAAATATATTTTTTATGTGTTAGGCCATTGGTAATTTAAGAGTTTGTTATAGCTGCTAGTGTTGCTATAAGTAATACACTCACATAGAATTTCAATAGAATTGTTTAGTTGCTACCATATGAAGGGCAGATGTAACCAGTTATATCTGGTACCAAAATTAAAGGCAGGAAGAGAATTATAATTATTCTATAAGATATCTACATTGCAGATCCATTCTGGAATGCTTACTTTTGGCACTGGCTGATTGTCTTCTCAATGAAAAATTAGTTTTTCTGGGAGGCTGTGTGATGTCATCCACCCATTTTATTGCCCAGTCATGCAGGTTTTTACTGATCCCTTGAGTGAACCAGAAGAAGTTGTGTCTTGCATTAAGAGAGTTCTCAATTTTTTTGCTGGAAGAAACAAGAAAATGCATTCCATTTGCTACTGGTCATGCTGCGATGACAGATAATTAGAAATTTTAATCAATTGTGTTTTGTCAACATGACTTTCATATCAAAAAGAGATGGTATTTAATATGAAGCTACAAATAAATATAAAATTTGAGACTGTGAAACATTAATAATGAAGTATAATGATGCTAAGAAATCATATCTCACCTTTTCACGAAACCTCTTGTGTATATCAAATTCTCGTCCTGCATACCTCTCTGCACTAGAATTTGCACATATTTATTTTTTATTTATTCATTTGCCTTTTTTATCTGACAGATCACTGCTCTAAGTTTCATAGACATGGTGGACAAGGAACTCTATGATGTAATTTACTTTTTGTTAGGCCACATAATCTGTCTCAGCATTTAGTGCATTCAGAATATGCTTTTGAGTCAGACAAACCTACATTCAAATCCTTATTGTACCACTTCCCAGTTTCATGATGTGATCTCTCTACACAAAATCTGTTTCACTACTGTAAATTTTGTATACATTTGCCAACCTCCTAAAATTGTAATAATCAGGGAAGGTAACATAGACAGAGTACCTAGCATGCTATCTGGCACAGCATTCTCTGAATGTGCTCTTGAAAATGTAAAACCCTTTCTGCGTCACTTTCTAATAGAGGACGTTTTTCTTTTCTGCAGAAAATATATTCTCTAGCTTGATAACTAAAATTTATCAAGAATTTGGTAAACACCTCCCTCCCCCGTTCCTCACACAATGAGTTCACAGTGGGGCACTTAGACACACAAACAAGCCATCACACCACGTGCACTAAGGGAGGTGTTTTCTAAGTGTTATTGTAGCAGCACAGGGCAGCTTGCCTCACACCCGCTCCATTGCCTGACTTGGAGTGTTGTCTGTATTGAGCTTACCTATTTTGAAAAGAGAAAGCATTATTTCCTTTGGAGAATGTGAGAGGTTGAGGTCTGAGAAGGCTCACAGTCAACAAAGATGCTCTGCATGTGGATGCCTTCTGACTGTATCTTAGGGCTTATTCCTCTGCCAGAAATTCTAGAGAGCTTCTGGCAGAGAGGCTGATGCTGGGAATCTGAGTATGTGCCATTTCTGGTGTGATGAAGCATGGAGCTTAGTTAAGGGTATAGCTAGAGGCCAAGTAGTACTTAGGTTTCACACACTGTTTTAATTTTGTTTGGTTCTACTTGCGATGGCATTCGAAGGCTTGCATATGGATGTTGGCTGTTGCACATCCCCTTTCTGTTTTGTTTGCGTCTTTACTTGTGGTGGTTCACTGGTTGCTGTTCTTTCACTGCTGATCCAAACTGTGCCCATATTTTCAAATCCAATTGACATCTTCTTCCCTCCCAAACGTGTTGCTTGGTCAAATTTTCTCTACAAGCAAATTTGCTTATTTTTACTTTATTTTACCCATAGCATAAATATGAAGTTTATATTATGGTCTGTGCATAATTTAAGGTCATTTTCTCAATGTTTTATTTATAGTATTATTAGTTTTCCAATTAGAGAGCAAGTTTTTCGATGCAAGCCTCATCCAGCTAACCATCCAACCAGCCGACATTGACCAACAACTCCCCATGTGCCAATGCCATGCTAATTGCTTTCACACAAGTAGTTTTATTTAATCCTTTATAAAACACCCTGCAGGAGTTATCACCCCAGTTTCACAAGTTTTTCTTTAAGTCTTAAATGTCTTAAATTTGTCTACAAATCTAGATCCTGAACTATATATCATATAAGTGAGAGACCTGGATTTTAAGCACTGGTGTAAGTCTAATTGTCTTTATACCAGAACAAATACTCTTAAAGTTGACCAGACTTGCTACTTGTTTTGTATCCATTAGAGTATCCACTTATGTGCTTCCCATGTAATTAAAACTTAATAAATCTTGATTGAAACTTTGAAAAAGACACTGTAAGGATGCTTCCTAAGAATGCTTTTTTATATTTAACTTGATTTTCTCTGTACTTCAAAAAGCTGAATGAAATTTATGATGGGTTATTTAAAATTGTGCTTTGGAGTTTTGTTGATAAACTTTATGGCAGCTTTTATGATAAATTTGGTTTAGGGTTCACTGAGCTATCTGTGGTTTGCTTGGATGAATTGGTTTAGGATTTGGCCCAATCTTGTGTGAGAAGAATGACAGGGCACAGCTGAACACCCAGCTCCTTGATTCAGGCTGGGCTAGAGCTTTTAGCAGACTGACATTATCCAGAAACCAATATTTATAGATTCAGTGACCAGAAAGTTTGCTTAGTAGATAGAGTAGACAACTGGGAGCCCCCAAAGTATTCTCATCTAAATTGTCCTCTAGCTGCACAGGCTTGATTTTTAATTGAGACAAGGAACCTGTTACCTGGGTTGTTTTCATGTGCAGAGGGACCCATATCACAGCTCTCTTAGGAGGCCATGGAGTCTCCATGATAACCTCTTGGTCATCAGCTGCAACAGAGCCCTTTGCATGTCTGGAGTGATGGTTGTGAGTTCAGCACTTGAATTCCCAAAACTTTTCTTGCTACAGCTTCTTCTATTCCCATCCCATGAGATTCATGAATAAAATATCTACCCGGAGTGAAGGGCCAGGCAAAAGTACAGTTTTGATACTAGAAAGCTTTTCCTCCAAACCATAGCACTGTCTCTTGGTGAACTAAACTGGGTCACACAGAGTCTTTCTTTTTGGCCTAGGTAGGTATACTAAAGACAGAGCTAAGACAGGCTAGACAGGCTCTTCCATTCCTTTTATTCTAAGCCCACACCACTCATAGGTTGGCCCTCTCTATTCTCTCTAAAAATTGAAGACAGGCTAATTTAAGGAAACACTATCAAACCAGTGGAGAAAAGAATGGAGTATATGACCTCACTCTGAGAGCAGAGCAGACCACTTGATCTTCCTAGAGTAAAACCACCTTGATATATTTTCTCTCTCTCTCTCTCTCTCTCCATCTCTCTTTCTCTCTCTCTTTCTCAACTCTCTCTCTCTCTCATCTCTCCCTCCTGGCCTAACGATTCAGTGACTGTTCCTCTACTTAATCAATGCACTGGAGAATTGCTCATGCTTAGAGGTGAGGGTATGCATAAGCAGATAGAGAGTAGTGCATTTCTCTTATAAGCCAGTAGCAGGTTCTGCTACTTCAACCTAGGCATATATGGCAGTGGCAGATAAAGGTACCATCAAAATGTAGCTCAGGGAGTCAGAACTGTGTTCTGAGAGGACCTATACACAGGCTTATGGGAGCTTCTCTTATTTAAAAGAAAAATTTATCATCCGATCAACAATGTGTGGGGCTCCATCCTAGTTCCTGGGAAGAACCGTGGGATGGGGAATTACATAAAATATACACCAGGTCAACACTGCTAAAATACAAAGAAAAAAACATCAAAAAGAGAAAGTGGATATCAAATGCTATGTGTCTAGTAAGATTGACATAGAGGAAAATGGAGAAGACACAAATGACTAAAACAAAAAATGAAAGAGGGAGTATCACCATTAAGAAGATAATAAAGGCATACTATAAAAAAGTCTACATTCATAAATAGTACAACTTAGATGAAATGGACCAATTCCTCAGAAACTCACAAACTACCAAAACTCACTCAACATACACAATAACTTGAACTTTAATTATTCAAGAAATTGAATTCATAGTTTAAAATATCCTGAAAGAGAAATCTCTCAAATCAGATGATTTTACTGGCTAACAGTACCCAAAACATAAAAAAGTAACATTAATTCTGAATAATGTCTTCTAGAAAATAGAGAGAAGGGAACATTTGCCAGCTCACTTTATAATGCGAGGATTACCTGATACAAAACCAGACAGAGTGAGTATAAAAAAGAAAACTACAGACTGATATC
Source organism: Cynopterus sphinx (assembly GCA_030015415.1). Classification (NCBI taxonomy): domain Eukaryota; kingdom Metazoa; phylum Chordata; class Mammalia; order Chiroptera; family Pteropodidae; genus Cynopterus; species Cynopterus sphinx. Next base: position 84,846,606 of record CM057379.1, on the reverse strand, counting down.
CTTCATAAATATAAATGTAAAAATTCTCCTGAAATGTTAGCAAATCAATTTCAGTAATGAATGAAAAAAAAAAGAACACTATAATCAAGTGGAGTTTTCCTTAAGAATGCAAAGCTGGTTCTACACTCAAGATCTATTAATTCAATCTATCATGTTAATGGTCCAAAGAAGAAAAAACACATGGTCATATTAATTAATGCAGAAAAACCATTTGATGAAAACACCTTTTTATAACAAAAATTCTGAGCAAACTAAGAATACGAAGGGGCTTCCTCAATCTGATAAAGGGCATCTACAAAAAGCTGTAGCTAACAATCATACTTAATGGTGTAAGACTAAATGCTTCCCCTCAAGTTTGAGAACCAGTAAAGGATATCCAATTTCATCATGCTATTTATCATTGCACTGGAAGTTCCAGACTATGCAACAAAGCAAGGGAAAAAATTAAAGGCATATGGAAGGGAAATAAATAAACTATCTCTAGTCACAGATGATGTGATTTTCTACACAGAAAATTCCAAGGTATCTACCAAAAACCTCCTGAAACTAAGAAATGAGTTTAACACGGTCACAGAACACAGGTCTGATCCATAGATTTAATGAAATTCCAATAAAAATCCAAGCAAAATTTTTTGAGAGAGAGATAAAATTATTCTAAATTATATGAAAAAGCAAAAGACTCAGAATAACTGAAACAATTTTTAAAAAGAAGAATAAAGTGGAAGGAATCACATTATCCAATTAAAGACTTGCCATAAAGCTATAGTAATCAAAACAGTGTTGTATCAGCAAAGGGTTAAATACACAGATCAATGAAAGAGAATAGAGAGTCCAGATATAAACCCACACAAATATGGCCAATTGATTTTTGATAACTGTTCAAAGAAATTCAATGAAAAAATATAGTCATTTTAATAAATGAATTGGGGACAACTAGATATCTGTATAAAAATAAATGATCTCCCACTTGAATTTTATATCTTATACAATAATTAACTCATAATAAAGAGGAGAGATAATTGATTTAAAGTACAAGATAAAAATATAAAACTTTCAGAAGAGGTACAGGAGAAACTTTTGGAGAAACATGGCCAAGTGAGAGACATCCCCAGATCTCTTGCCTTGAAACAACAATAAGCTGAACATCTAAAGCTCAACAAAAACCATCCAAACTGCACACCAGCATGTCTGGGTGTGGAATCTGCACATGAGAGCTACCACAGCTCAGAACCCTGCGTGTTGGGCAATGGACTAGGAGAAATAAAGAAGCTGCCTCTCACAACCACCGGAGATACCTGTAGGAGGAGGGAGAAGGGAAAAGGTGCAGTGAGTTCCCTGAACAGCCCTGCCTGTGAGTTCCACACAGCCAGTGGCAGGGCCCAGTCATCAGGGTTGAAAGCAGAAAAGCAGGAAGGCAGAAAAACAACAATTGATTTTTACCAGTCATGGGCGAAAAACTGAGGCTGAGCCACAGACCCAAACTCCTAAGCCAGAGGGCCCCTCACCCTATGCCCTCCGAGATGATCACCTCAGAGCCCCAGGGGAATCTGAGCAGATGCTACCGAAACTGTTGCTAACGCTGACAGGGATTAAAACTGAGGGTAGTGAGCGTGATTAAATATCTATCAGAAAATAAAAAGGCATTATTAAGGCTTTATATAAAGCAGGGATCCAAGAGGCTTAGATGACACCTATTGGAAACCAAAAGAAAAGCACCTTCTTTGTAGCAGGCTAAAGAAAGACTTTTATATAATAAATCTTTCTGGAAAAAAAGCAGAATACGTTTTCATTAATGCCTAGGTGGAGAAATAGTTAAACATTAAACACCATGAACAATCAAGTTGACATGGCATCTCAGAAAGAATAAGAAAAATCTCCAGAAAATAAACTTAGAGACTTAGAAATATGCAATTTAAATGACAGAGAATTCGAAAAAACTGTCAGTTCTGAAATGAATCATATTAACAATTTCAGGAATTTAAAAACAACTAGATGAGCAGAGCAAGGAGATTAAAACCCTCAAGAAGAACAGAATAGATATCTGGAAATAAAAAACACACTGCAAGAATTGAAAAATAAAATAGCAAGCTTGGGAAATAGAGTCAACCAAATGGAGGAAAGGATCAGTGATAGCGAAGACAGAAATCCAGAAATAAATCAGAAGGAAGAAGAGAGAAGCTGAAGAATGAAAAATAATGAAAGAGAAATACAAGAACTAGCTGTTACCATCAGGAAAGGCCACATTAGAATAATGGGTATTATCAAAGGTGAGGAAATGGAGCAAGAACTAGAAAGCATTTTCAGACAAATAGTTGATGAGAATTTCTCAAATCTAAGGAATGAGCTGGAGCTTGGAATTCAAGAAATCAATAGAACACCCAATTATCTCAACCCAAAGGGCCTTCGCCAATAATATTGTATTAAAATGATAAAAAATCAGCAACAAATATAGAATTCTCAGGACAACCAGGGAGAAGAAAATGGGAACTTATAAAAGAAAACCCATTAGATTATTGTCAGACTTCTCAGCATAAACCTTACAAGCCAGAAAGGAATGGAATCAAATATTTAAACTATTAAGGGAAAGGAACTACCAGCCTAAAACAATGTATTTATTTAAGCTCTTCTTTAGATATCAAGGAGAAAATAAGACCTTTCCAGACATAAAATTTGAGGAAATTCTCTACTATGAGGCCTACACTACAGAAAATACTGAAAGGGGTCAGCTCGCCCACAACAAAATAACAAAAAATAAAATACATATTAGGAGTAAAGTGACCAGCAGGCATATAGAAGCAGAAGAGTGCAACCCTTACTAAGAACAGGATATTATAAGCTTAAATAATAATAAGAAAATTGCTATAGCAAGATAGTAATGAATGTTCAGCATACATAAGGACAAATTGAGACAATGACTGAAAAGGGGAGGATTCAAAGATCCAAATTCACAAAGGAGAATGGAGATTTGGCACATGTAGAAGAAAATGGACAACTGTATATATAACTGTTCTTAACATATTCATAATGGTAACCACACACCAAAGATTCAGAACTGAAATATATAACATAAAACAAGAAAGACCAGAGGGAAAACCCACAAAAGCCAATCAAAACAAAGACAACAGAAACACAAGGACAAGGAAGCAACAGAAACACTGAGGTACCAGAAAGCAAAAGATAAAATGGCTTTAAGAAGACCTCATATTTCAATAATCATTCTAAATATAAATGGACTGAATTCACCAATAAAAAGGCACAGAGTTGCAGAATGAATCAGAAACCAAAACCCAGACATATGTTGCCTCCAGGAGACACATCTCAGCTCCAAAGAAAAAAAAAAGACTCAAAGTGAAGGGTGGAAAATGATATTTCAATCAAATGGCATTCAGAGGATAGCAGGAGTAGTGGTACTAATATCAGATGAAATAGACTTCAAAATAAAAAAGGTAAAGAAAGATACTGTGGGACACTTCATAATGATAAAGGGAATCATGCACCAAGAAGACATAACACTTATTAATATCTATGCTTCCAATCAGGGAGCCCCAAAACATGTAAAGCAATTACCAACAGAAGAAAGCACAGGAAAGTACCTTGTGTTGGGCAAGGCTCTTATTCATGAAACCAAAGTATAATCAACAGAAGAAAAAAATGGTCAATGTGGTTTCATTAAAATTAAAACTTTTTCTCCATGAAAAATACAATTTGAAAAGACAAGCTACAGACTGACAGAAAATATTTTCAAATCACACATATGACAGTTTATATCCAGAATATATATTTTTAAAAACCTCTCAAAATTTAATGGTAAGAAAACAAACTCAGTTAGAAAATGGGTAAAAATCTTGAACAGATACTGCACCAAGAAAGATATGTGGAAGTCAAATAAGCATATAAAAAAATGTCCAAGAATGTTAGGGGAATGAAAATGAAATCATGATTAGGTATCACTATACCTATTAGAATAGCTAAGAATAATAAAAAAAAAATACTGACAATACCAATACCACAGAAGAGAAACAATAGGAACCCTCATACATTGCTGGTAAAAATGTGAGATGGCATAGGCACTCCTCTGGAAAACACACTGGCAGTCCTTTATAAAGTTAAATATGTCATCATATGACCCAACAATCCCTCCCAAAGGTTATCCTAGAGAGATGAAACTTATGTTCATACAAGAACCTGTACGTGAATATTTGTTTATAGTAGTGCTATTCACAATTGCCTCAAATTGGAAACAACACAAATATCCTTCCATGAGTAAATGGATGAAAAAAACTGGTAAATCTAAACAATAAATAGTACCACGCATAACAAGGAATAAGCTATTGATACATACAACTAAAATGGATCTCAAATGTACTGTGCTGAGTGAAAGAAGTCAGTCTCAAAAGTTTACACACCATGTGATTCCATTTATATGACTGTGATAGTTAACTTCGTATGTCAACTTGACTGGGCAACAGGGTGCCCAGATATTTGGTAAATCATTATTCTGTGTATTTCTGTGGGTTATTAAAAAATTTTTTTTTCAGATAAGAGTAACATTTAAATTTGTGACTAGAGTACAGCCGATTGTCTTCCCTGATGTGGGTGGGCCTTACCCAAGCAGCTGAAGGCTTGAACAAAAAGGCTGATCCTTTCCTGAGCAAGGAAGACTTCCTCTAGGTTGACTGGTTTCAATTTAGAACATAGGCTTTTTCCTGCCTTTGGTCTTGAACTGAAGCATCTACTCTTTCTGAGTCTCGAGCCTGGGTCTTCGGATAGGAACCTCACCATAAGCCCTCCTGAGTTTCCAGCTGGCTGACTCAACCTGCAGATTTTGTGACTTTCCAGCCTCCATAATCACATGCGCCAATTCTTTATAATAAAATTTTTCTCTATACATGTATCTATATATACACATAAACACATATACATATGGATATATGACTCTAAAGGGGTAGCATAAAGCGTTTTTGTGGGCAACGGAACTATTTATATCTGTTTGCGGTTCTGGTTACATGAATCCATACATGCGTTAAAATTCATAGAACTGTACATCCCTCAGAAAGTCAATTCTTCTAAGTGGTATTTAAAAAAAAAGTGTTTTAGGAGCCCAGTGTAGGGAGAGAACAGGAGATGGATTGAAAGCCAGGAAGAACAGTGTATCAGGCAAGACTGGGAGGGGCTTTGATGAATGGCTAGGACTTCAATAACAGGAGAAATTGGAGGTGAAAGGTGTTTGGAGAGGATGAGTTATGCCAGCCAAAAGAACTAGAATGAACTGAGAGAAGAGGCAGTGCTCTGGGGGCTGTGGTTGTGGAGGTTCAGACTGGGAGGGGAGATTAAACCAGTGAGTCAGGTCAGTGCCTAATTATAATAGGATCTGAATGTCTGAGTGAGACGTTCTCATATAGTTCTTTGGGGTATTTGCAGTTACTAAATAATTTTGAGTAGTCATTCCATACCAGAAATCCAGGAGGATCAAATTCCAGGGGATTTTAAGCTTCTCAAAACCCTCCTGGGGGAACGAAATACCAAAAGAGGGTTTCTTAGATATTCATTTGTCAAATTTTTTCTTGGGTTTAGAAATGAGACTATCTATAAAATATTGTGTCCACTGGGGAAATAACTCTGGGATTGATCTAAATCCATTAGTCTCAAAGTATTTATGTAAACATCTGTCTCAGTCAGGGTCCTGGCAGGAAACAGATGGCATAGTACAAAGGGAAGGGAATAGACTACAGTGACGGGGCTATTTACATTGACGTGGGCCAGGTGAAGGGAACCCATGGCAGGCAGTCAAGTGCCCTGGGCTGGGGATGGCAGGAAACGGTTAGCATCCTGAGCCTGAAAGCCAAGGGAAGAGGGTGGTCTTGGAACTCTGCAAGAGCTGTTGCAATAGGAGGAGCCACCTCACAGAAGTGTGGCCCTGGGTGGAGGAACCAGCATTATGCAGCGACAGCCAGCAGAGAGGCAGCTGGGGAATACGCACTCTGACCTTTGTTTCCTGCCATCTCCTTCTGGTCAACTCAAGACAGTCAGAGGGCCTCATTGATGGAGTCCAAGTTGGCAGTTTCCTGGAAACTGAGGGACAGAGGGAGAAATGTGGAGGGTGGATTTAGAGTGGAGAGTGAAGAATAACCTGTCCACAGACTTGACCTTTTGGGTTCAGGTCCTTGGTGTACTGATACCTCTGTTTACAAGAGCTGCGGGAAAGAAAGAGGAAGCTGGAGTGTGGACTGGGGAAACCAAGTTAGACACAGGCTGGTCTTTATCAAATATTCAGATAGGCCATTTGGTCCTGATCAGAAATTCCCTTCTTGACTACCCTCTCCAGCAGTGCCAGGCACCTTCGACACATTTTCATATATCTGTGAAAGCACTTATTATGTTGCACTAATTGCTTGTTTGTAAGTTTGGTGCCTAGTTACACATGTCTGGGGCATACAGAGGCCTTTCACAAACACTAAGGGAATGAAGGTGGTTAGAGCTCAGCACTACAAGGGAGTATCTAGACTCTTCTGGGAGATTTCCAGTGATTAGGGTCCTCATTTGGAGGACGGCACCAAAGGCATTGCCTGGGGACCCAGGCTTGCTGGCCGCCTCTTGCTGCCACTGTCCTATTCTATTCTCATCAATCAGAGATAAGGAGAGCAGCCTGCACTAATGGGATGGAGCATCAACCACAAAGAAGTAGGAATCATGAGAAATTATGAAGCGGGAGCCCTAGGGACCAAGCTGCCTCTTGCTGCATCTTTCCCAATTAGCAGCAGAGATACTCAGGGGACCCTTGGAGACCAGCTAACGACCATTAACTCCACAAAAGAACATTGCCATCACTGTCACCATCCCTGATGTAGCTCCTTTGGTTCTCCTGAGATGCTTGCTTTCTTGGCAGGTTTTGATTTGGGCACAGATTTGATTGGGTGACACCAAGAATGCCCCAAAGCTATGCCCCTAAACTGTGCTATGACTGATAAAAATCATAGACATTTAGAGGTAGAAAAACCTTAGAACACCTCTTGGCCAGTTTAATTCAGTATATGAACAGGAATCTTGGGCTGAGACAGGCTAAGTTGTTTTACTGAGCATTTATTAAGAGCCAGGCTCTGCGAGAAGCACCTTGCAGGTAGCGCCTTGTGTATTGTGTACTACACACCAGGGGGTAGATGCTGTCACCACCTGGCACATCTAAGGGCTAAAATGAGACCTCCAACTTCAGGGGCAGTCCACTTTCTGCTGCCAAGACACCTGACCCCAAAAGGACTGTGTCACTGAATTCAGAGGCATGGACACTGGGACAAGCATGAAATATCAGTAGAAATTCAGGACAGGCTTCTTTGCAAGGCCCCCCTGCACAGTCACCAAGGGCTTCCTAACTCAGGGTGGTGGTCAAAGCACTTGCTAGCCAACAGCATGGCTGCCTTCCAAACATCCAGGTGGGTTGGAATTTATTATTTCCTGACCTGGTAGTCTTGCACGTGCATGAAATGCTGTTATACCATTTACTGTGACTGTCTCTCTGGGTCTCTTAATAGAAGTGTCACTGCCTTGTCACAGAAGGCTGTCTTCAAATGTCTCTTAGTCAAAGTGTCCTTTTCTATCAATGATAGGCATCATGGTCCTCCACTGTGAACTTTCTACTCATTCACCTACTCATTCATTCATTCATTCATTTATTTGTTCATTCATTCTATTCCGAACACTTATTGAGTATTTTCTGCATGCCAGGCACTTGGAATGCAGAGATGAGAAGAATGGCCTGCCTTTTTCAAGATAGCAAAAAAAAATTTCTTATAAAGACACTTTATATGGGAGTGTCTTACCACTGCAGGGGGAAGATAGTCACTGCAGAGCCTTAGAGCTACCTTTGCCCTGCTCCATTCTGTGCACTGGCTTTGTTCCTCTTCGTTAGTCACAAAACGGTGGAAGGCAATATTGCAGATCCAACCACCCCAAGACTGCCTGACTTTCTTTGGGATCAAAATCCAAATTCCTGGAGAGGAAACTAACTGGCTCAAGTGTTACTATGCACATCTAGTTCATTCAGCTGTGGGGAGGGGAGTCAGGTAACATTGAATAATGTGGCTGTCTGGGACCCAGGGCAGTCATTCTGTTGGTTGGGATGGTGGGTGGAGCAGCCTCTGGAAAAGGGGGACTGAGCAGATAGCCCATTAGGGTCCCCTTTATTGTTGCTGACTTCAAGGAACTCTCCTGAAAGTGGAGGGCAGTGAGGAAGAAGCCTCTAAATGCTGCTATGAAGGGATCTGGAAAGGAGGGTTTTGCAGATTTCAGAACTCAGGACCTGAATCAGTTTGACAGGAGTACAGAGGGCTCCAAGGAGCACACCACTGGAGGTGAGTTTTAAACATGCGCGCGCGTGTGCGTGTGCGTGCGTGCGTGCGTGCGTGTGTGTGTGTGTGTGTGTGTGTGTGTGTGTGTGTAGAGGCCATGGAAGATTGAAATAGAATGGCTTTTCAGGCCATACCCTCCCAAACCCTTCCCCCTAAAAAATACAAAAACACAAGCTGAAAATAAAGCAGCCTGGAAAAGCATAGCTTTTATGGGGAATTATATAGTATTTTGGAGCAGCTGAAGCATAGAGTACAAGGCTGCAGAGGCTGGGAGGGGTTGGGAAAGTTGGCAAAGACTCCTGCATGAAGCGCCTCAGATGCACCTATGTTACTCTTAGTGGGTCAGATTTTATCCTCTGAGGGATGAACAGCTGGCAAAGAATTTGGACTTGGGGAGAAATACAATCTAAATTTGGGGACATGTTGTAGGGAACTGAAACTAGAGTTGGGGAGTTGAGAAAGAAGGTGTGTCAGTCCAGGTCCTTCAAGAAGCAGAGGCAGAGACAGAATTAAATGTGCAAGGATTTTATTAAGAAAAATTATTGTGAATCTCTGGGGAGGAAGCTGGGAAAGCCTGGGAGAGCCGTCAGACTGTAATGCATGCTTGACCATGACCATGAGCCAAGATGGAAGGTAAGAAAGGTGGGTAGCTGCTGTGTGGTCTTAGAAAGGTTTGCAAAGGGTGTCAGGGAGTCCTTTATCCACAGTTGCCATAAAAGGAGTCCATGTCTCCCAGGAATGGGCCTGCATGTTTTCTCTCACCCCTCCTTAGACACAAGTTTTCTGGTGGGAGTGCCATACTCAGTCACTGGTTGAGAGCACAGATCTGGCAATGAATTACAGAGCTTTCAAACAGTGGAGGTCCTCAGCCAGTCATAGTACCTGTAGTGAGAGGTCTGCAAGGCACAGTTTCATGGCTGTCACAGGTATATAAAACAATAATCAATGAAGATTATTTAATTAGACCAATTAGACCTAAACTAGGTCACCAGTAGTGCAGTTAAAGGATATGAGAGACATTGGAAGGCATGATTAATTGGAATTGGTCATTGACTGATCATCATTGCACGGCTGTTATGTGCCATTTTGCAGGTTGCACACCGCACAACTTTATGTGTGTGGACCAGCCTGCACAAAGATGTGCAGTAGCCTTGGATCAACACTGCGCTTTATTTTTATGTCCTGAGTGTCTTGACACATGGTAACCATTTATCAAATGGATGTTGACTATGAAAAATATAGCTCCTGCCACCAGGGAACTTATTGTCTAAGGAGGGTTGATGGGTAAATCCATAATTAACATATAAATTGACCAGGGGTCATAGCAGGAATGAGACTGGGTTCTGAAGTTTATGCATCTAGCTAGCAGCTGCTCGGTGACTAGAATCACCTATCCTGAGCCAGTCAGTGGATTCCCAGGCTGTGGATCAATAAGTCTGGACAAGTAAGCCAGCCTTGAATTTTTCAAGCAAACTTTTATGTGCCAGGCATATGCATAAATGATTTAACAAATATTCTGTAGCACCAATCTTGTACCAGGCACTGTCATAGAGACTCAGGATTCAGTAATAAACAAAACAGACAAAGCTGTACCCTCATGGGGGGATGTCACAGATTAAATAATTAATAGAAGAATGCAATTTTAGGTAAGGGACATGGAAGAAAGAAAGCATGATAAAGGAGAGAAGGTGTGTGTGTGTGCGTGCGTGCGTGCGTGTGTGTGTGTGTGTGTGTGTTGGGGGAGGAATTTGTTGTTTTAAGTAAGGTGGTTAGAAAAGGTAGAGAAGGCCTCACTACTAAGGGGATATTTGTGTCTAGATCTAAAGGAGGTGATGTAATAGACTACAATGAAATCTTGAAGAAAGGCATTCTCTGAAGAGAAACTAATAGATGCAAACAGAGCAAAGGAGTTTGTTTCAGTAACTGTAAGGCACGGGGTGGCAGGGGATGGCAGGGAGAGAGGGAGGAGAAGAAGAAGGCGGGAAGAGGAGGAAAAAAGGATGGAGGGAGGGAGAGAGACTGTTTAGCGTTTGTTTTGACATAGCACAATCTGGAGCATAAACTTTGTAATCAGAGAAACCCAGGCTCACATGCCAGCTCTGTCGCCTCTATCACTTGCCATTTCTGAGACAGGAGTTGTTATTATTTTAACATCAATGTCCTCATCTATAAAATGGGTATAATTATGACAACCACTTAATAAGGCTAGATCAGAGGTAAGGAGGTGGGGGCAGACAGGGTGGCCTGCAGGGTCCTCATAAAGACTTTGGATTTTGCTTCCACTGGTAAAGGGAGAGCTTTGGAGGGTTTTGAGCACAGCGACATGAGCTGTCCCATTTTAAAAGGACCGCTCAGGCTGCTGGCTCGAAACAAGACTTTCTTAGGTATATGAATGTTGAATAACTATGTCATACACCTGAAACTAATATAACATTGGATATTAACTATATTTTAATTTTTAAAAAGACTACAGGGAGGCAAGGCCAGAGGTGGTGAGATGAGTCTCTGGTGGAATTCTAATTCAGAGCAAAGACCTTGAGCCATGCTAGGTTCTGAAATGCCTTTCGAAACACTAACACATGATTCAATGAGGTGAAGTATGGTTTGAGTGGTAAATGCAGTTTAAAAAAGAGGCAAATTATTCAAAAATTAATCATCTATTTTTTGCATGTGTCCCCTTTTGAAAACTGAAACTATTTCATCAGTGGAAATTTCTCATTTCCAAACAGCGTTTATGGCAGCCACAGTCTCTCTCTCCCTATTTTAATTCCAGCTCAGTGCTCTATTATCACAAACTTTGTTTAACCATATGGTCCAAATTCTTGTTTAATTTTGCTTTTCAAAATTCTGTCCTTGTAAAGAAACAAACACTTTCAGGAGGGTCTGCCTTGAAGGCACCCTGGAAGAAGTTGCAGACTGCAGAGTGCAGCTGCTGACACACAGATTTCCCATTTAGTTATCACCTTTCCAGCTGCTACAGCTGGAAAAACTTTCTGTTCCCTATTTCAGAGTAATGTGATATTCTTATCTTAAGAAAAATTTACCAAAGGGTTTTCTCATTCCTAGTGGGACTAAAACTTGGTTAGCCCTACATCTTTTTTGCCAGAAAAAAGAGACTAGAAAGTATGTTGTTAATTAACCCTGATGGTTGAACATGGGTATTTACCTGTATCTCAGGTGAGGCAGAGGCTGAAAGCCTCTGAGGGCTTGGGGACACATTGCTGGGAGGAAGTTTTTAATAGCACAGTGCTCCAGCTCTCTGGACCTGCCTTAAAGTGTCTGACCCCCAAGAAAGAGTATGGAGTGAATAAAAAAGGAGCATTTGAATAAGGTCTTGGGGATGACATCACACTGAATTAAATGGTAATGGTAGTATTGGAGAGAAAAAGAGATACCGAGTTGGGTCTTGGTTGTCCAAGGGGACATTGTTTTATTATTATTATTTTTTTTAATTTAAAAATTTTTAATTAATTTTTAATTTTTTTTAAATCTTTGATCCAGCATCTGGAACACACAGAGAGAGCATTTCAGCAATTACACAGATCCCCTTTCTTCCTGTCACCAGGCAGTTTCTTGCTAGCAAGTTGTTCACTGCACAGTTCCAGGCAAAGTTTAGCTGAGGCTCTTCATGGATGCCATGAGCCAGCTGGAGGCCAGGCTTTTTGCTTCATTACAATTCACTGATTTATAACCTGTCTTCTGCTATGACCTGGGCGATGGCCTGGCATGCCTCCTGGCTCACTCCTTCAGTTTGATGGTTTGACCCCTGTCTTGTCCTATTAGCCTGGATATCCTTGCCTCTTCCACCACAGGTCACTTACTGGAGCTATAGTCCATTCCATAGTAGATATGATCTTTCCCCTCATGAGTAAAAATTATCTGGTGGGGTGCTCTCAGGCCCTGGGACTCTGGTTTATACTCCAAATGGCATGAACTTTTCAAGAACATGTGAACAAGGCAGTGGTTAAGTAGCCCTGACAGGGACTGAATTTACCAGCGACAGCCCGAGCTTGAACAGTGACTTGTGTGAATGGCTCCATTGATTCCCAGTGATGTGGGCTTAGGCAAAGCACTTTCTGAGCCTCTGTCCCAGCATTTGTACGTACAGGATTGTGTAAGAATCTCATGAAAGAGTCATTGTTTAATAAATGTTTTTCTGTGCCTATGATTAGATCTCGCTAACATGGACCACTGGGCTGGTTGGCCCATCTGCTTATAGTCCAGACCCTGTCTTCCTGCGGGGATCCGTCATACCTTTGAATGCTCATCTACTTTGTTGACCTCATGGGATTATCCTCTCCCTTCTAAGTTTTAGCCAGGCTTCCCGACTCAGTGACCATTCCTTACTCTTTCTGCCCAACCCAGTCCCTTTTAAACTGACCTCCCTATGTATAGTTCCTTTCCTACATTATTTAATCTCACTTTCCTCTTCTGCAAAATGGGAATAACAGTAGTATAGACCCCAAAGGGAAGTTGGGAGGTAGATATCTACATGGGATACTTGTGAGGATGCAGCACGATGGTTCATAGAGAGCACTTAGCTCAGTGCCTGGCGTGCAAGGAGCTCTCAGTATGTGTTTGCTATTATTTTTATTATTGTTGGGATTATTCTGTTTACAGTTATCACCTCTGCTTAGCTCATTGTTCTCCCAGAAAACAATGCTGTGGTGAACCCAGTGAAGGAGCCTTCTGAACCTCCCACCTTTTTCTAATTAACTCTGTTCTCTTCCATTTGCTTTCTCTGGCAGCCTGCCTTCTTATGCAATTGATTGGGTAATCACACATTGAGAGCCTACAGGAGTCAAGTAAGAGCAAGAGAGAGTGTATTTCCTTTCTAAATTTATCATCCGCACTCAGCCTTTATAAAACCAGCCCTTAGGGTCAGGGCTTTATTTCATGCAAATGAGTGAAAATTGAGAGTGTTTTGACAGGAATGATGACTTTTACTTATTTTGAGTACTGGGTATTCTTAACAACATGCTGTACGGGAGCCGACCAAAGCTAGCATGTGCACCAGGGCTGTTTGGCACTATGCAGGGACCTGATACCAGTTTGACATCCTCATACCTGAGGGGCTGTCTGCACAGAGGCTGGTGACAAGGCTTGCTCTGAGGCGTCCTTTTGTCTCCTTGCTGAGGAAGCGTCAACACTGAGTAGAAAATGTGCCCTGTGTTTATTGCTTTCAATGTGTTACTTCTCCATCTTATCAATAACCTCTAACACAGATCCTCTCGTGGTAGAATTTGTATTTTAGAACTTGCACATTCCTTCTGCATGATTTGCAGCATATTGACCGTTTTTATTCACTAACTCAAAACAGGTACTATTCCTGAGTGTCTGCAGAAACACTAAGATATATGAGCAGAATCTCAATGTGCAGAAAGAAATTAGAACATAAAGCTTTCTCAAGACACTTTTTGCCAAAGACCCTTCTATCTCCCTAAAAACTGGACAGGATAGAAAAATAAGCTAAAATGAACTGTCTGGTATTGGTCAACTTGACCTACAAAGTCTGTCTGTTTGCATGAAAATGATGGCTTTATACAGCCATGTTTTGTTCTGAAACTTCACCACTTCCCTTTATGATCATAAAACTTCAGAGCCTCTCCCAGGGATGAGTCTGGCCTCACAGTTACTCATGTGCAATCTTCTGTCGACATCATTGGGAATTGCTTGCCATATGGCTGAAAGCACACTTTCACCCTTTGCTGGTTAGCTACCACTCACAGTAATGATTTCGTTTTCCAGAGTGAATTTAATTGCAAAGAAGTACATAACTATCCAAGTTGGTGATATATAAAGGTTTTGGTGGCTCACTGGGGAGTTTTCCCTCATTAAGGGACATTGCATATGTAATTATAAGGTTATGACTCCTCTGTGCTGTGGAATGGTCAAAACATTATTAGAGTCTCATTTGCCAGTTCCTAATCTTGACCCCTTCACTGGTACTGTGTGAGGGACCAGATGATGAGGGCCTGGAGCCTGGGATCTGAGTGCTCCTGATAATGTTCCATTTGCAGGATTGGAGTTGAGTTTTTGTAAGGTCTTCCAAGGATCCAGAAGGACCAGTATAGTACTAGGAGCTGGGGTCCAGAATGGTCTCTTGCTAATTGGACAGCTTTATTATATAAATAAATTATATATTTGTTATAATGCTATTATGTAATGTTATATTGTTATGACTATCTTTATGATCTAGTTCCAGCTAATTGCCCTTCCACCCATGGCAAATTTTGTGAAAAGAGGACCAGTGACAAACTCTTAAGGTTTTCTTCTGCATCCTTGGTCAGGTTGTAGCAAACATACATGGAATGTTCGTTCTGCATTTATTACTCCCTAGGTCTTCCTGTGTCTTCCTGTCAATGATTGGTGCAGACTCTGCTTCTCAAAGTTATTTTACACTATGGAAAAAATTCCTCGGGATGTATGAGAAAGTATTTATTGTGCAAAGCTGTCCTGAGAATCTCTGGCTATGGACAAAGGGATAGGTAAAACAAGCGGCGTAGAGAAGAGGCTTTAGTTTTGGATTAAAGGAGGAGGGCACATTCCAAAACCCAAAGAGATATAAATGGATCAGGGGTAGGATAAGATAGAGTAGGAGGAGAATAGAGAAAGTGGGTGAAAGGGCAGACTTACAGGGTTTCTGTTTGTGTATATGTGAGTGTCCGGGTGCGAGTCATTGGGGGCTGCCAAAGAGGCAGAGCACTGGTGAGAAATGGCAACACAGCACGTGTGAAAATCTGTGCCATGATGTTAGGACCCAGCAGGGAAGTCATAACCTGCTTTTTGCTTTCTCTTCCTGTAATGCTTAGCTCATCCAGTGGGACTTTGCACCCATCAGCATTGATATGGGAGCCTCGATAAAGTAATTACACTCAGGTGTCTGATGATAAGATACTTGGAATCCCACAGCACCTTTGGGTGGGCAGATTTCAGGGGTTGCTGCTTTACAGGAAAATCCAGCTGTTCCTTCTCCTTCTAGAGAACAGAACAAGATGAGGGTTTAAAGAAGAGAAAAAGGGATTTACTTGGATTTGATGAGGGATTTCCTGGCTGTGAAAACATAAAGGGAAATGTGATCTTTGGGATGGGAGACCTACAAGAGACCTGAAATCTCCTTCCTTTCTGTAGTTCGAAATGAGGAGGAGAGTGGCTCCTCTGCTTTCAGTGGTTCTTAATAGAGGGGTGTGGTCCAGATATCAACCCCACGGCCATGCTAAGCACTGATTCATTAAAGAGTGTTGATACCAAGGAGAACCAGGGGTCACATCCCACATTCACTGCTATGTATTGTCCATAACACTAATCAACTGAATGTTTTGTTCAACATTGAAAATAACATTGGTTAGCACAGAAACACGTCTATTTGAGCAGGCTTTTGTTAGGAATTGGTTCTAGCCACATAGAGAAAAAGTGGCATGCTGCCTTTTACAACAGAGAAAACAAAACAGCATTTGCCAAACTGATCAGATTATTGTGACCGTATCATCTCTAAATGATTCAGTTGACAGACAGCATCTTGTACAAAAGTTTATAAGCCAGGAGACCTTAGTTCAAGTTCTGTCTCAACATTTTAGAGCCTCAGTGTCATCATCTGAAATATAGGAATAATTGTTTCCATTTTTTCTACTTCAATGAGTTTTGTAAAGATAAAAAAATGAAAATAAATGAAGAAATATTTTCAAAACTGTAAAGTAGGAGGTGAAATAAGGTATACTATTGCTTTTTTCCAAGTACACTACTGAGTACACTACTTATCCTAGGCAGCATTTGTGAAATTATAGGTGGGAAAAACATGTAGAAAATCAGTATATGAAGTTAGTGGAATCTTAATTTAGCCCAAGATACTATTTCAACATTGAATTAAATGAAATATTCCTTTATTTATGTTAAAATATTCTGTAAACTGTGAAAACACTATTCAGATTTAAAACATTAGTAGAATAGCAATATTAACAGAATTTGTTTCATTAAAAGACAGGTGAATAAGAACAGAGATTTTGCAGCCAGACTTCCTTGGTTCAATTCCCCTCTGAGATATGCCTCTGATTTGGGGCACATACCTCCCTGGTCCTTAGTTTCCTCACATAAAATATAAAATAAAATAAAATAAAATAAAATAAAATAAAATAATAAAATAAAACAAAATAATAAAATAAAATTAAAATTAAATAAAACATGAGAAAATATTAGTAGCAAGCACACTGAGTTCTTTAGACGTTTCCTGACTTAGACACTAAGTGACTATATTAGTGATCCAGTAGATTACCATTTTCTTTGAGGTCATTTAAAAACATGCTATGATTATGAAAATAGGCTCAGTGTATTAATTCAGAGATTTGATATACATGTAGCTTATTTCTTAAAGTTTAAAAAAATGAAATAAATTCATATACCATAAAATTCACCATTTCAAAGTATACTATTCAGTGTTTTTTTTTTTGTTTACTCACAAAATTGTATAATCATCACCACTATTTAATTCCAGAACACTTTCATCACCGCACAAAAGAAACCCTAAACCCATTTGCAGTCACTCTCTACCCTCTATTTCCTAACCCATGAAACCACTAATCTATTTTCTGTCTTTATGGATTTGCCTATTCTGGATATTTCATATAAATGGAATCATAAAATATGTTTCTGTTGTGTCTGCTTTCTTTAACTTAGTATAATGTTTTCAAGGTTCATCTATGCCGTAGCATATATCAGTACTTTCTTTTTTTTATATAGCCAAATAATATTCCATTATATAGATAAACCACATCTTTTATTCATTCATCATTTGATAGACATTTAGGTTGTTTCTACCTTTTGGCTGTTACAAATAATGCCACTATAAAACTTCATGTACAAAGCTTTGTGTGTGCATAAGTTCTCAATTTTGGGGAGCATATACTTAGGAGTGAAATTGCTAAGGTATATGATAACTCTATGTTTAATTTTCTGAGAAATCCATTTTGCTTGTTCATCTGAAGTTAGCTTTTGGTTATTTTTTTTTCAGGTTATATACAGATTTTTCACATTATAATAATAAAAAGAGAGCTGTCACTCATTTCAGCTGGTCAAGTTCAAGTCAGGTCATACTGCCAAGAGTGACCAAGGAACATGGAGTTCTGAGAACACCTCTCTAAAGCAGTACCGAAGCTTCATGTGCTAGAACCAGCCAGGAAATTTGCTTCAAACAGCGAATGACAAATGACTAGCACTGGAGTATATAATATTTCTTTTAAATCTAGGTTGGGAGTGGAGGTGGAGGCAAATTGGTGATCCCTCACTTGTTCTCAGATGTATGGTAATATGAGCTTTAAGCTGGTTCAGATGGCACACAGTCTTCCCTGGAATGAAACAAGAAGAAATCAGAATTTGGTTGATTTGGAGCATGACTAATGGATCATATGATAAGAGTATTTTTAGTTTTGTAAGAAACTACCAATGGTCTTCCAAAGTGGCTGTGCTATTTTGCATTCCCAACAGGTATGAACAAGAGCTCCTATTCTTTTACATCCTTGTCAGAAATTGATGTTGTCAGTGTTCCGGATTTTGGTCATTTTAATAGGTGTTTAGCGCTATTCTACTCTTGTTTCAGTAAACAAATTCATAACTGTTATATGCTGTGCAGAAATGATCAAGCAGGTCTTGTGGAGAACAGGGGAGGCTCACCAAAGATTTCAAAAGAAGCACCCTATGGAGGTCACTTAAAGGAGGCTAAAGGATGAGCAGAAGTCAGCAACATGGAAGTTATTTGCCCATTTGCTCTCAAATTTATTTCCTGCCCTTTCTCAGTTCTGCTCTGTATAGTAAGGGGATGGGTCTTGCAAGATGAACTTCCCAGGCTCCCTTTCAAATGGGCCTCTGGCTAAATTTGGCAAATGGGAGGCACTGGTAGAAATTTGAAGGGTGTGAAAAGAGACCATTGAGGTGTCTTCCCCTCAGTGCCATTTCCTCTCAGTTTAGGGGGCATTTCTGCAGTGGCTGTGTCTCCCCATAGTTCAAGAATCTGCTCTGTAGTCCCCTCTTCTGTAGTCTCGGTCCTGCTTGGGGACACGACTCCTGGGCTCCATTAATGCTACCTTCCCCCATTGCCCCCCCATCCCTGGGCATGGTAGTATTCTCTGCAGTTTGCTAACCTCTGGACTGCCTCACTTACCTGCTTGCCTTTATAGCCCTTCTAATACCTTTGTAACTAATTCCCATAACTGGAGTCTCTCCATTGAATCATAAGGCAAGGGTTCAGCTTTTCATAAATGGACCTTGATTGATACGCTGGAGTTGGGTGTTTGAGGACAGAGTATTGCATTTTGGGAGGAAGAAATAGCCTGGAAAGAACTTTGGGTGTTTGAAGACATGTGAGCAGGATGGAATGTGGTGAGCCTGGTGGGAGAGGTAAGAGAGGAGGGTGGAGCATTGAGCAGCAGCAGCCCATGTTGGGTCTCCTAGCCTCATATAAAGTATTTGGATTTTATTCTAGGTATAATGGAGAGTCCTCGAAGGACTTTGGGCATTGGTGTGACCCCAACAGAGTCGAACACTTCCTCCTATGCCAGCTATCCTTTGTTGTTAGTCATTATCTTACCATATGTGTTATAATTTATTTTCTTATATGTTCCACTAGACAGTGCATTTCATTGATTATCTTATTTAGTTTGAATTCTCTAGCTGTTAACACAATCTCTGGCATATAGTAGGTGCCGAGGTATCCATTTATAGATGAATGTGTAAAGAAGATGTGGTACATATATACACAATGGAATGTTACATAGCAATAAAAAGAATGAAATCTTGCTATTTGGAACAACGTGGTTGGATCTAGAGAGTATTATGCTAAGTGAAATAAGTCAGGCAGAGAAAGACAAATACTGTGTGGTTTCACTTGCACATGGAATCTAAAAACAAAACAAAACAAAACAAAACAAAACAAAACAAAACAAAACAAAACAAAACAATACAATACAAAACAGAAAAAGACTCATAGAAATAGGAACCAATGGGATGATTACCAGAGGGAGGAGGTGGGTGGTTGGGTGATAAGAAGAAGGGGGTTATAGCCAATAATATTGCAATAAATTTACATGGTTACAGATGATTACTAGAATTAGTGGGGTGACCATATTTTAAAGTATAAAAATGTTGAATATTGTACAGCTGAAACATATAATCAATATAAGATTGTGTACTAACTATACATAGATTAAAAAATAAAATGTGATGAGAAAAAAATTTTCTGATAACTCCATTTTCATTTTTCTCCTCTAATATTTTCCTCTGACCCTACTGGGTTTAGAAATAGCAAAGTAAATTTTAACATCAAGGGCCCTGAGTGAATAATGACTCCTTGTATCTATGTCTTGTGTATTACCCTCTCACAATGACTTCTTTTGCTGATAGGACTTCAGCAAACATGAGACTTGCTCCCTTGAAATGTTGCTGTTATCATGTGAGAAACTTGAGTTATCCTGTAGGAGAAGCCATGTGCAAATGAATTGAGTCTCGCCAACCAACAGTCCCCAGGAACTACCAAGAATGTGAGTGAGTTCATCTTGGGCCATCTAGCTTTAGTTGAGCTCTTGCATGATGACAGCAGCTGCATGACTGCCCCTCAGTGAGGTCAACATAGGTGACCTTAGGTGAGCTCAGCCCAAATTGCAGAATTCTGAACAAAAAGTGGTTGTGGTTTTCAGCCACTGAACTTGGGTGGTTTTTTAAACAGCAATAGGTAACAAATATATGTAGAAAAGTAGAAAGCAGAATAAAAAAGGTGCATTAAGAGCAAGCACAGTAGGAAACTGAGGCTGGAAAGACAGGTGTTCAGGATCTCTGGAATATATTCTGAGAACTGGAGCCACCTGTGGGTCATGTGGGGAGAAAGCCGTAATGGTACCTTGTCCCATTTCTTTCTTACCTCAGTGCTAACTTTGGCTGATAACCAAGGTCTACCCTAGACCCTGTGAATGTGATCCTGGCTGGAATAGCTGTGAGGGGCAAGATGACTCCTCTGGCTGCTGTTTTGTTCTGAGACTGAAATTCTCTCTGCCATGTGCTGACAGCTTACCCTGAGTAAGAGCCTCCTGAGTTCCTTGGACCATTGCTGACTTCCTGTCATTCTTGTCCTATGATTTCCCTCCGATGGCACCCTCTTTCTTGGACTTCCTTTTCTCCCTGTTTTTTTTTTTTGGGGGGAGGGGGCATCTGTTTGTCCTGGTTTGCTTACACTTTGGGGTTTGTATTGTCATTTGCTACATTGAGTACATGGTGGTGGACACAAAATGATACACGTGCTGCTCTCAAGGATGGGCTTGATGATATCATGGTCCACACAGAGCATAATGGAGGTGGGGTTTATAGAGCTATGTGATTTGGTAGGAGGGACAATGGAGCTGGCATGGACTGTGCTGACTTAGGGCAGAGCTCCAGGTTTAGAATGGGGACCCAGGGCCAAAGAGTTAAAGAGATGCCATTTTCAGTGTCCACAAAGGAAACAGGTAGCTCTCATTTGACAAGGCACATTGAAGGGAAGCAGAGGCCTATGATTCTGGCAATCCATACCTTGCTGCAGACAGCAAGAAAGGCAACACATGAGCAAATGTCACAGAACAGAGTGACAAGGTGCAGGAGTGTTACGAAGCCTTGAGGAGGGAGTGGGCTCAGCAGAACTTGGCTAGCACAGGTGGAGATGAGGCTGGCATAGACCAGAGCAGAAAACTCCCCACAATTTAGGTAAGGGTTATCACAATGTTCTTAGTAAGGAATTAGCAGACATTAAGGCCAGTATCTAGGTCACGGTGTCATGCTTATGCTTGCTAGAACATGCTGTACTGCACATAGTTCTCACTCTAGAACAGTTAAATTAGCTTCTTAATATCTCCATGAAGTCTTTGTGATCTATATCTCCAGATACGTGAAATGAATGGGCATTATCTATGACAATCAAAGTAGTAGTGTCCAGAAAGTCTAAATCAGGGCCCAAGAAGAATTAATTCTTTGCAAGTGTTTTTACGTTATACCTGCTCCTGAGGTAGGAAGCCACTGACCACCCTTTTATAATAATAATAATTAGTTGTTACTCTCCACCTTCATTTTTTTATTGAGGTGAAATTTATATCACATAAAATTAACCATTGTTATGGGTCTAATTGTGTCTCCACCCCAGCCAAAGATAAATGTTGAAGTCCACCAGTATCTCAGAATGTGACCTCATTTGGAAATAAGGTCATTGTAGATGTAATTGATTAAGATGGGATCTTACTGTAGTAGATGGACCCTTAAATCCAATATGATCGAAATCCTTATAAGAAGGGGAAATTTGGACACAGAGACATGAAGAAAACAGCCATAAACAAGGCAAGAAGAGAGGCCTGGAAGTAACCATGAGGTATCTTGATCGTGGACTTTCAGCCTCTAGAAGAGTGAGAGAATAAATTTCAGTTGTTTAAAGTACCACTCAATTTGTGGTACTTTGTTACAGCAGCCTTAGCAAACTAATATAACCAATTTTTTCTATTTTATTTATTTATTTTTATTTTTATTATGGTGGCATTGATTAATGAAATTCAGCAATTTTCAGGTATAAGGCATATATATATATATGTATACACACACACACACACACACACCCATATATATAGCATTGTGTGTTCATTGCCCATTCTTAGATTTCTTTCCATTACCACATTTTTGACCCCTTTTACCTTATCTACCTCCTTCCTCTCCTTTCTCCCCTACCCTCTTGTAACCACTAGTCTATTGTCCAGGTCCATGAGTCTCTGCTTGTTTATCCTGTTCATTTGTTGCTTTTATCATTTTTATAAATGATATCATTTGGTTTTCAACTTCTTCTGTCTGGCTTATTTTACTTAGTATGATTATCTCAGGGTCCATCCATGTTGTTGCAAATGGCAGTATTTCATCTCTTCTTATGACTGAGTAATATTCCATTGTAATACAACTATTTTAAAGGGGACAACTCAAAAGCATTTGGTACATTCATAATGTTGTGCTATCACCACAGCTATTTAGTTCCAAAACATTTTCATTTCCTCCGCCCAGCCTCCCCAAAAGAAATCTGACTCATTAAACAGTCACTCCCTATTCTCTCCTCTCCCTAGCCTGTGACACCACCCATCTGTTTTCTGTCTTTATGGATTTATCTATTCTGGATATTTCATATACATGGAATTAAGGAATATGTGACCTTTAGTCTGGCTTCTTTCACTTGGCATGGCAGTTGCTACTTTTTATTAATCTTCTTCTTTGTACCAGCAATGTTACATGTAATTTATAATCTTCACAACAAACCTGCAAAGTAGAAATAATCTTTCCACTTTTCAGATAAATACACTGAGGTGCTGAGAGTGTAAGCCACTTTTCTGAGATCTGTAAATCTCTCTAGTAGTATTTCTGACCGGCCCAGTGAATCTTCCTGAATTCTTACTGGCCTGACTTCCTGCTGGTTGGAGAGCTCTGCACATATGAAAGGAGCAGGTGAAATAGACCCCTTGTTTCTCTGTCACTAGCCATTGCCTTTCCTGCCATCCACTCATCCTTTGTGCCACCTGTCTCTGGAGGTATGCTTCTACCATTGGGATCACCTAACTCCTTTGCCCTCTGGCTTTTGATTGGGCTTTGCCAATGGGAAGTAGAGGTGGGTGATCAGAGGGAGGAAGGAAGTTTGAACTATTTTTCTCCCTGTTTCTTCTCTCTAGGCCACCTCTCCACAGCTTCAGCCATACTATTTTCTTCCCTTGCCTTTTCAGCACTGGGACAGTAATAACTTCCTCCTCCAGCTGGTCTCTGGGGCCTCAGCACCACCTTTGGTTCCCTTAAACCTGCCCACAGGTCCCTAAGAATTTCATTTATTGAATTCTCTCCATTTAAACCATCTGGGTGGAACGAATTCTCTTTCCTGGCTGGGCCCTACTAGGGTAATTAGCTAATCACCAAACTTTATGCATAACTTTCATGATTTTTGTTATATCTGTATGACACCTTGTCTATTGCTTATTTACTTCCTTTTTTGGAAATCATCTCACTTTCAATTTTTACTTACTAATTGCTTTAGCTGTATCTCAAGCAATAACATCTACAAAATCAGAGTTTGATACAAATGTTATGTATTTTTTTTCCTGATACATATTAAAATACATACATAACTTTTTAAGAGAAACTGTATCTGAGTACCACGATAAATCTTCTTGCACTGACTAGGTGATCTCTTGGGTCCCTTTCATCTCAGACAAGCTGTGATTCTAGATAAATGACTGAAACTTTGGTGCTTCTATTAAGTCAAAAACATCTCAGTAGTTTATGGATTTTTTTTTAAATTGTTTTCTTCCAGCTGTATTGCTGCAGTAAACAGAAATGAGGAAAATAGTTCTCCTCTTTATTCTTGTGCTGATGAAAAGCTTCTAAATGCTACCAAATGTGGAAAAATCATTTGGGCTTTCATTGTATTGTTGTGCAAAGAACGCAGATAAATTGGGTTTTGTGAAAGATGAAATTCTCTTTCCTCAGGTGGTCCTCACTGTGTGGGATTTTGGAGGAAGAAAGAAAAATGGAGACTTGACTAACTGTATTCATTGCAGGAAAGGAACCTGGACTCCATGTACTCCTGGTGGCTGTGTGAGGTGTGAGCACTGGTAGACTGTGGTTTGAGGGCACACAGCTTTCTTAAGAATCAGAACATGGTAGACTTCATCAAAAGTCAATCCATAGCTGGGATGTTACTTTCCTAGCTCTTTAAAGCTTTGTATTTGTGTCTCTCTCTCTCCACAAATCTTCCCATTGACTTTGACCTCAGGGCCCTGAGGAGCCTGGACTCGCAGCTTCCCAGATGCTTGACCACATTCACCATTCATTTAACACATGGCTGTTCCTATATTTTAATGTGTGTTGAAATCTCCTGGAGGGCTTGTTAAAACGTAGGTTGTTAGGCCCAATGCTTAGAGTGAGTCAGAAGGTCTGGGGCAACGCCGGGGAACTTGCATTTCTAACAAGTTCCCAGGAGATGCTGCTAATGCTGGTCTGGGAAACACTCTGGGAACCCTTGAAATAATATACCAAGTGTCTGCCCTGAGCCAGACCCTTGAGATGAAAAGATGAATAAGGCAAGATCCTTCTTTCAAACCGCTTACTTGGCAAATAATTCAAACTCTCCAAGGGTCAGTTGTCTCATCTGTAAAAAGAGAATAATTATCCTTATCTCACAGGGCTATTGTGAGAATTAAGTGATATTGAGTCACAGACCTTTGCTATTTTAGAAGGACACATCTTGAGACCTTTGCAAGTCCCCAATTCTATGAATACTATTAAAACATGTAATTTTCTCCATAAAATTTAGTTAAGCATAAGTGAAAATTTTAAGTGACCCTTTCAGGCCCCTAATGATTCCCTAAATATAGGATTAAAGCAATTTATAAAAGCAATTAAAATAAATTCTTGCTGGAACACTCGCTGAACAGTTTCAGAAATTACTTTCTCTTGATTCCTTATAGAGTATTTGGTGGCTCAAAGCAATGGCCATATTTGATATTTCACCCTTTAATTTATCTAACGGTTCTTTTCACTTTCTGTTTATTTTCATTATTCATATTTCCACTGGCTTATAAATGGGATATTTTTCCCCAACAAAGACAGAAAATATTTTACACAAGTGCTATGGCATATTTAACATTAAATAGAAGAAGCAACAAGGCCACATCAAGATATAGATGTAGGCAGTGAGGTAGGCTTGTTCATGAGCTCAGATCTCTGCTAATAAACCAACTAAGCCACTGGCTGCCACATTGCACAAATCCAGAAGATGTATTTCGTATTGTAAATCATATCTCTGAGTTGTGCAAAATGCTGGTGCTACCTCTCCACATGGAGGTCTAATTTGCAACTGTCGTGTAGACCTAGGTTGCCCTCAAAGCTGAGATTTGAAAACTTAGGTTAACTTTGCAAATGTCAAGGCTCTGCTTGGTATGAGGGTGTCTCTCAGAATATATAGAAAATGACTGATTTTTCAAAAAGCCTCTTTCCCAGCTTACACTTAAAAGTTTGCATTTCTGGCACTGGCTCCACTCTTTCTAACCTTAGCTCTTAACATGACACCCTCCTAGTTTATTTCTTACTTTGAGTTAGCCCAGGTCTTGTTGGCACTTTGGCCACCACTGCCCAACATAACTCCCCACAAGGCCTTTGGCTGCTTCTGTCTATAACACACCAGGAAAAGAAACAGGTTTGAGTTTGAGTGCCAACCCTGCTGTTTCTATCCATGATCCCAGAGCAAGGGCTGTAAGCACGTCATACTGCACAGTCTTCTTCCTTAAATCAGTCTCCCACTGGCTCAGTCTATCTGGGTTGCTATAGCAAAATACCCCAGGATGGGTAGCTTATAAATATCATAAATCTATTTCTCACAGTTCTGGAGACTAGAAGTTCAAGATAAGCATGTTGGCATGGTTGGGTGAGCACTTTTTTCCTGGTCTCAGACTTCTTGTACCCTCTTCACAAGGACTAGAGAGCTCTCCGGAGCCTCTTATGAGACAGCTCTCATTCACGAGGGCTCTGCCTTTATGACCTAATCACTTCCCAAAGCCACCACTTCCTAATACTATTACCTCGGGTGTGTGTTGGGGTAGGGGTACCCATTCTGACTGTAGTACCCATAAATAGTTTATGTCAGGATAATAAAATGATAGTCACAGAGGCATGAAATTCATTTGAAGGAAGAGTCATTATATATCATCTAGATTGGCTAACTTCTTTATTTTTGTAGCATACATAAAACAATTGTTAGATTAGATTTCCCCAGAAAAGATGTGTTTTAATGTAGTGGCTTTATTAGCAAACAAAAAAAAAAGTTGTCATATTTTTATAGTATAAACTGAAGAGACTTTAGGGTTCCCAATCTATCACATTGTGCTTTGTATCATGATAATCAAGTTTAATAAAAAGTAGCTTTCTTCTTCGCTGATGAATTTAGGGGATTTGGGTCCTGTTAAATTATGGTCTGCTTTCCAGGTTAAGGAAAGTCTCTGCTTTGTTCTGGCATGGGTTTCAGTTCTGTGGGCCAGGGGTTTGTTGAATAGCCAAGGCTGTTGATGTGTAAACCTCCTCCTACTTTACCAGTAATCATGATGTTCAGGGTCAAACCTCTAAAGAGACTGTGGAGACCCTGATGCCTATAAATGGGGCCGTGGACTCCTTTAAATCAGCTGGCTTTTGCTACTCACTTATCTATGTCTTTGAGATTGTTTTTCTCATGTCAATTACAGTGGTTTCTTTCTAATTTGCAGGCTATTGGTTCAAACAAACAAACAAACAAACAAACAAACAAACAAAAAAACCCAGTCACACTAGAATATTCAGAAATAGCAGTGCTGTAAGATGACAGTTTGAAAATTGGCAAACATTTCTTGTTAGCCTGCATAGAAGCAAAGTATTCAGTTCAGAAATCCTTGATCCGAGTCGCCACAGATTGTTAGTGCTTGGGAGACCTTAGAACTCATCTCTAGGGTCCTCAATCTATTCCTATGACATGGAGCCATCTCACTGTCTCTTTCTACCTTTTTGAAACAGCTACTTAGATACTTGAAGACAACTGTCAGACTTCCCAATGGCTTTTCTTTTCTGGCAGTTTCTAAAGTGATTTCTTACATGACATGGTCTTGGTTTCTAGCAAAACCCATGACACTTTCCATCAACACTGGTTTGTGAGTGTTCTAAAAGTGGAGTGTCCAGAAATAATTACAACAGTCCAGGTGTTGTCTGACTAGAGAAAAGCAGTTTGGGAATGTGACCTCTCTAATCTTAAATAATATGTTTACTTAACACTAAGTGGTGCAAACTACATCTAATACAAAACTCCAGTGTTCACTGGTCTGAAAAACATCATTTAGTCATACTAATGGTCATAACTATCATTTCTTTGATGCATACATTTTACATGAGTTATCTCATTTAATTCTCATAATACCGTGAGGGAGGTATAATATAATAGTACCATTAAATTCCATTTTTGCAGGTGAAGAAACTGAGGCTCTAGGAGATTAAATGGTTTGCCGGGTAGTAAGCCCAGGATTAAAAACCTGTATGCTCTCCATTATACTCCATTACCTTTTTATGTTTTGAATGGTTAGATGAAAAGAAGTATTTAACTGAGAGATTTGCTGCCTTCATAGAGTTGAAGGATTATGACTCACTACAGAGAGAAAACTTAGAAACTTGTTGGGAAGAACTATTATGGAGAATGCAGATGGGACATTTGAAACAGACACCCTCTAAGACTCCATGACAAACACAGTTCTCTCAGTTTCCAGGCAGAGAAGACTTTCCAGATGGAAACAAAGCCTGTGAGCTTATATTTCAGTAGCATTATAGCAGCCAGGGGGTCCAACAGGTTTTTTAAAAAATAAATAAGTAAATAAATACAACAAAATGAAAATAGTTATGTTAAGTGTCATGCAGACAAACAAAGGATTGGATTATTTTTGTCTCTTCTGGTTTCTGTGGGCCATGGACAGAAATGTTCTCTATCTGGCAGTGCCGAGAAATCACCTGAAGGGCGTATTTAAAAACATACTCCTTGGGCTCTGATGTTCATCCAGATGGTCTGGGTTGGGACCTGAGTTTCCACTTTATGAAGCTTTCCAGTGATTTCTAACTTGCAGGCAGCATTGGAACTGGACTACAGATTTCTAACCTGAGACTGCAGGATGACTTAAGTCTACTAAGCAATGAGCTCCTCAGAGAAAACCACCTGAGCTGATTTTTATTTGCTAAATTGAACAATTGGCTTGGTATTGCATAGTTTCTTACACATGGACATGTGATCTTAGCATGGACATAAGATCACAGGTCTTAAGAATAGCAGCAACACAAACATATATAGGCTATCATGCCAATAGTTTGGAAGAGATTCATGAAATTATCTTCACTCTAAGCAACAAATTTCATAATTATCAGTATTCTTTTCATGTACTGTAAGAGTCTGCATAATTTCCCTGTGGTAGAATGTAGAGAAATCAAAACAATAAACTAAGAGATCTACCAATTCATTGGAGCACAAAATTTAAATCTGTGTTTGCTAACAATATTTCAATTTCTGGGCAAAACTAACATGGAGAGACTGAATAATTATATTTCCATCTTTACTTTGGGGGAGTCTGTTTATTTATTACTTTGGTTAAGAATGCGAAAATTTTGGAACTCTCTACTGTGATATTTACCTTCATCAGATGAATTTATTGCTTCAGATTGTATTGATTTTTGTCTTATAAACATACTCATCAAGTAATTGCTCTAGGTCTTAGAGAGAAATTTAACACTCAGTCTAGGCTTTTTAGGTGATAAGTTCTTGCATGAAGAAAACAAACATAAAAACATACTAATAATCAGTTGTCTATTTGCCTTACAGTTTATGAAACATTTTGAAATCCTTGACCTGGTTTGATTCCTTCCCAAACCTTTGAAGTAAGGAGACCAAATTTACGATGTAACTTCTTTAGATTTATAGACATTATTCCATCTGTGTGTGCTTTTTCATCAATTTGTATGCAAGCTGATGATGTGCAACTTCTGAGAATCACATCCTTTTACAGAAAAACTTCTATTAACCCAAACTTAACCTAAAGAGGCTGTGTATATAGAGGGACGTAAATTAAAATGAAATGAGTGGATATCAGAATGGCTGTCTCACTTTTCAACAATTAACTAACTCACTTGTTCCTTCCTCCAATATGTAGTGAACATTTATTATGTAGCAGGTATGTCCTTCCAGCTACAGCTAAAATCTTAAGACTATAGTGGGTAATTGTTAAGAATACAGACTTTGTTACTGACAGATTGACTGTGAATTGCTTCTCTCCCACTTTTGTGACCTTGTACATGCTGTCTTTCCCCTTCCCCCCGACTCTGTTTCTAGCTTCCCATCCTGAATACTACTACTACTACTACTACTACTACTACTAATAGTGTGTCTTGATATCATTTTTTATGGGGTGAGAATTAAAGGAAATAGTGTTCACAAAGTGTTGAACACAGCACCTGGTGTTTAAGAAAGACCTAGTTAATCACAGAATAAAATGTTACCCTATAGTGAGAGCTGCTGTTCAGAATGTTGGCAGTGGCTGGCAAGGACACTTTGGCTCTGTTTGATGGATCACACATTTAAAGGAGGAAGTGTTACCCAGCTATTTAGAAGCACTCTCTACAAGACATTCAGAGGCGAACTCCTTGCACTTTGTAATTAGTCATTATCGGTTTGTATTATTTTGTTTTTAAGTCATGGATAACAACTCAAGTTGGCTTGCAGAGTAAAAAGAATTTACTGATTCCTATAAAGTGTCAAGAAGTAGAATTATCTTTAGGCAAAGCTTGTTCCAATAGTTCAAAGAATAGAAACTTGGTTTTTGTTGGCTGTGTGTAATGATAGCTTCCTCATGAAGCTCCATGTGGTAGCCCCACCTCAGGTCCCAACTCTCTTCTCAAGTGAAAAAGTGACTGTGCATCTGTGAGCCCCACATCTTCACAGGGCTAAGGTGGTTGAGGCACCTGCTTTGGATGCAAACTTTAAGTGGACATCAAAAAAGCAAACAAAAACCCCACACAACTCCCCCTGCCACCCCCCAAACCTTTATAATCAATATACATAATATTTTGGTAAAATATTATAGGTAAATAAAAATTAAAGTACAATCCATGCCAATATCAAAGATTTCAATAAAGGAAGGATCAGAATCAGCTGAAGAGAGATGATTTTTCCTAGTAGTTCCAGCAAACATTTCTTTTCTCTTCTGGGACCTGAATTATGTCTAATCCTAGAACTCATTGCTATGGCCAGAGGAATGGGATATGCCCACTGGCATAATAAGTATCCACTTCTGGAGCTGGGGGTAGGGTAGGTCCCACTTTAACTAAGTGACCATGAATGGGAGAGCTGGCTCCAGGAAGAAAGAGTACCGTTTCTCCGGGAAAGGCGATTGACTCTTGGGTGTCAATAAAGTATATTTCACAATAATCATTAATTTAATTAACCAGATTCCATCTTTTCCTGGTCCCCAAAATAATCTGTTCATTTGCTATTACAAATTGATATTCATCAATAGATTCAAAAATCTATGTTCTGCTTATGTTGCCTGCCTTACACCCACTTGGTTTATAACAAGGTCAGGAAGGACAAGGTGGTGATGTGGGTAGAAGATGTCTAAGAGTTTGGGGTACCCATGGATCTATGTTGTTAGGGTAGGGGGTTCAGGGAAAATGTGGTCCACAAAGTTGTCTTTGTGTCTGTGTGCAGTCATAACAGTAAGGATGTGTGTGTGTATGTGTGTGTGCACACAGACACTGGTCTACACATACCAGAAAAAGTTTTGGGCAGTGGTTGTGTTAGGGCAGAAAGTGAAGAGTTTCCTTAACTGACCAGTCCAAACTGTCTAGCTTGGGGAGCACTATCAATGTTGGCACAGTGGTGACTATCGCAAGCACATTAAGCACCTCTGATGATAAAGTTGCTGTTCATCCCTGAATACTTTGTGTGTGTGTTATATATGTATATGGTTTTCTCATGTACAAAAGCTTAGCTAGTTTGCAAGGCTGGTATTTTTACTTCCTCTTTTACAGATTGGAAAACTGAGGTTCAGATATCTTACAGAAAAATATAATGCTAGAGACGAACAGCTAGAAAGTAGCTGAGATCAAATTTAGCTTCAGATCATTCTGGCCCCAAGGCTCACATCCTTTTTGGTGTCCCTGGCCTGATAGAAGGGGTAAATATTAGACCTGAAGTCAAGAGGCGGAGTCTTCTCCACATTCAGTAACTGGCTGTCCCACCTTCAGCAAGTCACTTCTCTCTTTCTGGGCCTTAGTGCTCATATCTATACCATGAGAGTAACTTTTAAGTTTTGCTTTTAGCAGAAGACCACTTTCTTTGAAGGAAATCTTAAACTATCAAAGTGGGCTGCTCTGAAGGAGACTGGGGAGTGGAGAGTATGGGTGAGGTTGGGGATCACAGAACCCTGCTGGTTCAGCAGTCTTTCCCACTGGGGAGCTCTAGGACAGCCAAAAAACTCCTGGAGTGTTGGATAACGCAGTTTAAAAGCCACTAAACTAGACAGAAGTCCTTTCTGGTTGTACCATTTGATGGCTACAGTCCGTGTTCTTTGAAGGGACCAGAAAAATTGAGAAATTAACAGACCTGAGGCATGAATAAAAGAAGAAAAGAGGAAGGACTCTGAAGTCCTCCTGGCTGACAGGAGCAAACTAAGTGGGAAACCCCAGGTCTTTTGGTTAGAGATGGAGAAATCAGCATGAATATCATCTGCCGGAACACACACATTTTGGTAATAGTTTCTTGCTTTATTCTTCGAAAGCCTTTTTCTTTTTTCCTTTTTGGATTCACTTTTCATATTCTTTTAGAACAATATCACTGTCCTCTCTGTGAGTTTAGAATCTACTACAGGGAATCTCAGGAAGTGTTAGGAGGATGAATGTTAAAGTTGATTAGATTGGGGAGGGAGTGATGAGACTATTAAGCTGCTTTAAAAATGGGTTGGTTTCAAGAGCTGTAAGCGGTTGGTAAATAAAAAACTCTTTCTTTATAGTTCTTAAAAGAAATTCATAATGGGTTTTCCTCATAAACTGCAATTATTTTTAAATAGCACTAATGAATAATTTAAAGACCCACTGGGTTAGGCAATTAGTTTTAAGTGTGAATTAATTGCTTTCTTTATAATATTCCATATTCATTTCTTCGCATAATATGGACAGATAGTTCATCTTCTTTAAAAATATTTTATGTTTTCTAAAATGTTCTGATAGGTGAGAAAAGAAGCTGCTGCCGTTATTGTAAAATGGGAAGCTTGTGGCTTCTGAGCCTGTGGCCGCCCTGGAAAACTAACAAAATCATGGAGTTTGCTACTCCTGCCCCCACCCTTCCACCAGTAATCCAATAGGCAGGATGTGGCTATCTGTTATGGCCCAATAGAAATACACACACAGACACATTAACCTAAAAATTATATGGTACAGAAGTTTTAGAATACAATGCTTAGCTCTCTTTCATACCCACTAATATTTTCTACCACATTGCATTTCAGCCATGATCCAGGATGGTAACTTTTCAAAGAAGTAGGGGTTTGAGTGGCTGGCCAAGGTCTCTTTCTTTACCTGAGTGGTGGTTATCAGGATGTTCACCTAGTAATGATTCACTTGGTAGTACAATCATCTCATATGGTTAACTGTACCTGTGCCTTATTTTGCTATATAAAGGTTAAAAATATATGTTCCAGCAGCTTTGAAAACATTGTCCTCAGGGTACAGAAACCTGAATGAATCATATCACAGCTTCTTGCTCATCTTCATTTTGTTTTTAAAGCAAAGAGAAATGGTTAACCTAAAATACTCAAGGGTAAGTTAAGGGACCTAAGAACCAAATCCCAGAGTCTCATTTTCAGGCACAAGTCTTTCTTCCACTGATGAGATTCCCTCAGGTAGGGATTTACAATTCCTTTGGAAGGAGACACACACGCACATACATACACACTCACACACAAATGGGAGGAGGGGGTGAGAAAGAGAACACTGCACAGGGCATTTTACTATTATAAACTTAAATTTTTGAATGTTTTTCCACTCTTTCAGAAAGAGGTATACTCTCTTTAATCCTCTCTCCCTCAATTAGCTTCCTCTAATGGGTGCCTGTGAGTTAACTCTGAGTGTCTATTTCCCTTATTTTATTGATCTGTCTTGAAAATGTCTTGAAACACCAATCGACAATTTTTAGAGAGTAGTATTTCAAACAATGTATGCAGAACAGTGGGAGTTGAAACCTTGGGTTCTTGCCCGGGCCCTAACCTGCAGCAGCTTTGTGGTCTTGGGCAAAAGGCAGTGGATGTCTTTCGTCAATCAAGCGCAATCAATTTTACTATTTTTACTCTTAAAGGACATAATGGCATGAAGCTTTTATCTCCTCAATAGTATAGCTTTTATTCAGTTTTAAGAAAAATTATTCAGAACTAGGAAATAAGGCAAAAAGGTGAGTGGCATGTCCTTTGAATGTCATGCATGGCCTTAGACCTACCCAAAGTGGGAAAAGTATTTTTTTTGTTCAAATCCTTTCTTACTATAGGTTAAAAGTGTAGACTACATGAGAGTTTTGTCCAGTAGAGACACAAAATAATTTCCATCCAATTGAACTAATAACCCAGATGTTACAGTTTATTATCTTGTTGAAGTTTAAATAATTTTGTATCTAACCCGGAAATCATATCCCAACACTTCTTTAGTAAGTTATCTTTAAGTACCTAGCTTTTCAAATATTCTTTGAACAAATTTTAACATATTACTGGTTTCTTCATTAATTAATGAATTGAATGAATTGAATAAAATCTTTGACATATGTTCATTCTATATTTACATGAGAGTTAATATTTTATCTTTTTGACAATTAAGCTTTTTGTAGGTTGCTGTACAGAGATGTCTTAACCTGACAGAAGCAATTACTGTTTCAAGAGAAGTGTATTAGCCCAGGCATGTCTCTTCATGCTTCCAGACTGGATCCCAAGTGGCAATAGAACTCTAACTTTGCTGACTCTGTTTCTCCAGATTTCTACTTTTCTTCATGTCTACAGATTTTATGTTTTTGTTTAGTTTCTGATTTGTTATTCCCATTGTTGTTAGTAATAATCAAGAATTTGATTTTACAGTCTATTTGGTGATCTCTTATAAATGGATGATGGAGAACTACTCCCTGCCAGATTAGACAGACTTTCTGGTTTGATGGTCTTTGTTTCTTTTTTTTAAAATATATATATATATACACATATAATATATATCTCAATATATATATTTATATAATATATATAACATAATATAAATCTCAATTTATATATATATATTTATATATATTCATCAACATTCTTGAAACCTGCTTATTACACTTGCTTTTTAAATTTAAATTTATTGGTGTCATTAGTGAATAAAATGATATAGGTTTCAAGTGTACAATTCAATAACATGTTATATGTATATTACATTGTTGGTTTACCATCCAAAGTTTCTTTTGTTTGTTTGTATGCTTGTCTGTCTGTGGGTACAAATCAATTAAGAATTTCATGCTCACTAAAAAGAACAATTCTTTGAGATATAAATCAGTGAGTTTTTGTGTTTCTGGGATTATTTTTGACTTGAGGCTAAAGCTATGGAACTAAAATTATGAGCTCCCTGTGTGTCTGTAAGCCTGTGTGTGTCTGTAAGCCTGTGTGTGTCTGTGATTAAGAAAGGGGCTTGATATCTCATTGGACTAATATGAAATGTTTTCTTACCTCCAGGTTAGATTATTACATCTTAAAATAAAGAAGCTCTGATCTGACTAGTTTTCAGAAATTGATAAATTTTACATAAATCTTATATTACCCAAATTTACAAAAAATAAAAAAACTATACTTCACTAAAACTACTATTATCAGAAACTAAGAAAACTATTAAATCTAGTACTAGATTTAAAAATTGCTTCTCAATAAAAATGTTAGTTCATGAACACTTTAATATAAGAATTCAAGTTCACATAGTTAGGATGAATCTTTGGAAAAATAATAATGGTTCAATAATTTGGGTTAAAAATAAGCAATAACTATATTTATTTCTCTTAATATTATTATTGTGGAGTTTTTTTCTCATGAACTTCCTAATCTTTTCATATTGTTTTAGGGACAAAATAAACTAACATTGCTTCTACTTTGAATTTAAGGCAATGAAAAATGTAAATTTTGTTTAACTAAATTAAATGATTCTGAAAAATATTTTCATCGCAGTATTTATGATTTGTATTATGTCAGCTTGGACACGATTTCCAGCATCATCAGATACTCAAAACCTTGGATTACTATTTGAGTTAATTGATAATTGTTGTTTCGCCAGAAATTTCTGAGTAAGAATGAATAATGACACTGATTACTAATCATAATTTTAAATTTATATACTTGACTTATTATTTTTATATGCTAAAGAGTGGATATGTTTGTAAGTTATATTAAGAAAACTTGTTCATTTTTGTCACACTAGGAATGAGCAAAGAGGTGTGCAGGTATAGATAGCTGTCTTGTATATACTTGTAAGTTTACTAAAAGGTTTGTGAATGATTAATTTTTCAATTACCCTCTTCCTGGTTTTCTCTGTGAAATAATCTTTGTTAAATTGAGTTATTTTGGTTAAAATTTATGATTAATATTGATAGTGGCTGTTCTAACCATTCATATTTAACATCATATGGAGATACTAGTCAGCTCAATAAAGGCAAGAAAAAAGCAACAAAAAGAAATGAAAAGCATTTGGATTACAAGGAAGAAGTAAGTGTCTCTACTTTCAGATAGCATTGTTGTCTACATAAAAAATCTCAAAGAATCTACAAACAGGCTCTTAGAACTAACTAGGTTAACAAAAATGCAGGATACAAGATCAATATATAATAATCAGTTGTATTTTTTATATGTATTAGCAATGAACATTTGGAAATTGAAATTAAAAAAACCCTACCATTTATAATGGCACCAAAAATCCATAAAATATGTAGGTGTAAATCTAATAAATTATTTAAAATATATATATGCTGATAATTACAATACAATGATTGATAAAATAAAAGAAGGCCTAAATAAATGGAGACATGTTCCTGGATTGAAGACTCGATACTGCCTAGATGCCAATTCTTCTCAAATTGATCTATAAGTTTAATGCAACTCCAGTCAAACCCACAAGGCTTTGTAGAAATTGTCAAGCTGATTCTAAAATTAAGATAGAAAGGGAAAGAAAACAGAGGAACCAAAAAGTTTTTTAAAAGGAACAGATTTGGAGGACTCATACTACCTGATTCAAACATTTATTATAAAGCTACACTGATCAAAACACTGTGATCCTGGCAAAATAATATACACAGATCAATGGAGCAAAATAGATTCCAGATATAGACCCTTCATGTATGGTCAATTGAATTGACAAGGTACAAAGGCAATACTAGAGAAATTGTAATCTTTTCAACAAATGTTGTAACAATTGGACAATGACTCTTGATCCATACCTCATATAAAGCCCAAACTAAAAAACTTCTAGAAGAAAACATAGGAGAAAATCTTTGTGACTCTGGCTGAGGCAAAATTTCTTATATAAGACACTAAACCATGGTCCCTAAAAGAAGAATCATGGTAAGTTATATTTTGTTGGAATTAAAAACTTTGTTTTCAGAAGACATGGCCAAAAGAACAAAAATACAAGCTACTTATTAGCATACATTTGCAAAACACATATCTGAAAAAAAACTTGCATCTAGAATATGTAAAGAACACTTTAAACCTAACAGAATGACAACAAATAGCCCAATTGAAAACTAATCAAAAGATATAAGAAATTTTACTAAAGAAGTTATCTGAAAAGCAAATAAGTATATGAAAAGATGCTTCTCATCATTAGTCTTTAGAGATATGTAACTTAAAATCATAATAAGATACCACTATATACTTATTAGAACAGCTAAAAACTACCACCACCAACAAAAAACAATGAACAACAAAAACCTGACAATATCCAGTGCTTGTGCAGATGTGAAGCAACTGAAACCACTGTATGCCACTGTGAAAATGCAAAACAGTATAGTCACATGGGAAATTGCTCGGGAGTTAAACATTTACTTACTGTGAGATCCAGCAACCTCACTTCAGGGTATGCCCATGTGAAATAAAAACTTGTTTACACAGAAACCTGTACACAAATGTTTATAGAGTCTTTATTCATAATTGCTCAAAAATGGAAACAATACAAATGTCCTTCAACTTATGAATGGATAAACAAACTATTGTCTATACAACACAAGGCTATTTAGTTATAGAAAGGAAGAAACTACTGAGATTCACAACTACATGAATTAATCTCAAGTGCATTATGCTAAGTGAGGGAAGACAAACTCAGAAAGCCACATACTAAAGGATTCCCTGTATAAGACATTCTGGAATAGCAAAAGTATAGGGGCAGAAAACAGATCAGTGATTGCCAGGGCAGGGACTGGGCCAAGGAGTTGATAAAAAAGGAGCAAGATAGGATTTTGAGGTATTGCATGAAGAACTGTTTTATGCCTTGCTTTGTGTTGTTGGTTACCTGACTAAATGCATGCCAGGTATTGTAACTCCAGGACTGTACATTGAGAAAGGATGACTTTGACTACGTAAATTATACCTTAATAAAATAATATTGGTGTTCAAAGCTACACTAGAAGCAAGTGATTGATAGAGAAATGTAACTATGTATGCAAGGTGATGGGATTAGTTTTGCTTTTCAAGAAAAATAGAGTTGCTTTGTCCTAAAACATGTTTGTTTCAGAATATAAGACCATAGTGAATATGTACAGCAAAATATAGCAAATATGAAAAAAATTAATTTGTCTGGGTTTATAACACCAGAATCTGAAAAGATGTATAAAAATGTATTAAAATTTTGACAAAGTTGCACAATTTCATGGGCTTATTTATAAAATTATATAAAAAAGAAGAAAATTCATGAAAACGTTTCTGTTACTTCATAACTTAAATTTAGCTTTCTCTCTCTTACAATAATTAATTGATTTTATAGCTCTTATCCACTGAGACAGTAGAGATCTGAGTCTCACTAGAAGAATTTTCTGAACTGTTGTGACTTTATCACTTCTTTGATTATTTAAAAATAACAAAGAACAAAGTTTCTTCATTGTGAACAAGCTCAGCTTTCTTATAACCATGTTACCTTTAAAATATCTAAAAATATTGTATTATCACTTTGATTAAATAGGTAGTCAAATAATTTTCTTCAGGCACCCAGGATCCTACCTTAAGTTACTAAATCTTTTTGATCATTCTTTTGATTATTGTCTAACTTTGGATCCTAAATGGAGAAAAACAAAATGACATTTCCAAGATATTTTTTATATCTAAAAAATATTCAAAATTTTCAAGAGTTTCCCTGGAAATGATTAAAATTTGTTGTTTAATCTTATAAAAACATGTGCTGAAAATAACTAGGTGGTTTGTTTGAGGTTTTTTATTTTGTTGGTTTTGGTTTTGTTTGCTCCATAGCTATACAACAAATCAGCATTATCATAAAAGCTGCATGGGAAAAAATGGCAAATCAAAAGAGAAGTTCATCTTTTCTTAGGTTAAGTTTTCATGGTTAAAATGTTATTAATTCAAATATTTCAGAAGTTGCAGGCTTTACAAGAATGCCCTAGAGATCGGTCAATACTCTTCCTATCCATAAAATGTTCTTACCCTTAGGGGAACCAGCAATCGAACCCTGATGAAAAAGTTAGGGACTCCACTCCAATATAGAATTTTAGTCTCCCTTCTGATTTATTAATTACTGTAATAAATTAACCATGGCCATTCAGTTTTATAATCAAAGAGATTTCTGCTTTCTTCTGATGCTTGCCTGAATGTTCTATAGGCTAGAATTTGTGTCTCTAACAAGAAAGGTCAGCTTCAGAGCCTCCTGGAAGAGAATTGTGCCAAATACTCTATTGATATGTCTAATAATAGACTCTTGAGTACAGGCTTCCGAGCTGACATAGCTGAAACAACTTTTAGATTGCATCAGTAGGCAGAGTCAGAATTTCAAGGACTCTTTTTAGTCTACTGCACAAAAGCAGACTGCTTCCCCAGACTTAGCAGAATGAGAATTATGTGTGTGACTGAATAGATTAATGAGGAAAATTTAATTTGGGCTGTTTGTTTGGAATATTGTTGATGCTGCTTTAATGTTTTATATTCTATGAACAGATAAGAAAATATGAGAAAGCCTTTTCTCTTATTTCTTCACTAAACCTCAATTTAATAGAATCTGCTTTTAAATTGGAGTGAAACTTAATGGTATCTAATTCTTACCTGATCCCCCAGAGCTCAGCAATAAATTATTTTACCAAATTTCCTTATTTTTACATGGAAATATAGTTTTTTTTCAAAGATTTATAAGAATCTATTCTCTTTTTTTACTGAAATGCAATTGAACAAATCAATTGTACAACCAAGGCAATAACTACATGTCATATTTGAGGAAGATTCTCATTTAATTAGGCATGACACACCCACTATTAAGTAAAATTACTGTGATTGTTATTTTGTGGTTGCCTCTGGGGTGCTCAGATTAAACATTATTTCTGGGTGTGTCTGTGAAAGTGTTCTTTTTTTTTTTTTCATGAGATTAACATTTGAATTGGTATACTGAGTAAACTAGATTGCCATCCCCAATGCCAGTAGGCATCACCCAATCTGTTGAGGACCTAAATCGAACAGAAGAGTAGAGGAAGGAGGTATGCATCCCCTTTTGTTTTTAGCCTTTCTACTTGTCCTGGGATAGTGATCTTTTCCTGCCCTTATACCATTAACAGGGCTTCAGACTCAGACTGAATTACTCCACTGTCTTTCTTGAATCTCCAGCTTGCTGAGAGCACATGGAGAGACTTCCCAGTCTCCCTAATTGTGTGAGTCAATTCCTATAATAAATCTTTTCCTACACATGTATATCCTGTTGGTTCTGTTCATCTTGAGAATCCTGACTAATACAACTACAGACATGTCATGTGGAACCGATGTTTACAAATTACTCCCAAGAAGACCAGCTTGGCGTCTGGCTTACAGAGTCCCAGTGTCACAATTGGTAAGAAAGCCTATCCACTGGGCCAGGAACCTCTGCAAATTTGGGGGTCTCAAGAAGAGAGGACTTCACCCCCAAATATAGCTGCATACACCACCAGGTAAAATCTGGTGAAGAGAGTGTCTTGTGTTTGTTGTTTAAGCCTTAAGATAGAAGAGCAAATAATAGAGCTTTTCAAAAGTCCAATCCAAGATTCTCTAGGAAAATTTCTATGCAGAGGTTGCTCCAGATTTGCAAAACAAATTTAGGGAGGCATGCATGGTTAATAAATACCCCCTTTTTTTACACCTATATAAGTAATCAGGCCAAACATAGTGATATACCAAAAGGGTGGTAGAGAGACAGCTCTCCAAAACAAAATGAGGCAAAAAAGAAGATGGCATGTCCTTTCAATGTACTATATGAGCGCAGGCCCACACAAATTAAGAGGGGTTTATCTTGCTCAACTCATTTAGTATCAACTGAAGTTTTCAGATTTAGTGATGTTACACATTAACTCATAGATTTTTGTCTAGTAGAGATGCAAATGATTTATTTCCAATGAAATGATAACTTCAAAGTTTATAGCTTGTTGCGCTAGTGAACAATAAAGTGTTTGTGTCTAGTCCAGAAATTTTATTCTAATAAACCTTTACTAAATTGCCTATAAAGACCTGGTTCCTTAAATAATGTTTGAACCAGTCTTCACATTTTACTAGTTCCCTCAGTAATCAATGAGTAAAATAAAGTCTTTGGCACATGTTCATTTTATATTTACATGAGTTCTGATTTAAAAATCACATTTTAATATAAATAAAGATTTTTGTTTTCATTTTCATTCATTGTAGAAGGGATCCTAATGTGAGTGCTGTGTAGCTGATTTGATGCAATTTCAGAAAAAAATAAAAAACAAAGAAATATAAAACAATTGGCTTTTGCAATAGTCATTGAATAGATTGGGTAAATTTATTGGAACATGTCAAAAATCAAATAATTCTTAGACTACTTCATGAACCATCTAGAGGTTTTGGGCTTCAAAATGAAATACCTCTGAACCTAGATGAGGTTTGAAACTTAGTCTTCTTTCGGACTGACATGGTTTGATTCTGAAGTATCTGAACTGTTATTTAACATAGAGATTCAAAATGGTTTCATTTCAAAAGAACCATAGTAGTTGCTAAAAGTATCTGTTGAAAGAATATCAGCACAGAGGGTCACTGTTCTCTCGAGCCTTTCTAATCAAACACCTACATTCATCTAAGCTAGAGTTGAGTTTGCCATACCTTCCTGGACATTTTGTGTTGTTAGCCTAGCTTGTTGCATAGAGTTCATTTCTCTGTCTTGGCATAGTCTTTATTCCAGTTCATTTTTTATAGGCCAGAGCTTCCAGAATGACCTATCATTATGACCACATAACTTATGAACAGACAAATTCTGGCAAATCCAGGAAAGTTCAGCATGGAACTTGGTTGATTAGGGTCAGGTAGTGGAGGCAGAATGAGGAGGAGCTGAATGGAATAGGAGCTGGGTTTAAATTCTCCT
The DNA here is from genome assembly GCA_030015415.1 of Cynopterus sphinx. Classification (NCBI taxonomy): domain Eukaryota; kingdom Metazoa; phylum Chordata; class Mammalia; order Chiroptera; family Pteropodidae; genus Cynopterus; species Cynopterus sphinx. The sequence goes on along the minus strand of CM057379.1, from coordinate 84,805,096 downwards.
CCAGTTTGCATAAATCACCAAATTCATTCATGACTTGTTCCATTCTTAATATAGGAAAAAACACAGCTTGACTCAATTGAGTTGAGAGCTCTGGAGTCCATGATCTTTAGAGAAACTTAAAGTTAAAACACAATAAATGGTTTGAAAACAAATTAAATGGTATTTAAATGCTCAAAAGAAAGTATATCTAGGTTAAGAGGAGGCTTTTAGAGACACCCCAGAAGTAGGTAATAGTGGTTTGGACTAGGCTTGTAGCAGTGAGCATGGGGTGAAAAATGTCAGATTCAATATATATTTTATAAGTACAACAGAAGAACTTACTGGTGAACTTGACAGGGGGTATGAGATAGAGAAGAACTCAAATGACACCTAGGTCTGTGGCCTGAGTAACTGGGTAAATGGTGGTTCCATTTATTAATATGGATTGAGAGAGGAGAGTGATTTGAATAGAGAGTGAATCAGTATTTCTGTTTAGAACTTGTAAGTTTGAGATGCCTTTGAGACATCCAAGTAGAAACATTAGGACATCTGCAGCTCAGAGGTCAGGTCCAGGTGGGGAGAGAAATTTGAGAGTTGTCAGCTCATTTGAAGCTGTGGGACTAAAAATTATAAACTAAGAAAAGAGTGTTGATGGGGAAGGAAAGAGCATGAGACTAGGACCAGGGGGAATCTCCTACTTTCAGAAATTGAGGAAAGGAGGAGTGGGCAAAGAGCCTGAGAAGGACTGACCTCTGAGGTAGGAAGAAAACCAGAAAAATATGGTGTCCCAAAGACTAGAGAAGAAAATATTTCAAGGAATAGTATCAGCAATGTCAAATGCTGCTGAGAAATAAGGAATGGGATGAGGACAAAGAACAGGCCATCCATTGGTTTGGTCCAATGTAGGTCACCAGTGACATTGATAAGAATCCTATTAGGGAAGAGATAGGGAGGAAAGTTAGATTTTTGCAGACTGGTTAATAACATGAGTTTTGAAATTATCCAGATGACAATAATAGCTGCCATTAATTAGGATTCAGTATCTATCAGATGTTTTATAAAAATTGTCTCATCTAATCCTCTAAACAATTCTTTGAGGCACGTAGTGCCATTATACTCATTTTACAAATAAAAAAAATTGAAATTTAAGTATTTCAACAAAATGACTCGTGTCACACTCTACCAGTAGCAGAACCAGATTCAAACATAGGCCATGTAGCTTTAGAGCTATCCCTCAGCTGCTTTGATAACTGCTTGCTGTAGCTAGTTTAAAGCATTGCTGTTCTACTGATGAGCTGTGTAACTTTGGTTAAGTTTCTTAATTTCTGTAAGACTTGGTTTTTACATTTTTCATAAAATGGAGATCTTATGTATCTAGAGGGTTGTGAGCATTGAGTTATTGTATACAAAACTTTAGCATAGAGCCTGACACATAATTATTATCTGGTGCAAAATATTCATTTTGCAGATAAGGAAGCCAGGTGCTGGAGAATCTAGAAAACTTGCCACAGATACACAGAGCATGTCAGAGGGAAGACTGTGCAAATGCCCTGGTTTCTCATCCAGAGCTCTGAACTCTAAGAACCTCTGACCAGCTACCTTTTTTGGAAGCCCCCACCCAGGAACCAAAATACTCTTTGATGCAGTTCTGAGGCACTTAAAATAGTCCCTGCTAAGGCAACAAATAACTCACAATGTCATTACCTGCCTGATGCCTTTTGAAGCAGCACTGTTCCCAGGAGTGCTCTGTCACCGGAGTGACAATCCCTCATGTTGTTCATCTCCCCAAAGCTGACACTCTGCTTTTGTGTTTTAAAATGCCCAAGACAGATTACAGAAGTGCTAGTTCACTCCAGAAAGCAGAAACTATACTTTAAGCTGTCTTATGGCTAAGTAGGAGAAGTGTCTGATAATATTATTTAGCTATTTTCTTTTCGATCTATCTCAGCATATTTTGGGTATGAAACAAATTTTAAAAGATGGAGTTTGATTTTGGAGGCTCTAAAGGTTTAGAGCCCCCTAGGTTGTGAATCATGGACAGTAATTGTGGAAGGGACCCAGAGACTGGTTAAATCAGTGGCCTTTATATTCAGGGCTGTGGAGGACTGAGACACCTTTCCCCTGAGTAGCAACGACAAGGCTGGGAGACAATAGGTTACGACTCAGCCTCCCACCCTGGCCCTTATTAGTATAGCTTTTTCTTTATCTGTTTTACACATAAGGCTTGCTACAGACTACTTTTGGGGAAAGAGTTCGGGTTTAAAAACCACTAATCAATCTAGCCTGCCTTTCTTATCTTATGGACAGGAAACTGAGGTCCCAACGAGGAACTGATTTGTCCCATATACAAGAGTAACCCTGTCCCAGAACTTAGACTGGAATTCAAGTCCTAACGTCCATAGGGTTCTCCTCCACCTAATTCACTAGGGCTACAAGTTAACTTGACTTTAATTTTTGACATTATTTCCAGTGCAGGGTTCCATAATATTTTTTTCTTGAAGTGTTGGATCCATAAGTATTTTCAGTTTTACAGGCTATACAGTCTCTGTTGCAACTACCCAATTCTGTCCTTGTAGTGCAAAGCAGCCATACACAATATGTAAATAGATAAGCATAAGTGTATTTCAATACCATTTAATTTTCAAAAATATGCATCAGGTTAGATTTGCCATGTGGGGTGTAGTTTCTTGATCCCTGTTCTAGCGTATCAAGAAATTAGTGGGTTATAAGTGAGATAACACACAAATAGTAAGAGAGGATTATTGATTTGTTTAGCTGGAAGCTCAGTGTGCTATTGGAGAGATGAACAGCACACATAGTTATGAAATAATGGAGCTATTTAAACAGATGGTCACCTGGGAAAGGGTTGACATACTCTGCCTGAGATTATGGGTGGGACACTGGGAAGACTTCACAAAGAGAACTTTGAGTTGGCCTTGGGCAATGTTACCAGGTCTAGAAGAGGAAGATCATCCTGGATAGAGGAAATAACACATGGCAGAACTCCAGTGGGTTTAGAAATGTCAGGTGTGGGAGGTTGGGGAGAGATCTTAAAGGGTCCTGTATGTTCTTTTGGGAAGAGTGAACTTTATTCTTATGAATGATTAGTCTTAAGCAAAGGCATGATATGATCATCAAGCATTTCATAGAGATTGATGTGGCACCATGGGATTGATGGAATGTGGAGATTTGGGCAGCAAGATACATTAGGAAGTTGTTGAAATCATTCAGACAGCAGATGATGGGGCTTAAATTTAAATAATGTTATATGTCAATTATATCTTAAAGTTGCAAAAAAAACCCCCAAAAAACAAAAACAAAAACAAAAACAAAGAGAAAATGTCCCAGAGCCAGTGACTTAAATTTAATGCTTGCCTATATCTCATTAGCTGTGTGAACTTGGAAATGTCATTTAGCCTTCATGAGCCTCAGGTGCCTAAGTGGTGATTATAATATCCTACTACCAAAGATTGTTGCAAAGATTAATTAGGATAATGTATTAAAGCTCCATTTTAAATCTTGTTTATTTTTTTAATGTACAAATATATAGCAAAAGTGTTTTTCCTTTAATATAAACTGAATTTTCAAAGAGAATAAACCTAAAGAGAGATTTATCTTTACAGCTATGGGCACTGTTCTTGAAGATGTAACTCACTGTGGAAATGGAAGATCATTTTGACATTTCTTATGGATCATCAGGATATTCTCCAAGGCCTGAGAATGGTTTTTAAGATGTCTCCTAGGCTGGAATTTTAATAAAATGTACATTCCTTGTAAATTACATTGCTCACATGGAAATTTGCTATACGCTACAAATAGAGATTGCTGCTAACATCAATGCCAATTGAGGATTGCATTATTTTAAATTTGATTGATGTTGTTCTCTTGTGCATTTCTGAAAGAAGTATAGTGAAGTCAGATGACTCAATACCAGACTTAAGTGATACTTAGCATGATGGTTATTCAATAAAGATGTTCTCTTTAAATGCGTAGGAGGAACCCGTACAACTGCACTCAATTGCATGCTGAAGGGTGTGCATATTCATTTTTCCCAATTGTTACCAAGAGTCCAATTTTAATTTGTTTGCTCTTTCTGTTAATACCAAGGCCTACTTAGAATAACCATTGAAGGTCCTTAAGAATATTAACAGGGATCCTCCTAGAATTGCTGCAGAGTTTTTAAATGTCTGTGAATTACCCTGACAAGGTTTTAGTTCTAACTCATATTAAGTAGATTTCATTATTAACAAGAATATGTGCAAATTAAAATGAAGTCATTAACATCTTAAATACACTGCAGTTTTTAAAAAAGTGTGAAAAATTTTGAGAAAATGCATTTTGCAAAACAAAATGGCCAAAGATACATAGAGAAAAAAAAAATTTAACCATACTAATAAAGACATACTGATTGTGTTTATTACTGACTATTGAGAATAAAGTGAATTGAACTGGAAATCTGGGGCCTGAGTTCCAATTTTAGGTCAAATTTCTAAAAACCAGTCTGCCAACAGACAATTTATTATATAATCAACTTTACTAGAAATTATACTATTTTTAACTGCAGGATTAATTAAAAAAAAAAAGATTAGAAATCTTCAGTGAAGTTTCAGGTGATAAGTTTTCATTTTGCCTTCAGAATAAGATTTTTAGGAGCAGTTCATCCTGTCTCTGCCCCAAGCTCACAGTGGCTGGAGCTCAGGGAGTGAAGCCCTTCTGCTGGGGGAAGGTGCACACAGCCTGGGCAGCAGGCCCCACTGGACAGTTCTGAAGGTGCTGAGGGCAGAGGGTCAGGATGGGAAACCCAGAGCACTGAGGGTCAGTGAGGCAGTAACTGGGGGATGGGCAGGATGGTGCTAGAGAGAGTGAGAACTGAGGGTTGGTGAGAGGAAGAGCTTAGAGTTATGCTAGGGTTGAGGAGGTACCTGACTAAGGAGTTTGGGCTCCCCACAGCCCTTCCTGTTGTCCAGTATGAATTGCTGTCAACCTAATAAGTAGTTAAAGCTGGAGCAGGTTTGTGATGATTTGAGAAACTCAGAGATTAGTCACTTGGGGACTTGGCATTTGGACGACTGATATTCAGTACACTGACTTTTATCATACTGACTCATTGAACTGACCATTTGATGAACTGATTGTTCAGAAACCAGAGAAGGCCACGAGGCCTGGCCCTGGCCAAGACACCCCATCTCCCGGGCCTCACCAGTGGAGCAGCTGGGCCAGACCAGGTTGGAAAAGCATCAAAAGGCTTTTCTTTATGGAGGTGCCCTGTGGAAAGGGAGAAGATCGAAAGAGGGGGCTCTGGGACTTGAACTCCAAATCAACCAGGCCTGCCCTCTTTTACTCTATACAGTTTCTTTGGGAAAAAAGTGTTTCACTGATAAAATCAATTGAAATACATTTTGAAAACTGTGAGAAAGGAGGATCATGCACCCTTAGAATAATAACAGTTAACACTTTTTGAGCACTTACTGTGCTCTAGATCTTGTGTTGGACACTATAGAGACATTTTCTCATTTAGTTGTCACTCCTACTCCTAAGGAAGTTGATTGCCATACTCACCTTACACGTGATGAAATGACTCTAAGTGTCACCACGGCAGGGTCTCTGACCTTTTCTAGAAAACCATGCCTTCTCAACCAGTGGTCCCAAACATTTTTATCACCAGAGACCGGTTCTGCTATGAGAATCTAATGTCCGATGATCTGAGGTGGGGCAGAGGTGGTGATGCTAGTGCTGGAGAGCAGCTGCAAATATAGATGAAACTTCACTTGCCTACCACTCACCTCCTGCTGTACAGTACTAGTCTGTGGCCTGGAGGTTGGGGACCCCTATTCTAGACTATCTCTGCAAGCTGCAAATGGCCTGGTGTCTCTCTTTTAATCCCAGTCACCTAGGGACTTCCTAAAAGACTTTACTCAGCCTTTAGGACCACTGACCTCATTGTTGTATAGAGGCTCCAGCTCTGGACCTGAGCCAGTCAGACTTGCCTGGCCTCTTCCTGTTCCTGAATGGATCTCTCTGCCTCACCTTTGTGGCTGCTTTTTCCCTCGCTGTCTTGCCAACTGTTTTTGGCCCAGACTCAGTCCCACTCTTCCCCTGAAGCCTTAAGTATGCTCACAATCACAGCTCCAGCACAAGAACCAACATGCTGATTAACAACTCCCTAATCAACGTGCACAAAGTTCCAATTATGCAAAAAGAAGTTGCAGAGATCTGCTGTACAACATCGTGTCTGCAGATAACAGTACTGCATTGGACACTTACAAATCTGGTAAGAGGGTAGCTCTCACACTAACTGCCCTATCACAAAAACAAAACAAAACAAAACAAAACAAAATCAAAACCAGACAAACATGAAAACCAATGCAGAGCATGCCTACCATGTTCCCGGCACTGTACTCAAGAGTTGGATGATTGCCACCTTCCACAGAAAAAGAAACTGAGTCACACAGCTGGTAAATGGCAGAGCCCTACTTCCTACCACCTACTGCTTCTTTACCTCTCTCTGCTGACCCCTCTCTTTCATCTCCTCAGGCCTCCACCCCACCTCTTCTGAACCCCTCTGACTCATTAAAAAGCAGCTCACAATTCTTGGCCCTTCACATGGTGTATTTGCCATTGTAAATTAGTGTTTTGGGAGTGTACTTTTCTTCTCTCCAGGGGCTCCTGAGGGCCTTTCCCTCATCATGTCCATCTATGGTGTCACCGCAGAATGGGACACAGGACTGGATGACATTCATTTGCATTCTTCAGCTGGCACTGGAAGCCATTTCTCCCTGGTAAGTTATGTCCTTCAGTTTGTTTTTATTGATCACCTCAGAGATTTGTTTTCTGCCCTACTACATAAATGTCTTTATGAGATAATTATAGCTGTGTTTCAGGGAAAGCTTGCACTTCATTGAGTCAGCCTCTTTCCTTTAGCACCCATAAAGATGTCCTCAGTTAAAATGTCAGCAGCTCGGAGTCTGAAGCGTTCCGCCCTTGCTCACCCTGCACATTCTTGCCCTTGCTCCTCAACAGGATGGATTATCTAGCCTGTCTCCCTAGCACCAGACCCCCATCTTCATGTAACAAATCCTTAACTGGCCCAGCCTTATTCCACGGACCTCTTCTTAGCACTAGCCATTGCTGTTTTAGGCAAAGATTGGAGAAAAGACTTTGGGCCACATTCTTTTTTCCTTCATTAGGATGTACTTTAGCCAGTAGCCTGAACATGCAAGAGGAAGAAGCCAAAGAGATCCATGTGGCTGAGGGTGAGGAGATGCTGTGCTTCTGACATGAGGAGCAAAAATCAGAGTAGAAACCTCACCATTCTTTCTTATTAGAAAAACCTAGTTAGGCTGCTATATCCACGGGCATGGAGATGTCAACACCCAATTTCTAGAAACTGTGAATGTGTTACATTACACAGCAAAGAGAAATTAAGGGTACTGTTGGATTTAAGTTTGCCATTATGATGACCTTAAAATAAGGAGGTTATGTTGGGCTGTCTGTGTGCCCAGTGCAGTCACAGCATCCTAAACGTCGACGAAGGGAAAGATGTCAGAGAGATGGCAGCGTGAGCAGGACTCGGCTCGTGGAGCTGGCTTTGCAGCAGAAAAGAGCCAAGGGACAAGGAAGCAGGCAGCTTCTAGAAGCTTAAGTAGGCAAGGAAAGGATTCTTCCCTAGAGCTTCTAGACAGCACCACACCCAGCTGACACCTTGATCCTAGCCTGGTGAGTTCCATGTTAGACTTATGACCTACAGACGTGTAAGGTATTAAATTTGCATTGTTTTAAGCCAATAAGTTGGTGATAATTTGTCACAGCAGCAATAGAGAGACTTAATACAGTTTATAAACCTTACTCGCAATTCATGAATCTTTTGTCAATCAGTGGGAAAATTCATATTTAAGAGTTTACATAGTTGGTTATTTTTTTAAAATTTTTTCAATTTTTATTTTTTAATATTTTTAGATTTAAAACAGTATCGTGGACTGCAAACCTGCATGTTTCCCTTTTTACCCGTTGTTCAGGTGGCTGGAACTGCTTTCCAGTGGTTTTTAAATTTTGCTATGATTTTCTTAAGATATAGAAAAAATTTAACTTTGGTCAACTGGTCAATTTTATTTTCCCTCTGAAAACTCTCAAAAAGCAATTCTGTATTTGAACCAACTTTGAGAAAATTATGAAAGATAGCTATGGTTGCTAAGAGAAGCTGCTGGGGTGTTGTTATGGGAACAATTGTTTTTAAATCAGGAATAACAAGCTCTAACTATAAAGAGCTCAGGTAGGGAAGGCAAGGGAGGTAGCTATCCCTTTCCTCCTCGTTAGGGGGTAACAGCCTGAGGTTTCCTGCCAGTTCCACAAGTTTAGCAAACATTGTCCCGCTACTGTGTGAAGGACAAGTGTCAATGCATCATTTTCAGATTCAAACAGATTTGGGTCTTAATTCCTGATCACCAGTGCTCATCTGCAAGGCCTAGAATAATCTAAGGAACTACCCTGGGACCTTTTCGTGTTAATCAGGAACCGGAGATTAAGATGGTACTTACTTCCTGGGGTGGGGGTGATTATACAAGACAACATGCGCAGTTTGTCTAGCACAGTACCTGAAAAGTGGTAAGAACCCAATTCCTAATGGTGCTGTTACGCCTACCCCAAGACTGTAGTTGCAGGGCTCTAGGTAGTTTCTCCAAACCAACTTGGAGAAGGAGCATTTTAAAGATTGCCAGTCTATCAGGCAGTGATAAGTGGTCCACCTGCATAAGACTGGTAGACAGCTCAGCCCCAACGTGACTCACCTTGGAATAGCCACACCTGAGAGCTCATCTATACACTGCACAGCAAGCAAGTCCAGTGCTCTCATGCTCGGCTGCCCTGGCAATGTGGCAAAAGCTTCAACAAGCTAGCTGTCTGTCAGCTGCTGCCCTTCAATCTTGGTGGGCCAGGAACCCACAAGGCAGCTTGTGGACTGGAAGTGGCTTTGAGGAACTCCATTCTAAATGGCTGTTCCATCACTCTGGGCAGCAGCTGTTTGCTCCCTCTGATTTTACCCAAGGGTGACTGGCATAAAAGGCAGGAAAAAACAGGAGTGAGACCTGGCCCAAGCCATAAGTAACCACAGGGACTTGGAAGATTGGCTGACCCGTTTGTAGAGGCACTACCATGAAGGCAAAAGGCTCAACTGAGTCTGGGGAGCCAAGTGCACGATACAGAGCTAGGAAGGTAGCTAAATGGTGGATTGAACTGGGAGGACTGACTAGGCAGACAAGAAACTAGAGGAGGAGCAATTGTCAGCAGAAGGACCACGAGAAGACAGGGTGTGGCGTACATGATGAAGAAGGCAGACCCGGGGCAACTCTGCCTTGCGGTGGATGTGTGTTCTTGGCTTGGGAAACCCAAGGGTGGTGGTGAGGTTTTGGAAAGACCTGGTTGGTCAGCTCAGGCCATCAGAAAAAACCTACTCACCACTAGCAGAATCAGTATTCTTATATGACATCTATGAGAAGTTTCCGTCTGGGCCCAGAGTCAGGAAATGTACTTCTCAAGAGTAACTTGTCTATTCCTGTCTGAAGTCAGAACTGGGGAATTAATCATGTGCCCCTTTGTTATACTGGCTAGTGAAAACCTTAAAGCCACATGCATGGCCCTGGTTGAGCATGCGTGTAATCTCGGAGGCATGCACATTTGATTTAAACTCGGTCCTGGACTTATTTTACATTCCTACTCAGTGTGGCTTTCCTTCTGAAACTTAAAAAATGTTGGAACTTGCTTCTGATCTAAAAAGAAAACTTATGCTTTTAACTTTAATTTTTCTTCATTTTTACAAATAATTTTTTCTAATTACAAAATAGTATAATCTGTAGTCCAGTCTGTAATTAAATCTATCTATATCTATAATATACTCTCCAATCAAATCTATAATCAAAATAGTTATGCTAAGGGGGAAACTTAGACCCATATGAAAAAAACTCCTCTCTAATCCCAATGCCATTCACATTTTGGAACATATGTTCCACTTTGGAGTCACCGCTGGAATGGAAAGTAGTCTTTGGCTTTCTTCCTCAGTGTTCCATGAACTTCATGGTCCAGCTGCTCAGGCTGCGGCTGACTTCTAGAGAAGGATTTCCTGTTGGAACCATAATTGCATTTGGGAATAATTAGAGAGGCTGTGACTGTGTACAGACTGCTTCCCCAAACAACAAGGAAACCAACAAGGCCTGAACTGAAACCAGCTCAAAGATGGGTTATTTCTAAATGAGTATTCATAGCCATTAACTAGTTATTTGCTGTTAGCTTATTTCAGCGAATTCTGAAGTTTTCCAACAAGTTTTTGTGGATGAGTAGCCTGAGACTAAGATGATAGCAAGGTTAAGAAAAAAAAAAGATCAAGGAACAGTTTTAAATATTAAGCAATTGTTGACTTGCATCTCTTCACGTCCAGAAAAAGAAAGGCATGAAAAAAATTAAATTTTTTAATATGACATCGTTTCATTAATTGAAACTTTTATTAGCATACAATTATGTAGTGCTTTGGGGCCTAAAGGATGTCAGAGGAGCCTTTTCCCTCATCTAAACTAGTTAATGAAGCTGTGTGCTACGCCATTAGTTCATCCAATCATTCAACTGGTATTTCCTGAGCAGCTATTTTGTACAAAACAACACATGTCAAAGGGCAAGGTGACTTATTTATAGTCCTTACCTTCAAGGAGTTTTCGTGGGGGTCATAGCACGTTTGCATTGTTACTACATTCTGTCCCTTAGAAGGGTTTTGGGAGCAAAGAGAGAAAACAAATTAAGGCAGAGGATGGGCTGCCAAAAGACAGGAATTTTCCCAGACAGAAAAATGGCAGTGTGGGGCCAGCAGGGCCATAGGAGTAGTGAACAGCAAGCAGAGCAAGGTTCAAGGTTGGAAAGACCACAGCTGGTCTCAGTTGCTCTGAGTGTGGCTGGAGGGCTGAATGGAAGAAGCAGGGGGGTAGCGGCATCTGCTGTTGCTCCCCCTGGGGTGCCTCACTGCCTCTTTCCCACACACTGGCATCTAGTGCCCTCATTCAGGTGCTGCTGTTGTACTCCTTGGTATGGGCTCTGTTTTCGGGCCTGGCTGCAGCTGTGAGAGCATGGAAATAATTCAGCAGTTGGTAAGTGCTCAATGAACGTCAGCTATTTTTATTATCAATGTAACTGGTCACTATATTTCTATAAAGTCACACTCACTTGAATTTGTGTATCTCTTAAGAGTATATGTAGAAGCTTAAGAGGTAGAGGGAAGTCGTTCCTCACTAGATTAAATATTTTGATTGTTATTCCCAGGAAGACCAATTTGTGTGGCATCAGGCACAAGAGCACCTCCCTCATGACAACCGGCCATGTGAGGACATTGGCTGATGCCCTGCTGGGCCCAGAGTGACTTCCCAGCATGCAGCTCCCAGGAGACAAGGGGCCAATGAAAACAGTGAGCCAGGCAGGGGTCCTACTGCTGTGAGTTTCTAAACAGATCACAGTGTGGCATCACTTCCCCCAAGCTTTTCCTCCAGAAGAGGGTGGATGCAAGGGTGAGCATGTGATGTGGAATCATTCAGCATAAAGACATCCTCCAATTTTTCTTTCTGTGGAGATTGCTGACGTGTCAGGAATTGCTGCACTGCAAACACACCTGGCCATGATACGCAAACCCACAACATTTACGTTTTGAAATGTCAGACCTTTGAGTTTAAAAACAGACTTTGAAGAGTTTGAGAACCTGGCAATTAATCAGAGCTCTGCTCAGAATGAAAGCACAGAATGGTTTGTTGTGTCTCCATACACAGATGGATATGGCTGGCTATAATTATTTTTTCTCTTTGGTACTCAAATACCCATTTGTCTGATGCCCCCACCCCCTTCCCAGTTTGAAGTTTATTGTTTGGCATTTGGTAGGCATAACTCCATATTGTAGTGGGTTTGCAAATCATTTTTTAAAAATTGGTGCTGCTGTTATATTCAGAACAACAGCCACTGTGTTTGTAACCACCAGGAGATTAGATTCTCCTCATCTTAGTCACTTATCTGAATTCTGTGTGGTGGTCCCTGGTTTTTGTCTGAATAAAGTATAGGAACCTGTGCACTTAGATTTATTCTACATATTTGTTCCATTCCATGGAAATTCTATCCTGTCTTGCCCTCTCAGATTCATTTATTCTGCAGTCAAGAAGCATTTATTGAACTCCTTCTCTGTGCTAGACACCAAGGGTATGCGGAGGCACAGGCCTCTGCTGCTAACCTAACAGTGCTCACACTGGGACAGAGAGACAAGATCTGAGCTGTACAGAAACCTAGACAGAAAGAAAGTAGCCAAGCCAATGATGGGCCATTAACACAGTCTGGGGTAGTGGGAGAGGTTGATGGGGACATGTCAGAATACTTTCTTTTTAAGAAATCGACTATTTTCTGTTTAAGATTCAGACAGTATCATTTAAGGCAGTTGAAGTTCCATTTTCTTCTACATGTGAGACCAGTGAGGAGTCAAACATGTCACACTTAGTCTGCTGTTGTGGGAGAGTAGAAAGAACTTTGTGGATATTAACAAAATTCTACCAAGTGTCCTTTGTCAACTTATTAGATCTTTCCGGGCCTCATTTTTTCCTTCTGTAAAGTGGTAATTATCAATTTTGTTGTTAGCATCAGGTAGGTATAAAAACATATGTGTGAAGACTGCATTCAAAATAGCTTTGTCTTATGACCAAATAGGTAAGACATCTTGCATCTTTGTATTACCAATTTCCTAATTTTTGTAAATATTGAGATTAATAAGATGCAATTTTTGCTTTAAAGAGTTGCCTCACTCATAGTATCTTGTGATACAGTTGTGATTCTTTTCCTCACATAATGGATAAAAAGTGGAATGAATACTATTTTGGAGGAGAGAGCTGTGTGTGTGTGTGTGTGTGTGTGTGTGTGTGTGTTTTCCGATGGCAAAAAAAGACATCCTAAACTCCGAAATGTTGGGAAACATTGAAGATACAGTGGGAGGTACACTTGTTAAATGCTAGTCTCTGTTTTCTATTTTGCATTATACATGAACCTATAAATGATACCCCATTCTGAAAGTCCCATGGACTTAGAAAATGATCAAGAAATGTCTTTTCAGTGATTGTAATCTACATTGTGCTTTTCAGCCCTGCTGCTCTCACTGGAAGGAACTTAGGCACAGAGAAAAACTGTTTTTTCTTAGGTCCCATCTGTTCAATTTGCCTTTATGATCTTAGAAAGTAGAGAACTGATGTAGGCAGGATGAGATCATGAGACCTTCACAAGAGCATGCCTATGGCCAGTCCTGTTTTTTGTTTGTTTGTTTGTTTGTTTCTGTTTCCTAGCCCTTAGCTGTAGATTGTCATGCAGAATTTAGATTTCCAAAACTTTCTTTTCACAATTCTCAGTGATTCTGAATGACTTCCTAGTAACTATGCTGACTCTTTCATCCCAGGAGGACACACTGAAACTCTGCTTGCTTGTTGATTTCTGGCACTGACCTGAATGTTTCTGGTTCCTATGCCTGCCCAGTCCAAACCACAGCAGGTCCAGCATCCACCATCCTTGTCTGGAACCTTAGCCTATTCCTTTATAACAGGGATGGAGCTGTTGTGCTTTTAGACCATTATATCTATCTATCAAGACAAATTCTGAGTGTCATCCATCATCCGTACAAACTAAAGGATGTTATTTAGCCTCTCAAGATCTCAGTATCCTAATGTGTATGATGATACTGTATCAGTGCAAGGCCTCCAGAAAACAGATGCCAAGATATAGTTAGAAGTGTAAGAGCTTCACATGTGAGAAATAAATAGAAAGTCTGGTAAAGACTTCAGACTATTATTGTGTGGCCAGGGGAAGTTGTCAGATTATTGTTCAGGCCTTGTGCATGAGAAAGGAGTGGGGAAAATGGGAGATAGAGTAGGAAGAGCTTGAGACAGTGGTGCAGACATGAGAAAGTCTTAGCTTGCTGAATGGGGTGCTCCAGTGTGGAGATTACCCACAGAGAAGTCCTGTTTGGGGGCAGAACTAGCTAGACCCTAGTGCCTTCTGATCTCAGTTGACTGAGATTCTTTGGGAAGATTTTGGTCTCATTCCCAATTTTGCAGCTAGATGCTGTCATCTACCTGCATTCCTTGCAGCAGAATGGCAGGTGCTTGAGAGGAGATCATGATTTTTTTTTTTTTTAATGAAGGTACTGGAGAAAAACTATCTCCAAAATTTTATTTCATGTATTTCTTCATAAGCACAAGAACAAAAGAAAATATGCCATGTTTCCTTAGGCCTAAGATACATTTCTCCATAGCATCTGAATGCATTTCACCAAGATTGGCATCTTGGAGAACTAACCTCCATTATGAGTTGGCAAAGTTAGAGCCCCAAAGATGAGTCTTGAGAGATCTCTGGATGCACGCAGATGGAGAGCCAGTTCCAGAGTGGCCTGCCACCTGAGGAGGAGCTGAAACTCCAGAAGGATGCTGGTGAGTGGGCTGCTTCTCACTTCCTAGGAAAGGCCTCACACCCTCCTCATCACCTCCTCTCTGGGCTCCTGTCCAGATCCAAAAGTCTACAATGCCTTAAGATCCTTGCTGATTCCTGATTTGCCATTTAGGTTGTAGGAAATTAGATTTTAGAAAACACCATTTGATTTCACTTTTTTAGATGGTGCCTTTGACAGTAGGGGTTAGGAAGATGTTAGATGAGCCCCGAGCCAGAACTGAGTTAGGTCACCTGTTGATGGTTCTGATTCCACAGCAGCTATCTCGCCTGCTGTCCTAAATTTGACCCATGAATGTTCTGCTCTGTTCTCTTCCTCCCTTTCCAACCCTTGTCATCATCAATTAATCTGCCATCTTCACATTCGGACCAATGATCTCCATGTTACCACCCGATGTACCATGTCTGCTCCTCCGGTCTGATCTTGTGTTGTCCTAGTGTCCATCATTGTCATGCCCTAGTATCCTGTATCCTGACACCATTTTCTTCTTCTCTAGCTGCTCACCTACTATCTGCTAATCTTAGAAGGGGAAAAGCAGCATTGTATTGTTTAGTTTGATATAAGCACTCAATCAAAAAGGAGATGAGCCCATTGGCACAGGGGAGGGACAGGAAGGAAATAACAATGAACAGCCACTTTGAATGCAAGGGTGATAAAGTTGGAAATAAAATCTGTCATTTACCTTTATGCACCATCAGGCTAACTTGACTGAGTTGGCTGTTCGTGGGAGGCGGTGGCATTTGTCTGCCTCTATTTTGTATGGTGGGACATGCCGCTCAGGTCCCCCTTGAAAAATTAAAGTTTTGTTTTCTGATGTTAGAAGTTCTGACAGCACATAGCAGTAACTTTCAGTTCTTTAGGAAGTATTTTGGCCAAAGAAAGCCACCTCACCTAAGGTCACATGCACTTTCTGGGGCAACCTACACTCAGTGATTGGCTGATGCAAGGGTTAAAGGCTCAACCCCTTTTCCTCAATTCTGGACAGCTTTAAGGTGCCGCACCATCATTGGAGCTTCTCAAGAGGTTTGCTGAGTCTTTCCTTTCAGATTACACAGAAGCTCAGCTTCTCTCTCTGCCCAGTCCCACCTGTTTCCTTTCCCTTTCATTGTTACTGATCCCAAGAGTACTTCCTAACAAACTTTCTCTCCATTTCAGAATCTGCTTTCCAGGGAACCCAACCTATGACACCTTGATTTACATTCCTACCATGGGATTTTACTTATAATAATCTCCAGCTCCTGGTCATAATTTATCACTGTGAAATAAAACTCAAATATTCATTGAAAACCTACTTTATGTAAAACACCAAGCTGAGTGATGTCACTAGGCATTTGCAAATTGCCTCAGAGAAAGAGATAATATAATTAGAAAGAAATATTTTGAGTCATAAGTCAGGGGAAGATGCCAAGAACAAGTGGAACCCAGGTTAGGTAAACTGGTTCAGATATGACTTGCCCCAAAGAGGCATAAGGGGAAGTTCAAATTTTGGTATTTGAGGAGACAGTGGAGATGAAGGATTGATTTGCGTCAGCACCAAGTTCACGGCAGGAAGACCTAAGTAATTACAGGCCAAGAACACCATACTTATAGTTCATTGGGAGTGGAAGCCAGGAAATAGCTGGGGGCCCAGCCCTCTGTGAAAGAAACAAAAGCTAAGCAGGATGTCAGGATCCAGCCAATTGGTCTGGGGTTCTGAGAGGCCCTGAGGCAGGAATAGAAAGGCATGTGCTGTGTAGAAGGAACAAATACATCCAAGCACATTGTAAGCCTACAGTGGCAGAGCAGGAGGCCAGCATCCACCTGCTGGGGGGATGGGCACATGGGTTTCTCTCTGCGCATCCCATCAGGGGTGTCTCCACAGTGAAGCTGAGCTGAATCTGAAGGTGGAAATGGGAAAAGAGACTCTTGAGGCCAAACTTGGGCAACAACAACAACAACAACAACAACAACAAAATTCCCAAATCACTTCTCTGTATGCCACAATTTGGGAGTATCTTTGACTTTTTCTCCGGTATAGTCTGTAGTTTCTATTCTATTAGAGAATCTTTTCCTGGTAGTAAACTTTACTAGTTAGTTTCATATGTTGCCTATTCAATAGTTACATGTGGCCGAAATTCTGGTCACCAGTGAATCCTATGGAACTGTCAAGCTGGTGTAGATAGGAGATAACGCAGTTTTCTTCATCGTTTATTGCTCAGATAGATAAACCGGGCTTGTGCCTACAGGTGGCATTTGAGTGAGAAATGAAGGATGAGCATGGGTTTGCTTGGAGCACATTTCCTTTCACCCCCACTGCTTCACCTGCCTGAGGAGATGAGGGTCCACACACAGGTCTGGAGGTTAAGGAAATCGCTGTGTATTTGTAGACAGACTAGTGATTCACAGTGGATGAAGCACAATGTAAAGAGCAAGGCTTGGAGGAAGGTGGGCTCAGAGTGAGCAGTACTGAAGGACTTCGTGCAGCTGTGAGCCATTTGGACTTGGTCCCAGAAGAAGTGGAGAGCTGTGAGAGGGTTTGGAGCTGGCAACTGGCACAATCAGATTTGCTTCTAGAAAGATTACTCTGGCAGAAATGAAGAGGGGTCAAGAGCCGGAGCAGAGAACTGTTAGGAGGTGTTAGCAATGATCCAGGTGAGAGACTGATGGTGACCTCAGTTAAGCTGGTGGCAGTGCACAGGGAGGTAAGTGCACTGCTTGGGGAGAGCCAAGGCCTTCTGTAGCAGTGAGCTCCCGCTGGGCTTAAAGGTATTTTTCAAATTGGTGTCCATTCTCATACAGCATCAATGTCAGCAGGAGAATGACATGATAGAATTCATGTTTTCTGATTAGTCAGTGAATATAAGCTAGTCTAAATGAGGCCCCTGAAATGGGTGATTTGATTGGTTCAATCAAAGACATCCACCGATATTTTGATATCCAATGATATTTTGTCATTGTGCTAACTCTTTCTTCTTCCTGTTGCATTGGTATTATACCTGGTTATTCAGGCAGCACAGTAGCATCTGTGGCCGAGGCACTGGCATCCAAAAGACCAGGGTAAGTTTGTTCACCTTTCCCAGTTTCAACTTTGATACTGCAAACTGAATAATAACAGTGCCTGATTGTCATGAAGTTCAGGTCAGTAAGGGGCCCAGCACAGTGCCTGCCTTGCAACAACCTCCATAAATGTTAGCCTGTATGAATATTATTACTACATGTCCCTTTGTGTTGGAATGTTTTGGCCTTTTCATATCCTCCCAGCTCATCGGGCTGTACTTTGAGGAGCTGTTCCCATGCCGTTTCACAGACTGCCTGACCAGAAACTCGGGCGCCAGCCACACTGTTCTTCAGCCAGCTCTCCTTTACCTGCCCTTCCACCCCTTTGTCCTCCAGATCCTTCAGAGTGTCTGGAACTACTGAGAAAACCCATTTGATTATAGCCAAAATTCTCTCTGGGAAGCTCCAACACTTTCAAGGCTATTTGGCATGATTTTACAGAAGTGAGCCCGAGGGAAATTTCAAATGTCAAGCATAATTTGGTACTTGAAACATGAAAGAAAAAACCTTCTGATTTCTTTTCATCTACGTTTTCCCTCTACTCTCTGTCCAGCCTTTCTCCTCCTTTCTCAGGGGTCATTACCCCTCAAGTGGGGGCCAGAGGGAATGCAATGGTGGTAAGTGGCAACTTTTAACCCTCCTCCATCAGCACCTGGCCCAGGCATTCAGCCCTCTTCACTAAACCAAGCATCTCTGCCCACCTTATTTTCTGAATGCTGGCATGGCAGGATGCTTTAATTTCTGAAGGATTAGAAATTGTTTATACAAAGTAGATGATGAGTTAAAATTCTCTTAAATGTTATCTATATGTCTATTTTATTTAAAAGTACACTGGAAAACGTTTGTCTTTTCAGGTTAAAAATGTTGCATTTCTAGGAGGCTCCTCTATCCTCCCACCCCTATTTCTAAGGAGGTTGGACTACCTGACTAATGAGACCATGAATTCTGGGATTCCAGCTTTATCATTTACTAGCTCTGTGACCAGCAAGTTGCCTCACCATGCCAAACAGGTGCTCCAGAGATAAGAGATTGCACCTCTGAGCTGAAAGGGGGCCCAGCAGCCACATTTCAAGCAAAAAATGAATATGGTAGCTGTTTTAGTTCCACCTTCCAAATCTCATGGGAAATGTCTGCTGTGGTTCACACTGACCCAGAACTTTGAAGGGATGGGGATTCTGAGCAACATAATTCCATCTTTGCTAAACTGAGGTAGAACAGATCCCATGCAACGACTATAAAAACTATATAAGTCATTTACCTAACCTGTAAGGACACTCAGTCATGAGTTACCATTCTTCTTTTTTTTTCCCTCTTTCATCAGCCCTTGTTCACCTAATTCCTTGACCTTGGCCAAGAAGGTAGCACTAGGGAGAGACGGAGCACAAGTACAAGGATCCTGTGTCTGTGTGTGCGTGCTTGTGCGCGCATGTGTGTGTGTTTTGGGAGCGGGTATAGGGTGTGAGCGGCACACATCATTCTGGGACCAAAGAATATAGATTGGGGAGAACCTGTTTCGGACATTCTGGGCCTCCTTTCTCTCTCTCTCTTTTTTTTTTTTTGTAATGTCGATGATAGAAAATTTTTCTTACTTTATCATTCAGATATGTGTCTGCCTCAGGCTAGGAAAAGCTAGCCTCTGAAAAAGCTGACATCACCATTGCCACCTTTTGTCTTTTGTTTTCATGGGCTTCATAGATAGAACGTGGTCTGCCCACAAAAAAAAAAAAAAAAAAAAAAAAAAAAAAGAGAGAGAGAGAGAGAGAAAAGAAAAAAGGATCTTTTAGTGTTTATTAAAACACTATCTCTTTTATTGAGGATAATTTTGTCATCCATAATATGATGAGACATTTTTTTTGGAGCAAAACTTAATCTTAAACATTGGGACACTCAGTAAAAGAGAACTTAGTTCCTGTAGGAAGCCTTGAAGACTACCTCATTTTCCCAACCTGTTGGGAGTTTCTGGTGCCCATCTGTAGAGATGTGATGTTTACTTTCTGATAACTTTTCCCAGGCTGGGATGTATGGGTGGATTTTGGCCTCCAAGCTATGAGATGGAGACCAGTTGCATCACCATTTCCTGGGCCTAAAGGGGCAGGACACAATATCTGCTGCGAAGGCAGGGCTTCTCTCATTTGGTCATCCTGGGTCTCCTTGGATGCTTCTACTCTGGATCTATTTAGTTGACCTGGGTCCAACTCTGTCTATCTTTGTATCTATCACCTGATAAAGAGAAGTTATATTTCTATTGATTACAGGACATACCACTAATGCATATAAGTTGACCAGCTTTCCAAAAACCTTGGATACCTTGGTTTTAAAGCTTTTGGAACAAGGCTTTTTCCACTGACCCATTTCAAGATCACTTCCTCTAGATCACAGATTGGTTTGATCAATCACTGTGATCATTGTACTCATAACTAGTAAGGTCATTTGTATTGATTGGACTTCCAGCAGTTAATGTCATCACAGGTAGGCAAAAGTAGAAGGAAGGAACAAAGCTCTAGTTCTGACACATAAAGTGAGGGGTCAGATCCCTTCCTATGATATTATAAGCTTTCTTATCTCTAGAACAGTGGTTCTCTAAGTGCCATCTGTTATTTCTGGACCAGCAGCATCAGCATCACCCAGGAACTTGTTTGAAAGGCAAATTCTTGGGCCCTACCCCAGACTTATTGAATCAGAATCTCTGGAGTCCAGCATTATAACAAGACCTCCAGTCCATTCTGATGGCTGTGAAAGTCTGAGGAACACTGATCCAGAGCTGGGAATAACTGATTTTCTTGACACCTGCAATAGCTACACATTTTACTTGGATGGTCCACTAGATAGGAGCAGTGTGTGATGTTGAAGTGGGCTGGAACATCCAGACAAGAGAGGTAAGCTTTTCTTACCAAAACTTTTGTCCAAATCCTTAACTTTTACAGATGAAAACCCTGAGACTAAAAATAAGTGTGAGTGTCAGGGGAGCTGCCCAAGGTCACACAGTTAGTTGTAGTAATCAGAAGGGCTTTTCACTCTCTAGATTTCCACTTCAATGTATCTTCCTTTTGAGTGCACAAGAAGATATTGGAAAGATGTTGACAAAGAGGTTATTGGAAGAGGACAGTGGACTGTGTGGGATTAGGATGTCATTCAAATTCCACCATTTTCTAGGTTTGGCCAGAGGAGAATCATTACACCCTCACGCTCTGCCCAGTTTCCTCCTCTGAGAAATGGGAGCAACAATCCATGTGCTGCTTACCTCAAATAAATAACTGCAAACTGTAACATGGACTCTGTCTATTAAAGCAGCTGCAGCAGCTGCCTTTTCTACCAGCACCCAGCTGTTGGGGCTGCCTGGTTCTGACAGACAGGAGAGAGAAAACAGGCCTCGGTGGTGTCAAGAAGACCACAGAGCTTTCATGGTGTGGAAAAACCATCCTTTCCTTTCATTGACTAATTCAAATGACAGGCTTTCCCATTCTGGTTCCAGCCCTATCAAAACCAGTGAAACAACCACTTATGTGATAATCATTTTATCGGGGCTGCTATTGTAAATAAGGGATGGAGGCCCCTGTCCTGGACCATCTTTACAACAGCTCCATCTAAATGCAAATGTAGATCCCCTGCCAAACAGAGAGGTGAAAGCTTTCCTATTAGCAGGCAGGAGATAGGGGAGTTAATTTAATGCTAAAACATTCCCAGGCAAGGAGAGCAATTTCCCCCGTTGAGAAGTGGCCTCATTTTCTCTCCATGACCACCGTGCCCATAATATGATAATTTTTACCTTTTTAAACTTTGCTGAAGGAAAAAGAACAGTCATCTATCTTCAAAAATGGTTCCTTCTGCATTCATTTCATCTACAAAAATGCAGGTATTTGTCTATTTTGTGAATGAATGGCCTGGAAAAAGCTGAATGATGACAATGACTTTGGTGCTGTGAGGGGTTGAGATTCGATGCCTGCACTTGACTCTACGAACTCCTCACAGACAGGCTTGCTGTGTGGTAGTATTTCCCCGCCTAGGCTAATTGGCTCTTTTTCTTCTTCCATGTAGCTAATCTCTCTGGACTGAGAGGATAAGAATTTAAAAGGAGAAGGGAAGAAAAAGAATATGAACAGTCAAATCCATTTTCATAAGCAGTTATTTTAGCAGCAGGTTAGAAGGAATTAAATGGGTCCTTCTTCTTTTGGGAACATCTTGCATTGATGCTTTTAAGCTGTGTGCCTTGAACACTCACTAAGCCTTGCTGAGGCTTCTTGTCAGTGTAGGAATTGGGGATCACCCATGTTTATACCCAGATAGAGAGAGAGAGGGGAATGAATAATTTCTGAGCTCATTTCACAAAATGCTCATAGCCTGCTTCCCCATGTCATCACCCTTACAGCCCCTGCAACCCTGGGAGAAGGCTGGTGTGAGGCCCATTTTTAGAGATATGGAAATGGGCTCAAGGATGTATAGCTAATGAGGAAGCTACCATTGATCTTCATTACTCACAAATTCCACCCTTGTGAATTTGCTTACTTGTTAAAATTTATTTGTAATCATCAGATTAATACTTGAGGCTCTTTTGTGGTCATTTGTGGACATGCATAGACCAGAGGAGAATTTGAGCTGCCCATACACTCATTCCCAGCTGAGGTCGAACCAAGAGGACAATCTTTGTTTCAGTGCTCATAGTGTCAGCAAATGTCCTTTTTGTGGTCTATTTAGTGCCAAGTTTTTCGCACTTTTGTGCTTTTGTTTGGTGATTTTGCTGTTTGAAATGGCTCCCAAGCATAGCTTGGAAGTGCTGCCTAGTGTTCCCAAGTGCAAGAAGGCTGTGATGTGCCTTGCAAAGAAAACGCATGTGTTGGAGAAGCCCATTTCAGACATGAGTTATAGTGCTGTTGGATGTGAATTCAACCTTAATGAGTCAACAACATGTACTTTAAAAGGTGTCTTTAAACAGAAATATATTTGTATAACAAGATAGAATGTTGATTGGTTGATAAAAAAATTGTGACCAGTGATTCACAGCAACCCAAATATATTTCTCTTATGAGCAATGAGCGGTGGCTCAGTATTTGCTAATTTGGTGTTTGCAATAACTTTATAGAATATGAGTACCATGAACGACTAGAATGGACTGTACTTTGACTCGATTCTGTTTGCCACTTCTGTTATTCTTGAAGAAGGAAGGGCAAAGACTTCAGAGAGGTCTGGCCCCTACTCGCCATGGCACACTCACCCCAGCCAGTGTTCCATCCTGTTTGGATCAGATCTGCCCAAGTCACTTTGGGAGGTGAGTCATCTACTTACCAGCTGGGTTATCTTGGATAAATTTTGTGCTTTTATTTTTCCTCTTTAGAGGGGAATTCTTAATATTACTTGGCAGGGTCACTTGAGGAATTAAGTGAGATTCATGTATGTACAGTGCTTAGCACAGTTCCTAGATCATCATAAAACTTAACGATTATTAATATAATTTTTAAGATCTTGGTTTAGAGTTATTTTTATAATTTAAGCCCTCTGTGGCTGATTACACTTGCTCTTACCTAGGCCTCCCTTTTTCTCTACCTATTTTTTCTTCTGCTGGCATCTTTCTAACAGTATCTCCTGGCTTCTCTCTTCCTGCACCTTGTGTGCCTTGGGTCCTCTGTCTAGGCCCTACTGGCTTCCTGTGGGTTGAAGCAGGGGCTATGGGCTCATTCCAACCAGACTCTACTTGCATTCTGCAGCCATGAGCACAGAGGAGCATGGGGTTGAAGCCACCTAAAGAGCTAAATTACTACTCATTTCCAACCACATACTTTGCTTGGTCTGGTCTCAGTCACCAAATGGAGCTGCTGAGATTCCCACTGAACAGGGAGTGTTTATAAGAGAAGGATTACTCCACTGTAAAAAGGGTGCAAGAAATGTCACATTTCTGAAATAAAAAATCTAAATTAAACTTCATGACACCAGCTGTCCAAAGTGATCGAGAAGTCTGATATTTAGGGTGTCCCCCCATTGGACTATATAAAAATTCAAGGGTTTACATAGTTCCATCAAAACTCAGGGTGGGATGCATGGCCCAGCAATACCACATAGTCTTCTCTGATGACAGCAAGTTTGGCTGCTAATATCCCAGAGCTTGGCCCTATGCATCATGGGCCTCCATGAAGCTAAGTCCTTCCAAGGTCCTGGCCTCTCTAGGTACTTTGTGGGCATGGACATTGGTCTTCCCCCTTAGTGAAACTCTAAGCCCTGATACTATTTCCAGCCCTGAGTGGGAGGGAAAGACTCCAGCCAATACCTCAGTACATTGTACCAAGTAAGCATTTAAGCTTTTGAATAATTCTTATAGCAGAAGCAGAGCATGAGAGTGGCTATTCTGAGATCTCAAAGCTATATTGGATGGGTGTTGGGATTGGTTCATCATGGAGAACACCTTATTTCTAAGGTCTTCTTTGAAAACTTTGGACTTTGGAGACTCTACCATTGCAATGTCTCTTTCAGATTTAAAGGGGCAATTTGTTTATTATTTAACAAGTTCAGCTTGAAAAACAGTCTTGGTACTATCAGTTAATGAGGTCTGTACTTTTCTAACTAGGCTGCAGACAAGTTTTTTCTGATAGTGCTTAGGAGATGATGGAAGCCTCACTCTGGTGGTACTGTGTGAGATTGATGCTGGTATTCCCATTTCACTCTTGTAGCAACCTGAGAGTTAGGTATTGGTACTATCCTTGTTTTATAGATGAATAGACAATCTTTTGAAAATTAAGAGACAACAGGTAGGCAGACCAGCCATTTAAAACGAGGTATGCTGTGTCCAAAACCAGTGTTCCTAGCCACTGAGCCCTTGTGAAGATGTTGGAGAGATGGACCAGGCATAGATTCTGCCCTCAACAGCCTGCCAGTCTGCTGGGAACTTATAGTCCACCCTACATGATTGTATGTTTTTTAGACCACAGTAAATTCCAATAGGGTTGCCTAGGATTTCTGTTTTGGGGATGGGCCACCCCACTTGTTAGACTGGGTCTTAAAAACACCCATGCTTCCATCTGTGACACTTTTCTCCAGGCCATGGCACATTGAGCCAGGGGGAAAGTGACTGAAGAGGCTCATTAGAATTTCTCTTTTGAGAGAGTGAATGCTGAGAGCAGAGTCAAGTAATATCAGGGTCCTGGAACAAAGACTGGTGAACTCTTCTTTCTGAAAACCTGAAAGCAGCCCCAAATCCCTATCTATCTTTTTGTTTAGTTGGTAGCTTTTTGTTGGATTTTCTGAAATGCATCATCATCATCATTATCATCGCCATCTACCTAAGCTCACTCAAGTTGTTTTCTGTTATTGCAATCAGGGCAAGCTTAATAAATACACAAATCCACTCTTTTGTTGTTGTTGTTGTTTTTATAAATTTATTTAAATTAGTTTCAAGTATACAGTACATTGGTTAGACATCTATAATGTTCATAAAACAATTTCCCCAATTGCTCTTTTCCTCCCCGGCCCTCCACTTAGCCATCATATTAATGCTAACTGCATTCCCTCTGCTATGCTCCCCATGCCCAACTATTAACTACTAATTTGTACTTCTTTAATCCTTCACCTCATTCTCCCAGCCTCCCAACCCTGCTTCCCTCTGTCTGTCAACAAATTGTCCACTATACACAAATCCATTCTTTAACCCAATTCACCACTACATGTGGGGGCCTTGGCTCTGCTGAGTGTCAACCAGACTCAGAAAATAGACTCTGAAATTCAAGTCTCAGGTTTTCTTGGGTCAGCACTCTGGCTATTTCCAAGTTTAGAATCTGTCAAAATGTGTCAAAATAACCAGAGAGGTTAAATGTCTGAATCTAAGTCATCTTTCACCAGCAGCTGTTATTCTGTAGAGTCCATCATGTAGACATATATGCAGAACTGGTGAGAATCAAAAGGCATGCCTAACTCATAAATTGTAGTAGAATGCTGGGAGTTGAAGCAAAAGTCATGCAAGGCAGTTATGCTGAACACAGCATTGCCCTAAAAGGGCAGTGGGCTCTTTATTAAATAGAGTTGATTGATTGTAATCTATAAAATGTTTGTGAAACTGACATTTTGGAGCTACCAATCTTCATAAATTTTGTGTTTACCTAGTTAAACCAAGAAAGATTAAACATGTCTGCTTTCCTCATAGTAGTAGATTTCCCTTTTTTATTAAGGTGACAGTAGCCTCAGCATTCAATTCTGTTCTTTCTGACTCCAAAGCCCATGGATGCATTTATTATGCCAATTGTTTTAGAATGTTAGCATGCATAACAAGCACCCAAGAAGCTTCAAACATTTCTAATTTTAGCCCTATTCCTTGGAGTTTCAGAGTCAGTAGATCTGGGAGTGACACCCAGGATTCTGCATTTTTTTTTTATTAATATAAGGACTATAATTTGAGAAATATTATAGTATCCTAGATTGCCCTCAGAATGGTAGTATTTACAGAAAAAAAAAAAAGAATTATATACTAACTTAATGTACTCAGAAAACTTGTACAATTTGAGAGGGGAACTTATACCAAGATAAATCTTCCTAAAATAGGAATTGATTTTCCTTTTTGTCCTTTTTCTAAAGATTGAAGCTCCCTTTTCCCCTACCATTTTCTATGGGACTACAGCCTTTTTTTTTTTTTTTTTTTTTTTTTGCTAAAGATTATTACTTCAAATAAAAAATAAGAAGTATTTCTAATCTCGTTACGAAAATGTGTGATTGAAAAATGTGGGTTGAAAGTGGTCCCCAAAGCCCAACCCATGAAGAACAATGAGATCTGATTCATACATCCAGCTTTCACTTACCAAAAAGATTTCCAGCAATTCCAACCTATATGTTAAAGCATTTCACATTTTCCGTAAAGAAATGGTATATTATTTCCAGTAAGAATTGGATCTTGGGTGTGCAGGCCACATGTAAGTTTCCTCTCAAGATACTTGGAGTGAGTTTTTCTCGTTGCCCTAGAGCCTGCCTCCTCTCTTCTCCACCCCACTTCTCTTGAAGAGATCAACTACTGATCAGGGCAGGAAATGGGATTTAAAGTACCATTGATTCACTTGGCCTTGCTCTTTTTTTTTTCTTCTTGTCTGTGCCAGAAAAAAAAATATATATATACACCAGGGATTCAGGAGTTGGATAGAGGGTGAAGCAATGTAATAAATTAAAGAGATAAAAGGCAGACTTTAGCAATGGAGATGACTTACAGTAGCTGTTCCCTTTTGGATGTCTTCGCTCCAATTAATACTTCCTACAGCCTTAAGGTAAGATTATAAAGTAGGTAATAAGATCCTTTAAATCCTACTGTTTTGAAAGAATTCTATTGTCTAATTCTCTTGGCTTTTCTATAAAGCTTTCAAGAGGTTTCAAAGCCAAAGTTCCAGAAATGTAGGGCTTCCTCCCCTTCAGCCTGGGAGATAAGTAAAAATAATTGATTCTTCAGGGTTCTTAATTTGTCAGGATTGCAAAATGAATCCTCAAAAGATTGAGGCCCATTTGTTATATAAATGTTTCTGGGATGAAAAAAGCTGAATACAGAGTACGAATTGAGTCAGATGGAAAAAGAGTCTTAGGATGATCCATGTATATCTATACTCAAAATTTTAAATGATCATTATGCATGTTAATAAAATTATTTTTAAAGTTTGTAGTACTACTACTCTTGGACACTGGGCAGGCCATTTGATACTCTGGCTTTCCCCCCACCTCATTTCTGTTGGATCCACCATTCAACATAGAAACAGAAACTCTGAAGTTAAGTCTGGTTCTGTTCTGTACCATGTAACTATAGATAAAGCTTTCACTCTTTCTGAAGGAAAATTTCTCCAAGTGTAACAGGTGTAAACAGGGAAAAGAATGCCTTTTATTATATGGTTATTGTTTACCTATGCACCTAATAGCTATCATCCATGCACTTATTCATGTGTTCATTCATTCATTCATTTGCTCATTCATTATTAAGTTCTGAGAAGGTATACTAGGTCCTAGGATGCAATGATTGATAATCCATCATGTCTAGCTTTAAGAAGCTCAAAGATTAATGTGTTGACATGTAACTAAACAGTCAATTATGATACAGAGGGTTCGGATTTCTGAGAGAAGGAATAATAAGAGCCGTGGCAGTGCTTGGTCACCTACAGCAGCATGTGTGGGGATGGTTTGTAGAAAATAGTGCTGGTTGCCAGCCCAACACTATCTTCTTTTCTAGCAGACCTGATTCTGTCCCTGTGATCTGTGCTTCACTAATCCAATCATGGTAATCCCTTCCTTGCTGGTGATTGATTGAAGCATGGGTTTGTTATACAATACTGATCACTGAGAATTGAGAGAAAGTCTGCTGGAAAATTCTGAGAAATGTTTTATCGCTCTTAGAGAAAGACACACTGGGGGAGAGAGAGAGCCTCTGGATGTTATGACCTTGTGTTTTGCCCAGACCTGTTGCAACCATTTATGACCACCAGGGAGAAAACTGAGAAGACAGGCAATGGATGGGGAGCAAAAAGATGGAAAAACCAAGGTCTTTGATGACAGAGTTGAGCAGCCGAATTCACCAGCCTGAGAATTTCTTTATCTTAAGACTTCCTGATTTGTGGGATAATATACTTTTATTATATTTTAATCCAGCTGAGTCTGAGTTTCTGTGACTTCAGCTAAAAGAGCTAGCTGATGATGTTATGGTTGATCCCTGAAGAAGTCAGAGACACTCAAGCAATGAGTGAGGAAAAGGTTATTCTAGGTGAAGGGAGGCACAAAGTTAAAGTGTCTGGCTTTTGAAAAGTACCTGATTCACTGAAGAAGTAGCAAAACAAACAAACAGAGAAACAACCTTGACATAAATGAGGGGTAGCAAAAGATGAGCCTGGAGCGATAAACGGGGTCCAGGTCAAGAAAATGAAAGCGATTCTTTGTCACAATGAGGAATTACCTCTTGTGAAAGTGTGAAGGACTATACACAAGTGAGGACTCAGGCAGCCACCAAGTCCCTTTCAGCACTGATATCCATCTTTAAGTCACCGTCACTGGGTTGCAGGATTCCAAGAGGAAGCATTCACATTATATTCCATGTAAGTGCCACTCCCATGTGCATAGACAAGAATGTGAACAGTGCCCCCAGCTTTCTAGTCACAGTGGCCTTGGACCCCACTGGAGATTCTGAGATGAAAGGAGGTTCCTCATATAGTGGCAGCTGGAAAGAAACACTCAGGCTGCCACACTTGCCCCAGTGGCCACTCCTTGCTGGCCTTGTCCTTCACGCCATCCAGCCCTCAGCCAATCCCAGAGAATTAATTGAGACCATATTTTCTTAGCACATTCTTTTTACTCTCAAGGCCTCAATTCTTGCAATCCATTAGAACTAATAATGAGTGTGCATACATCATTACATTAAAATCCACAAAAAGGAAAACACTGTTTTCCCTAATAACAAGGAAACCATACCCCCTTGCAGGATGTTATTGGCAGGTGAGATAAGTCCACTACTCTTATAGGAAGATCTCATCCTCCTGTCATGTTGTTAGAATTTGAGAAAAAAATAAAAAAGCTTCTCATTTTTATATTTTTATGTTTCTGCTTGTTTCCAGAAATGTGAAACCCATATTTTTTGTTTTTTAATTAATGAGATTCTGATGATGATGATGTTTAGTTCAGAGATGTGTATAAATGTGAAGAGGTAAGTATGAATGCTGATGCTACACAGATAGGACAGTTACCATGAGGTACTTTGGTTCATTGTGGGACAAAATTTGGTGTTACTGAGAGTGTAGATAATCCTCTTAATCCTGAGAAAGTTGCATTCTAATGATTACTAGATGCGGTACCAGAAAGTTGAAAGATCTTCCACTAATTCATTTGGAGACTCATCACTTCACATTTCTAAGTTCCCGTTTCCTCATCTGGGCCAACTCAGAGTGCTCACACTATTCACAATATGCAGAACAGAGGCCCCTTGCGTTCTGAAATGAAGAGGGTCAAGGCAGGAACAAAGGAGTCCTTATAAGTCCACCCAAACTGTTCCATTCATGACCAGCTCTTCTGGCCTCGTGGAAGGTTCCAGTTGTTATCTGTCAGCAAAGCTTCTTAACCCTTGTGGCCTGGGCCTTGATGCTATCTGCCTGCCTAGCCTGTGATGTGGGACTGACAGCTATGGTCAGGCAAAGTGCAAACTCCACTGTGTCCTGCTCAGTAATGGCAGGTCATGAAATTGGAAGTAGACTTTCTTGGAAGTAGTACTGTTCAGAGTCCTTTATGTGTCCAGTTTACCCTGTATTGCTCCCCTCTCTCTACAAGTTCGGGCGATTATCATTATTCATGGATTCCATATTTTCAAATTCACCTACTCACTAAAATGTATTTGTAACCCGAAAATCAATACTCGTGGTACTTTCACAGCCATCCAGAGACATGTGCTAAGTGGTGGAAAATTTGAATTGCCCAATATGCATGTTTCCAGCTGAGCTTGAACAAGATGACATTGCCTTTTGCTTCAGCACTCATGCTGTATGCAAGTGTCCTTTACACCATTTATTTCATGCTCTTTTTTTTGCATTTCTGTTCTTTCTTTTGGTAATTTCACTGTTTAAAATGGCCTTCAAGCACTAGTGCTGTCATGCTGTCTAGTGTTCCTAAGTGTAAGAAAGCTATGAGATGCCTCATGATGAAAATATGTGTGTTAGATAAGCCTTGTTTAGGCATAAGTGATAGTGCTGGCAATGAGGCCATGAGTTCAATGTTAATGAATCAACAATATATTTTTAATAAGATGTCTTTAAATAGAAACACATATCAAACAGGGTTATGTATGGATTGGTTGACAAAAATGTGATTGGAAGCTTACAAAAAACTAACCCTGCTTTTTCCTAGAAGCAATGGTGCATTATTTATGAATTCCATGTTCATGGTGACTTTATAGAGCAAAATTACTGAAAATAATGAGAATTGACTATATTGCCTTTGTGTTATACATTTAACCATCTATTGATGTGATTACAAAATAACAGAATCTCAGAGTTTCTGGAACAATCTCTTTGAGAAGAGCCAGAATGGATGTTACCCAGCCTCTGCTTGGATAATTTTTCTGAAGGGGCACTCATTACTTTATAACATATCCTATTTTAGCTCTGGTGACCACAAAGTACTTTCTTATAGAGAGCCAAATATCTGTTCCTTGACACTAATCCTCTTTGTCTTAATTCTCTTCTCTGGGGCCTCATATATTAAGTTGGCTTTGTTTTATAATATATTATTTCCTACCAATATTTAAGAAAATGACCTTATTATTCTTTCTTCTGTCTCCTTTTACTCCCAATTCTGTCTTCTTTCTTCTTCTTTCAACTTTTCCCTTCTTCCTGACTCTCAAACCCTGGTTTCTTATCTGTACCCTTCTACTACACAAATAATTCTCCCTATTCTTTTAACTGTTCTATGTCCGATATGTATCTGTTTACTGCCCAATGTTGGAAGGTGCAGAACAAAATAATTTTTTTTATCTTTGTTGAATTCAAGCATCTCCTACACTTTCAATCAAGTCTCACCCTATTTGTATTCCTCTTTCTTACCCAAATGTGTCCCTAGTTTCATTCACTAATTCATTTTAAGTTGGTCCCATTTAAATCAAACTCCTTTAAATACATCTGCTTTAGAAATGGGCCACCCATAACCTCAGGGTAGAAGAATGACTGTGATAACAGTTGAAATTATCTGTGCTCATAAGGGATTAGATATGGTATTTTTACACTCTTCTCACATATATAAAATTATTAAGGTTTGGTTCCAACTAATGTGGTACTGTTTATAATTTTTCTTGAAAGCAACTGTTCATTTAAAAAATAACTCAAAATGTATTTTATTATGGAATGAATTATGTATGATAAAGAATTTCTTCTGTTGTAAAAGAAAGAAAAAAAATTATTTAGAGTGTGTGTGTGTGTGTGCATGTGTGTGCGTGCATGTGTGTGTGTGTGTGTGTGTGACTGAAGGGATTACTGAGTTAAGGGTAGGGAGAAGGATTAGGAAGGCATGACACAGAACAGCAGATTGGAAGAATACTAAATGTGTATTACAGCCTCTCCCTTATTTCACACAATATTTCAATACAGTTTCCACTGAATACTTCAAGACTAGAATTCAACTGAGAGCTTACCTAGGACAGTTTATGAATAGGATGAAATAGAATTAGAAGGCTTGATCCCACCAGGGACTATGTATTCTTTCATAATCATCAGAATTGTTATTGTTTTTTAGAACAAGAAGGAGAATAAGAAAGAAGACTTGGATAAGAAAAGAAAAACCACCCTGTTTATCATGCCTTTTAAAGAAATATGATGGATTATAAAATACTTAGCTTATATCTCAAAACTAGTACATTATTACATTTTGCTTTTATGATTTTGTCTTTTTTCCATCTTTCTAGACACTAGAACTCATATATGAGCCCTTAAACATATGGTAGTGAGTATTTCATATCCAGGAAATGAAAAACTGCACTTAATACATTATTTCTGGTTCCTTAGCTATCTGAGGGCCACCCTGCCTTCACACTAATTAACAAGAACTCAACTTCTCAACACCAGAAGCATAATCTGTTTACCCCATACTCTGTGGGATAGCCTCCCTGTCAACATAAGTGTGTTGCTAGAAGGCTTTTTTTCTGTCTGCAAAAGAGAAATGATATAGAACCAAAGACCAACTGTTCTGGTGAATCAAAAAATAAAAAGAAGTGTTTTGAGTCTCTGGCGAAGGCTGGAGTTAGTGGTGTGCCCAATTTAAATTTTCTCACTCTTTTCTCACTGGATCCCAAACTCTTATATTAATTTGTTTTTTAATTCTGTGGCTTTTCAATAAATTTGTTCATCCAAATTTCAAAATCAGGTTTTGGCATTGTATTGTTCTAAGTCCTTTAAAAATTCTATGTAGTATTACTTCTATGGTTATGAGCTTCTGAGTTTGGGTGTGTTTGGGTGTGGGCTTGTGTTGGTTATTTGAAAGAGGTGAGGACATCTGCAGATTAACTGAAACTTAATGATAGGATAACCACATTAGGAATAATTCAGCTAAAGTAAGCATCACTTGATGTTTTTTTTTTCTTTTCTTTATGGAGGGGAGAGGTGAAGGAGGGGAGTGGGTAGTTTGAGCAGAGAAAAGCAGAAAAAGTTTACTTTTAAATTATATTTTACTTTTTAATTGCATTTCAATAGTCATAAATAAGAGAAACATATTTTTTGTTGATATTCAAGATAATGTGTTATAAAATATTTTATGCTGACTTATTTCAGATCAAAACGTGCTTACTCTGAACCAATTACATAATACGGCAATAACTTTGTTGTTCAAAGCACTTATCTGTGATGAAAATTTATTAACAGTAATAAGATTTTATTGGTATTACATTCTAGCAGTGTAGTGTGATCTATGACCCATATCTCTCCATTATGTATATAACTATTGATATTTATGGGACTGATCTAATGAGTAGGCTTACCAGTCTATAGTGCCTATACTCTTTTGATGGCCCTTTGATTAATTCACAAGCATTTGTTTAAACAGCCCCTCTTCACCATGTGTTTATAAGCTTGATGATAGACACCAGCCCCCGCTTTGTCTCATACTCTTTTGGTGTTCTTCACAGAGCCTAGCATATGGCTTGACAATGCATTCTAGAAAGTGTGTCATGAGTAGATTTCAATGGACAGCTTGCTCAACGCAGTTTAGGTTAATCTTCTCTTTCTGTCTTCATTTGTTCTTTCTCTCCTTTCTTCCCTTTCTCTACTTCTCCCACATTATTTTTCTCTTTCTATACTGATTTTTATATAAATGCTTGTTATGGTATTACCTTCATATATTGCATTAGTGCCTTTAAGAATGAATTTTGTTCCCTTTAAAGTGTACCAAAGGGAGCAGCTTAAATGGACTTTCCTTTGACATTTATGAGACTTAGCTATATCAACCCTCCCATGAACAGATGAGTATAGAGCTCCCTAGGAACCCTCTTCCTGGGGAATGCTGAGCAGATTCTCGATAGATAACCCAGGTGCTGAATTCTTATAATGAGTTGCCTGAAATCCCAGCAGATGTTAAGGTATCTTTTCTCAGGTTTCTATTGATTGTGAAGAAAAATTAGACAATTGACAATTGTGCAGGTGTATGAGCCAGGCAAACTTAATGTCAGAGGTGACACATCAGGATGTAATTTCTCATGTAGATAGTAAAATGGATGTGTGCTGTTTAGCTTTCAGATTCAAAAGAACCAAACTGGGTTTTTCTAAAGATTAAACTTTCTAAACTGGGGCATTTGTAAATTGATGTTTTGTGGAAATAGAAATAAAAAAGATCAGATGGGAAGTCATGGAGAATAGATATCAGTCCCAAACCTCAGACTTAGATAATGCCACCCCAGGCCCATGACACTGAGTGGCCAAATAACAAGGATCCTTGGGCTGGTGCCAGGGTCACAAGAAGACAAAAGTTCAAAATTGCCCAAAGTCAGATCTTGCAGGCATCTGGCCATTTGTTTGCAATTAGGGAGGAAAGAAATGATCAGGTAAAGTCAGCATGACAATTTTCCTGTACTAGCACCAGTTGTAGACCAATGGGATAAGCAAGAAATACACAAGTAGTTTAAATTATTTCTAATTGTCTCATTTTGGGGTACAATTTCGGGTTCATGAAACTTTATTTAAAAGTATAAATGAAAAGATATATAGATAAATATTAACAAAATAAGTCAGACTACTCTTGCTTACTGTAATAGCGTCATTAATGAAGGAGCCTAAATAATTTAATTTTGTGAACAATGGTTCCAAAATAAATTATTAAGTATTACATGTAGGTATAACAAATTGAATGCTTGAATATAGCATAATGGAAAGCTGTCCATGTGAAAAAGACCTGGGCATTTTTGTTGACCACAAGTCAACAAATGTGGCAAGGGTCGGACTTCTTTCCTCTGAGTTGAGATGTACTCTGTGGGAAAGTCAACACGTGAATCATCCCAGGAGGGGCTCACAAGCCAGGTCAACTGAGGGTGGGGTTTTCCATTTTCTGGAAATAGCTATTATTTAAGGAGCAAGTGAAAGTGATGGCTTGGAAATGGAGCCAAAGTTTACGTCAGAAGAGTTTAAAACCAGACTGTGAGGCCTAGCGCAGAGGGATATGCAAAAGTCTGGAAACAAAGTAGAGAAAGGAAAGGTTCAGAATGTGGGTGTAACAAAGCAACAATGCTAGGAACAGGAGCTGGTGGTGTGCTGAAGGGCAGGTAAGTAGGCTCATTGAAAGGCTCAAAGCTGGTAAAACAACCCATGGAATTTCAAGGGATAGGTGGTGATGATCTCATTGCACTTTGCCCTTGTGAGATACCATCTGGACTATGGTGGTCAGCTTTGGGCAAAGCTGATCGAGTTTAGACAAAGGTAAGATCAGAAGCAGGGCGTCTGAAGAACACTGGACTAGTACGAACCATGTCCCAGTGACTGAGATACTCCCTACGTTGTAGCTTGAAAACTGGCCAGTCCTTGGCAAAAGACAATTCAGAAAACCTAGAAACATGGTAGTGTTGGGGGTGTGTTGTGAGTCACAGGCAAATATCACAGATTCAGTATTGTCTGACCATTGCCATTTTCACAGGCTCAGGTTTTAGAGTCCCAAAGGCCTGGCAGGAGCTTGTGAAGATAGAATCATAGGGACTAAGGCTCATGTGAAGGACTCCAGTTTCCAGAAGGACAGGAATTCGGTAGGGAAGCAAGGAAGGGAAATAACACCCTGGAATTTTGGACAGAGAATAAAGACAGGGACTGGGGATTGTGAGGCAAGAAGTGAGATAATACAGGGAACCAGACACAGGCCAGGAGAATGAGGAGATTCCTGGGTGTTAGAATTGGGCCTGGTGGAAGTCACAGTGAACCCACAGATCTCTCAATCATGAGTGCACAAGTTTTTCTGTTTTTTTTTTTTCTTTCTTTTTTTAATGTGGAGATGAGCCTCCAAGCATCATCGCAAGGACATTTGGTAATATCAACAGTGGGTATAAGGCCAAAATGTTGGTTTGATTCTTGCTTCAAGACTTAATTAGCCTTTGTACATCTCAATTTTATCTCTAATATTTCCTCTTCTAAATCCACAAGTCTCTGAATTTTGGAATTCTGCCTTTGTGTTTATTCCTGCTTGCAAACTGGTGATTTATTTTTCTGAGATACTTTTTTGTGTCACTTGCATAAATGAAGCCAATAGACATCAACACACAAATTTTGTCTTGTAATTTCTTTCTGTAGAGCTCTAAGATATTACCTGCATTCTAGGTCATAGCAGGTAACAGTTTTATCACATATTTCAGCCCTGCATAACAGAAATTGTCATCTTTCCAGCCTCTAATAATGGTTCACTTACAGCCTCTAATAATGGTTTATCTTTCCAGCCTCTAATAATGGTTCACTTACTGTAAGCCCCTTGATTCCTAAGCTAATTCCACATATTTGAAGTTTGTGTTATGGCAGCACCTCCCTTTTAGGTACCAGTCTGTGTTTAGTCAGAATAGACCAGATGATTTTGAAGGAACAAATAAATGTGAAATTTCACTGGAGATTTCTTCCCTTTCCATACAGTGGGTCTACAGATGTTGTTGCAGAAGTGTTGCAGAAAAATCAGACCATTGAGAAACCAAGCACCACTCGGAGTGTTGGAGAACTCAGGTTTATTATGCCAGCGGTCCCAGAAGAGCTAGTGCTCTGAAGATCTGGGCCTGAGCTCAGATTCAACCTTACTTTTATAGGGCTTGCCCATGCTATTACTGTTTGCCTGTGCTGACTGGTTAATTTGTCTTTAGGTAGTTGCAAGTGCAGGAGTTGCTATGGGTTACAGCCATGGGAGTTGCTATGGGTTACAGGCAATCGCAGAGTGAGAGATTTTCAGACAGGAACTTGGGCAATACATCTATTATCTAGTCAGACTAAGCAAAATGGAGGATGAATCTTTAGTTAATTTCAAGGTCACCCTGCCCTTTGGCCTGTGTGGCAAGCATATCTAAAGAAGCAGAACAAAGAGCTAATGATAAGATTAGCCTTTTGAGTGGAAAATTCCTCTTCATTCCCCCTTTTTGATGCTGTTTAAATTCTTATAGGACATCAACCTCTTGATTTTCTTGTCCTAGGGGCTGGTATAAGAATGGTCTGAATGTCACAACCATATGTAGCTGTATAATGAAAGGGCAGCTTGGTCCCCCGTGGCCCCGACAATAGTTATTGTTCAGTCTGTAAGGGGAGCCACGGGCATGGTTCCACTGAGTGTTCAGCCCCAGTGTCTACCATAAAGGTCATTGATTGGCCCCCTTCTTCTATTGTGACCATAGCTCCTAGTCTGACTCTTCTCCAGCCAGACCGATAAGGTCTTAGGCAACTGGCTCAGGCTAGTATTTTCTCTTATGAGGATGATTGAATTCCATCAGGTTTCCTCACATGGTGGGCATT
This sequence comes from Cynopterus sphinx, assembly GCA_030015415.1. NCBI lineage: Eukaryota > Metazoa > Chordata > Mammalia > Chiroptera > Pteropodidae > Cynopterus > Cynopterus sphinx. The sequence continues at coordinate 84,768,175 of CM057379.1, read as the reverse complement.
CATTTTTCTAATGGCCAGTCTCTTTGCAGTAAGTGTATTGGTTGTGGCATAGCAGTGGTCTAGTTTTGCTTTTGCTCTTCTATGGGGAGCAGCAGCTTGCTGCACCGGGCCTGGGTTTCTTAACGTGGCTTCCAGCAGGGATACCTTTTGTTTCATCCACTTATCAGTTATCTTTTGGGCCTCCAGATCACAACTGTGTGGCATTCATCACAGCAAAGCCTTCTAATTTCTGAGGATTGGTGCTGCTATTAGTGTAAAGTTGAGCCACGAATGCTGCATTGACCATGTGTTGGTTTTCTTGTGCTTCAGGGTCAAAAGGGTTATACACCCAGAATGCCTTGCATAGTCTCTCATAGAACGTAGTGGGTGATTCCTCCAGTTTCTGGAATACTTCCACAATTTTTTGATATGTTTATTGGCTTTTTACTCCCTGCAGTATGGCCTGCTGCTACTTGTTGAGAGACTCTCTTCCATTTGGGACGTTGAAGTCCCAATTTGGCCTGATGTCAGGCACAGCCCCCAAGGCCAATTCTGCAGGGTCTGGTGCACCATCCAGTGCTTTTCCTTGTCCAGTGCTTCTGACAGAATCTAGCGTCATTCTATGTTATTGAAGAGGGTTAGGAGAAGTTGATGACAGTCATCTCAGGTAGGTTGATGAGTTTGGAAGATGGACTCGAGCAAATCAATCATTGCCTGGGCTTTCTCCAAAGAGGATGGGGTATGCTGTTTCCAGTTGAGGAAGTCAGATGTGCTGAAAGGCTGATAGCAGAGGACAGTGTGGCCATGCTGGAGTATGCCATTTTTGTTCACCTCAAAAGAGCTGTGTCTCTCGGAGAGGCATCTGGATGGCCACAGGCTGTTGGGCTGGCTTTGTGGCTGAGCGAAGATGCTGTGAACTTGGACTTGGCAGCTGCTCAGGCTGCTGGGGTGGCAAAGGCACTGATGGCGGAGGGCTGTCCAAAAATTGGTGGTAAAGTGGCTCTATAGGGACTGGTGGAGCTGTTGGGATGTATGGCGGTGGGAAGAAAGGTTCTTCCTCAGGGTCCCCTTGGTGGATGACTCTTGTGGCCTTTTCCTTATTCTTTCCCTGGGTTGGTTGGGCCACAAGTACCTTACTTTGTCCCTGCCTATTTGTGTAGAACTGGGCCTAAGGGGGCCCTACAGTAGCAATTTGCAGCCCTGAGTCTATGTATGAAAACTGGTCTGGGTGATCAGAGGTCCCTGTGACTATCTGGTACACAGCCCTACCAGTGGGAAGGTCCAGGGATCCTTCCAAAGGCCATCCTACTCTGAAGGTGGGCCACTGAAGCTCACAAAGAATACAAAGTTTTCCTGAGGTCATCTTGACTCCATAATCCTCTGGAAGACCTTTCTTAAAATATTTCAAAATACAATTTAAAACAGTTGCCTTAGAGGAAACTCCACCCTTATTGCCTTGGGGAGCTTCCTAATGGAGGGGGAAATAGACCTTAAAATTTCAAGAAAATTATTTGGTAGAGGACTCCTATATCAAAAGGGTCATTTGGAGACAGACAATTCTTAAGCCAAATCAGTAATTAATTGTCCCCCTCCCTGTGTACCCCACCCTATATTGGTGGGGTAAAGACAAACAAGGGTGGGTGCCTCCTCCAAAGAGGAGACCACTCAGATGCTCATCTGGCCATGTCCCAAAGGAGTTTAGGTGATGCTTGACTGTAGAGGACTCAGCTTTGTGTCTTAACAATTGCACAGTAGTCCAATGCCACCGTGGACCTTATGCCATACATCACAGAATCACAGATGAGTCCATTCAACTCCATAACTTTTAGGGGACCTTATGGGTGACCATCCATGGAGCTACAAATTCATACCTGACTGAGTCAAATCGGATAGACAGCTCATTCACTCACTCACACGTTCACATACCAGCGGTTAAAACATTGCTTCCCTCCTTTTTGGAAGCCCCTGACCTGTGTATTCTAACTGAAGACTTTAGGAGGTGGTCAAGCTTCTCTTCCATCTGAAGATGAGACCTGACTAGGGTGCTGAGCCCCTGGGCTCTATCTTAATCTGTGGCTGTTCCTGGTGAGTTTGTTCATCTCTCTGCTAAGTTTGGTCGGGACTCAGCTATCCAGAGAATTGGAGTGCCAGTCCAAAAGAGAACCCTGCCTCCTCATTCATTTTGGAACCCCTCTGGCCCAGCCCGGCTGAGCCACCGGTCTAGTGGTGCAAAGGGCTTGCGTGGTTGGACTCTCACTGGGGCCTCCAGAAATGTTGCAGAAAAATCAGACTGGCAAGAAACCAAGCACCACTTGGAGAATTGGAGAACTCAAGTTTATTACGTCAGTGGTCCCAGAAGAGCTAGCGCTCTGAAGATCTGGGCCCTGAGCTCAGATGTAACATCGCTTTTATAGAGCTTATCTGTGCTGTTACAGTCAGCATGGGCTGATTGGTTAATTTGTCCTTAGGCAGTTATAGACTGCGGGGAGGGGGGTTGCTAGAGGTTACAGGCAGTCACAGAGCAGGAGATTTTTAACAGGAACTTGGGCAATATATTAGTTATCTAGACAAACAAATAAAAGGGAGGATGAATCTTTAGTTAATTTCAAGGTCACCCTGCCCTTTGGCCTATGTGGCAAGCATATCTACAGAAGCAGAACAAAGAGCCAATTATAAGGTTAGCCTTTTGAGTGGAAAGTTCCTCTTTAATGGTAGGCTGGGGGCTTGATTCTTTAGCTTCCCCACTCCAGGCCTCAGATTAAAGCATGCTCCATCTCCATGTTGCCATATTTTCCAGGTCAGGAAAAAAAAGACTGCATATCTACTCTTAAAGTTCCTGTTGGGAAATGACTTGTGATATTTCTGTTACATTTCATTGACTAAAATAAGTCACTTGGCTATCTTATCTTTTCAGGGGCAATCCTACCATGTACCATGTACGTGGGAGAGAGAGCAGGAGATATTTGGTGAACAGCACTAATAATGATCACAGTAATAACAGCCGATGCCTATCAATTACACTTTTTACAGTGCCCTATGTATCAACTAATTTAATTCTATAACCTTTTAAAGAAAGTACTATAGTGGATAATCTTTTTTAATGAATGAAGAGACTGAGGTACAGACAGGTTACGAAATTTGTTTAAGGTCATAATCTTTCTAGGTGGTAATGTTATGCTTTTAACCCTACACTTCAGTGCCTCTTAATGTGCTGCTGTTGATTTGAGGAAATCTTTTCTGAACTTGCCTGGGTACTAAAATGCTGGCTCCCTCTGCCTGTGAGTTAGAGGTAAATGACACGGATCATGGACACCAGAGGGAGAGGGCCCTGGGGACAGATGGTCGACTAAACAGCAGCTATTGTCAGGCTTCTGTGATCTCGAGGCAGCACATTTCCTGTTTATCAGAGTACTCCCTGCGTTTTTGCCTTGAGGTATTTTTGAACCTTTGAGAGTGAAGGCAGAGGCTGGCCCTTGCCCTTGGAGGTGAGGATGTCATTAATTTCAGAGGCTCATTGCAATGATTCCCAGACAAACAGGTAATGCCAACAAGTCCCTGGGCAAACGTCAGTGTGAAGGGGCCCCTTGATTCTGCAAGACCTCGGCTGCCCTGCTTTGCCTCTGATAATTGAGATGCCTGACCTCCGTGGGAGCCTCCCTTCTCCTCCTTCAAGAAAGGGAATTGATTTGTCAAACATATATCCACATTTCTCCACCAGCGCAGATTCATTCTCTCTGCAAGCTACACATCATGCTTTCAAAGTCAAGCACTGAATCCTGCCACAGGCAATACCGAGGATTGTAGAAATCCCTATTTCTTCTCTTTCTGACACCTCTGAAATGTCAAGATAGAAGTAAGTCACTTATTTATTTAACTGAAGATTGGCTAGAAAGGGCATATGTAGCAGATAAGTCTAGAACTTCTTGTAGCAACTCAGCACCCTGACATAAATAGCCTTAAGTTTCTTTGTTAAGGACCACATCCAAGTTCAAATTGCGGATCCTCAGAGCTTGTAGGTGGGCTATGCAGAGTACCTCTTTCCCCCATCATTAATTAATGCATTGCATCCTGTCTTACACAGAGCAGCCCTTCAAATTCCACCACGTTGGGTGCTAAGTGCTATAAACATACCCAGTTTTTCTTCAACATTTTAATGAAGATAAATAGATGGACAGAAAACTGCACATATCATAAGTGAACATCTCAATGAATTGCCACCAGCTGAAGAACAGAACAGTACCTGCACCCTAGAAATACCTCCTCATGTCCCCTTCTCAGAAATATTCTTCATCAAATATAACCACTATTTAACAGCATTACCATGTCGTTTTAGCCTCAACAACCCTGCCCCATTCATGTCCATTTATATTCCCACAGTGTAATCCTTATGTGACAGTTTAGAAGGAGGGGTTGATTTCCCTCCTTGGCCTATGAATCTGTCACAAGAAACACACTCTCCAATCAGAAGGCCAGGGTTGCAGCTATTTTTTCATACTTGAAAGATGCATTAATTTGGGTCCTGTAAGAAGAAAGCACCAAGATGGAAGAAGACATCCAATAAATTTATTGAGAGAAACACCTGTGAAAGATAGAGGAGCGTGAACAAGAATAAGCTGGGAGTCTTCATACCAATGCTGGTCTGACACCTGTTAAAGGACAGAGGGAAGTAAGAAGAATGTAACTAGATGGGAGAAGCCTTGGGCTGCAGGAGAATTGTCCATCAGAAGAGACCTGTTTCATCAGCAGAAATGGCCTGGCTTTAGTAATGACTCAATATTCTTGGTCATTGGCTGGGACTAGGCTGGGGAGAAGATCCTTAGAGCAAATGCTGCATAGGAGCTGCCAGTGCCAGTGCTGGACTCCTCTCCGCAGGTTCTTGTAAAGGAGAATCTGAGTGGTGCACCCCATGACAACCCAAGGGGGCTTCTCTGGTGAATGCATTCACCATTTCGTTTGTCCAATAGTTCTGTCAAGGCTATGTCTCATTGTCATTGTCATGCTCAGAGAGTGGAAAGTTGGACCTGGGTTGCAATGTACCTTGTTCCTTCATTTCCTAAACAATATGATTACACTTCTCTGAGCCACAGTTTTCCCATCTCTAAAAGGGGAAAAATGTTCTCACCCCATGAGGTTGCTATTAAGATGACAGGAGATTATTTTAAGTAAAGTACAGTTGGTGACATAAAATAGGTATTCCACAAAGATAGTTCCCTTTATTCCTTCCCTTGTAGGATTTCTCATCCTCCTTAACAGGGTGCAGAGTGTATACCTCACCTTAAGAATAACTTTCCTCTTGGACAAGGCATGTACTGCAATGCCTTTTCCTAACCCTCTGGGCTCATTACACCCCACTTAAGCCATGGACCCCTGGTAGTCTGGGGGAGCCATTAGACTTCTCAGAATACCATTTCTAAAGAATAAAATAAAATAAATTGGATTGAAGAAGAAATCAATTATGTTTAAAATATTTATCACAATATTACAACAACAAATTTGTGATCTGTTTCTTTATCAACATGTTAGGTAACAGATTCTGTCTGTGGGGCTAGTAATAAGCCTAATTTGAAGTCATGATTGTGATTGATATTTTGTGATATCTGCAAAAACATGGTGTGATATGAAAATATCTGTGAATTTAATAGGAGTAAAATCTCAGACATTGCAAATTTGACCACAGTTTGTTGTCTGCATCTATAATTGATGGAATGCTCGATTTCAGTTAGAGGTAAGAGAAAATTAAGGACGTGACTTTTTTTTCTTCATCCAAATTTATGATTATAAACCCAGGCAAAGACCTCCTCCTGTCTGAGAGGAATGGCTCCTGCCACTTACGCTGGAGTACTTAATTCCCAGTGCTGGGGACTTAACCCAGTGTCCTCATTCAGACCCTGCCCATCCCTAATAGGCTTTCCACATAGCACATACATAAAGAAGTCTGCAGTGAGTGGACCAGGTAGCCCACAGCCCTTCCTTAGTGACGTGGGCACAATCAGTCATGTTATTTCATCTCTATAGGTTGGTAGGAGTAGAGGAACACTGCAGATGTCTGGGTGATTCTAAGAATGCCCTGGATTTGCTTTTGTACTTGTCTTTAGAACTTAGCATTCACGTTTATTTATTTTCTACCTCTCATCGTCTCTCTTGCCAATGAAGGCAGCATATTTTCCACCACTCTAACTCAACTGAAAGTTTTAGATCAGATTTGCTTTTGGAATCTGCCCAGTGTGTTTAATGTGAGTTTAGGGGCTTGTCCACCCTAAAACATATTCCCCCTTGCCTTTAATATATCTGAGAATTCTGAAAAAGAGGAAAGGTTTTATCCCATGTGAAATGCAATATTAAAAGCTGATTGCACTTGGCAAGCACCTATTGCATTTTGTCAAAGGCAATATGCTAGGTGCGTTTCATTTATTTTATCACTTAGTTTTAACAACTCCATGAGGAATCACTTATTCTCATGTTTCAAAGAATAAACTGGGATCAGAGAGTTTAATAACACTCAAAGTAACATACCCATGACCGGCATTAGAAAGGAAGCTCTAGTTTATTCCAAATCATTAAAAAGAATATACCAGCCCTTGTTCATAAAGTTCCCTTAATTAGACTCAGGTATGAAAAATGAAGTAAAAAATTGAGGTAACAAGTATGATATTAAGCATAGCAGTTTTATTGCCAAACTGTGTTTAAATTCTCCATTTGCCACTTATCAACTGTGTGACCTTGGACAAGTTGCTTAATTTCTTTGTGCATCAGTCTTTTCATCTATAAACAGGTTAAAAATCCTAAGGACTTGTCAAAAATTAAATGAATTAATTCGTTAGAGCATAGAGAACAATGCCTGGCTCATTGAAAGTGCTCAATAAATGCTAATTATTATTATCTTTGTAAAAACAAACATGTCTATAACAGGCATGTGAATAAAACCATCAAAGACTCCCTCTTGAATTCTAAACTCATGACAAGAAAGGTACTCCACTCTCTGATCTCTGCAGACCTGAAATTTCAACCTAAAATCTTTCTACTCCCTGACTTTTTGAAATTCATGTTGTTGTGACCAAACTACCAGTAGACATTCCCATCACCATGCAGTGTGACATCCTCAGGCCACTGCTAATAATGCTGCTTTATTGTTATTAAATTGTTCCTGGTTTTCTTCCTGGCCAACTTCCCCTTGTATCTTAAGATTCATCTCAGGGGTCTTCTCAGGCATGTTCTGCATAGGCTCCCGGGCTAACAGGAAACTGTTGAAGTCACACCCGTCAGTAAACTTAACCTAACACACCAACACTGAGTGTCAACTCAGCCTTTCACACCAGCATGGTCTATTCTCTAACATGAATGAGGTATGGGGTTTATCTCCTCTCCAGGTGAGTATTCTTCAGGATGAGAAACTTGCTGTGTCTTAAAAAAACTCTCTATCTCAAGCAATCTTATTTAGCCTCAAAGGAGGGATCTTCTACGCCCCTTTGCACTACAGGTGGTATTGGAGCAGCACTCTCTACCCGTCTATTTGTTGTCCCTCCTCAAGAGGAGGAAAATAGCTGATGCAATTGCTGAAGCCCAGTATTTACTTTTCTCCAGTTGCAGTGAATCCAGGGATAAAGGTCACTGCCTATGCATAGTCTTTGCCTCCTGAACTCCTTGTAGCAGGAGTTGTGGGTGTTTATATGCCTTTCTTCTCCTCCTGTTGGAAGTTCAGGAAGGCCATGCTTCCACAGGCCTACTCTCCCCTTTTCCAGTTCTGGTCTGTCTTCCTCTGGTGGATGGATAACCAAGGTTGACAGTTCCCTACTGGTTATTCCAATACAAGCTAGGAAGTAGAAAGACTCATGTGACTTGTAATCTACCTTTTATTCATTTGTAGGTATTGGGCTGCTTTGTATTGTGTTCTTTGTGAGCATATTCACCAACTGGAGATTAGCAGAGGTGAGTCTTAGTCTCCTAACTGCCAACATTACTCATCTCTTTGCGTCCAGTGCCAAGGGGTTGAACATGTTTGATGTTTAGTATGTGATTGCTACGGAAGCTGATTGGAAGTGGTATGGGCCACATGGCTGCATCACTGAATCTAGGAATACAGAGCCTACCCTCAGCTCCACTCAGAGGTCTCTTAACTGGCCCCCCTGAGCCTGTGGCAGTTTTCTCAGCCATCATTTTCAGAAAGACTGATTCCATAAAGGGCTGACAGACTCGTAGCCCTCCCACATGAATGGTCTCACAAACAGACACCAAGATGGAATGGAGCAATAACCATTAGAGTAATAAAGTCTTCTAGACATTTTTAAAGGGTGGTTACTGATATCCTGACTATACTCACTAAACTGGTCAAGGAAAGGGTATTTATTTGGCTTTGAGAATGTTATTAAACTCTGACTCCAGTTTGCTCCTTGAAACACGTTAAAAGTGATTCTTCAGTGATAAACTATAGGAAATTTACTTAGTATGTTGTCTCCAAAACAATGGGTACTTGCCAGCTATGATCAGCTTTAGTATTGCATTTCACATTGGGATGAAAACTTTCTTCCATTATACTGATCTCATAACCCAAAATGTATTTCTTGGAAAGCGTAATTTTCAAAAAGTTAAGAACATGAATCTCCTATGAATATAGAAAGCACAAGTGTCAAAGACCTGTTTACTCATTAAAAGAGGATCCAGTAAAAAGATAAAGCTAGTTTAAAGCACATTTTCAGTAACTGGGTATTTAGAGGCATTCCAAAAAGAATGTCAGAATAAGACTGCTAAGTCAGTTAAAAATTCACAACCTTTTGATTTATCTTTTCTACTGGATAGGAATTTAAGAGTTACATACAATGTCTGCACTCTAATTGTGCAATAAATAACATAGTCATCCTGGGATATATTCCCCTAGATAATCTTTGGGTAGCCTGTTGACCAGTACCTCAGTATAAAATCAAAAGTTCTTGTTCTGCTTTCCTTGCCTGATTTACAAGTTTTGCAAAGTTTTTCTTAGCATCTGTGTGTGTGTGTGTGTGTGTGTGTGTGTGTGTGTGTAGCATATTTGTTTTACATATATTTATGAATTTTTGCCATGTGTTAAGGCTTGGAAGAAATACAAACATGATAATAATAAGGATGATAATAATAATAGCTGACATCGATTGAGCACTTATCATGTGTCAGGTGCTAGTCTTAGCACTTCATGTGCATGCTCTCATTTACTCATGTCACCCTGTGAAGTAGGCATATTATAATCTCCATTCTGCAGATAAGGAAATGGAGACAGAATTTGAGTGAGCTGTCCAAAGTCACACATCTGGAAAGTAATAGCACCAGGATTCCAATCCATAAATGTGGTTGGAGTCCATGCACATAAACTTAGCGTCTAACAGAGAAAATCAATATGAAAATGATTCAGTCCAATAAAAAGTTACATATATATATATATATATATATATATATATATATATATATATATAGAGAGAGAGAGAGAGAGAGAGAGAGAGAGAGAGAGAGTCTAAGTGGACCTTGGTGCTTAAACTGAGCTTGAATGATGTATAGGTGGATGATGGCAGGAAGGATGTTCTTGGCAGAAGGGAGAACATAAGCCAAAGCTCAGCAGTGAGGTGTCCTGTGTGGCTGGAATGTAGCATGGATGTCTGATGGGGTCATATACAATAGGTGTTTTTTGGAGAGGCAGATAGTGCCTTTCTTATAACAGATAAAATATTCATCATAAACCCATGTGAGAGTGAAAGCACCTTGCCCAAGAGATATTTCACCATGTGTTTCTCAATCACAACCTTATTGACATTTGGTTTGGGATCACTCTTGATTGTACAAGCTCAGTCAAAATGCATTAGTTTCTTCAGTCATTGTAATGCCTTGCCTTTTCGTGGTGGGTAGAGACCAGCCTTGACTGGTCGAAACCTATGGTTCTCTAAACCATGGTTATCAGAATTCAGGGTGCATCAGAATCCCCTCAGGGCTTGTTAAAACAGAGATGTGTGGGCTTTCACCTGAATTTTTAATTCAGTATGTCTGGGTCGAGACTCAAGAATTTAGCATTTCTAATAAGGTTCCAGGTGATGCTGCAGCTGCAGGTCTGGAAACCACCTTTGAGAATATAGTGTAGTTTATTATTATTTGCTTCCCCTGCCACGCCAAGATATAGGGGAACCTCCTTACCTTCCATAGGACTTTGGCCCCTCCCTGTGAAAAGCTTCCCAGATACTCCAAGAAGAACACCTGGGATCACACTGAGCCTCAGACTCTGACGAGATCCTTAGAGCTGTTGGTGGTGAAGGCACCTCCTACCATGTCAAGTTCTGCCGCATTTTCTGTGTTCTCAAAATCTTTCTTTTGTACACTCAGATAAGGAGCAATTACTTCCTTACTCTGCACTTTTTTGTGTCCATTTAATGTCTGCTGTTTTGCTCCTGACATCTTCAATAATCCAGCTCTGACATTCCCCATGGATGTAGTAGTCACAGCCCACGGGAGCAGGTCCTGACAGGTGCAGGTTTATTTTCCACATGCTTACGGAACTTAAAATCCTTGTCTCTGCTTTGAAATGGCACTAGAAAGAAGAGATGCTGACAATGGCTCCTATCTGCATTCCTTTCTCTGTAGCAACCGAGTGTCTGTAGGGAATTCAAAAATGAGTACCTGGAGGCTGCTAGGTAATATTTATACGGCAGAAAGGTAGACTCAGAGCCAGGGAGAGAATTGTTCAAACCAGGCTAAATTTAAACCATAGCTAAACGGAACTACAGTGACCACCTGGCCTTGAGCAAGTCTGAGCTGGTTCTAATGTCTTTATTTTTAAAGTCCCATGTGCATTCATTACATTTACTATAGCAATGACCTCATTTACTGAGTACAGATTTTGTGTATGCAGGTGTTAAGTACTCCATGGGCATTATTAAAATTAATCCTCATAGGGATGCTATGAGGTCAGTGATGTTATTGTACCCATTTGACAGGTGACAAAACTGAGACTGAGGTGTCATATTGCTATGAAATGAAGCATCTGGGATTCAGATTGTGCTCTGATTCCAAAGTTCTTGTATTAAATTAGAATTAGCATTATTGAAAACAGCTAACAAAATAATCATGGAGATATAAAATATAGCATAAGGATCATAGTCAATAATATTGTAGTAAACATGTAAGGGGGCAAAGGGGTACAAGATTTATTGGGGGATCACTTTGTGAATTATATAGATCTCTAATCATTATGCTGTACAACTGAAGCTAATATTTTATTATATACCGACTATAATTGAAAAAAACTTATTGAATTGTACACTGTAAATATGAGTAACTAATTGTCTATTGTATTTCAATCAAGAAAATTAAAGTAAAAAAAAGTTAGCTATTTATGTCCTTCCAGTTAAGAGATAGAGGTATAATTTGGTCTTGCAATGAGAGAGAGAGAGAGAGAGAGAGAGAGAGAGAGAGAGAGAGAGAGTGAGAGAAGAGAGAGAGAGAGAGAGAAATGGGGGATGGAGGTAGAGGGAGGAGTTGATATCAATTTATTAAGCTTTTTCAACCATATACAATAATGTATGGAAAAGATGATGATATATTAAACTTTTTAAATATACATATATTTATTTCATGAAATTCCAAAATGAGTCTAATAAAGGGCAGAGAAAATAATGAAGGGCAGATTGCAGTAAATGAAACTATTAAAAGTGGCTTGATGGGTGGAACAGCTACATGTGGAATTGTCGGCTCAGCACATCCTGTTCTCTGGGAAGCCCTCCCAACCTCCTCCATGAAACATCTCAGAGAGCTGCTGTATTCATTTGTCATTGCTGTGTAATAAATCCCTACAAATTTGCAGCTTAAAATAATTTAACAGCTCACAACATTTTAGTTTAGAAGTCTAGGTGGGCTTGGGTGGGTTCTCTCCTTAGGGTCTCACAAAGCTGAAATGAAGATGTTGGCCAAACTGGATTTTTATATAAAGGGTCTAAAGAAGCACCTACTTCAAGGCTCATTCAGGTTGTTGGCAATTTAATAAGATCATTCACATCGAGAGGCTGATAGCTGGTCTTGCAGATGGCCCCTCCATTTTCAAAGAGAACAAAAGCATGTTGAATCATTCTCCTGCTTCAACTCTCTCTGACTCTCCTTTTTCCTAGGCGGTCTCCCATCCAAGTACTAACCAGACCCGACCCTGCTTAGTTTCTGAGATCAGATGGGATCAGGCACGTTCAGGGTGAGTTGGCCATAGACCATAGATGCTTTTTGGCTGAATGTTAGTTTCTGTTACTTTTGTGGTCAAGTGCGATATGTCCTGGGGGCAGCAAGAAGGCCACTGGAGATTTCCTAGAGCATCTTAGAGACCCCAGACTCAAGAGTGCTAATGAATGTGTGTGATCACAGTGGAAAGAAGTGAGGCATTGGTGAATGTTCTTCGAAGCCCTGTGTGAGAATCCTATATATAGTTTTACCTTAAAAACATTCTTTTCCTTCATTCATAAGCATTGGAGTCAGGATGGAAAGGGCATAAACCCAAGATGGAGGATTCAGAATAAATACAAACACTGACCAGCTAGGCATAGGGCACATTGTTTCCTTTGCTAAGTTCATTCCTACATAGACAATTGGCATACCTAGAAAAAATCTACTTCTCACAGGGCTCTGAAGTGAATGCAGATGGCTCAGTGGAGGTTTTTTACAGAGTAACAAGGTATTTGATAATTCAGGTTCCATGTGTTATCTATCTGCTTAACTTTTATTCTGCATTTATAGCATTTCCAAAAATACATTTCCTGAATCATACGCCTTCACTGTCAGTAAAAGACTATAAGGTTATTTAAAATCTCAGGCTATAGGTTGTCTCACTTGTCCCAGATACCATTTTTGATGGAGAATAATTGCTCACTACTTTGAGTAGAATGGAGAGGTAAGAATGGTTCAATAACACTTTCCAGTTCTTTTAAGAAACACTTTAAAAAAAAAGCAGAGATGGGAAATGGGCAAAAAATCCCTCATCCAGATGTTTAACTATAAAAACAAGGGTAGCCCTGGTCCAGAAATGCAATTAATTGCTGAGATAATTTATTCATTTATTCCCTTTCTCGTTTATTCAGAATGCCAGTATAATCAGCAACACAGTTCTGATTTATCAACTTTCCAGCTGCTGACAAAGGTAGGCTTGTTAAAAATCACTGATATCCCAGAAAGATAGTCTAAGAAGCACTAACTCCTAATTTTTGGACAATTTTTTGATACTTTACTCTGGCAGCAAATGGGACCCCAGCAATCTGTACACTTGGCCTTTATTCCTCTGGAAGCATGCAGAGATGCCTGCAACTTAACATTATGCTTTTGGCTTTCACTGGGGGAACAAAATAACTGACCAGAAGAAGAACATTGCTGTACTTTTCTGGTAAAACAAAGTTCTCAGTTTGGACACCATTATTTTGTGATGAATTATTTCAGCAGGCTCCTAATTGGTCACTGGGCCTTGATTCTTGCCTTCTTCCTCCCCAACCTATTTTCTGCACTGAGTATTCATTCTTATCATTCTAAAATGCATATTTCATCACATCACTCCTCTTGATTACAATGTGTCAGCAGCTCTCCCTTGGTTACAGGATAAATTTCAGGCTCTGCTCCATATCCTATAAGACCATCCATGGCCTGTCCTGAACTGCTGTGTCTCTTCACACTCTGGGCTCTAGTCAGATCTGCAGTGTCCCCACATTTCCCCATACATGCTCTGTCCTCCCTCCTTCATTGCCTCTAGCCTACTATTTCCTCTGCTTCCCTCCTGCTTTGCCTCCTATTCTGCTTCAAAGGTGGACTAACTGTAGAAATTGTCCCCATTCCCCATGTCTCCAATTCCCCCCAATCTAGATTATATACATGATACTCTTGTGTGCTCTTGTAAACCTCCACCCATCTGTTGCCCTTGGCATTTATCACACACTTGTCTGTCTATTTATGAACTTTCCTCTAGACTGTGAGTATGAAGCAGGGCAGTTAACTATGCATCTTTCTGTTCTCGGTGTCTGGGACAGCCAGGAATTTAGGAGACTTGCAATAAATGTTGAATAAAGAAGTCCCAAACCTTCCTATGTGCCATGAATATATGCCTTATTATTCCTTTGCTAGCATCTCCCTATGAAGAAAGTGTTGTTTGTCTTTGTTGGGGATCAAGAATCAAAAAGATCCTGGCACTCGCATGGCAATCACACTGATTCCTGCTCCTGCTGCAGTCTCAGAAGTGGTGTGCTGCTCATGGAGAGTGAGCAGTTTACTGGTGGGGCTTTGTCAGCATTCCCTTTCCGATATTACCTTCCCCTCTTGAAGGTATGGTCAATCGAGGAGTCTCTGGAGCTCATTTCTCCAGGTTCAATGCACCTCATCCCTGGTGGAGACAAGGTAGGTACCTGATCTAAGCTCAGCTCATTGGAAAATCTATCCTGAGACTTTCAATCATTGAAATGAAGGAAGGGGGAAAGAAGCAGAGTTTACTCAGTCCAGATGGCCTTGTAGCTGATGGGGAGGGCAAGAGGGGAGAAATCAGATGCATAATTTTTAGTTTGCCTGTTTATAACAGAAAACCCCCAATTAAGCTGATGGTTTACATGAGATAAAAGTATATTTATCTCTCATATAAAAGAAATCCCAGAGTAAGCAGGCCATGAATGAAAAATCCATTAAAGAAGTTGTTAGAGATGCAGAATCCTTCCAGTCTTGTTCCCAGGCTATGAGCCTGTCTTACAATCCAAGATGGGCACTAGAGTACCAGTGTTCATACAAGCATTCCAGGCGACAGGATGGAGGAGGCAGAAGGACAGAAGGAATGCCTCCTCCTTTGCAAGTCATGTCCTGGGAACTGCACACCACTTTTATTTGTCTTATTGGCCAAAACTTAGTCATGTCCACATGTAGCTCTAAAGAAGTTTGTGGAATGTGCTCTTTTAAGTGGGTGGTAATATTGCTAGTGGCAAATCATAATTGGGTTACTAAGAAGATGGTGATATATGCTAGGAGTTAACTAGTAGCCTCTCTACCTTATTTGCTATTGTTGTTTTGAGAGGGGTCATGAGTGGAAGGGTCGTTTAAAGGTAAGTTTGAAGTACTGATGCTGATATACTTGGCTAGTGGCTGAGCTGAGCAACAACAGTGACAGCCACAGGAGTAGCATACACCTTTGAGGGAGTGGTAAATTACAAGCTCTACGCTGGGCCTTTATGTGTGTACAGTAACAACAACTCTATTATCATTCTTATTATACAAATGATGATTACACAGTGCTGGAGCCGGGTTTGAAGCCAGACCTGATCTGAAAACTCACGTTCCTCCCCCTTCCATGCGTTGGTGCCCAGCCCAGAAAATCACTTTGTTAGTGCAATGCTCAGAAGTGCTGCTTGCCTGGAGATGATCAGGCAGAGGTCCTATACAGGGTGGAGGTCAGTGGCGGGTCCCTAGTCCTGATGGGTAGGACAGACTACTCCATGATCACTTTCTTGTGAGAGGTGTGATATCCTCGCTTCATTTCTGGGATTATAATAAAATAAGATATAACTTTTCTCTGGGAGCCATTTTTTTTGACTGTCTGCTTCAACTTTCAAAATGGTGACTAATATCCCGTGAACTTATGGTGCCCAATTTGAGACACTCAGGACTCACTGTTGAATAGGTAATAGTTCAGTTATTTAACATTTTCACAAATCTAGTACTTTCCCACGGACAGGAGTAAAGTTACTCTAAGGAGAAACTGTGCATGAAAAGTTAAAAGAAAATAAAATGATATGTGCATATACACGTGTTCCCAGCTGAGAAAAAATGGCCAGTTCAGAGTGATACTGCATGAGTATGTGTGAATGTACTTATGTAGGAGGATGTCAGACGGTATAGAATAAACATCTTGTGGGTAGAACTTACTGAGTTAATGCAATTTGGAAATGTACTGACTCAAGCTGGTTGGAATTGATACTAATAATTAAAGGGACCCAGCAGCTGAAAACAAGGTCATGGCTTAGATTTGCCAAGCCAGGCAGAATGCATTGAAAATCCATATAACAAGAAAGGCACGTGATAAGGATGAAATGATTCTGATATTGGCAGGTTTCCATTTCTCAACCTAAGTTATCCAGCTGAGACATGTGGGCGCCACACAGTGACCGCTGACAAAATAAATATATTGATAGAATGATTGGCCAGTTCCCTGCTGAATGACAGAAGGATGCCAGCAAGATTAGAGGTCTATGGCCAATTATCTGAACTGTTCATCATCCAAGCTAGCCATCATTTTCACCATTGAACTAAGCTTTCTTCTATTGTAGCTTTTAAGGAGAGGTTCTTTGAGAACTGAGAACAAATCTCCAGTCCATTAATTTTTACAGTGTTAAGGCAAATGACCTCTGACAATAGCTTCCTGTAGTATAGGCATATTGTATGGGAGGTGTGGGATCCAGAGGACCGAGCTGGTAGGAATGTCTTTGTTGGATTTCGAGGAAGACAGAGAAGAGTGCCATGATCAAGATAAGGAAAGCATAACACTAGGCGCCCAGATAATCTGACAGCTATGGCTTCATTTCCTACTGGCATGAACAGATAGAATTTTGCCAATGCCATAGTAAGCAGGCATTATCTACAGCGTGGTTATAACTTGCCATAAAGTGGGATGTGAGGAGACTACTGCCCAGACATTGATGATGGGTCAGGTTTGCAGCGGATGGAGAGAAGAGATGCAGCTTAACCACAAGAGAAGTTGTCAAGGTCTTCCTTAGAGCCAGCGGAGCTCTGGGTATTCTGTGGGGACAAAGGCCTAGGACAGCTGTGCAGCTGGAAGCAGAAGCAAATGTACTGCCAAGTCTTGATTGCTTGCCTAGCAAGTTCTCTGCGTGTGTACGTATTTCACTCACCCAACGCTCAGTTAATAGAAACACTATATAACATGTGTCAACTTCTTAATAAAACTTTGTAGTAAGAGCAGTTTTTTAATAATTTAGATACTCTTTGTAATACCAATAAAGATTTATGCTGCCTGGTGATAGTTCATAGTTAATTATATGGAGGAATTTAAAAACATCATGTATAGAAGATGTTATAAAAATAGAGCCATCTCTTTACTATTTCTTCCTCTCTTCCTTCCTCTCTTCCTTCCTTCCTTCCTTCCTTCCTTCCTTCCTTCCTTCCTTCCTTCCTTCCATCAAATAGTCATCAAATAAAGTTCACCTCAGTATGAACATCTGGCAAATTCATTTGACTGCTTTAGAATTGAAATCTAAGCATGTTCTGGACTTAAGAAGCATCTGTGAGCAGGCAATTAACTGCCTTACAAAAGGACTTGCCATATGATTTCTCCATGTTAGAAACTTTCTTGATGAATTTGATTGTGATGGGGTTTGAAACAGGCCTCCAGGGAGATTCTGATATCCCTGGGGCTTGCTTCCCTAATGCTCTCCAGTTCTTTCAAGGAATGACTTGTATGAATGAGAAATGATTCATGGGAGGATGTGCATGGTGTCACCCACACTTTCAAAGGGTTACGCATTCCCAAAGAGTACCATCAGTGTCCTGTATGGAAGAGTGAGCAGGAAGTCTATCTGGTCATCAATGGCCAGAGGGCCAGTAGAGAATTTCTTTGAGGACCAAGCAGGTTAGAAGTCCAAACAGTTCTACAGGAAGGAAGGCTATTATAAGATGAAGGCAGAAATGCCTGCACTGAATGGCCCTGAGCTTCCTTTCTTTTCTTTTTCCTGTCTTTGGTGGACAGTAAGGGACCTTGGACTTGGCTGGACATTGAGCCTGAAACCAGGATCCAAGTGCCAGTGCAAGCAGAGTCTAGCCCAGTGTCTGCCATCACAGATCCTAAAATGTTCCTGGGGAAGGAAGAGGGAGCCAGAGCCCATGGTGGTACTAGAGGAAAGTTTTAGATGAGAACAAATTCAGGAGTTGGACAGAACGAGTCAAGTGCTATAGACTGAACATTTGTGTCCGCCTGAATTTTTGTGTTAAAACCCAGTCTCAAATGTGTTGGTATTTAGGGGTGGGAGAAACCTTAGAGAGGTCACCGCCCCTTCTGCCATGTGAGGACTCAGTGAGAAGACAACTGTCTACTGACAACTACAAGAAGTGTGCCCTCACCAGACACAAAATTTACAAGTGTCTTCATTTTGGACTTCCTAGCCTCCAGAAACAAATTTCTGTTGTTTATAATTTACCCATATTGTGGTACTTTGTCATAGCAGGCTGAACTGACCAAGACATGAAGGGAATTCTCCAAAACACAGGTGCCAGGAGAGGATATGAGGGAATCAGGCAGAATTTTGCCGGAAACCCCAACCTGCTCATGACTTCTATTTCTGTTTCTTCCCTGGTGAGATGTTGCTGTCCTCCAAATAAAACCTTCTGGCAGGAGGCACATCCAGAGGAAGGCCAGCTCTGATACGTGTGAGGGCACATGTCTCCAACCTCTACATTCACATTAAAATTCCACCCACAGCTCCATTCCTTACCATTTCTCCATGACCATTTATAGCCATGTGGCCTCCAGTTAAAGACTAGAGCCCAGACCTCTTCCCACCACTGTGGCAGGTATAAAAGGGGGCTCAGGTGACTAATGTGTGTGCTGCTTACCATCTGAGTGGAGGCGGAGAAGAGGAAAGACAGTGTGTATGTATGTGCTGATAGCATTATTATGGGACAGAGTGATAGAAATTATTATGGGGAGAAGGTGGTGAGCACAGGACCAGAAGGATAGAAAATTAGAAAATAAACTAAACATGGCATCAATATGCAAAAACGGGAGTGCGCCTGGTGGAGGAAATTACAGTTCTATCAGCTTAATATTCATCGAGTATAGAAGAATGCAAGCTTCCTATTGTATGTGAGGGCGCAATTAAATCAAAGAGTTGGACTAAAATCGGCTGCAGGAGAGGCTTGGGAATTAATGGCAGATCCTGGGGTGCCTTCTGCCCGAGTACTGGGAGCCTGTGCAGAAACCATTTCGCTGTGGGGCTTGGGGGTCCAGCCTCCCACCAAGCATAGATTTTTCTTAGTTCCTCTTCCTGTTTTTTCATCTAACACACAAGGCCCATCGTCGCAGCCTATTTGAGGACAGAGATATAGAAGATCACAGATTCAGGTTTCTAGAAACAAACAAACAAACAAACAAACAAACAAGCAAACAAACAAAACCCTCCAAAAAACCCCTGTCCCCCCCCCACACTGGAAATAGAGAAATTCCATGAATGAGGCATGAGCTGAATTCCAGCTTGTCACCACCCATCTCTGTGCAGTGATTTGAAGCTGTAGGAAGTCACATGAGGCAGGCCCTGGCACTGAGACTCGGGTGGCATATTGCAGAGGGAGGAGGCAGCACTTTTCACATTAGAGGCTTTGGCTTCTCTTGTTTTAGGGATGGTGACCTGGACGCTGGACAAACCATACCTCTATTTAGAGTCTTAAAAGACCCCACAGGCATGGTTAATGTGGTTTCCTTTGCATCAGTGGCTGTTTCTGGTGGTTCTTCTGCATCCCTGGCTATATGTCCCCTACTTCTGAAGACTAGGCTTGGTGACGCCTGACCTGACATTAATGTTTGGATAGTGTTTGTATTGCTCAGTGCAACAGGCAATAACTTGTATTATTAAGTCCTGGAGCAACAATCCTGTCTACTGCTCTATCTGCTAGAATGTTCACCAGTTCCTTATTCCACAATTCTCTGCTAAGGGCTTACTCTGTGTAAGGTACTGATGAGAGTCTGGAGATTTAAAATTAAATAAGACAGCCCCTGCCTTATCAGGTAGTGCAGAAGTCTAGTAACCACGTAAGTGCAAATATGGAGTTAGATGCTGTGGGAAGGAGTCATTGTGAAGCAGACATCACAGAGGGCTCACTGCACGCCCTGCTCAAGTATTCTAAGCACTTTACACATATTGTCACATTCTATTCTCACAAGAACCTGTAAAGCAGCTATAATTATGACAGTCGTCTCCCCTTGTCTGAAGTTTCACTTTCTGTGGTTCAGTTAACTGCAGTCAACCATGGTTCGAAATAGTAAATGGAAAATTTTAGAAATAAACAATTCAGCTATTGAGGATCTAATCATCAACATCATCTGCTCTTGATATCTGACCATCGACATCATCCTGGCTTGATGATCCAGGATCACCCAAAGCAGATGATTGTTCTTCTGACTTATTGCCAGAAGGTTAGTAGTTGCCTAATGCTATGTCATAATGCTGATGTCATTCACCTCACTTCATCTCATCATATAGGCATTGTGTCATCTCACATCAGCATGACGGAAGAAGGCTAAGTGCAGTACAATAAAATATTTTGAGAGAGAGACCACATTCACATAACTTTTAATACAGTATATTATTATAATTGTTCCATTTCATTGTTAAATATTGTTAATCTTGTATGGTGCCTAATTTATAAATTAAACTTTATAATAGGTATTTATGTAGAGGAAAAACATGACATCTATAGGATTCAGTATTATCCATGGTTTCAGACATCCATTGGGGGTCTTGGAATGTAAGAGGGAACTACTGTATTTTCATTTTACAGATGAAGAAAGTGATACTCAAAGGTTAAAAACGTGCTCAGAACCTAGTTGAGCTGAGACTTGAGCCCAGTCCTGTAGATTCCAGGACTCTGTGCTCTGTGGCTTTTATTCTTTCCTCACTGGCATTGCTGGATGTTCCTCTCTTCCCCAACCAGCCCCAATACTGCTTTTACTTTAGGGTCTGTGAATTGGCTGTTTCCAATCCCTTGGACAGAAGCTCTTCTAGATAACTGCTAACTTTTTACCATCATTAAAGCTTTGCTCAAACGTTACCTTTATATTGAGACCTTGCCCCTACCCCCAGTATTACCAATCTACCTGTCCCTACTTTATTTTGTACAACACATAGCACCTTTCAGTATAGTTTACCTAGTTATTACTTTTCTTGTTGAGTGTCTCTCTATGTCTTTCCTAGAATGTAAACTCTGTGAGGGCAGAGAATTTGTCTGTTTTTATTCATAATAGTATCCTAGGCTAAATCCATGCCCGATATACAGTGGGTAGGTACTCAGCATGAAGAAATAAATAAGCATCATGCTATAAAATAAATCCAGGTAAAGATGTTCAGTCTTCATTTAAATCCTGTTCAAATTTGGTTCTAAGAAGTAGATTTTTATTAAGATGTTGGGAAACTTGGCTTCCCTCCAAAATAGTTGGCCTGTTGTTGGCTGCCTGCTCATCACCTGGGCAGATGATCAGTTGTTCAAAACCTACCAACCACTGTGGGTACCCATGGCCAGTATCCAGCCTGATTGGCTGGTGCTGGTTTCATACTGGCTTTCTAATGTTTTGGATCTGACCCCTATTAAACCACTCTATGAATGGGCCCTCTGGTTTATTAGCTCTGCCTCTCTCTGAATTGATCTGATCATCCTGTATTGTTCACAATCAGAATTATCACCTGTGTTCTGCCCAAATGGGGCCATGGGAGCCATGCTTTATTCCATTCAGCTGGCTGTGGAATTTCCCGGTTGATGTCCTAAGTGAAAATGGATTTCCTCGCTGGGCAGGAACAAAACTGCCATGATTCTTCCTGGGTAACGCCATTAAACAGCCCTCTTGATAGAATTAGCTCAGGGGTTGTTAATGTGCAATCAATTCTGTATGGGTTTTCAAAGGACCCAGCTCTGTCGCAGGCATATAATATGTCCTGATAAATGTTGGTTGTTTTCCTTTTCTACCAGCTTCATTTAAGCTCGTCTCAGCTGCTGTGCTTCTCTCTCTAGAGGCTCTGCCCTGAAGGAATACATATTCTGGCCCCTGTTGCAGAGGATTTAAATAGCAGGGAGCAGGTGGCAGCATGCTTCCTCCCTTCCCCCCTGGCAGCTTCTACACAGTTTAACGTGAAACATAAAAAACCCTGCTTTGGAGGTTTTCCCATGTGATGTTGTCATTGATTAAATGAGCTAATGCATATAAGGCACTTAGAACAGTGCCTGGAAACTGGGGAAATTACTCAGAAAGGGTTTACTATGAGTAGTAGTATTTTAAAAAAATCTCGAGGTGATCTATTTCAGGGACGCTGAAGACATAGGTTCTGGTTTTTAGAGATCTAAGAAATTCCTATCAAGAGGGATTTCCCTGCAGTTCTGTTTCTGGCAGAGCTTATGCATGTCTCTACCTTTTCAGCAAGATCAGTCTACCTATCAGTCTTTTCCTTAGATATTCTCAAGGGTCAGGAAAGCATTTTCCTGGTCACTGTATTTGTGATCTCTGGGTCCCTGGTGTTCACATGCAGAGTTGCAAAGTCCCCCAGTGCTGGCCTTCCTCATCCAGTTGGAGGCAAATAGACCCTTTTCAGTGTGGCAAACCAGACAGATGTAATCTTAGGAACCAGACCTCTTCTCTGTGGTTATGTGAACTTGGACAACTACTTAAGCTCCTGACACGCAATCTCCTCATCTCTAAAATAAAGATATAATGCCTTATCTAGTGGATTGTAGAAAGAGAAAATAAAATAGCCTATAAACCAGGCTTGAAATGCAAATATTTCTCTCCCACATACTATAAAAACTTCTCATTAGCTTCAGGTTTAAGTATTTCTGGATAATTATAAAATTATATCTAACTGATCTTCCTAGAGCCACCTTCTCAACCTGTCAGCCCTTTCTTTTGCATGTTCACAGCTAGTTATCTTTCTAGCTCATCACATCACTCTTCTGTATCAAATTTCATTGGTTTCCTAATCTGACTTTCAAAATCCTTTATAATCTAGCAGCTGCTTATGTCCTCAACCTCACATGCCATCACTTCCACACCTTCCCTTTCCTCAAACCCATGCTTTTGTCATGTTAAATCACTCTGGTTCCCCTGGCATACCTTGCTTTTTCATGCTACCCAGTCTTTGCACATGCAAGCTTCTCAGACTAGTCTGCATTTCACCACTTTAATCTCCCAGAGAACTGAAATGTGATGTAAATGTGGTTCTGTGGAAGTATATCCTTTCAAGGAAGAAACGTGAACTTCCTTGACCTTTCCCAACCCTATAATAGTTACAGTTTCTTCTGTAACCTATATACATCTTCAGCTCTTGTGTTACTATCTGCTAGGACTATGCAGGGCTATACAATAGACAGATAGCTGTATGAAAAATGGCTTAAACGAAAAAAGTGTTTTTTTTCTTATTTAACAAAACATCCAGGTATTGGTAGTAATTGGTATTGAGTCAGCTTTTCAGTGTTGTGATCAAGAAGCTGGTCTTTTCCTGTCCTTGTGATTTGCCATTCTTTGCATGTTAGCTCTCATCCCCATCTTGTTACCTCATGATTACAAGATGACTGCCCCTGCATCAGGCATCACCTCTATGTTTACTGCAAAAGTGGAAATTAAGGCAGCACTGGCTGTGTCTGTCTTCTTTATTTCAAGAGAGCAAAAACTATCCAAGAATCTTCCAGTAAAACTCTGCTTACATTTCATTGTCCAGAATTCTGTCACTAGCCTATTCCTAGCTAATAAAATGAGCATAGATTTGCACATATCACCATGTTAAACACAACTGGCATTTATTAGCAGGAAAAACAGGGGAAGGGATTGACTCTTGGGTAAATGATAACAGCAACATCTGTCACATATGATATTATAATTATTTTTTTGCCTTTTTTCTCCTTGCTAGACAGCAAGCTCCTTGAAGGCCAGCAAGCAGCTCTCCCCAGGACCTACAGTGCCTGGCAGAAAAGGGGCTCATTTAAATACTTACTAAGTAAATAAACATAATTTACATAAATCTGTCAAACCCTATCAGTTTATATAAAACAATTAAGGCCAGTTTGATTCTTGCTCAGGAAAGAGCAGGTGTGTATGCTCCGTTCATATAATCACCTGTTTTGGCATCATGTGGTTGCAACCAAAGCTTCCCATGGGGGCTCATACAATTTTCCCTGGGGGAAAGCACGTAACGTCTTTAGGTTGCCAATTCCCAGAAGTCAAAATTTTGTTCTCGTAATAAAATACTGCAAAATCTTTAATTTTCAAGAAGCTGCCAGCTCACACAATAACATCATATTAATTTTCTGTTTAATAAAGCATCCTGGAACCTTTGACATGGGCTGCATGTGCTTGCCTGGGGATGGAAGAAGCATGAGGCAGCCGTTCATTTATGGCAGAAAGGCATGCTGGATAAAGGGAATCTAATTGAAGTGTACAATATGCTTACCATGTAGCTGCTGATAAAACATTAATGCCTTTTTTTTCTGTGCACAGTGCAAAAGATGAAATCAGAGCCACTAAATCTAAATCATATTTAACAGTATTCTTTAGTCCAGGGCTGTGTCCCTCTGTTTTTTGTAAGGGATTGCTTTTCAAAAGGGTAGATTTACAAAGCTCATTACTGTAGGGGTTGCAAGAAGGCATAATGGGCCCATAGGAAGGAGGCAGGGATATTTAAACAAACTTCTGGCAAGAGGGAGGTAAGACTCTAATTTATATGAAGGCTGAGGTTCAAAACTTATTTGCTATAACTCCTAGGAACCTTTAAATTTGGGTTAAAGAATGCATGTAATTTCTTCTTAATGTAACAAGCTAAAAAAGATTATGGTTAAATTATATATCCAGATTACATATATTGGGGTCTTTGGACGCTAAGCTAAAAACTTGGCTCCTTAAAAAAATAAATGGTAGTCATAATCATGATCTGATCTGAGAGAGAAGCAGTCATTGGGATATGCCATTCATTCTTGAAATCATTATTTCCACCTCTTCCCTGTGCTAATGAAAAACATGATGAAAAATACTGCTCTGTCCACCTGAAACCAATGGGATGAAGGTCAAACTCAAGAATTTCCTTTTCCCTCGTGTCAGGCACACTAAACTTAACTTGGTACTAAATACCACCCAGTAAAATCTCCTCCAGACCTTTAGAAACAGTGTAAGTTGAGGCTGGGTAGAACATTTTCAGTGAGAACAGGAAGCTGGAATCGGTCCTGAAACCCCATTTTAAGGTGATTGATCAAGGAAATTAACACCCTGCCCTTCTCCTTCTGTTTTGGTAGAATCAGTGAAGGTCTCTACATGGCCCTTGCACTGACACAGAAAATGTAACAACCAGTAAATCTTCAGTGATTTTGTGACAGCAAATATTAAAAATTGGTAAGCTTAAAAGAAACTGTAAAGTTTGTCATAAATACCTGATGAATAAGAAGAGAAAACAGAGAGGAGGAATTTGAAATTGAAAATATTTAAAATTATTTTCATTTCTACCCAGAACATAGTGATGAAATTCAATTCCCTCTACGCATCATTTCTCTCCTACTCAAAGCAAATCTCAGAATGGCTACTTTTTATAGTGAATAGAGATAGTCTAGAGAGGACAGACTTTCACCAGTTTCCCCAAATTAACAGTTTTCAATAGCAGCTATAATTTTAGGGTAATTTCAGCAAGTTTATTTTATTTGAAGATACAGCACAGTTTTTCTTATTACTAAGATTTGTGACTAGCTACTCTCCTTTAGAATTAGAATCAGGATATAACCCTTAGTCTCAGCTCCTGAAGGCAATGGACCATTTCTTAATAGGCTTTCCAACAAAATCTATTTCATTGAGTTAACTAATATATATAGAAAGTATACACTGAGCAACTATATGCCAGGGGATTTTGTAGGTGCTTGATAAATAAGCTTAGTTACCCCTCATAATAACCAGTGAGGTAGGTACCGTTATTATCTCCAAATCATTGATAAAGAAACTGAGATGGAGAGAGTTTAAGCGCAGTCACATGACTAATAACTGGGGTCATTGGAATTTGACCTATTCAGCTAAAACTGCATTCTTAGCCACTGTGCTCTGCACCTTCAATATAGCGCCCATTACAGTATCTTGTGTAAGTGCTGGGGGCACATATATCTAGTAAATGAACCCAATGCTCTCACTTCTGAACTGAGTTTTGCTGTTTGGAATCCACACATGTCTTCAAAGTTAGCCTTGGATGACTCACTAAAGTTGTTTCAACAGTCAGACACTTGCATGCAGGGTTGGACATACAGTGGGTGCTGAGTGCTAGCTAAGTTACTGTTTTCAGAATAAAATTCTGTCTTTTTTATTTAAATATTGTTTCTTCTCCCTGCTCTTCCCATTGCTTCATATTCTTGTAGGCATGTGAGCTTCCCCTGTGACATCCTGTTGTACATGTCTTTCCCTCTGTTTGGACTGTCCTTTGTCTTCCCTATTTGCCTAGAAACTCCTATTCCTCCTTCAGACACAGCTCAGAGTTAATGCCACAACCCTTGTGTTCCTATGGATTTGTATTCTAATGTTTCTGCTCTATGTAATCCTATTTCTGTGTCTATCTATCATTAGCTCTGTATGCATACCTGCCTTCTTCACTATGTGTAGCTATTTGAATGTGGAGATTAAGCCCCAATTCACTTTAATATACCTGGTACACTGCACCTGGTATGCTTAGTGATGCTTGATGACTCAATGCATGAAAGGAGGAAGACAGAAAACCAGAAGACAAGACCACTGACATTTCACTAAGATTCTTGGAAGTTCCTCTTCACAGTGGAAAATATGAATGAGGAAAGTATTGAAAATCTTTGAGGTCAATACAAACTGTTGTACCTGCATGGAATTCGCAGTCAATTTATTTAATAGGAAATGAACAAATTTGCATTTCAGTCAAATGAACCACAGCAAATTAGTCTCCCCACCACCCCTTCCCTACATTCTATCCAAGGACATTCTTCTCCTTGGATCTCATGGAAATCAGTGACCATCTTTCCTGCCAAATGGCACCAAAGGAAAGATTATGCAAAGCAAGACTATTTCTAACATTTTCTCCACTGCAAGATGCAATCTAAAAACTACTTGCTATTATGGTTTGGAATAAGGTATGTTATTAAGTGAATGACAAAAAAAATAAGAAGACATTCATCAAAGCATCTATTTTATTCCTATATATGGAGCTTTCTTATATCCTGAGGGCATCAAGGCACAAATCATTGGTAACGATGTCTTAAGTAGAAGGAACAAAAAATACACAAGGAAAGACTTATAAATTGTGTCCTCTTGCTCTTAATCTAATAATTTCTCCTTTGGTGCTGTCTTTCAAAGGCAAAAATGGACAGTTGCTAGTTGCAAGGGGAAAATGAAGCATTTGGAGACTCATGCTTACCGTTGTGCAGACAAGTGGTCAGAGAGGAGCCAGCTCCAGGGTGGCCATGAACTCAGGGTCACTCAGACCTGCCGGCCCCAGCAGGAAATGCCATGGGGTCGCATGCATCTCATCTGAAAACTGACTGGGAAAACAGCTTCAGAGAGAGGCTGGAAGCCAGTCTCTATTGAAAAGGAATGATGGTTGTCTCAATCTCTCTCCTAGAATGAACACACAATGGCAAGTGTGAGAGGAAAGAAAAACAAGTGTCACACTTATTAAAATTCTCCCCTTTCTTCAGGTTATGAAGAAAGGCAGATTTCAGAATAGCCCAGAGACCCAGGAAGGCTTCCTGAGGATGTCCTAAGATGATAAAGTTGCCTGTAGGAGGACAGAGATGAGGTAAGAGCTGGGATCCAAGAACACCTTCAGCCCCTCTGTGAGAAGTCAAGGGCAACTGTAGCTTGGGATTCTGGTTGCTTGGGAAATATAGCTTCCATATGCCATTAGCTGACTTATACTGTTTCTGTTAAGAAAACCTATTTTTTTGATAACCTCGAGGTAAGGATTTCTTTAAGCTCATTGGTAAGGTCCTACATGCACTATATTTAAGATAGTACTGAAATAGTGGGATGGATGGCAAGGATGGAGGAGATGTGCAGGAAGTGTGGGAATGGCTACAAAAGCAGGGTTCCTTGAAAATAATTATCAGAGAAGTTGTGAAAGTTTGTACCATAAAGGTGGAACATTTAAATTTTAGTTCCTGCCTATTTCCAAATGGAACTTGCATGTTACTATCAGTGGTGGCTATTTATTGAGTGTTTACTATGCACTGGGCTCTCAATCAAGTCCTCCATAGACATATATTTTTCTTTAAGTCTCACAACAACCCTATGAAGTAGGTATTACTATTGTTGACCTTAAAAACATGTTATTTTACCAATAAAAATGGGTTTAGAGGATTGCAATTCAGAACATGCAAGCTGAGGCAAATCCACAGGCGGGCACTGAGAACTAAGGAGGAATGTTCTTTTATAGACGAAAGGGGAAGTTGGTAAAGGCTATTATAAACCAAGAGTCCACTGGAGAAAACTGGGAATTCAAAGTGTAGTGGCTTTTCATTGGATGGGTTGTGACAGTCTTTCATGGGCTGGGCAATTGCAGGGGGAAGGGAAAAAAACATCTTTCCATTAGAAATGCAAGACACTTCTTTTCCTATTTGGGACAACTGAGAATGAGTGGTAGGGCATGAGAGCTCCCCATACAGTTAAAGTCTCTTTATAGGCCTCCCTGATACCAGTCTTGGTTGAAGTCTCCTTTGTTAATTTTCATTTTCTTTTATGAGGTGACTGTGGCTTAGAGACGAGGTGAGTTGATTTGCTAAGTAGAGGAGTTGGGGCTTGCTTACACTAAGCCTGGCACTTTTCCACTACACCATAGAAAGTATCAAGCCTCTAGGCTTAGGAAGGGATGTCCTTCAAATTGTACAACTAAATATTTCTTCTTCTTCCTTTTCCTCTGTTCTTCTTCCTTTCTTCTGCCTCCCCCTGCTCCTCATCCTATTTTCTCCTTCTTCCTAGAATTTGGTGATTTTTTCCTCCAGTAATTATTTATTAATCATTATGATATTGTGATTTATAATAAAAAAATTTTCATATTTGGTCTTTGCCTGTTTCTGGCACAGAGCTCCTAAAATCTTTGGAATTTCCTAAGTGATGAGCACATAAAGGTGCTTTTGTTGTTGTTGTTAATGAGGTGACTTTTGGAGTGCACTGAAAGATGGGGGCTGGTTGCCAGGAGAACCAACCACGTTTCAAGGTCAGAACTTTCAGTCCCACCCCCATCATCTTGGGAGAAGAGAGGGGCTAGAAGTGGAATCTATTGCCAATGGCAAATGACTTAGTCAATCATGACTACGTAACAAAGCCTCTATAAAAGTCCAAAAGGATGGAGTTTGGAGAGCTTCTGGGTTGGTGAGTGTATGAAGATGTAAGAGATCATAGAAGCTCCATACTCTTTCCCCATACCTAGTGTATATTTCATCTGGCTGTTCCTGAGTTGCACTCTTTATAATTAACTAGTAATCTGGTAAGTAAAATGTTTGAGGTCTGTGGTGCTCTGGCAAATTAATGGAACCCAAGGAGGGAGTGTAGGAACCTCCAATCTATAGCCAGTTGGCCAGAAGCACTGGACATGAGATTGGTATCTGAAGTGTGTGTGTGTGTGTGTGTGTGTGTGTGTGTGTGTGTGTGTGTGTGTGAGCAGTCATGTAGAACTGAGCCTTTAACCTGTGGGATCTGGTGCTATCTCTAGGTAGTGTCAGAACTGAGTTGAATTGCAGGGGTCCAGCTGGTATTGAAGAATTACTTGGTGGTATGGTGGGGGGGGGGAAATACACACATTATAATTGGGTGCAAAATTATTAAGCATATACTATGTCCTGGGCATAGCATGATGGCTGAGAGAATATGAAGATTAATAAGATAATGCTACAGTTTCAAGAAATGTTTATTTTGGTATGAGAGATAAATGTATAAGCAATTTATTTTGAGGAGATAGCTACTAAATACTAGATTATGTAAATAATGGAGGAAGAAATAATTAATTTCAAATGAAGAATCTGGTTATATTTCATACATGAAGAACATTAGGAAATAAAAAGATAGGAAGGATTTCTTTATTTTTCAAATCTAAAGTAAGATAGATTAATGACATAAGGAGAGGCAAAAATGAGGGACAGTTCATTTGCTTTAGCCCCAAAGTAAATTGATGTCCAAAGATAGTTTAGGTCAAATCCATGCGCAACCTTGAGTTCCATATTAAGCAGTATGTTTGTTCTGTGAATGTCAAGGGCTTCTAGAGGTGCAGTATAAAATATATGGAATTTGTTTCAAGAACTTTATTCTTAATTATGAGATTGATGTTAGAGGCAAGACATTGAAGGTAGAGAGACCGTCAGAGGCCATGTCATAGACCATGTGAGGGAGAAGATCAAAGCTCAACTGGCAGTGACAAAAGTAGGTCTGGGAAGGAAGAGCTAATGCAAAAGATGCTGTATATGTAGAACCAGCAGTGCTTGACATTTGGGAATATATTTGTTATATAGGTTAATAAATATGACAAGTAAATGTCAAAAATATACCATGGTTCCAACACAATAGATTATTTCTTACTTATGTAACAGTACTAGGCAGATGAACAGATTGAAGAGGCTGCCCTTTTTATGGTGGCATTTGCAGATATCCACTAACAAGAACTCTGCTGTTTTCAACACATAACTTCACAGATTGATCCAGGGTCTACGGCCATGCCACTTTGAACAAGCCTGATCTCGTTTGATCTTAGAAGCTAAGCAAGGTTGGGCCTGGTTAGTAATTGGATGGGAGACCACCTAGGAAGACCAGGTGCCATAGGCATACAAAATTAGGGATTGTAAACTGACAAGGTCCTTGCATTCTGTGAGGTCAACCAAGGGTCGCTTCACCTAAATTAAATAAATAAACAAACAAACATATATATATATATATATATATATATATATATATGTGTGTGTGTGTGTGTGTGTGTGTGTGTGTGTGTGTGTGTGTGTGTATGTATATATATATACACATATATACATACACACATATGTGTATATATACATATATACATACATATATATGTATATATACATATACATACACACACATATATATCTATATATCTCTATCTCTCTATCTACCTCTCTCTCTCTCTCTCTCTCTCTCTCTCTCTCTCTCTCTCTCTATATATCTATATATATATATATATATATATATATATATATATATATATATATCTCCAGGGATCATTTCAGTTCCAGGCAGCCCAATGGTAAAACAGTATGGAAGAACTTGGGTAGGAAGTTTCCAGGCCAAGGAATGGCACACTTCACTTTCAGTCACATTCTGTTGGCCCTGGGAAATGTAGCATAGCTGTGTGAGCAGGAAGAGGAGGGGACTATGGAATTTAGAGAGCAGATATGAGTCTTGGCTATAGACTGAACATAGAAGGATTTGATGAAATAGAAGATATGTTTTTTAAATTGTGTGATTGGCATTATAGTGATAATATCAATGTGGATAGAAAGTGCGGGCAGACCAGGTGATGAGCTCAACTTTGACTCCAATTAATTAATGTGTCAATGTGCCAGAGGAGGGAAGACCAAGTGAAATCAAGATTCCAGGAGAATTTGATCTGTAAGAAATGAAGGGCACACTATGGGGAAAAGTAGGGGAAAAGGGAAGAAAAGCAGAGGACATGAATGAACATAAGGAGAACCTCTGAGAGGAGAGGGAAAGCGAGCAATAATTTAAGCAACCTCATTGGGAGTGAAAAAAATGACTGGAGAACCTTCCCTCAGAAGAATAAAATATTGGCATCTTGGGATGTTGGTGACTGTGAAAAGCATAGTTGATTGTGAGATCCAGTTCACAGAAGAAAGAAAAAAAGTTTGACTCAGTGGATAAATACAGGTGCCCAGGCACTAGAGACAGAATTGTGTTCATAAAGCTAGCTCAGTGGTAATGAAGAGGTGATGAACCAAAAAGATAAAAAGTTGAAAAGAGAGCAGGGAGTTAGAGAGATGAAAGGCAGTGTAGTTCAGACTGGCTAGGAGATACAAGATGAAGTTTTATCTGTAAGTGGTTGAAGAGATTTATAAAAGAAGGATGTTAAGCTAGAGATTTTAGGGGATTGAAGCCAGGATATTGGATGAGTTCTTAAGGATTTTGAAATTGCCCAGTATGATGGGAGGTAAGAGTGGGGCAAGACAGAACAAAGAGGGGGATTATGAGCCAGCCCTCCAGAGAGTATGTTGCAAGTAGATGGCAAAAACTGCAAAGCAGAGAGATTTTTTGTTCTGGAGCAATTGCTCCGATATGGTGGTAGATTGTGTGTTGGTAGATTGTCACTTTCTTTCTTGCTCCATAGGAAGGATGGGGCAAGGGAATTATTCTTTGCTCAAGAAGACTAAAGCAAGAGTGGGTCCTACAGGCTCAAATTAAGGCAAGAAAGTTAATGGAACAATCCAGGAAAACGTGACTCATACAACAGGTCTCTCGGCAGTAGAATGGAGACTTCAGAAGGTACAGGGCTGGGATTGGAAGGGATGCTGATGAGGGTGGGCCAAGAGAAAGCAAGGACTAACTGGTTGTATGTAACATGTAAAGGGAAACAGCTGGTCAGATGGTTCTAAAAACAGGAAATATATAGAATTCAGGTAAAGAGCTAGTATCCCTAGACCCTCGTGGAATGCATGTTAATGGGATATCATACAGATGTAGTGATTACCAAAAGGAAGAATCCTGGCATTTGAATTACCCGCAAAACTGTAAAATGGCAGTTTGATGTGAGCTGTACTTCCTACATCATTAACATATAACTCTGTGTTGATATTGCTTTCAAGATAAAATATCTGCTTTAGTCATAGATGTGTCTTCTAACAGTAGAGATGTCACATAGTCAAAGAGGATGTTCATAAAAGTTATAGCATGGGCTTGTGAGGCCCTGGGATTGAGCACAGAGCAAGCTTAGACAATCACAGGAGGAGAGATGTGGAGTACAGGAAAAAGACAGAAGACAATGGTGCTGAATTGGATGTCAGCACTCACTAGGAACTGGCCAGGTGAATGAAGATGTGTGGGAAAAGGTAAGCAGGGAAGATTGCTGAGAGTGTGAGTAAAGGCAGAGCCAAATGGGACCAGCTTGGGTGGTCTGTCCTGGATCCTGGGGTTCAGGGATGCTCACTGTGAAGCCCTAGATGGTGTAGTGGGAATCAGGGTGAACCCTGACGCTGTCAGCTTTCTGTGGCTGCCTGCCCCTGTTTCTGCATTCAGTGTCATGCAGCAATGTTAGAGAAAATTTTTTATATTATAATATATTTTTATTGAGACATAATAGACACTTAACAAGGTATACGTTTAAGGTATACAACATATTGATTTGGTAAGTTTATAATGCAATATGATTGCCACTGTAGCATTAGCTAACTAACACCTCTATCATGTCATGTCACATAATTATAATTTATTCTAGTGGTGGGAACAATTAAGATCTAGTTTAATGTTTATAATACAGTTGTGTCATCTATCATCATTGTACTGTATATTAGATCTCCAGGACCTATTATCTCCTAGTTGCAAAAATGTACCTTTAAATAACATCTCTCCACTTTCTCCACTCCCAAGCCCCTGGTAATCACTCTTTCAATCTTTTTATTATTTGTTTTTTTTTTTGCACTTTTTTTTCTTTTTAAAATCTACATATAAGAGATTTCATACAATATTTGTCATTCTCTGTCTGACTCATTTCTCTTATTTCACTTAGAGGATGTCCTGAAGGTCCATCCATGTTATCACAAAAGGAAAGAGTTTTGATTTTCTTTTATTCCCATGGCTTAATAGTACTCCATTGTATATATGTACCTCATCTTCTGTATTCATTTATTCATTGGTGGACATTAAGACACAAAGAGATTAAGAAATGTGCATCAGATGACACATCAGAGCTAGGTATAGCCTAACCCTTAACCCATGACCCTTCTCTTCTAATCTAGCAGTAACAAAAACTCTAACAACAAATAGCATGCCCAACACATGTAGCCCCTTTTTTTTTAATGTGCTATGTTTATGTGCTTGAATTTCTAAATTAGAATGACTTGAATGCACAAAAGAGTTTTTCTCCCAGGAGGCTAAGGATAATGATGGGCATCCTTGCTTATCTGGTTTCATCATCTTTTCACTTATAACAAGGGATATTGTCTCCCTGACTCACTCAGAGTGTCGATGGGACAACGTGACTGCCACTGATTATAGCTAGCACAGCAATAATCTGTGAACATGATTCTGTAGGGGGGAAATATCCTGGCTTTAGAATTGGGGACAAAGTTGGGGACACTGACATGCTAGCCAATTACTATCTATGCATTTTCTTTTAAGAGAGGTTCTAAATTATTTTGGTTTGCTTTCCCCTTCCCCATTTCTATGTTTAGAAAAAAAGTGAGTCATGTGTTAAAGATAATTTTACTGTTCAAAATTTCAAATCTGTGTCTACTCTCCCCTGTTATTATCAGCAAAAGGAGTTTGTAAAAAGTTAGCACTGGCAGCTCGCATTAATTCATCCCAGCTTAGCGAATTCCCTGGCTAGTCGTCAGTGCTTAATGTAGCATGTCCTGTCAAAGCTAGCCTGTTCCAACATTCTTAACTAAGGGCTGCTGCTCATGGTCTGAGGAGGCTGAAAATTAATTTTCATCTATTCAGAAATGGAAATACAGACACTTGAATAAATATTTCATGCTTCTTGTGGTAGCTAAAACTCTTCTATGTATACTCAACAATGCTTCATTACCTTTTCTTTTTATCTGTCCTTGGGTGAAGTTATGAATGTAAGCAAAAGATGATCATATCTTTAACCCAAGTACAAGTGAAGGTTGTCAAATAAATTCCAATATATTATAAATTCCATTTAAAATCATATCTATCATCTATCTATCATCATCGTCGTCGTCTCATCATCATCATCATCATCATCATCATCATCATCATCTGAAATCATGTATGTATTGCTCTCAAGATATAAACAATGAATTGTTCCTTTTATAGAAGTGTGTGAATAGAACATTTAATTTCGTATATTTTGGACATCTACTAGATCCATGACATAGTGCATGTTACTGTTATAGTAGATCCTTAACATTTGAGGACTATGATGTTTGTAATTTTAAATACCTTCCACTGAACTTGAAGCTCCATGGATGCCGATGCTTGGATTTGGATGTTGCTTTCTGAGCAGGAAAGGGGCAACTCACCCACCTAGTGAGTGGCTGTAGCATCACCAGTACCACCACCATCACCAGCAATGTGAGCAGCAACACTTCCCTGTGGCTTTGCCCTTCTCTCCTCCCTTTACCTTGTTACTCATAATTGTCATGAAATCTGAAACATTTTGTAACTTTGTGGGAAAAAAAATGGACCTTAAAAGATATGTTATCACTTTTCATGGGACAATTTGCCATTGATAAATTGCCAAATTGAGGAATTGATAAAGCCTCCAGAAAATGAAGGCAAATTTTACTCACTGGAAACTTGTCATGAGAATTATTTCACACACACACACACACACACACACACACACACACACACACACACACACTAATAACAGAGAGAAGGGCAACTCTATGGGAGTCTGTGCATACTCTTTTCAGTGGAGAGTTAAGCATCATCCTTGGACTTCATCTATCCTGGAGACAGCTCCCTAATCTGGGGTCTCTTTTGGTTCACTGGATCCAAGCCTGGTGTGAGTGGTACATGGGAGTAGATGTCCCCCAGGAACCTTCTTATGCCAAGGAAGTGTCAGAAGGACAAGAAATAAAGAAGATGGTGGAGCAAATAGTAGCCCAAGGGTGAGAGGTAGGCACAAATGTCATTCTTTTGGGTCTTCGGGGAACCTTTCTCGTTTTTTTTTTTTTCAGGAGGAAGTTCTTGAGCAGTTAAATGGTATGAGGGAATTGGAAATGAGAATAAAAGTTTCCCTTTTTAAAATAAAGTTTTATAGCAACCTTAGAAATTCTCCAGGGTTCCTTAAGAGAAGCATATAGAGGTTAGAATCTAAGGAATGCTCTTGGCTACTGAACTGTGTCTCTTTGAACATGACTGTATGCAGAAATGGTCTGTGAGATTCATTTGATTACCTGTTATTTGTCACAGAAAGGATTCTGATTGATACAATTACATAATATGACTAAAGCAGCTATCTAAAAGTATTGGCTTTGGGTTGGTTTCCAACTGATCTTTACCATTTTAACTTATTAGATATCACCCTTCTCCATGCTCTCCCTAAATGCAGTAAGAAGCCCAGCAAGAGAATACAGAGACAATTGGAATGCAATTGTCACTGACAGTGATCCTTTCTGAGTCTGCATCTGTCCTTCTGCCTGCTCACCCTCAGCCTTTGGTTGGTGCCAATACAAGTGTTTGCTTGGCTATGTCAGTACTACTTATGACTGAAGGTTTGACTCTGGCCTCAGTCCACTTTGCACCTAGCTTTCTAACTTCTTGAATTGTCCTGCTTCCTAGATTCTTGCTTTGTCTTCTTCTTTGAGCCTACTTTCAGTCCTGGGACAAGGCAGCATAGTGCAGTGTGAAGGTCATCTAAAGGTGCATGGCTTCATGGAACGGGTGTAAACTTGAAGTGGCAAATTCATTTAACAAGAATTTTTTCTGTATCTAACACACTAGTCACCGTGTTTGGAGAAATTCAATTTCAACACTCTGCTTTTATCTCTGTGAGATTCTATAAATTACTTTAGCTCTCTGGGTTTCAGTTTACTCATTAGTAAAATGGAGCAACAACTCTCTTGTAGAGATTATTGTAGAGTTTAATGTAATGATGTAAGTCAAGTGTTTGATACAGACCCTTTCAATAAGGGGTAGGTTTTATAAGTAGGTTGTTTTGAATGCTGCATGTTTCTGTTGGGTTTTGGATGTTTCTGCCTCGGTTCTTACCTTTGTAGTGCTTCTAGCTGTTCCAGGTAATCAACCAGCCTGATACAATCTGGTCTCTTACCTGGACGTGGAATTATTCTGACTGGCGGGCACTTCTGCATTTGCCCTAGCTCTTATGGAAAGAGCTGTGCTTTCCATTTGTCACGGTTGTTGATGAGTCATCACTGTAGGAGAGGAGGGAGATGTAAGAGAAATAACAGATCTCTTCCCCTAAGAGCCTTCACAGAATGGAGGACAAAAACAGAACACATTCATGAAAGAAGTGTACTGTTTCAAAGGAAGCCTATAGCAAGGTCCACTATAAGGAAGCACAAATGGCTTTGACTTGCTTGTCTGTGACATTGGTCACCTCGATTAGCCATCATCTATAAGCATAGTTACAGGTAATAACTGGTATAATAGATGGTATACTCCATTGGAAGTATGCTGGTATATGTACCACCAGAGAGATGAGGAAATATTTAGTTGGGATATAGGGTTTTGTCACAATTATAAAGCATTAGCTTCCTCAATGCTCACATCTACTTACATATGATGTGCTTATTTATCTTGAGGCATCTGCTTAGATTATCTATCTGTGATCCTATTAGCAGTGGGCTCTAATCTAAAACAATGAGCATTTCTCCAAGCAACTCATTCTAGTACAATTTGAGGTATACTCCTTCCTGTTGGTCTCATCTACCAGGGACCCCTAAACTGCATTTCCTCTCTTCCCATGTTTGCTGCTATACAGGTCTGTGAGTAGAGATGACTGGGAAGGTAGGAAGATTGTGGCTACATCATAAATCTTACTTGGAGTCTCTAGAAAAGACAACCACCAGCTAGGAGACACATCCTTGGGAGATGTGAGTTGTCCTGCTTCCTTATTTGTGAGCTACAAAAATAAATTTTAAAAGTTTGCTCTATGTATTTTTTCCCAACTACAATCAATATGTTTTAAAAAATGGCTTGGCAGGACTTCAGATGGCAAGCTGAGAACCTCTAGTCAAAAAGGTAGTGCTGTGATAGGGAGTCCCTGGGGAGAGGGCAATTCCCATGACGCTGTTATGTAATGATACTTTGTCTTGACAATTTGATGAGAAGTTGCTGTCTGGATGGATCTAGAAACATTTTGTCCTGTTGCACAGATGACTACAGTTGAATTAGTTAACAAAAACATTGACAAGCATTTATTGAGCAATTATTTTCTATGAAGGCCCTATCAGATACTTCCTCAAATATTATCAATTTAATTTATATAAGAATTGTATAAGGTAAGCATTATTTTTATTAAGAAAGGTAATTTAGCATAGTTTTAAAAGGGTAGGCTTTCTCCTAAGACCATCTAGTTTTGAGCACATGGTCTGTCAATGAATAGGTATGGGTTGGGGAGAATTTATAACCATCTGTGCTTTAGCTCCCTCATCACTAATGTGTAAAACAAACTCTATGCCAACTACCTCATGGGGCTGGGGTGAGGATTAAGCAAATTAATAAAATAAAATGTTAATATTAATAATAAATGTTAGTAATTACCATTAACCTTTTATGGATGGCAAAGGTGAAGCTCAGAGAAGTTAGTTGTGTTCCCCAAGATCACACAGTTAGTAAGAAGCAGAATCAAGATTCAGCCCAGTTTAACTGGCTCTAAAAGCTGCCTTCTTAAGGGATGGTAGAAACTTGGTGAGGGAAGGTCTTTGGTGGGGAGCTTATTGTAGAAGGTGAATGTCAGCAAGAGATGGGGCACTCCAGGCCCTCTAGCAGAGATCTTTTGAAACTCCCCACAATCTCTCAAGAGGGCTGATCCTCTGTTGCTGTAGAGCAGATCCCCTCAGAAGACAGTTTGTGTGGAGTGAGATAGTTGACTCTAGGCCACGTGTCCCTGTGGTTACCATAATAACACACCATGTCTGCAGAGAAGCAGGGAAAGCCATTTCCTCAGGACAGCCCATTAAACAATTGTGACAAGGAGCAAAGTGCAGCTGTCCACAAGCTGGGGCCTGCTGCCTGCACAGTGTATGGATCAGATAATTGCTAATGATACCTGCAGGTGATTAGCAGCCCGAGTCTCACAGAGGGGCTGTCTTTTCCTGTTCTCCCAGCAGCAGAAAGCCCTGTTCCTTCCCTCTGGGCTGGGCTCAGCATGCAGGCTGCTCAGGCTGAGGTTCCACCCCTCATTTTTTGTAATTCCCGTTCGATTATAGTGAAATCACTAGTAAAAAGTGGCATCATCTGTCATCAGCCAGGCCACACTAAAACTCTTATCTCTAGGGCATGTTAGCTTTCCCATTCGATTCTCAAACAACAGGCAGAAGAATTCATCCTCTGAGAGCTGCAAAAATAGAAGCTTTCCTTCCTTCCAGTAGAACAAGCACAGAGTGGTGCTTTTTAAGATATAACTTTAAAAAATGCTACTCATAAGTATAAATATTTTGTAAAACATTCCTAAATTGTAAACAAGCCAAAGAAATAATCTTTTGTTAGCTATAATCTTATGATTTAAAGATAGCCATATTAATATTTCGATATCTATTCAGATCTCTTATCTATACAAACATCTCCCTTTTTAAGAAAAGAAAAATGCAGTCGTATTAAACTTATTTGTAGCTAGTTTATTTCACTTGCTGGTATATCATGAATGCTTTTTCATGTTATTAAATATTATTCCTCATTATTGTTTAAAGTAAGGGAATAGTAATTTATTGTATGGCTATGCCTTAATTGTATCGCCAGTCCTCTGTTGAAGATTATTTAGGTGATTTCTAATGTTTCACGCTTTGCTGCAGAATAAAAGAATGTTTGGCTTCTCTTTTCAAAAAATAAAATGTAGCTTCATGAGAGCAACACTTTGTTAGAAAGAGGCCACTTGATTCAGGAGCAGTACATTAAAAGAACACATATGTTGTAGTCAGGCTGATTAGGCCATGTTCTATGTTGAATCATCTTCATGAAATCTATCATCCCCGATGGCAGGTTCTTCTTGCCCGAGTGTTAGCCTACAGTTGACTCCTGATGTTTTCCCTACTGGAAACACTTACTGGTGTGCGAGAGGATGAACATGGCCCCGTGGCATGTCAGGCTACCACGATTCTTTCCTTCATTTATAAATTTAGCAAACACTGAGTGTCCACAAGATGCTATTCCCTGGGGATTTTGAGATAATACAAAGGATCTTTTTATTTCAAGGGGACTTTAAGGTTACATTCTGGGTGACACATTTCTTTTCCTTAGGGAGTTGCTCTCTGCTGCTTCATCTCAATGGAACATCTAGTGCTGAAATGTGGCCCAGACCAACATCCACATCCTTCTGTGGTGGAGCAGCTTGCCTCAGACCACCCTTCCTGCCAAAAATAACTATCACAGATGGATGAAATACCGAAAACCAAACAAACAAAAGCCCCAAAATCTGTTTGAAGGCATTGGAGAGAACCAAGGAAGCTGTGACCCAAACACAACTAGGTAACCACCCATTTCCTGCTGTTTTCTCCTTGAAGTATTTGCCCATTGCCAAGTGGCTAGAAATGAATAACAAAAAGATAACTAAATAAACTATGTTTGGAAAATTAGCAAAGCTATATTTAAATTATCCAGGAATCAAAAAAAAAAAAATACAAGTGAGGATTAGAAAGTATTTTTAAATGTTTATTTTGAAAACAATTAAACCTAGAGAAAAGTTGCTAGACTAGTGCAATATATTTGCATATGCCCTTCACCTAGATTCACCAATTGTTAAAATTTTGCTTATAAAAAATGATGATTGATTTATGTGTCAACTTGGAGTGTGTTTTTTTTTTTTTTGAATGAGATTAATATTTAAATCAGTGAACTCTGAGTAAAGTACATTGCTCTCCATAATGTTGACGGGCCTCATCCAATCAGCTAAAGCCTGAATAGAATAAAAAAATTAGCTTGCATGAGCAAGAGGGAATTCTCTGGCAGACTGCTTTTGGAATTCATCTGTATCACCAGCTTTCCTGGGTTTCCAGCTTGTTGGCCCACACTGAAAAATTTGGACTTGCCATTTTCATAATTTTGTGAGCCAATTTCTTTACAATAAATCTTTTCTGTATAATACAAATTGTATTGGTTTTATTTCTCTGAGGAATCCTAACTACACTACACTACATCTTTCTATTATTTTTTTTATTGGTACAATTCTTAAATTTGCTGAAATATATAATTGTAAGTTGAAGATATCATGATCTTTACTCCTAAATAATTTAAGATTCATTCCTTAAAAATAAGGCCAGTCTTTTGCATAACCAGTATGAAATTCAGAAAGTTTAGCAATAATTAAATATTATTATTTAACAATATTGTCCATGTTCCAATTACACTAATTGTTCCAATCTTGTTCTTTGTAGCACTTTTCCCTTCAAGCAAGGATCAATCTGGATTATGTACTACATTTAATTGTCATTCTCTTTAGTTTTCTTTAGTCTGGAAGAATTTTTTTATTATCTTTATGACGTTACCATTTTTGAAACATCTAGCTCTGTTGCATTATAGCGTGTTATTCATTTTGGGTTTAGCAGACTGTTTCCTCATGAATTTTTGGCAGAATATTACACCTGTTGTATTTTTCACTATCACATAAAGAGGCTTATAATGTCAGTTTGCCTTATTATTGGTAATGTAACTTTTATTGTCTAGTTAAGGTGGTGTCTGCCAGACTTTTCCACTGTAAAATACCTTTTTTCCTTTGGTGGTTAGTAAGTTATCTGGTGGGAGATAATTTGAGACTATGTAAATACCTTCTTTCTTAACATACTCTTACCCAATGGATTTAGAATCTAGTCATGTTTTTTACCTGGATCTATTATTACACTCATGTCCGTAAAATGGTGATTTTTAAACTTACATCATTCATACGTTTATTAGTTGGCATTCTAAATAAAAAACATTCCATTCTCTCTGTTTACTCATTCAATTATTTATCTATTCATTCACCTATTCATTTACATTTTTAGTCTCTGTATAGATCATGGATTCCTTTTTACTATTGTGTTATACACTATTATTCCGATAATTTATTTGATATGTTTGCTTCTATATCTTTTTAACATCCTATATCATTTTGGAGAGAGCACTTAATTATTTTCTGGTGTAAGTGCACAAGCACATACATGTTCCAGGGACATCTGTACTTCCCCTCGCCCAGCCCTAGAATCATCCACTTTTTTCATAAAGCTCTGGTTATTTCTATTGGGAAAAGGTATTTAGAAACCAAGGTCTGGGTGCTATGTGAGCTTATTACTACTGGAATGTAATTGATTCTGGGACCTTTGATTAATTCATACTGATAATTCTAATCCACTTAAAGGGTTTCCTTTCTTATTTCCATATTTGTATTTCCTTTCTCTCACACTGACAACTCCAGTTGCCAACATCAATATATTTACTCAATGGCTCAATCCTAAAATGCACACATCATTTCTGAATTAATATACCTAAACTCATATCAACAAGAAATTTGCTAAGCAGAATCCAAGATTTATTTGTTGTTCTTTCTTTCACTTGGCTGAAGGTATAAAGTTCAATGCTGTTTTAAAATTATTTTATAAGGTCCCTTTCCTCCTTTCTGTATGTTTATGTTATCCATTTAATACATAGAAAGTTAGGTTCATATTTTCATGTTGGCATTCAACTCTTGTTGACTTAATTTTATTTTTAATATATTAAACATTACCATGTTTCCCAAAGTAAAAACTATGTATACTTAGAGAGGTGTCACTGCATTCTCTCTTATTTTCACTTTATAATAATCCATATTCTCTGTGTAAGCAATTTTGTTAGTTTCTAGTTTATCCTTCCTGAGTAGTTTCTTTTGTAAAAATAAATAATACACCTATAACTATCTTTTTAATTTTTTTTCCATTTCAAAAGTAGCATTATGTATTCCTTTTGCATTCTATTTCTTTAACTTGTAAATATATCCTGAAAATTGTTTCACAAGGAGTGTTTCTATTCAGTTTTATAGCTACTTGTTTGGAAAAATATTTTCAATGAAATAATATTGAATATGAAATGTCACAAAAATTGTTGAATGCAGCTAAAGCCATTCTTAGAGGGAAATTATAGCTTTGTACACATATATTAGAAAAGAGGAATGACTGAAAATCAATTATCTAACTGCATCTAAAAACTTTAATAAAACCCAGAAAATTAAAGCCACAAAAGTAGAAAAAAAGTAATAAAGATAAAAGCAGAAATCAATAAAAATTGTATATGGAGAATAATAAGCATATCCAAAAATGAATTATGTAAGTTAAATGAAACTAATAAACTCCTATATATTGAACCTCATATTACTTAAGAATCAAAGAGTAAAAATTGCAAATAAACTTGACAATTTAGAAAAAAGAGATGATTTTTTGAAAACATAATTTAAAAATTAAAACTAGAAGGAAATACAAATGTGAGAATATCTTGCTATAATAAATAATTTAATTAAAAATGTTTCCATGAAGAAAACTCTGGACTCAGAATGACTTCAGTGGTGAAGTCTTCTTATGTTTGAAAAAAAAAAAAAGCAGTACCATTGTTAAAACTTCCAGAAAATAGAAAAATTATGCTGTCCTCATTTATTATAATCTTTATTATGTGTCCAGTTATTGTGAGAAAGAAAATTAGTGTTCAATTATTTTTATGATCCTGAAAGAAAATAAGCACCTATAATCATTTTTGTGAATATAAAAATTAAAAATTAAAAAAAATCTCAGAAAATCAAATATGGTAATTTATAAAAAGGATAGCAAGTACATCATGCTAAGTTGGGTTTGTTTTAGGAATTCAAGGTTAGCTTAAAATTGGAAAATTAATCAGTACAATTTACCACATTTAGAGTAAATGGAAAATGATACAATTATTACAATAGATATAGAAAAGTATTTTAAAAATTCAATACCTGACAAATTTATCACATGCTGAAAAAAAGGGGTAATTTCATAACAAATAAGTAGAAATATATTTTGAGGAAAAGCAGTAAAAGCTTTAATAAATATATTGCAGGATGTTGAATTATTTTAAAATTTCCCTCTGAGATCAGGAATGAGATAAAGATGTGCACTGTCACCACTTTTATTCAGCACTGTACTGTGGTTCCTAGCCATTATAATATGGCAAGAAAAATAAACATATAAAGACTAGAAAGAAATAATAAAAATGGCAGTATTCACAGATAACATAATTGATTTTAAATTCAACAGTATATCCAGATAAGTTATTAGAATAAGTGAATATAGCAAGGCCACTAGACATTTATATATATATATAAAACAAGAGTATTTCTTTGTACTAGCTAAAAAAAACCACAGAAAATAAAAATTTAAAATATAAACATTAATAAAAATATAAAATTCCCAGGTAAAAAAATATAACAATAATAAATTTCAGACCATTATGTTAGAAAACTACTTATATCCTAATGGGAATTAAATAATACTTAAGTAAATTGAGGGGTATACCCTGTTCATGCATTGGAACAGTAAAGGCATCAATTTTCCTAAAATTGATCTAAATTTCAATCACACAAAATTTCAACAGGCTTATTACATAAATTTGAAAGCTATTTATAAAAGTCATAGGAATATGCAAAGGGGCAAAAATAGCCAAGAATAATCTTGAAGAAGAACAAAATAGGAAGACTTATACTTCTAGGTACTTATTATAAAGCTCTTATAATT
This sequence comes from Cynopterus sphinx, assembly GCA_030015415.1. Classification (NCBI taxonomy): domain Eukaryota; kingdom Metazoa; phylum Chordata; class Mammalia; order Chiroptera; family Pteropodidae; genus Cynopterus; species Cynopterus sphinx. Next base: position 84,723,913 of record CM057379.1, on the reverse strand, counting down.
AACACAATGTGGTTTTCATTCAAGTAAAATCAAATAAAACAAAGGAAAAAAGATTAGAAAAAGGCCTAGGCATAAGTGGTCATTTGATATATGAAAAAGGTGACTTTGCACTGATATGGAGAAAAGAAGTTGTTTTTATTATTTGAGGTGAGGTCAATTGTTTATCCATATGGGAAAAAAAATAGTGATCATGACAATACTATATGAGAAAAACTTCCAAACAGAATTTCAATTAAATAATAAATATAATAAAAAAAGCATATAGAAGAAAATATAGATGAATATCTTTATAGTAGGTGTAGGCAAAGGTTTTTTTAAGCTAAAAGTACTAAATGTAATGGAGAAAATGATACAGTGAACTATATAAAAATAAGAACTTCTTTTCATCACAATACATCATCAGATGAATAAAATGTAAGCCACATTGTGGGAGAAGATATCTGAAATAACTATAACTGATGAAGGACTCATATCCAAAATATAAAGAACTCCTACAAACCAATAAGAAAAGATGAAAATTCCATAAAAATGAAGACTTGAATAGGCACTTTATGATGAAGTGCATACAAATGTCCAATAAACATACAAAATGTGCTCAAACTCATTAGTCATCAGAAAAATGCAAATTGAAACTAAAATGAGTTGCTGCTATACATACACCATCAAAATGGTTAACACATATTAAAAAAATTAAACAATAAAGCACCTCAAATATTGGTAATGTGGAAAATAAAAGAACTAGAACTCTGGAAATTGCTAGTAAAAGTGTTAATTATAAAATCTGCTGGGAAACTTTTGACAAAAACTATTAAAATTAAACATTCAGTAACTGTATGACTCAGCAATTTCAGTTCTAACTACATAGTCAACATACATGTCTACCCTGTGCCTCCAAAGACAAAAATGTCTAAAATAGAATTATAAAAATAACTAAAACTGGAAACAGCCTAAATCTTTATTGAGAAAGAATGAACAAATCAGTCATGATATACTGATATAATAAAATACTCCCACCAATGAAAATGAACAATTGCCACATCAATAAAATTGATTAATCTCACATAACTAATGTTGAATGAAAGAAGCCAGATATACGAGAGTAGATGGTGATTGAGATTAAAAAATGAACAAAACAGACTATATGGTGATAAAAGTCAGTATATTGATTATCTTTGAGAGCAAGTCTCACTATTCAAGGGTATTCTTTCACTATTTTTCTGGCCAAGATGGCAGGATAGGTAAATGCTGTACTTGCCTCCTCTCATGACCATATCAAAATTTCAACTAAATTACAGAACAATCGTCAGTGAAAATTGCCTGAAATCAAGCTGCATAAAAGTCTTATGACTAGGGACATACAGAAGAAGCCACTTTGAGACTCATAAGGGGGATAGAGGGGCAGAATGGGCTTGTCCCTTATCTGCATGTGGTGTTTAAAAATAGTGAGGGATATCACAGCTGCAGAGGTCCCCCAAGGCATGAGAGGTCCCAGCCCGGCTTACCTAACTAATTTTGCAGGCCCACTCAAGACATATTCAGTGGCTTTTCCATACAAATGGCCTGTTTCAGCTCATGCTGGGAACTTTTCTAAAACCTCTTAAAGGTTGACAAAACTGAAACAAACAGTATCTAGCCTCAGTCTTCCCAGTACCACTTGCTGAGCGGCCCCAAGCCCAGCACTAGTGGCAGCTGGCCTTGGTTCATGGCTTAGCCTCTTGAGGTACCTGTAAGCCCAGTGTGGGTTGTAGCCATCTACACATTACTTAGTGGCTCATGCCAGGTGGCTCTGGGCAAGGCACAGCCAGTGACTAAACTTGGCATGTGGCAAGGCCTCTTCCAGGTGGCCCAAGGTTGGCAGGCTGTGCTGTCAGCATGCTGGGACCTATAGCACCACCTGGAGGTACATCTTAGGATGACAGACCTAACGGGCAGATTGGGCAGGTACCACAGCTTTGCTAAAGTGAATCCTGCCTCTGAACAACAGCTTCACGATAGCACTGGCTAGTCCTTACAACCAATCAACCAAAGGGTCAGTTTTTCCCACTGATATGCAAACAGCAACTAAGGCTTAATTACAACAAGAGGACATACACAACTTATACTAAGGACATACCTAGAGCACCTGACTCAGGTGACCAAGAAGACTGCCACTGGGTCCCACAGAACAACTACATAAGGTCGCTTTTTAAATAAGACTGGGAGACATAGTAGCCTTACCTAATACATAGAAACAAACACAGGAAGGCAGCCAAAATATGGCAACAAAGAAACATGTCCCAAATGAAAGAACAGAATAAAGCTTCAGAAAAAGAACTAGATAAAATGGAAATGAGCAATCTACCAGATGCAAAGTTCAAAACACTGGCCACAAAGATGCTCAATGAACTTAAGAGGAAAGTAGATGAACTGAGTGAGAACTTGAACAATGAGAAAAGAAACGTACAAATGGATAGAGAAAACACTAAAAAGAACCACTCAGAAATGAAGAATGTAAAAACTGAAACAAAGAATATGTAAGAGGGAATCAACAGTAGATTAGGTGAAGCAGAAGATCAAATCAGTGATTTTGAAGATAAGGTAGCAGAAAGCACCCAATCAAAATAGCAACTAGGAAAAATAATCCAAAAGGAGGGTAGTTTAAGAGGCCATTGGAACAACAAAGCCGAGCAAAATTTGAGTCATAGGGGCACTAGGAGAGGAGAGAGAGCAAGAAATTGAAAACCAATTCAAGGAAATAGTGATGGAAATCTTCCCTAAGCTGGTGAAGAAAGTAGACTTACAAGTTCAGGAAGCACAGAGAATCTCAAACAAGATGAAAACAAAGGGGCTCACATCAAGACACATCATAATTAAAATGCCAAAGGTTAAAGACAAAGAGAGAATCTTAAAAGCAGTAAGACAAAAACAATTAGTTATCTTCAAGGGAACTCCTATAAGACTTCCAGATAATTTCTCAAGAGGAACTGCAGGCCATTAGAAATTGGCATGAAATGTTCAAAGTGATGAAAAGCAAGACCTACTTGATCAAGATTACTCCACCAAGAAAGGCTATCATTTAGTATCAAAGGACAGATAAGGAGCTTCTCAGACAAGAAAAAGCTAAAGGAGTTCACTAACACCAAACCAGTATTCAGAAGAAATGTTAGAGGGACTTATGAAAAAGGAGGAGGAAAAGGAGGAGAAGGAGAAGGAAGAAACATATGAATAATAAAATAGTAATACCTACATATCTATCAATAATTACTTTAAATGTAAATGGATTAAATGCTCCAATCAAAGATAGGGTGCATCAATGAATAAGAAAACAAGATCCTCACATATACTGCCAACAAGAAACTCATTTCAGATTGAAAGACATACACAGGCTGAAAGTAAAGGGATGGAAAAACATTTCATGAAAATGGAAACAAACAAACAAACAAAAAAAGCTGGGGCAGCAATACTTACACTATGCAAAATAAACTTTGAAACAAAACCTGTAACAAGAGACAGAGAAGGACCCAGTAATCCCACTTCTGTGTATTTATCTAAGAAGTCCAAAACACTACTTTGAAGAGACATGTGCATTCATATGTTCATTGCAGATTTATTTATAGCAGTCAAGTTATATAGGCAACCTGGTTGTCCATCAGTGGATAAGTGGATAAAGAAAAGATGGTATGTTTGTATATATATGTGTGTGTCTATATGTGTGTGTGTGTGTGTGTGTGTGTGTGTGTGTGTGTGTGTGTGATGGAATATTACTCAACCATGAAAAGAATGAAACCTTGCCATCTGCAACAACATGGATGGACCTAGAAGGTATTTTCCTGAGTGGGGTAAGTCAGACAGTGAAAGAAAAATGTCATATGATTTCCCTTATGGAGTATAAAGAACAAAATAAATAAACAGAAAAGAAATAAACTCATAGATACAGGGACTATTTTGATGGTTGGCATATGAGAGAGAGGTTGAGGATTGGGTGAAATGGGGAAGTGATTAGGATGCACAAATTGGTAGTTACAAAATATAAGCATAAGGAATATACTTAATAATACTGTAATAACTATTTATGGTGTCAGATGGGTACTAGATTTATCAGGATGATCACTTTGTTAGTTGTATAAATGTCTAATCACTATGCTGTACAACTGAAACTAATATGATATTGTGTGCTAACTGTAATTGAAAAATAAAAATAATATTTTAAAATATTATTTCATCAAATCAAAATATCTTAAACTTATTTGTAAAACAATAAGCTGCTAAGTCATACTTCTGTGCATACCAACTTCTCAGATCATGCATACCCTTGACAGATCTAGTTTTAGAGACAAGTAGAGAATGTGATGAAACACATTTAAAAAATTTCTCTCACGATTTGGACCAATTCACTGGTAATTTTAAAAATATTGCTTGCAAAGTATTTCTGACAGCTGGTAATGGGCATTATGTATTTAGAATCAATTTCTGATCATTTTCATCTTTTTTTGTGAAGAAAAATTATTGATCAGATTTTTAGCTTTGCTTAACATACTGGAGCAGCCTTTAAATTTCTTTTACAAGCCACAGCAGGATAAATGTTTCCTCCAGCTTAGCACTGCACAAATCAATCTGTCTCATCATACTCTATTATTACACATCAAACTATGGCCATGTCAGTCATTTTTCCATCTTACAACAAACTATGGGATACCAGAAATGAAGGTTTTTGTCTCAATATATAAGTTATGAAAAAATTAAAAATAAATTATTTTTAATGTGTAATTCTAAATCTCAGCTACATCAAAAATAAATCACTCCAAGTTTATCGTATCTCTTCAAAATGAAATTTGGTGGACTTAAAATTTTGATTCATGACTATTTTTTAAAGGTCGAATATCTTAAATTTTAGACTGTACAAATCACCATCATAGCCAGGATCTCCAAATATCCTGGTTTCTTGGGACATCTTTCCTTTAAGCCCCTTTCCTGGGAATAATAATGACACCCCAGCTCTAAAAATATATATATTTTTGGATAAATTTTATAAACAGTTAAATTATAATGAGAATATCTTTTCTTCTTTAAAAGAAGAAGCCCTGAAAAACTAAGGCTTCACAATCATATTGACAGAATTCAATGGAAAACCCACAGACAACATCAAATACACTTCATCAACTCCTTATGTGTTTAAATAATTGGATCTAATTTAATTTCTCACTTTCCAGTTTAGCAGTTATTTGTGTACTTATTTGACTAATTTTCCTACTGGACTAGAAGCTCTAAGAGAACAGGGACCACATTTATTTTGAACACAATTTCTATACCTAGCACAGTGCTGACAAACAGGAGATACTTGATACTTAACTGTATACTTAACAAATAAGTGAACAACTTTTTATTGGGTTGTCAATTTTCAAGAAGGCTGTAAGTCTATAAAGAGTCAGTAGTGTCAACTTTGTTTACCAAATGTTAAAATTGTACCCTGTAATATTTAATCACTTATATATTGTTTTTTATCAAGTAGGAAACAGAACTGATAGTCTATTTTAGAACTTCTGGTCTTTATCTCTATGTGAGCTCATATATGACTATAGTTAATAGAATTTTCATCTAATAGTGGCTTAAACTATAAGAACAGTCATTGTTTACTTAACAAGTAGTTTGAAAGTTGGCAATTACAGAGTGTTGTAAGTTACTCTCTGGGTATCTCTATGATTTTTGGTTTCCTCCCTCATGGTTGCAAGATGGCTGCTTTAGCTTCATACATAGAATTTCACATCAGCATCTTAGTCCTAAAGGAAGAGGATGAGTGATACAACAATCAACAAATCAACCAACCAAACAAACAAACAACCTGTTACAGGTTAAATTGAGTCTGTGCAAAAAAAAAAAAATTATAATCTTAACCTCCAGTAAGTCAAAGTGTGACTTCACTTGGAGATAGGGCCATTATAGAGGTAATCAAATTTAAACAAGTTCATTAGGGTGGATTGAAGAAGCACAGGGGAAGATGGCCATCTATAAGTCAAGAAGAGAGGCTTGGAAGAATTCCTTCTCTCACAGCTCTCAGAAGGAATCAACCCTGCTGACACCTCAGTTTTGGACATCTAGCCCCCAAAGTTGTGAGACAATAAAATTCTGTCATTTCAACCATTTAGTCTGTGGTACTTTGTTGTAGCAGCCCTAGTAAATTTCTGCTCATCTCTAATGTACAGATTTTTTCAATATGTTTTATTAGACAAACAACTTACAAAGGAATCTAGAAAGTGAGTATTTATTAAAAAGGGATGAGGTAACCATACCGTGGAGTTGGATACCTCTGGGCTGGACATCTCCTGGGTTTGAAAGATTGCTATCCTGAAGAATATCTCAGTTCTGTTGGCAACAAAGAAAGAAATGATGACTATAATCAATGTATCAATGTGTCTGCCACAGCCTGACCCACTCACAGTAAAATTCTATCCAAATCACATAAGATGGTTATTTAGAAGTAAAACTGACAACTGTATACATATTCAGCATAGCTAGGTTATTATAACAAGGAATCCCTATATCTAGGGGCTTCATAAAAAAATAAGTTTGTAGTTCATGGTACATATTCCACAGAGACTGGCAAAGGGTTTTGTTCCACAGACTCTTGGAGATATAGGCTAATGCTGGAACATGAGACCTCCTTTATTGCCATTGTAGGGAAGAAGAACACTGGACGATCATATGCTTACAATGAAATGTTTGGGATCAAAGTGACACATGTCCCTTCCATACACACTCATGGGGCAGTATAGTCACATGATACCACCTAACTCCAAGGCAGCAGGAAGATAAAGGAGAACGAAATATAGATAAGCCCTATAAGACTACTGCAAAATGCTAGCACAGCACTTGCACTATCACATATTTAAGCTCAATTATCTTTGTCAGTTAGAATGCTTTAAACTGCAAGTAACAGAAAACCTTGCTAGCAATAGATTAAACTGTAAAGATATTTAATTTTCTCACAGAACAAGAAGGTGCACAGCTCCAGGTTTGGTGCAGCTGCTCTACCATGCCATCAAGGACGCATGATCACTTTTCATTCTCCGGGAAGTCCCTCATGATCTTAAGATAAATACTGCAACTCCATGCATCATGTCCTTACTCACTGTGCTCAATGAAGGATGAAGGGACAGGTATAAAAAAAGGGTATCTTTTTATCAAAGAGGATAATCTTTCCTAGGACCCTCCCTATAATACTTCTCATATGTTTCTTTGGCGAGTACAAGGTCTCATGTCTGCTCTCAGAATAGGAATTATTGGAAATCATGTAGTTGGAAAAAAAGAATAGAAAAGACTTTCTTGCTTTAGACAATCATAATTCATTCTTTGCAGCTGACATGCCTTTTTAAAGTTGTAGTTCTAGCAACAAGAAAGGAAGAGTACTTCCATTTCTTGGTTGTTGTAAATAATGCTGCAATGAGCTTAGGGGTTCATAAAATGCTGATCAATAAATGAATGGATAGAGAAGATGTGCTACATATGTATAAGAAAATATTATTTAGTCATAAAAAATATTGAAATCTTAGCATTTTCAACAACATAGATGAACCTAGAGGGTATTATGCTAAATGAAAAAAGTCAAACAGAGAAAGACAAATACCATTCTCAGGATTTCACTCATATGTGAAACCTCAAAACAAAAACAAACAAAACAAAAACAAATTTATAGATACAGAGAACAAACTGGGGGTTGCCAGATGGGAGGGGTATTGAGGAGCTTAGTGAAAAAGGTGAGGGAATTAAGTACAAATTGGTAGCTATAAACTAGTCACAGGAATGTAACATACAGCACAGGGAATATAGTCAATAATATTGTAATAAGTATATAGACTTACCAAGGGGGGATCACTTCTTGTACATTATGTAAATATCCAACCACTGTGTTGTACACCTGAAACTAAAATAATAATGAATGTCTCAAATTGAATGAAAAAAATCATATGATGATATCAATGGATGAGGAAAAAGCATTTGACAAAATTCAGCATCCATCTATGATAAAAACTCTTAGCAAAGTGAGAATAGAGGGAACATACTTCAACATAATAAAAGCCATATATGACAAACCCACAACTAGCATCATACTCAGTGAGGAAAACCTAAAAGCATTTTCTTTATGATCAGGAACAAGACAAGGATTTCACTTTCACCACTTTTATTCAACATAGTATTGGAAGTTCTAGCCATAGCAGTCAGACTAGAAAAGAAATAAAAGGTAAATTGGAAAGAAATATGTAAAGCTGTCATTATTTGCGGATGACATGATACTATATATAAAGAACCCTAAAATATCCATCAAAAAACTGTTAGAACTGATAAATGAATTCAGTAAAGTAGCAGGATACAAAATTAATATTCAGAAAATGGACACATTTTTATACACCAATGATGAACTATCAAAAAGAGAAATTAAGAAAACAATCCTGTTTACAATTGAAGCAAAAACAATAAAATATCTAGGAATAAATTTCACCAAAGAGGTAAAAGACCTGTGCTCAGAAAATAAGAAGCCATTGAAGAAAGAATTTGAAGAAGATACAAATAAATAGAAATGTGTACCATGCTCATGGGTAGGAAGATTAACATTGTTAAAATGTCCATACTACCCAAAGCAATTTATGGATTCAATGAAATCCCAATCTAAATACCAATGACTTTTTTTTCACAGGACAAGAACAATTAATCCAAAAATTTATATGGAACCATAAGAGACCTTAAATGGCCAAAGCAATCTTAAGAAAGAAGAACAAAGTTGGAGGTATCACACTACCTGATATCAAACTATACTATAAGACCACAGTAATCAAAACAGCATATACTGGAATAAAAACAGATATATTTGTCAATAGAACAAAATAGAGAGGCCAGAAATAAATCCACGCCTCTATGATCATTTAATCTATGACAAAGAGGCAAGAATATACAATGGAATAAAGACGATCTCTTCAACAAATGCATACATGCAAAAAATTGAAACTAGACCACCATCTTACATTACATACAAGAATAAACTCAAAATGGATTAAAGACTTAAATGTAAGACCCAAAATTATAAAACTCTTAGAAGAAAACATAGTAAACTCTCTATTGTTGTTCTTAGTAATATTATTTTTTTCTGGTATGCATTCTTGGACAAAGAAAACTAAGAAAAAAATAAATAGGACTACATAAATTATAAAGCTTTTGTACAGCAAAGGTAACCATCAACAAAATGAAAAGACCACCTACTGAATGGGAGAAGATATTTTTGTATGATAAATCTGATAAAGGGTTAGTATCCAAAATTTATAAAGAATTCATACAACTCAATACCCAAAATAGCCCAAACAATCCAGTTAAAAAATAGTCAAAAAACCTGAGCAGGCAATTCTCCAAAGAGGACATATGGATGGCCAATAGATATATCAAAAGATACTAAAAAAAATCATCAGAGGAATGCAAATTAAAACCGCAATGAGATGTCACCTCAAACCTGTCAGAATGGCTATCACCAATATATCAATGAACAAGTGTTGGTGAAGATGTGGAGAAAAAGGAACCCTCGTGTACCATTGGTGGGATTGCAAATTGCTACAGACACTGTAGAAATCAGTTTGGAGGTTCCTTAAAAAATTAAAAATAGAACTACCTTATGATCCAGCAATTTCACTTCTGAGTACTTATCTAAAAAAAACCAAAACACTAATTTGAAAATATATATGCATCATGATGTTCATAGCAATGCTATTTACAATAGCCAAGCTATAGAAGCAACCTAAGTGCTCATGATAGATGATTGAATAAAGATGATCTGATACATATGTAAAATGAAATCTTACCATTTGCAGCAACATGGATGAACCTAGAGGGTATTATGCTGAATGAAATAAGATAAACAAATAAACAAAATGAAAATAGACTCATAAATGAAGAGAACAAACTTATAATTGCCAGATGGAAAAGGGTTGCGAGGCTGGGGAAAACAGGTGAAAAGATTAAGAAATACAAGTTGGCAGTTACAAAATAGTCATGGGGATGTGATGTACAGTGTAGAGAATACAGTCAATAATATTGTAATAATCATGTAGAGTGCGAGGTGGGTACTAGACTAATTGGGGGGATTACTCTGTAAATTATATAACTGTCTGAACATTATGCTATACACATGAAACTGTTATAAATGATATTCAATGTCAACAGTATTGAAAAAGAAAATTAAAAAGAAGGAAGAGTGGATGCCTACAGGGAGGCAATTGTCCCAGGCTTCCCAAGGCTTTCATTTTGTTTAGGGCACCTGGAAACAGAAATATATTCATCACAGAGAAACCAAGTGGACTGTGGACTGGTGGGTGACTCAGAGTCTGACCCCTGCAATGAGTCCAGGCCTATGACTAGCCCCTCAGAGCCATTGGTAAAATCAATCCCTGGTCATTCAAGTCAAATTCATCTGGCATCTACCTTCTCCATGGCTATGGGGCACAATCTACCTCTTCTGTGTATGGATGGAAGCTCTATCAGATTGAACAGACATGCAGTCAGAGAAGTTCAGTAAGGAGGGGGGACTTAATTTGTAGCAGTGAGTAGATTAATCTGTTCTCCCCCATGTTTTCTCAGTAATAACAATAATAAAATGATATGCCAACAGAGTTCTGCAAGATGCACTTATCTGTTAATATATCTCCAATCAAAACTTGTATCACATTACATTCTGAAATTCTGTGTAGGACTGACAAAGCACTGCCTGTAAGACATAAACTCCTGACCCTCACATTGAAACCTCTGGAGCAGATGCTCATTCTGGTCTATATTTGATAACAGTGTTGGAGTCACACATTTTGTTTCTCCCTAGTACAGCACTGCTTCAGCAAGATAAATGAGCTGAACTCAACTTATATTGAAAACAATGACAAGGCAAAGGTTTTACTTTTTCCTCTCATCAAATCAGAAGCATCTGGAATTCTAGCTGCCACGAGAGGGTTTTCATATTTTGCCTCTAATGCAACATGAGAACTGATAATGCCAAAACATTAACTTTTAATCAGTGAAAGATTTAATTGAAAAGATCCTCTATCTGTAGCTTATGTAATATTAGTGTATATTGTGTATTTAACTTTTTAAAACCAATTTTACACACTTCAATTTAATGGGGCATAACCAACACATTTCACAGACACTTTTCTCTGTAACTTGTGCTCACAACTGAATTCAATCGTCTATATTATTGTATCCAGCTTGAGCTCATTGAAGCCTTTTGGGTCACATCTGAGGACTCATGAGAGGTACTGGTTGGGGAATATAATCAGATTTGTGTTTCTAAAAGACTACTGGCTTCTGCATGAGGAATAAAATAGAAGGAGTCAGGAGAGAAACAGGTACCTGAACCAACAAAGTGTAAGTGGGCGTGATGAATATGTAGAGCCTGAAGAAATGGTTAGAGATGTGAAAGAGCAGGTGTAGTATGAGGCTCATTGTCAAATCCAGGAAGTGGGTATATGGCTGTTTAAGGCACAATTCTTTCTTTAAGTTTGGAAAATTAAACAAACAAACAAACAAATAAATAAATAAATAAGCGTGGATATGGGCAGACCAGTTGTCTTGCAGTAGCCTAGGCAATGAAAGATTATTTTATGTTTAAAAAATAGTAAGAATTTAAACCAAGAGGAACAAGCCTAGCAAGAGATAAATGAGTTGAACTAAATTAATTCTTATAGCATAGCTGCAAATTATTTATGCTCTGGACATGCAGAAAGGAATGGTGCATTTGCTTTTAATGCTCTGATACTTGGTTGACTAAGTTCTAATTTCAATCTCGGTCTATACCCTCAAACCCTTTCTCCGTCTTTTTGCTTTATTATTAGATTGTTTTTCTCAAGGATGTCCAAGAAATAAAAGAAACTCTTGATAAATAGATGCTTTCCCTTTAGGTCACATTTTTAAAAAAAGATATCGGACTTCTTGGAAAAGCCAAGGAAATTTTGGACCCCACTGATAAATGCATCTATGTACATATAAGAAAATTTGTCTGTTCCAAGGGCTGAGGGTCATTCAGGGACCCTTAAAGTCCCATAGTACAGGGACTCAGGTCAAGAACTCCTGCCTAGCTAGCTCTGATGAAATGCGGAGCATATCATTCACCTGCCAGATGTCTTTGTGGTTCCTCCCTGCTTGGGGTATCTGTGTAGGCTGCTGCCTCATACAGATGTTCTACAAGTGATAGAAGAATAAGTAGAGCAAGACAAATGCAGGGGCTTCTATTATTTCATCTCAGGGAAATGGTACCATCCCACAAGCTTGAAGGTAGCCCAATTAGCATACGGTAATTAGAAACACTGGAATAATGCTGCCTGCTCATTTTCCTTTGTGGGCACCATGGAGGCAACAGCGTTGCAGACTGGGCTGTGAGAGACAGTAGATAAAGCTTTCTGTTTGTATCCCTTATTCAGAAGTTGCAGGGAGAGGGTAGAGATCAGCTTATGAGAGGATAGAATGAGAAAAAGATGAAGCTGGTGGGAAGCAAAGACAAAAAGTAAATCAAAGCAGGAGAGAGTTGTGCTTCTGCTTCACTCTCCAGTGGCAGTTCACTCTGCTACCTTGTCTGTCATCTAGATAGAGCAGTGAATAACCCTAAACCTCTTCCCTTGTAACAGTACAGTCTCCAAGAAGACAGGGCCACAGGGTCAAGTGATATGTGCGTGGTGACCAGAGGTTGGAGGAAATGAGCAGGAGGGGCCTTGGGCATCTCCATTCTGGAAAGGCCTCTTTGCTTTTGGCTTCCCTCCTCACCCAGAACAAAAGCAAGTGTCCCCTGAAGTAGACACAACGTCTAAGTGACTTTGCAATGAGAATAGACAGCTGGGTGCATGTGTGGGTGCCTAGGTGTAAGATTTCAGATGCCAACACATCTCAGAAAGAATGAGATTACAAAACCTGTTGGTATAAGACATGTGGTCTAGATTGTCTGTAGCCAAATGGCATGACCCAGACTGGGTCTTACATGTGATTTTTCTTTATTATGGTTTAGAAATCCTTGTATCCAGGATTTGACAGGCTGCCCTTCAGGTGAGCTCTTGTGAAGCTCCCCGTGACTGCCCCTTTTCCATTCCCTTCTTACCATTCTCTTTATCACCAACCTCCCCCAGATGGTTTGGCAGTGCTGCATGATCCAGACCTCATCTTCTCACCTCAACTTGCAGAGCTTATGTGCTTTTTTTTTATCACTGCCTACATGGTGTTTTAGCAGTTTTGGTGAATCATGGTGCCAACAACTGCTAATGGATTATCTACAACTATAGTGCTTCTAACATGTGTTATAAGAGAAGACTTAATGCCTTAACCTCCAAAACACAATGCCTTGTACGAGTGCTTTTGCTAAAACCCTTGGATAGCTCCTATTGATTTGTGTGTGATATATTTCAATTTTCTTTACAAGACATTTGGGACACTGCGTGACAAGCACTTGAGGTCTACATTTCCCATCTTACCCCCTTTGTGATCCTCCATGCATCCTATACTCCAGCTACTGCAGAAATCTTGCTGCTCTGCAATTTTTTTCCATTGCAACTTTCTCATCTGCTTGAAAGGCTCTTCTTCTCTTTCTCTGGCTGCTAAAACTGCTTTTCCTTGAATGCTCTCCTCAGATGGCACATCCTCCATGAGATATGTTGACACTTTTCTTACCCACCAACCCACATGTCTATGTTATTCTTTCTCTCGCACTTCTGTTGCTTTCATTCTTATAATGCCTCCATTATCCACTTATCCATTCACCCATCCATCCATTTATCCACCCATCCACCCATCCATAGCTCCCTCTATTTATTCATCCTTTTACCAACCCACTTATCCACCCTTCCACTCATCTAAACATTTATCCACCCTCTTATCCACCCATCCATCTACTTGTCCAGTCATTTAAAAAATAAATGCCATGTGCTAGCTGGGTTCTGAAGATAAGCAGAAAATCAGACACATCTCCTATGTCCATTTAGAACTTAAAATCTAGTGGGGGTAGGGGAAGGGAAACAGAAGTAATCAGATTATCACACAAAGATGTAAAACTTAAAATTGAAGATACAGAGACAAAATCTGCCTTACACCTCAAAAAGATCTAGATCTGATGGAATAAACAGACACATAGATAATTACCTTTAAAACAATATTCTTAGATTCATCAGATAAAGTATGGATAAAATATCATGGAATCATAGATTAGAAAATTATTACTTTTGCCTGGCGATATGAGAATGCCACATGAAAGAGAAAAATCTATGAGCCCAACTTAATGCGAAGAGGAGCAGCTCTCTGGGAGGATAGGGTGGGAAAGGATAAAGGCGTTCCATGTAAAAGAAACAGGAACACCAGTGTGTTTGGGAAACAAGACAGAGACTTGTGGCTGAGGAGCAGGAGGTACAGGCACAAATGCCTTTTCTTTAGGCCGACAGTCAGCCAGCATCTCTCCTTCAGTCCATGTTTCAATTTGTCCTGACATCTGTCAGTGTTAACTGCATCAGCCAGCCTTGTCATAAGGTGCAAGGTCCCCTCTGGCCAGCGGCACACTCTCTCGGTTTAGTTGCAATTTTGAAGGCTTCCTGGGTCCCTCCTATATGCAGGAGGCACTGAGCATTGGTGCCTACAGAGCTGTCATCCCACACAATTATTGTGATGTCCTGCCTGTGGAGCCACACAGCTGTGGGCAATGGAAACAACTCTTAATGCACATGAAGCATCTGTTGGCGGCTAGCTACTTTTTTTCTCGAATATGTTGTCCATCATGTTCTGATTTTCCTAGGAAAGTATGTGGGCTATGAATTGGGGAAGATCTGAATGGCTCTACCTTTTATTAAACCCTGAATTTGGATAAATTTAAGCCTTAGGTATTTGCTTTGTGTTACATTTGGCCAATCTGTAGTAATGGTGATGCTTAGTGTGTATGAAGTCCTGAAAAATTACTGGCTGTAAAGCAGGTCATTTGACAAAACATAAGCATTGTTAATTCTTTTCTTGGAAAAGAGATATATGAAATTTTATTGAAGAGTCAAGGAGGTTAATGCTGTGGCCCTCGGTGACATAGTAATGGAGTAGAGTGAAACCTGTTCTCCCTGCCAGATCTCTGTTATTGTGTGAAGGCAAGTGTAGTGTGGTAAGGGCAGCTGGGCAATGCATTTTTGCCTGGAAGAGTGTAAAGAGAAACTTCAGTTTCAGCTAGGAATTCAAAGCACATAGAGTAATGCAAGAGAGGAGTAAGTAAATGAGGTAATAGATACAAACTTGCTTTATAAACTGTAAAGTGCGGGCCACATGTCTATTGTTCTTTTTTACATGATTCACTCTATCTTTATAATACACAAACCTATTAACTCAACATTTAAGAATTCTTGTAGAAGGCTACCATATGCTGGCCAGGCTGCTGGAAGTAATAGAAGAATTTTTCTCAGAAAGAAATGGCTGAAAGTCTATGCTCTTTATTGATTTACATTTGCAAGCCATAACTCCTTATCTCTTTTATGCTCCTGATATCATGATATCCATTTATGGAATATACTTGTCTGGCTAGCATAGATGCCAAGCCCTAAATAACTAGAGAGGAAGGGATGATTTGTGTTGAAAAGTCAGTTGGAAATCCAGGTTGTTGGGCTCAGTTCTCCCTTTTCACTGTCCCTGTGGAGAAAGAGAGGAGAGCCTTGCTTCTCTTCTCTGTAGGGTCTCAAGGATGAATCATTTATGCTATCAAAGTTCTTTGCAATCCTGAGATACTACATAAATGTGGAGCATAATCATTATGAATTATAAGTGAAGCATACGGAGGTTTTAAATTAAATAGCACCATTGTGTTATTTTTCATCAGGATTCAGAGCAGCCGACCTTCCCAGCAGAAGTAACTTAGATAATTTGATTCTCTCACTTAACCAGGACTGATCACTGCAGGGATAAAATTAATTCCTTGAAAAACAGCTACCGGTTTTCCTCTCTATCCATCTCTCTCTGAGCTTTGAAGACATGGTCATAATGAAATTGTAGCAGAGGTTCCACTGGGTGACTTGTAAATTAAATGGGAGCCCAATTTTTGGTTTATCTGGAAAATGATCAAGACACACAAGTGTCCTGTGGGCAGTGACCATCATGGTCATGCCTGCTCAGATCAGCTTTGCTGTTTAATGGGACTAGATGTGCATAAACCAAATGATTCAGAGCTTTCGTGAAAGGAGACTCAATCTAGCTGATTATTCATATGAATTCAAGCCTTCTACACAACCCTGAAATAGGATAGAGTTTGTACTGCCAGGATCCACTGCTTACCCCTTTGCCAAGGAAATTGACAGGGAGGTTATTGTGTGAGTAGAGCTGAAAACGTTTACAATTCTTGTGGCAGATTTTGCAGAATGACAGCTTGGTGTTACAGAATTGGTCTTAAGCTGTCAGGTGGATAAGAAGCAAGAGATATGGTCTAGGAAAGAGAGAAGCCTTAACAAACCTGGGACAGACAGATAGTAATATTTACTGGGTGCACACCCTATGCCAGGGACATCCCACTGTTTGCTCATCCTTGGGTTCTGCCACTCATTACCTGTGTGATCTCAGGGAAGTCACTTAACTCCTCTGAGCTCAGTTTTCTCACCTATAAGATAAAGACATTGGAATAGATCTTGAAGACCCTCTCTGTATCTGGAATTTCTAATGCAATCTGGAGGCTCTGTATTCAAGAAGAAAGAGGAGTCTAAAATTCATCCAGCGAGCCTGTATGGAAGGATATCAGTCAATTTTAGTCCCCTTTAGAGTCCTGCCAAATAAAATAAAGCCTCTTCGCTCATATTTTTATGTTTCTCCATCTCGATTCCTAGACCTCAGCTCTCCAAGCATTCAGCTAGAACTCAAATCCTCTCATATGGAGGTGAGTCTGAAATATAAACTGGAAAATAGTATTTGTGGATCATCACAGCACCTAGCTAGAGTGAGGCAAGAAGCATTTAGTTAACATCCTTATGAAATGAGGTTCTTAGCTTAGGGGTCCTAAAAGCAAACCCTGACTAAAGGGACTGTGTGCACATGATTTATTGGGAACATGCTCCTGGGGAAAATAGTAAGGGAATAGGAGAATCAGAGCAGAGAAGGGGAAGGAAGTACACAGGAGTAAAATTTCAGGCAAAGTCTTAGCCTAATTCTTCAGGGGAAGCTCTGGAGTATAAAATATACCTCATTTTGTCCTGACTTAAGATTTTGTGATAAATTTTAATATTGAGTATCAAGTATCTTGTTTAGTTGTATTCATTGGAAGTAAGAGAAGTTGCTAACTTAACTTGTGAACTTTTCCTGGTGACCTCATACCTCTCCCACTGCACACTCAACACACGAGACAAATAAATGAATGGTCATAGATAATTGTTATGGCACAATGTAGACCCAGCCTTGAGCTTTTCAAAAATTTTGTTTAGCAGAGTGAAATGTTGAGATTCTCTGAGAACATGGCTTTTCTGATTTTTCCTCCATTGTTTATAGTTCTTATTTGACAAGCAATTCTATTTCAGCTTGGTAGAGCATGGGGAACTTGGTGGGTGGTGGGAGATGAGTCTGGAAATAGAAGCAGGGAGTGGATCAAGGTGGGAACTCAGAGCCAAGGTCTAACCCTAGAGGGAGTGTCATTCAAAGAAAGATTTTAATCTATTACCCCATGGAACAACAATAGGATGCCATTGTGTTTGGCATGATTGTTGTCTGTCCTTCTGGTCACTGATATTTCCATGAGGATGGAATTTCTTTGTTGCTCCCTTGGATTCTATAAGCTTGCAACCTGGCACAGCACTATTGACTCTTACAGCTTGACCAAGACTTTCCACCACTCTTTTCGCCTTTGCTTTCTGTATCTACTTCAGTTTCTCTTTTGAAGACATGTTGGAGGTAGGCTTTACTAAAATGATGGCCTGCTTAAAAAAGAGAGCTGTCTTACCTGGGCTGAGTAATGGAACTGGAGTGTGTGACACAGAGAAAAGATGAGTGATATGGGTTGGAGGATACAGAGGAACCATGACAGGTCAACAAAGTGCAGTCAGCTAGTACCAGAGGGACTGGAGACTGCATATTAGAGCACTTTGAGGTTGAGGAGAAGTAAGGAAAAGGCAACTTGGAAGGACACAGAGAGAAACAGCATTCAGCTGAAAATGACACTTTCTGAAAATCCATTTCCTTTTTTCTCCACTATATAATCCACTCATGCTTCCTCTTCCAATCCTTGTCTGCAAAGGGCTGTCCAAAAAAAAAAAAACTGTAAAATTTTGACACACTTCCTGTTGAAAAATGGGGTCTAAGTCCGCTCACTTTGAGTTTGGAAAGGTCAATGCAACCAAGATACTACTTCAACCAAGTGAAAGCAATGGAAGTGATAGTGTACAACTTCTGAGGCTAGCTCACAGAAGGCCAAGAAATTTCTTCCTGTTTCTCTGGGGAAAGCCATCTGTCACATAAGAAGTCTGACTAGACTGAGACCCCCATGCCAGAGAGGCTATGTGAAGGTGGTTAGAGGAACAGTTCTCACTGTGATTCTGATGGCAGATGGCATCAACTATCAATCACATGCATGTGCCATCTTGAATGTCCAGCCCAACCAAGCCTTCATATGACTGAAATCTCAGCCAGCATTTGCCTACAACAACATGAGAGATCCCAAGTGAGAAATTTCTGGTTGAGACTTTCCCAAATACTTGATCCACAAAATTGTGAGCAAAGTAAAATGGCTGTTTTAAGCCATTATGTTTTGAGGCAATTTGTTATTCAGCAATGGTAATCAGAACATGAAAAGTGATATCAAGTGTTGTAGTGGTGAGGTAGAGCCCTTAGGTGGAATAGACATCTTCTAAATTATCCCATAGGACAGGAGGTCTCATTATGAGAAGGCATTCTGTGATTAATGTGCTCTCTATGCCTAGCCAGCATGTGAGCACAGGATTACTTTGACAATTGTGACTTAGATTTTTCTCATATTGGCACTACACTTACTTGAGATTAGGTTTAAGGTGATTGATTGACATCTTGTTTCTTTCCACTACGAAATAAGCTAATTTCTTTAGTCTCACACACAATCTCCCTGGGAAAAAAAAAAGTTATTGATTGTCACAATTCTCTTGACTGGGCGATCAATGCACACCAGTTTAAAGGAAAAGGAATGATGAATGGGGATAGCATTGAGTATTATTCTACTTGACGGTATGCCATGATAATTCAGGTTTTAGAAAGCTGTACTTTTCTAAGAAACAAAATGCAAAAGCATTAGGGGAGTTAGTGTCAAGATGAGTGGTGATATGTTTGTGGGTTGACATTTGAAGCTTCTTATTACAAGAGGCATTGGTAAACACAATACCTACTTGTTCGAGAAGACCCAGGTTCTATTCTTGTGGCATCTTGGCCAAGACATTTAGCCACTCTGCACTTAATTTTTCCTGATAGTTGATGAAAAGCCAAGGATTAAGGAAGGAAAAGCACACTGGAATTCTAAAATGTCTAAGCTAGAAGGCACATTTGAAGTTAGCATCTATATCATTTAGGATTAGAGCTGACCACATGTAACAGAAAAATCCAACATCAGAGTAGCTTTAGCAAACCAGAATATTATTTCTTTATAAAGTTAAGGCAACCTGTACATGAAAGTTCAAGGCTGGAGTGTCAGCTTTTCCAAGTGATAACTAGACTTCTTCTAGAGATCATGTGACCCTTTACTTCATGCTCTGATACTAGAGCTCCAAATGTCACATCTACATTCCAAATAATACAAAAGACCTTAAGTTCTTTGGAAATAAAAAGAGAAAGGATGTTGTGAGGTAACCAGGAAGTGACAGAGCCAAAACTATCCTATTTAATAACAAGTTACATCCGAGAAATTTAAAAAATCTTTAAATATCTGGAACTCAGAGAGGGGGTGGATAAGTTATATGGTATATTAACTGAACTTAGAAAACTTATGTGCTCCTGAAAACTATTTTTTTTAAAAAGTTTAATTCAGTTAAAGTAACAGAGATGATTAAAAATAGCAATTAAATGAATTTAGAAATCCAACTACCAACTATGCTCATTTTTTAAAAGTAATTTAAGATTAAACAAATTAAACTGTTTCCTTTCAGATTGTTTTGTGCAAATTGATACAACTAAGATTCCTAAATTTAATTTCCAGTTTTACCTTTACAGAAATGAAGTATCAACACTTTCCTTGTAGGTTAATAATGACCACCACCATAATGCTGGAAAAATCAGTTTGACAGTGTATATTTGTGTATGTGCATGGGGTTTCCTGAGAATGACTCAGAATCACCTAGAAATTTTTACAAATTGTGACCATCTTGTATCAATTTCTCCAACTGGGTTATATTGAAACTAGTGAGGTGTAAGTTATATCTAGTTTGAAAATGTTTGCTAGGAGAGTTTCCTGTATCCTGTTGGGTCCCTGCCCCCCCACACACACACATAAGATCTGCTGATATAGAATGAAAGAATCATTAGATGTAGCATCAAAAGCACATTAAGACTTTAAAGATGTGAGGGCTTTGGCTGGAAGCTCTGAAGCTAGCAATATATTAAGAGCTCTTGAGTCCCACAACCTGCATTTTAATCCTGGCTCTGTTCATGTTTAAGGGCAATTATGTTACTTAACCTCTCCATGCCTCAGTTTGTTCATCTGTGAAACTGGGCAAGTATCAATACTTGCCTCAGATTTGTGGGGAAACATATTTCTTACATCAGTATGTGGTGCTCAATAAAAGTTAGCTCTTAACATTACTAGGTTTCTATCTGGGAGATCATGCAATGCTATGAATAGAGAAAGCTCAGAGGAAGATTTGAGTAGGAAACAGGGTTGGTAGGCAAGCAGACCAATATTGAGTTGGAGTGGTTTTTTAAAAGCTTTTTTTTTTTTTTTTTGTGGTTCATGTAAGAAAGGCAATAGTCCTTACATGGTAGGTGAGGGTGAAGTGGAGTAGAGCATGGTAAAAACAGCTGATATATGCTCATATGGTGGTAGTAGGCAGAATTCCAAGCTGGTCCTCCAAAATTTTTATCCTCTGGTTCATAATTTTCTCCCCTGGAATATGGGCAGGACTTGAGTGCGATGGACTAGACTTCCAACCTAAAAATACTGGGAACTAATGAATTCATGCTGTTTTTAGGTAATTCATTATGTCATCATAGAAAACTAAGAGTGGTCATAAAGAACAGAACAAGAGTTTGACTCAGATGGTGGTTTTGGTCTCCTACGGCTGCTGTAACAAATCACCATAGTTGTAATAGCTTAAAACATGAATTTAATATCTTACCATTTTGGGGGTCTGAAGTCCAGAATGGGTCATAAATCAAGGTGTCATCAGGCCTATGCTCCCTCTGGAGGTTCTAGGGAAGAATCCATTTTCTTGCCTTCGCCTGATTTGAGAGGCCATTCGCATTCCTTGGCTTAAAGTCCTTTCCTCCATCTTCAAAGCCAGCAATGGCTGGTTGAGTCTCACATCACACATCACATCACTCTGACACTGACTCTTTCTCCCATTTCTACATCTAAGGGATATTGTGACTACACATGGCTTGCTTGGAAAATTCAAGACAATGTCCCTCTCTCAAAGTTGACTAATTAGCAAACTTAATCTTCTCTGCTTCATGAATTTACCTTTGCTATGAGAACATATTTACACATTTCAGGGACTAGGGTGTAAATACCTTTGAGAAACATTATTCTGTTTACCACAATAATCAGGGGTTAATAAACTCAATTTGGCCATTTATTGACTGTGCAATTCAGGGAAAATTGCTTAATTTCTCTGAAACTAGTTTTCTTATCTGTAAAGTCAGAATATTAAAAGTTACTTGTGTTCTTCCTTAGAGGGTTAGAGATCAATTATAAGTGGTCCAGCCTGAGTGCATAATGATACCTACTGTTCCTCAAGTGGCTATTCTAATTGTCCCCAGTTTTCTATGACTGTGTGAGGGGGTAGGGGTTGGTAATCATTATTCTTGGATTCTCTTGTTTTATCTATTCTAGTTATTTTTTAATGGCATATGCCACCAAATAACCACATTATTTAGGGAAGTTTTTACTATCAATCTGTATATATCTGCATCAGATGGTACAACAGCCACAGAAAAGGCCAGTCCCTTTTTGTCTTTCATGTTTTCTCCCACCGTTTCCTGCTAATGGGAGCATTCCAGCTCAGACTGTGGGTTCCTAGGCTGAGTTATGGTCCAACTGCTCTGTCTCTACTCTGCTCTATCTTCTTCCCATGTTAATTCAGGCTTGGAGTTATGAACACTATTGACATTGTTAAGCTTAATAACCGAAGGACAAGCATGAAGGAACGGGAGTGCAATAAAGATTTGCTGATCACTTCAGTGATGAATGTGGACAAGGGCCCTGGCATAACATGTCGAACATCTCTGAGTAGCTACCTTGCTACTGCTTGGTGATGGGGACCATGATTTGGGAAATACCATCAATAATTGGGAGAATAATGGAAAATTTTTTCTGGAGGTTTGTCTTGGTGAAGAGTGCAGATACACAATGTGTGAAACCAAGACACTTTATAGCTCTCCCAAATGTAATGGGGACATTATGTGTGTATGTGTGTATGTCTGTGCATTGTGTGTGTGTGCATGTGTTAGAAAGTGGAAAGGAGCACAGGGTCATTCCCTGCTAGGCTAGGACAACTATGGCAGATGTGTCAGACTCAAAGAGACGATTACTTTGTCTTTGGCTATTTTAATGATGACATCTTACTCTGGGGGCTGGCACAGGAATGCCGGCCATGGATGGCAATGTGCTTGTGGTTCACTGTCACTGTGGTTCTCTTGCTTTCATCTTTATAGGACAAGACACTGGCTTTCAAATCTTGCTACTGGTCCCTGGTTTTGAAGCCCTTCTAGCATACTTTTCTGGCTTCCTTAACTGGGATTCTTGATTACTTCTGTTCATTTCTCTGATTTCTTTTAACCAATTCTCCCGCAATTTTCCAGAAGAAGTTCCTTTTTAGCTTGGTTCCAGTTAATTCACTGCTGCACTAGCATTAACCTCACTCTGGAAGGGGAACATGAATCAACCCAGTTCTAAAATTAGGTTTCTTTATCAAACAAGGCTGACAGTAGACAGAACTGTATCTGTTAGCAGTCACTGGGAGAAGACTCTGTTCCACTGGTAGAACATAAATAGATATATGGTTTTGCAATAGACACATTACAGTAGCTCAGAAAATAATTTGTTGAAAATTGAGGGTGTTCCAAATAAGTAGGCATAGAAAAAGATGGGAAATCTGGTAGCACAAACTATAATTGATCTAAGCAAGGGCCATATTATATCTTATTTTCATCACATTACATTACATCACATTAGTCATATCATATCATATATAATATCATATTATTTATTCATTTACTCATTTATTAATTTTTTTTTACTTAGTACGTTTGATTTTTAGAATAGAACTTCTGCTCCTGGTAAGAAACAGGGTGGGACACTTGCCAAAGAAGAAAGAACTAGGCTAAACCCCATCCATGAGGACCTGAGTTATTGGGTTGTTTACTGAGAAAGGCAAAAATTTAAGGCAGGGAGCAGTTTAAGGGGTACAAATTGCTGAGGGGATTCAAGTACCAACAGAACCCATCCTTGTGCCTCCAGCCATTTCCTTCTGAAACATAGAGTGTGTGGGGGTCTGCCAATAATGGCCAGTCAGCCTCTGAGGTAGGGAAAGTCAGGCTTCAGAGTGTGGGAATTTGGGAATTATGTGTAGATAATTAGTGGTTGAATGAGGAGAAATTGGCTTTAACCATAGGTTGTCATGAGGTGAGAAAGATAAGAGAATTCTCTCTAAGACTTTTAGAAACTACATAAGCATTTTCCCCAAGCATTTTCCAGAAATCTGAGATTTATGTGTAGGAGTAGGAGTAGGGAGTGAAGATTGCGAAGGCAGGGGGATAAGGGAAGTCAGGAGTGAGCATGATGTCACTCCTCCTGCCATAATAAAATACCACAGACTTGGTGGCTTAAACAACAGACATCTATTTCTCACATTTCCTGATCTGAGAAATCTAAGATCAAGGTGCCGGCCAATTTGGTTCCTGGTAATAGCTCTCTTTCCAGCTTGCAGACAACCTCTTTCTCACGGTGTCTTCACATGGTGGAGAGAAAAAGTGAGGGAAGTCTCTGTGTGTTTTCATATAAGGGCACTAATCCCATCATAGGGCTCTATTCTTATGACCTCACCTAATTACCGCCAAAGAACCAACCTTGTAATACCATCACATTAGGGGTTAGGGTTTCAACATATACATTGTTGTTGTCCTCTGTGGAGGACTAAGGATCCATTCCATAACACCTTCTAACTTGAGTGCTACTGTTCCTCATGGTCTAGGAAGACTTTTTACTTTTGCACATAACTGGCAAGCCATTTGTTATTTTGCTGCACATAGACAGAGCCTTGGTTTGTTTGTTGAGTAGACCAAGTAGTTTTATGCTCACCTTTCAGGGACTGTGAAGCACCAAGTTGAGTTTCATGGAAATGATTTCCACATGAAAACTGGAAAACATTATCATGATTCAGAACAGGCAATGAGTATTAGGAGCTACCTTCTAAATTTAGAGATGATTCATGTAATTAGGAACCTTACTTTTTCAAATCACATTTTTAAAAAACCACAGCAGGTGGCCCTTAGTGTTAAAACATTGTTTTCTGTCTTCTGGAAGGAGACAGAATAGAACATGGTGACTGCTCATACAGGACAGAGGGAGGACACATGAGTTTGCTGAGATGATGGAGTTTTGAGATAACTCAGTCTGCTCACCTTGATCTCCACGCACATACTTTATTCAATTCTCTGTAGTTTTAGGTTGTTTCTGGAGACCCTTTAGGATTCTGTTCATCCAAATAACACGATTCTGTTAATCTACTGCAAGATAATGTTGCAATAAAGAAACCTGGAAAAAAAAAAAAACAGTTTATAGGATGATGGGCAGAGTTCATGTGACCTTTTAGGGACAATGAGGTAGTTAGAGGCATTGTTAAAATACACTCTGTTCTTGGGTCTGTCTTCCTTTTAAGCTTTTGGGTAAATTTTGTTTCATTGAGTGGTTTGGGATTTTGAATATTTGAGATATTAGAGGTAGGGCAGGTTAAGGATAGTTACAACTTCATGGCAGGATGAAAGAACTAGGAACTAATCAGTTGCAACTTAGTTTTCATGCCAGTACTTTCTTCACATTTCACAAAGTGCTGTGTGCCTTTTAAGTGGTGTCTAGATAGACGGGAGCCAGAGAAGGCCTCAATTTTAGGAGTGGTCCTTAACCAGGGATGCCTTTAAAAATCACCAGGAGAACATTTCCAAAAATACATAACCTTGTCACACTCTGAAGAATTGGGATCCAATGTTTTCAGTGGAAAATTCACAGCCATAAAAGATTTGTCACTGGAGGCAATTTGCTGTAATCTTAGAGGCTATCATTACTCTGAATGATTTGGGCAGTTCCAGGAAGATGGCTGAGCCTAACCTTCATTTTAAAGAGTAAATTATTTCTACAATATGTCTGCTGTGTGGTTGTCCAACATCTGCATGAATCTATGTGCTGAAGGGGAATATCATGCCAGGAGGGAGTTCAGTCACTCTGTGTGAGAGAAGAAACCTTTCTATATATGAACCTGGAATCCTCTGCATGCAATTTTCATCCTCCTAGGACTAGCTACATGGGTGGGGTCCAGTGAAAAAGGAAAACAGGGGCCTCTTTGTTCAAAAATTATTTAGAATCCCATAACAGTGAAAACAGAGCATCCAAATGAATAAACAAGTTTGGGGCCCTTCTGGGTGCAGTGCCCTGTTTAACTCCACAGATTGCATGGCCATGAAGCTGGTTCTGTCCACTGGTTTCAGTTCTTTTCCAGATCAATTTTCTCTTTGTCTTTGAACCTTGTTCATACAGTACCATGGTTTCATAAAGCAAAGGATTGTGTTCTCTTCAAGCAGCAGAAGTCATACTAGACATAAGTGTGGGAGTATAGCTAGTTAGTTAGAACATGGGTATTGACTAAATGGCCTGAGTATAGAATCTGTATCCATCAGATAGGGTTGGTTTGAGGATTAAATTAGCTAATTTGTGTAAATCACTGAGAATAATACATGGTATATAGCAAGCTCTCAATAAATAAATGTTTCATTCAGTGGGACTATTCCTATTTTGATCTGTGGTTTGTGGAATCCACAATCTTCTGTCTTTTTAAAACTAAGTTCTGATTGTATTCAACCATTTCCATAACCCTAGTATCAACCTAATTCTTTATGAACTTTAAAAAATGAACACCGCTGCTGGTCAAAATGTGACAAACACTGTGTTCAACACCTCCCATGACCACATCAAAATTAAAACTAAACTACACAACAGCCATCACTGAGGACCACATGAAGTCTAGTTGGACAAATCTTATAACTAAGGAAATACAGAAGAAGCCACATAGAGACAGATAGGAGGGGAAGAGACATGGAACAGGCTTTTTCTACGCCCTTGGTATGGTGTTTAAGAAACAGGAGGGATATCTCAGCTGAGGAGGAGCAAGGGGTCTCAGACTTACACAAACGCAGTGTTCCAGTGCCAGGAAGAGAAGTTCCCACAAGTCCTGGCTGTGAAAGACAGCAGGAATTGTGGCTGAGGAAGATGAAGGGCTTGCTTCTGGACTCACTTGCTCTGATCTCCAGCACTGAGGCAGCAGCTCTGAAAGCATCAGGGACGTACAGGAAGGAACTGAATATATGGCTTCAGAAAGAGGACTACAAGGGTAGCTTTTTCCCCAACAGAAGTTCTGGCAATTGCCATTGCTTCTTCGTTGAACCTCACTCGAGCACACAAACAGGCTGCAAGTGCATTTGGGTGCCAAGTCTGAGTCTCCATCAACCTGGCTAATGACCTACTCTAGTGACTCCCTGAGACCCTGACTCAACCAACTTGTGGGCCCACCCAAGTCACTTCCAGTGGCTTTTCTATATACAGCCTGTCTTGGCTTCTGTTACAGACTTTCCTAAAATCTCTCAAAGATTTACAAACATCAAACAAGTAGCACTTGGCCTCAGCATGCCCTATACTTCTTGCTAAGTGGCCCCAAGCCTAGCACTAGTGGCAGCAAGCCTCAATTCACGGCTTAGCCTCTCCCAGGTGCTATCAATCCCAGAACAAGTGGAAATCATCTGTAAATTATGCTGTAACTCATACCAGCTGGCCTTGGGCCAGGCACAAGCAGCAGCTGACATTGGCCTGCCTGGAAGCCCCTCCCAAGAGACTCCAGAACCAATACACCAGTGCCCAACTTCAGACAACACCAGAGCATCACCCAACTACCTCCACAAACAGCACACTCAAATGGTAGACTAGATAGGCATCAGAGCCCCACCAAAACAAATCCTGCTTTGTGGAGTCAGCCCCTGCACAACAGCTCCTCCACTGGAGTCGTGGCCATTCCTCAGAGCCAGTCGATCTGAGGATCAATCTCACTTATTGATGTACAAATGTCAACCAAGGCTCAACTACAACAGGAGGGCACACAAAACCCACATATAAGACATGCCTGCATACCTGCAGCACCCAGCTCAGGTGACTAGTGAGTCTGTGCCACTTCGCTCCACGGGACACCTTCTACGTAAGGCCACTCCACCAAAATGGAGATGTAGCAGAACTATCTAATACATAAAAACAAACACAGAAATTAGCTAAAATGAGGAGACAATCATTTCCCAAATGAAAGAACAGAACAAAACTTCAGAAAAAAAACTAAACAAAATAGAGATGAGCAATCTGCCAGATGCAGAGTTCAAAACACTGGTCATAAGGATGCTCAATGAACTTAAGGAAAGAGTAGATGAATTCAGTGAGAACTTTAACAATGAGTTAGAAATGAAAAAGAGAGCAGGGGTAGCAAAATTTATATCAGACCAAGTAGACTTTAAAACAAAAGTTATAATAAGAAACAAAGAAAGACCCAGCAATTCCCCTTTTCAGTATTTATCTGAAAAAAAAAAAAAGAACTAATTTAAAAAGACATATGCATCCCTGTGTTAATTACAGCATTGTTTACAATAGTCAAGATATGGAGGCAACCTGTGTGTTCATAAAAAGAAGAATGGATAAAGAGGAGATGGTACATATATATAATGGAATTTCAGCCACAAAGTGAATGAAATCTTGCCATTTGTAACAACATGGATGGACGTAGAGTATATAATGTTAAGTGAAATAAATTGGTCAGAGAAAGAATACCATATGATTTCACTTACATGTGGAATCTAAAAAAAAAAACCCAAAATAAATTTTAAAATAAAACGAAAATACTCATAGATACAGAGAACATATTGATGGTTGCTACATAGGAGGAGGTGGGGGTTGTGAAAAGAAGTGATTAAGATATGCAAATTGCCAGTTATAAAAATGGTCATGCAGTGTAAAGTGCAGCATAGGGAATATGGTCAATAATATTATAATGACTATGTATGGTATCAAATGGGTATTAGATGTATTGGGGTGATCACTTCCTGAATTATATAAATGTCTAATCACTGTTGTACACCTGAAACTAATATTGTATGTTAATTGTAATTGAAAAATAAAAAATTATTTAAATAAACAAACACTATACCATGTCAGTTCCCTCATAAAAAGCCCCAATGTGCCCTCATTTATTGCTTGCTGGATAGAACCCACCTTCCTTAGCTGGCCCATGACTTTATACGCTGTAACTTGCTACTCTCCAACATTACCTTGCCACTTTTGTGATTCATTCATTTGCTCACTCTCTTAATAACTATTTATTGATCACTTACTAGTAGTAACTTTTATTAGACAACAAGCAGTCAGGGTTTAATCAATGTTAACTATTATTATTATTATTATTATTAATTATTATTATTATTATTGTCATTCAGTAGCAGGTATGTGCTAGGCACTGGAGATTCAGAAGTGCACAAAAGGGACAGTTCCTGCACTTGTAGACCTTACTGCATAGAGAGGAAGACAGATATTAACATATAATTACACATCTTCTGCACTGATTAAATTTGTAAATAGGTCATTGTCCTGAGGTCTAATCCCTTAGGCCACAAGATATTTTATCTGGGAGAATACTCTCTCCCCTGACCCCTCCTATATGCTATGTGACTATTTTCAGCTGGGATGGGAAGCCTTTCCTAACACCATAAATTCTGGGTGAGGTGCTACTCCTCTGTGGCCTCCCCTCTCCAAAGCAGTGCTCAATTACACATCAGTATCCTCTTGAGACTGTCAGCTCCTCAAGGGCAGGCTCATGTCTTTCATTTGTTCATGCTCAACATCTAGCTTCATCAAGAGACTTCACTATTTGTCGGAGACATTTGGGGGCTTAGAGATGTGAACGTTCGAAGAACAATCAGGCATAAGCCTAAGTTCTCTTGTGCTTTGGTCCTTTTCTGTCTGGTAATTATTCTCCTCATTAAATGAATAGCTATGGGACCTGAGACTTTGTCTCTCTGAAGCCCAGGTTGTTTCATCTTTAAAATGGGCTAATAACACATCGTTGCCTGTCCTGTGAGGCCCCGGTAAGAACTGGATGGAGACAGTCATGGAAAAGGCTGGAATCAGACGTCCTTCTCAGTCTCTCC
This sequence comes from Cynopterus sphinx, assembly GCA_030015415.1. Classification (NCBI taxonomy): domain Eukaryota; kingdom Metazoa; phylum Chordata; class Mammalia; order Chiroptera; family Pteropodidae; genus Cynopterus; species Cynopterus sphinx. The sequence goes on along the minus strand of CM057379.1, from coordinate 84,694,315 downwards.
TACATCTTTCACATTGCTCCATGCAATCAATGCCTGCAGGAGACCTACACTTGCCATGTTGTCCTGTTGTTCCCATATCTTGGATACAGGCCCTTTTTTTGCCCCTCTTTGAGCTCATCTAGAAGCCCTGTAAGGCACATAAACCCATCTTTATTTGACATCTCATTTCTTTCCTCATTGACATTTTTCAAAGGTGAGTAAATCACTGTTTTAGAGCCCCCTGAGCCTCTTGCAATGTATTTCATTGGAAAACCTCTCAGGCTTTGTGGTTATACCTTTTTTTTTCTTTAAGTCTTTTGAAATTCATGGTCTAGAATCCAAGGTACAGTTAAGTCCTCCCTTAATGTTATCAATAGGTTCTGCAACTTGAAGTGAAATAACATATAATGAAACCAAATTTCCCACAGAAAGTGCTAAGTTGAAGGGATGCAAATATGGAGGTCCTAGATGAACCAATTTAGTGTATTTGAAAAAAAAGAAAGATGGTCAGGGTTGCTGGAGCACACTGCAGGGGAAGCATGGGTGGCAGGAGGTGAGATGAGGGGATGGAGAGGTGGGTTAATGGGGCAATGAAGGCCATGGGCAGAACTTGATTCTATTCTCGGTGTGATGAGAAACACTGAAGGTTTGAAACAGGAGACAGATTTGCTTGAAAACATACTCAAAGACAGTTGTGAAGAATAAATTATGAAAAACCAAGAGGAGAAGCAATTAGGAGGTGAGCCAGGAGAGATATTGCTTGGATTCTCAAGGTGGAGGTGAAGGTGTTGAGAAAGGACAGGTCACAGGATGTTGTTTGGGAATAAAGAGAATACCACTTTCTGATAGATATAGGAGATGAAGAAAACTGAGAAGTGAAGGATGACTCCTGGATTGGATCCTAAGCAATTGGGTGAATTCTGTCTTCACATCAGGAGACCGAGGTCTGGCTCATTGTCTGGCTCCAGATATACAACCTTGAGCCACTCTAGCCTTATCCATTAAGTTGGGCTTATGAATAAATGTTTTCTGAAGTGGGTTGAATGGTGGGTCTTCAAAAACTGTGTAGATATTCTAATACCTGGACCCTGGGAATGTAGAAGCAAAAGAGTCTTTGCAGGTGTTAATTAAATTAAGGATCTTGAGATGAGATCACCTTGGATTACCCAGGTGGCACTAAAGACAATGGCAAGTATCCTTATAAGAGGGAGACAGAAATAAATTAGACAAATGGAAGAGGAGGAGGCAATGTGAAAATAGAGGCAGTGGTCAGAATGATGAAGCCCCTGGAACCTGGTACAGTCGAGAAATATGTTGCCTCACTGAGCTTTCAGAGGCAGTATGGTTTTGCCAAAACCTAGATTTCAGACTTATGGCCTCAAGAACTGTGAGAGAATAAATTTCTGTTGTTGTGGTTTGGGGTCGTTTGTTATGACAGCTAAGAAACCAATATAATCTCCAAAATCACTTTCAGATGATATATTCCAAGAGCCACTTATTCCGCACAGGCTGTGGAAGATATAGCGGATGCCCTACCCAGGCCCTCAGCTATCCTCTGAGTTCACCTGCAACTTCCATGCAAAGTTACTGTGTATGATGACTTTTTCCCACCTCAGGCACCCACAGCTAGAGTGCCATTCTAAACAGAGAAACACTAAGCAGCCATTGGGATTTTAGAAAAATGGTTTGGACCAAAGGCAGATAACCGCAGACAGTTTTGGCAGAAAAGTTGGCACTTGTAGCCAAAATGCAAGTAATGGAAATTTTGAGACTTAAAATAACCAAAGTCTCATTTGATAAAAGTTTCAAAATGCCCATCTAGTTAATTTATGAGGCTTTTTGAGATGATCGGCTTTAAATGTTAACTTAGAGAACTGGATACCCTCTGGAGACATTGTGGACTGTTAATTTGAACATCCCTTTAGTAATTTGCATCCTATTAGAGTCCCAGGGAGTTGGAAGACTGAGATCTCACATGTGGCTGTGAAAATATACTCTTTTGAAGGCTAAACCAGATGTGTCCCCAGAAAAAAACAACCCTGAAAGGCTGGCAGATGAGAATGTTAACCTGCTGATGATAACAAATAGGGTGATTTAGTTACACAAGTGCAAACTTACAGATTGTTCACTCTAGGTGATCTTGAAATAGGAATTGAACTCAAACAAGTCTCTGAAACCGTTTTATTATGGTTTATTCACAAAAAAAGTTTCCATTTCAAGTTGAGAAAGCAAATTCCCCCCACGCTAGTTTTCACCGATTGTTTATTTTCCTGCATTTTAACGGCTTATGTGTTAAGCATATAAAATAGTACAGAATACGTAATTCAACACAGGAAGAAACCTTGCCTCCCATACATAGGGCAGCCCAAGATCTTTTCTGACTTGAAGGGTGAAAGCCTCAGTCTCTAGCAGTTCAGATTCCTGAGTCACCCTGGTAGCTGAGTCTTTGCAGCAGTCCTTACCTGCCTCCTAATAGTCCTAATAAATCTATGTGAGGATATTTGCATTGGTAAAAGCTGGGCTTCCATCTTTGAGATGTAGGTCACTTAGCCTCCAGCACCTCTAACACCCACTTGGTAGGAAGGACCCACTCCCTTTCTTCCTATGAGAGAAACTTGAATTCAATAACAGTTGTGAGCTTGTTTGGGCACACGTAAAGCACCACACCCATGTTAGAGATTAACCTGAATATTTTATTTTCATTTTGAGGATTTTTTTGTTGCTGCTGCTATTGTGATTTTGGAGCACCCTGAAGATACCTGTGATTCTCTGTAATTTCTCCATGAGCAGAGGTTTCTGTGCTCTCATTCTCATTGTATGTTCTGAAAAAAATCCAAAAACATTTTAAGAGTGTGACAGAATGAAATGCATATAAATAAAAAGTTACTCTTTTCTTTAGAAATTGTGAATTTTGTTTTGACAAGGTAGGCAGCTGGTTACTAGTTATGTGTAAAAATCAATAGCCTGGGCCAGGGGTGAATGGAGTGAAAAGATGGACTGTCCTGGCTACTTGAGTTCAGGGGATGCTGCTGATAGAAACATCCCTGTCACTTCTACTCGGTTCTCTGCGTGACACTTCCCATTCCCATTCTGCCTGGAGAAGTCTCCTTTCCTGTTGTTGGTATCCAGGTCCCTCTCTCCCCTTCAAGTTTCCCTTAGTAGAGGATTTGATAAACATACTTTATCTCAGAGTAGAGATGCTGGTCAAGCAAAACGTATCAGGTCTTCAAAAATATTAGCATTTATGAAGATTAACATTTAGGCTAAAAAAATGAATCTCTGGAAATTTTAGGTAAAGCCTTGGGGAGGCTTTTTGCTTTTGGTTTATTTGTTTGGTTGCTGAGGCAGGCCAGAAGCATGCCACAAAAAGGACTATTACACTTCTGGCTGCTTTGATTAGAATCTGTGCATTGCTTTCCCATCAAATCCTCACTGGAATCACCCTCCTAATGGAACTTCTTCATCTGTGGCTCCTTCACAGACAAATCAAATACAGTCAAAGAGAATGCCTAGTTACCTTGCCAGTTTTATCTTGGGCTACATGGATCCTATGAACAATAGGAACTAAACTGTTTTACAGTCTGGAAGCTCCTAGAAGCCTGACTCGTGGTTATGAATTCTCAATTGCCTTGTTGGCAGTTTTGTAGCTCAGATGGCGGGGAGCAGCTGTTCTAGACTTAACAAAGATGAATGGCATTCATCTGAGGATGTGGAGGTGATGGGAACTTGTGGGAGGGACCATGCTGCCTTTCATTTGTAACAGTGAAGGCTCTAAGGTCCCTGCCAGGTCTGTGTTGTGGGCTCAGGAAAGCAAATTTCAATAAACTTTAAGAAATGATGGGTATGAGTTAATGACCATAACCTCTGAAGGAGGTTATGTTGTGAAGTATGGATATGACAGAGGTGACTGCTCCTACTGAGAGGGAAGTGAAAGAGTCATTTAACAGGATTAATGTTTTTTTCTGCATGGTCTCTTCATCATTTCATCTAATCATTTCATCTAGAGAATATTTAGCTAATGAGCACATCTACACAGATGTAGGATTTGTTTCTCCAAATGGGAGTCTGGTTAGGGTAATCTGGAGATTGTGCACCAGTGACCAGGCTCACACTTCACAGAATTGAAAGAACCTAAAATGCAAAGGTGTAATGGGTTCTTTATGTTCATTATTCATTTATTTCTTTAAAAAAATTTATTAGTTTCAAATATAAAGTACGTTGGTTAGACATTTATATAGTTTATAAAATGATCCTCCAAATTGGTCCTTCTCTCCTCTGGTTTTCCACCTAGCCAATATATTAATGCTATATTGCATTCCCTATGTCATGCTACCCATCCCTGTGACCATCTATCAACTACTAAATTGTACTTCTTTAACCCTTTACTCCATTCTCTCAGCACCCCAAACCTCCCTCCCCTCTGTCCATCACCAAATTGTCCTCTATATTTGTGAGTCTATTTTTGATTAGTTTGTTTCTTTTGTTCTTTAGATTCCACATAGAAGTGAAACCATATGATATTTATCTTTTTCTGTCTGACTTATGTTCCTCAGCATATTAACCTTTAGGTCTATCCATGTCATTGCAGATAGTAGGATTTCTCTTTTTAATGGCTGAGTAATATTCCATTGCATATATGAACCATAACTTCTTTATTCAATCATCTGTCAATGGGCATTTAGTTTGTTTCCATATCTTGGTTATTGAAATGGTGCTGAGGGGTCCTCACCCCAGCATTTTGTAAATGAGAAAACTAGAGTTTAAAGTGAGTAAATGGCTTGCCCAGAGCAAAATAGATAGAGACTTCAACACCTGTGTCTTTTAAGTTCCACCAGTTTTATTTTTGGAGTCCCATTGGTGAGCTATCGTGGGGAGAAGTGCCCCTCGTTGCAGCTGAGCCTTCTGGCTGTGAGGCTGCCTGATGAAGCCACTGGGTCTTAGCTACCCTTTTTTCTGGTCGCAGTCAGTGCAGCCGTTGCCTGTTGCTGCCACCACTCTGTGATGCTACCTCTTCCTCTTTACAGTACCATTGCTCCTCTGTGGAGAAGCCCAAGCCATGTCCATCAGGAGCAGGCAGCCCTAGCTTTAGTCTGAACAGCTTTAGAGATGGCGTTATTTGTGCTGGCACTGTATGCTTGTAAAGAGCACAGGTTTTGAAATCCAGAAGGCTCCAGGTCATATACTGACCCTGCCATTATGAGCTGTGTGACCTTGGGTAATATCCTGAACTACTCTGAGCCTGAGGACATTTTTATGTGAAGATTAAATGAGATGATGTACATAAAGATATTAAATGAGATATTGTATGTACAGCACCTGCTACATAGTAAATGTTTAGTCAATAGATATTATCATTATCATCATCAGCAATATTATTAATTCTCTAGTATTCCATACCTGTATCCGGACCTAGAAGAGTAGAGACGAAGCTTAGATCACTGAGAGAAGGGTGAATGGGGTGAAGAGATTTGGAGCCCTGTCACATATAAATTTTGAAATGTTTAGAAGAAATTATTTTTTTAAGATTCTTCAACATCAAACTTTTCCATGTTACTCAGGGCTGAATCAAAACCACAGAGAGAGAAGCCATAAAAAGGAAACTTTATGTCAGCAACCACTTCAGCTGTGGAATTGTCTGCAAGATAATAGTTGACCTTGCAGAATGAAGGTAACAATGGATCCCAGCTCATGGGGGTTCCTCAAGGTTTTAATGAGCAACATAGAGAGCTCCTGGACCAGTGCCTACCACATTGTTATTGCTCGGGGAAATGTTACCTGCTGCGATAATTACTATGTATATTGTGCTTTGTAGTTTATAAAATGCTTTCTTATCCTGAAGTAAGGTGCTCAGACATCTAAGTAGAGATGCCGAAGGGGCTATTAAAATGGTTGGTCCAAAAATCCCCTCTGAGGATACCACAGGTGGGACATAGAAGCATGAGAAAGAGCCCTTCAGAGAGAACTATTGGAGTTTCCTGTTATTTTCTGTTTCCTCCTCATGATAAGCAAGTAAGAGGACATTAAGTCTTGGAGAGCTTGACCCATATCCCTGGATAGTGAAAAACAAAGGGTAACATGTAATTACTGCCCAGAGAGGTCGAAACTACCATGCCATGACTGGCATTGTTCCCACTATACTTTTTCTGAAGCCAGGGAAAAGAAGAGTATATATTATGTATTCTAGAAACAAGAGGAAGTCTGACATGGGTATGGCCTGCACCTCAGATAAAGGGTTCCTGCCTGGAGGGGCAAAAAATTCTGACAGTGAGAGTCTGAGAGGAGGCAGCCAGAGGTCGAGGAATTGGGGGGAGAGCTAGCAGCTGTCAGCAGGAAAGGTCTCATCTCTGAGGAGGGTGCTGAGGTCCTCAGCGAAGGCAGCTCTGAAAAAACCCACTTAACTGCCCCACGAGATAATAGTGAGCTCTGGGCACCCTCGACCTGCAGAGAACCAATACCATGCCACAACTGGACTTGTCTCTCAAGAAGTTCTAATTCCCTCTCTTTCTCAGCTGGACACCAGAGTCATCATAAATGGCATAACCATACCACTTATTGTTCAAACTGATGCATTGTTTGAATGAAAAAGGGAACTTTCAAAATCATGTCTGGGCAACTGACATAAACTAGAGCTCTTCTGGGCAAACTGGTTTGTATGATCACCTTGCGCAGCAACCACAAGAGAGAGAAGGAGAAGGGAAAAGAGTTAGGAGGCTCATGCTCTGGCTACTTCTCCACTACAGACATCTAGGTTTAAAACAGGCCACCACCTTCCCAGGGAAGAGGGGGAAAACATCAGCTGAATGAAATAATGGAGTTTTATTATGCTGAAATAATACTGTTCTCATGACTAATATTGAACAGAAAAGCTTTGGAACTGCCTAAGATTTTATCCAATGACAGGAAAGAATAACTCTGGGGTTGGGAAGGTTGAAGAGGAATGTAGAGAAAAAGTAACTTTACGAACACACCATACCAAGTATAGAATTAAAAAGAAAATGTTATGGTGTTTGATTGCCATAGTGATGGCACCTGTCTAATAATGAGGTTACAGGGTGAGAAGGCAAAGAGTTTCCAGCTCTCGTGTTCCTCCTGCCACACATGTGGCTTCAGGGTTCCCATCAATCCATTCTGCCACTCAGCACATATTTCAGTGCATTGGTGCTGTCCCGGACATGGAAAAGGCTCCAGGATCTGCTTGGAAGGGGTGACATGGAGACAGGCTTGCCCCAGGTAGAAGGCTGGCTTGGATAATGCTGATAGTTACCATTCACAGGGTGGTTATCATTGGATCAGATGCTTTCATTATCCCTAGTTCTTGCAAGATCATACAAAGCATACATTACGATTTCTTTTTGTAAATAAAGGGTTTGAGGCCAACAGATATTTAGTGTGCCTGTGAGCCAACTTTCACTGCCACAGGGCCAGGGAGTGAACCCACATCTTTTAATTATGAAATCCATGAATGTTTCACTCCTCTGTAAGGCCTCTCTAGACAAACCTCTAGAATTTCTTCTAGTTTTCTTTTAACGTATAAAGGAGATACATTTAGGATAGCCAGTGTTGTATTGTGCTAGCACTATCTGTGGAAACTCTTTTTGCCTTTGTCACCAAAGGAAAATAGGCAGCTTGGTATTCTAAGAAAGTTGGGGGACATGTGTTATTTACTTTGCTAATAAGGCTGGCATATCTGGGGGCTGCTTCACCCTGAAATAAAGGCAATAGATTAAAATTGATTTCTAACTCAACACTGTCAGGTGAATAGCTCTGAATAGCCTTTTGGGATCTGATCTCTATGTTTACTTCTGCATAAAAGTTGGGTGTCATTTTAAAAAAAATGTTAACACGTTTGCCCTTGATGGATGAGCTGACTTAACAAAATCTTAAGCTCAATATAGGCCATGGGATAATCAATTCCTTCCATGGCAAGAAACTCATGTCACTCTGACCACATTAGTAGGTGTCCAGTGCCAGACCAGGGAGGTTATGTCTTAGTTTGTGGCTACTCAGACAAAATCCATTTAGAAAAGAGTAACCAGCATTGTGAAGAACCTTAAATTTGCATGGTGTGATGAATGTTTGAGAGCTAATAAATGAATCTTCATCTTGGAGGAAAGAAGAATAATAATGTCACCTTCAAAGTTTGAAAGGGCTGTCTTGAAGCTGAGGGTATAGATTTTATTCAGTGCAACCTCAGATGGGTATAGGTAGATTTTAGTTTCATGCAAGGATTAGATTTCTGCCTATCAGGGTTGGTGACATTGACAGCTTTAGCTTTGGAGATGTGAGCCCTTCATCCCTGGGGTCTGCAATGAGCCCCTTCTTTGCTCATCCTCTTGAACAGGAACAGAGAGGGTCTTTGTCTCAGGGAAATTTATCTGGATCTTCTCTACCAAAATCCTCATTTGTCCCTCTTCAGACATCTTAATTCTCAATGATCTCATCTTGCTTCTTCTTAGTCTCTTTTATAGTTATCTGTTTCTTTGTTTCCCCCCTTTTCTTTTCCTATCTCCTCTCCTGGGCACTTCCATTCCTTACCCTCAAGTATGCTGTTGCTATTTGTAGACCAATGACATATATACTGGAAGGATTAGGTTATATAAAAGAGAAAATTCCAAAATCCCAATGGCTAAAGAAGAAGAAATGTTCTCTTTCATGTTAACAAGTTCTAGAGGTGGGCAATTGCGGGCTGCTGCCAGCCACACAATGCCACCAGGGACTCAAGTGCTCATCCTTAGGCTCACAAGCCTCAGAGCCTGACTTCCACCTGTTAAAAGATAAACTGAAGCATACTAAACCTTTTAAGATTTTATTTCAGCAAAAACTGATTTGAATCAGGCAGTATTCAATCTGATAGAATAGAGCTCTGAGAAGCTATACAAAATAAAAGAATTTATAGGCAGAAGGGAGCAGGAATAAGGAAGCTATACCAGGCAAAAAAGTGGATAGGTTATTGCAAGCTCACTTTCCTTTAGGAGGTTGTAGGGGTCTATCAGGCAAATTACCTAACTGATGCTGATCAGTGATTCCTGATTGATTGGGTTAAGATTCCATTTCTGGGAGAGACAAACCTGTAATTAAGTTAAGTTTCAGTTTAGCGAAGTGAGACTTAGCATCAATGACTCAATTTTGGGCCTGTTGTCTTTTTTTTTTTTTTTTAAACATACTTCATGGGCAAAGATAGGTACTCATGGTTCCAGCAATCATATCTGCATTCCAGGCAGCAGAAAAGAGGATCTGACAAATGTTTCTTCACAATTATTTTGTTCTATCTCATTAAACAAATCTGAGGCTATGAAAAGTACTCTTTGAGCCAGGTTGAAAGCTGTCATTAAAAAAAATTTGGAGTTCTATTCCTGAAACAAACAAACAAACAAACATATAGGGATAGGCAGCTGCCATAAATCTCCCATAATTTCCAGGTTCCAAGCTAGATCTCTCTGCTGAGCTCTAGCCTGGTGTGTCCATCACTTCCTGTGGATTGCACCACCTGGACATCTCACAGGAACCCCAGAATCTCCTCACCATACATTTGTCTTAGGCCACCCTATTTTAGGATTGGCATCTCCATTTGCCCTGCTGCCCAAACTGAAGAAGTCTAATTGCATGGTGATGCTTCTCTTACTCTCCCCAGAAATCAGTCATCACCAAGTCTTAGATGCATCCTGGAATCCATGGATTTCTCCTTGTGTCTTCTACTTTTGTCCTAGTCCACACCACTACCATCTCTGGGCATGCATTACTGAAAAACCTAATCATGACCCTCTCCTATTTCAGAAAACAATATTATTACACTGTGCTTAAATTAAGACCCTCTCTCTGTGGCTTACCCTTCAATGCCCCTCATGAACACACCTAGTTGACCCTTCCATCTCAATCTCCTTTATTCTCTCCTCTCTCTACATCTTCAGCTGCTTTGCACCTCTTTTAGGTCTTTGCTTCCTCTTGTCTCTGGGCATCAGCACTTTCTTTTCATTTGAATATGACACCTCCTTCCACCTCCTTCCTTTCTTTCTCTGACTCAGCCCTATTACTCATTTCTCAGGTCTCCCTGTAAAAGTTACTTTCTATTTTTTTCCTAATCTAACATGTGTTGAACACTTACTATATGATAGCACAGTGCTTAGCTGTTTATATAGATTACTTAATTTTATTCCTCTCCAGGAACCTAGGAGGTGGGAACAATTATTTTTACTTTACATATGTAGAAACTTGAAATGTAGTTCACATGGATAGTAAGTAGCACATCTTGAACTCATACTCAAGTGTTCTATCATCAAAATTCTGTCTTTAACACTCTGGTAAATTAATGTGTCTCCCAAGAAGATTTTTGCTACTTCTTCCATAGACTGGCTAGGGGCTTACCATGTGACCCCAACACACCCTGATATATTGCTCCCTTTGTCAGACATCTTCATGTTCCTTGGCACCCAAGTGGATTTCTCCCATCCCTGAAAACCAGCATCACATGACCTCTAGATTCTCAAAGCACTCTGCCCAGTTACAGAGCGGGCCTTTCAGATCAGAGAACCTGGTTTAGCCTTCAAGAGTATATTTTCACAGCCACATGTGAGATCTCAGCCTTCCAACTCCCTGTTGCAATGACTCATTTACATGTCTATCTTTGTCACTAGACTGTTGGCTTTTTGAAGACAGGCACCATGTTGAGCCATCTTTGGATCTCCAGCATCTGGCAAACTGTCCAGAGCATAGTCCTGTTTAATAACAATTTGTGGAAATAATTGATGGAACCTAAAGTTCCCTCTAAAGGGGCAGCTTCTGAAAGTTGGGTTGTTGCATGTAAGTCAGTGACACAGATTGGTTCACCTTGGAGAAGTTCACAGCTGAAAAACCCAGCCTTTTTGGCCTCTCCTGTGAGCTGCTAGCTCTGTGTTTGCTCAGATTTCCAGAATAATGAATGACTAACTTCTTTCTGGAAAAGGTCTTGGAGGGTGTACAGGCCATTACTCTGAGAGACAGAAATAAAGGTGTAAGTTGCATTTTCTGTGCCTGAGCCATTATTCAATTGCTTGAGAGAACCTGTCTGTGAGAAGGTTTAGAAGGTAGTGGTTAAGCACTGGCTCACCAGAAGCAGGCAGTTCAATCTGAGTTCCACGGCAAGCTAACCACATGACCCAGTATGAGCAATTTAACAACACTAAGCCTCAATTTCCTACATTAAGCAGGGCTAATTATTGTTATTGACACTAATTATAATTATTGTAGAACGTATTTCATAGAGGTATTGTAAGGATTAAAAGAAATGCCTGAAAAGCATTTAACACATTTTTTTAGCTAGTAACATTCATTAAATGACTGCTAGTTGTTTTTATTACCATGAACTTCTTCAAAGGTTTTCCCAGTCTGTATCTCAGGGCACAAGCCAATAGATTAGCTTCAGTCTAATTATTAATTCATTCTGATATTAACCAATTACTTCATAATTTTATGGCCTTTAAATAAATTCCTTAGGGGTTTAATCAGACAAGAATGGAACCCTCAATGAGATTCCATTTTTACCTAAGAAGATAAGACAGTTTTCTTAATTAGAGCAAGTGACTAAGACTCTCTTGCCCCAGTAGTCTCATTTATAAAATGAAAGACTGTGGACCAAGAACTAAAACTAACTGAACAAAGTTACAATTTTTGAGAGTGCAGATAACAATGGATAGATGGCTAGAATGGGAATGAGTTGAATAAATGACGTAAAATTCTAGAGAGTGAAGGTTGTTGAAAGGTGGCGAAGTTCTCCAGCCATAGCATGCTCTGAGCCTTTGCATATGCTGTGTCCCCAACCCCACTGGAATGCAACCCCCTTTGTCCTCCTGCTCCTTTCAACCTTCTAACTTCTATTTACCCTATAGGACTCAACTCAAGTATTACTTCCACTGAGAAGGTATTCTCTAATCTACCTATTCTTTATTTCCATTAGCCCCTTGTGCATACTCCTAGTTATAGAAGTAACTATTCATTATTTTAATTTTCTGCCAGTAACTGAAGTTTGAATTCTCAAAGAACCAGCACTGCCTTATTTATTAGTTTTTTCCTGACACCTGACAGGCAGGTATTTAACATTCGAATGAATGTCTAAATATCATTTAAATGAATTAATAAATAAGTAAATAAAAGAAGTTTACCTATCCCACAATTAATTGCCTTTTTATTTGAGGGATGGACATCTGCTGTCTGGAACTGCCAGATATCTACCTCTCCACTTCATGATAGCATGCTGTTTTCATGTGTGTATATGGGGGATCCATCAATTCCTCATGTGCCTATGTCATCCAGAAGAAAATGACACCATTCTCTTTTTCCTTCATTATTCAGTAAAATTCCACTCCTATGAACAGATGATTGGTTCAAGAAAAGACATGTGATTCAAATTGTTCAATAAGATTGAAGCCCAGGACATTTGATTCAAGATCAACAAAGTGTTCTTCCTAGCTGGATTAAGGGAACCACAGGAAGGACAAAGTTGCACACAGCTTAAATTTGGCAACAATTGGAGCCAAGAATTCAAATTCTGTTTAAGAATTTTTTCTGTCTATCATCTCAATTTCTCTAATGTTCACATTATTCTCTCAGATCAGCTTTCTTCAAATATCAGGAAACATGGCCACTACAGTTCCCATATTTCCCACCTGGAGAAAAGAATTAAAATTCTGGTCTACAACCTTACAGTGGCAAAAGAGTTGATCAGATTGAAGTGTTCCAAGGCCATCTTATTGTTTAGGAGGATGATAGAGATATTGATTGACTTTATCTTGTTTAGCCAAATAAGCATGTTAAAATTTTGAGGATGACCACTAAAAAATTAGAAACTGAATATGTAACTTTTAAGTAGCAGAGGAAAATAAAGATATAAAGGAAAACTGATTATTCCAAAGACACAGAAAATAAAACAGAAAAAAGCATAAAAATGATGAGAAAACACAAAATAGAATGGTAAAAATGAATACATAAAATCAGTTCATAAGCTCAGTGTAAATAAACTTAACTGATAAGTTGAAAGGCATATATTGAGAGAATGAATAAAAAAGAAAAAATCCATCTTGGTGAACATTACAAGTGACACACTCAAAACCTAAAGATGCACAGAGGTTGAAAGTATTAGGATGAATTTTGTATATTAAAACCTTATACAGAGGTATCTTTGGCAAATATCTTCTCACATTCGTAGTTCGTCTTTTCATTTTGTTGATGGTTTCCTTTGCTGTGTAAAAACTTTTTAGTTCCATGTAGTCCCATTTGTTTATTTTTTCTTTTGTTTCCCTTGCCCAATGAGATATATCAGAAAAAAATATTATTACGAGAAGTGTCAGAGTTTACTACCTATGCTTTCTTCTGAGTTTTATGGTTTCAGGTCTTACATTTAAGTCTTTACTTCATTTTAAGTTTATTCTTGTGTATGGTGTTAGAAGGTGGACCAGTCTCATTTTTCACTTGTATCTGTCCAGTTTTCCAAACATCATTTTTTGAGTAGACTGTCTTTACCCCATTATATATTCTTGTCTCCTTTGTCAGAGGATGCAAATACCTAACTCATATGCCACACACCTGAAACTAATATAAAATAATTTTAAAGGTCAACTGTAATTGAAAAAAGTTATTAGAATGAAAAAAGATAGAAAAGGCATTTACTAACCTTGTTATTTAACATTGAACAAAAGCAAGGAGAATAATCAGGCATAAGGATGTAATCTACATGATGTTAAAAGTAACAATTCTTTAGAAACATATAACAATTTTAAACAATAATGCAATCTCAAAAAATCTAAAATCAAAATATGACTGAATTATAAAAAGAATTGGACAAATCCATAATGATTACAGGGGTTTTATATTATTATCAGCATTAGATGAAGCAGATGAAAATTTAAAATGACATAGATTATTTAAATATCATCTGAAGCTTTCTAAAATACAAAGGCATACTCTGTACCCAATAATTAGCAAATGTATATTTATTTCTAAGATTTATGGCAGATTTGCAAAAATTGACCATGTACAAGGGCACAAAGTAAACTTCAGAAAATATCAAAGAATATAAAATAGACCACATTTTCTGTTTACAATTAAATTAAATATCAATTAGTAAAAGTTTAAGAAATTTTATGTTTTTGCAATTTAAAATGGTACTTTCAAATATTTCATGGGATAAAGAAGAAATTTTCATGGAAATTAGAATATATTTAGAACTGACCAATAGCACAATTACCATACATAAAAAACTGTGGGTTCAATTGGGGGAAAACCAGATGCAGGGTACATGGAAACTCTTTGAGCTATCTTTACAACTTCCTGTGAATTTATAGTCATTTTAAAGCAAAATGTTCAAGAGTGAGCTTTTTCATGTCTACTCCTTGTGTCTATGTACTCTCAATGAAACAGTCATGTGATATAAATTTATATTTCTAGCCTGAATGTGAGGCATCTCAGGTTCACAACTTGACAGGTCAGGAGAAACAACCATAGGGAGTAAAGTGGAGGGAAGAGCCTCTGGCCCTCCTGTGAGAACAGACTTCTCACAATGTCAGAAAGACTTGGTTCAGGCTAGTGCATGGTCTTTGCAGCACTTTGAACTTTGCTGAGACTCAGAATCTTTAGCTCTAATGCAGAGAGCGCACGGCTTAACTAATTTGACTGTCACCAGATCTAAGAAGAATAAGGTTTTACATAAATATCTGGCACTTAGATGCTCAGTAAACTGTAGATCTCTTCCCTTTTCCCCACCATGACCATACTCTAGTCTATATTACCAGCTGGGTTGTAGGCATACCACTGCCCCTGTTTTTGGAGTACCTAGATCATTTAAAAATACGTGGCACAAGATATGGCTTCTGAGGGGTGGTCACTTTGTAATGACTTGGAAGGAAGTTGAAGGGGAACAAAATGGGTAGTCCCATGAGGCTCAGGGGTAGGCCTGAGGTGTCCATGAAAATATTTGGCAGTCACCAGAATAAGGATTTAGAAAAAGTAGGTAAAGAGAATTGGTGGAGGAGAATGAGCCCTGTCAGAGAAGGATTTAGAGACTCAGTTTGATGGATTTATCACAGGATGAATCCTGATGAAGAGACTAGACAATGCAATTTTAGGTGTGAAAACCTGGGTGGACATATGTGGTCTGTAAAGGGAGGACTTTCTCCTTTGGAGGGATCTGGTCCTAAGAAGCTGGCAATTAAACTTGTGTGAGAAGAAAGGCTCTGTGCTCCAGTTTCCTGATAACCATCTTACTGCAGTAAAGCCATCTGTGTATATCAAACAGTTCTCTGAATCTGAGTTCTGGTGATTCACAATTGAACATGGCTGTACGCAGTTCTGGGGTAAGGAACATTCTGTACTCCAATACCACAATCCCAGAGGAGGCACCTATTTGTCCCTATTGTAATGACCATGGGCAAGGCCTGTGACAAGTGTGGAGAGTCCTTGCTTTGGTGGGTTTGCATTATGTTGGGGCCTGCAATAGTCTCCCCACATCTTGGCTGGACCTAGTGTGTGTTGGTATCTGCTTGGGGGTGGATCATTGTCATTTTATTCTTTAAGAGAGTCCAGAAGGAGGAAGACAAGGCAGTAGGCTGGCATTATGCATTTGGGGAAGAAGGAAGAGCTGAGATGTGTAAAATATTACATGAGACACATCAGTTCCCACAGTCTCTGCCCTGTACTACTAAAGTAGAAATGAGGCTATACCCAAACACATAAACTACTCAATCAAAACTTGCACAAAATAGGCAACAGTTAAATTTCCTCAGAGTAAGTCATCTTAAATAATTGGTAAAAATAAAGTCTACACAACAATTTGACTAAACATTTTCCCCTTGTTACCAAGCTTGTCTAGCGTCATTAGGAAGGAATCAGAGTAGGGGTCAGGACCTGGACCACTAGATCCTGTGTCAGAAGCACAACATGGCTTCCTCTGGCTTCCCGGGGTGTTGTAGGAAAGTTGGCCTTAGTTTCTTGAGGGAAGACACAAGGCAATGCTGTATCAACTGCTGTGAGGCCCAGGATTCAGACTTCTGAAAAACATGAAAGCCTTGAGCAGCTTTCCTTACACAGAAGACATAAACCTGAATAATTATGGCAAAGTCATTTTGAAAACTAAACCTTGTTTTAACTTATCATGTAAATATATTTTATTTCAGTGTGTAACATTACCAATGACTTTGCATAGGTTAAGACAGCCTGAGAAGGTGTGTTACTGGAAAAACGAAGTTTGGTGATCCCAGTCGTAATTTGTGTGTGCGTAGAAATGGACTTTCTTTACAGCCTTGCATTTCCTTTAAGCATGGTATGCCTTATGTGTGTAATCTCTGCTCCTGGGCAAGTCTAGAAGATTTGCTGGGTTTTCCTAGAGCTCAGAGAGAGGGAAAAATGATTTATTTGATCATGGATGAAGCCAAATATTTGCACACCTTGCAGTTCACCTATTGCTCACCTGATGGTTTGGCTATGACTGAGGAAGCCTGCAGCCCATGGGGAGTAGATTAGCTGAACTGGCCTGGTGAGCAAGTTTAACTCCACTGCTGTTCAAACATCTCTGACCTCAGGGGGCCCTGGAGAGATTAATGAAAGTCAGCAAAGATCATTTCACCGGGCACAGTGCTTATGTGGCTGCTGCTGCTCTGGCCCAGCACATGGCTATTGGCACTTTCGTCTGCCTGCTCTATTGGGCAGTTGCCAGAGTGTAATAGGTAATTGCTTGATGCCACCAACTCAAGGTAAAAAAGTGGGAGATCAATCAGCCCTCCAGAATAGGTGGGGCTGGTCTTCGCCACTTGGTGATCCCTGAAGTAAAGGAAGCCCTGCATTTTGGGATCCCTACACAATTTGGGATTTAATAATACGGGTGGTTGGAAAGCTGGCTTTACTGCATACTGTTCCACTTGCTTTTAAACAATGTTTTTCTTTTTGGAAGTATCAAAGAAAGGTGGAAGTCCTGATTTACAAGCATAGAATATTAGAGCAGAAAGGACCACGAAATCCAGGTACTTGGTCAAGGTCACAGCCAGGGTTCATGACTTAGCTCAAATAGGAGACTTTATCTGTCCTTTTTAAATTTACATGGTGCCCTTTCCTCTACTCCAACCTGTTTTCCAAAATCACTGCAATTGCAAGGTGCAACTAGGATCGACTCTGCCAAACTGGAGACTTCTAGACATAATCGGCTGTAACTGGGGCTCCCCAGACCTTGAGATCTGGTCAGAGGTGCCTCTCCCTCCTGATTCCAGCTTTCAGGGAAGTTCAAAGCTTTCCCATGATTTCCATAACTTGTCTAAGACTTGGGCTCTGCTAGTCCCTTCTCTCTCCAGGCTTCTGGGACTGTGAGGACTATCTCTGTACGTAAAACTTAGCCTCTTAACTGATTTATCACATAGGAAAAAGAAAAAAAAATACACATATGCCAAGGATGTCTTGACTTCAGCATACTTTGATTAGTCTTGGCAGCAGAGAGTTGGGGGACAGGAATAAAAAAGAGAGGTTTGCACGGCAGTACTGCAAACAAGTATTTAGTCAAAGCAATATCAATATTAATTTTTTCCCTTTAAATAGATTTAGGTTCATGACAAAATTGAGCAGAGAGTCAGAGTTCCCAAAAATCCCCTAGCTCCACCCCCAACACACCTTTTCTTACAAATGTATTCAACCTCATGGCTTTGCTAAGTTCAGCTAACTCTCTAGTTTGGGCTTTCAGCCTCACTCTCTCTCCTCAGTTTGGGCCCAGACATCTCTCTTGTCATTTCCAAAGTGTTGGAAACTAAACATCTGGAAAACTCAGTCTTCTTTCAGAACTTCCTCTTTGGAGTAAACAAATTTTTATCCTTTGTCTCCTTTTGATGCTTCCTGCCTCCATATGTCATCAAAGCCCAGTCCTATTGGTTCTTGATCTTGCAGTTCTCTCTCCATGCCCCTGGCTGCTCCTTGAGTCTCAAATCTCATGATCTCTCACCAGGTCATTTATAGAGATCTTCAAGTCTGCTACTAATGTCCTATGTTTCTGCTTCAGTCCTCCCAAACATAGCTCCTAGATTAAGCATATTACAGAAATTGTCAGACCTGCCCCTTCTCCCCATGCCCCTGCCCCACGACTTTCAATAGCTCTTCACTAAAAAAAAAAATTCTTAATTAGGCTTTCCAGGCACTTGATAATAGGGTTCAACCAGCTTTACTAACTTCATTCATTGCTCCTTTTATACAAGCCAACTGAATCAGATTATTCTCAGTCTAAAATTCACTGTATACCTCTTCATACAATATTTTTGTTTACACTTTTCTCTCTGTCCCTAATGTTTTTACCCTCCATCATTGCTATCAGATTCTACCTATACCTGCAGTGAAGTTCAAATGTCAGCTTTCCTCAAAATTTTACTTTCTTTCTTGCTACAAAGAGTAATATTCTCAGAGGGGGGAAAAATGGCATAGATGATAGAGGTCCTGTTCATCCCTCTGGCTACCAAATCAAAGTGGTAATGGAAAAAGGAGCAGCAGCAAGAAAAAATGGCCTGGGATTAACGAGCCATACAGCTAGGGAGAAAGCCAAGAAATTATTCTGCAATGGCAAAAGGTAGGATGGAGCAAGGACACAAGGCTACTGGGTCTCATGTGGCTGAGCAAGAAGGAGTCTGTGGTTGTGGCAGCAACAGAAGCCTCTTAAAGGAGCTGCATCCGTGAGCAGATTTTCCAGGTGACAGATGTGCTTGCTCTGAGCACCAGTGCTGGTTTGGCTGCACACAAGAGGCACCAGGGACTTACAGGGAGACATTGTCGGAGTGAGGGCCAAGGTGAGACTCGCTCTGTACAGAAGTGCCAGCAGTATCCATTGTTCCCCGTTAAGTCCTCCTATCCGGGTGCGCCATCATAGCCATGATGTCATCAAACTGGATAACATAGGTCACTCCGCCCAGAGGATTCCCTGAAACCCTGCCTCCCCCAACTCATGACCCCACCCAGGCCACATCTAGGTATATCCTCGGCAAAGCCAAGTGCACCTTACTGAGCAGCTTCTAAACTCACACTGGAGGCAGCTGGCCTTGTTTTCTAGTGTGGCCTTTTGAGGTAACTATAAGCACAGCATCTGTGGAGGAGTGCTTGCTGAATTTTAACGGGTGGCCCCAAAGGAGCAGAGGCTTGGGCTAAATTTGGCCTGAAGCTGGACCCTTTTGAGGACTGTTCCACTGGACACCTACTTCACAAATCCATACTAATAAGACCAGGAGAGCTTTGCTTAGTACATAGACATGGAAAGGCAGCCAAAAATGGAAAACAAAGAAGTAGAAACCATATGAGAGAACAGAACAGAAATCCAGATATAATGAAGTCAAATAATCTAACAGATGCAGAGTTCAAAACACTGGTTATAAAGATGCTCAATGAACTTTTGGTTAAATTCAGTGATAACTTCAACAAAGAGATGAAAAGCATAAAATAAAAATGGAAATTATAAAAGGGAACCAGTCTAAAATGGAGAATACACTGAGGTGAGAAGTATATTAAATGGAATAAACAAAGGAATAAACAGAGTGAAAAAAGAAAAGGATCAAATGCCAAGGACACTCAATCAGAATGGTAAGATATAAGATGCTGAGACTATAAAAATAATTTAAGGAGAATATGGGACATTCTTAAGGGTCCAAATATTCGACTCATTGGTATAACTGAAGAAAATCAAGATGTTGAACAGCTGTTTGAAGAAAGAATAATGGAAAACTTTCCTAAACTTGTGAAGGAAATAGACATACAACCCTAGGAAGCTCAGAGATTTCCAAAAAAAGATAAACCCAAAGAGACCTACACCAAGACACATCATAATTAAAATGCCAAAGGTTAAATACAAAGGAAGAATATTAAAAGAAGCAAGAGCAAAACTAATAGTTACTTATAAGGGAAAATCCATAAGACTCGCAGCTGATTTCTCAAAAGAAACTATGCAGGACAGAGGACTTGGCAAAAATTATTTGACAGGATAAAAACCCAGGATCTACGACCAAAGATACTTTATCCAGCAAAGCTATTATTTAGAGTTGAAGGACACAGATCAAGAGCTTCTCAGATAAAACTAAGCTAAGGGAATTTATCATCACCAAACCAGTATCACAGAAAATGTTGGAGGGACTCTTTAAGAAGAAAAAACATGTATCAAAAACAGGAATAAAGACTGAATGTAACAACTACATTCCTATCAATAAGTACTTCAAATGGAAAAGAATTAAATGCTCCAACCAAAATACAGAATGGCTAAAAGAGCCCTACATATACTGCCTACAAGAGACTTCAGATTAAAAGACACACAAAGACTAAAAGGAAGGGGATGAAAAATAATATTTCTTTGATAGACCTAGAAGGTATTTAAGTCAGACAGAGAAAGATGAGCACTATATGATTTTACTTATTTGCAGAATCTAAGAAATAAAAAGAACAAACTAATCAAAAACAGACACACAAATACAGTGGACAATTTGGTGATGGACAGAGGGAAGGGGCTTTGGGTGCTGGGAGAATGGGGTGAAGGGTTAGATGATGAATGGTCATAGGAATTGGGAGCATGGCATATGGAATGCAGATGGTATTAATGTTGGCTAGGTGGAGAGTCAGGGGAAGAAGGGAGCAATTGTGGGGATGGGGTGGGGGTAGGGAGGTTGTTTTATGAACTATATAGATGTCTAACCAATATACTGTATACTTGAAACTAAAATAAATTAACTTAAAAAAGTAATGTCTTTTTTTTCTAAAAGAATGTTATTTTATTTTTATTTTTGTACTTGATGATTTCCAATTTACAGTTGTATGTTAGGATGCCCTATCATAAAGATCAAATGCTCCTTGAGGAGGTGTACTATGTTTTGTTCACCTTTGTATCTTTTAAAGTAAGTAATATGCATTTAAATCAATAATTCCATAAGACTGACAGAAAGCACACTGATATCCAATGGAATGAAACAAAAAGAAGGTGAATTTTGAGGCTCTTGTGGGAACAGAAAGTAGAACATGTAGTATTGGTCCTGGTGGGTGATGTCAAGCTAAGTGACTACATTCACCTGGGAAGGGGCATTGTCAGGGGAAGAGGAGATGTTGACAGCATTTTTCTCCAGCTTTATAACGTTGCCTCTGGCTGGCCCAGAGTTAGACACAGGCTAGGCTCAGACAGAGTATGTATTGTGTTGGATTATTCATTATACTCAGAAAATAGGGAATTCTTCTGAGTAGAGCAGGAGAGTTTGCTGGCAACTTGTGTTATAGCTCATAATATTACATCCAAGTCTTTTGTGTAATGTAATCCATTACCATATCCCTTAGGTGTCTCAAAGTCACAGAATCATAGAATGGAAGGAAATTCAAAGAGGATCTTGTCAAATCCCCTAGTTTTATGGGTAGGAAAATTCAGACCCAGAAAGGTTAAATAACTCTCCCAAGGTTACAGAGAGGTAATAACAGAGACAGGATGAAACTCAAGAGAAAAGAATAAAACTTTATCAAGTGCCTGCTATATCTACTGAGGTGAACCTCTCATTTTCCATTTGCAGGCAAGAATGTTGCAGCTCAGAATGGTGAAATATCACAGATAAATGATGGGTCTATAATTTCCTCACAGAATCTGACTGATTTTAAAGTGATGGTCTTTTTACTGATGGTGCTCCTTATTAAAAGATAAGTGGGTGAAAGAAAGTTGCCTTTGACAGCACAGCTCCAGCTCACACAGAGCCCTTGGGAATCCTTCACAAAACAATCTTTTCTCTGCACAAGGACCTTATCATCATTTTCCTCATTTTGTTGAAGAGTAAATAAAGTTGGAGAGGCAAGGCAGTCTTCCCCAGGTAGCCCAGCTTGTACCTAGTACAACTAGGATGGCACCACATCTGTTTTGTACCACTTTAGTCTCTGTGCTGTAAAAATAAGGGAATCTGGACCTATCCCATCCTGATGTGCCACAGAATTTGCCTTCTCTTTTGAGGACCAGTGCCAGTCCCTTCACCTCTAAGCTTTCATTAAATGACGGAGTTATGAAAAATTGAAGATGAAGACAGAGTGAATTCCTAGAGCTTGATCATTTTTGCACTCAATGACATTTACTGTGTTGCACCATGAACATTGTCTTTTTAAATCTGTGTCGAAAAATAGAGAAGCATTTTGGGGACCATGATGTATTCCTTAAGTAGAAGATTGAGGACCAGGAGGTGGTGTTTTCACAGATTATTTCTACTGGCAACTGAGTCCCTGGAAGAAAGGAGAATGTGGATACTGCCTAGACAGATGGTACTCATGGCTATGATTTGGGTTTATGGCTCATTCTGAAGACCTCTTGGCTTAGAATGAAGAACATTTCATAAAGGTTCTAGAAGAGCTGATGGTGGTGCCATAAAAATTAATTTTATTCCCATGGAAACAGTAATTGTGGCCTTGGATCTTGAGCACGGTATAGGTAATTAAATGAATCAGAGATTAAAATACAGTCTTACATATATCAATTTAATGGGTGGGAAGGGGCTCAGAATTAGAATGTGGTCATGGCATAAGATATAATCAAAAATATGTAGACAACTGTGTGAACTAGATGACTTTTAAGGCTACTCTGAGAGTCAGTTATTCTTAGACCCTGCCCTTGGGTTTCCCATCTCTTAACATAGATACACAACCCAGATGTGTTCAGGATGAGGGCACTGGTTGAGTTTGGCCAAACTCATTTATCTGCTGAAGAGTATTGAGTACAGTTGATTTTTCACACCTCAATTTTTCTCTGCTAAATGGAAGATAGATCATTTGCAATCTCCTAAAATGAGCAAGCACCAGATATTTAGAACCTTTGGTTTGATTTGTAAGTAGCTTCCTGGTTGGGGTCTGGGGCGTTGTCCTCTGTGCCTACCTTCAGTCCACTTCTGAATGAAAAATAAAATTTACATTCCTACCTTCAAACAAAACTGATAAGAAAAAACATAAGTCAAACAAAACAGAAAATTCTTGTTATAAATTACTCATCCAGTCCCATTTAAAAATATATAGTTTGACTTTGAATTCGGCTATTATAGACTGCTCTCAATCAAATTGTTCAACTGGGAGGGTAAGTAGAAAGCACTGAATTCTAGTTCCAACTGGTCTCAATTATGCCAATTAAAAACACACATAAAATAGAGATTATTATGTATCTGAATGAATTGATTGGCAAAATGTGAACAAATTCTATTTCCTGAGCTTTCATTTTGGAAAAAAAAATTTTTTTATGTCTTTTATAGAAACCTCAAAGATCTTAATTATCATAAAGATAATATTTCTCAAACAAGAAGGAAAAATTAGGTAGTCTTTTAAAAAGCCTGATGATATTACTTTGATGAAAATATTCCAGTGGAAATTAAATGTGTGTTTCCATTTAATTAATATTATCAACAATTCGAGAATTTTATTAGCAAATGTTATTTATGGAAACATACACAAGTGAAAACAAGTTTCAGTGTATCTAGGAGTGTTTTTGAGACTGTTGCATTTTCTGGTTTTTAGAAAGAATTTTTTGATTAAAAAAACCTAGATTTTGTGTTTTCATTTTAATGCAGTTTGGCTCTCTCAGATC
This sequence comes from Cynopterus sphinx, assembly GCA_030015415.1. Classification (NCBI taxonomy): domain Eukaryota; kingdom Metazoa; phylum Chordata; class Mammalia; order Chiroptera; family Pteropodidae; genus Cynopterus; species Cynopterus sphinx. Next base: position 84,670,785 of record CM057379.1, on the reverse strand, counting down.
CTAACCGTGGTGCTGTAGTTATTCCCTTTTGAAAGCTGACAGGTGTGTTTTGGTCAGAGATGCTAATCGCCCCTTCTCCAAAATCTCTCTCTGAACCAGCTTTGGTTCCCTACCCTTCTCTTTTTAGTAGAATGTTACCGACAGCTTGAGTGTGTGTGTGTGTGTGTGTGTGTGTGTGTGTGTGTGTGTGTGTGTGTGTTTGACTTACATACTGTTTACAGAAAAAGTTGCTTCTAAATTCAGACAAAAACACAAGCTGCTTAACTTACTTAACATTATAATAGCAGCAGAGCATGTAAGTCCTAAAAATTATTAACCTCCCTTCTTCCCCTCCTTTTCAGCTGATTCTCATTCTGTCATTGTCATTGTCTGCACTGACCTGGACTACTCATTCCAGGTTGCCCCCTTTATTGACCATCCTCCCTGGAGTCACACAAGGGAAGCCATGTTTTGTTTGGACGGCAGTGTTTTAGACATCAAGATGTATCACATTGAATTCAAAACGTAAGATTTCTCTTTCAAAAACCTAAAAATTTGGTAACTCAAGGCCACATTTCTGCATGGTCAAATTCAATTCCCTACTGTTTCACCATTCTTTATTGTTCCAGGCCAGTGGTCAGGGCCCAGCAACATTGGGCAATTCTTAGAAATGATAACTCTTAGAAATGCTGAATCAGAATCTCTAGTAATGAGGCCCAGCAACCTGTATTTGAATAAGCCCTCTAGGTGATTCTGCTGTAAACCCACTTTCAAGAATGGCTGTGTTTGGTGTTTTCCCTTCTCTCAATTCCAGTGGCTGACAATTTCTTTGTGAGTTCTCTCCCTACTGATTTAGTGCTTACAGTGTAGTGTGCATTCACCAAATTAAGCTTCACATGTATTAACCTATTTTACCTTCACGACAGCCCTATTTTACTGAAGAGGAAAATAGGGCATGGAAAGCTGCAACAGTTCATCTGAGGCACCGCTGCCAGTAAGTGGGGAGTGCAGAAGCTGTGTCAGGCAGTTGTAAGCCAGAGTTCCTAACCACTATGCTGAAACATCTCTCTGATGAGCAGGTTCTCCATTTTAGACTGGTGATAGTATTTGTCTGCACCAGCTGTGGCCTTGGTGTTCTAGATAACTGGCTCTTGCTTGCTGTCTGGATTTTTCAACTATAAGAAACTTCAGCTATCCTGTCATTTCTGTCTATAACATGGTTCTCGAGGAAGAATTGGATGCTCATTCTCTGGGCATCTTCCTTGAGATAAAGGCTGGTTCAGAAGGTGACCTTGGCTTTGTACCGTGACATGATTTTTGCTTGGATTGGACCCCTGTTTGCCAAGACCTTGTCTCCTACTCCCCGATCCTTGGCTTTCTGGGTCACAAGCATTCCCTAGCACTTAACTTACTGTGGCCACAGGTCTTGTACTGAGGCCACACCCGGTCATCTTCTGAACTTCCATTTCATCTGAGAGTACTTGCCTTGGTTTTCTCCTCTCTCACACATAGTTGTGGGCTAAATTTTCAATCTACCCACTCTGTGCAGTAGAACATCAGGGTAACAAAACAGACTTTAAAAGCCAAATGCCTGGGTTTGAATCCTGGTTCAGCCACCAAGAGTTGTGTGATCATGAGAAAGTTCTTTAACGTCTCAGTGACACAGTTTCCTCATCTGTAAAATGGGTTGGTATTAGTAACTATCACTTATTTATTATGACCAAGGTCAAGAGTTGTCCATGGTTTTGCTGGCTCCCATGTTTGCCTTCCTGGCTTGTGTTTAAGGACAGTATTTTCCCTTTATCTAGTCCATTAAAATTATGATTTAAGTGAATATGTGTGGAATGCATGGAATTGATGGAAATCTCATTTTCCATTGACTTCACATGATAAAGTTGGAAAGGAAATTCATCATGGGGAGAAAACTAAGAGCTTGAGGAATAATTTGATGTTGGCAGAATTAAAATGGAAAGTGGCCAGCACCTACTTTGAGTTTATACTTAAAGGCCAAATCCTCAGCTGCTTCCTGTGTCTGCCTCACACACTTTCACTTCCACTATTCCCTACTAATATGATAAAACTGAGGGTTGGCCATGTACCAGACATTGTTCTGAAAGCTCTAAAGTCTCAGGAGCATAAGTTAATCTCCTGCAGTGAGCGGGCATTGTGGAGAAGAAAGAAAGCCAGCATCTTAACTACCAGAAATGAACCGGCCCCTGAAATTGTGCCTATTGGACTATGGAGGCTGCTGCCACCACAGCTGTGACTTTGACTGAGTGCACAGCCAAATAGAAGCTGTATGTGTTAAAGTGTACACAGGCAACAGCTCCTGGGCTGCCTGACTCTCAGGCTGGTCTGGCTGGGCTCTGTTTTGTACTTAGGCAGTTACAGGGGTGGGCAAAGTCAGCCAGATATGTCCAAAGACATTTGCTCACTACCTTTCCTCTTCTAGTATACTGTCTCCACTCTTTTTTGGTCTTTTACAACCTCTTTTCAGGTTACTGGTACCTTGGTAGGTATCCCTGATCTGCTTTTACTGTGCTCAGCAAGGGTCAGCTCCTGTTCCAGGCCTCTCAGAAGGAATATATGTGAGTATCTGGTCAGCCCTCTGTTTCAAGAGGGCTTCCTCTTGACCTCTGAACTCTCATTGTGGAACCAAAGTTTGTTCTCTGTATTAAACAATTCCAGGCCCCTCCACTCATTGGAGAGAGGCCCCTCCCAGGACCCTTTAGGACCCCAGAACACAAACCAAGTGGGTGGCCGTTCACCTCCTCTAGAGAGAAGACTGACCTCTTTCCTTCCAGTCAAAATCTATTTCTCCCTTTTCATTTGTGCCCTAAAACCTCCCTCTATGGGTCTTCTTGAGCTTCCTGCCCCTCCCAAGGCTGGCCCTTATCCTCCAGTAGAGCAAGGAATGGAGTGTGATTAAAACCCTCATCGTGGAAGCAAGGCAATCAGGTGTTCATTATCTCATGACACGGGACTACTGAAATGGAACATTCACATATTTTAAACTTGCAGAGAATTGTGCTTTAATACAATTATTTAGGAAAGATTCTTTATCAGAAAGGTTAACAAGAGCAATATAAGTTAATAACAGTACCAAAGGAGCCAAGGAAGCCAACATCCTCTGATAATTGACCTTATTGATATGTAAAGTGCCCTGTGCTTCACTTTTAGGTCTGTAGCCAATCTCCCCAATTATCTTTCAAAGATGCCCACCTCTTCTACTGGCTGCATAACTATTGTAAGCTTCCTTTGCAGTTGTCTCTTCTTTTCTCAGAACCCTTGGCAGGTCGTAGCTGGTGTCTGACTTTTTAAATCATGATGGTGGAAAAACAGAGCAAAAGGAGATGACATTTATTAAGCATGACCCATTCACTGGGCCCTAGAACAGCTCTTTGACATATTTCGATCTCTTTAGACCTCCCAGCTAACCTGTGGAGGGGCTATGGCTCATCCCATTTTATAGATGGAGAAACGAAGGTTTTAAGATAAGTGGCATGCTATGGTCACAGTTAGAAGTAGCTTTGCTATTTGTTGGTTTTTCCCATTATTCTCTTCAGCAGGTATCTGTTAGTGCTTCAGGAAACCCCAGGGGCACAGAGGAGGAGGTGAAGACATGCCTCTTGGTTTGAGTTTGTGTCACCATCAAACACTGGGTTCAGAGTATCACATCATAAGATCAGTGGAGGCAGATGCTGAGATGCAGGGCTGCTGGCTCTCCAGAGGGGTCCTTTCAGAATTGAACATTATCCATGGAAATCCATCTGGAATCACAGCATCTGCCTTGACTTTTTATCACCTCTTTCTGGCCCTGAATCTGATTTTCCTTTGAACACTGGTGTTGACAGCTTGACAGGTCCAAGTGGCTGGCATGGTACAATTAGTCAACCCTACATAAAGCATGGTGTATAGCAAAGTGATGACCACTAAGAAAATGACCACTGGTGCCTGTCCATTTTGCATATTCGCTTCTTTCCTCAGTTATCAATTTCTACTAATGGGTTGCTGATCAGAGCTTTGTCTGAGACCCTGCCCAACATTGGGGTCCTGGCCCAGTAGGTAACAAGCCTACTGGAGAGTGTGCTAGGCCTTCCAGTCCTATTTGACCCAGGTTCCCAGGGGAAATGCTCAGGAAGCATGTTTGAGATTGTAGAGGTACAGTACTGAACCTCTTTCCTCATTTCTGAACCTAGCAGAAGGCTGAGAGGTGGTCACATCTCAGCCCATGTGAGGGGGAAGAGTTCATTTAAACATTTTAGAGTCAATTGAGTAAAAATCCAGATGACCTGTAACTTTGGGATGAGGGTAGGATGCGTTGGTAGAAGGTTGATTTTAGTAATTGAACGGTTGTTTTTTCCTTCCTAGACTCTGAAATGGGTGTTAACTAGCCTAGCCTGCATTCCTCTGCTACTATAGTCAGCCAGTTCATCAGTGTTTACTTTGCACCTACACAAGCAGAGTATAGGGAGATATAAAGAAAGAAGAGGCCAGGTATATAGAATTCATGCTGGACTAGGCATTAGAACACGTAGGTTGTTATCCTGGATGCCAACTGTGTGACTTTGAACAAGTTTCTTCATCTCAAAGTCAATGAAAATGTCTGTTTCACAAGCTTGTTAAGGCGGTTATAGAAGGCAATTAAAATAAATATATTTAATATTCGATAAAGGGCTTAATAAATACTGATGAGATAATTTCTTTGCTTCTGAATTTCTAATTTCTAAATTTGAAAATTCATTAAGAACTTCCCTTCCCTCATTACCTATTTACCTATTTATTAAAATGACTCAGTGAAAAAGGAGGACATAAACCGATTCAAAACAGCTTTGCATTTGAAAAAATGGGGATTATGGATTGTGTGGTTTGGAGAGAATGGTTCAAGTAGACTTCCTTAAGGAAATGACTGGAAAAAAAAAGGATAGAAACATGAATTGGTAAAGAAGTTGAGTTTTGGGGAAGAAGCATTTGGTGGCTAAATTCACCTTGGGTGTTCCTATGGAGATATTATCTCTTAAGACAGAAGCCTTCCTGTTCCTGAGTTGCTATGAAACAGAGCAGCTACATGTCCACACAAGCAGCCTGGAGCTGGTACCAAAATGCCAGGCCCTGTTCCTCCCCACACTCCCCACTACTAATCACCAGACCAGGTGGTGGGTGTCACCTATTTTCCACTAACAGTGGAAATGACTCCATCAGGGATCAGATGTTAAACTGAGGCTATTTCCAAATAGTTGGATCGATTTGGTAAAAATAAGAACATGACATGGAAATTTGGGAAAATAGGGTTTAATGCTGCTGTTATTGGCCTAGATTTATTCCACTGCTACTGTGAAAACAAAGGAGTAATATGGAAGACAGGGTAGTGTCCAGAGGCATTTTTCAATCACTTGGGTGTCCATTCTCTAACTGATGTGGAAGGCAGGCTAAAAGCAGCCTACAGGGGTTGAATACCCATCCCTGATTCAGATACTAGGCTTGCCCTGCCAAGGACTGACCATCATTCCCTTCCAGCTTTGTTCACAACCTTGTGTATCTGAAGGCCCTGTCTCTGTATTATTATGGCGCCCCGTGCATGAGGATTACCTTACTCTGTAACTGCTGTGAATGCGCAGACTCCACAGCTATAAATTTTGTTTAATTATACAGTTAGACAGTGTGTATTTATTCCATAACCGATAGAGTGTCTGCTAAATATATTCTTCATGCCCTAGAAGGCTTCTGCTGCGATGAAAGTGTCTTATACAAACCTTGATAAAAAGAGGAAGAAGGTGACATGAGTTACATTATGTCATGAAGTCCATTGTGAGTATTTGAGGTGGTGAGATTTCTGCCCTAGATCAACATAGCTTAACCCTATCTCTGTGCTGGTGCAATTTCAGAGGCCAGGGTGAAGGAGAAGCTCTAGAAGATTTGACTGGCACAGCACTGGCAGTGGGCAGCTGTGCCATAATAAGAACTGTATATTTGGTCTCTGTCTCTGAAACCTTATAGTTTCCTAAGTGTTATGGGTGATAGCATCTTTTTAAAAAATGTATTTATTTAAATTAGTTTGAAGTATACAGTATATTGGCTAGACATCTATATAATTCATAAAACGATCCCCCCAATTGCTCCCTCCTTCCCTCCCCTGGCCCTCCACTTAGCCATCATATTAATGCTAACTGCATTCCCTATGCAGTGCTCCCCATCCTCATGCCCAACTATAAACTACTAATTTGTACTTCTTTAACGCTTCACCTCATCCTCCCATCCCCTCAATCCCCCCTCTGTTCATCACCAAATTGTCCTCTACATTTGTGAGTCTATTTTTGATTAGTTTGTTCTTTTTGTTTCTTAGATTCTGCGTATAAGTGAAATTATATGGTATTTATCTTTCTCTGTCTGACTTATTTCACTTAGCATAATAACCTCTAGGTCCATCAATGTCATTGCAAATGGTAAATTTTATTTTTTTAGTGGCTGAGTAATATTCATATATATATACATATATATGTGTGTGTGTGTGTGTGTTGTATAATTTCTTTATCTAATTGTCTGTTAATGGACATTTAGGTTTCTTCCATATCTTGGCTATTGTAAATTGTGATGCCGATATTTTTAATAATGTTTGGTCTAGTACTGGGTTCCTGAAACAAGGGCTTCTAAGACCTTTGGAAGCTCTGGAGTGGCAAGAGTGTTTTTCATATGGTAATGAGATGATGAATGACTGGGGTTCCTAGATAGCTTCAGGATGGGGGCTGATCACCAGAAAGACCAGGGCATGATTAGAGAGTTGGAACTTTCAGCCCCACCCTACAACTTCTGGGAAGGAAAGACAGAGGCTTTTTCAAAACCTGTTAAAGACTTTTTATTTCAGATAGGCCCAAAAGACAAAAATAACACAAGCAAAAGAATCTACATAAATGTACACTAGTAGTGGGACTCATTATCAAAAGGTAAATGAATTCACCTATCGCTTACTTAAAAAAAATAATTTATTTAGGTAAAATTCACCTAACATAAAATCAACTCTTTTAAAATGGACAACTTAATGACATTCTGTACACAATGTTGTGCAACCAATACTTCTACCTAGTTCTATCTGTTGGAACAAAATGGCCCTTAACTTTTCACCCCCTCAAACCCTGTAACTTTCCATTTACCTGAAGTGAAGCTGACGAAATCCCCTATCCCAGGATGCTTAGCAACCCACGGCGTAAAGCCCCCCCTCCATCTTAGTGAAAAGCCCACCCCGGCAAAGCCCCCCTCCATCTTAGTGTGAAGGCCCAAGAGACCGATCAACACTAGCACCCCTACCACACTCCAATCAATACCTACGAACACTAGCCGTCCCCGGATCCTCCCCCTATATAAGCTGGCTCCTCACTTTAATATATTTGAATTCGTCTCGGGCTCCTGTCGTCCTGGTGATTTCTTTTCGTCTTGGATTCCTTCGCTTCTGGTGGTTCCTCTTGTGGATTACTGCGTCTTGGTGATCTCTCTCATTTTCGGATTACCTGCAGCGTTTTGGTGTTTTCTCTCATTTGGATTACGCGTGTTCTGGTGGTTTTCTTTCATTGGTGCGAAACCGGGACAAGGAGTGCCTTCATTAGGCCCCTTGTCTCCCGTCTGCTCACCTAGACCCAGTCGAATTCCCCTGCCCATTTGACCTGCTCTGGCTCGTCACAGTCACCACCGACCAACTGGCTATTCCGTGAGTAACCCCTCTAGGACGGATACTCCCCAGTTACTACAACAGAAGAGCCAGCCGTGACCATCCGGCTGACCTCCTGGCGTTACCGAGGAGAGAGAATACACCCACCACACAGTCTTCAAGACTACGGTGGACTCTTGTCTACCCTACACCAATTTATAGGGACAACACCTGCTAGCGGGGTAGAAAGGGGCTGGCTCCCTCCTTCTCCTATACTTTTCCTCCACGTTCCTTGCCTTCCTCCTAAAGCCGTGCCGGCACTCTCCGAATCCTGAGTCCTGGACTCAAATTAGGAACCTCCCGGGTGGCGACCTCTGGGAGGTCTCCCTGAGTTCTACTGAACCCTCCGGAACCCCACATTGTATAGGGGCGCCCTATATATTTGTCGGAGGTTCTCCGCCGTTCGGAGACTTCTTTTCTTGCCTCGTATCTCTAACATTATGGGAGCCTCCTCTTCCTCCCCATCGCATGACTCTCCTCTCCAATGCCTTTTCTGAAACCTTTCCACACTCTCTTTAAAGGAGATATCAAACCCTAAACTCCTCACCAGACTCTGTACTCAAAATTGGCAGCAATACCCCTTAGATAATCAGTCTTTGGCCTCCCGAGGGTCTCTTGACTCTAACCTCATCCATGATCTTTTCCAATTACTGCCAGCGCCTGGGCAAATGGACAGAAATCCCCTACGTTCAAGCTTTCCGTCTCTATCTCAACACCCTCTGCTCTCTGCTCCTCATGCTCTCCCTCCAACTCCTCTTGGCTGTCACTCCAAAGCCATCTCCGCCCACCCGCCCTCCTCCTCCTCCCGCCTGCTACCAGCAGAACCTTGATCCCTGGATGAGCCTCCTCCGTGTCGATCTCCGCCCCAAAATCTGGCTGTACCCCTACCACTGCCTGCCTCTAACACACCTCCCCAATTCATATCTCTTCCGCTCCTCCATTCAGCCGCCACACACGATCCCGTGGCCCTCCCCACATCCGACCCCTCCCTTTCTACCCCTTCAATCCTCCCACCTTAATGGCCCCACTGGAGAGTGGCAGGGGCAGAAGGGGTGATCCGTGTCCATGTGCCCTTTTCTCTTTCTGATCTCTCCCAAATTGAAAAAAAAAAGCTAGGCTCCTTTAGCTCGACCCCCACCACCTATATTAAAAGAATTCCAATGGGTGATCCAATCATACAGCCTTACTTCTCAGGACATTAATAACCTCCAGGCCAAAACTCTCCTATCAGAGGAACGCCATAGGGTATGGGATGCTGCCCAAACACATGCCTCCCCTCTGATTTTCTAGACAGATTAACACAGGCCGTCTGACAGTACACCAGCTTAGATCCAGACACGAAGGAAAAACATATCTTAATGACCCTCTTTCTAGCCCAATCCTACCCGACATAAAAACAAAATTAAAAAAAACTAGAGCATGGCCCGGCAACCCCTCAGAGCGAAATCCTTTCCACTGCCTTTAAGGTCTTTCACGGCGCGAGGAGGAAAAAGAAAACTCCGTAACAAGGCGCCCAGGCTGACTTTCAGATGGTGGCTCAACTAGGTGTCCAAACAGACAAGGCCAACCCTACCACAAAGACCCTCCCAGGCGTGCTTTAAATGCGGCAAGGAGGGCCACTGGTCGCGTGCGTGTCCACAGCCCGGGCCCCCACCCGGCCGTGTCCTAAATGCAAACAGATGGGACATTGGGGATCCGATTGTCCCACCACCCGAAGGGGAGATGGAACAACGAATCTTCACTCTCCACAATCCCCTCCCCAGGATCGCCCTTGGCGATGACTGATGGGGCCCCTGGGCCTGTCCCGACTCTTACTATCACTAAAGCAGAGCCCAGGGTTAGTCTGGTGGTAGACGGTCAGCCTATCTCATTTTTAGTGGACACTGGAGCCACCTTTTTTCACTCTTGAGGGAGTTTGAGGCCCTACCACCCCAGTTCAACCCCTATTGCCGGTGGGGGAACACGCATACTCCCTCATAGAACCCCCTCCTATTTTGCCAATTACAAACGCTCCCCACTCCTTTTCACCTCCTTTTAGGTTATCCCACAATGCCCAGTTCCTCTGCTAGGAAGAGATATACTTTCTAAGCTTGGAGCTTCCATCTCAATTCCTCCTCAGATCCCTCCAGTTCCTTCATCCTGGCCCTGACTTTATCTGACTCTCAAGAATCCAATAATCCTCCCTCATACCCTACACCTCACCATACCCAACACACACCAGGCCAGGCACCACCCCTGCCACTGATTGGCAGATTGACTTCACTCATATGCCTCCGGTAAAGCGCCTCAGATATCTGTTAGTCTTTGTGGACACCTTCTCCAGGATGGGTGGCAGGCGTTCCCATGCACCAATAAACAGGCGTCCACGGTTGCCAAACACTCTGACTAATATAATACCTCGATTTGGGATGCCTTCTTCCTTCAATCTGACAACGGTCCCGAATTCACTGCTCAGATCACTCAAAATCTTGCCTCGTCTCTCTCTCTCCTGGCATCTTCACTGCCCATATAGACCCCAGGCATCAGGAAAAGTTGAAAGATCTAATAGGACCCTAAAGGAACTCCTTACCAAATTAGCAGCTTGAATTACATCTCGACTGGACTCAGTTGCTACCACTGGCTCTTCTAAAGATTAGGCTCTTTCCAAAAAAACCTACCAACCTTTCTCCCTTTGAAATTATGTATGGGCGTGGCCTTTACCCCTAGCATAGTTCCTCCAACTCTGTCATTTCCTTCCTCCCTCACCATTCCTCTCCTGTCCTTACATAAGAGGTGAAATATGGAAATATCAGGACTGGCTATTGCCTGCACCCGTAAGTCAGAAATACTTAACTTACAACCTGGCGATCAGGTCCTCTACACCCTCCTGGCGGAAAGAAGGACCTCCAACCAAAATGGGAGGGTCCTTGCAGTTGTCCTAACCACTCCAACAGCGGCCAAATTACTCCTTCCAGACAAAATCTAACTCCTTGGATTCACATTTCCAGGTTGAAGGCATACCTCGAAAAACCTCTCCTCCAGTCAGACAGGAAAGCACCAGCCACTGCGATACCTCGCCTGCTCCCACACCGTCCAACCCCCTTAAACTCAAAATCACTACTGCGCCGGAAGCCTGTCGCCTATCCCAGAGTAACTACTGACCCTTTTTCTTATTTTTCTTTTTTCAGTCTCTCTCCCCTACCTGGGCTCTCCTCCAGTCAGTTTGTCTGGAGGTTCAAGGTTCAGAAACTTACACTGAAAACAAATCCAACTCACTCGCCTTACCGCCACTGCTGACTGCCCCCTAATTGGGATGTTTCCGGGCCAGTCACTATACCCCTGACAAACAGTAAGCTTATCTCCTACGCCACCCGTCCCTATGTCTGCTTTTATTTGACCAAAGACAGGATTATTGCAAACGATGGCCGGAAACTTATGGTGGATGTCCTTACTGGGCCTGTAAAATCCATGACCCCCTATCTCCAACAGGTCAAGGTAGGTGGCAGTATTTTACAGGTCTCAGGTGGCTCCTTCAAACTCCACATCCAAGATTCTTGGAACTCTAGATGGGCGGGGGTAGTTCCTGGTGCCTTTTATTGTAATGGCTATGCTTCACGCCCTTCATGCGGACGCCTATCACTACGCCAATACATTCCCATTAACCACTCGGTTACTCTGGTATCTACTGACATCAAACGTCAAGAGACTCAACTCATTTCAGCCCTAGAGTCCACTGACTCCGACAAGTCAACTACCTTAAACACCTACACATGGCTACAAATCCTCTCCGAAACGCTTATCTCTCTTAATCACACTCTCCCTTCTATATCTCCCAAAACTGTTTTCTTTGTGCATCTCTCAGGCGACCACTCTTGGCCGCTGTCCCTCTAAACTTAACTTCATTTCCTTCTAAAACCTCCAAAACATACACTCCCCCCATCTCCCTAATGTTCCCTTTATAGGAACCGAGGACCAGTCAATCACACCCTTATCCCCAGACTGTGCCTCTAGGAAACTCTGCCCTCTCTCTATCATCACCTTTCCCTGCGACTATAACATCATCATTTCTAATCCCGCAGCATCCCGGGTTCTTTTTCTGGTGCAACGGTACTCTCTACACTGTCATCTTTCCCAAGCGTTACTACTCCCTGTCTCCCACACCATTGTTCCCAGCTCACCCTCTATTCTAACTCTGAACTACTCTTCTTCCTCAACGGTCTTCTAGACATAAGAGAGCGGCCTTCCTCCCAGTCTTGATTGGAATCTCTCTTACAACATCAGTGGCAGGAATTGGATTGGGAGGCGGAGCCTCGGGGCACTCTATGGGCGTACACGATCTTAATTCTAAACTCAGAGTGCTCTTACATCTACTGCTGAGTCCTTAGGCTCTCTCCAACGACAAATAACATCACTGTAAAGGTTGCCTTGCAAAACAGGAGGGCTCTGGACTTTACTAACTGCAGAAAAGGTGGAACTTGCTTATTCTTAAAAGAGGAATGCTGCTACTATGTTAATGAATCAGGTATTATTGAAACCAACATAAAAACTTGAGGACCTAGCCACTTCATTCTATAAAACTAATGCCCAACCCGCCACCTGGACATCTCTTTTACAAAACCCTTCCTCACCTGGCTCTGGCCCATTCTAGGTCCACTCAATATAAACCTTCTCGGCTGTCTCTTCCTTCCCTGCATAATTAAATTTCTTCAGACAAAGTTTGGGAGAATTTCTAACAAAACCATTAATCAGCTTACTCCTCAGGAATTATAACTACCGTCCTTTGGCTCAGGATCCCGTTTCTTTAAGGAACAAATCACTGAATGCTGATGGCTACCTAGGTACAGTTCCTGGAGGCTCTCGACTCTGACCTGTGGGCCCTCCACCCCGAGATTCCTGGGAAGATTTTGTGAACAGATCAACGATTACTGGCTGCAGGGAACCCTCCAGGACTTCACGCCAACAGAAATAATCTTCTACTCCCCCCAAACATGGGATTATATACAGGTCTTTTGTTCCAACTTTCCTTTCCGCAGCAACTCCCTCCTCTCCCCAAACAGCCTAAAACTTCCCCCTTTCAGCAGGAAGTAGCTTGAGACGGTCAGCGCCCCTTTCCCCAAAAACAAAAGAGGGGGGAATGTTGGAACAAAATGGCCCTAACTTTTCACCCCTCAAACCCTGTAACTTTCCATTTACCTGAAGTGAAGCTGACGAAATCCCCTATCCCAGGATGCTTAGCAACCCACCGGCCAAAAGCCCCCCTCCATCTTAGTGAAAAGCCCACCGGCGCCAAAAGCCCCTCCATCTTAGTGAAGGCCCAAGAGACCTATCAACACTAGCCCCCTACTACAATCCAATCAATACCCTACACGAACACTAACACGTCCCCCACGGATCCTCCCCTATATAGCTCGCTCCTCCATTTAATAAATTGGAATTCCTCCTAAAACTCCTGTGCGTCCTGGTGATTTCTTTCGTCTTGGATTCCTGCGCTTCCTGGTGGTTCCCTTCCTTGTGGATTACTGCGCGTCTTGGTGATCTCTCTCATTTCGGATTACTGCGCGTTTTGGTGTTTTCTCTCATTTCGGATTACCGCGTGTTCTGGTGGTTTTCTTTCACTATCACTCCAAAGTAAAACCCTATAGCTATTAAGCATTTTTTCTTATTCCCTGTCAGTCTACTTTCTGCTTCTACATATTTGTCTATTCTCTCTCTATATATAATACATGCACACAGAATTGTACAATATGTGACCTTTTTTGTCTGGCATCTATCATTTAGCATAATGTTTAAATGTTCACCCATGTTATAGCATGTATCAATATTTTATTCCTTTTTAAGGCTGATTAACGTTCCATTGCAAGGATATGCCATTATTTGTTAATAAATTCATCTGCTAATGAACTTTTAGCCTGTTTCTACCTTTTGGCCATTTAAATATGTCTGTATATGTACGTGTTGGAATACCTGTTTTTAATTCTTTTTAAAACCGTTATGTATCTAAGAGTGTAATTGCTGGGCCATATGTAATTCTATATTTAACTTTTTGAGGAGCTGCCAAAATGTTGTCCACAGAAGAATGAACAATTTTATATTCCCACCAACAGTGTACAAAGGGTTTTAATTTCCCCACATCCTCACCAACACCTGTTATTTTCTATTTTTATTATTATTGTCATCCTAGTGGATGTGACATGATAGCTCACTGTAGTTTTGATTTGCACTTCTCACTTATTATTTAATTGAGCAAACTCAATTTTCTGTAACAAAAACATTTGAATGATTTTTAGTTGGTTAGAAGTCCCACTTGTTAAGTCAGATATTAATAATACTATGCAGCTAATTTTTTGTCTAGTAGAAAGATAAGCTTCCATTTTGCAACCATGGCAGAATTAGATCTTAGGGTGACACTAGGGAGCAGGAAATAAAGGATATATGTTCATTTGTCCATTTAGTCAACAGTTATGGACTGGGCACATCAGATGCTAATGGCATTGTGCTAGGCACTGGGGATGCAAGCAGTGAGTTTTTGTCCCTGCCCTCAAGGTATTCAAAGTCTAGTGAAAGGATTAAGCTCTGAGCTAAGGCCAAGCTATAGAGAAGGGTAGTGTGTGTCTTGTTCAAGCTTCCCAGGGCTCAGACTGAGGCTCATGTAACACCCTCTGTCGAATTCTGATTTCCTCCTCTGACTTCTTGAGTCACAGATCATGTGGAGGCCCTCAGGCTAGAAATGAAAAATGGGATCGGGTACAGGCATTTCTGGAGATAATTAATCCCACTTTGTGGTGGAAGAGTCTGAATTCCCAAGTATCGAAGGTGACATGAGAAACTTAGTGTGGATTTAACTAGGTTCCAAGGAGATAACATACAATGAGTAGAGAGCATGATGAAAGACTCTAGGTAGCAAGAGGGAAAGAACATTACAAATTTCAATCACAGAGAGGTACTAGGCACCTGGAAGACAGGTGGGACAAAGTTTGACCCCCAGGATAGAGAAATGGCAAACCAAGTTAGAGTGGCAAGGTTTTAGCAATACTGTCTGCAGCTCAGAGAAGGGCTTTTCAGTCCCAGCAGACTGCTACTGTGTAAGCTAACACCATGCTTTAGGTTTTTAATAGACTATGCCAAACCTCCCTGCTCTTCACTGTGTCCAGCCTTATCTGCCTTGAGTCAAAATTAGCTCAGATGTTTTCTGATGTAGCCTGCTATCACGCAGATAGAGAGAATTTTAGGAAAATTCTAGAAGAAGTGTGCATGGGGATTGGAGTAAGCTACTGCTCAGAGGGCAGTGTGGGTTCTGAGATGCTTCCTGAAGGTCCCTGGGATCAACCTTGTTGTGCTTCTAGTTTCAGCCTTGGATATGGAAAAGATTAGTAAAGGGTGGCAGAAAAGCAGAAGTTATTCACTTCACTGCTTCCAGTGTGTATTTGGTTGTATGGGTGCCTTGAGATTTTTAAACATTAGCTACTTTTAAATCAACTTGGGCATCTTATAAATCAAAATGATAAATGATTGATAAATAAACTGTCATTGCTACAATTAGATTTTCCATTATACTTGTATGCTATAATTTAAAATGTAATTTCCCTTGAAGCTCATAAGGCACTGTAGTAATAGGGTGTCACAATGTATTAGGAGCATGTGCAAGCACTGTGGCTGAGCAGGCACCTCGACAATTGAGGATTGAACTGTAGAGTTTAATGCAAAAGCACACATTCTGCTTTGGGTTCGGGGCAGACTATATGACATTCAAGGAACTGAGTGTTTTAGCTGGACAAGCCGAAGATTTAAGAGGAAGAAATCCTTCAAATGGACCAAAAAAAAAAAAAGAGCACAAGAAAGAACATCGGACTAACAGTTGAAGTTCTCAGTTTCAATCATGGTTCGGTCTTGAACCAGCTGTAACATTTTAAGTGTATTCATATTCTGCCTTTCTTAAGAAGAATTTAATGAGACTTATCATAAAAAATAAATATATTTCCCACAGTTGAGTTCCCCCAACTGAGCAGAGAGATATTGAACTACTTAAACTCAAAACTTTGGAAATGGGGTTTAGAATCTGTACTTCTGATAAATGGTGATTCGAGTGCAGCTATGTTTATGCCAGTCTTCAAACATTTGAGAACAACTGATATAAAAGTTTATAATCTAAAGACAAGTTCTACAAGAGACAAGGCTTAATGACTTCTGATTCAGTACCCAAACAAATTTAGCCAAATGAATTCATATTTGAATAACCATGTAAGCATTTAGTCTTGACTAGGAGATAGATCCGTCCTAAACTCAAAAGAGTCATGGCTTCTCTTTACCATTAACGGGAAGAAGCATCGTGTTGGAACATACATACATACATACATACATACATGCACACACACACGCGCACACACCACACACACACATACACAGACCAATTCTATCTTCTGGCTCTTTGGGCACTTTTCTCTAATTCCTCCCCCAAAATTCCATGGATAACTCCCAAATCTCCATAATGACCAACGCACTCATGTCTCTACCAATTATGAGCCATTAGAGTACCTAGAGTGTTGTCTCTAAATCAGGACAGATGTTTCACAACTGAGAAGGGAGTCCTGGCCTCTCAGAGAAGGGTCAAGTTTCTAAAAACACATCAAATACTGATTTCCCCCTCACATTAGTGCTATATTGCCACATTTAATGTCCACTCACAGAGTGAGCACAATGGATGTCGCCAGGCTGCTGTTAAATCAACGGTCCCTGTGTTCACAGAGCCCTTTTGGCTTGTGCTTTATAGAATGACCTGAGATCATTATAGACTTAGTCGAGTGTGGCTGTGAGGGTCTGGTTGGTGTCAAGAAACCCTTGAGGCCATTTACAATTCTTCATGTAGCTCTTTCCTTGTCCTCAAATTGGCTATCAAGTGGTTCAATTGACCTTGAAATATAGATTGTAAATTGTGACTTGAGAAAACTAGAGATTCCAAAGTGATTTTTTCCCCCAATTTAGCGTTAACATGCCATGCTTTTTTTCTTTTTCTTTTCTTTTTCTTTTCTTTTCTTTTCTTTTCTTTTCTTTTCTTTTCTTTTCTTTTCTTTTCTTTTCTTTTCTTTTCTTTTTTTTGGTTTGCACGGATCTTTTTATTCCTGTTCAGAAAGATGCATAGCATCTTACTCAGGCGAGGCCTTATTAGCAAAGGCTCTCATTCAGACTGTTCCAGATTTTGTTAAAATTAATGACTCCAGCTTCCTCGACTTTGACTAGAAGTTCACAGTGGATAAGAGAAAGTTGATCAGAATTGCTATTGGAATAAGAGAATTTCCTTAATCTCACTCCCCGGGTTGGTAGAAACTTACGGGGAAAATTTTCCCTGAAGATTCATCAGGAGGTTTCATGGTACATTTTGTGAGGCTGAAGAGTTAACCCAGGGCAGTGAATTTGTTAACACTTGAGCAGATCTAACACCATGCTTCAGGTTTCCAGTAGACTATGCCAAACCTCCCTGCCCTTCACTGTGTCCTGCCTTGTCTGCCTTGAGTCAAGATTAGCTCAGATATTTTCTGGTGTACCCTGCTATCATGCAGATAGAGAGAATTTTAGGCAAATTCTATTGACTAGCAATGGATACAATTAAGTGTATCAAGTTCTTCTGAATAAATCCAAAAGGGAGAAAATCACAAAGAGAAACTTAAAGAATAATTCACTGATTCATGGGCCTGAAAAATCCTAAGAAGAAATTTAGCCTTGCCTCATCATATTACAGGTAAGGAGAGTGATGCATACAGAAGAGATGTGATTTGCCCAAGGCCACATGAGTTGCTGCGTCATGAAGGCCTATCGATCTAGTTCTTTCTCCATCTTTTAACTTTATGTATGAATCCTGTGCCATTGTGATTTGAACCCTGAAGCACTGAAGTTTATAAATTCTGGCAACTTAGAATTTAACAGAGATATTTAAAAAATCTCATTATAGTTGTACTTCATTTTGCCTGGGAAAAGTTGTATGTAAATCTAATCACATTTGAAAAATAGAATGAAATTTTCTCTGTTTAAATGAACCCCATAGCCAAATCTTTCATGAAGCCAGGGATCCTTTTTTTATGTGAATAATTGCAGACTAATTAATCTATTTTTGTTTCATTCAGTTTCTGTAAAATAAAGCCCTTCTTATTTGGGAATATAACAGACCCTGAAGGTAAATGACTGAGAGATGGGGTAGTAGTTTAGAAAATTTATTTAAATTTCTTCTTCTCTACCATCTCCTTCCCTCCCTTCTACTTTCTTCCTGTCTTTGTCTCTTTCACAGCATAAAGATGAACATGTTTCATGGAGTTTTTATTATTTCTGCATTTAGTTTAAAGATAGTCTCCAGTTTTCTGCTCTGCTGAGAGAATGGAAGGGTGAAGGACTGGCTGGGCACAGTGCCAGGCTCCCTGTAAGTAGTAGCAAATACTCAGTGCTGCTGCAGCTGCTGATCCAGAAAATTCACACCCACTTCCAGAAAATTCCAGAACCAGCATCTATTAAGCTTCTCTTTATGCAAAATGCTTTGCTAAGGCCTCTCTCTATTCCTTCCTTGTACCCTGGACATCTTAGGCCAGAAGATTCTTCTGAGGATATCTGTCTGGTTTTGTTCCAGCCAAAGACCAAGAGACCTGGAAAAACTCATGCTGTGTATGCATGAGAAGAACCACTCACCCAGCAGTGATAGCAGGAAATTAAGTGTAACCTGCTAAGCTGGACATAAATTCTTAGAAATTCCCTCAGTTGCGGAAGTAGCCCCCAATTCTCAGTGACCTCAGATGGAACTGTCTCCTTTAATTGTGCTGGCTTCTCTTCCTTCTTTTTCTTCCTCTTCTCCACCTTCTACTTCTCTATACCCTCTGGCTTGCCTGCAATACATTCTATTTCACTCTCTACCCCTTGACAGCATTAGTGAATTTGAAATTGCCAGTGCTTCAAGGTGAGATGAACTGGGCGGGAATGGTGCAGACCATGTGATGCCAATACCCACTATATCATGGCAGGACTGCACAAGCCATTTATATATATATAACGTCCAATAATGGTTAGGGACTTACTGGAGGAGGGCCATGTTGAGAAGGGCAAAATGTCTCCTAGTCATGCTGGCACTCATTTAAACATTCCAGTTAGGGAACAAATTAATGGGAATCATAGACTGAACAATAGAAGATCTACTATTTTATATTCTTTGTAGCCAACTGCTCTGACTCCTTAAAACAAGTGTGCTGCTGGGTTTTCTCCAGTTTCTAAGTAGGGTTCAATGTGCAGCCTCTTGGAAAACATGCCAGTGCATTATTCAATCACTTCAGAATTCAATGGTTTCTCTTATTCATTAATAGCTTATTCGTTAAAGGACAAAGAGTGGTCTTTGGTCTCTTAGAGTACCTATGGACTCAATTGCTTTCCTAAAAGTAGATCCTCTCCGTGACTTGTAGTGCATTTTTAAGTAACTTGGAGCAAGCAATCCTGTTCTGGGCTGGTAATGCATATGCAAATGGTTGAGGGCTCTGCTCTTTTGATCTGTGCCTGTTGGTTTATTTAGTCTTTGCTTATCTCTGCTGCTCTGATGCTGAGCTCTACTAAGGCTAGTTGTACAAGAAAAATGCTTTAACTGGGAAGCACAATGCAAACTTCCTGGAACATTCTTCTACTGAAATATTTTTTCTTGGATTACTTAAAGAAGCTTTTCAAATCTCCTTAGAGAAGACCTTAGAGAAAACCCATCTTAAAAAGTCCTGCAAGTATGGAATTCTGTCCTTTTTCTCAGAACCAGACTCTGAGCACAAGGATCTGGAAGCTGCAGGGGTACAGCTGGGCTGTTAGGCTTGCAGGGTTGCAGCAGGAGGGGGTTGGGCATGGGGTGAATATGGGGATAAAGTTTAGAAGCCAAACTTCGATGCAGAAATAGCTGCGGAGAGCTGAGCAGGACTCTTCTATAGACTGATTTGGCCAATGGGATTTTCAAGACAGGAACCCAGGCAGGAAGGCAAGCAGGCAGAAGACTGTTATGTCCAGCAGGGCAGTAACAAGCTGTCAACTACTGAGAAGGTTGACTGTGGTCAGAGCGGGACTAGATCCACACTGAGGAGACGCTCGGCTGCTATGCGAGGTTTAGGATTCCCTGAGTTTCCTTTGACCAAGAGCAGGACTAGCTTTCAAACCTGGATCTTTGGAGAGTAGGTAGTTGTTTATGACACTAAGTATGCTGTTGAGAGATGTGGAGGAAGGAAAAGAATGAGGGTACTAATTATTGAGTAACTGTTGTGCTTCACACACTGATTTTAAATACATGTCCTTTTTTACTCTTGCAAAGACCTATACGCTGCATGTTATCATTTCTATTAAATAAATAAGGAAACTGAGGCTCAGAGAAACTAGATGACTTGCTTAAAGTCATACTCAGTGAATGATAAAGTTGGAATGTTCTTTTTAATATTTTATTCTTTCAATAAACAATAACAACAATTAACAAGTAATTGTCAAAGCAATGCTTTTTTGGCCTTGTGATAATTATAATAATTAATATATATTTAGCACGTACAATATTCCAGGAACCATGCTAACCATTTAACATGTTTAATTTGGTCCTAACACAAACAAAAATGACAAGTTCCTTCTCTCTCTCTTGCTTCTTATTACAGACAGAAAATCTGAAGATTATAGATGTAAAGCATCTTGCTCAGGACCAAAAGCAATGGTAGACCCAGGATTTGAGCCCAAACAACCAGACTCAAGAGCTCAGGCTCCTAACCACCATGCAAAAAGCACATATTTATTTGTGTTTTCTACAGAGAATACAAAGTTTAATACACAGTTTTTACTATTGAGAGCTCACAACTAATTAAAGGGAAAGGCATGCAAAATGTTACAATTATTATTTTCCACATGACTACCTAGTTGTTCCAATATTGTTTATTTACAAAACCATATTTTCCTTAGAGATTTGCGATGGGTCTTTATCATCTACTGAACTACCATATGTAGCCTGGCCTATTTCTAGGCTTTTTATTCTGGTTCATTGGTCTTTGCATTCATTTGCAAGAACCACACTGTTTTAATTATACCAGCTTTACATTATGTTTTAATATAAGGTAGAGCTAGCCCTTATAAGATAAATTATGTTAAGTGATTAGGAAAAGTATCCTGAGGAGGGTGTTATTTAAGTTGAATTAGAAATAGCAAAAAGGAGTCATTCGTATAAAGACTATTCTATACAGAGGGAAGAGATGAATAAGGGAAAATGTTTGGAAATTATATCAGGGTTGAAGCCATGGTCAAATATTGTAGGGACTTGAAGGTCCTGCTTGGGAGTTTAGATTTTATTTCAAATTTAATCTTAAATTACTGAAGTGTTTTAAATAAAGGGAGTTGGGATTGAGGGATGGTGAGAAGTGGCTCGATTTGCATTTTTTAAAAGGTCCCTGAGGCTGAAGGCTGAAGAATAAACTCTAGGAGTCAGAAGAAGACCAGGGAGGCCAGTTAGAAGGACATTGCCACTGGGAGAAAGGATTCAGTATTGGCCTTGAGGCTGTGTGACAGACATATGGGAGGGCACTGGAGCAGATACAGGGCCATAAGAGAAATAAAGGAACAAAGGATGATGTCTAGGTTTTGGTTGAGAGACTATAGAAGATGAAGGAAGATCAGGTTTGAAGATAAAAATCCAGAGTTCTGTTTTTATTATGTTAACTCTAAGGTTCTTCTTAAGTGGAACTGGACACCTCAAGTAGGCAATGGAGAACACATGTTTGCAACATGAAGGAACATTAAAGGAGAGACCACGAAAACAAAAATTTGAAAGTCACTGTTCAAGAAATTTGAACCATAGGCAGCGTAAATTTACCTAGGAAGGCTTTAATAATTGGCAGCTCTTTTAATACTCTTATTGAGATAGCCCAAGGCCACTTAACTGAATAGTCATTTTATTCATTCACCATACTTCAACGTATTTTGATGGGGTATAGATTTGTTCAGCAAATATTTATTTAAAGTCTACTTTCAAGAGATTATGTCTTCCTAAATGTCAGACATTCTGCTAATCCCTGAGAACAGGAGTAGAATGAAGATGCAAAAGAATGTTGAATATGTATTTCTGTCTTTAGGAACTTAGTCTATTAAAAGGCTTTTAAAAAAGACAAAAAAAAATATCTCAGTAAAGGTGTGTTTTTCTGTGTAGCATTCAAAATAAAAATGTATAAAAGTTCTAGATGCAGAGGCACATAATGTCTTTTCCTAATTCTTGAGTTTGCCTAGGCAAGTCCATACCTATAAACCACTCCTACAGCAACACAGTCCAGGGTCTCAGAAGTGGCTTTCTGTGTTGGGTCTGTGAGCTACCCTGAGCCAGTCAGTTCAAGCAAAAAGCGTTTAGCCTGGTAGTGGTGGAAATGGGGAGTAGAAATGAGTCAAATGAGTATGTGTCAATTGGGTAGACTAAACAGTGCTAAATTTCAGGACAAAACATTGTTGAGTCCCAGGATTCTGCACCTGGCTTCATGTTCTTTTCTTCTTTTGTGATTTCATTCCATTCTCATGGTTTTTGCTACTCTTTGTACAAATATTATTCCCCATGTGCAACCTACACATGACTAAATTAATTATCTCCTTTCAAATGAACAAACCATCTACCTCCTAAACTTTAGGTTTCAGTTTGTGGAGTTACCAGCTACCCTTACCATTGACAGAGCCCTGCTCCCTTAGATCCAGTTATTATGAAACTCTGCCAATTTTTATCTATTAGACATATCTTGAATTTCTGGATTCTATAACTTACTCTCTGAGTTTCCAGCACTGTTCTAATTTGGACTTTTATTACTTTTACTTGGTCTATTGTCACTGACAAACTGGTTTTCTGAAGTTAATTTTCTTGCCTTTAAATTCATCCTTTCCAGTGCAGCCAGGGTGGTCTCAATGTCAATTTTGATCATGCTTCTTTCCCCTCAATGCCTTTTCTGAGTGTCCGTTTTACTTGAGATCATCCCTAGGTTCCTTGGCATGGCTTTTAAAATTTCATTGATGGCCTCCTGCCTGCTACTCCCACTTCTCTTTGGTCCATTCATAGAAGTACCGAATGCTTTCGTGACTGCCTTTAACACATCATAAATCAATGCTGTTTCCTCTGCTGCAATCTGCTCCCCACTTTCCTTATATGCTCTTGTTCAGCCTTTGAGTCTAGTGGGCCAAGGGGAAACAATTTGTGAGAGTTTCCTATAACTACTAAACTCAACTTGTTGTGTTTATATCTTAGCCATTTGTCATAACATATTGAAATTTGTCTTTCATGTGCTTCTTGAACTCCTGTAGATCTGTGCTATCTAATAGAAATATAATGAATACCTCCCTGGTCATTTTAAATTGTCCATTAACCGTGTTTTAAAATACAAAAGAAAGAGGCAGAATTAATATTAGTGTTATATTTTATTTAACTAAAGAGATCCAAATATCATTCCAATATGTTCCACTGGCCATATTTCAGGTGCTCAGTAGCCACATGAGCTACTTGCTACTCTGTCAGACAGCCCCCCTCTAGATAGGAAATGCACAAAAGCTTGGATGTATTCTTTTCATCTTAATACCCCTTAATCTAGACAAAGTTTCTCAAAGGGCACTTCCCTGACTACCAGCTGCAGAATCACCTGGTTCTCAATCAGCTTCCTGAATGTTCAAAAATGTTCATGTCTGGGCACAGCCCACATCTACTGCATCTAAGGCCCTAGGAGTGAGCGATGGGGATTTGCCATTTCAACTAGGGGCTAAAGAGATTCTGCTGTGTACCCAGGTTTGAGAGCCATAGATTTTTTGAGGTGTATGTTTCGGGGTTCCAGTTCTTGCTTGGTCATTTACTAGATATTGAACTTCGAGATTCAGAGGTAAAGTGACTTGTCCAGGCTATTCAAAATGTGGATAATCATAATTGCCCACCTTGTCTCTGGAGATTATTATGAAGATTAACTAAGACAGATGGATTTTAAAGCTCTTTAAGCATAAAGTATTCCATAACAGTTAGTTTTTATGAGACTGACAACTCCCAGTAGCAAATTATGAATACATAAGTAGAGGTATGCCACTTGCTATTGACTTACCCCATGTGTAAGCCTTTTGTGAAGATAAAAGGAAGGATGGGAAATATGTGGAATTTTTGTGTTCTAGCTCTTCATCAAAAGTCTTTCCAGAAGTTTTTGGAGGTTCCCATTTTTTAGGTCCCGTTGGCACCCCTTGGCCATGTGTGCCACTCTCAGGCCAGCAGCTACCACCAAGTTTACTTTAAAGGCCAGATTCACCAGCCTTTTCTGACTCTTACTGGCTTCCCCTGAGCCAAGAGGCTGCTAGACTTGTGAGAGTGGGTCCTCACCATGGGGACAGCAGAGATGCTCAGCTGCCACCGCCTGGATGACAAGCTCAGAGCTAAGCAGCATGAGGCAGGGCTGGCAGCCTGCCAGCTCCTGGTTCTTTCTGTTTTGTGTTCCTCACTCATAACTGTTTATTGTGACAGGTAAACACTTGTTTTGAAAGCTTGCAGGCATACTATTAAAACACAAGTGTTCTTGACACAGTCAAGCTGGGCTGTAAAATGTTTATCTTTTTGAATGACAAATGCCGGCTTTTCTTCTTCTTTCCTTGCTTCCTTCGCTCCTTTTTGTTTATTTTTCTTCTTTCTTTTCTTCTATGCTTGATCTATTTCCCTCTTTGCCCTCATGCCTTCCCTCCTACTGAAGCGGGAGTCACTGACGGCATGTTTGGGTCTGTTATTTAGTGAGGAGAGGGTAAAAAAGAGTGGATAGGGAGAACAGAACTTCTAACTACCTATCCTGGCCACAGATATTTTGGGCATAAGTGTAATTGCTAATTGAATCTATAGGTCATCAAAAACTTTGTAAACATTTGGCTGAAAAATAAAAGAAATGAAAAAAAAATAGATTAAACTAAAATCAAGGTTTTTAAAAACTTATTTTGAAATAATTTTCAATTCACAGGAGGTTACCACAAACTGTGCAGTAAGGCCTGTGTACCCGTCACTCAGTTTCTCCCAATGATAATGTCTTGCTTGACTGCAGCACAATATCATGACCAGGAAATAGACATCAGAATGATCCACAGGCCTTCCTGAGATTTCATCTGTTTTACATGTGTGTGTGTGTGTGTGTGTGTGTGTGTGTGTGTGTGTGTGTGTGTGTGTGAAAAGCCAAGAAGGTAGAACAGCTTATCTCAGAAAGGAAGGGGATATGACAGAAGCCCCCTTTTTTCCAAATGGGACTTTGAAGGAAGAACTTTCAATGTGTTCTTATTGAATGCATTCCTTCCTCTCTACCCCAACCTGCCCAAACCCTACTTTACAGGTTCCTCTAAGTTCTATTCTTTTAGGGCCTGGCTTTCTGCTTTCCCTGTTGAAAGCTAGTTTATGAAACTAATCTGGGCAAATATATTAGTAGCTACTAATAGTTTTAGGTCTTATCCTTTTCAGATACCATTCATAGTACACCCCTGGAAAAGCTACCCTTGTCTGGAAGGAGTTACCAGAATGATGAGAACTTCAAGCACCAGAAGGCTGTTGGAGGAATGTTTGAAGCAGGCAAGATCTGATGAGACTCTCGTCTTCTTTATATAAAGCCTATTGGCCAATTGTCTAAAATCCATCACTGATCTTGGCTTTAATTTCTATAGATTGATTTAATCTTACTTCCACATGACAGCCCTTGAAATATGAGAAGACAGCTCCAAAGTAACATTCACATCTCCATTTCTCCATATTAAATATTTTCTCACCAGTTCCTCATGGTGAAATATCTTGTCATTCTACTTGGTTTCAGCTTCTATTAATTGTTGTCCTTCTTAAACTATTGTGACCCAAATTGAGCATAGTGATTTTATGTGTGTTGTCTAGCCTGTCTGGATGTAAGCAGGCCACGACTTCTCTTGCTGTGGACAAGTCCTTCTGGCAGCTGCCTAATGCAGTGACCCACCTGTGACTTCGATTGCTCAAAATCATGTATATTCACTTCACACGTAGCCTTGCTAAATTTTATCTTATAAGATGTCACCCCTTGCTCCGATCTTATGAAATAATTTTTTATTATATTGCATGGAATTTCATCATGGAAGTTCATTGTGGTAGTAATTTTAGAAGTCATCAGTAAAAAACAATTACAATAGGACAAAAGTATGCCATTATTTTCCTTATGTTGTGGATCAATGCATCATTGTGTATGTGTAATTGACTCAAAATAATTGAGTACATTGTTTTATTTTTTGTATTTTTTAATTTTTGGCTTAAAATAGCAGAGATATACTCTCTCACAGTTCTGGAAGCCAGAAGTCTGAAACCAAGGTGCCACCAAGTACATGCTCCCTCTGAAGAATTTAGGGGAAAATCTTTTTCATACCTTTTTCTTGGCTTCTGGTGTTGCTAGTAGTCTTTGTTTGGTATGTCTTGACTTGCAGAGGTGCTGCCCTAATCTCTGCCTCCTTCGTCACACGGCCTTCTCTATGTGTGCATGTCTGTCTGTGTCTCTTCTCTTTGTCCTCAAAAAGATACATTCAAATCCAAACCCCTATAATCTCAGAATGTGACCTTATTTAGAAATAAGGTCTATAAGCAGATGTAGTTAGTCAACATGAGTTTTTATTAGAGTAGAGTGGGTCAATATTCCTGGTGTCTTTATTAGAATAGTACATTATTTTTTAAAAATAAAACTTCCTTCTGAAAAATAAAGTCTCTAAAAATTTAGATTCAACTAAAATATAAGTTTTTGGAGCTTATTTTAAATATTTATAGATTTATAGAAAGATGAAAAACATAGTACAGAGTGATACTGTGTATCCTTCACCCATTTCCCCCCAGTGGTAACATCTCACATGACCATAACACAATATCGCAATCAGGAAATTGATATTAAAACATTCCACTGGACTTATTCTGATTTCGCTTGTTTTACATGCACTCATTTGTATAAAAGTCAAGTGTTTTTACACTTGAGATCAGGTTTAGTGTGGACACCTTTTAAATGTTAGATCTGTCTGATTTAACAGCATCATGGCATCAAAATCAGAGAATGGGACTTGCTATGAATGTCCCTAAGTACTGAGCTATTCCTTCATCTGTAAAATGTCTACCATTCAATTGACCCTCAGTTTTCACAGGGTTGAGATTATGACTGGAAGAGCTATTTGTAAAATGTGAAGCCTTGTATACAATTAGTCCTTATTATTTGAATATCACCCTTTTAAAAGACACACACTCTATTCATATCAAACATAAGACATTATACGTCTATTTAGTGTAATAAGCTTATCACATCTGATGCTACTGAAAAAAAAAAATGACATTTTCAGCCTGGTTTTCCATTTCCTTTCATGTACAAAAACATTCATCTGGTAATTAAAATAAAACACTTAAAGGAATAGAAAATAAAAGTGCCCTGTTAACATTAGAGAGTGAATTGAAGAAAGTTCAGGCAAAGCAAAGTGTTGAAGCTCTTATTGAGATGAATGAAGCCTTTATGGCAGAGATGTTCTCATAGCAATTAAATTGGAATACCATTTCGGTTCAACAGCCACTGTAGTGAGACAAAATAGAAAGACATTCTTTCCAACATTCCGTTTTGATATCTTCAGTATTAGATGTTCTATTGGCAGAGAGGAGTAGTTGTAGGTAAGTCAGAAGTGGGAGCTGAAAAGGACCTGCTCTGAATGGAAAAAGGTGGGTGTGCTTGTAATGGAGGAAAAGAGGCTCTAGTCAGAGCCTGATCAGAGGGCCTTCACGGTGAGACATTATTGAACTCTGAGGGAGACCCATGATGAAATTACTTGGCTAAGGACTAACTATACTGGTTCAAACTACATTCATACCTAACTATCTTCTGAGAAATAGGACTACATTAGAAATTGAAATAGAAAGAGCTTCAAAAAACGGTTTAGATAAACTGATGAATAATAGATGTATTGCATGTTATTAAGGGGAAATTTGAAATGTTAAAAGGGCTACCTTTGAGTTGATTTCAAGAAAAACTGTTCCCTACCACAAAACATTTGTGGGGGGCCTGTTGAAGGGGGAGCACTAGATAGGAAGCCCAATTGTGAAAAATAGGAGAAAATAGGAGAAAACTTATGATGTTCTTAAGTTTTTGCATTTCAAATTTAGCCAGAGTTGAGAATTATAAAATAATCTTCTGATTTATAGATTAAAAACAGCAGGACTCTTCCACAAAGGAAAACTTCAAAGGAACTCATTGTTTTAATAGGTGATGGGACATCCATTGTTCTACTAATCTCTCCAGGTTGAGTGGGAGATAAGTATGGAGAAGAACCAGGATTTAGAAAGAGCAATGAGGCCTGGGTCTTCCTAATGAGATACGGAAGGGCTGCTTTGTAAAGCATCTGAAGATTTAAAAGCAGTAAATGTTCTTTGAGCATTACACCAAAGCTGAGTGTGCTGGTAGGTTATAAATCTCATGTGCAGACCTTCTAATGATGATTAGCAGGATCTTAATTCTTGAGAAATAAGTTAAGTCCCTTTATCCCTATAACATATATGAGAATGAAAA
Organism: Cynopterus sphinx; assembly: GCA_030015415.1. Lineage (NCBI taxonomy): Eukaryota > Metazoa > Chordata > Mammalia > Chiroptera > Pteropodidae > Cynopterus > Cynopterus sphinx. The sequence continues at coordinate 84,642,594 of CM057379.1, read as the reverse complement.
AATATATATGAAAACCAAACTACTTTGCAGTTTTCCTTCAACCCAATCCCCTTCTAGATCTATCTACCAATAACAGAGCCATATGGAGGATATCTGACTCAGGCCCAAGGCTATGAAGATGTACCATCAGCAAGAAACAATTGGGACTGGTTCATTTTTGAGAAAAATTGCATAGAAGGTTGTGGATCAGGGGTGAGTTATAAAGAAGTAAGGAGAGAATGGAAATGAAAGAGGAGTGACGAGAAACAGAGAGAGGTCTATGGAGAAAGACACTGCCAGACTAAATCCTCTTCAAGGAGGCAGTCTAGAAACTTGAAAACTGAGACCACACAGTCTTGGACAGTGCAAGGGAATAAGTTAGCTAGACTAGGATGAAACATGCCTTTATATTACTGCCTCCTCTTCACTCAATTTCATATGATTTGGATTTTATCTTTAGAGAGCTTGTGTGTAGCGAGAGCAAGTATCAAATTCAGAAATAAAATTGAGTTTTCAAAATTTAAACTTTATTTTTCCCACAAGATCCCATTCTGCCATGTGGCAGGGGTGTGGTCAATTCACAATCCTTCAGTCAGTTCTGTGGTGGGATGTGTATAAAGGGGGGCCTTAGTGGTAACAGCCCTGGTGGTAGTGGGGCCTTGTTTGTTATCTGTCTGGACTGGCATTCTCTGAAATATTCCTCTACCTATTTGGTCTTTGATGTTTGGTCCTTCTAGGTCACTTTCTGCAGCATTCTCCTTATCCAATATATAGCCTCTGTGTTGAGAATCCACAAGATAAGCCCAGATTGTATGGTTCACTAGAAGGACTGGGAAGACTCAGCATGCAGTTGTACTCATGGCTGTAATTTATCATAGTAAAAGAATACAAAACACAATCAAAGTGAAAAGGCATATGGGGTGAATTCTGAGTAACCCAGACTCAAGCTTCCAAGAGTCTTTTCTTGGCGGAGTGACACAGGACATGCTTCATTCCTCCAGCAATGAGTTGTGATAACGTGTGTGAAATGCTATATGCCAGGGGGCCTTATAGAGTTTCAGTGTCCAAGGTTCTTATTGGAGAATGCCATGTAGGCACCCGCTGCTTCGAACATGGCAAAATTCTAGACTCTTAGATGGAAAGTAAGGGTTTAGCATAAATAGCATGTACAAACATTTTAGGTATAGTGGGCTACTCTTATCAATTAAAGAGTGGTGAGGATCTTCCTGAAACCTGAGTTCACAGATGCCAGCTGAGGGCCAACATTATATATATATATTTAAAGCTATGAGCAGCAATAGCCATGATGATAAGGGAAGAATTAGGGAGATTTTTCTCCTTACCCCCAGCCCTACTCCATCATCTCCTCCCCAGCATCAGACAGCACAGGCAGCTGTAGATAGAGCAACTGGGGCAGAAGAAAAAATGATCTGTTGAGGATGATCAGACAGAAGAAGCAACAGGTTTGATTTTCCATAACCAGGGTTTCTTCCCTCTCCAACCCTCCCTGAGACCTCTCTCAAGCTTTGGGCTTTGCAGAATACATTTTGAAACCCACTGCACTTGCCCATTATCTTCCAGGAAGAGGTGATGGTGAAGAAGACAAGTTCCATTTAAAACCCACAGCAGGAAATCTGTGAATGGCATTGTGTGCTCAGGAAAAAAGCTCTTTTCAGAGGGTATACAGGCCCTCATCTCAGGGAGTCTCATCTAGGATGCAGTGTACTGTTATCTTCTCATTACCACTTTGGAAACTCAGTTGAATTAAAGCAGCTCCAAGATGAGGGGCCTGAATTTGCCTCTCACATTCCCCATTTGACTTTGCCTGTAGCATGTATAAATAAGTAAAACAAGTAAAATTTGGCCTCATTTTAGTAAATACCAAGGTGCAGAATGAGGCTGTTTTTACATATGCAGTGGTTTTGTTTGGGAGAAATGGATGAAATATAATTCAGTTTTAGAACTTGGCAGGCATATGAGAATATACACTAAAATTAATTTTTAGTCAGAACATGATAAAACATGATTTGGTATGATTATCAGGGACATTAAACATATGATGGATATTTAATTTCTTGATTAAAAAACTCCTCTCAACCTGTAGAAATATTATACTTAGTTCTCGAAGCATGGGTACTTTGAATTCTTTCCCATGTTTTAGATTAAATTTTGATTTTTTATTAAATGATATTTTTCTCAGTGCATAAACTCAGTATTTCCATTTTTAAAGGAGCCCACAGCAAGGGTAAATTGCATAGTAGTTGCTGAGAAACAGAACAGCTGTGACTAATTCAAGTTTGTTTGTTCAAGTACAGTGCATTCATCATCTGCATCAAAAGGTCTAACAAAACTTCAGCAAGCATAAAATTATTGTCTCTTTCTTTGGGTGGGGACATGATGCTGACAATGATTTAGATGTTATAATTAAAAAAAAAAAAGCCTTTATTATCAAGCTAGGATCGAGCTGAACCATAAGGTGCCATATTTGAGGTAGATGGATCTTCAAATTTGATTTACATGAGGGCTGGCATTTTTTAAACACTTGTATGGGTCAGGTCCTGAGCTGAGCAGTGGACGATGCTTAAAATGATGAATGACAAGCCCAAAGTTACATAGTGAGTATCATTTCCCAGAGGCTGTGCCCTAGTTTTGACTATAATCTTCCTTCCCATATCATCTCATTCTCTGTAACAGGAGCCAGATTCTGGGGCAACCACAAGAACAGCTACATTCAAAAAGGACCAATAATGTCAGCAGCTCTGGGACAACAATGATGAGACATTGGAGCCAAATCAGGACCATAGCAAGTCCAGAGGCAATTTTTGGCAGCCCACTATTGTGTCACATTCCAGCCACCTCCCTTCCTGCCCTTGCACATATTCTGTCTGTTTGAAAGATGAATTTGCTTCTCAGCATTCCTCATTTGACTCTGCATATACCATGTGTAAGGCTTTGGGAGTGAGAACCACAGCTGATTCACACCATCAAGTGGTCAGCATGCACCCACTCATGTCTTCCTTTCTGCCCATGACTCAGTCCTTGGCACATCTCTTTGATCAAGGTTTGCTCTGAGGTGTTCATATGCCCATCTCATTTGTCTGTCTGTATGCATGCCTGTATGCATGTCACATGTATGTGTTGTTAGTTGGAAGAAACATCTTCCCAGAGATAGAGACAAGGACACAGCAAAGAAAGAGTAGTCTTCATGGCAGATTGTGAGACTTAAGTAATTATCCTCAGTGGCCCAAACTATATCCTAATTCTTCCCAGACCTCTGCCTCCCTCTTTAGATTCCATAAAAATCTTATACAAGTCATTTGAACTTTAGTATAAATTTTAGCCCCAAAGGATATCTACAATTTCAATTGCAATGGTTATAACACTCCTTTTCTCTTTCACTTAAGAAAGCAAAAAGGATAGCTAAAAAGCATAGATGTCCTTACAGATACAGCTACTTTAATTCATAATTTTTAAAAGCAAAATAATTCTCAATTTTTTAAATTTATTTTAAATAAAAATTTACCTACAACCTTGCTTACAGTTTATCAGGATACATAAGCATGTTAGGCAGTTGCCATTGAGACCTGATGGTTTAGAATATAAAACACAGGGGCTAAGAGATCTAGTTCTAAGCTCCATGAGAGTCAGTAGGCCTGATTTTCCTCCTCCACAAAATGAGATGGTTGGGCTATTGAGAAATTGAGCTAGCAGAATCTAGGACTCAGGTAAGGACCAGATGATGTCATCCATATCTGTGGATGCACTGTCTTTGATGTTTGCTGCAAAGGGTGCATCTCATGGCAAAACATCCTGGTTATTCTTCATGTCTGTAGAGGCTCAACCTGGCATTGATGTGTTTAAACTGGCAGGTTTCCTGACAGGCATTGGCTTTAAAGAGGAGTCCAAGATGTGGTGTGCAGACTGAGTTCTTCCCACTCTTTGGGGGATCAACACTACCAAAGACCTGGCAACCAGGAGCCTGCCAAAGAGAGGGGCAGACCATATTGTAAATAATTGGTGACGACTTTGAGTCAAACCAGATTTATTTTCAGTTTCCAACCAATGGGGCAATGTCAAGGCCAATGCTACAAGGCCAGAGCAAAAGCATATTATGCCTCAGCAATTCTGCCAACATGCTGGGTTAATTGCTTTTGCAGACCTCTGTTTGACGCAGAGCAAAAAAGAAAAAAAAAATTTAGATTTTCAGTAATCTCTTTGGGTTGATGCCTTCAGTCACTCAAAGGGAATAAAAAAAAATTCTAGAAATTTAGGTCTCTTTTAAAATTCTTTCCAGGCTTGCTCCATCTATCATCTAAGCTGAAACTGCTCTTATGATATATTGTAGATGGAGACTACACTACATCATTGGAGTTCTGACATTGCCATGGTTCTATAGTAGGTTATAATGCAATGTAACAAATTACAATTGTGGACATTGACAAATTCAGTATTGGGGGAGTTTAAATTAATTTTGAGACGCTTCAAGTTGGTTTAGAAAGTAATTTTTAAATAAATCAGAGGTGGATGGTGGAAAGTGAGCTCCAAAGACGCATATGTGCATAGAAAGTTCAGGGCCAAGGCTGGCTTTAGTCCTTAAGAGGAGTGGGAGCATCAATTAGACCTAGATGCCTTGCCTTTTCTAACAGAGCTGGCAGAAGGAGAAAGGACTGATGTTATAGGAAAGATGTGAATGTCAAATGATGGCATTTTCTCTAGGATCCTGTGGGCAGTATTAGCCCATCTCACTCCTTGGAGACAAAATTGTATTCCTTGGAATGCACAAAACAGAATTATATATTAGGGTGTCTAAATAGTAGATTGTCCTAAAAATAATATGGCTTTTGAATGAATTACAGACCATAGAAGTGGTGTGGTAAAGTAGAAAAAAGCACAGAATTAGCAATTAGGAAACATGGGTTTTGTTCCCATGCCTCACACCTGCTTCTTATGTGAACCTGGTCTCTCTGGGCTTCAATTTTTTTTATCTACTAAAGAGGGAAATAAACTAAGTGTCTTACATGCTTCATAGGACTCTTGGGAAGATGCAGATGTGCATGTGAAACTCTTTGTCCTTTTGAAACTATAAAGAGAGCATGACATTATTATTATTGTTGTTGTCGTCATTATTTTTGATGTATTTTAGAAGATGAAACATTCGAATTTGATCAGAATCATGTTAGCATAATGTAAAATATATATCCACATTCTGTAAACTTGTGGTGAATAAACAATAACAGGAGTGGTGACTGATGTATTGTTGTGGAAAGGTAGATGCAGAGATGGAACTGAATAGAATGTTCTCACAGGAATAATTGAATGGATTATGGCACCCTAAAAAGGGAAAAATTGCCCACCATTGTGGAGAGACACTGCTCCTTTTACAAAGACAGAGGCAAAAAAATCCAAGTCAGGGAAGTCCCCCCCCCCCCCCCACACACACACAATGAAATGATCATTTCTCAGTGCATGGCAGAATCAATTAGCCACAGTGCTGTGTTCAGGTAGACTTTAGATTAGCTTGAGACCACTCCACTATAGATAATTAACCTTCGTACCCAAATTAGCAGTGAAATAAGCCAGTTATTAGTTTTCATAATGAACAAAATTGAGTATTTGGGAAAGTTAAACCCCTAGAGCTTAAATTAAAATAAGCATCTGGGAGAAATCTCTAAAGTATACTTCAATTCATTAATACTACAAATTCTACAGTAGATTGAACTGACAATATGCCTTCTCTAAAGGAAATTGAGTCTCTCAAATAATCATTTGGATTGACCACAGAGAGTGATTCTGCTTGATGCCTGGAATCTCAAAGACCAGTTGAATAACTGAGTTGATGTCCCTTTTTTTTTTTTTTTTTGCTAAGAGGCAAGCATCAGGCAGAGAAGGAGAGAAGCTACACGTGGCACTAAAACAAACAAATGGTTTTATTAAAGGTCTAAAAGAAAGTTGTTGTAAGTTCAGCCTAGAGGATATGCTCTTGTTGACTTTCACTTTGAGAGTCAGTGGTCTATAGATCACTTGGCTAAGCATCAGGAGTGCTGTTCTCACTTACTGACTGTATCACTTTGGAAAAGCCATTGAACTTCTCCACACTGAAAATTCTCCTTAGTAAATTGGGAGCAGTAATGATTGCCTTGTTCATCTCACAGTTTTTATGATCAATGTACACAAAATTCTAAATGTGCAGAAATGCTATGTTTACATATTCTTCTCTTGTAGCTGAAAATAACTTCATATTCCCCATCCCTATATTCTCAGAAAAATTATGTTAAAATAATCAAGGTCTTGATTTCAATAAATATTTCGCATGGGTTATCTTTTTTAATCCTTACAAAATATTATCAGGTATATTATTATGCTCATCACCTGCCTAAGGCCTCTCACCAATCAAAGGGCAGAAGCAAGATTTGAACCCAGGTGGTTCTGCTCTGGATGCATGTGCTTTACCAGTGTTATGGATCCATGCCTGTATGAAGAGTGGCTTCACCCAAGTCCAGGATACCTAGAGAATTCTCTATACTGGTGAAAGCCTCACAAAATCATCAACTACAGTACCAAAGCCAGAAGGTCATTACAAGATCAAAAGCCAGGGAGAGGGCAGATTCCATAATCAAATGTATCCTCTTGTTTTCTTTGTCAGGCAATGTGGTTACATAACTGTCATCATCTCCATTTTATATAAAAATACATGGGGCCTCAGAGAAATTGAATAAATTGCCCCAAACTGTGCAGCTAAAAAAGATGAAGCCTTTGTAAACACAAGCGCCATAGTGCTTTCTGGCCCATTGGCCTCCGAGTGAGGGGCTCTGGGGATCCTCCCAGCTTGTCCAGGTGAAGATTTCCCTGAGACCACACCACAGGGAAATGTTCTCTAGTTGTATTTAGGAACAAGAAAAATTTCCCTTACCCTTAGACTCTACATGGACTGCCAGAGAATTAAATCCCTTTTTTTGGTGTTTTTAGAGTGTGAGGGGTCTCATGGAGTGTGAATGGAGTTTGCCCTTAGAATAATGCCTGATATTTGTATGGTGCTTATGTTTTCTCTTCCAAGTATGTTATACTAGGTCCTACTCATATTATCTCAGAATTTCAACCAGAATGATCCTCAGTGTATGAACAGGAGACTCAATCAGCCTCAGGCTTGTGAGACTCATCTTGGAAGTGAGAAGTTCTAGAGTAGCCCAGGCCCAGACAAGGTGGCTGGGGCCAGTAGGGACCAATTCACCATTCTGCTCAGATTTGAAGTCACTCTTCCTGATATGGGCAGAAATAGGCTGATGAGGTTGTGAGGTAGGGCTGTGGACTGGTAACAATGTGTGGTACGGGGCCGTTAGGGACTGGAGTCCCTGAGGAATCTATGCTTGGGCAGCCACCTAGTTCTTTATAGCTTATTAACTCAGAAGGCAGACCAGCACAAACAAGGAAGAAACAAAGTTAGCAAACTTTTCTGTGAGCTTCACAATGCAGTAATATCACAGCAGCAAGAAAGTGCAGAATATAGAAAATAATCAAGGTGAGGTTGCACTAGAGATGAAGATAAATTCAGAGGAATTTTTCATGCATACACAGAGCCCAGAAGAGCCCATAGTTTAGTAAAGGAGACATTGTGGCCTCTAAGATGAGACAGGATAATTTATTGAGAGAGGAGGAAAACAATGCAACAGAAATTCAATGAATATTTACCTGAGTGTTCAAAAGGAGGCCATAAGCAGATGCTTGGATTGAACACATATTCCCAAGGGAGAAAGCAATATAGAAAGAAATCAAGACCGAATCGGAAAAGGATGATGAAGAAATTAGAAATTCTAAAGACAAACAGAAGTCGGATACTCATAGAATCTGTATGAGCCTAAGAAGAGGGAGTTGAATGGGAAGTTCCTCCCCTGTGACAGGCTGGCAGCTTGAAGACTGGATTAAGGTGTAGGCGCCACTTAGCTCCAGTTTCAGTGTGTGAAGTCAGGGGCAGACAGGAGCCAGGGGCTGGCAGTGGGCTTCAAGGCCATGTCCAAGCTAGGACTCCAAGGGGGCCACACAGAGTGCAGGAAAGATTACACAGGGCAAAACAAAAATCACAAAATCAGGTTTATGTCAGAGGATTTGGCCTCTGGATTTAGGAGTGTGCCAAAATTCATTAAGAAGGTCAGCTCAGAATAGACAAATGACAGAATTCATAGCCTGTTTCTCCTTTGCTAAAGGACACTTAAGGAAACTCAGAGACAGAAGAAGTTGTCCACAGCTGTAAGCATCAAAAGGTTGGGAGTGGGAAATAGAAGCTGAGTTGTATAAAAGTCACTTCTGGTAGTGTCTCTCAAACTATGGGACTTATGTTTCTGCCCATCTGGTCCCCAACCATGATTGATTTACAATGGAGGTTTCTAAGTTCTCATGGGGAAAAATAGATCGAGATAAGTAGCAAACATCAGAAATCCAGGGAAATATTTTAAAGGGAAAATAGCATACTGAGTATAGAGAATATCAATCTAATTCTATATGTCTTCATTCAGTAACATTACAGTTTTCATTTATCATCCTTCTATGTCCTAAAAATGTTTTACACTCTCCCTTCTTCACAGTCTTAAATGAATTTGTTTTGCTTTGCTGCAGTTAATGTACATGCTAAAGGAACTTACTCCAAGCCTAACTCTCTATCCAAATGTTCGATGTTTTTTTTATTTTTATTTTTATTTTGCTATGGTTGATGCTATATTCTTGGCTCTCTCTATAACCCCCGAGTCATTTGGATGCTTGAGATAGACAAAATTTTGCGTAACCTTATTTAGCCTCAAATTTTTATCAGTCTTTCTAAAACTCTCACTCCTCATATGCAGATTTACATGGTAACTTAGAGCTAAAACACCAGCTGGCAAACCCTTCACTCCCATCTCAGCTCATTCTCCACCACCAGACAGCATTTCTAAGGCCTGGGTTTACTTCCTCTCCCTTTTCTCTGTGTCTCTCTCAGATTATTGCCACATACTCCAAACATTCCATGCTATCTGCTTCACCACACAGCTCTGTTCTGGCCTTCAGTACCCTCATTTTGAATTATCTCGAGTGTAAGTCTTTATGTTAGTGTTCATGAGAATGGGCCTTTGAAATAGAGAGATCTGATTTTGAATCTTGGCTCTGCATTCTAGTGGAAATTTGTCTTGGCTATCCACCTTGGACCTGCTGCATTAGCCTTCTATTACTGTGGTAACACATTGCCTCAAACTTAGTGGCATAGAACAACACAAATTTATCACCTGACCATTCTGGGGGGCAGAAGCCAAAGCTGAACCTCAGTAGGTTAAGTTGAAGTATCAGTAGGGCTGTGTTCCTACCTGCGGGCCTTAGAGGAGAATTCATTGCCTTTTCTAGCTTCCAGAAGCCACCCACATTCCTTGGTTTGTGGCCCCTTTCTCCATGTTCTAGGCCAGTAATGGCTGATTGAGCCTTTTTCATACTCCTTCACTCTGACACTGACTCTTCTGCATTCCACTTCCACTTATAAGGACTCTTAGGGTTCACTTGAATAATCCAGGATAATTCTATTTCAAGATCAATTTATTAGCAACCTTAATTCCATCTGCCTCCTTAATTTCTCTTTGCCATGTAACCTAATATATTCATAGGTTCTGTGGAAATCTTTGGGGTGGAGGACATTTTTCTGCCTTCTATACCTGCCTATGTTCTAGAAAGTTCCCAACTTCTGAGACTTGGTAATGTGCAAAGACTGCCTTCCACTTCAAGAGCTGACAGTGCTAGACAGTTGCTTTCCCAGACCCAGGCTTATGATCTAGTTTCAGTCCTTCAGAGGTACACACACTGAACTTGACCTGGGACACACAAGAATAAGGGAGGAGGATTTTGAATGAAGTCTGAGGCATTTTCTTGGCTTCATAGACTCAAGGCTGGTGCTTCTGCCTCCCAGCACTGTCCCTAAAGTTATTTCTCACTATTCTTTCAATATATTGTTACTAAATGATTTTCCTGCTCACCCGCAATTATTGTTCATTACTTAGAGCTATGAGTCTCAAATGACACAGAATTCTGTCAGCTGTGTGACCTCAGACAAGACGCTGAACTTCTCTGATCTCATTTTTTTCATGTGACACCTGTCTCAAGAGTTTTGGGAGGGTAAATGAAGTAAGGTGTAAAAATTTTGGTACAGGGCTTGGCATCTGAAAAATATTTAATAAATGTCAGAGAAAGGAGGAGGATGGAATAATTCCTATGTCCTGCAGTAAGGAATTAAAATCTTAAAATGGCCAAAGGTATCTGTATACCTTTGTAAAATGGCACATGGAAGCAGGAATAAAGCATTTCATTTCTGAGTTGTTTGTACATTTTAAAATGCACTAAGTGCCATTGAAAGGTGATATATAATCTCATGCAATAAAGACAATTGACTGAGACACAACTGCAAAAAAAGATAAAGCTAATCAGTTGAGATGCAATGAAAAAGGTCAAACAAATAGATTATTATTATACAGATAAAGAGTCTATAAACAACTTCTGGGACTTCTGCCTCTAGTCTGGAGAACCAGTCCCAGTTGAGCCAGGGATTCTTACACACTATGCTCTCATGCAAGCCGAATGCCATCTTGAGAGTGACCCAGATATGAGTTCTTGGCTATGACTAACACACAAGGTCAAATAATGTGACAGTCAAGAAGTCTCCATTGAGATGGCATCTTCTGACATCTCTGACTGGGAGAGAAAACTTAAGTTTAGTTGGTTAATCACTTAACAGCACTGCCTCTACTCTTCCAAGCACAAAGCAGGGGTATTGGTACAATTAATATTTATTGAGTACTAATCATGGGCCTCCCAGGTAATTACTATTAGTGGGTAGGCTCCTGTGCTCTCTGGAAGCAGATGCTGAGAGGGAGTTAAGAATGCAAAAGGTTTACTAGGAGTAACATCTATGAAAGACAAAGTAGAAGGACGCTGAATGGGCAGGGGAGCTGTCAGGCCAATGCAGAATTGACATATTTCTGCCATCTCAGTGGGGAGTTCTAGAGTACAGACTGCCCATTTGAAGAGTCCCCTGTAGGGTGAAAATGGCTTGGCCTTAGTCCCACTGTCTTACTCAACCGTTGGCCAGCAGATGCCCTGAGAATAGTGTGACCTCAGCTCCTTAAGCTGAGGCAGACCCTGAAAGCACAGCAACTGGAGGCTCTCAGCTAAGCAACTGCACTCTTTACTGGATAACCCAGTCTACCACAGTGCTGTCATCCTCCCTATCCAGGTGAGACCAGAGAAGTATGGACCAGTTAAGGAACTTATCTGTAGGTGCCTCACTGGGAGTGGCAGAGCCTGAGTCTAACTCTTAAGCCCTTAACTACTTACTACACCTGAAGATCCCTATCAAGAATCTAACAGTGAGGTCTTATAGAGATTAAACCAGATACGGTGTTTGAAAGTTCTTTGAAAAAAATAAATGCTCATAAATGTTAAAAGGATTAGATGAGTAGATATTAGAGAACTATAAGCAATATCCTACTTATTAATTTTCCTCAATTTTCCCTGCCTGCTACTTGAGATACTTTGCTCCAGTTCCCAGAGAGGCATGAAGGAAGACTTTTTACAGCATATGAAAAGTATTAATAATTTGGTATGGTCTAATTCATTTCACGATTCAGTTCTGCCAAATCTACAGAGACTGCTTCCAGCCTAGTAATTATAAAGGTGCTTCCAAATCAGTTCTGACTGGATCTTACACTATTTGATCATTTTACTATTCCATTTTACTTTATTATTCGGTTTGATTTGGTTCTATTAAGAAACCTAAGGCTACATAAACTGTGTATTTTATGGCTTTAAAAGTTCTGTTGAGATAAATTTTTGTATAAAAAGGCTCTAATGATAAATCAATGTCATTTATTTTTAAATCAGAAGATATTGCTCCAAGAACAGAAATCCTTGATATCAGTTACAGAAGCACATGTCCATACTGCACATACAATGAGTATGACTAAGTTTGAGTTATGTTTTTAAACCACAGATAAATTAATCAACAATTTTCAAAACATGGGTTACTTTGTGCTCATGTCAAAATGTGTCTAAGATATGTTTATCCTATAGCTGATGATTTTGAAATAGCTGAAAAATTAAGATGAAACTTAAGATTCATGAGAGCGGGGAGGATAGCTCTCTATTTCTCTGCATCTCACATGAGGACTTTCACATAATAACCATTGAATGAGTAAATGGAAGGGTTTGGAATAATAGTCTAGGTTGAAATTGTAAGTATGTTACTTTCTAGATAGGAGATCTACTAAATTCATTTATTTGCTCCTTGGTTTTCCAGTAACTTGAGGTGAATAGTTCTACCTCTCAGGGTTGCTGTGAAGGTTAAAGATGAAGGTACATATGAATGGAAACTTTCTCATCTGGAGACAAGAAGAGTGCTTAGCTGCTATGGTCTAAATGTTTGTGCTCCCGTGAAGAAGATGGCATTAGGGTATGGCCTTCGGGAGATGCTTAAGTAATGAAGGCGTAGCCCTCATGAATGGGATTAATGCCCTTGAAAAAAAAAAAAGGAGGTTCCAGAGAGATCTCTAGCCCCTTCCTCCATGTGAATACATAGTGAGAAGGCCCTGGCTATGACCATGCTGCTGCCTTGAACTTGGATTACCAGCCTCCAGAATTTACCCAGCAATAAATTTCTATTGTTTATAAGCCACTTAGTCTATTATAATTTGACTAAGACACCAGCACATGATAGCTTTCAATAAATGGCAGTTTGTTAAAATCCGACCCACTCCTTTCCGCCCTCCCTTTCCCATAGTTTCTATAGGATTAAATACTTCCGCAGAATTGACAGGTTGCAATGTTGACCTGTGGGAGTCTTGGTGGAACAATATTTTCCTTTGGATGGGATATAAATCCTACTAATCAATTTGGAGCTTTTCTTGATTTAATGGCTTGTTTTAGTATTATATGGAAACATATAATTTTAAGTACACACACTTTTAGTGAGCATATGCTTAATGCTGGATCTTCACCTTTTCCAAGTAATCCTCATAATAGTAGCCCACCTGTTTACTTGAGATGTGGATACAATTATTTCCATTTTACAAAAGAAGGAACTGAAGCACAGAGATAATATTTTTAATTGCTATTACGGCACAGATGGAATTCACACTGGGTCACCTGGGGCTGTAGCTGTTCCCACTAACCATCATCCTTTCTTTCCTTCAATGAGTAAAGATACCATAAAGATATCACCAGAGGCATCTGGCAGAAATTAAGGTGAAACAACTGGCTGAATTGTTAAATATTAAAAAAAAAAAAAAAAGATTGACATGTCAGGTGGTCCTATTAGAGAGGAGTAGGCATAGATTTTTTTTTTTAATTCTAAAGTAAGAATGTCTTAGAAGCTCTATATCACACACACACACACACACACACACACACACACACACACACACATTTAGTTGTCATAGTAGCACAGGCAGCCCCGGTTCATCTGGAACTCACGTGTGAACTATTCATTCATTTCATCTGTCACTAATTCACTCAACAAAGAGATTTTGAATTCATCTAATGTACAATAACGCTAAGTACTGTATAGTACAGAGGAAGACCTATTCCTTGCCTTTAAGGAGGTTATTAACAAATTAAGAAATCAATCAGTTTTATAATCTGATATCTTTTAGTCTTATGAGTGTCTGTCTCATCTAGCATTTAGCAAATTAAGTTTATTTAATTAAAAATAATGGTTCAGTTTGGCCCATTAGGTACAGTCACCTTTTGAATTACACAATTCTATTGAATGAATTGAAGCCAATGGCAGGTCAGTTAAACTCTGATCAATGATCAGACTGAAGAGTTGTAAAGAAGGTGGAGGGAAAAGCAGAGAAGTAGATGTTTACAAAATGTTTACAAAAGCTATTCAAAAACCAGGTAAACTCACTTTCAGGTTCCTCTGGGTTTGAACGAGCCTTTGTTCTGATAATAAAAGAAGTCTTGATATCATTATAGGAAGAAAGGCTCAGTGTTTCGAATTCCATAGTGCTACATGTACCTATTTGGCTACCTACTCAAGCACCTGTGCTCCTGGGAAATTACTACTGATGGTTGATAGTATACTGACAATAAGAGTACTTTATTTTATTTATAAATAAGCCTTTTCAAAGCTCCTTCACATTCATAAGTGCATTTGAGTCTCAAAACACTCTCATGCCAATACTATGTCCTTATTTGATAAATAGGCAACTGATACTCAGAGGAGAAAGCAAATTTCTCAAAGTAGTACTATTTTGGTGGAGCCACAACTGAAACCCAAGGCTTTAGACTCTGACCTTCTGCTCATTTCCCTAGAAGTGCTCCAGTATAAATCTAACTTATGAACTAGACCTATTTTCAATCTTCATAAACAAAAAGTCATTAGATGGGATTCAAAGTGGATACCTCTCACCAGGAATGGTAAATACATGTTAGCATGCTTCTCTCACCTATGCCCAGAGCAGAGGGTACCAATCAACTAGCCACTCTCTTCCATTGTATCTAGAAGCCCTCTTAGCATCATAGTTCAGGTATCCACCATAGTTCAGGTAAGCCACCGAGCTTATTTCTGGTAATGTTCAAGCAGAGACTAGATGCCCACTGGTCACTCAAGTTATCAAGGGAATTTGTGCTTTAGTAGAAGGTTCAGGATATCAATAGTTCCCAAGCATGGTTGTATCATAGAATCTTCTGGTGGCATTCAGAGAGGTGTTCATTTATTTCTTTTTAATTGAGATTTCTGAGGTCTACCCAAGGTCCAATGAATCAGAATGTGAGGGCGCAGCCCAGAAAATTATCATTTGTAAATTGTCTTGAGATGATTATGATGCAACAGGTTCGTGAGCCATTGCTTGGGAACTGGACCAAATGACCTCTAAGATCACTTCTGAATTTGTCATCTAAATTTCATGACTCACCAAAGTCCAGTGCTGGGGATATGATGCATCATGAGCACTGTATTATAGAGCACGGAGTTTCTAAATCACATTGAAAACAATTAGCCAGAACAGGTGAAAGCACCAACTAGCCTGCCATCTGCATATTAGTGGCAAATTAAACTTCCCACATTAGCTGTGTTCTTGGCGGTATTAGTGTTACAAGCCCTAATGTATTGTATTTTATACTTTGGAGAGCTGAAAGAGAGTACTAATTACATGCAAGTTTTCCAAGATTTCAGCTGGGAGTATTTCACATGAAAGTTAATTGTTCTTTTGGGGTTTTACCACTGGTTTATCCAATTAATGTGGAGTTTGCCTATATATCATGGTTTTGCTTACAGAAGGGAAACTATATTATTCATTTGGATAAAATGAGGTTTGTTCTAAGGGTATATTGAAATCAGCCTGAGAGCTCTGGAACACATATACAACTATGTTCACCTGCTGTCTTCTGAGCTTGAATGAGGTTTGTTCTGCAGGGAAAGTGCAGAGCTGCTGATTAAACACATTGATAAAAAAAAGAAGCCAAGCAGATTTTCTTTCAAGGCTTTCCCCATCCTGTCCTCTCTATATATTTGGAAATGGCCTTAGATCAAGTGCAGGATTGATACCAATGATCCTCCCACTGATATTACGTGTTCTCCAGTTCATAGACAGCTTCTGCTTTCAATTCATCTCACCTCAGAAGATGTGCATTAGGTATTATTATACTCATTTTACAGGTCTCTGTGTACTTAATATTTATCCATGTATGTTCTTGTGGAATTAGCCTGTTCTCTTCAGAAGACTCCAGACATTGGTGTACAGTACTTTTTTTTTTAATGGACCCTATTGTTTCTCAGAAAGAATAGTGGTATGGCCTTGAGGTTGAGCTAACCAGTCACACCAATTCCATCTCTGCTATACATCTGCCCAGTTCTTCTTTACTTGGAAGCTCTTGGGATGCAACATGCTATTGACATTGGGCAGAGTTCAAAGTCAAAGAAGTTTATAGGATCAGGACTATGTATTCATCCATTCAAGCACAGTCCATCATCTGAGTACAGAATCAAAGATAATATTAAGGTTAGTTGCCAGAAGAGAAACCAGGGTGACAATGAGGGGTCTACAAGAGCTATAGGCTACAGAGGGGCCCAAGCACTGAGAAGTGGGGGCTACTGTCACATCTCATGACAAGAATACATGATCATTCCCGAGAGAGATAACCAGTTCTTCTTGTGAAATTCCTTCTTGCCTAAGGCTTTTTTGGGGTAACTGTCCCTCAGCACCTGATACCTTTGGGGAGGTCTAGGTGAGGGTATGCAGTAAGAAGGTCCTGAAAGGAGGTTGAATTTTTGATGATATCAGCCTCAGGAGCTTCAAGTTGTGTCTTGGTTAATTGCTTTCAGCTTCATTACCCACTGAGCACCATTCTCCATTAATATTCAACTATCTGCACATTATAGTTGTATATATCTGTGACTCTGCAGGTTAGGTATCAAGGAATCAGTTTCTCAAGTGGAGGTTCTTAATAGTATGATCATGTTTAAGCTCTTGTTCAGCCCCAAACCCAACCTATACTCTATTTCGCCATACTGGGTCACTCAGCTGTGCCTCATATTTCTTTTCCAGCTGGCTTCACGTTAGGCTCTGTCAGTAGGGAGCACTGTAGAAAGACTGGAAACCTGCAGGATGAGGGATGTGGCCTGCTTGCTCCTCCTTGCTTTCCTATTGTTGCTGTCAATGACATGCCTTTCTAAGGAGTTACTAAAGAAGTTAATTCCCTCCTGGACTTCCAGTGGAGCCTGGAGGACAGTTGATGTAAATATATAAGCTTTTAGAGGTAGCATTCATGCTCAGCAAGAGCACAGAGCTAGACCCTTGACCTTTTGTGGTACTTCTTGCAGTGCAGCAGTATCTCTACCATCCTTGGACCTCAAATTCTTCCATATGGGCCACAAACATACCTGAGCACTGAGATCCATTGACACTTGCCAAGGGCTCTGGGCAGAGCTAGTAGCATAAATATAATAAAGCCCTCTAAACCTAGTCATTCCCTTGTTGGTAAGTGGACCACTATCATTCAGTTATGAAAACTGTTAACTTGGCAGTTAGTCTTAACTATTCCTTATCCTTCTTGCTCCATCAGCAAACCACCAACAAGTTCTTCTAACATAAACAAATAAATATGATCATGCCTGTCCACTAATAGTCATCTCTACTATCACTGTCTTACTGTAATCACATTACTGGGAATTATTTTTCCAGGTTGAGATGATTACTTTTTCTCTTGGGTCTTCAGATCCCTTGTATTCAGCCTCTATATAAGCCCCCATTACACTGAATGGCATTTACTTGTTTCTATTTTTGACTTTGTAGTTGTACTTCTTGCTCCCACCTCTGGCTATGTCCATATGATAGCAGAGAGAATATTGCTATCTGTGCCTCTTTTTGATTTGCTTTATGCTCAAGGCATAAACAATATTATTTTGCTAATTATTCTGGATCCTGCCCAATGTCTTGTGCATGGTGAGAGCTGGATCAGTGTCTAAGATATTTGATGCAATGAGGCAGAAGTTGGCCTTCTGTGATGCTGAGATGTACAGAAGGCCAGAGGAGGAGGAGTCCCCTACGAGCTACCATACTCTGGGCCTGGGGAAAGAGGCAGGGCCCTCTTAACTGTTGATGAGGGTGTATGAAATCTTCTCTTAGGTGCTCAGTCTCATCCAACTTGGTTATGAGCCCATATTAATGACTGGTTGGTTGAGGGTGACTTTCCTAGACTGCTAGCAAAAAGCCACCCAGACTTCTCTTGACATGAGGCCTCCCCATGGAAAGCAGCTACTTAACTCTTTCAAGCCCTTGAAAGACCCTGGGTTACAGAAAAATTCTCCCCCTTCTTAGGCATCGGCTATATTCCTCAATTCTTAATGCTAACTGCATTTTCATCAATGATAAATAAATCACACAATCATCCTTAATATCCAGAAACAAGAAAGGGAAAGCCGAGATATCATCTAAGGTGAATTTTTCTTTTGAAGAATGTTTCATCCTTATTTTGCTAAGAAAGGATGCTGCTGGCTGGTATTACCTCCCTTCTGGAACCTGGATGACCAGAGGGTTTCAATGGGAAGGGGACAGCAGCAGAAACTGTTTGCTGTTTCTTGCAATTTTAGAAGTCACCATGAAGACCTTGCCGCTTGCCAACAAGAACCGGCTGTTCATTATCAGACTGACTGAAAGCCAACTTCTACTTTGTGACTGCCAACTGGAGGGACAAACAGAGACAAAGAGAGGGACAGAGAAAGAGAGGATGCTTTCTCCCTCCTCATAAAGATTTTCTTCCGTGTTTGGCAAGGAATGAAGAGCATGGTGGCCAAGACAGTGTTAGGTACATGTTTTGTTGTTGTGCTATTCTGGGATTATTCAAACTGCCAACACCAGAAAATTGGTTGCAAAGTGCCAACTATAGATTTCATCTGGAGATTCTATTATTGCCACAGCCAAGGCAGTCTGATGAGGACCCAAGGGCCTGATTCTGATCCCCAGTTACTCTCATAAAACCAACTTGTTTCAAAGACTTCTATTGCATTCACTTTCTAGTAGATTTGATGCTTTGTAAGACACAGAGTTTTCTCCAGCAAACTGGGCTCTTTGGCACTGCTGCCCTTTTTCTAACAATATACATCTCAGTTCCTTAGGGGCGCCTTCCAAGTATGTCATGTCAGGCTGATTGTGTCAGGAAGCATAGAGTTTCAGGACTAGAGGGTGTTAATCTAGTTCCTTCACTTTGTAATGGAGGAGAATAAGTTCTTGAAAGGCTAAACAATTTAGCTAATGCCATACTGGTTTTGGTAACATTTCTAACACTTCCCAGTACAATTTAAGCTATCAGCAGATTACTCTCTTTGAGTTGTATGTAATTAGGTTTATAAATAAAGGAAGAAAGTGTTTAAAACTGATAGTTGTTGTTGTTATTATTATTATTATTATTATTATTATTATTATTATTATTCTAAATACACCAAAAAAGGGCCTAGAATCATCTTATATTTTAATAACAACATTGTTTCTTCTTATTATAAAAATATGTTTTTATTGTTAGACATTTTGAGAATACAGTAAAAATATGATGGAGAAAATAAACATCACCTGGAGTTCTATCATTAAGAAATAAACACTCTTACTACTTTAATGTTAATGTCTTTCCAGTTTCAATCCCTAACATTTTATGGAGGAATGAGGTGCAATATCACTCTCACCTGTCAGAAGGGTTGGGTGAGAACCAGAAGTTTAAGGACATACAGAGAGCAAATTGTGGTACAAAGAATTAGAATTTGTCTTCTGGATCCCCATCCAGTTCCTTCTGCTCTACAGAACTTCACAGAGGCTCATTCGAACTCTCCTAGAGAAGGCACACTGCAGGACCTGCAAAGGGAGTTACAATGAGGAGGCCCAGGTACACTCTTGAAGCTGTTGGACCTGTGGGGCAATGGAGCTTTGCAAACTGCTATGAAGGTGAGGTGTGCTCTCTCTCCTTACCTCTCCTACCTCTGTGCTATGCTAGACCCTGTGCCAGGCCTCCTGGCTAGCAGGGTAGACAAATCAGTCAAGGCTACTACATTTATAAAGCTTAACACTGAAGGAGATAAGTTGTACAGAGCTTACATGAAAGGGTGCGTGTGTGTGTGTGTGTGTGTGTGTGTGTGTGTGTGTGTGTTTGAGAGAGAGAGAGAGAGAGACAGAGAAGCTACATTCTTCTGGCACTTTCATTTTCTTTTCTCATGACCTACCTTTTTCTTGTGCACCTGGGAGAACACAGCAGGTACAGGATATGTTGTGAAGGGAGCCAGGTGGAGCATTTGTATGTATGCTCTGACCTTTTCTTTTCCATCCCTGGCTACAATAAAATGGAGCAACAGTGGAAAGTTTAAATTGAAAGGTTTTTGTGATGATGATCTAGGTCAACCCCTTCGTTTCACAGGTAAGAAAATTAAAGCCTAAAGACTCACCCCTAAATGACTTACCTGAAGAGATGACAACAAAGACAGACCTAGAACTTTATGCCTTTTGTTTTTCTTACAATTCTTTTAATCAAGGAAAGCACGTAAGTTACTACTGTGCTATTAGCAAATGAGGCCAGTGAGAATGTCTGAGTAGTAACAACTAGTGTGTATTGAGGATAACTCATGTATAGTGTCAGGCACTGCTCTCAATGTCTTACACTAAATAATTTATTTTCTCTCAATATGAGGTAAGCCTGGTATGTCTTCATTTTGCAGATAAAATACATGGTGTCCAGAGAGTTAAGTCAGTCACATGGGTCTCATAAAAGGCCAGAGGTGGAACCAAGAGGTCTATGCTCACCGTGGGCTGCTCTTCCAAAGGTCTCACAGAAGCAGAGAGCAGGCTTAGAATACTGTTTCTAGAGCACATGGATAATAGTTCCCAAAGGACTGGCTTACTCCACATCCTCCCCTGACAGCAGACCTGGCTGAGAGGCTAGGGGGTAGGTAGCCATGTGGACAGAGAGTCTCTTACCTAAATTTGACAGTGATATCAAGATCAAAATAGCAACACAGGGTCACACAAACTCTTACAAAGTCATTAAAAAAAAAAAAGACCATTCGAAAGAACAATAGATAAGAGTCTTGACCTGGAATTTTATAAAATGGGAGATTCAAGTGGCCAATAGCAAATGAATAGGTGCTAAACCTGATTAGTAATCAGAGAAACACAAATTAAAAACTATTATGTAGTTTCACTATACATTTTCCAGAATAGCTAAAATGTAAAAACCAAGTTGTGGCAAGGGTTTAAAGCAACTGAAAAATCATATACATTGCTGGTGGGAATGTAAATTGATTCATTCACTTTGGAAATCTGTTTGGCAGTATCTACTAATATGAGATTGAATATGTCATCTTATTATTCAGACATTTCATGCCCAGGTATAGATGCAACGAACATACAGACACATATTTACATGTATTTTTTAAAAAGTAGCACAAAGACCAAAAGTCAGGCAGACGGGTTGGTTGTTTGTCAATAAACAGAGTCCCAGTGGGGACCTGGAAACAATGGGGAAGGCCAGACATGGATATGGCATATCAGAATCAAGCGAGAGGGTGCAGACTCAGAAGATAAAAGACTTGAGCAGTGGCTGAGGAAGTCAGCAGGAGGCACACCCCGGCTAATCCAGGACAGAACTATCAGCCCCAACTTGAACTACTGTGTCATCTCTGGATGGTCATGGAGCATGGTGTGGTCCAGGGCATCGTCAATAAGAACCAGAAAAGGGGAGGAGGGAGTGAAAGCTATACTCTTTGGGCTTGCCATATGCAAGCATCAGAGGAAGAGAGAAGGTTGAATGATTAAGTGACAACCAGAAGAATAAGAGATGGATAGTCAGAGGGGCCAGCCAGATGCTCATAACTCTTTCCAAATACACAGTAGCATAAGGATATTTTTAGGTATGAAATTGAAAGATGTGCAATAGAGATAGGGTGAAGTTTTTGAAGAAAAAAAGAGGATGGAAGCCACTAACAGATTGGGTAAAGGAAACCAGTAAACCTAGTAGGTGACACAATAAAATTGCTCATGGCTACATCCAACCTGATGAAGGAATCAATTCAGTTCCCAGTATTAGATTTAAGCATTGGGAACCATTTTAAGGAGTGATGCTAAAACAAACAAACAAACAAACACAAACACCATAATCTTTGTAAGTAATCCTTAGATATGGGCAAAAAAGAAGCAGGGTGGTGACTGAACCAATGCTGTTGAAAAGTAGAGCTTGTACTGTCAGATATTTAATTCATACTTACCACCAAGCAAAACATAGCAGTTCATTCTCTCCTTGGTTCACTATCCTCAATAAAACTTTTGTGGTGTACCTTGGGGCTCAGAGATCCTGTGGCCTTCAGTCTCCAGCTGTGAACAGAATTTAAAAAGACATGATTGACTCTTATTCTAACATTACAAAATAGTGATAAGATGGCTATTTTTGCCATCATGGGCTAAATTGTTAATATTTAATCATAAAAGAAATAATTTTAATGTGTTCTTTGAATATCTCAAAATATTAGAAAAGGCATAGATTACTAAAATTTTGCTACAATCTAAGAATTAGATGGGATGCCTAAAGAAGGTCTATATGTTTTGCTCACAACTTTTTACTCAGTATATCTCAGTAGGGAACTGTTCCACCCCTCAAAGAGCATCTAGAAAAGTGAGTATTTGTGTGTGTGAATCACACTGACTGGAGAGCATTAGTAACATATATTTGGTGAGGCCAGATGCTAAATGTCCTACAATTTTTGGTACAGTCCAAGAAAACAAAGAATTGTTTTGTCTAAAGTGCCACCCTTTTGAGAACACCAACCATTTTATCCAAAGTACAAGTATAGCACTAGAAAAAAAATATAACTTTCATTCATGCTCGCCTGATAAACCCAAATCTATAAAGTAATGGACAGATATTCAGGAGGCAGCACTCCTAATTTTTTGCAACTGCTCTCCTAAAATCTACTTGAGGCCTGTAATCAAGCCTTATTTAACTTTGCATACCCATAGGGCATAGTAAAGTGCCTGGTGCACAGTGTGTGCTCCGTAAGTATTTGCTCAAAATTGAATAGATGAATAAAAGTCATGAAGGCATCTCCATTTTGTTTGGTTAAAAGGTCCAGTATCTGGTACTACTACAGTTTGTGAAGATCAGATGGATCTGACCCACAGAGAGGAGAAATGATGATGGTGAATAAGATGCAAATGGATGAAAGGGGCTTTAGAGTGTCTTTCCTAACCTTCAAATTTTCACATTATGTTAGGCAAAATAATGACTCCCATCCTAGAATGTTCACATCCTAATCTCTGGAACCTATGAGTATGTTTCTCTATATGGCAAAAGAAACTTTGTCATTATGATTAAATTAAGAATTTTGAGATGAGGAGATTTTACTGGATTATTTGGGAGAGCCCAATGTAATCACAAAAGTCCTATCAGAAGGAGGCAGAAGGGTCAGAATCAGAGAGAGAATGGAAGGTGCTATGCTGCTGGCTCTGAAGATGGAAGAATAGGGCATGAGCCAAGGAATGTAGGTAGTTTCTAGAAGCTGAAAAAGGGAAGATAACAAAAATTTTTTTAGAGCCTCCAGAAGAAACACAGCCCTGCCAACCTATTTAGACTTCTGAACTCAAGAATCGTAATACTTTTGCATTCTTAAGCCAGTAAATTTGTAGTAATTTCTTGCAGCAGCAATAGGGCACAAATATACACGTGAAGAAAAGTGAGTTCAAGAATAGTTGGGTTGTTCAAGGTGATGCAATCGGTTAATACCAACATCAACAAAAAAAACCTAGTGATTATCTGATTATCACCAGTGATTTTTTTGTATGTCATTGAGAAAGAGTGCCTGAATAATCCATTCTGAAGGAAACTGAGAGCTTTCAGCCTTCATAAACTACTCTTCATGATGACCATGCCTGTAAGATACGGTTTCTCCTAGCTCTGTTTTCTGTCGGATGTTATCATGCTAACCTGGGTACAACCTGGGTGTGCAGGGGTATTTAAGCAGAGGTCTGGGTGAAGATATCTACTTGTATTATTCTGAGGCCAATTTTGAAGTTGGCTATTGATGAATTCCATCACCTTCTGCCTGAGCTAGGAAATTCCAATTCAGTATCTTTTCTCTACCTGAACTTTCCTTTGCTTTCCAGAGAAACCTGGTTGTGAGCAGAATATCCCTGAGAACTTGACACTTAGTGGCATTAGCAAGACAAAGCCCATGGAACCATTTGACTCACACCTGCAGCTGCCACACCATATCCTGGCCCTTCAGGAAAGGGAGTCTGAAAGACATTATAGTCCCTAGCTCCACTTGTGCCTTGGGGACCAGGACACACGTATGCAGCAGGTATTTCTGGTAGAATTTGACTTTTAGAAAATTTTATAATTAGTGAGCTTAGCCTGGGGGTACAGACTTTCAGATGATAATAGTGGAAAGTATTCTTAATATTACTAATCTATAACTTTTCTGTTTCCTTATCTCTGTGTATCAGAAATTTTATTGGGCTGATCCTATAAAGACCAGAAGTTACAATGGTTTAACAATGAAAAATTTTGATTTGTTGTTGTTTAAATAATAGAAATAGTCCTGAGCTTGCTGACAGCTCAACTCATCCTTAGGAAGCCAGCTTCCTTCTATTTCTTTTTTTTGTTATTCTTAGTGCTTGGATTTCATTTTCAAGGTCATCTCATGATCCAAGGTGGCAATTAGAGTTCCAGTCACCCAATTCACAGCCTAGGCTGCGACAGGGATAAAAGCAGATGGACAAAAATGTTGCCCCAGCTCTCTGTCCCTATTTATGAATATTCCTGGAAATCCTTCTATGTAATTTCTACATATTTCTGCTTATCAGAACAAAGTCACATAGCTGCACTTAGCTGCCAGCAAATCTGGAGTATGGGGGTTCTGTACTGAGGGTGAAAAAAAATAATATTGGTTATGCAACCAGGTGTTTTCATCATACACTTTTGCCTGCGTCCAAGCCATATGGTATTAGAGCCCAAACTCTCTCTGTGACTATCTATATCACTCTCTTTTCCACTACAAGGCCTGAAGGTTTAAAAGAACCTCCCCTTATCATGCCAAGACCCCAGTGAGGAGTGGGCTTACTCAGATACTATTGGTGCTGGATTAATATAGCTTTGAATAGGCCCTGACAACATCAACTTGTATCTCAGCCCTGCGCTCCTGGAAAACAGCAAGGGTTAAAAGAATTCTCCTCACCTTTGTGTTGTGGGAAATGTCCACCTGAAAAGAACCATCTAAATATACCTTAGATAACACCCACTGATGCTCTCCATGCTTACCAATGACAAAGCCAGACACAGACCCTCTAAGTTTCCATTCTTTGCCTTATAAATAACTAGCCAAGCTGTATTATCCACACTGATCAACTGGAACAAAATGAGTTACCCAATTTGGTTAAATGTCTCTACTTCCTCCAGAGCTCTGACCTCTGGCCCACCCTCAGTCAGAGCCAGCAGATAGCTCCTTCTGAGAGCAGGCTGCCCTCCAGGTAAAACATTTTCTGATTTACTCTGCATTCCTGCCACTTTTCATCTACTCCCCCGTGTCTGGTTCTTTCTAGCCTTGCTTACCCCTCTCCATAACAGAGAACCCCTTTCTGCATAACTCTGAGCTGCTTGCAGATTTGAGGGTCAGAATGTTCCCCCTACTACAATAGTCCCACTCTTCAATGATCCCTTGAATAAAAGCCTGTCATTACTAAGTCCAGGTTTGTTTTTATCTGATAGCCCTCAAACAATGGGCCGTTGAATAGGCACCAGAGGACATTCATGAAAAAGAAGGCTGGGGGCAGATTTCTCTCCACCTCTATTGCCAGGGGAAGCCAAATCCCTTGTCTCCTACGTGGTCAGTCCTCTCTTATGATTCTTCTGTTCCTGAAAGACCCATAGAAGTGGTGGTGGGGGTGCTAGAACAAGGACCCACATGGCCTCTAGAGCTATAAATAGCTATCACATGAGAGCTGAAAGTTCCACAGAGCTGCTACTGCAGTTACATAAGGGTTTGTTGTCAAATGATTGGAGACCTCGGGTAAGCAAGGTTAAGCAGGTTTCTTTTCTGCAGGATTTTTCATGGGCACTTTGTGAAACTCTCAAGAATAAGACATGATATACATGGCATCTCCAAATTACCTGACCATGGCATCTAAGAATGCCATGTGGAACAGTTTGCGAAATGCTGTTTTAAAGCCTTTCATGTCTTCTTCAATTGCCAAGTGCCCCATGTAGAAGATAAGCTTTGCCTTTGAACTGCTGTCAGGGAGAGGGGATGGCTGCTTCAGAGCCAGTGGCCGTGGTCACAGGTGGCATCACACATATCTAAGCGTCAGGCGTTCTCTCTCTTTAAATAGGAGGTGTCCTACGTAGCCTTTGTCCTAAGGGAAACATAGTAAAGGGGTAGATTTCCCAACAGGATGCTGTGTTTAAGGCACATTTGATTTATGACAGCTTTTGCTGTGACCTTGGCTTTCCGGTTTGCAAGTCATGTCACCAGGGTATCTGACTAATGTACGGTTGTGAATTTTTCATGGCAAGGCATGTATTTGTGCTATCGGCCTCCTGGGCAAGGAAAAAGCATGGCATGTCAAAAGCAACATAAATTGTTAGGAAAATCTTTATTCTCCCCAGACCTCCCTGCAAAGTCCCATTATTCGTGTCCCACTCACCCGTTCATTCATTCATGAACATTTATTGAGCAGCTTTCATTTCTAAGTACTGTGGGGGATACCAAGGCGTATAAACTGAGGAGGGGACATAAGTGTTCAGGCAGCAGGTGTGAAGGTGTAGAGGAAGAAAAAGGGCTTTGAATGCAGATCTTTCTTTCAGATGAGTATTCAGGCATCTGGAGAGCTTGCACTGAACATGCTTATCTTATAAAAATAAGTCTTTTCACTCTTTTAAGAGACCCCTCTGGGACACACTGCCGGGTCAAATGTCAGGTGTCTTGTAGGGTTCAAATCCCTGCTCCGTCATCTTAAGCGAGTCTCTTAAAGCTTCGGGGCTTATTCTTTTTTTCTCTAAAAGGGGGGCATTGAATAAATAATTATTAAAGTTCTTAAGCTCAAAAAACATAATTAAAAGATATAGATGTACATACACACACATACACATATACATATGCATATATACACATTCAAATGTTTACATAGTAAGGACTAGAATGCTTCCATCTAGGGTGTGTAGCTTAGACTTGGGGCCATTGAAAGACAGGCTTTTATGTGGTTAAACACTGAACAGTAGGATCTACCAGAGCAGGACTTTGTCCTCTATGGAGCAGGACCTCAGTGTGCCTACCCCCCACACACACACATGGCCCCCACCTCCGCAGACATTACTGCCTTCCCTGAGACTATTTCAGCAAGAATCTCACTCCCAGGTTGCTTGCCTGGAGCTGTTTTTCACCTGAGTGCAGCCCTCAGGCCTTGTTCATTGTTGAGCTCCAAGAGTTATTTGTTCAACAGAAGCTGCCAGACTGGAAGGCAGGTATCTCTGATTCTCCCTCTTCCCTCTGATGTGTGAAAGCACTGGAAACAGTTCCTAAAGAGGGCAGAGGCCCATGTGAGAGCTTTCCCAACTACCCTAAACTCTAGTAATCAGGCTCAACTCATTAAGAAAGCACTTACATTATTTGGGGATGAATGTTGTTGTCTTAAGTGAAAGGTGTACCAAAAACCTGTGGCCTGAGTTAGACACTTGCTTTCCCAGTAATAATTGGCAAAGACACTCCTAAGTTATTTTTATTAATAATAATTATTATTATATTAAGAGTAATAAGTTAAGTGGTATTAATATAAGCCTTTAAGAGTTTGTTTATACAATACTTTTTTTACATTATCTCATTAAAGTCATAACTGAATCTTCAGAGTAGTATTTTATTATCACAAGGAGATTGTGACTCAGAGAGTAACAGGTATGACCCATTATAAGAGGTTTTAAGGAAGAAGAAAAGGGAGGTACCTGGATGTGGGAGACAGAATTCCACCTCTACAGAGAACAAAATGAACTAATATGGGCCCTATTTATGATCACTTAATTTCATCATCCTCTTGAGATTCATGAAAAGCCAAATCCCGCCAATTGTTCCCATTTCATGTGAGAATAAACATAGGCCTGAAGTAGTGGTGAGATTTGTAGCAGATTGAGTGCAATTAATTCCATCTCATGTTCCCCTCTGCATGAAGAGGTGGAGCCTGTCTTCTCTCCCCTGAGCTGAATCTGGGCTGGTCTCATGACTTACTTTGACTATAAAAATATGACAGAAATAACACTGATGACATCCAGGCCTAGAAACTTCTGACTTTGCTCATTTAGAATTCTGAGGTCACCATGCTTTTAGAAAGCCCAGTCTAAACATATTAGGAGAAACGGGAGGAGAACAGAGGCAGCCCTGCCAAAAGCCAGCAATATCTGCAGGATGTACGAGTGAGGCCACCTTTGATTCTCCAGCCAGCCAACCCTCCAGCTAAATGCAGCTGTGGGAGTGAGTGAGTCCAGGAGAAACCAGCAGATGAACAGCACAGCCAAGCTCATCGTGATTCTGTGGAACCACCCCCTCCCCCAAAATAAATTTTTGGAATTTTAATTTTGGGACAACAGATAACTGAAATGTAAATGGAATGCCATCATAACAAAAACCTAAATATGCGGCATTGGCTTTGAGACTAGTTGGTGTGTGAAAGCTGTGGAGGGTGAAAGAAATTGTCAGTGAGGCTGGAAGGGCTGTTGGAGGCTGGAGGAAGGGAAGCCCGTGGTAAAGAGTAGTGTGGAACAACTAGCAAAGCTGAAGCCTGAGGTATCTTGTGAGATGGAAAAGGTACCTCAGGAACTTGAGATCCTGGCTCAGAAAACTTCCAACCAGAATATCGAAGTTGCATTACTTAATTTTTTCTGTGTGTAATAAGATATAGGAAGAAAGGGAGGAGCCAGAGAATGAATATTTCATTTTTATGAA
This sequence comes from Cynopterus sphinx, assembly GCA_030015415.1. Taxonomy (NCBI): domain Eukaryota; kingdom Metazoa; phylum Chordata; class Mammalia; order Chiroptera; family Pteropodidae; genus Cynopterus; species Cynopterus sphinx. The sequence goes on along the minus strand of CM057379.1, from coordinate 84,614,159 downwards.
AAATTCGCAGGAAATATAGAAAGCCCAGAAAGTGCTACTTTGGAAAATAAAACTATTTTTTTTCCCATGGTGTGACATAGCAAGAGATTCTCAAAGAAACAGCCTCAGTACAAGATCAAATCAAAGGAATGTCAGTAAGAAGACCCTAAGAGTTTACTGTTGGTGGGAGTGTAAACTGGTGTAGGCACTATGGAAAACAGCATAGAGGTTCCTCAAAAAATGAAATATAGAACTGCCATCTGATCCAGCAGTCCCACTTCAGAGTTTATATCCAAAGGAAATAAAATAACTATGCCAAAGAGATATTTGTACCCTGCCCCATGTTCATTGCAGCATTATTTACAAAACAGAGACATGACAACAATCTAAGTGTTCGCTGATGGATGAATGGATAAAGAAAATGTGGTACATGTACAAAATGAAATATTATTCAGCCATAAAAAAGAAGGGAATCCTGCCATCTGCAACAACATGAACGGACCCTGAGGGCATTATGCTAAGTGAAACAGATCAGACAGAGAAAGACAAATACTGTATGATCTCACCTACATGTGGATCTAAAAAATCAAAATCATACAAACAGAAAACAAATTGGTGGTTGCCAGAGGTAAGAGGTGGGAGTGGGGGATGGGGAAAATGAGTGAGAGTCCAAATGGTACAAATTTTAGAAGATGAATATGCTCTGAGGATGTAATGTTCAGCACGATGCCCATAGTGAACAATATTGTATTGTATATTTGAAAGTTGCTAAGAGAGTAGGTCTAAAGTTCTCATCATGAGGAAAAAATTGTAACTGTGAGGTGATGGATGTTAATGAAACTTATTGTGGTGGTTAGTTCACAATATATACTCATACAAATCATTACATTGCACACCTTAAACCTATACAATGTTATATGTCAATTATATCTCATTAAGACTGGGAAGAAAAGGCTTCACACAGAGTTAAGACAGTGCCTTGAAGAACTTTTTGATTTGAAAAGAGGGCTTCTAAGAATCTTAAAGTTGTGGCCTTAAAGCAGCCTCCCCTGAGGCCCAAAGGAAAGAGAGACCTGACATAAAATATGGATGGGTATAGCTTTAGGGAATGAAGTCAACTGCAACTGGATTCATAGGAATGATATAAAGTCTTCAGGACTGTTGTATTGCTGGCTGGCAGTGAAAGTGAACCAAGTTTCATTCTATAAAACATAGCTGCTATATATTAAGTGCTTAACTTATGCCAAGGCCTATGCTAAGGGTTTGGTAGTGATCACTGCACTTCCATCCTCACACCACTGCCTTGGTGTGAGGCAGGTATCACTGATATTTCTGCTTTATGCGTGAGGGGTTATCTGCCCAATGACACACAGCTGGGAAGTGGCAGCAGTAACATGAAGTCACTATGCTTTTCTGCCTTCCCAATGGTCTATACAACCAAAGTGGCGTTAGGCTGGCTCAGACTGGAATTCCATTCCACTGACTGCTGCTGGAGAAAAGTTAAGCTTCACCTCATCCATCAGCCAAGAGAGTAATGATTTCCTCTCTGTCTCCTGTGTGCAGTTGTCCCCGTCACTCTTGGGTGCCCTCCAACTCCCGGTACAAATTTCAGACAGCCTTTTTTTTTTTTCCTGGCTTCTGTGAGCATCTGGAAAAGAGGACTCTTGGCTGGTTTACAGCACCCTGTTCAGACCTGTTAACTGTCTTCATGCCCTAACCAGCCCCTGCCAATAATAGTTGTGTGGGATTCAAATGGTGTGAAAGACCTCACATGTTTGAGAGGATAATTTATCCCTGTGAAATTGCACTTTCTCTCACCCTCAGGGTTTCAGCGTCAAACTGTGTCTCTCTGTGTTTTTTTTTCCCTCACTATACTGAAGTAGTACTATTTGCTTGTTTATTTTTTTCCCCTTCCCTCAGGAATAAAAACTGAATTGCTTTGTATATATATAAAAAATATTGAATTACAAAAAAAAAAACAAACAAACTATTATTCCTTCTGAATGAAGACAAATGTACAGCTTGTGGTATAATGCATTACTATGAGTATTAAATACAGAAAACAGAAATGATATTTATATAGAGGGAAGAAATATGGATATCACATGACCACAAAGAAAAACAAGGAGGAGGCAGGCTGGGTACAGAATGGATAGAGTTAAACTCGGGGCCAGGCCTGTCCTACTCAGGGATGTGGTGGGTAGATTTCTACACGATAAGAATGTAGAGCTTTGAGGTTTGTGCTTCTTTTCAATCACTCAGTGTTTCAGTGCATAAAATTCAATTAACTCTGGAAAACTCACTTCTTTGGAGAAAGTGTTGCCCACTTAAAAAAAAATAGTGACACCTACAATTATTCAGAACTTACAACAGAAAAATTTTATACATATTTAATCTAATCTTTAAAACCAGCTTATGAAGTAGGTACTATTATTGTCATTACTATTTTATTGATGGGAAAAACACACAGAGAAATGAAATAACTCGTCTAATGTAACACAGAAATAATGCCATACCATGATGCTGTATTGCTTCTCCTCGTGAGAGAGTCAGTCGAGTCTAACTCTGGCTTCTTACAGCATGACATAGAAGGGACATCTCTATGTGTAGTGGTGAGGCAGAGTCCTTGAATCCTATGGGAAAGTGATCACGAAGGCCACCAAGAACCAACTTCTCCAGGTTACCATATTGTGCCAGTTTTAGATAGAAACCGATTTTGAAGACTCTCAAGAAGACCTGCAGCCAACTGACTAAACTATGGCTGCAAATTACGCAGCTCTGACCACTGCATATTTTTTCCTTTAAACTTGGAGATTCTTTGGTGTTAATGAAAGGAGGAGAACAATATAGTCAGGACTTTGGCGAGAATCATTTTACTCAGGCCCTGACAAGGACAAGGACTGAGACTCTCTGCTGGCTGCAGAAGCATATTAATGCACTGTGACGAGCTAGGCCAAGCAGGAAACCCTGGAGTAACTACTCTGCTTGCAGGCGAGCAGGCTTCTCCCTGTGCTCTTGTACTGACCTTCACCAGTTACTGTATTTGAGACCCTGATGTTTGAACTTCAAGCCTTGTCTGACCTCTGACATTGGCTTTGGCCGCTGTGACCTTTGACATCTGCCTCACTTCTTCCTTGCACCTTGCTGGGGACCCTGGACCTTGGATACCTATCTTAGATCTGCTCCTACCCCATAGAAGCTATTACACTGGGTTAACACCAGATTGCTCAAACACATTATGATTTATGAAATACATGGAACTACCTGCCTCAGGCTCTGCCTCCTCCCTCCTTGGGTGGTGCTTGGTAGAGTTCCTCTGGCCACCCATTTCTAAATGTCATTTTCCATCTTCCTTTCTCCCTCCATATGGATGGAAACATCCTGTACCACATCTCCGTGGGAAGACATATGTATGCCTCCCAAGTGGACAGTTGCTATAGAAAAACAAGTATCTGAACTCATAGGATAGATCTCGGGGTGATTTTACTGTGTCCTCTGGATACACTGTGAGTTTGTTTCCAGCATCTTACCTGCTTTATTAGTAGGAGTTTTGGGCCTTGTAGGAGAGGTATGTGTCAGAATTCCTTATAGTTTACCCATTCCTTATGATTTACCCATTTCGCATACGTCTATAGAGCTTGTATTTTATTCTGTTAGCTGCTGAGTTTGGTTGCACATGAGTTCATCCTCCTTAGCAGATTGTGAACTCCTTGAAGGGTGGGATTATATTTTCGAATCTTGGGAGGGTAGAGAAAGCATGATATCTTGCTTGTCCTTAGCGGATACTCAATAAAATATCTTAACGTTAAATTTTCATAAACTTGTGAAATGTCAACTAGCAGTGAAAGGCATGTTTATGCCTGCCCAGTCAGTGCATGTGGCAATATTCTCCTGAGGGAAAGAAAAGGTCTCATGTGGCAGAGTGGTATGAGCAGTCTTTATTAAGGCAACTGGACATGAGCATGTCCCTGAAAGAATAGGAGACAGGAGGGGCAAAGGTATCGCCAGCAGGAGGAATTGTACTGATGAAGGAACCAAAGAAGAGATCCGTGCATCAAGAGTAAAAGATGATAAGCTCCAAGTGGACCAGTTGGGCTTGAGCAGTTCTTCAAGTGAGATCACTGGAATATGTTTGAATGTATGGTTTAGGGCTACATTTTGAAGGGTTGTAAATTTAAGCTTATCTTATCTTAGGATAAGTAATGAAAAACTTTTAATGTTTAAATTTTTAAGTGATAAAAATATTATCTTTTAGAAAGTTGAGAGGAGAGATGGATCAATAAATGGACAGCCTCTGTTTTTTTTTTTTTTTTCCAGATCAAAGCCTTTTCTTAGAAATTTCCAAACCATCATTTCTCTCTATCTCTGTATCTGTCTGTATCTGACTGTCTGTCTGTCTCTGGAAAAAGATCTGGTGCTTGTGCTCCATAGGGAAGAGAGTAAACAAAACCAAGTGACAGAAGTGAAGGCAAAATAGGGAGTGGCTTTTGTAAGTGAAAATTCTTAGGAAATCTGAACCCTCCTCTTGTCTGAAAGCAAGCACCTGCTGGGCAAATCTCATGAGAATGCTTCTGAACTCAGTTCAGCACAGGGACCATGATGCTGATGGTCATCCAGGGTGATGGCCCGTAGCTTCTCACTTGCTGAAAAAGAGAGTCTAGTTTTGACCCTTTGGAAGATTCAGACTCTTCTGTTTTGTTTGTTTGTTTGTTTGTTTGTTTGTTTCCAGGAAGAGGGAGTCACAGAGTCTCTTATCATGGAGTGGCAGTGGTACCATCCACTGATGCCGACCACCTATTGGGAAGGCTGCTCTGATTGCATCATCCTAGAGAGATACCCCAGCTTGGCAAGTGTTTCTCTTGATGATGGTGGTGCTGAGACAGTTAGCAATTCCCACATGTGGCATATTTACGATTTGAAACAAATTTCATGATGAATACTCTGAAAGCCTCCTTGCCTTGAGAAATGATCTATTTCATGTCAGGCCAGCCCAGGTTAGATACAGAAAGCCCTTTTAAGGAGGCTCTTGGCTTCTTTTTTCTAAAATTTACACAACAATAAAACCTCACAAGGGTGTGAAGGAAATAGAAAGAATTCATGTATCTGAAGTTCTTAGAGCAGTATTTGGCACATAGTAAGTTTTCAATAAACATCACTTGTCATCATTGTTGTTTCTCTGAAGGTGACAACCAAGAGGTTGAAATTAGTTTCATAGATAATTGTTATTCTTTAAAATGCTGTTTTTATTTGTTGTTGAATAGAAAATCTAATCTGAACACACCTTAACTCTCCAGTTTATTCTAGTGGCCTGTTGTTGGTGACAAGCAGTGCTCAGAGAATTGATAGCAATACACACAAATATTCCCCTCATTTCCAGCTTGGGGGAGATTATATTATTGTATATTTATATGCAGTTATTGTAGCTTGCATTCAGTGAGTACAGGCTATGTGCTATACTTGCATTGTCTCGTTTAACCCCTACAATACTATCAGTACTATTAACCTCATCTTGCACCTGGAAACTGAGGCACAAGAATTTAAATAATTTGCCTAAGGTCGCACAGCCAGTAAGGGGCATATCCAGGGTTGAAATATAGGCAGCCTAGTATCACAGCCCTATCTGCTACACTATGATTTTTAGGTTCCCTAAGCTTTCACAGAGGAGCTCATATCCCAAGAAGAAGTCCTGGGCTCCCTCTGTTGCTTCCCACCCTTTCCTAGGATCTGGAGGGCAGACACAGTGTATAGAGTGTGGATCACTTCCTTAATGTTTTAGACCTGTCCTAAGATGTCCAATTCCCTGCCTGTGCTCATGCTATTCTTGGGCCTGCCCCAATCTCTGCAATGTAAATATTACCTGGCATTGGGTGTCACTCCCTCCACAAAACCCTTGTGATATCTCCAGAATGAGCACTCCCTGCCTCCTCCGCATGTGTGTAGCACACTTCTGAACATGAGTTATGGTAACTTTGCTTCCCACTTGTTATTTGTATACTATTGCAAGTCATACTGTCATATCACAAAATTTACTATCTCTATCTTCATGAAAGTAGGGTTGGAATTTTATGTAAAAGAGGGCTCTTGGATGTTACTGATTTGACACAGCTCTCTTTATGAATGTGACTTTTATGAGATTCCTTAGTAACTAGACACAAACATCTTGGACATGGTCACATTTCTAAATCTCACTCATCCCTATTAATTTCTTTATTTATTCGAGGACTTTGTCTGTTCTTTGTCTGTGTTAGTACTTGATGATGTGTATCATACATATTTCTCCTGTTGCTCACAATGAGCCTATGTGGCAGATCTGTTCTTAACCCCATTTTACACAAGGGAAGTAGGGCTCAAGGATGCAAGACTGGTAAAATCTTGAACTCAGATTCCACAGTTAAGTCAGTCTCTAATTCCATCTATTGCTGACCACTACCACCACCATCCTCAGTTGTACCCATATTTGACTTTCAGCAAACCCCCTACTTCCCTCTCTGACCTTACCACATCCCCGAGTCCAGGGGCCTATCTGAGTAGCTGGTATAGGATAGAGATGAGATAAAGCTAAGATGTGGGGTGAGAGAAACTGGCATGCACAGAACATAGGGAAAAGTAAGGAAAGAAAACCTTGTCATTTTAATGACTTCTTATTCCAACTGTATCAAATAATCACCAAGACAAAATGGTAGAATCAAAGTAGCACCTCCATAGTTTTTGAGTTTCCCCTGGCAGAATGCAGCATGCCTTATATGTAGACGATGTTCATAAATACTTGCTGATTCCTGTTTTTCTATTATGAAGTGGATTGCTCCCTATTGCCTATAGACCAGTGATTTTATAATAAAGCCCCAATTAAAAGAGAATATGGGAATTGGAAGGGGTTTTAGATTCCAATGAGTAAAACCATTTCTTTTTGTAGGTGATGTCCAGAGGGTATGGCCTGGGAATAGTTGGGAGGAGGGTGGGAGCAGGCAGCAGTGTGCTACTGTGCTACTCCTGACCCCTTCCATGTTTCTGGCCTGGTCTGCCATGGGTGGAGGGCCAATGGCTGATTTGGTGCTTTTTGTTTGGAGATGGGTGCCAGCTTAGAGGGAGGAAGGAGCCAAGAGACTTGTTTACTCCTGTGATTTTCCCTACTGCATCAACCCATGTAAATTGCTTGGAATGATATATTTTTGCATATGGTGACTTGTGTGTCAGCAGCACGTTGTTTCCATCATGCCAGTGCCAGTTTGGAACCCACCTCTGCTGCCAAAAATCCCCTTTTGTATGTGGGCTCATCATTTAGCTGTCCAAATACAGTATGATTAATCTTGCCTGCTAGGGAGAAGAGAGAGGGCTAGAACTATAGGCAGTGACAACAGGAGAGAAATTGTTATGTTACTATGCCAGTGATTGCCCTATAAGATTCAAATATAAATTAAGCCCTGCACTGGCTCCTACTGACAGAGACATAATTATGTCCAACCAGATATCTTTCTCTAAAGCCCCTTTCTAGGGAAATTGTGGCTTACTATCTAAGCAGAAGGGCTAAATGGGGCCTTCCTGAAAAATTTCCCTGCGGCCCAGAATTTCAAGTATCACTGGTACTAAACATACCATTAGACTAAGAAGTTATGAGAAGGGCTCCTTTTGCCACAGGCATAAATCAGTCTAGTTTCATTGCTCTTGTCAGTTCTTGGGGTCTAAAGTGAGTCATTGCTTAACAACTGAGAAATGAGAGCAATAGGGATGACTTCTGAACATTGAACTTTAATATAGATACATAATAGATCAGAGCCGAAGGTGACAAAGTTACCTTAAAGAGACAGTAGGGATAGACAGCCACCTTTCTACAGTTATTCACATGTTCAGAGAAAGACGTTGGCAATCCATAAAATTCCTGCAAAAATGTGGGTCTCCTCAGGGGGTAAGACCCTGAGCAAAGGTGTGTAAGTGTTTCTGGGGCTGGAGTCATGGGTGCCACCAATGAGGGTGTATGTGAAAGTTGTGGTTCACCAAGTCCAAACGTTTGGATCCCATTGCTAGGGCCAACTGCGCTTTCATATCTGGCTCCCAATTAGGCAGTTGATTAAACAAATTCTTTTCCCTCTGATGTTGTATTATTCAAACACTCTTTTATGTACCACTTAAATTTTCTCACTGTAAATTGAGAAACTGCCATTTGGTTTTAGACATCAGGCCTGCATGCTTGGTTAATGTGCGTTTTCCCCTGAGAGAGGGATATGTTCTACATGCACCAACAATATCACATTTCTGGGCAGCAGGGAAGGAGGGCAGAAGCAAGATCCTGGATGGTGGCACTTTACACAAGGTCAAGATAGCCACATCTTTGGGGCCCTTCTGGAGGAAGACCATCCTGGCTTCTGTGGGATGGAACATATGCCAACTCATTCCTTCTGAGGTGAAGAGTGAAACATCTTTTTCATTTCAAAACATTGCCTTATAGAAATATACACATAGTTATTTTTTGAAGGGGTAGCTGTGGTAAAATGTACGTAAAAAGTGCTAAGGAACTTAGTAGTTGATGTCTGAACCTGAATTAAGACATCTCAGTGCAGTCTGGGCATGGATAAAGGCAAACTCTGGAAGCAGGGTCTTGGCCTCAGAGAGGATTTTCCTGCTGGACTGATGTATCAGTTGCCAGAGGCAATTCCACATCATTTCATTTCCCCTGGCAGACAAGAGAGATTTAAAAGTGAAAACTGCCAACCCCTAAATTCTATGGTTCTATGGTTCTATTCAGCGGCAAGTGATGAATAGCCAAAAGAAAATAACACACTCCCTTTCTACCTGAGACCAGAATAAAATCATTGTTTGTGTTATGAAAATTATAGTGTTAGCTCTTCCCTCAACCTTCTCCTTGCTCAGCCATCATTTAGCTGCCGTGGTTGCGTGGGATCATCAGGAATCCAGGGCTTTTGCTTAGCTGTCTTTCATGTGTGTTCTCTCTGTGGTTTTACTACATACAGCTCCTGCATGCCCCCTCTCAGCCTACTTCCCTGTTCATATTCCAGTTAGGAAGAAAGAAGAAGGATGAGATGAGATAGTGTGTCCAGCTGAGAGAGCCCCTTTAAGGAGCTTCTCGGAAAGTTTTATTCAACACATCTCTCATTGGCTAGACTGATGTCACATGGTTACCTTTACTGCAAGGAATTTTTTTTTTTTTAAGAGCACAAAGTAGCTAGGTTTCTGATGGAAATGAAGAAGGGAAGAATGAAGAAGCATTGGTAAGTGGCAATCTCTGCTAAAAGGCTGGAAATCTGGAACTCCATCTGGATTCTCCTATTTCCTCACCTTTTACAATTCATGCTGGTACATGAACATTTCACTTATGTGTCTACCCTCCTAACAATTTCTACTGTTCTTGCCTTAGTTCAGGCCTCGTTATGTTTCACTCAAACTATTATATTACGTAAGAGTTTCTACTGGTTTTACTATACTCTGGCTCGTCTTCAAGGCTGCACTCCACACTCTTAGCCCTTCAATGGCTCCCTATTGCCCTCTGAGTGAAGAAAAAATTTCTCTCATACACAGGTTTCCTTATCTGTAGTAAATCCCGTCTTCAGCTTCACATCTTTCTTTCTCTGTTCTGTAATGAATGAGACTGTGTGCTCAGGATCACTTTGACTTCTGTCTTTTACACCCCAAATCTGATCCATCGACAAATTCCCTTGGCTTCACCATCAAAATATGTGGTGAGTGTGACCCTTCTCACTAATAATTGTTGAATGAATAAATTCTGGAAACATGATAAGTACTCCATAAATATGGATTCACTTAAAGGTAACGTGATATATGGTGAGGATATTAATAATCACTAGCACTTTTTATGTTTATTTAGTGCCATATGCCACTAATGTGACATATATTATTTCAAATCCTCATAATAATACTTCAAAGTAGAATTTTTAACTTATGATACTGATTACTTATAACAGTTAATGCTCCTTTAATACTTACTGTGGAACAGACACTAAACTCAGTGCTTGACATGTAATATTTGTTTAATTCTCATTATAATTCTATGAGGCAGATTCTGTAGATGAGGAAACTGAAGTTAAGTGAGGTTAAATGACTTGTCAAGAGTCACAGATGGGTAGGAAAATGCTTCTGATTTTCTCCAAGGACAATATATCTGTAGGATGGAGGCTGGAAAAACGTTGCCGAAAAATTTCTGAGGCTTCTGCTATAAAGCAGTTATTTGGAGATCTTCAGTGACCCTTGAGGTTTTGGTGGACTAGTTCATGTTCTTTTTTCCTGTGGTTTTATATTTTCTCTGTAAATAATGAAAGCCTCAGTGAATATCAGAAGTTTAAGACATGACAAGGAGGCAAGCATATTAGTGATAATTATCTTAAACAATAATATCTGTATGTTTCTTTTCAGGTTATTCTTTTTTTTTTTTTTTCCTCTGGTCCCCAAAGAAGACAGTACGGGGCAATAATTAAGACAGTGAATATTGGAGTCAGACTATCTGGTTTCAAATCCTGGTTGTAGTTTGATGATCTTGGAAATATTACTAATCTCTATGTCTCAGTTTCCTCAAATGCAATGAGAAGGTACTAATAGTGCTTGTCTTCCAGGGTCACTGTAAGGACAAAAGTTTAAGTGCTATGACAGCACTTGATACATAGGAAGCAATCTATAGATGTTACTCAGTATTATTAATACCAGTAGTGGTAGTAGCAGCCATTGCTGTCACTATTGTTTCTGTGGCAGTGTTAGCATTGACAATGAGATATTTCTAACCTGGACTGTTTGGCCTCTATCAGAAGCTATATAGTTAATATTAAGATTAAAATGAATTTATATCATTGTGACTATTTCCCAGCATCAGAGGAAGAACTTTGGCAGATACAGTTTTTGCTGTTAATTTCTGGAGTGTGCGTGCTTCCCCCAAATATAGCAGGATCTGTATCAAGGTAGTTAACATTTGCTGTTGGTCCATTGGTAAAATCCATTTTTTTTTTTTCTTTTGGTAAGAGTAGTCAGAACTTCCTTAGGGACCTTTTGTTAAAAATGCAAATTCTTAGGCCCCACCCCAGGCCTACTGTGTAGGCAATTCTGGGGTTGGGTCCCAGCAATCCTTGCATTCAAATAAGGTTTTCCAGGTTATTCCAATGCATGCTAACATCTTAGAACCACTTAGCTGAGGCCTCGCTACTCTAAGTGTGGTTCCCCAGACCAGTAGCTCCATTACGACCTAGGAACTTGTTAAAAATGCAGAATGCCAGGCTGTTATCCAGAGCGACTAGGAGTCTACATTTTAATATCTCTAGGTGATTCACAGGAATGTTGATGTTTGAAAATTCTGATCTTGGGCACTGGTTCTCAAATTTGGCTGAAAACTGAGCTTTAGAAATAATAGCTGACTAGGACTAGAAATACTGGTGAGACTGATCTACGGAGCAACCCAGGTAATAGGATTTTTTTTTACTTTCTAGGTAACTCTGAGATGTAGTAATTTCTGAAAACCACTGACCTAGGGGCAGGGTTCTCAAAGTGTGGTCTCTTGTCCAGCAGCACCAGTCTCATTGGGGAACTTGTTAGAAATGTAAGTCCTGGGCCCTGCCCCAGACCTATTGAATCAGAAACTCTGGCCTGGGGCCCAGCACTGTCTGTTGTAACAAGCCCTTCAGGTGATGCTGATGCTTGCTGGAGTTTGAGAACCATAATTTAGGTAGGGCCTTGGAGCATTTGGCTTGTGATAACGGGGTCAGAAAGACCACCACCATGCATAATCATGACTATTTCTATCTGCCAGGGACTAAAACATTTCCCAAAAGACAGGCTTTTAGGCTAAAATGGGACAGTCCTGGGCAGGTTGGGATGGTTGGTCAACCAAAATCATGGAAGATTCATTTTTTATGGAAGTGGCACATAGTACATTCCATTGCCCCAAATTCATTGATTGGCTATACCTTACTACAAAGAAGGCTGACACAAATGTGGTCTAGCTGTGTGCCCAAGAAAAGAAGTGTCTTAGTGATGACCCAGCAAGTCTCTGTCACAGCTCCTAACCACTCAGTAATGATCTCACCCTTTAAGTATGCAACAGGGGATGCAACAGTCTAAAGATGCCTCTAAAAAGTGCTTGTTAGGAAAGGGTAGGTTCTTGCTCTCTGGGGATGCTCTACTTGCTGCTGACTTTTCTCTGCCAGTTCTTGGATTGTGACATCAGCATCTGGTATTAGCAGTTCAACAGGAAGGAAAAAAACCCACAAAGCTCCCCCAGCAAGTCTGCTCCCTGTTTGCAGGAGGGCTGCAGCTGGGATGCGACAGAGTGAGCATATGGCTTTAGGGAGGCCCATTTGGTTCACTTAGCAGAGTTCTGTGGCCTGTGAATGTTCAACACATTTTAACATTAAAGTCGTCAGGCAGCTGGCCCAATTCCTGCCTCCCTGCTCTGGCTGTGAGGCTGGCTGTGCAGAAACAGAGGCGTGGGCCAGATGATCTCCAGAGAGGCTGATGGACAGGAATAGAGCAAGGGTCTTTCTAAATGCATCACCAGCTCCAGAGCATCTCAATTCAGGCTTTATGCAAATGTCATGTCATTTGCTGAGGCAGGGAGTTTGTACTCTTTTGAATATGAGATCCGCTCTTTCAGTCAGGGTGCTTCTTTGAGGCAGAGAGAAATTAGGACACACGCCAGGCAAGCCTTGGCCTGCAATGAGGCTGAAAAGACATGCTCTGGAGTACATTTGAGGGTGATTTGGGTAGAAATACAATTGGGGTCCTTGGGTAGTCAAAGTTTTAGTAAGAGTAATTTTTTTCCTCCCTAGACAGAGCCCTGGAACATCCTGATCTTTCTGATATATGGACAGGGAGGTACTGTGGGGGGTTGACAGAGCACTAGACAAGGACCTAGAAGACATGGGCTCTAGCTGTTGCCCCATCACCACTCATGAATAGTAGCTCAGGGGTCACAGGGGCTGCTGAAGCCCTCTGAGTTACCAGGGTTTAGGTAGTCACTAGGGGTAAAGACTGGGCATGGAAAAAGTCAGCTTCTGGAGGCTGTCTGTATTTCTTGGCTCATGACCCCTTCCTTGAATCATTTCAACCTCTTGCTTCCATTCTCATATCTCCTATTTCTTCCTTTGACATAATTTCCTCCCTCTTATAAGTACCTTGTAATCCCAATGGACCTGTCTGAATATTCCAGGAGAATCTCCACATCTCAAGATCCTTAATAATCACACCTGTAAGTCCCCTTTACTATAAAAGGGAATATTCACAAGTTCTGTGGAGAGGGGCCTTGACCCAAAGATGAGATGGATCTGGTTTTGATGGTATGTATAGCTTTACTATGAAGATTTTTGCTCAGCCTATGAAAGCCTGATGCCCCAAAATGTACTGTTTGTAAAAACAAGTGCCCCCTGGATCTTCCTCTGTGCTCCAAAGAGTCTACAGATGATTTAGATTCCCTTGCAGTTGTCACAAGGGGAAATAGTGTCCAGGCCTCTCAATGGCTCATTGGCTAGATGGTTTCTCTCTCTGTGTTTTTTTTTTATACATCTACTTTTTAGATGAATTTTGTCAGTGACTCTTCCTATGAGTCAATAATTTATGGTCAGAGGACAGCTCTGGGTCGTAGCTCTGTGAACCAGATCCTGCACTGTAATGAATTCACTGAGGCGCTGTCCTCTCTGTGGCCTCTGGGTGGCCACCTGGTTGGACTATTCTATTGACAGCAACCTCCCCACATGGCCATCTGTCCCAGTCATTCACTTATTTGCTTTTAGACCCATTACCTACCCTTCTCTTACTCTGTAATTTTTCCAAAAAACTTCAGTTCCCAGGCTTCTAGCTGGGTTCAGCCAGTAGGAAATGCCAGTGGGAGATTGAAGGGAAGTGAGAAGGAGAAGCCTTAGTGTACTATTGCTCCTCCATCACTTCAGTCCAAGGCTATCACAGGTCAAGCTTTAGAGGGATGGATCTCAGCTCCAGAGTTCTAGTGATTCTGCCTCTTCCCTTTGTCTTCAGTCCTGGGAGGTTGGTGATGGAGAGGGGTAGCTGCCTCCTGCTGTGCCAGGCTCTTAGTTGTCTCACTGTCCCCCCCGCCATCTCTGTTCTTCCACCTTCTTTGTAATCAATTTTCTCTGTAACATTTCCTCTTTTTATATCGCCTGGACTAGCTTCTCTTTTTCTGACTGAGCCCTGACTAAATCAACTTCCGTTCAACTTTTAGTTTGCTTACACCATGGACCCTCAAATATTAGCCTGAAAGATTTGAAATTTAGCCCAAGAGTCCATCTTTCTCATCTTGGAGCAGAAAACCATTGTACGTTTTCTCGGGTAATCAATTTTATTTGTAGATTTGGGACAAGCAAAATAACTGACTCATACTAACACAAACATGAATACATAGTAGTGAAATAGTCGCATGATTTTAAGATAAAGCAGGAGACTTCAGAATATTTTTTCACCTGTAAGAAGCCAATGAATACCCTTTTTGTTTCAAAGTGCTTTGGAGGAAAAGTGTCAAAAGTGCCACCATAGATTGACAAACTTTTTCTTTAAAGAGCCAGATAGTAAATATTTTATACTTTGTAGGTCATACGATCCCTTTTGTAACTACTCAGCTTGGTTGTTAAAGCACCACAGGAGCCATAGACCCCACATAAATGAACAACAATGACCATGTGCCAATAAAATTTTATTATAAAAACAAGCAGCAGGCTGGACCTCTCACTGACCCTTATAAGAAGGCAGTTGGGTTAGAGGTTATTAGAGATTCCTAAAAGATAATCACCTGATTGAAACAGTGATATGAAAAGATTGATAGTAGTGAGCAGGTTCACTCGGAATAAAGGCCAGAGGCAGGGCATCAGTTAAACGACTATCCTGGTGTTCAGGTCAAGAGGTCTGGCAAATCAAAACCAGGTGTAGACAGTCAGGTTAGCTGCTGACTCAGTTCCTCATTACCCCAATCACAACTCAAATTTCTCCTCCTCTCTATGAATTTAGAGAACTCTTAGGCCATCTGTACTCCATTCTTTTCCCTTGGTTCTTGCAACCTTTGCCAAAGCCACCTCTGTTGCCCTATTCTGTTCTCTGGTGCACCACAAGGAATAGAGTTGGGCTCAGAGCCACTGACCTTCCTGTTCAATTGACAGAGTGGCTCAGGGCTTCTCCTTCACTTTCCAGTGCCTACCGCATTCCATAGGGGGCTTCCCCGAACAAATACAACTAATTAGTATTAACAAAGAGATTCTTGTGGCTGAGGTGAGAGCCACCCAGAAGGGCAAGATATAATCACTGTTATATCTGTGGTTTACATAATGCCTGGTCCACCCTGAAATGATTTTTTAAGCCTTGGTAATTGGCGAATTATAGTGTAAGTGCTGAAAACCAGCTGTGGTTTTAAGTGCTTCCTTGTACATTTTTGTAGGTGGTATAGAGCTGGGCGTAATGTTGATGGACATGTTTGGGAAATTATAGGCCAGGTTCCTGTGCAGCTGCTTTGAGGGAAAATTGGACAAAGGACATTTCTAAGCCAATGCACAGTTAGCAATTAGATGATTTAAAAAGTCATCTAATCAATATTTATGGCTGGATAAAGCAAAGATAATCTTTGTACTTCTATGATCTTAGCAAAACCAGAACACCAATCTGAACTGTCTATAATAAGCTCAGAGGCTGGAGTTAAAGGACCCAGAAGGAGAAAACCAGAAAGATGTCACAGTGTCTTGTATCTTGTAGGTGTTTAATAAGAGTTTGTGAATGAATGAGTGAATAAATCAGTGATACTACTGAGCTCCTATACATTTCCAAGGCCTCTTGCTTGAGAAAGAAGTTTTCACTGAGGATTATTAGACAACAACAGTGAGGCTCCCTCACTGACCAGATGTCCCCAGATGACCTACTTCAATAACTTGATGCATTTGTAAGAGCCCCATCTACCTGATGTATTGGGAGATGACACCTTAACTACTATTGTCTGCCTAGTGCAAGTGAACTCTCTAGAAGACTTCAGAGCAAAGGAACCAAATGCTTATTTGCTTCTCATGCTGGGCTCATTACAGAAGAGCTTCTGTAACCTCCCAACTATACTGTCATTATCATTTCTGTGTTATAACAGGGAAATGAATGCTCAGAAAGCAAAGTTATGCTTCCAAAGTCAGACAGCTAGTAAGTGGCAGAGCTGAGGATTGGTGCTCAAGTTTCTGTCACTCTAAACAGGTACTTGCCACTATCAAGGAACTGCAAACTAACAGCCTCATAAAGTGGTCTGTGGATGGGTGTTTTTGGATAGCAATTATTTTTCAACTTGAATTTTAATGTCCTTTGGGAGAATGTATCCTTTCTACACACCTACCACTGGGTCCTACCACTCCTTGTTATTTTACAAAGGCTAATTTCCCACATTTGCCTTTCCTGGCCAGCCCTGAAGGTACATTTGCACCTACAGTGGAATATGATATATAGTCTCTTCATTTTCCCTCCACCAGTCACGCAGAACTTTCCTCCTGTGCCATTTTTGCACTTTAACGGAAGAATTCTTGTGTTCTCCCCTGGCCCTTTCTAATATTTTTTTCAGAGGCCAAAATGTGTAATAGCATTATGGGCTGTAGGTAGGAATCTTAACCATCTACACTCCATATTTATAAGAGAAAAAAGATTATTCCTCAAATTAAATGGGTATGTATTAACAACAGTATATAACTGGAGCAGCAGTGCCAAGATATCCATCAACACAAGAAATAAAACATTTGTACAAGGAAAGCTGCCAATCGAGGCCAGGCTGGAGGTGGGGGTGGAGGCCAGAAACCTGACAGGGTGAAAAAAGGATGTTGATGGATGTGACTTGAAAAGAGATGGAGAGGCAATGAACCTGAACTTTTAGCTGGGCTGTAGCAGACAGCTGGGCTATGCCAGACGGCTGGGCTGCTGATATAGCATGTCCCCAGTCCTCTCCCTCAGCCCTCCCCAAGGGAAAAAAGGTTGGCGCCCAGAACTTTGACAGGTGCAAGCAATGTTGGAATTGAAGGAGAGAGCTAGTACTTTGTTTTTGGCTTGTTGGCAGTCAACACGTGATGATTCTTAATTTTCATGAATAAGGTAGGCTGACACTTCTCATAGAACCAAAGGCTATTCATGGCCTCCATCCTTTCGAAGGGAAATATCAAGAGGAAGCAATAGGCAATGGGAACAAATAGACAGTGTAATTGTAGGCCCTCTTGGCTTCTAGTCCTTAGATGTTTCTTCTCCTAAAAGTGTGGCCAGGCCTCACACTTACTTGTTTGCCTGCATTAGCAACAGGCCTCGAATAAAGCTGTGGTTCAGATAATCAGCTTTGTTCTCTATGCAGACATTCTGGCTTAGGGCTGAATATGGACTAATGCCCATCAGCAGGGAAGGACAATGATGACATTCATGAGTCAGCCTTAGTTCGGTACTGCTGCTGTCAAGGCCCATTATTTGTTGCTTTTGAGAGAGGTGCTTTGCTTGCAGCAAAGCCATCAACACCCACGGATGAAAGGAAATGCATGTGGATTTGTTTGAATTTTACATCATGCCTTACTAGTCAATAAGACTAGGGTTAGGGCAACTGCAAGGCAGCCATCTGCTGGCTGGTGAGGCAGGTGCTGAGCCCTGCCTCAATCAATACCTTCCTGTCCTGTCTTAGCCACACCAAGGAGGCTACTCAGAGCTGGGGCAGAGAGGAGACTAGTCTGAAGTCCACATGACTCTTGGTGCTGTGAAGAACCATTAAGGAGCCACCTACCAGCACCAACAGGGAGACTGATTCCTGACCTTGAAACCAGAGTTTGACTGATGCAATCTTTCCAAGAACAATTTTGCAAAATGTATGAGATGCATTTATAATGTCAGGACACTTTGATACTTTAATCTTGTAACTATCAGGTAGAAAAAAGTCAGAGCTCCTTCGAAGGTATGGTGAGGGGTGGTGGTTGGCTGAGACTCAGGGTCCTTCTTAGAGAATCGGTACTCTTACACTTCACAACTGGGAACTGTTGGCAGCATAGCCAATCTTTTCACATGGGCACTGTACAAAGACTTTCCTTAGAAAAAGTAAAAATAGTTAAATTTCCAATTCAGGCTTTAAAGAGAGCTTTAACAATTTGTTTATATAATTGTTCTTCCCAATTATGGACAATCTCTGGTATGAAACTTTCACATTCAACAGATGAAATAAGATAAGTATTCATCAGAACCACCATGTCAGTATTCTGTTCAAGCAAGAAAGACAAGACAACAGCAAAAATCAATATAGCTTGTTCCAGTTCGATGCATGACCAGGAACAGCATGTTCATCAATGTATGTGCATACGGTCAGCTTTGTTCTTGAGCATCTCCTTTTTGCAGAGTGAAGCACTGAGGCAGAAGAATGGCAGGAAGTTTCCTGGGGCCCAGAGCAAGGAAGAGTACATCCGTAAAGAGATTGAAGTCAAGGCCTCATCTGCTCCAATCCCCAGCAAACAGCTGTTTGTCAGGTGTTTATATTCTACAGGCCTGGAGAAACTTAAGCAATTAAAAATAAAAGCCTCTATCCATCCGCAGCATTACCGGGGCCTAGCTGGTTTGCAGCTTGTAACATGTTATTTATTTTTGGTTTTAATTGCTGGCAGTCCCAGAAACATTAGTGTTATATATAGTGCCGGGCTCAGCAGGAGTAATTAAAAGGCAGGGGCCCTCATGGTTGCTAGTAAAATACCACGTGCAGGCTGTTTAAGAAAAATGTGCCATTGATTTGCCATCAGCAAAACACAGAGTAGTAGGGAAGGACAGGGGAGAGATGCCAGGCTGAAAAATCACACCAAACAGAAAAGAGTTATACACAGGACAACATGTGTTGAGTTTTTGAAAAAATAGAACTGATTTGGATCAACCTTCTAAGTAGCACCATAGCTAGAAAGAAGAACTAAGGTTTATTGAATGCAGTGCTTAAATCTACACAATCTCATGTGAAACTCATGAGACTCCTTCCAGCCTGGTCTTCATATTCTTCTCCATCTCCATTACACAGAGCATATAACAGGTCAAAAAGTAAACACAGCACAACATTTTTAATGACCCTCTCTGAGAAGCAGATCATTCCCTTCTTTGATGCTGATGGGGAGAGAGAAGGAAAATAGGAGGATGAGGGTGAAAGAAGAACATGAGCTCATGTGGAGACCTAGAAAGTGGGGAAGAGCTGGCAGACACACTAAATGTATTTCTCATGTAATTATTGCTCTTCAGAAATATGGAAAATGAGCTCAAAGAATTTAGAAGGAGCTTTCCACAGCACATGAAATATGATCCCATTTATGCACCTGTGGTACACACATAAATATACACATGTGTGATACGAACCTGTTGATATGTAACTCCACTCCTAGCACAATGGCAAAGCAGGAAGGGCTGACCCATATCCCTCACTGAAATTATTTTGTGGTTTCCCAAAACTTTATTTTGAATAATTTTTCAACCACACAGGAATACCGAGGGCACATAGTAGGACAGTTTGGGCTGTAAGCATCTCTTATTATAAAACAACATTCATTGAATGAACATAATAATAATAGTTAAAATTTAGCACATAAAGTGCTAAATATTAAATGGGAACAGGCACTGCTCTAAGTGCTTTTCATGTGCTAACTCAGTTACTCCTCCTAACAACACTGTAAGGTTAATATCATTATCCTTGCTATATAGGGGAGGTAACTGAGGCATACATGGCTAAGAAACTTGCTCAAACTTATACTACTAAGAAAGAATGGAACATGAATTGTAATGTAAACAGTCTGGTTGAAGAGCAAGGTTCTTGACCACTGTACTGTATTGGTTATGAGCAATTATTAACAACCTTTCAAGGATCCTGAATACTAGCATCTCAGGGGACTGGAAGCAAGACAGCCTAGTGGGCTTGCCCATGGGTGATGATGTTCTACAGGTAGGCATGCCCCAGGTAGGGCAATAGGTTACTGATGAGGAGAGGCCCAGGTCATTTTGGAGGCCAGCGGCATCCTGACAATGGACCAAATGCTTGGTAAATACTTGGGAAAGAGTCCAGGAAAGAGGCATGAAGGGCAGCAGTTCCCTGAAACAGGGTCACTGCTTCCAGTTGAATAGGTTATGACCTGTACGAAGACACTTGGCTTAGGCTGAATGGGGCTAAAGTCTAGTCCAGGCTTGGCTTGCTACGATGTACTTGTGTGTCTATCCTAAGGATATCCAAAGAACTGGAGGCTCCCCAAGCTGTGGATCCTTGGAGCTCTATCTGCCCCGAGGGTGCCTACTTTCCAATTTGCATAATGGAATCCTGTGGACTAGCCCTCAGCCCAGACATGCCAAAGAGAGTGCTGTTCCCCTGGAACTTACAAAGATGCCCAAAGCCTAAGAATTCTTTTTCTTTGATCTTGACACTTCAGTTCAGTCTATCTCTATTGGTAACTTGAGTGCCTGGCCAGGGGCCAGCGATGGCCTCCTAAACTAGAGCTGTTGAAATAATGGGGGAATTAAAGAGAAAGAGACTTAAAATTTGCCCAGAGGATGTCGTTCTCTATAGTGTAGCCGTTGCTTTACATGCAGAAGGTCCTGGGTTCCTGCCCCCAATGAAGCCACGGTCCATGGCCTATGGCCATGCCATCCTAAATAAGTTTGATGTCTGATCTTGAAAGATAAGCGGGGTTGGGCCTGGTTAGTTACTTGGATGGGAGACCACCAAGGAAGACCAGGTGCTGTAGGCATAAATAATAATAATAATAAAAATATTTTCCCAGAATTTTAAAATCTGTCTTGTGTTGGGTCTCTTTAAATTTGATGACCTGTGGGAAAGCCCACATAGCGAACTTAGAGTTTGTTATACCCAGGTTAAATTAATGTCAAGAGGTGGAAGGACATAAACATTAAGACACTAGCACCAACTCAGTGCATCAGCAAAACAAGAATGAAATGTGAGGCTGTCACATGTCAGGGAACAGATCTCCCTGAGATACTCAGGAAATACCTGGGGTACATGTTAATAGTCAGAGAGTCTGCTGCAGGGATTCCAAGGTCAGAGGCCTGCTTCTTAAAAGCCAATCCTCCAAAGAACTTGGGTGAATGAAGACCTGAAAGGCTGCATGTAACACCTACTCCTGGCCCATGAGTTCTGTGTCTCTTTCATCTTCATATCCTTTTCCCCTCTTCTTTCTCCAGCCAGTGCTTAGCATGGTACCTGCCACAGACAAAGCCTCCCTGTTTGCTGCCTGGACTGTCTGTGGATTGTTGGTCTGTAACAGCTCCATAGGGCTCCGTTGTATTTGGGTCTTTCCAGCACCAGCCCAGCAAATGAGGGGACTAACCAAGAAGAGCATTGCCCATGGTTGAGTGTTCAAGGCTTGTCAGCTGGGCACCCTTAACAACCTAGTGCAGAAAAGCAAATGCAATTTCTCCTCTTGGTTTTGCCTTAAATGCATTATAAATTGGAATCACTTTGTGTCCAAAGGCTCTTCAGAAAATGTTTCTGAAAGGCAATGCAGCCCAGTAAGACTCATTCTGAAGAGTGATTTTATTTTCTTTACATTTGTGTCTATGTTTGTTAAAGATCCAGTTCAATTTTTGAAATTGCCAGATGTCTTGACTCAACTACAGATCTAAGTCAGAACTCTTGCAGGATGCCCTACTTGGTAAGTTTCCCTCCCATTCTAAAAGCCCAAGATTTTAGCCAAGGCAATTATTATTGCTGCTTAGAAATCAGAATCACAGATTAAATTAATTTCCTCAAAATCATTTTTGTAAAATTACTGATCTTAAATTTCAGTGAATTTAACTGATCTCATTTTCCTTATTTGGTACCTGTGGTAGTATGGTAACTTTCTGGATGTATGCTAGCTCTTAGGGTTTATCACTAGAGTTCCCTCCTTCTTCCTCATTTCCACCTCCCTTCCTCTTTTTTCATTGCTTTCAATAATTGGCATTTTAGTTCCGAGTTATAAATCTCAGAGATTTGATCTTTAAAACAAACTAATGTAGTATACTATGGTCTCCAATTTTCTATGAGGAAACAAAAACAAAGTTAAGAAATGAGCCCTAGCTCTTCTGATGTTTAATAAGACCACGCCTCTCTTGTAATGGGCCAGGTCAAATTCTCTGAGGCCCTGAGCAAGTGGTATCCTGGGTGCTTAAGCTTGAGGGGGTGGGTGGCTCCTTGGGGTGGCTAGAACCTGGCAAAGCCAATAGGACAAGTAGAATCTTGTGCGAGAAATTGTTCTGAGGGTCAGAAACATAAAGGCCTACTGTATGCTCAGGATCAATGCAAGTGAGGGCCTGGAAAAGGATTACTCAGCCAAGAAAAGTTCAGAAGACAAAAACAGCAAAACAAGAGAAAAGGATACAAGGATCAAGGGAAGAATGTTGCTGTCTGTGTGCTGATGTTGGGATAAAACTATATGAGGGTATCCACACTTTCTTTTCCTTTCCTTTCCTTTCCTTTCCTTTCCTTTCCTTTCCTTTCCTTTCCTTTCCTTTCCTTTCCTTCCTTTCCCTTCCCTTCCCTTCCCTTCCCTTCCCTTCCCTTCCCTTCCCTTTCCTTCCTTTCCTTTCCTTTCCTTTCCTTTCCTTTCCTTTCCTTTTCTTTTCTTTTCTTTTCTTTTCTTTTCTTTTCTTTTCTTTTCTTTTCTTTTCTTTTCTTTTCTTTTCTCTTCTCTTCTCTTCTCTTTTTCTTTCTTTCTTTCTTTCTTTCTTTCTTTCTTTCTTTCTTTCTTTCTTTCTTTCTTTCTTCCTTCCTTCCTTCCTTCCTTCCTTCCTTCCTTCCTTCCTTCCTTCCTTCCTTTCTTTCTTTCTTTCTTTCTTTCTTTCTTTCTTTCTTTCTTTCTTTCTTTCTTTCTTTCTTTTCTTTCGAGCCGTGGCCTTGCTGATGGATCTGCCTGGTTTAAATGGTCTTGCTAGATGCAATGGTATTGCAATTATAACATTTAGGACAGGAATGAGACTTCCAGATCTTTAAAGTTTTGGTGCTACAGAGCAGTCATAGGCTAGATAATACATTACCTGTTTTCCAGTGTTTTAGTTGGTGGATGTCTTTATTTGCTATTAGCAGTTGATCATAAAAATTTTCCAGGAAGGTAAGCCCAGAGGCCTTTGAATAAAACCAACCAAGTAAATGAGCAAATAAAGAAAGGAATAAGCAATTTCAAGTTTTGTGAGATTTCCATAGGGAATAGAAATTCTAAAAATTGCAGAGCTTAATCAGGCCTTTAGAAATTACTTCCTCCAATTAAGCTCATTTTAACCAATGGAAGTAACCAAGAGCCCTAGTGCCACCAGCTGATTGGTGATAACTTCCTCAACCCAAAACCAGCTCTCTCCTGCCTCTTTTGAGTTTCTTTATTGCTGCCTCTTTTAACAAAGTTCTAACCTTTACCATCTTTACATTCTAATGATGTTTGTTTTGACTACTCATTAGGAGTTCTGTACATTTGGAACACTATGTTTTATAACTGCCTGTAATGTAGGCAGAACCACACTTCCTACCCTTTCAGAGACATTGTCTTAAAGGAGGTTCATCTGCATCTACATGCACTTCCTCTCAGGTTTGATCTGGTGCTGGGAATATTTGCCTCACAGTTAAATAGAGCAGAAGGGCCCAGTGGCTAATGGTCTTGGAAACAGCTATTTCGGGATACAGATTTGAAATATGGCTGCTTCATACTAGAAATGTGAGCTACAAGTAATTTTATTAACCTTTCAGTCACTGCAAAATAAGAAAGAAATCGGTGCCATATCTTAGTGTCTGAGAGAGGTGTAAATGTAAAACATCCTTAGCTCTGTGACTGGTACAGAATAGTAGTTCAAATGTAATGAGTAGTCCATGTTGTTGTTAGGATTTGTTCACTAGGGTTACTTAAATGTAAGGATTTAAGGTTTTTGTGAAGATATCAAAAAAATTATCTCAAAGTGGTTTCCTTAAGACAAAAACACAGTAATATCTCATTTGTTCCTGATTTGCTACATGGATAACTTTAAGCAAATGTCTTATTCTGTCTGAGCCTCAGTTTTCTCAGCCGTGTAATAAGAAAGATGCTTCCTGCAGTCAATGAGCAGTTTCAGGAAGGTCCTTGCTTACTCTCAGTACTTGACAACTCTGCCTCCCTCTCCTACCTTGTTAAACTCCTAAAATAATTCCCCAAAGGCTTTTTTCCCCTATGACTTCGAAAGATCCCCTTCTAGCAATTTGTCCTTTTCTCTCCCTACAGATAGCAGTTGCTCAAGGATGACCTTGTCAGTCTTCCTCATGACCGCCTTTTTCCTGGGTCAGTTTGGGTTGTTCTCTGGTCTGGCCCAGGGCCTGCATTTTTTAGGAGAGACTCTAAGAAAGCATTACTATCACATTACTGAATGGGGTAGGGGTGTGAGAGGAGGCAGCCTTGAGCCTTCATTAGAAGGAGTAGGCAGGGCTGGACTCATGGATATATTACATGTGCAGTCTCATAGGGCCCAGAAAGGGCTCCTAATTGTTTTAATATGCTACTAATGCTGTCTTGAAATTCTTAACAATTTTTAATGTGTATTAAATTCTTAATAAATTTTGAGTGTGGGGTTCCACATTTTCATTTTGAACTGGGCCCCACAAAACAAATTGTGCAGCTGATTCTGGGTGAGATGTATTGTAAAGACTAGATGAGACTAAATTTATTGATCACTTCCTGCTTGAATAACCTTAGAAGGGATGGGATTTGCTGGGGGTGGGGAGGGCATAAAAAGGGAGGGTATTTTCGAACACGCAGTGAAAAGCACCACTTGGTAGCTATAGTCAGAGAAGACTTTGGGGCTGAAACTCACAGATCAGAGCTCCTCTTGGAAGGGCCCTGTGGAAAACAGGATAGGAGGAAGGTTCCTCAGCTTCTAGGACAGCCAGGTGTTTATAAATGGTCTTGTGCCCTTAGGAGCAACTTGAAAGATTTCCATTAGGAAAAATTAAGTGAGTTCAACTCTGGCACAAGGAGCTTTCCAGGTAAGGGCCCACTTGGTTTCCTGAGCCTGGACAGATTACAGATCTAACACTTGCTACAGAAGCCAGGGGAGGTTGGCCATTTGTGCTGGAGGTAGGCTCACTGATAGGGGCTATAGGAGTCTTGGTGGATCACAGCACTTCTTGTTCCAAATTCTTGTTGAGTGTGGGTCTGAGAGCCTAAGAGGACTTCCTGGGCCCGCTGGGGATATCAAGGGTCATTGAGTCATCAATGAAGACTCTGAGTTTACTCATTACTCCCTCCTTAAATGGCTCAAGGATCTCAGGTTCCTGCCTTTTCTCAACAATGCAGCTACTGAGAGGCAGTTTCTACTTTGAAATGACATGTATGCTATTGATGTGTATGCTTATTCATGCAGCAACTACCTGCAGTCAAATGATACAGCTTTCCCTCCTGCTCAGGATTTTTAGTCTCCAGAACAAGATGATGTTACAACAGAGCCATTGCTGAGATAGATCTAGATGTCTGAAAATATGATGTACTTACATAAAATCAGCTTTGCCAAGCAGATGGATCTTTCAAATCAGATTTGTTGAGAATGTGTGGTATGGAGGATGATGTTCACTTGACAAGTGGCTTTAGTGAAATTTCTTCATTGAGTTAACTCATCTGGTGTATTAAAGTAGTTTCATTTATAAGAAAAATGATTGTATATTCCTTTTATTGAGAAACCTTTCATTATTGCATGGGATAAAATCTATGTTATAGCAAAATGTGATGACAAAAGGATTATTACTGGTCTAAAAGGGGCCCTTATGAGGATTTTAACAGCTGGGCTTCAAAATGAGGTGAGAATAAAAAATAATACTAATTACACAAATATGCCACAGGTGAATTTTTGTTTAAAATAGTCAAACAATATCTAACTCAAAGAGGAAAGAAGTTTGGACTGTCTTCTTTTAGAACATTTGATAAGTGTTTTCCTGTCTGATGAGTGTAAATCTAGCCATACAAACTCAGATATTCAAGAAATATTGTTTTTAATTTTCTGTAATACTGTAATATCTTATTCCAAACCTCCACCTTGTCCAGTTGGCAGAAAATTTAATTGCAGACATTTTAGAGTTATGTCATTGCATTGGGCCAAGTGATGGGTCTTAGGCTGTGCTTAAAGCATGACAGATGCCCTTAGGATTTTGGTTATAGTTCCCTGCAGATTACTGCTCATTGTCTTTGCCCTCACGGTCTTCCTAAATTATGGCTTTCTCTGCTGCCCCTTACTGCTCAGGGCCGGATATTCTGCAAAGGCTGTATGTCCAGAGCCTACGGACCAGCCCACACTACTGCCTCGCCAAGTTTCTGCTGCACCCATTGCTGGGCAGTGGAACTTGGTTCGCAATCTGGAAACTTCAAGCTGCTTCCTCCACCTTCAGCCTGGAGGAAATGTCCTTTCTCTAGCTCTGTACCCTCAAGTGATTTTTCTTGTTCCTCTGTTCAAAGACCCCACACAATTTCCTCATTGAGGTTTGATATGTCTTTTACACAATAAGAAGGATTCTTGGACAGCAGACTACTTCTGCGTCTGTCCTACTCAAATCCCTGACTATAGGAAACACAGAGCTTAGCTACCAGTTTGAGGTATGAAGAAAAAGAGATGAATGGATAGAGGAAAATGCATATAGATTATCCACCCACTTGTGTTCTCTTTTTCTATAAACATGTTCCTTTCTTAGTTTTTCCCAACTCAGTTAATGGCCACTTTATTATTTCATTTGCTTCAGAAAAAAAAAAGAAAGAAAGAAAAGAGAGAGAGAGAGAGAGAGAGAGAGAGAGAGAGAGAGAGAGCGCAACTGCTTTTTTCGTACTTCACTCTTATTCCGTGGCTAAATCCTGTTAACCCTAACTTAAAAATGCAGTCAGAACTGAATTCGTTCTCCCCGGTTCCCTGCTTTCATCCTGGTCCAAGTCACCAGCACTTATTGCTGGATCATTTTATTCACCTCCTAAATGGTCTCTCTAGGCTTCCCAATAATCTGTTCTCAACACAGCAGCCAGAGTGGCCAGGTGAGACAGAACTCATCATATCATGCCTCTGCCCAACACTTCCTTGGCTTGTCTCACTCAGAACAAAAGCTGATGTCTTCATAAGGACACCTGGAGCTCTACATAAAGTGCCCCCACTAGCTCTCTGTCTGATATCCTTCTGCTGCCCTTTTTACTCTCTCTGCTCTATACCAAGCATGGTACCCTTAGTCCCTTTACCTGGAATGCTCGCCCTAGATATCCACAACACCCTCTCGTCCTTCAGGTCTCTGCTTTCTCTGTCACCCTATTCAAATAGCAATGTCCCCTTCCCAGGCACTTATTTTCCCCATACACTGCCTTATTTTTTTTCATGCTCTCATCGTCATCTGATATATGGTATATCCTACTTGTTTATGTACTTCATGTCTGTCTTGTTCCACTATATGAAAACTCTAGGAGCATTAGGAATTTTGTATTTTGTTCATTGTGGATGCTCAGGACACTGCCTGTCACATAATAGGAGCCCAATAGATAATTGTCAAATAAATGACTGAATGAGTGAATGATTGCACAGAGAAGCAATATTTCTTGCCCGTGTTTTATATAAACTCGACTATACTATAGTGATGCTTCTACAACTTGCTGGGGTTTTTTACGTTTAATAATAGATTTTGATGATGCTTCCATGATAGTACATAAAGAAAAACACCATTCTCTTTTAATAGCTGCAATAGGATTCCATGGTACAACTATAACAAAATGTGTTCAGCCAATTTCCTACTGATGGACTCGTTTGCAATTTTTCTCTATTACTAACAATGCTGACTCTGTGTGCATTCAGAATATTTCTCTAGGATAAACACTCGGAAGTGGATTTGCTTGGTGAAAGAGGGGAAGCAAAATTTGACAACCTCATTTGCATTTCTACTCTGTTGCCCCTCCTAGGTGAGAACGTCTATAATCCTGTACTTTCTTCTCCCTCCCTGCTTTTTTCCTTCTTTAACCTTGGTGGGAAGAAAATTTCAATAATTTGCTGGTGGCAGTACAATTGGTGAGAACACACTATTTTCAGCTGCTATGTACATGTGAGCCATGAGTTTTTGCAGAATCAGCTGTGATGGATTTTCTCCTTCTCTCAACTCCTTTGGCATTTAAAATCTGTACTGCCCAAAATGGGGCTTGATTGTACATTCTCTCATATTGTTTCATGAAATTAATCTTACTTCTCAACTAGACAATTAACTCTTTGATGGCAGAAGCGTGTCTGTTAGTCTTACGGACTTTTGCATTTCCCTCTGTGTCTAACTCAATGCTAATCATGTTGACAGTGTTCATTGGACACAAACGATCGTAACTTCAGTGCAAATAAACCTGTGGTTTACAGTGTAATGGTTTCAGAGTGACCAGAGAGCCCTGAGGGAAGAATTGAAGGTTTTCAGATAGACAGATCATGGGAGAATGTTTCAGACAGAGGAAAAAGAATAGAGTGTTGAGCAGTTATGGTGATGTCAGGGAGACCACAGTGATACTCTACTGTGAGCCTAGGTGGCAGGTAAGGAATTGGTCAGAAATGAGTTGGGAGGGAGAGACTGAAGCCTACTTCTCATGAACTGTGACGCCATAATAGTTACTGAGAATGCTTTTTGATTACAAGAGCTAGAAACCCGCTGTGCCTGGCTGAAGTGGAATGGAGATGTCACTTGCCCCTGTAATCTAGAATGGCTGGAGAATAACAGGAAAATCTGAACACTGGGGCTGCGGGCCACCAAAGCCCTCTCTACAATTTATATCAATTTCTCAGCTTTATTATTGTCAGATGAAAGCTCTATCTCATCTCAGACTCAAGTAAATTAATCCCAGGGAAAGAATTAAACTTGGATGACCTCTCTCTCCCTTTGGTCATTGTCAAACTTTTATTTCAACTCCATATTTTGTTGAAGAAGTTCCTCAGATCAAAGAGGACAAATAATGCAACCTGTGAAGCACCTTAAGATAGTATTTGCTGCAATCAGTGATGGAAAGATTTGGCTTTCCTTCAATGTTGAGAAATGAAAATGTAGAAGGCCCCAACTTTTTATGGTTCCCTGAGGGGTCTCACTAACTCTAGATACCAATGTTTGGCACAGATGAAGTGCTTCATTAAAGAGAAACTTCTTGCTTTCTAAATTACTAACATTAAAAGCTGTTTGAAGTTATTTTAGGATTATGAAGAGCCATTTCTGCCTCCAAAATGTAGCTTAAGTCTTTTTTCCTTCAGGAAAACCCCAAAGCAATCCTCTTGCTCTAGTATGTGCTATTTCTTAGGTAACCACTTGGTACCTTTATATTCTTAGAAAATTGAATGAAGGCTGAATTTATGCTCTTTATTTTTATATTTTTTGATTTCCTCTGTCTAGCTCCTAGTTTTTTAAATGCAAGGATGATTGATTGCCTCTGTTGAGAAAACAGGAGCTGCTTCCATAAATAAAAGCTGGGGGGAGCATAATTCTTAATTACTTGATTTTGAGATAGAAAAAAATTGTATGCTGACAGGATGGTGCTGAAATTACCCTATAATAATTAGTATTATTTTGTAGTTTTGGAAAGAGCTTTATAACATTTGGAGATCTTCAACGGATGTAATCTTATTTCATCTTAATAACAGCATTGGTGGGAAGTGAAGCAGCTCACATTCGCATTTTGGAGACGAGGTGGCAACTGAGAATTGCACCTTGGAAGTCTTAGTTTTATCACTTCCCTTTTACATCTAACCTGTTCAAAAGCTAGCTAAATGCCCTGAAGTGTCACAGCTACCCAGTGGCAAAACCAATGCAGAAGCACAGGTTTCCATCCCACATTCAGGGCATTGCATCACAGAATACTGCCTCTAGGCCAATGTCTCAAGAGTTAGAAGTGAGTACATAATGAAAGACCTTCATCTCTGGCAGCACAGAGGGGCGCAAGGAAGCAGGAGAGATGGTGGCAACATAGCTGCCAGCCACTGAGTTAAAATAAAAATCAAAAATGAAATAAGAGAAGTGACAGCAGAGAACATAATGAAGTACATAAACCTGGGTAAAGCAGTGCAATGAGTAATAAAAAGTGAAATAGAGTGGAGGGGGTGAATGGATTGCAGCCACATATATCACAAGTGCATTAAGCAGAGGAGACAGTCAGGGAGGCAGGAGGAGCTAGGGAAGCCATCTCCCAGAACTCATGAAAGGAGTTTCCAAATGCTCTTGACGGGAGCTCACCAACTCTCTATGGTTCAAGTCTTGGTGGATTGGCCTGTTTGCTGTTATCACAAAGCTCTTTGTGCCTTCAGGACGGAGACTAACACTACATTTCATACTTAGGCTTGAGCAGACATTACTTGATGTCAAGGTACTGCCAATTTGTCTGAGATCTCAGGTGCCACCCACCCTGGGCTTCCCTGGAACCCCAGGCATTTCCTATGACATTAATATACACCAGCACATTGGGTTTGAATTTCTTGGACGCTTCAAATTTGGTACCACACAGAGTTCAACCAAAGGGCCATTTTTCAACAGTTATTTTTAATGCTTTTTCTTTCAAGGGGTGGAGGGAAATAATCTTTAACCAGGAGACAAAGAGCGCACACATAAATCTTCCTAAGCAAACCCATGTAAAGTACTGATGCACTTTATAAGCTGTAAACTAGGCTTTTATTAGCCATTTATGAGCCATTTTTTATGATGCAAGTTTAATATTAAACAATAAAGTTCACAATGCACTTATAAAGACAGATAGACTCATTTACTTTATAATGCTTGACTTGGATGCCTGGCAAAAGCCAACTGTATCATGTCATTTCAGCAAACTGGCCCAGTTGGGACTTTGGAAACTGATGTAGGATTAGGTCTGGGAATTGACAGGCACTGGGGTATGTTGTAGGCGGGAGTGGAAGGGAACAATCAACTGCAGCCATAAAAATAAATGCGCAAGCTGGGAGGTAATTTTTCTTCTGACTTTTCTGGAGCGTGGGGCCTTTATAGCCATTTAGAAAGGGAGTATTCTCTAGAGCAGCAATTCTTTTTAGAGCAGCAGCCATATATTGCCATTTTATTTTGTGCAACCTACCTTCTTCCTAAAGATCAGCATGGCTGGTATTTTTTTATTCAATGTGATGAAAATTAAGTTTGTTTTGAAAACTCAATGCCATGTAACTAAAATAGTAGAAGATAACTGGGAGTGTGATCAGTTTAGGATTGTAAATTTTATATTCCCTAGGAAAGAAATATTTGGCATACGGAAAGCTGATAGACCTTAGTGTACTTTATGCTGAATTTATGAATTATCAATGGAAGATTAATCACAAGCTACACACTCTGTTAAATCTCAAGCTTTCTGTCTTTCAACCTTACATTTGAATACCGGCAGGTTTTTTGGTGGGTGTGGGGGTACGGGGAGGAGTTGGGGCACATTTGAAAGGATAAAAAACTCAAAATAAAACTAAACAACTTAACAGTAATCACAGCACTTTCACTCCTGGAGAACCATCCCATCCCTCTGGGCTGTAAAAGTACCCACAGTTGCCCCACAGTATATTTGGTGGTCCTTACCACCAAATAGGTGACTTTATGACAAGAGTTTATTCCTTCAACATCTTCCTTGAGACTAAGCTTTCACATATTTCAGTATCCCCTATAATCTTTTCTGTTAATTTTTTCATTTTTGAGCCTCCGTCATGTGCCAGATTCTCTCATAGGCACTGGAGATATAGAGGAACTTAAACATTTACTAGAAATCTTCACTTATATAAGATTGTATTCTGCTATGCCCAGTGTCAAACCTGTGTTCAGCTCCATTTTCTCCTTGAAAATCATAATACTGGTTCATATAGGCACTTGTGGGAAAACTAAATTATACTTTTTGATGAGAACATGGTAGCATGTTTAATCCTCTCAGAGATGATGATCCCTAAACACTGGGATATGGTCTGTACTGGTTGCCTCCGTATTTAAGGAGGTCTCACCCTGCCTCACATCCCAGTGGCTTCTGAAAACCCAAGCTTTCCAGACATCCATCATCTCTTGGTTCTTACTTGTATATTACCCTGTACAACTCAATTACACCCATTTTTCCATGCTTCCAAAACCTTTCTGAAATATTCTCTGGAACACACAGTGAAGTGGAAGTTGCCCTCTCTCTCATCCTCCAGGGGCAAATGTGTCACATTTTTCTTGCACCGCCATCCCCACACCATTTTTCTGGGAAGCTCCTGCTACCTGATCAATCTCCTTTCTTTCTTCTTCCTACCTCCATTCCTCCCTCTTGTTCAATGATTCATGAGAATCTGATTCACTGTCTTCCTCTCATCCCTATTCTTGTTATCATTTACCTGGATCTTAAAATCCCCTTGTGTGGTGGTGGTCTAACTACTTGGAATCTTGGGACCTGGTTTCCTTACTAACAATGATCTTTTCCTCCACCACACTGTAGTCACTCTTCCATGTTTAATCTTTTTCAGTAACAACACACAGCCTCTGAAATCTCAATTTCAAGCACCTCTCCCTCTAATCACCACTTTCTATTCTTCCACTTTATTTCCTTTATTCACTCCAGTAATAATTGCATTGTGAATGCCAATTCATTAATTCTAAAACTCCTTTTTTCTCCTGACTCTCTGCTCCCTGGTTTTTTCATTTCTCTAACAACCAAACCTATATAACTCTATAATATGGGAAATATCCTTAGGTATCTTACCTGGTTTTATATCTTAGTTGTACTTAACTGATTGAACCCTATACTTGGTTAAGCTCAATGATCTACACCCACTTTGAGTTAATTTTTTATATAAGGTAGTGGGATTTTTATGTAATATTTATTGAATGGGTAATTACATGAAACAAATGGCTTGCAGTACAGCATTTGAGAACCACTGCATAATTAAATGAAATTTAACAGGTTATACAACAATCAAGGTTTAAGTTTTACAGCAGTAATCAACTTGAGTAGAGCAGGATACATCAATTGTGACTTTGGATTAAGATTTGGCATAATGACCCTTGCTTACAAGAACTTTTGGCATTTGGGCTTGTGTTCTCATTCAGTATAAGTTCTTTAATAGGAGAAGTTTTCCACTTTGTAGGAAAATTCTCAGCAAGCAACTATTCTGTATTTTAGTAACATAGGGTCTTTAAAGTTCTTGATAGTTAACTAAGTATAATTAGTAATCACTAAATCTTTCTCAAAACCATGGTGATAAATAGAGAAATTTTTTATGGGCCAGAAACCTGGGACTCACCAGGGAAGTCCATTAATCTCATATTTTCAAGTTGAAAGATATGATTAGACACTAAATTATATCCTAGGAAAATTATAATTAAAAAACAGAGTTTTAAAGGTCAGCCTTTTTCTACTCTGCCTTTAGTGTTTGATTTCTCCCAATACAGACAAGGTGGGGGAGAAAATATCAAGACCCAGAGATGAAACGGAACCTCCTCTGGAGCTGACTGAAAGGGCTATTGCCACCACTGGTTGCTTCGCCTGAATTCAACAGAACGCTAATGCAATGTGCTTCCTAAGAGCAGAATCTGCTACTAAGCTAGCATGTCACAATATGTTTGATACAAGTATCAGATACCACACTCAAGGCTGAGCTCTGAGGATTCAGAGATTTGATAGAGATGAATGAGACAAGAAACCTACCTTTAAGGGCATCAGAGTTTATGAAGGAGACATAATGTACTCACGGTTCATCCATGTTGTCATGTGCATCAGCACTACATTCCTTACTGTTGCCAAATAATATTCCACTGCATGAATATGCCAGATTTTATGTGTCTATTCATCAGTTGATACACACAGGTTGCTTGCATTTTTTTAGTACTGTGAATAATGCTGCCGTGAACATTTGTGTACAAGTTTTTGCATGGACATATGTTCTTTTTCCTTTCAAGTATTTGTCTAGGAGTGGAATTGTTGGGTCATATGGTAACTCTATGCTTAACCTTTTGAGAAGCTGCCAGTCTGTTTTCCATAGTGTGTGCATCATTTACATCTCCATTAGTAGTATTTCGTCAAACACTGATTCCAATTTCACCACATCCTCACCAATACCTGTTACTGTCTGTCTTTTTGAAATTGGTATCTCATTGTGGTTTTAATTTGCATTTCCTTGATGGCCAATATAGTTACACATCTTTTCATGTGCTTATTGACCATTATATATCTTTGAAGGATCATCTAAGTTCACAGTAGGTATAAGTCTGCAGTTTTCTTTGTATGTACTGTTTTGTAATACTGCTCCCTCATAAAATGAGTTAGAAAGTATTATCTCTTCTATTCCTTCTATTTTTGGAAAAGTTTGTGAAAAATTGGTGTTAATTCTTCTTTAAACATTTGAATTTGAATTTTCTTTGTGGGTAATTGTTTGATTACTCAGTTTTCTTTACTTATTTTAAGACTATTAACTTTCTTATTCCTTTTTGAGTCAAATTTGCTAGTTTGTTTCTTTCTAAGCATTTTTTTTCATTTCATCTAAATTATCTAATTTGTTGGCATACACAACTTCACAGTATTCCCTTATAATCTTATCTGTCAGGTCAGTAGCCATGATTCCCTCTTCATTCCTGATTTGTGTGACATGAGTCTTCTTTTTCGTTTGATTATTCTAGCTAAAGACTTCAATTTTGTTCATCTTTCAAGAAACAATTTTTGGTTTTATTTTCTCTCTGGTTTTCTAATCTCAGTTCAGAACTGTTTCATTTGAATCCTTATTATTTCTTTCCTTCTGCTTGCTTTGGGTTTAGTTTACTGTCTTTGGTTGATTTGGTGTGTGTGTGTGTGTGTGTGTGTGTGTGTGTGTGTGTGTGTAGTGTCACAAGTTAGAGCAATTTGTTTTATGAGATTTTTATTCTTTGTAATTTACACATTTATAGCTATAAATTTCCCCCTGTCTAAACACTGCTTTGGCTTAAGTCAATAAATTTTGATATGTTGTGTTTTCTTTTTCTTATCTCATAGTATTCTGTAATTTCCTTTGTGATTTCTTATGTAGAAGAGTGTTGTTCAATGTCCACATATTTATAAATGTATTTCTTTTGGTTATTAACTTATAATTTAGTTGTGATTAGAGAACACACTTTACCATTTCAATCCTTCTAAACTGATTGAGGCTTGATTTATAGCTTTGCATATGCTCTATCTTGGAGCATGTTCCATGTGCACTTAAAAATAATGTATATTCTGTAGTTGTTGGGCAGAATGTTCCATATATGTCTGTTAGTTCTACTTGGTTTGTACTGCTGCTCAAGTCTTTTTATTTCCTTTTGGATCACTTGCTTTGTTGATTTGTCCAATACTGAAAATGGGAATATTGATGTCTCCAACTATTGTTGTTGAATTATCTTTCCTTTCAGTTCTGACAGTTTTTGCTCCATGTATTTTTGGGCTCAGTTGTTAGCTACATATGTATTTATAACTTATATTTTCCTGATGAATTGAATTTTGTCTGATATTTAAATAGCTACTCCAATTGTCTCTGGTTGATGTTTGAATAATATTTATTTCTTCATTCCTTTTACTCTTAACCTTTTTGTATTTTGAATCTAAAGTTGTATTTTCTATAGGCAGCATATTATTGGATCTTGTCTGTTTATTCAGTCTGACAATCTCTGCCTTTATGCAGAACTGTTTAATCCAATCATGTTTAATGTTATTATTGATGCAGCTTGATTTATGTCTGCCATTATAGTTTTTGTTTTCTGTATGTCTCATGTCACTTTTTTATTTTTCTCTTCCTGCTTTAGTGTTTTCCTTTTCACTAAGTGACTATTTTTTAGTGTAGCATTTAATTCCTCAATTGTTTTAAACCACTTAGTGTAAGCACGTGCTCTAAGTCTATCAGTATACATTAATAGTATACATTTTAACTTTTCAGAATCTACTTCAGATTTATACTAACAAATCCATTTTTATATAGAAATATTACTCCTATAGATCTATCTCCTCTTCTGTTTTTGTACTATTAAAGTTACATATGTATATTATACATATATGTTACAAGTACAAAAATCATTATAATAATTATTATTTTATATAATTTTATATCTTTTGTAGATGATGAGAGAAGACATGAAAGCACACACATTTCTATTTATATAGTTTGCTATATTAATATTCATATTTACAATTGTGGTTCTCTTGATCTGTTCCTATGAACTTGAGTTATTATCTAGTGTCATTTTCTTAGTCCAGTACAGCTTCACTCCTATCCACCACTTTTATGCTTTTAATGGCAAACATATATTATATATTATAGGTCCAAAAATATAATTATATGCCTACTTTTATACTGTTGTTTTTAAAATCAGTTAATAGAAGGAAGGAGAAGAAGTATGCAATTTTTTTTATTTACCTTTACCAGTTCTCTTTGTCGTATGTGTGTGTGTATATATGTGTGTGTGTATCAGATTACTGTCTGGGGTCACCTACTTTCTGTCTGAAAAACTTCCTTTAATATTTTTTATCAGGCAAGACTGTGAGCAACAAGTTT
This sequence comes from Cynopterus sphinx, assembly GCA_030015415.1. NCBI lineage: Eukaryota > Metazoa > Chordata > Mammalia > Chiroptera > Pteropodidae > Cynopterus > Cynopterus sphinx. The sequence goes on along the minus strand of CM057379.1, from coordinate 84,577,757 downwards.
TCTGTTTTTTTGCTTACCTGGTAATATCTTTATTTAGTCTTTCTTTTACACAAATTTTTCTGTTGACATAAAATTTTTGACAGTTGTTCATTTTTTTCTCTCAGTACTTTGACTATGTCATCTAACTACCTTCTGGCCTTTGCTGCTTTTGATGAGAAGTCAGCTTCTACTCTCTGGAACTATCTCATATGTGGTAAGTCATTTTTCTCTTGCTTCTCTCAAGATTTTGTTTTGTATTTCTACATTTTTACTGACATGTCTGGGTGTGGATCACTATGCCAGTATTCTACTTGGAGTTCATCGAGTTTCTTAAGTGTTAGAATAATGGTTTTATTCAAATTTTGGAAGTTTTCACTCATTACTTTTAAAACCTTTTTTTATTTCTTTATTGATATTTTCTACTTGATGAGATACTGTCATCATGCATTTTTTTACTACTTTACTTATGGTTTCCTTTAGTTCTTTGAAAATGTTTATAAAAACTGTTTTAGATCTTTGTCCATTTATTCATATTCTGGGACATCTCAAAGGCTAATTCTGTTCTCTACCTTTTTTCCCTTGTAAATTGGTTACACTTACCTTTTTCTTTGCATGTCTCATAAGTTTTTGTTGAAAGATGAATATTTTTATTATATGTTGTAGCAACTTTAGATGCTAATATTCCTACTTTTTCTCTAGGGCTTGTTACTTTTTTTTGTGTGTGTGTGCTAATTTGTTTTTGTGACTTGACTAGACTATGTCAGTAAAACTTACTATCTTCACAGTGTGTGGCCTCTGATCTAGTCTTAGTCACTAAAAATGCATTAAATAAATAAATAAGTTTCAATTTTCATTCTTAATCATTTTTAGAAGAAACCTCTCTTTTAGATTGCACATCTATTATACTTACCCACATTTTAGAACATTATTTTTACTTAATATGAGTTTATTTTATTGAATATGTAGAGGGAAAGCTAAGAGATGGCATAAATAACATCACCAAGTCCCGCTCTAGTTTGAACAGAGTCTGTCTACTGTTCTATTTAACATTAAGTTTTCATTAAACATTTTCTTTTCTCAAGTCCACATGGTTTAGCCTTAAAAGCACAATACCACTGAATGGAAAACCTGTTTTAAATTTTATCTCTTGAATTCATTGTGTGCCTAGAGCACCCATGGATATATCAGCAACATGGGTTAATAATATTTTCCCTTCCTGTCTTAAAAGAATTTTAGGTGTTTAAAATTATGTCATATGTATAATGAAGCCTGAGTTGTTTGTTTCTCTTAGATGATATTTGTCCACTGAAGAAGAAAAATCATTAGTGAAAAATGCTTCATTGGTCATTGCTTTCATTAGCTTCTGTCAAGTGAAGTCAAAATGTTATATGAGCAGACTCAATTTTATCTCATTTCTAAGTTATTTATGACCAGGATATGGAGAACATTAGATGGTGGAGTCTGAAATTAAGAGTACTTATCCTTCTGAGATGGGTTCTAGTCTCTAGTGCCTACTTTTTGAACGACTTTCACCATGTAATTCTTATTATTCATAATAATACTTATGTAACACAGAGTGATTAAATAATTCATTGAAGTTCACATGGTTAAGAAAAGGAAGAGTTGAAAGTAAAACCATGGTCTTCCTGATTTCAGAGCCCAAAATACTACCATTTTTACATTATGCCATTCTCACTACACTCTATTCTCACTTAATTTCTCTGTCATTACAGGTTCTTAAAGAATCTGGAACCCTACCTCTTTACCTACTTAGCTGGAAAATAACACTCGAAATTATGGCTGGCAGTATCCTCTTTTGGGGTCCCTTGGGTCCTTAACTGCATAACAGTGGCATCTGGAACAATGATTGAGGTCCTGCTGCAAGTTAACTCTGCTTGAGATTGTTGGTTGTTCCTTAGATTTGGTTATTTTGCCCCATCCACTGTTCCCGGGACACGGGTTAGAACTTGCCTGGTTGTTGTCATAAGTACCACCCTCTACAACAAGGTTTATTTCCTTGGCCCTTCTTTACCATTTAAACACATGAATATAGCCATCCTTTATTAATTGAATGCTGTATCTGTGAGGCACAATATCAGACACCCAGTAACAATCCACTTTTATTTAACAAAGCACTTGTTTACCATTCCCTGAGGGCCCAGTAGACCAGTTGATCATGTTAACCCACTTATCTGGCCAAGGGTTTGGCGTGTCCCTATGATGGTGTCACTATGATGGGAATGATGCTACACTTGATGTCTCAGAGGCCAGTGAAAGTATCCTCATTTTTTGGATTATTTTTCTTGTTCCTTTTCTGATTAGATGTTTTCTCCTACCTTATCTCCTGAATCATTGATTTGGTCTCTACTTCATCTAATCTGCTGATTCTCTCTAATGTGCTTTCATTGTAGTTATTGTATTCTTCATTTCTGACTTTTTTGTTTATTTGTTTTCTATCTTTATTTTTATGTTTTCTATCCCTTTGTTAAAGTTCTCACCAAGTTCATCTACCAGTGTTTTGAACTCTGCATCTGGTATTTTGCTTGTCTCCATTTTGTTTAGTTATTTTTCCTTAGTTATTTGTACTGTTCTTTAATTTGGGACGTGTTTCTTTACATTCCATTTTGGCTACCTCCTTGTGTTTATTTCTATGTATTAGGTAGGGGTCCTAAGTCTCCAGGTTTTTGTAGAGTACACTTATATAGTAGATGTCCTCTTGAACCCATTGGCACAATCTTCCTTAATCACTTGAGCCTGGTGATATAGGTGTGTGAGTTGTATGTGCCCTGCTGCTATAGTTGAGCCTTAGTTGTTGTTTGCATGTCAATAGGAGGGATTGACCCATGGGCTGATTGGTTGTGAGGACTATTTGGTGATAGACTGACCCTACGGAACAGAATTCCCTTTAGTACAGCTCTTGGTGCCTGCCCCATCTGCCCTTTGAGTTTCTCCTCCTCAGATGCAGCCCTAGATGGTGCTCCAGCTCTAGTTGAAGTTGGCCACTGGGCATGCAGGCCCCAGGGTCTCCTGAGAGAAGCCCAGCCGCAGTCTGTGCACTGCCAAGGACCACCTGACAATAGTCACCAAGCAATCTGCAAATGGCCATAACCCATGCTGGGCTTAGAGGTACCTCAGGAGGCCAAGACATGAAATGAGGTTGGTTGTCACTAGTGCCAGGCTTGGGGCTGCTCAGCAAGAGGTCCAGGGCACAGACATTGCTTGTTTGGGTTCTTGAAACTTTGAGAGATTTTAGTAAAGTCCACAGCATGAGCCAAGACAGGCCATTTGTATGGGGAAAATGACTGGAGGCAGCTGGGTGGGCCTGCAATTTGGGAGGGGTGGGGTCATCTGGGTGGAGTGACCCGTGTTAGCTAGGTTGATGGAGCTCAGATATGGTGGCTCCTGTGTTCCCATGTCAGTGAGGTAAGACTCAACAAAGGAAAAATGCCTTCTGCCAGCACTTCTATCTGGGGAAAAAGTCATTCCTCCAGCCTTCCCACTGAATCCAGACAATCCAGTTCCTCCCCATATGTCCCTGGCACTACTCAAACAGTTGCCCCAGCACTTGAGCTCAGAGTGAGAGAGTCTGTCATCGAGCAAGTCCATAAGCAGGCATTTTAAGAGGAACGCTTGTGACTCCCACAGCCCTCTTTTTCACTCAGCCAGAACCTCCACTGGTTTTCACAGCCAGAAATTATGAGGATCTCTCCCCCTGACACTGGACCCTGGATCAGGGAGCTCAGTGTGGAGCAGGGTCCCCTCACACCTCCAGGGGTGCCTCTGCAGGCAAGATATCTCTCTGAGTTCTCAACTGCCACATGTGGTTGTGGGACCAGTCCATTTTACATCTCCACCCCTCCCCAATAGTCTCAAGGTGATCTATTCTAGATGTCCCTAGTAGGACTTCTGTTCAGCCAGACCTCAAGCAACTCCCAATGGTTGTTCTGTAGTTTAGTTACATTCTGTGTGGTTGTGAGAGAAGGCAAACACAGTGTCTACCCACTATGCCATCTTAAGTAGAAGTCTCTTTTATCTAATTTTTTAAATCAGCTTGTCAATTTTTTCAAAAGACATTAATGTTATTTTTCTTGGGATTATTTTGAATTTATAGACTAATTTGGGAAAAATTGCGATATAAGCAATATTTAAGTATTTAAAAGCTATTTACATTGCATGTCCATTTATTTATGACTTCTTTAAATTGCCTCAGCAATTTTTTAAGTTTTTAATATAAACTTCTGTACATTTTTTCTTAAATTTATCCATAAGTATTTGAGTTGCAGTAGATCTAGGTACCATGATAAAGGATACAAAGCTTGGGCAGTTAGAAGAAAATTCAGGGAGCTATAGGCAACTGCGACATAGCTCTTTATTCTAATAAGGGCACAGCCAGCCTAGCAAGGTGGCAGCATCTTTTTATACACAGGTTAAATAGTGGTGCACTGCCAGATTAGAGAAGCCTGTGCATGCGTACCAGACATGTGATTACACAAGGGGAGAAATGCTGACTCACTTTTGCTTGGAAGTTAGCTGCCAAGGATGTTGGGAGGGAGGCTGATTACAGCCATCTTTCTTTCTCCACACACTCTACCCTTTCAGGGTTCCTCCCTTATATCTATATAGGCCTGGCAAGAGATTGCTGCAGGAGGGCAGAGCACTATACCCACAGGCTACAACAACAGTACAGGGAACAACATGCCACAAAGAGGCAGGCTCTACCTCCTAGGAGACCTAAAACCCAGCGCCTAGTGGATGTTAGGTTTGCCCACCACTGCTGCAGAGGATCCCCAGTGAGCTGCTGGACTTCCTGTTTTTCTTGGGAGAGACCAGCAAAGGCTTGTGAGATGTGATGGTGGTCCATGATATAGATACAACATTCTGTGTGGAGAATGGCACAAGTGCCTCCTTGGGTGGCAGTTAAGATATCCAAAGCCATATGATTTTACAACAGTTCTTTTCTAATTCATCTATTTCATCAGTTACTAGACTGAAGACTTTATAAGTATAATTCAAGGCTCAAGAAGTATGTTCTGCCAAAGCTGTCACTTGTATTTCAACTACCACATCACCTGCTGCAGGCAGAAAGATGACTAAGAGGTAATACCGTTATGGGGTCCATTTAGTATGGTCTTGTTGCAAATAATATGTGTCCAAATCTGTGGGTTACCATGGGAGTATCTATCACACAGTTGCTGACAAATATGGGTACCCCCAAGTATAGTGGCCTTTCCAATTCAAGGGAATATAGGGCCATCCATGGGTCCCACATACTCATAGGCTTCATGGGGGCAAAATCATAGTTGGGTGGGTGCCAGTATACTTTTGTCTTGTCCACTAATGTGTGGTGGATGAGATAGTAGTTATATTTTGGCATAGGGGACTTGGCACCCACCCCACACTAACAGTCGGGACCCCCTGTTTCTTTCAGGAAAATGGGGCATATTCCTATTCTCCTCCACTCCTTCACTAGTCAGCCATGACCATCCATCATGTGCTGAGTACTCCAGAAAGGGTTTATTCAGTCCATGCTGAGTCCCTCTTTGTGTATCCACTCTAGTATGGATGATGGTACAGTCGGGTGCCTGGGGTCCCCAGTGGGTCAGCCGATCACACACTGTGATATCAGCTGCATGTATATGTCAGGGCAGTCCTACAGAGGAGCTGAAAAGAAATTTCATGTAGACCCAACAGTGTGAGACATTCATGATTGTGACATAGGTATGGGTCCAATCAACCAGTGGCTTAAGGTCGGAAAGAAAAGGAGAGCAATGGTACCAACACAGGTAAGTCTTTTACATTAGGCAAGATGCATGCTAGCGTCTTATCTTGTGATAAGATTGTTGCTGCTGAAGAGGGTGGCCTAGCCATTGGTACCTTACCTGCTCCCTTGAGGCATTGATCCCACCATGTCAGTATGACACAATATGGGAGAACTCACGGTAGACCCTAGTGACAACACAAAGGTTTCCCTTAAGATGGTATATTCTTCTTCATCCATCTCCTGTGAATATCTCACAGTTACTTGTGGTGGTCAGTCAGCCATTACCCAAGGAATGACCTGAAAGTTTACCTCTATCCCCTTGCCCCATGGGGCTATGTGGAGCCTTTATTTTTCATGACAAAGTCCATTGCATTGTTTCTCCCCTTTTCAGACAAGTAAGGGCAGGTAGGAGTATGTTACCATTGAGTCCATGACCAGATTTCAACAAAGTTTCTGTAGTAGTCACTTGTAATTGAATTGGGGCTGTGGCCCTATGTAATAGCAGCTCTACCGGGGAGGGACCTCCAGCGAAGGTTGCTCATTCAGGACCTGCAACATGTCCCACAGGCAGGATATCAAACCTTGCAGTCCTGGGGAATTGACAGTTACTTATAGACATTGTTTAAACAGCCTGTTGTACTGCTCAATTATGCCTGCTGGAGCATGCCACTTCCATTGAACGTCCATTTGCTTGGCCCATGTTTGGACCTCACGACCAGTAAAATGAGTCCCTTGGTCACTCTCTACTACTAACAGCCTACCATAAAAGGTACATAAGCATTTAAAAGCTTGGACTGTATGTTTTTGGTCTGTGGCTGCACAGAGCCATGCAAACGATAACCAGTGGTCGTGTCTACTGCTGTAAGTGCATAAGCTACCCCTTGAGCTTTTGGAAGAGGTCCTGTGTAATCTATCTGCCATGTGCCCCTTCCCCTTGGTACTTGCACATGCTCCTGCTTCATGCGGCAAGGATGCGGCGTATCCTGTCTGCACACTAGACATTTGGCAGAGGTATCTCTGAGATCTTCCCACTTCAGGGCAAAGTTACATTGTTGCTTCACTGTCCACTTGGTTTTAGCACCATGTGCTATAATCGTCTGTGGAGTGAGTATGCCACTTCGGTGGCAGGAGCCTTTTCAAACCTTTGTATGCACAATATTGCATCTACCTCATCATTGCCTGGAGTTATCAAAGGGACATGACCTGTAACATGATACACAGTTACACATTCCCCTCTTCTGTCTCCCATAGGTCTTGCCACATGGCTTGTCACTATAAGGGACTATGGCCCACTTGCCAGTTTTGCCATTTTCACATAGGCAAACATAATGTTAAGCCTTTTAACACTGCCCAATGGTCAGTATAAATAGTCAAGGGGCCATCTTCATGGGCTGTAACCATCTATACAGCCTGACGTTCAGTCCATTGGCTGCTTTGGCCCATACCTGTTCATACTAAATGTGGTCAGTAATTAGCTGCACCCCTATAACTAACTACTCAGCTCCCTGCCCCCTTCTGGACCTGTGTACTACACTTCAGCAGGTATGTGCAGCTTCCCTTCTTTGTAGGGGGACACTTCTAAATTTGTAGGAACTGCAACATTTAGTATATTGTCGGTGTTAAACTCAACAGGGCCTAAAATGATCTGTAATTCCATGGCCAGAGGACTAGCAGCTATGGCACTCTATTGTTCCGGATAGGTACCCCATTTCGTCAGGGTAGAGTTTTGGGCCGCCCCTGTTTTGGGGGCCTGTATTCATGCGCATAATCAACCTTATGTAGGGTAAGTGGTGTGCTCCTACACTTTGGCCATCATTACCTCACTAGCCTGCAAGTCATTACCTCACTAGCCTGCAATGCTGCATGTACAGTAGCTAATTGCTTCACAATTAGGGAGTACAACAAGCTCTCTGTGCCTTTCCATAGTTGGGACCAAAAACCCACTGGGGGTTCTAGTTTGTTCTGAATGTTGCCATAGGCCCCAGCTATATCCTTCTGCTGTTACATGCACATCTAATTCAAAATGTTTACCTGGATCCATTGCCATAGGGCTTGGGCTTGCTGCACCTCCTGCTTGGTGGCAGTAAACACCTTCTCTACTGTTTCAACTTAGTCCCAAGCAGCTCCCTACCTCCCTTCTTGATCATGTCATACAACAGCAGTGCCAGTTGTACTAAGTGAGGCACAAACACTCTCCAGTGTCCCAAAAGGCCCACATAACTCTGCAATTCTTTAACTGTAGTGGGTCATGGATACACTTGCATCTTATCAATTATAGCATCAGGGATAACTTTCTTCTTACTCGATCAAACAACACCCAAGAATCTGACAGATAAAACAAGTCTCTGAACCTTGGCTGCATTTATTGTCCAGCCACATTTTCAGGTGCTGCAACAGCATTGGTGCCACTTGTTCTAGACGAGGAAGTCACTTTATTAAATTTCCGATAGTCCACAGTCATCCTCCACGAGCCATCAAACAGGGGCATTGTAAGGACTATGAGTCAGGTGCAAAATTTGAGCTTTCTCCCATTCCTGAACTGTAGCCCTGATTTCATCATATCCATCAAGCAAGCGATATTGCTTAATGTTGACAATGCACCTTGGTTCTGGCATTTTCTGTGGCCAGTGATGAGTATGTCCCCACACTATAGTCGTCACCACCTGAACTCACAGATGGAATTCACCAGCAGAAGTCTGCAGATTGAGCCCTGGCAACACATCCACCCCTAGGAGAAACGTACACTTTGTACAAATGTGGAGGCAAACGTTCTATTTCAAGAGGCAATGTTATAGCCTTTTTTTCAATAGTCTTACCCCCATAGCCATCTATAAAGGCAGATCCAGGGAATCTTTCTGGATTTCCATAGATAAGACTGCAGTGTGTCCTGATATCCACCAGTGCTAGGACTCTTTGCACATTGCATGAGGACTAGTGGACTGCCAATTCCATGTGCAGCCCCTGGTCCCCTCTTATCCCCCCAAAACAGGCACCTTGGCCTTCTCCCTAATCATATGTGGTCAAGAGAGTGTCCTGGGGTTTCACAGAGTTTTTCAAGTCCACAGGCATAGCTCTTTTGGTATGAGGTTTCTGCCCATATCTGAATTGCTGCTTGGGTTTCAACTGCCTCCATGACTCTAGCAGCACTGTTTTAGGCTGGCAGTCTATCTTGTCTTGGTCAACTCCTGCAGCTAGCAAACCAGTGCACATTTGGGTTCAGGTCACCCAAACAGGACCCTACACAAGGCCTTTCTTTTTCTTCTCGGCTCTGAGGGATCTGGGCGTTACTGCCCAGATACTTCTGTCCCTGCCTCATGGTCTCTTCCCTCTACATATCCCAGAGCAGCCGTCACTATAGTCACTTCATGTATATGTTCCCCATATAGAGAGCCAGAGTAGTAACCAATAAACCAAAAGTGGAGGACAGGGCGGTCCCGAACCCTAGGTCCTGCCTACCAGTCATAAACTGTTCATCATCTGGTCCCTGAATATTTAAATTAAACATAGTCTGTCACATACCCAGTTCATAACTATCCACACTAGATCAGCATACGTTTGCCATTTACTCACATGGTCTGGGAGTTCTCTGGCTTCATTCCAAACTGTCTACACAAACAGCAGTAAGCCGTTTCATCAGGGTATGGTTCCCCTGCTCTTTAGCCAAGTAGCAACTGTTCTGTAGACATTGTAATAATGAGGGCTGTATGGTTATGGTTGCCAATTTCTCCATCTGGTCAAGGGAGCATGAAATACTGTAAGGGCCCTTGTCCCAAAGGCACAACAACAAGGCTGACAACGGTTCACTAGGTCACTGCCAACATTGTTTCCCCAAATCCCGCAATTCTGCAGGTGTAAACAGGGTATATTGTGGTGAATTCTGTTACCGTGGGGCTCCCAGCTTGTACCCCACCCAGACCCAGGGGTTGTTTGTGCTTTACTTTTAGGTTTATTATGTGCCATACTTGTGGGTGGACTTCTTTTGGGATGTCTTCCTCTACCTCTGACGGCGACTCTGAGGGTGGACCTTCTTGGAGCTCAGCTTCTAGTTGTTGAACCCTTGTATCCAAGGCACCTGCTTTTTGCCAAAGTTTCTATACCTGTATGGCCTCTGCTAGAGCTTCATTTGTGTTCTGTTTCAAAGCCGTTAAAAGCACCCATCCCACTCAACGGGCCTTAGCCCATGCTTTTTACTCCAGGGAGTAGAGTGTCTTCTCAGTACTTACTGGAGACCCATCAACTGCATCCCAAGTCTCAGGTGGAGTCTAAGTCATCAATACTGCCACCACAGGATACCAATGCTCTATAAGGGCCACACGTCCCTTCTGGTGGGGCGACAACTCCAAGTGTGTTGCTGCAGATTCAAGGTTCCTAGGTAAGGGATACAAGGCTCTGGCAGTTGGAAGAAAAAGCGGGGAGCTGTAGGCAACAGCGAAATAGCTATTTATCCCAGTTAGGGCACCGCCAGCCTCGCAGGGTGGCTGCATCTTTTTATACATAGGTTAAACAATAGTGGCACACTGCCAGATAACAAGCCCACGCTTTTGCACTGGGCACATGGTTACATAAGGAGAGAAGTGCTGATTCACTTCCGCTGGGAAGTTGCTAAGGGTGTTGGGAGGAAGCCTGACTACAGCCATCTTTTTTCTCCTCCCACTTCTTTTCTAGTTCTAATTGTAAATTAATTTTTTATTTCATTTTCCAATTATTTATTAATAGTATCTAGAAATACAATTAATTTTATATTGACAATTTATCCTAAAACTTTTATAGATTTATTTATTCATTAGGATACTTTTTTGTGGCTTGCTTAAGATTTTTAGATACGTGGTCATGTTATTAACAATATAGATTTACCTTTTCTTTCCAAACTGAATGTTAAACCATTTTTTTTTCTTGCCATAACACTGGCTAAAACATTTAATACAGTGTTGGATAGAAGTGATGATAATGTACATTCTTGCCTTGTTTCACCTTTTTAAGTAGGAACTATTCAGTCCTTCAGCACTGAATGTTATGTTACTTATGAGTTTTTCAAAGATGTCCTATTCAGATTGAGAAAATTTTCTTCTGCTCCCAGTTTTCTAAGTTTTTGTTCTTTCCAAGTGTTTTTCTTCATCTGTTAATGTGATCATGTGTTTTTTCCCTCCTTTATTTTATTGATACTGTGATTCATATCAATTCATTTTTGGTGTCACCCTTATATTCTTGCTATAAACAATTTTGGGTAAAAATGTATTATCCTTTTTATATATTGCTAGACTCAATTTGCTAGAATTTTGTGAGGTTTTTGCATCTATATTGTAAGACATACCTAGATGTACATAGTTTTTTTGTAATATATTTATCTGATTTTTTAAATCAATATAATACTGACTCACAAAATGAGTTAGAAAGTAATGTCACTATTTTCTGAAATATCTTGTGTAGAATTGATATCATTTCTTTCCTACATGTTTTATAGAATTTACCAGTGAAGAAATCTAGGCCTAAAATTTTCTTTGCAAAAGATTTTAATTATAAATTAAATTATATGCATAATTTAAATCTATCATCTATCTATCTATCTAGCTAGCTAGCTAGATAGCTATTCAAGTTTACTATTCAAGTTTAATGTTTCTTTTTGAGTCTCGATTTTGGTAATTTGTATCTGTCAAGGAATTTGTCCATTTAATCTAAATTGTTGAATTTATTGGTATAAAGTTGTGAATAATTTTCCTTTATTTTCATTTTTTATGTTTCAGCATCTTTGGTGACATCACCTCTCTTGCTCCTCTCTTTTCTCTGTAGTTCTTGAATTTTAAATTGGAAACTCATAAAATTGAATTTGGACCTTTCTTTTCTTTCTAATATAAGAATTTAAAGCTATACAGTTCCCTCTAAATACTACTTTAGATGTATCCTTAAAATTTTTTCATGTTGAATTTTTATTATTATTCAGCTCAAAACATTTTCTAATCTTTTTAGTAATTTTTTTGATATGTGAATTATTTAGATGTTGTTTAATTTTCAAATATTTGGAGTGATCTAGATACTTTATATTATAGACTTAATTTTTTTCCATTTTGGTAAGATGATATATCTGTATGATTTCAGTATTTTTAAAGTTTTTGAGGCTTGGTTCATGGCCCAACATGTACTCTGGTAAATGATCCATATGCCACATAAAGAGTATGCTTTTTGAGGTTGTTGGGTATAGAGCTCTATTGACTGATATCAATTAAGTCAAGGTGGTGGGCAATGTTGATTTAATTATTGATATGGTTAGGTATGGGTTTGTCATTTTACTTTTAATTTCTTTCTTTAGAATTTGTGTTTGTTTCTTTATTATTCATTTTATTTCTTTTCTTTCCTCGGGGGTAGATGAGTATAATTCATTATTTTTAGAATTCCATTTTCATTTTTCAATTGGCTTTTAGCTTTACTTCTTGTATTACATTATAGAGGTCCATTTAGAGATTTCAGTGTAAATTCTAAAGTTTTAACACTTCATTTACAGTTAATATTATACCATTTCATGGAAAATATGTCAACTTTGCCACCATAATGGTCCATATTAGCCTCTACGTTTATATAATCCACATATATTACAAATCCACGTTTGTAATTTTTTTCTTTAAAGAATTATATATATTATAATGAAATTACAATGGAAAAAGTAAAATACCCTAATGTCTACCAAGATATTGCCATTCTAATGTTCTTTATTCCTTTCTGAAGCTTGGAGTTTCTATTTGATCTAATTTCCCTTATATCTGAAGATCTTCCTTTAACAGTTCTTGTTTAGTAGGTTTGTGGGTCCCAGGCCTGGCTGGTCCCAGGTCTGCTGTTATCCAGGCTAGCAGCTAAGAACAGGACCCTGGATTTAGAATATTACATTAGTGTAGTAGGGTACCTGCACCTAAAATATGTAAGCATAATTTAGCTTATCGTATCACGCATGTGTGGCAGAATATCACTATTGTGTTCTGATATATGTGGAGCCCATGCAGTCCCTTGGGGAACAGAATCAAAGGCTGGAGCAGAAGCATGTTCTCCATGATAGAAGCACACTCCTTGCTATAAAGTTGGTGCCTGCTGTTTCATCTCTTGTCGGCCCCTTGTGCATTCTTTCAACTTGGCATCTCACCACCAAAATCTTTCCTTCTCAATCAGTTTGGTGATGACAAGGTTTGTTTTCAACAAATTCTCTTAGTCTCAATTTATCTTATTGCAACTTTATTTTCCCTCATTTTTAAAGGAAATTTTCACTAGATATAAAATTTTGTGTTGACAAAAAATTTTTAGCACTTTAAAAAACATTGTGTTACTTTAAAAAAATGTCATAGCCTCTGGTTTGTGACAAAAAGTTAGTTATTAATTAAGTAGCAGCTAATTTTTTTGTCTTGCTGCTTTAAATATTTGCTTTTATCATTGACTTTAAACTATTTGACTATAATATGTGTCATAATTTTATCTTGCTTAGTGTTTTCTGATCATTTTGAATCTGTAAATGTATGCCTTTCATCAACTTTAAAATATTTGACCATCATTTCTACAATTCTTTTCTCTGCCTCATTTGTTGTGTGTTTTATGGTTTGTAGCTTGATCTCAGTTCATGGCCTTTGTTTTTAACTGAGTTGTTTTCATTTTTTTTCATGCATGAATGGTTTGAGGGCTAGCCAGAGTCATGAAAAGACAGAATTTTGGGGTTTCATCTCTGGTATTTTGCCTTTCTCTCCAATGGTTATAGTTGCCCAGATCTGGTAGTTTCTCTAGAGAGAAATGTGTGGTTTTTCCATCAGCACTACGTCAACTGTATTTGACCTTAGGCTAAATGTTGTAAAAATAGCATATAACTTTGTACATCTCTCCTCTGGGCATAGATTGTATAATGGAATATCCCTTTTTTCTGCACACTCTTGCATACAGAAGCAAATGGGCTTCAGGTAGCTATTTGTTTTGTTTGATATCTACAGTTTATAATTTTTTCCTGCAGGTAGACTGGTCTGGTTGGCTCTTACTCAGCCATTACCATCCATGAACATAATTTTTCATATCACATTTATGTTCAACAGGGCTATACTCAATTCTTGATCAAAATCTTATAATGATCTTTTCAAATTTTTGATAGCCACAATTGGCAAGAAAATTTATTTGGCAAGTAGTAGATGATAAAAAATCAAAACCACTTTTACATATATTAAAAACCTGTAAGAGTTAAAAATATATTTTAAAAAGCTTCTCTTTTTTTCACTGACAAATGTAATGTTGAACTTGTGATAATGCAAATGAGTTTCAAATTCAACAAAATATTTTCATATCAAATATTTCAAAATAATGATGATGCTCTAATTAGTGGAAAACACATGCATTGTTAGAGCAGTCATCCTGCAGCTAGCCTGGATGCCCCTAAAAGGGCATATTAGCTACAAAATCATCTAATATGTATGAAGGCAGAGAGATTCAAAGCTCCCTGGAGCTGCACTTCCAGGAACACATGGTGATACCTCAGCTTCTTCAACTTCAACTCTTATTTCTTTGCCTGTGCACCTGACTGCTTAGGTATTTGAAATACAAACTACACTAGTGGGTCTCTGGATTCCTTATTTAAAGTGGGTTGGAGTACACCATACAGCTGGCTGCAATTTAGGTGTCCAAGATATAGACAAACTCCTTGGCAGCTCTTAGAGAATCGTGGCAAGCAACAGGTATTATGTTTCACTCATCATGCTCAATGCTTGCCGAAATATTGGGATTCACTGTCAGACCTACATCTGCTCATCTCATCTTCTTAGAAATCTCAGATTAAGCTATTTATGTTTTTATACATGTGGTTCAGATCTCTGTTGACTCCAAGCTTTACTTGGATACTAAGAATGCTAAGGATTTGTGTGTCAATATATAGCATACCTGTAACCCATTCATAGCATTTTAGTACAACTGGAGGCTAATCTTCAGTTGGTATTTATTATTGACATTGTTGTTGAAATACCAAAATACTTCCCCAACAAATAGTAAAAAAGCCATAATTTTTTTACCCAACATTCTTCCCTTCCTCTTGACTTCTCAGCCCTTGTCTGGAACCACTTATCATCATCTTCCTCCTTCTGTGTGCTTTTTACTAATACAATTTCTGTTGTAAATTTTTTAGTGCTTCTCACCTTTGATGTACATACTAATGTCTTGGAACCTTGTTAAAAAGGAATCTTCTTAAAAAGCCCTTTGTTAGTTTCCAGATCTTTCCCCTGTCCCTGACTTCTGATCTTTAAGATGTTTCTCAGTCTCTCTCTTTCACAATTTCCTCTCCCCACTGCCAGAATCTGAAGCATGTGAGCAGCCCAGTTCCATTGCTCAGGGCAGTCTCACCACCACACCCTCTCCTGTGCACCTGCCCTCTTCCAAGAGTAGATTTATCTCTGAGGAATTTTATAGGTACGGAGTGTGTATATGTATGTATATGTACATTTTATTTTTTGTATATGAGGGAAGTTCACCTCAGCTCACTTGTAAATAAAGATCTTTGTGTAAAAAAAGGGAGGGTGGGAGTGGAGAATAGATTCTACATTTTTAATAAGCTTCTGGTGTTGCTGAAGCTGCTGGTTAGTGGACCACTCTTAGAGTAACATGGACATATTTTGAATCCCACCCCTGAATCTACTACAGACATCAATGGGAACATTCTTAAATAGCCCAGTTTTGTGAGTACGGGATGCAGGTCTTGACTGTGTTATGTTTAAACCTGAGTTCATCTTCTAACTATTTTTGTGATGTTGGGCAAGCTAGTAAAACACTCTAAGTCTTAGTACCTTCAGTATCTTCATCAGTAAATAAAAATAATATCTCTTAATGAAGTTGTGATGATCAATGATGCTATACATATCATAATTCAGAACAGTAGACAACATCTCATAGGGTCTCACTAAAAAGCAACTATTATTATTTTGCATCTTCTCAATATTCAGTTGCTTATGAATTCATTTTAGAAAGCTATAATTTCACAATTTAGGAGAAACACAAATATATCTTTTGAAAAACTGTAGGCAAATTCTAAATGTCTGATAGAGCAAATGAGGTCTCAGGGAAATTTTCTTAAAAGAGATAGAAGGTTAAATAGGACTTGGATGTTAGTATTGGATAGATCTGTGAACCAAAAAGATAGAAGTTTTTATTTTAGTAAGAAGAAGAAGACAACAAGCAACAAACATTATAAGTAATCGTATTGCACACCAGAAGGTGATATAGGAAAATATGAAGCAAGGAGATAGATATAGGGAATGCTGAAGTTTAGTAATGGGTTGAATTTTTAATTAGGGTGGTTGACATGGGGGATGATGGTAACAAGCTAAAGAGAAATCAAAAAGGGAATTTTAGACAAAGGTAAGTTTAATAGCCTTAAGGCAGGAACTTGTCAGGTATATTCAAGAAACAGAAAAAAGCAGATTGGAATTAGGGATGCTGAATAATGGAAAAAGAGCAGAGAGGTGTGCTGGTGCCTCAGACAAAGCAGACATAGGAAGGACCATTGCTTTTCATTTCATGAAATGAGAGCCATTGGAGAGTCTGAATCAAAGTATGAAAATGATTGAGAGTGCATTTAACAAGGATAATTCGAGGTCTGTTTGGAAAGTAAAATGAAGCAGCAAGGGTGGAAGGAGGAAGACCAGTTACAATGCAGAGAAGGTAATCATGGTTCAGATTATCTTGCTACTATTTGAGAATGGAAAGAAGGGGTGGGGATAGCTGATTTTGCACTTAAGTGAACATCTCAACACTCATTCTGTGAAGCAGAGATCCAGAGATTGGAGAAAGCATGCTGCTCTCTGTTCTTTGAGGCATTGTTGTGGAAAGTTTTTGTTTTCTTCCCACAGAACATGCTGGTAACTTGGTCAGTCTACTTCCACTCATTCTTTTGAGACAGGTTCTATAAGAACTGGTTGTGAAACATTAATTTTTCTGATATGACAAACAACATTTATGATAAATGCTGAGATCTCTGAGGATTCTGGTTTTGTCTTCTTGATTTAGACTGTGAGATGACGTCTTACTGATACCATCCTTCTAGTGGTGAATGAAGCCCACAGACAGTAGGCCTCTCTGATTTGGTTGTTATGCAGTCAGAGGTGGCTATTTTCCCGGCTTTGTTATTTTCATTTGTTTCTGAGTCTGATTATACCTTAAGGAAATTACTGGTAGTAGTCAGTTTCTCCTTCCTCTGTATACCCCTAACTCATGGTCACTGCTTTGTTTGGTGTCTGTTCCTAATCTCCAGACCGTGAAGTCAATGACTTCATTTTTACTTATCATGTCTAGCATCCTGTACACCCAGGCCTCAATACTTGAACTATCCTGACAAATGCATGATAATAAAAGCCACTACCTTATTATGAATAGGTGAGAGGCTTTTTAAAATAATAAAATAGATGACCATATTGTCCAGTTTAGCATGACTTTCCTCACATGTGAGTCATCTGCCATCTATTGATTCAGTGTTCATGAATACTTTTAACACTAACTGAATAGGGTTCATCCACGAAGCAGTTTCTGAGACGAAAGTTGAGGAAGCATAGTTTATTTGGGAGTTGCAGAGACAGGATAGGATAATGAGTAGGCAATTCAGAGAGAACGAAAAAATAGTCAAAATCCCAGCAACCACCATAGACAGTTTAAGCTTAGGGGAGACATCAGGAAGTGATATAAAATACATACTTCAGAATTATCCTAGCCAAGGGTAAAGGAACTGGCATTTTTATGTTCCCACTCTCATCAGACATTGCTTAAGGGGTATGACCATCCTGGGAAGATGTTAATCTCCAGTCACTTCTATCCTGCTTATACATGAGCCAAGTGGGTTCAGGGAGCCCATGGCCAGCCAACCAACAAAGATGATGTTCTGGCTCTTAGAAGTCAGAATGGGATGAATAGAAATGGAAAAGGAATCTGAGGGGATATAGGAAAAGTACAGACAGGACCTGCCACAAAGACTATAAGGTGTCAATTCATAAATGATTATTCTCTTTGTTTAACTTTCTTACTCTCAAGAGTAGTCTCTATTAATGTAGGAAAATGCCCTTTTATGTGTGAGATAATGTATGTGAAAGCAGCTTAAAATGCATTTTAGGAACTATAAAATGTGATACAAGTATATTGTTATTATCATTATTGTAATTATTATTATTATGATAGCTTGATTATAGTTATCAGCACTTCAAATTGTTAGTCGAATGCATTTCTGAGAAGAAAAGTGAGATGAGAAATTTAAATACAATTCTAGTTACACATAATCAATAATTGTCCACACTGAAGCCCAGTGCCTTGCTTCAATCAATTTAGAAATGAAAGCAGAAAGATCATACATTTGTTTTTTGTTTCTCTCTTGGGGAACAATGACCAATCAGATCTTTACCAGGGACTTTTATGTATACGAAGTATTTTAAACAGTGTATTCTTGGGGAAGGGGCTGTTAGATTTGAATTTGACACCTAGCTCTTTTACTTGTTTGTTTTAAAACTGCCTGATCCTGCTCCACATATTTAGTCTTAGTTGAACACAAACAGGGACCTCTGAACCATGGTTTTGATTTCCACTTAATGTGTATGACTGTTATCAGGATCACATCTTCTGTTTTGGCCTAGTCACCTTGAATTAGACAATTCAGATAAACATTGTGATTCAGATTCATTTATTTCACACCTGTGACATTTAGTGATTTAAACTAGCTGGCCCTCATCTCTGGAAAGCTTTGCCTAAATGAGTTTCCAAAGCTACCACCCCATTACGCATGACTTGTTCTTTCCTCTCTGCTGGGAACTCCCAAAATGCCTTTCTTCTGGGGCTACCCCACCTCCTGCTTAAATACGAGAAATGGCAGAGGACAGAGAGGGAAGGGTGAAAGCTATGTGTGTGATGGAATTATCAGAGCAGTCATTGATTGAACATAAATGTTAGAAGGAGGTGTCAAAGATGATAGATAAGGTGAGTGTTGATGCCTTTACTTGTGCTAGGACAGATAAGGAAAGAGCCAGTCTGAGCAAAAAGATACATAGATATAGATAGATTTTTTCCCCATTGAATACAATGCAGCCAGGAGTTGTGGGTAGAACCAAACCGTACTGTTAAATTGTTTAAATTGATTAGCAGCACCATTATGGATGAGAGATGATTATTTTCCTGGTAATCCTACTAATAGAGCTTAAATTTAGTAATGTTCAAATAATAGAGTACATTTCCTATTGATAACTTGTCTAGAATCTTGAGAGGATTCTCATTTGGTGAAAGGCACAGGGGAACCATTTCATGGTTTTGAATCCACTCTATTTAATTATAAATAATAAAACCTCATTGTACTTGACTAGAAAGATACCTGGAAGTATTCGAGTGGGTATAATTCAGCCCCATTTCCAAGAGGTGAGTCAGGAGACCTGAGGAAGGATGTCTGGCAGTGCATACTTTATGTAATAATGGTGCTAGCATCACTGAGTCAATTTAGATTTAATTTGATTTTTTGCTTGATCCTCTGGCTGGCCCATAACTGAAAACCTGAATATTTGTTCATATTACTATTGTCCTCAAACAAAGACCTCCTGAATTCACAGAGCAATCTATAATGTAGCTATCCATTTCCCATCTGCTCTGTGTGTACCTTAACTGATAGCTATTCAGGCATTTATTTTAGATAGCAGTGTCTGTCATGAACTGAGAGTTCTTTTGAATCTGGGCTTTTGAGATCCAAATTGGTAGCCTTGGAAATTTATTCTTCGACAAAGGTCTGTTTGGGGCTCTTCTCATCTGGAGGAAGAAGGGGAAGAAAAAAGAAAGGCTTACGAAACGTTCACAATCCTCTTTTATCTACAGAATTACCAAAAATGTTCTTGGAAGAATGGCCCATATAAGACTCACCTGGCATTTCACTGGTATAAGTAATTTCTGATTATTTCTAGTTTCTGTGTTTGAATCAGTGCATGACCCAACACAGTCATTTTCCAAGGACTGGAGATGATGTGATTTCAAGAGAGATAACAAAAGGGGAAAATGAATACATCAGCTAACCACTTCAAAGAAGCATCAATTCTGTCTTTGGAAAGGGCAGCCCAGGATGAGGGCACTGGTTGTGGAGAGACAATCTTGAGATTTAAATGGCCAGAAAGCTCTATGCACTACAGCTTTGAAAGTAATAGGAGTGCATATTTACAGGGACATTAACTTCTGCTAGAAACTTTTCTAAGTACTCTTTCTATATTATGCCATTTAATGACTTAGAACTTTTTATGCCAAATTTATAGACAGTGTGTTAGCTGGGGTTCTTAAGAGAAACAGAACTAAAAGTTTGGGATCTCCAGAGAAACAGAACCTGTTATGTTATAAGAAATGCATTCATGTGATTATGGAGGCCAGGAAATCCCAAGATCTACAGTTGGTAAGCTGGAGACCCGGAAAGGTTGATAGTATGGTTCTGGTCTCAAGATAGAAAGCCTATGTTCCTGCTTGAAGACAGTCAGAGAGAAAGGAGTGAATTCTCCCTTATTCAGTCTTTTGTTCTAGTTAGGCCTTCAACTGATTGGACAAGGCCCACCTACATTGGGGAAAACAATCTGCTTTACTCAGTCTACTGGTTTAAATGATAATTTCATCCAGAAACATCCTCATCAACACACCCAGACAATAATATTTGGGTACCCGATGGCCAAGTTAAGTTGTTACATAAAATTAACCATTACAGATAGGGAAACTGGGACATAGGGGGATAAGTAACTTGACTAAGGTCACACAGCAAGCATATAACCACAAATGTGAATCCAACTGTCTGACTCTAGAGCTGATGTTGTAACCACATGGGACATTGTCTTACTCTGCCATGGCCTAGAACGTGTATAAGAGGCATGTCAGACAATTCAGATTCCTCGATCCTACAAAGTGAAATCTCCTCAATGCAGAACATGGAATTGGATACAAAATCATTTAGAAAAAGAAGGGAGGCTTTTTTAACATCACAAAAATGTGAAGTATAAAAATTTAAAAAATCGGTCTTCTAGTATTTAACTGTGGCAAAGAGTTTAATCAAGGTTTGTTAAATTAATTAATTTTTTGAATGAGTGACTTTATTATCTATTATTGGTAATTTGTTATATTTTTATTATGAACATGCCCATCCTCCACAAATAGATAACCTGTGGGCCAGGAACTTATTCCATACTTGTCTATACTATATCTCCCAGAGGCTTACATTGTGTATAGTCGTAAAAAAGATCAATAAATATTGGTTGATAGGTGACTGAAGGTGTTAATCAACTGATTAATCATTATATATGCGACTAAGTTTATACATTTTTAAAAAGAATAAGAGAGGATAGAAAATGTATTCAATAAATATTGTTATTGAATCAAATTTAAATATTTATAATGGGAAAATTATTTCTTTTTTAAACAAAAATAATAAAGAAAAAAGTTTTTCCACAATTTCTCCTCATTATGGGGTTGGGTGGGCAGAGCCAAAACCAATTGTAATGAGGAGAATGACTTAAATGGTGGAATGGTCGGCTCTTGTCTACAGGTTTACAGAAATGAAATTAAACTTGGGCTCTCTATTGCAAAACAATAAGCAAATTAAAGGCCAATTATACCAGCTCATCAAAAAAGCTGGCGAACTGAAGAGCGTTTTGCATTTCTGAGTAGAACGACTTTTCAGATGAAAGAATTTATTATAAGAAATTGAGAACATCTGGGCCTTCGAAGGCAGAATGCAGTGAATAATTGGACAATCATAGACTGGCATCCATTTGAATAAGAGGCACTTCCTCGGTTCCCACTAGAGGAAGTGTTCAAAATTCCTCATCTAGGGAGAAATGAAGCTCAGCTTTTGAAACACAATCTTCCTACCTGGTTATTATGTGGTTATGAAAGAAATCTATTTCGGAAACCTCAGTTCTATAAAGTTATTCTTACAATCAAAATTAGAGGAGAACAACAGAGAAGTGGTTGGCTTTGTTCTCCGTATTTCATCTGCTTGTTTAAGCCTTATTCACTACCGTCTTCTGATCTTGACAAACATCGCATTCATAATAAGTCATAACAACTCTGCCCCTCCCCATTCTCCACCTTTCTTCTCTGATGTCTGTGCAGCCAGAGGTCGCTCTGCTGGTATCCTACAGGTGCCAGACAGAGTGCTAATGAAGGGATCTCTGATGGGGTGAGCCTCTGGGCTGTTCTCATAAGTGGGGCTGAGCCAACTTAGTCCCCACTTCACTCAGAGCCATGTGCCTTCCTAATATGTGATAGTGACTCTCTTACATCAGTATGCCCTACTTTAGGTTAAACACTGAAAGAGGTATTTTACATACATACACTATTTCCACTCACTCCAACAGTCTCTTTGGGTAGTAATTATTATTCCATTTTATAGTTAGGGAAACTGAAGATCAAAGAGATGATATGGTCAGTCAGGTGATATAGTCCAGATTATGCTTTGTAATGATTCAATACTCAGTGACTTAAAACCAAAAACATTTATTTCTTACTCATGATAGATGTCCAACATGAGCTGGCGGGGGGTTCTGCTTATTGTAGTTAGTTTCCTGAACTCAGGCAGACTGAGCAGGCACCAACTCCAGTAATACCAGTCTCATTGCTTAGAGGCTCAAAGGAAGCGTTTTGCACCAACAGTTACATGCTTGCCCCAAAATGATGTGTATTATCTCTGCTTATAATTTATTGACCAGTACTGGTTACATGGACCCAATCAACTATAATGTAGGGGAAATGGGGTGGGAAATGCAACCATATTCTGCATGCCCAAGTACAGAGAACTGGAAGTGTTCAGTAAACATTGGCAAGAGTTGTATAGTATGGTGATTAAGACTAAGGGTTTAAATTGTGGTTTTACCCTTACTTAGCTGTGAAACCTTAGATAAATTGCTTAATCTCCACAAGCTTCAGTTTCCTCACTTTTTTAAATGGGGAAATAATTATACCTTCATCAAGGATTTGTTACAAGGATCCAATAAGATAATACATGCACAGAACTTAGCATAAATAAACAGCCCAGATAAACATGAGACCAACCCAAATACTACATACCTAGAAATCATTTACTTATAGCTTGTGGAAATACAATAACCACAATTATGTCCAACAAAGAATGCTGGAAATGCATATTCAGATGTGTCCAGTAGAACAAATTGTCTAGAGAAGAGTCCAAACCTTGGCATGAAGAAGCACGGCAGGAGAGAGATGGTTGAGAGGAGGAGAGTGGCAATTTTAAAATGTGGCCACAAATTCTTCCATACTTAGCTTCCTCCTCCTGAATCAGGGAAGGCCTGTGACACCTTTTATCTATAGAGTACAATGGAAGTGGTACCTTGTTACTTCAGTGCTAGGCCAAGTAGCTTCAATCTTGTTTGCTGAAACACTCACTTGCTATTGGATTTCTGAGCCACTGCTAACTATTCTGAGATGCTCATGCTGTGAGGAAGTCTAAGAACAGGAGAGGCCCCATGTGGACCAAAAGTTCCCCTAGCTGAGGTCAGATGGTGTCCTCTAGACCAGATTCCACATATATGAGTGAAGAAGCTCCAGATGACTCCAGCCCCAGATGTCACCCCCAGCCATCTGAGTCTTCCCACATTATGGCATACACATAAATCATTCCCATTCCCCAACCCTCAGAATCTGTGAATATAAAAAAATGGTTATTTTATACCACAATATTTTGACATGGGTCATTATGTAGCAATAGATGACCAGGAATGTGAAAGTATGGAAAAGGTAATTATCAGGATCAGCACTAAAGGAAAAAAACCTGGTTATTTACTGGATCCTAATGATGTGCCTTTCTGGAGAAAGTGGGTCCATTTAAAGGGTCAAAGGCAAAGTGTCAGTTTTCTTTTGACTTTGGATTTGATCATCAAATTGAGCTCACATACACACTGGGCTCTGATTCAGTACCTCACATTTGCAAGCTTTATTCATAAATCTGGCTATCCCTAGGCCTCTCACTTCCAAAATCAGAAACCTGATTTTAATATCTTGTCTATGTTCTTCTGCTCACCCTCTGGTTTCCACTTTGATGGCCTTATAGTGTTAACTTGGCAAAGCTAACGTAACTGCTCTCTTTCCCTCCCTCTTCTCCTCGCCCTCCCATCCCCCCTCTTTTGAGTTGTTCTAAGACTAGTACTGGCAGTTCACATAACACTCATTGAGCTTTCTCAAAGCTGCCTCCATTTTTGACAGCTAAGGAAGGTTCTTTTTAAAATACCCAGGGAATCAGGGAGGTGTGTTTATCTACACTAGCGGGGCCCAAGAGCAACCTCCTGAGCAACTCATAAGCCTCCCTTCCAGGTTTACTGAAACTTTTCAAGAAGCAGGAGAGTTGCCTCTTTCCACCATGAAGGACATCTCTCCTCCCAAATCTTGTGGGATCTTCTCTCCCAACTCATGGGCCAGGCATGTGTGGCATGTCATTGATAATTGTGGCCCATCACAGAGGCATGCTGCTCTTATAATTCATTCTCAGTAAGTAAAGGGCTACTTTTCCTATTTTGTAGGTGAAAAAGCCCTTATCTTACTATTGTGTCACTATGTGATTTTCCTCCGACTCTCTCCCAGATGAGGTTCGTTTGTCAAAAGACTCAGTGACTTTTGTCAAAAGAGTCAGGACTTTTCCAAAAGCCAAGGTTTTCAAGGATGTGTTCATTTTATTCTTGTTTCCTAACCATTTTCCAATTTTTACCACTGTGTCCCTGCTTGTGATAATTTTCCTACTGCATTTCCTCTTCCCTGAAAGTTTACTTTCTGTTTCTTATTTTCCATCTCTCTTGAGAGTTCACTCTGCATCCAGAACTCTCAGGCTCCTTTCTTTATTTCTTCTGAATAACATGATAGATTTTTGGCAAACACTACTGAACTGTTGCTAAATGTGATCATACCTAATAGAAAAGAAAGAATAGACAAAAACTTCACTGGTATTTTAAATCAGATTCCACAATATCTGACATTCTCCTTTCTGGATAATAGCAACTGCTCCTGACTAAGTCAATTGAGAATCTCAGAAGATGATACATTTTTAGTTTTCTCTAAGCTTGTTCCCAACTGTAAATTAGTCATTTTGAGTGAGCTTTAAATGAGCTGTCATATGTAAAATACAGCCACTTAATGGCATTAAGTTTTCAAAAAATGCTGGTTATTATTAATTGTTCCCCTAATGACAACCTGCCCTCACTGTGAAGGCTTTAAAGTACCCTTGACTGTTTGGCATCATCTGAAACTCTAAAAGCCATAAACATATATTCTAAGCACTGAAGTTTCAGTGGTTACTTGGTGATGTTGACACAAGTGTGTGACATCAGGCTAGGTCTGTTTCAAAGACTGATAGAAAAATGACCTGGGTTAGCTCCCAGAATGTAGGTCAGGAGACACTTCTATATCTTCCTTCCTATTGATGGAACTCCTGTTAACCTTTTGAGAGGCTCTGGATTAGGTGGTGTCAGCAGATTTATCAGGGACAAGTTGGTGTCTCATGAGAATCAGCAATTTTGCTTTACTAAGGTTTCTATGAGAGCCTGCTTTTGGCTCATTTCATCTGAGTTCACCGGAACGGAATAATTTCAAGGAAACAGTAATTTAGACCCTAGAGTTTCTCATGGCCCTCAGACTAAATCATAAATCAACGCCTGCTCACTGGAATTAGAGGCCCCCACCCCCACCCCACCCCTGCAACTGGATATTCCAGAAACTTCTGAAGAGTGTAGCAGACTTTCCAATTAGGTCTGTAAAATTTCCAGACAGGTCATGAGTTTTCTGCTTCTCTTTTCTTATTTAATCCATGCTAATAAAGGCTGAGTATAATAAATTTTTAAATATATTTGTATTTCAAAGGGGAAGAAACTGAGGCTTAGGGAAATGGAGTAACTCATTCAAAATAAGAAACCTGTTACTGCAGTGGTCAAACCACAACCCAGATCACTCAGTTCTGTATTCCAGCTGACTGTACTTCTATTCTATGTTAATATTAATGTTGCGTATTGTGTACTGGGTACAAGGACTTGGAGGCCGACATGTGAGAATGGAAAAACCAGAATTTAAAAAGGCGTATTAGAGAGATATGATTAAATAATCTATACTTGATAAAATAACAGAGTCAAAACTGGAGGAAGATTTTAAAGTTGTCAGGTCAAGCTGGTTGTGTTTAGGCATGAAGTTTTCTAGACAGAGGACCAGAAGGCAATGGCATTGTGAGGTCGACCAGGTGCATACACATGGCACAACATGCATAATCTTATTCTTAATGAATTATCACAAGCTTAATGTCAGAGAATATGATAATCTTAATGTTTCTTTCAGGGAAGATGACAATCAGCCATGATCAATAGTCACTGCACTTGCCAAGTGCCTTTCTGTTACTGTGGTCCTGCTCTTGGATTATCTACCAACTGTCCTTAAGCAGCTAAAAGGTTAATATCTGGCACAGGAGGAAACTTTTAGGGCCTTCTATGCTAATAGTAACTTCTTCTCTAAATATTATATTTTAGTTTACTATTTTAATATATGTATTTTCTCTATGTTGTTTCAATCACTTGTACAATGGGGCTATATACCAATAACTGATTTCAAATAATTGTCCAATTATTTCAAACCATTTCATATACTTTATATGCTTTAAAGTAAAATATAGAAACATTAAAGCATATTATAGTCATATATAAAAAGATGAGGGAAAATATTCCCATTATATAAATGTGGCATTTAGTTACCATCCTGTAATGATTTTTAATAATTGAACACCCAACCACCCTATCTTCTGCCATTTCTTTTTATTTAACTAATAATAAGGACCCAAAGCCTGGAGGAAAATATTCAGTCTATAGATTAGACTCCAGACATCTTCTGTGGTTGAAATATAATTTTATTTAAGACGAAAACATCAGACTCTTTATTTTAGACTTCATCTATCCATTATCAAAGGCAGAATTCTCAGCATATTTTGAGGGAATATGCAATGTTTAGAAGGATGCAATCATCAGCTTTTTGTGTGGCTCTCAACCTTGAGGGAGCATTAAAATCACCTGGAGGGCTTACTAAAATACATATCACTGTTCTCCACCCTCAGAGTTTCTGATTCAATAGGTCTGGGATGAAGCTCCAAAATGAGTGTAGTTTCAACCAGAATTGCAGAAGCTGCTGGACCTGGGACCACACTTTGAGGATCATTGGCTTATAGTAATGTGCCTGCTGGGCAAATACCTTGATGGGAAATAGGAAGATCAAATGCAGCTTGGAAAGTAAACTCTTTATAGTGGGAGAGTCTGAAGACATCTGTACTAGGGTTTTGGCAGAAGATCAGCATTCAGAGGAGAAAGAACAAACTTGACAATTCGGGCCCAAGTGGAGTTGAATGTCAGTAAGGGGAAGTATAGATTTCTAAACTGCTCTCTGTGGTGAGAGGTGGAAAGTGGTTGTGTGTGGAACTTAGAGCTGCAGGCATTTGGCCCTCCTTGTTGAACACTACTAGTTTTCTTATAATGCCATAATCTTCTGGTTTCTCCTTTGACTACACCTGGGATACTCCCTTCTCAGTCATGTTTTTAGGTTTATTCTTTTCCATTCATCCCTTAAACTGAGGTGTTTAATGGTTTAAATCATCAGTTTTTCTGGGTCAATTTGTTTTCTCTCATGTTTTCAATTATTATCTATTAATAACCTCTCTCTTGAACTTCAGAACAGCCTTTTCTAAGTTCTTCAAATATATATCCTATAGGCACCAAAAATGCAATTTACTTAATATAAAAATGTTGAACCACACGTATCTTAATTAATAGTCATTTCATTTACCAAATTGCTCAATCAAAAACCCTAGAAATTCTTCTGGATTCTGCCTTCTCTCTCATTCTGACCCATAAATCAATTCTCCAGACCCTGATAACTCACAACCTGTCAATTTCTTGCCTCTGTCTCCTCTTCTCCATTTCTACATTCTTACTTGACACCCAGGCCCTTTTTAGTTCTCTCCTAGACTACTGAAATAACCTCTCAAATTTCTGAGTTACCCACCACTCTGCCTTCTATAACTTTCACACAACTTCTATTTCTATCACAAAAAAATAATTTCAACTTTTTCATCTCAAAAAATTTAAAATTGCTCCACATTGCCTTCAAAATAAAACCCAAACACCTTAGCAAGTAATCTAAGGCCTTGGATGACTACTCTACTAGCTTTCTCTTCCTCTTCTCACTCACATGCCCCTAAATTTCAATCATAATGAACTAACATTATTGCTGAATTTGTCATTTTCTTTCACTCTACTTTCCTTGGCTAGTTTCTTTTTCTCCATAGAATGTTTTTCCTACCCTTACCTACCCCATGAATCTCATTTGCCCTTTCATACCCTGCCAGCTTATCATTGCCACTGTGGAAGTTTCCTCAACTATGCTAGGTTGAGTTAGTTATTCTCCCCCACTATGCTTTTTGGCAAATCAGAAGTGGCTTCACTAGCCTTTGTGAATACCTCTAGGGCAGTGTCCACAGCTGTCCTATCCCCAGCATCTAGCATAGCATCTGGTACAGAGTGGATCTCAATGTATGTTTGTTGAATGAATGCTCCCAATTTCATGCTCCAAGAAATACAACCCAGAGGGATGTCAATATTATGCCATGGTATTTGTGTGAGTAAGAGACAAGTCAATATATAATTTTCACATTTTACAGTAACATAAAATAAGCAATGTTTGGGCATCACCTAGAAAATGTATTCAATTTTCCTCTTGTTTGGATCATTTCCAGCTTGTATTTATGTCAACTAGTCCTCTTGTCTGTAATCCTCCTCTTAGAATAAGATGTTCATTTCATACTTTTATTGCATATTTGTCATCAATTGTAAGCTCTATAAAAGAAGCTCCCTGCACTCATCATAAAACTGGAAGTCCAATTTGTGCAGGAAATGCACAAATGCACTGGAAAGGACTACCACTGAAAGGCAAATCAAGAACATGTAGGGTCTGAAAGAGAGATAGACATTTTTGTCTTATGGGTGGGTTTGAGGGCTCCTAGCAACCGGGACCACTATGAACAACCATGGAAGACACTGGTATGGAACTTAGGATTTTCGAATGGGTAAACTTCCAAATAAACCTGCCTGCTTGGTGCATGACCTCTAACAAGGAAAATTCTTCACTACCACCAATTAGTTGAACTCTCTCGGGCATTAGATGCCTGGTACTAAATTCTTAAAAAGTGGTCAAGTAAAAGAAGGAAAAAGTCTTTTATGACTATCTTGAGCCCAGAGGTCAACATTAGAACAAATGAATGGAACTTATTAAGGGACAAGATTTGGGCTTAATTTAGGAAGATTTTACTGAAAACTAAATCAGTTAAAGTCTGCTTTGTGAGTTAGAATGCTCCCATGATTGAACAATAGGATGATGATTTGCCCTGGGTAATGTAAAGATGACTTACATTTGGGGAGGAATATATAAGGGAGCAGATCATACTGTGCAACCCTGTTCTCCTTACCTCATTTCTTTGCCTCCAGAGAATGTTGCCTCCTAAAGAAATAGGATGGCTGCTGACCATTCTTTGGATAACTACCACCTTGAATCATGAGATATGGCAAATCTTCCCTTTTCTTTTTCTTATATAAGGCTTTGTGTGGGTGTTACAGGGATGAGCCCCACGTTAGAATTCTCCAGGCAGATATTTGAGGAAGGCGGATTCAAATAGCAGCAGAAATGTTCAGTTTTGTCCTGATTTTCATGGCTTGTTGCACAGCCATTCACATGTTTCTTTGTATGAGCGATATAATAACCAGCTTTCAAAAGGACAGACAGCATAATGAATGGATTGTAAAACATGCTCATAAAAACAGTAGAGTGTGTCTATAAGTGTGTTATCTGCTTTTGATTTACTGTGTACCCTGCTTTGCATTTTCACATCATTTGCAAGTTTTCTATTAAAAATAAGCATTTAATGGGCATGCAATTAATTTTAATTTTTCTTTTTTTCTCCCAAGGTGATAAAAAAGTGTGGGGGGGGGGGGCGCATTTTACAGTCCTGACAGAACATTGATATTATAGCCATAGAGTTCATTATGGGATAATTAATGCATGTTAAGTATCTTGTAAATATTATGTGGTAATAGCGCTAAATAAATACACACTACAGTTGGAAAGATCTGCTCCACCCCTGCCACAAGGAATGAGATGTTCCTAATTAATGCCTTTAGAAGAGGAGTTTGTGTCACCTTGGATAGTCTTGGGAAATTACAGCTTTAGTTTGTAGAAGGCAGCAGTGAATGGTTAATTAAGGAAATTTGACATGCCCGGTGCCTATTCCACCTGGGCTAAGTGGGTTGGACAGGCCCACCTGGCTCACTCTCTTCCTCAGCAGCCTTTGTTAGAAAGCAGGCTACACAGCTATGGTTTTACTGTTGCGAGCCGTTCCAACCTCAAGAGAAAAGCTTTCTGGGAGGATCTACTGGTAAGTGCTAGTTCTCTTGGACTCTTTGCTGAGTTCTTTAATGCAGGACCTGGGGCTCTGTCTGCTAAGAAGAAGGCACTGCTGTTGATGATATTTATAGGTGTGGGTTAAATTATATTTCCAGTTTGACCTTCTGTTTGGTTTACAGATTGTTTCTGCCAGTTGTTGGTGTGTGGGGCTTGAGATCTCTTAGCACTTAATTGCAGTTGTCATCATCAGGACTCCATAATGTCCCCATAGTCATTTTCCCAGGGACTTCCAGAGTATAAGAAAGTGACAAGAAGGCTCTTGCTTTTCTGGATCCATTTTTTTTTTTCAAGTTAGCTGGTCTCAAGTTGATGTGTTGAGGACCAAGGATATGATGCCAGAGTAGTTCTAGAGGTAAAAGTTTTAACATAAATCAACTTTCATACATTCCTAACCATTTCTGCACAGAACACAACTCTCCCTTTTTCTAGAGGTGTTCACATATCAACTTGTCCAATTATGACTTTTATGCTCTTCAAAGATGTCAGCCTTTGGAGATCAGGTTATCAGTCTGGAGTGGACTTTCAAATGCCATGGCAAAGGCTTCCTCTCCTACCTTTTGAACAATACCTATCCTAAACCTGTCATTTGGTTTTTGGAATTTCTAAAGAAGGAAACAAGCTTTAACACCCTCAATGAGATAAGATGGTTTCAAATGCAAACCTCTGAAGTTGAGATTTACACATATAAATACAGAGATGAAACAGATCCTTTTGTCAGAGTTTAACAGATCCTGAAGGCTTGAATTCTAGGAAGAAAGATGCTTAGAATAGGGGGAAGAAACCTACTTGTTTGGCCAAAAGGACTAAAGACAAACTTGACCCACTTCAAGGTGAGGAAGTCCAAATACTGTGAGATCATGGATATGAATATTCACTTTTCTCACAGTGCCATCAAGAAATTGTGGTGAATTTCCTGAGTATCAATATCGACAGACAACCAAATGAAGATATTGAGCTCATGTTGTAAGTTGTAGGCAGGAACTATTAAAACTCTGGGCAGAAGTATAGGGCAATGAGTTAACCCTTGTTAAGTACTTAGACCAGAGCCTGGCAACAGTGAACATTCAATATATACTGGTGTTGTCATGATTAAGAAATGTGTCCTCTTCTTTCAGCATGGAGTGATGCTTGAGAAAGTCACACCTCTTGTCCTGATGAAGACATAAATGGAACCTCATAGAGACAGATAAAGGCAAATATTTTTGATTACTGTTGAAAAAATCATTGTGACAATTGTTTAAAGTGGCAAGAAAGACTTTATTTAAAACTATTGCAATAGAGGAGAAAGATTGAACTCAACTCCAAATACAACAGGGACAAATGGAAATGTATAGATGATGGGCTGGGTGCAGGAGTAAGTGGAAAAGTACCAAGAATAACTTGGTTAGGTATCAAAGGTTGCGAGAGGAGAAGAATTTGATTAGATATTGAGCATGGAGGAAGAGAAAAGTATTTGGATATCAGGATGTAGGATTTGAGGAAAACTGGCTTAGTAGATTTCTTTGCTAAAACTCTACTAAATGGGCCAAAGACTAGGCCTCATCAGGAAGAGGGCTTAAGTGAGTCTGACTAAAGTTCAGTCAAGAAGGGAGGCTTTGTCAATCCCTTCTCTTATGTAAGGAAAGAAGAGTCATTATTCTTTCTTGTGGATAATATAAGTCCATTTCTTTTTCATCTTTTGTTTATTAAAGACCATCATCTGCTGAGATTGGGTAATAGAGAATATTCTGAAGATAGTGTGAGCCATCAGACATATAGTGTACGTATTTCTTGGAAGATAACTTGGTTCTACTGTGTGAAGATGGGAGGTAGCTCTTAGCAGAGATTTATGTCACAAAAATAAAGAGTGTATCAGGGTAACTGCACACAAACTGCATTTCTTTAGTTTTCTCTGATTCAAGCTGGTTTTGCCCAGATAATGGCATTGTGACTCATTTCCTTTTTTCCCTCCTGCCCTTATCCTTCTACCTCTATATGCCTGCTCCTTTAATCATTAAGCCTTAAGACATAAGATTAACTGAGCCTCTCTGGTCTATAATCATGAGGACAATAGGTTTTTGCTGGACTTTAGACTAGGAATAACATCTTGGCTTTAGATATGTTTTAGCCCTGGGCCCATCGAGGCAGAACAACAACCCCACGGGCCAAAGGACCAGGCCATGGGACCAGACTAGATGGTGCTGTGGTTGATTCCAGAAGCAGACAGAATGTTCATTTACCTCACCCCCCCACCAATCATCCAATCAGTAGCACCCATGACCTCAATTCCCTTACATTCTATGACTACTCATTTTTTCCTATATAATCTGTACTTTTGAGACACCTGGGGAACCATGATTTTGAGTGATAGCTTGCCTGTGTCTCTGGAACTTGCAACTCTCAAATAAACCTTATTTTCTTTGCTGCAAAAACTGTATGTACCTCTTTGGCTTAGATATATACAGGCAGATGGACCCTTTTTTTTTTTTTTTTTTTTTTTGGTCCTGAGAACATCAATCAGGATTCAATCAGAGAAAAATGGTAAGTAGGGAGGATCTATATTGATTTATTTATTACAAGGAATTGACTTATTGTGGGGCCTAAGTACAAAATTCATCGGGCATGCCATCAGGTGGGGAAGATCATGGATGGGCTATTCACAAGTATTAGGTCCAGGAGGACCCTATCCTGGAAAGAGTAACTAAGTCATGAAAGATAAATGGGAATTAGCAAGGTAGTATGTATGGTTTTGATGAGAGGAAATGTAAGAATTGGATAGTCAGAGTCCATGGCAGAGAAAGACCAAAGAGAGAATGAATGAATTGGGAGAACTGAGTGTGGTGAGAGGCAGCTTGCAGGGCCCCTCAGGAAGGAGAGGTATGGTGAGGAAAGTCCAGGTGAATTTAATCTACTCCACTGGTCTATCTCTCTTCATGATTTCCAAAATGAGATACAGTGTCTAGAGTGAACATCTTATGCTGTATGTATGATTTTTATGAATAATACAAAATAAAAGTGACTGTAGTCTGAGTCCACTGAGATGGCATCATTCAGTGATATGGGCAGGGACCTGCCAGGGTAGATAGGGTTTGCACATAGGCTCTGTGATCAAGATAAGAGCATGTGAAGACTCCTTGATACAACTGTCTCCCACACAGACCTCTTTTCCCTTTCTCTGGCCAAGATAAAGAAAGCATCCCATTTATATGCACTTGCATACCCCTCCCCCTCAACTACTCAAACCCATAATTGAATTGCCAGGCAATCTAAAGCCCTGCTGATTCCCCACAATTCAGGGAAAGCACATGGGAGCCTTTTCAGGAGCCAGGCATGCTACAGTCGAGCTACTCCACACACAGGTCTCTAATAGTACAGTAATCAGTGGTAATCACCCATACAGTTTATGTACAGGAGGGCCTAATAAGATTCATCCCTCTGTGGTGAATACATTTTCATTTATAGGACCAAATGCAGGCATACATTACCTGTTTAATTAAAAACGAAATTCTCCAGCTAACAACTTTTTCCCTCTCCTGGGTGCATGCTACATGTATTACTGATGTTTCTTTTAAATCTATTGATTACATATTTCTCAAATAATGTGTCATTGTGTGTGACTGTCTATCATTTGTAAAGGTAAACCTTTGCTCCTGGTTCTTCTTTGTTGAGAAATCTGGGCACCAGTGTGTTACCTGCATACAAATATGTGACACAGGTTGAGATATGTAGACTAGTAATGACCCCTCAGCAGTGCAGTATATGAACAGAGGATGCCGAAGGGCAGTGGCTGCCAGGTCAAGACAGGGGAACAATCACTG
The DNA here is from genome assembly GCA_030015415.1 of Cynopterus sphinx. Lineage (NCBI taxonomy): Eukaryota > Metazoa > Chordata > Mammalia > Chiroptera > Pteropodidae > Cynopterus > Cynopterus sphinx. The sequence goes on along the minus strand of CM057379.1, from coordinate 84,543,752 downwards.
GCAGCTCACTACTAACAGGAGCCTTTTAATAACTCTTGCTTCTTTATCCAGTTCCCCTCTTTTTAGCCCTGAATGTGACCAGCTGCCAACGTGGTTAAGTTTGGAAGGCTTCTTTCATTAAGAACAGGTCTCTCTAACAAATGAATGATTTATTGTCAGTCTTGCTGAGCCAATGCATGTGAGAAGATGAACTGGGGTTGAAAGGACTAAATTGAAAACAGGGTCAGATGGAGAAGTTGGCATTGCCAGATGTCACCAGCTGTCACCAGGCCTTGGAGACATGCTGGTATGCTCCTCCACATTGTGAGTGCTTTCAGTTGCACTGTGTTTCTAATCTTGAAATCTTTCACTTCGCAAATCTATTATTCATTTGCTTAGGTTATAAGGTTGAGCAAGAAGACAACTCTACATTCAAGGAGCTCATCGGTGATGGTTAGGGGGAGAAGTCTAAAAGGAATAGTCAGGCAATTGAGTACATTTTCTTTTAAACAAGAAACAAGATGGACGATTTAAAAAAAAACGTTTAAAGTACATGATAATAAGGATAATGCAGGCAGGAACATAAGGGTAAAGTTGGGTGAGAGAGAAGAAATAAAGGAAGGAATGGTGAACAAACAAGAATGTGGACAAGCCAAAGTTTAAATTTAGGCTAAGCTTTACTGTCCCCTCCCCCTTTAATAGCAGTTGCTTAACTTTTTATAGCTTCTGTTTGCATCTATCGACTGGGAACAAGTTTGTGCCAGTATAATATTTTAAAATATTAACTGAAGCATTTTCCCTAGCCTTCCTCTCACCCTACCTACCACCTCCAAACTTACATTTTCCTGGATGCCTGGCCTTTCTCCATTGAGTTAGTTTCCAGAAAAGAGTTAATATAACAGGCATAACTGCTATGGTCTGCCTACAAGGCTGACTCTTGGCAGTCACCTGGTAACTTAGATTTTGGGAGGTTCCCCCTACCTGAATTGAAAACACTGGCTCACTTGTTCCTTTACTGTTTGTACAAATAATGTGATTATGCTGAATGTTTGCTTGCCATCTGGGAGTCTGAGATTTTGAAACATTCAAGGCAGAGTGCCTATATGACCAACCCCCAGAAACATTTGGATGCTGAGTCTCTAATGAGCTTCACTGGTACATAAGACTTCACATGTTGTCCCAACACGTTGTTGCAGAGATGAAGCACATCCTGTGTGTCTCCAGTGGGAGAGGACTCTTAGCAGCTTGGTCCTTATTTCCTTGGACTTCAACCCATGTACCTTTGGCATTCTATGTATCCTTTCATTATAACAAATAATAGCCATCAGTATGACTATATGCCAAGTCCTATCAGTACTCCTGACAAATCACTGAACCTGGAGATGGTCTTGGCCACCCCTGCTACCCCACAGAGTTGGCTAAAACTTATCTTCATTTATTTTCTCTTAGAAGGGGTGATACAGCAAATATCAACAGTCAATTTTGAGTCTAGACTGAGAGGACCAGATGTATCGAATAATAAATGTTCATGATCGGGCCCTTCCTCCCCTCCAAATAAATACTCAAATGTATTTCTAGGCAGAAAAGGATGAAAAGGAAGAGTGGACGCTAAGATTAGAGTTTCTGAAATTAATCCCATGTTTTGTCCTCTCTCAAGTTAAGTCCTTGGTAGAAGGCAATGAGAAAACATGCAAAGTTCAGGGAGATCTGGAAACAAAGAAAGCTAGGCCAATCTTGATAGAAACTGAGGAGGTGACAAGATCCAGAGTAGACTTGAAAGAATGGGAGCTTATTCAGACTGGCCAGTTACAGCCTTGTGTTTGCACTGGTGACTGAAGATAACACAGAAATTAAGACTCTTAATGGGATACCAGTGGGGACAGATGGAATCACACAGTAGCAGAGGGCTGACCTCCATTCAAGGCTGTCTACTAAGGCTTTGGTACCAAGTAACGCCCTCACAATGAAAACATTGTCCTAGAGAAGTAGAGAAGACATAGTAATAAGGAATGTTGTGTCCTGTCCACAATTGAATTTGTGGCAGAACAAATAGCCTGCAACTTTTTGCTCTTAAAACACTAACTCCATGAGTTACTTTAAATATTACACAAGCCTAAGTTACTTAAGACAAAGCCTGATGCATTGTAAACACTCAACAAATGTTTGCCACTATCATTAATATTAAAGAAAGGATTCAATAAACTTCATCAAATGATAGTTGTTATAGCAACAAAGGCAAATTATAGTGTAACTGACCTTTCTGGGTTGGGGATCCAGACAAAGGCCCTTCTTCCCAGCGCCATTTATGCCAGTACAATGAGACTGAGTTCAGTAAAACAGAGCAGAAAGCTTTATTCTTTGATCAAGGAATAGAGAAGGCTGAGCTCATACTTTAATGGAACCTTCTCCCCAACTGGGAAGGTGCCTTTGGTATTTATAGGCTGTGGTAGTGAAGTAATTAAATTATTTTAGGCATGTGTAGTTATTCTTCTGTTGCACTCAGCCATTTTTTGCACAGTCCTATTTGCATATGGCGCCCCATCATGATCATCTTGATTTTTGTACTCAGCATCTTGTTCTTTGTGCTCAGTCTCCTCATTTTGCAGTTGGAAATCCTTTTTAGTGCTTGAAGCAAACATAGCTTGTGACATAGTTTAGAAATGTTAGGGTCTTTTAGATGATAATAGAACTGTACACATGTACTATAATGGACTCTCAGTGTTCTAGGCAGCCCATGGAAGAAAGAACTTGATCAGCTTCAGTATTCTCTGGGTTCATCAACAAGTGGCACCACAATTTTAAAGCTTTTCCCGATATTAATAAATGTAAGACATCTTTCCAAAAGATGTCCTTGTGAAGATAACCTTGTTCAAAAATACTTCTTTTGAAGATATTTCAAAAATTATCTATTGTGTCAGTTATAAGGTTCTCCTAGGCTAACCGATCTTAAAAAGAGCAAAATTCATATAATTGATCTGGGGATCAAGAGTGTGAGTAGATGACAGAAAAGCAAGCAAGCAATTAACATTTCAATGATAAGCTTAACCAAATTATGCTGAGGGCTATGGGAGGATGAGATATCTAGCTTAGGCTAGAAGGGTGAGAGAGTTAGGGAAGTCTTCCTGGAGAGAGTAACTAAGTTGTGAAAGATAAATGGGAATTACTAAGGTAGATGACTCACAAGAATGGGAGAAATAGAAAGTAGACCAATTGCTATAGCGGTAACCATTCATTTATTAAATAAACATCTACTCTGTGCCAAGCACTTGCTGGAGATCTAGAGGTAAAGAATATAAATTCAATCTTAAATATGTCCAAATGAAAGGAGAGGGCTTGTCCTTCTCAAGGATGATGGGGAAGAGAGGGAGGGAGGGAGGGAGGGAGAGAGAGAGAAAGAGAGAGAGAGAGAGAAGGAAGGAAGGAAGAAAAAAAGGAAGAAAGGAAGAAAGGAAGAAAGGAAGGAAGGAAGGAGGAAAGAGAAAGGGAGGGAGGGAGGGAAGGAGGGAAAAAGGAAAGGAGGGAAGGAAGGAAGGAAAAAGGATGATGAGACAGGTTGCCCTTTGGGCAGGAAGAGGACAGAGAGATTATGATAGACAGAATCCAGATCACAGAAGGCCTTGAGTGCTGAATTAAGGAGTTTGATAAAGGAGGGCCACTGGAAGAAGGTGATCATGAGTGCTTTTTAGAAAGTTCACTTTGGTATCTGTTTATGGAATGACTTCATGGGGGACAAGATGAAAGCTAGTGAAGAATTAGAGGATTTGATCAATGGGCATGCTCATCAATAAGAAAGGGTCATATTCCAAAATGGTTAAAAGATAGACTTAACATTGATTGTTGCATGAATGCATGGATGGAGTTGCTGTCAATGAAGAAGGAAACATAGGATCTGCTTTTGGGGAAAGATGATTTCAGCATGTACCACATGGAGTTCTAGGTACCTCTGGAATGTGTGAGATCAACATATGGTCTGGAGCTCAGGGATGTAGTCCAGGTTGGTAGCTATAGACATTGAAGCATTTGGAGTATATCTGGGGGTGAGAGTTACCAAATGGTTATGAGCTGCAAGGTCTTTGAACTCACAATGCCCAAGAATGATCTTTGTTCTATTACTGACTTGCATTATGGCCTCAAGCAAGGTATTAATCTCTCTGTTTCATGTTTCTCATCTATAAAATAAAATTAATGGTAAATGTGTACTCAGGTTGAAGATTACATGAATTAATGTATGTAAATCTTCTAGAGCAGTTCCTCACATATCATCCAAGTTAAGGAGAGAAAGAGATCAAATATGGAAACCTGGAAGTATTTTCATCCTTAACACATGGGTGAAGGAAGGGGTAACCTAGATTGTGAGTATGTAGCCAGTGAAGTGATGATGAAAACCTGGGAGAGGGAGTCAAAGAAGCTAAGGGATAAGAGAGTAATAAGAAGATAAAGGAAGCAAAAACAGCATCAAAAGTCTCAGAGGTTCCGTAAGTTAGTGAATGTCAATTTATTCACTGGGCAAATATTCACTAACATCAGAGATGTTAGCATTGACTAAAAAAACAAAAATGCCAGCCCTCATGGAGTTTATATTTTCAGGGGGATGCAAATGATAGAACAGAAAGGTGAATTGCACAGTAGGTTAGAAGTTGGTAAGGGCTATGGAGACAAGTCAGGAGAGGGGGATGAGAGTGTCCAAGAATGAAGCAGTTTGTCATTTCAGATTGGAGCTGGTTTGTATTATAAATTGAAGGATTAGGAAAAGCCTTGCTGAAAAGGTGGCATTTGAGCAGACTATTAGTGACTTTAGGTTGTAGCAGTTTTAGAGGAAATGAGAGATAAAGAAATGAAAGCAGAAAATGTAATATGTTTTTCAAAAACTAGAGATACTAGACTGCAGTTCGAGAGAAACTCAAGGTCAAAGGAGAATTTGTATTTTAGCATGAAAAGACATTAGCTAATTTATTAACATCTCCATTTTAGAGATGAAAAAATTAATAGGGAGGTGAAATGATTTGTTCATGTCCACTGAGCTAGGAAGAGATAGAGCTGGAATTCAAAGCCAGGTGAGTAGGATACTAAAGCCTGTTTGATTCAAGTGCAGACCTCTGTTACACACAACAACACCTGTTAATGTCTGAAAATGTATTGCTTTTAACCTCAGCTGAGGTGTGAATGTCATTTCACATCTTCCTCACTGTCAGTTCAGCTACCTCTCTCATTCCCTACAGTGGATACTCAACATCTGTACTTCTTTCTTCAAAACCATTTGAAGGGTTGTTGGAGTACATGAATGCAGGGTTAAAGAATTAGAACATATTGTCAAGAGGGGATTTAAAGTAATAGCCCCTTGAGTTTGGGCAGAATAGAGACAGTAACATAGCTATAAGTATATAGAGAGAATATAGAACTCACTAGCAGTTAAGCTGATCAAATTCTCTTAGAGGAGATGATATTAAATTGGACCATGTAGTATAGGTAGACTATTGCTGGATGGTAATTAGGTAACTCTTTGCATTTATTTAAATTTTACTAAAACTTTCTTCATTCATTGTTTGGTTATACCTCCATCTTTAGCATCTTTAATTTCCTGTTTCCCCCTTTCTTCCTACATCTCACCTAGCCCATATCTTTAAATGTGAGGAGATTTATATTTCTTCCCTCCAGCTTTATGGAATCAGTAAGAAGTGCCTTCAGAGCTCCAAAGGAATGTATGGTATAAGCTCATCTCTCCAATTGTCTCCTCCATCATATATGCAAAGATAGCCTCTTTTCACATGACTTTATCTAAATACATCTTCCTCTATCCTAATAGAAAAACAATTTTAAAAACCTCATTTGCTTAACATAAAAGGGCAGATACAGAACTTGATTTTTTTCTGACTTTGTTATTATATGTTTTGAATTAAAGTATTAATTGATCAGTTCTAAAGAATAACTTTTGATCCTCAATCATAAAAGATGAAGAAATCAGGATACCGATATAACCTTTCAACTTATTTTTCCTTTTTGCTTTTATTTTTTGTTAATTATATAATTTCTTTTTTAAAATAAATTATTCAATTTAATAATGTGTTATTTGTGATCTAAATATCATTTCTTAAGCAAATAAACCAGTTTTTTTATTTTTGAAATTATAAAATTAAATTATAGTTTTAAGTGTGTAACACAGTGATTAGATATTTAAGTAATTTATGAACTGATCACCCCAATGAATCCAGTACCCATCTGGCACCATACATAGTTATGAAAATGCTACTGACTATACCTCATGCTGTAGTCTGCATTCCCATGACAATTTTATAACTACCAATTTCTACCTTTTAATCCCCTCCCCCTTCACCCATTCCTTTCACCCCACCTTCAAACTGGTGATCATCAAAATGTTTTCTGTTTCTATGAGCTAGTTTCTTTTGTTTGTTCATATATTCTGTTCTCTAGATTCCACATATAAGTAAAATTATATGGTATTTGTCTTTCTCTGTCAGACTTACTCCACTAAGCACACCACTCTGGGTCTAGCCATGTGATTGCCAATGGAAAGATTTCATTTATTTTTAGTGGCTGAGTAATATTCCATGGTATATATGTACCACCTCTTCTTTATCCATTTATTTATTGGTATATACTTAGGTTGCCTCCATTTCTTGACTATTTTAAATAATGACTATTTTAAATAATAGAAATGCATATGTCTTTTTGAATTAGTGTTTGAGTTTCTTTGAATAAATACCCGGAAGTGGAATTACTGGGTACATCTTTGTCTCTCATTACAGGCTTTGTTTTAAAGTATATTTTGTCAGGAGTAAGTATTGCTACCTAGCTTTTTCTTATTTTTCATGGGCATGAAATGTCTTTTTTCATCCTTTTACTTTCAGTCTGTATGTCTCTTATTCATTCAACCACCCTATGTCTTTTTTATTGGAGCATTTAATCCATTTATATTTAAAGTAATTAATAGATTTATAGTTATTGATACTTTATTATTCATATTTTTATCTTATTTTTTTCTTTTTCTTCTTAAAAAATTTCTTTTAATATTTCTTGTAATACTGGTTTGGTGTTGATGAACTCCTTTAACTTTATATGGTCTGGGTAGCTCTTTATCTGTCCTTTGACTCTAAATGACAGCGTTGCTGTGTTGAGTAGTCTTGGTTCTATGTCCTTGCTTTTAATAACTTTCATAAATATTTCATAAATATTTCATGCCAATCCCTTCTGGCCTACAAAGTTTCTTTTGAGAAATCAGATAGTCATATGGGTGCTCCCTTGTAGCTAACTGTGTTTCTCTTGCTGCTTTTAAGATTTTCTCTTTGTTGTTAACCTTTGGCATTTTAATGATGATGTGTCTTAGTGTGGGCCTCTTTGGATTCATTTTGTTTGGTACTCTCTGAGCTTCCTGAGGTTGTATATCTATTTCCTTTCCCAGGTTAGTGATGTTTCTCATCATTATTTCCTCAAATGGGTTTACAATTTCTTTTTTCTTTCCCTCTCTCTTCTCCTTCTGGTACCCCTATAATGTGGATTCTTGATGTTGTCACAGAGGCCCCTTAAACTAGCCTAATTTTTCTGGATTATTTTTTTTTTCCTTTTCTGATTGGGTGTTTTCTGCTACTTTATCTTCCAAACCACTGATCAGATTTTCTGCTTTATCTAACCTACTGTTGATTTCCTCAGTTATTGCATTCTTCATTTCTGACTGTTTTATTTGTTTGTTTTCTATCTCTTTGCTGAAGTTCTCACTGAGATCATCATTTATCCTTATAACTAGTGTTTTGAACGCTGCATCTGGTAGGTTGCTTGTCTCTATTATGTTTAGTTCTTTTTTTCTGGAGCTCTGATATGTTCTTTTATTTGGAACATGTTTCTTTTTCTCCCCTTTTGTCTGTCTCCCTGTGTTTGTTTCTTTGTATTAAGTAGAGCTGCTATATCTCTTCATTTTAGTAGAGTAGCCTTATGTAGTAGGTGTTCTCTGGGGTCTATTGTTGCAGTCTCCCTGGTTTTCTGAGTCAGGTGCTCCAGGTGCATTGTGTGTATGTGTGTGTGTGTGTGTGCGCGCGCACACATGCGCGTGTGTGTGAATTGTCTGTGCTTGCCTGTTGTAGTTGATCCTTGGTTGCAGTTTACATGTCAGTTGAAGGGATTGACCCTCCGGCTGATTGGCTGTGAGAACTGGCCAAGACTACAGTGGAGGAGTTGTTGTGTAGAGACTGACACTATGGGGCAGGATTTGCTTTTGCAGAGCTCTGGTGCTCAGTCTGTCCTTTGGGTGTGTCATTTGTGGAGGTGGTAGGATAGTGCTCTGGTATAGTCTGAAGCTGGACATCAGGTATGCTAATTCTGGGGCCTCTTGGGTAGGGGTCAGTTGCAGGCCAAGTTCAGCTGCTGCCTATGCACTGCCCAGGGCCACTTGGTATGAGCTACAAAATTATCTGAAGATTATTGCCACTTGTGCTTGGTTTGGAGGTGACTGAGAGAAGCTAAACTTCAAACCAAGGTCAGTTGCTGCTACTGCTAGGCTTGGGGGGCAGCTTTGTAAGAGTTATGGGACATGCTGGAGCCAGATGCTACTTGTTTGGGGTTTATAAACCTTAAGAGGTTTTAGGAAAGTTCATGGCATGAACCAAGACAGGCCATTTATATGAACATGTGGGGTAGGACCTCAGGGAGGTACAAATGATATAGCCAAGTTGATGGGGACTCAGATATGGTGGCTGCTTATGTCTGAAGGTCTGCATGCTGGGTGAGGGGAGGGCTCAACAAAGGAAAAATGACTTTTGTTAGCACTTTTATCTAGAGAAAGCTGCCTCTCTAGCTCTTGCCCTGAAGCCAGATAATTTATTTCTTCCCCATATGTCCCAGAACTTTCTGAGCAGTTACTCTAGTGCTGGAGCTTAGAGTGAGTGGGTCTGCCCATGTGTGGGCCCTTTAAAAGGAACACCTGGAACTCCTGTAGTCCTCCATCATAGTCAGCCACAATCTCCATTTATTTCCACAGCCAGTTGTGGGGACTTCTCTTCCTGGCCCTGAAGCCCTGGCTGGGGAGCCTGATGTGGGTCTGGGACCCCTCACTCCTTAAGGGGGACATCCAGAATAGAGATTTTTTTTCAGTCTTCGACCACCACACTTGGTATGTGGCCAGCCTGTTTGGCATCTTCACCCCCCACCCCAACAGTTTTGAGTGGCTTCTTCTGTATTTCCTTAGTTTTAGGACTTCTGTTCAAATGGACTTCAAACAATTCTCATTGATAGTTGTTTTGTAGGTTAGTTATAATTTTGATGTGGTCATGAGAGAAGGCAAGCACTAGTTATATAATTTCTAAGTTGTCATTGTTTATAATATTTTTTGTAGTTTTATGATTAGTTCTGCAGTAAATTGAATTCAATACTCCACTCCAGTATTTTTGCCAATATTTCATTATTACTCATTTCTTGGCTGAAGTTTGTTCTTTGGTACCTTATTTAAGAAAGACTCATTGAGAATATATTATTTAAACTCCTTGTAGGACAAAAGGTGTTTGTATTTTTAATACTTCAGTGGCAATATTGGCTGGATATAAAATTCTTAAATTAAACTCTATTGATATTGTTCAAGGGTTTTCTAATGATGAACATTCATATAGAATAATAGAAAGCCAGATGATTCTCTTCTTTTTATAAAATAAATTTGGTATTTTTTTGTTTTTTTCTTTATTTTTACTTTTTTTATCTTTGAGGCTTAGTAACTTTATTGTCTTGGCTGTATTAATTCTACATCAAGTTGTTCCAGGGTCATAGGGTGTGATTTTAATAGATAAATTAAAATCTTTTATTTCCCACAGTTTTTCTTATATTTTTTTAAATGTCCGTTTGTTCGGTTCTCTTTTCTAGGGCACCAGTTATATTAATCCTGTAAGGCAAGGTAGACACTTAGAAGCAAATTGCCTAACCTCAGTGCCTTAGTTTCCCCATCTACAATGTGGAGTACTAAACCTTAGAATGTTCTGTGAAAATTAAAACATGTGAAGTGTTTGGGATAATTCCCGGTGTGTACTATGCACAGAATGTTAGCTCTTACTCTTTTTATCTACTCTGCTTGACTTCCATATCATCTTTTATTCATTAGTAAATACTCAGACCTCAGTTCAAAGCTCAGATTAGTTAACAGGATGTCCATTCTTGGTGGCCCCTAGACTAGACCTCAATTAATAGATTTATTCTTTCCTTTCTTTTGGCTCAATATTTATTCCTAGAAAGTTCTTTGTATATGGCCTCCTAACATTCATTTTATAATTGCCAAACATCCTCTCCAGTTTAATCAATCAAAAGAATTTATTGAGTGTTTACTCTAGGCCTAAAATGATATTAGTCACCGTTAAAAGATAAATTGGAACATATTAAAATTTTGAAAGATTATTTGAGCAAAATTTTAATCAAATCGGGCAGCACCTAATTTAGCAGATAGAAAGCAGATCTGAGAAGCTGTACAAAATGAAAGATTTTTATAGGTAGAATAGAGTAAGAACAGGGATGTTATACCAGGCAAAAAAGCAGATTGGTTATTGTAAGTTTACTTTTTCCTTTAGGTAATGGCAGGAGTTTATCAGGCAGATTGCCTGACTAGTGCTAATCAGGTGATTCCTGATTAGCTGAGTTGAGATTCCATTACTGGGAGAGTGATTAAGTCTTGATTTGGTGACATGAAACAGCATAAGTGACTCCTTTTTGGGCCCCTTGTCTTGTTTTTTAAAAGCACTAAACAGGATAAACATTATAAGATGTAATCCCTGTTATCAAGAACTTCTAAATCTGTGGGAGAGATATAAAGCAATTGTAAGTTATTATTTTAGATCTTGTTGCTATTTACTATAATTAAAACAAGAGCTTAGTTGAAGAGAAAAAATTAAGAGCAGTTTTGTGGAAGCCATAAATTTAATTGGAACATGGAGTGTGGGTAACCTTTGACTGACAAAAAGGGAAAAGAAAGAACATTCTAGGTAAGTCATGGTGAGAACAGTGAAAATATGTATTGTATTAATTCAGAATTTACATACAGTAAGGACACTAGCAGGAAACTGGGTTGGCTTTAGGTGGAGCAGGGTATAATATAGTAAACTTAATAAACCACGTAAACCAGATAGGCAGTGGGTACTTGGTCTTTACCTGCAGACACAGGGCAAGGCAAGTCTTTTGGGAAGTTGCACATGAAAGAAATGAATGCTAGAAAGTTTTAGATGTTGAATTAATCAGGTAAGAATAGTTCTTCAAGCTGCTACAGATAATGAAAACCAGTAACTGTATAAGAAGAATCTTGATCACAGCAAAAAAATGTGAGCTTAAGGGCTAAGTTAAGGTCACAATGGAGGTAGGAAAAGAGAAAATTTTGTAGCTGGAGGGAAATAGAAATTAAACACCAGGAGTAGCTTGAAAGGAATGGTTCATAACTAGAAATGAGTGTTGAGTTTTCCTTTTATAACTTAAGGTCAATTCAGTAAGAGTTAACACACTCTTACTGACAAGAATAGCAGGGCCAGAAGCTTTACAGCAAAGCCAATAGAGACCTTTGTTATCTTTCTTGTGGGATCCCGAGGAAGCCACAGTTATTCACATTACTTGATGATTGTTAAATCTACTTTGAAATCAGACTATTGGAATTGCATAGGTAAATTAATTGTTTTTATTAATGAACCATTCTACTTCCTTTTATTTTCCCCACTCACTTTTGTGCATGAATTTTCCTGGGTGTTTTATTCTAATGAATATAAAAATGTGGTTTCTAGCTCAGCTCTCACGCTAAGGTCCACTGAAGAACCAAGAATGAGACAGGATACAGTTCAAGAATTATTATTATCTTTGTCTTGCAGCTCTTTGTTCAGCAGACACTGAAGGGAAATTCCTACAGATAAATGGATTGAAAGGAAACCAATATAGAAATAAACAGTGCTTATCATCTGCAGTCTGCGTTTGTAAGCATTGTTTGTGAGATGAGAAGCCTGAGCTGATGACTTCAAGTAATTGAGGCAATATTTCAAGTAATATTCACATATTCCTACTTGATAGATCTTCCTCTCTAACTAGCCATCATCTTATTTTATAATGTTATCATATTTTTAATTATATTGTACATACTTGTTTATAGCTATTTGCTATATATCCAGGTGACAGTGCAGTAAATTACTTTTACCCATTGCCTCTGACTGTTTTTGCTTCAAACTGAACCATAAATATTGCACCTGAGAAAGCTCATTCATATTACTTATCATGCTGCCTGTGACCACAATAGAAATACCCTAAGGCAGAATGTCCTGGAGGCTGACTTATAGGAACACCTGGAGGGGAAATGTCTACATCCACACAGCAGGATTCTTACATTAACACATGCTCGGAGTAGTGTTGACTGCTTGCTTGACTGGATATTTGCAAAGGAGTTTACTATACTAGTGCTTCAATCTCTTCATTGACTGTTGTGAAGGTGGGGACATGAAGAAAAGCAGCTGATAAACTGATAGCTAAGAAGAATGAAAGTAAAATGTACCTAGCATGGTGGCTAGTGTATAGGAGGTTTCAGGAACTGGTAGTTTTCCTCTTTCCTTCTGCACTGACAGAGGGCCTGGACCAGAAACAGACACCAACAGGTTATTGAAATGCCTCACCTGGGCTCCAGAGTTTATCTTGGTATAGCCAGAGTCTGTGTTACTTAGTGGGGCAGAAATCTAATCTTGTTTCTCTTATTTTTCCAACTGTGGCTTCACTGTGTTAGGAACTGGGCTCCTTCTTGTTCCATTGTTGCCAAGACACACTTATAATATCATTCTTAATTAGAAAAGCTGTTTGAACTTATTGAATATATTTTATGAACCAGATTATATGCCAAGTGCTTTATATAAAATATGTCATGCAATCCTCATACAGGTCTATGCTACTGAGACGTAGAGGTGTTGAATCTTTTGCTCTAGGTCACACAGTAGGCTCACCTGTGGAACCTGGATTAGAACCCACACTGGTATGGCTCTAAATCCTATGCCTCTAACCACACATTATTCTACCTGTTCTGGCTTTGTTTTCATATCAAAGGGTGTCTGCTTAGGATCTGAGGTACTGAGAGATTGCTTTCTTATCCCTCAACAGTAATGTTTTATTTCCGTCACCAATACCCATTTTTAGCTCCATCCTTAGCATTTGTACTTGTTTTGCTTCCCAGGCATTCAAATAACACTCTGTGGCTCACATGAGGGAGAGAAACATAAAGAAAAGGATGTCTTGGGTGTCGGTGGTGCCAACTACCCATTTACTACTGAGAGATGGTAGAAGACTACCTTATGATAGTCAACTACACTGGGATGATGCAATTTAGTAAAGCATGAAAAAGAGAAACAATGATTATAGCAATAATGAAACTGGACATATAGGGATCATCTTTGAAGAGGCACAAATACTAGTTTCTGTCTTGGGAGAAAGAGAGAATTAAGGGGCAGAACTATGTTTAGTGAAGGATGCTAAAAGTCATTGCTAGTAAGTAGGATTAGTAACTGGAAAATGAAGTATGTCAGAAGCAAACGGGGGGCAGCCTACCTAATGTTGTTGAGAATCAGGGCTCTGGCTTGGGCTACATTTATAGGATTAAAAGTCTCCTCATTTAAAAGTTTGACAGTTTTATAGATCCTCTTAGCAGCTGAAAATTATGGGTACTTAAACTCATGTAACTAGAGGTCTGGATTATTGCCTTTTCTTTTTGAAAAGTTTAAGAACAAGAGCCATGTTTCATAGCCCTCCACAGAGCTTAAAACTACCCTAGGTGCATAGTAGATGTTTAATAAATACCTCATCTTACATGGATGAAGAATAGCACCAATTCCATGCCCTCAGCCTCCCTCAGAGGAAAATTATAATGTTCACATGAGAGCAGCAGGGCATCAAAGGGATGTTTGACATTTTAAGAGCTGATTTCAGATGCTCAGAGAACTCTGATAATGCATTACTTTTCTGCCCCAGCAGTGTCTATGATACATTCACAGCATGTGGCATCCTGCAAAACTTTGCCATCACATGGGGGTATACTATTTGAGGGAGGAAGGAAGAAATTCTAAAGGAAGTTCTGGCAAAAGAGAAGTATAGAGACAGAATCATTTGGACACAGATAGGGAGCAATTGAAGCACAACTCTGATCAAATATAGCAGCAACTGAGTTCAAGATGTAGAAGACTGGAAAGAGTGTTGCCCCAACCCTTATGAAAGAATAGTTCAGACACACTGAAAATTAATTGCTTTTTTTTTTTTTTTAACCCATCAGAAAGTCTCTTTTGCAGGTCAAATGACTAACCTGGAATCTGGAGAGAGAGGGATGTCTGTAGGAAGAAATAGGATCTGAGCATTTGCTTACCTGGACAGATGTCACATGATGTCACATAAATGGGTAAGAAGATTCAGCTAGAAATTGTTCACAACTTGCTAAAACTTAGTTCAAGGCAGTGTGTGAATAGAACATTTCAGGGACTGCAGACATAGGGAAGTTATAACAGTTCGTAAATTTTTCTCCAGGAGTTCCACCAGGCGCTGATACAAGAAATGGGGAGGACCCTGAGAATTTCTCCTCATGGTATTGGCTGAGGGAGGGAATAGCAGGCACTGCCAGAACTTCACCCAGACCCACCTACCTCCCCTTCTCTAAGGAAAAGAGGTCTTAATCAGAAAAAAAAAAAAAAAAAAAAAAAAGAAAGAAAGAAAAGAAAGAAAACCCCAGCTCAGTCTCTTGGAGAAGGGCTGGAGCAGTGCTAGGCTCATTACACCTGGAGGAGGGCCAGAAACATTTGTGAAGGCCACATCCCCCGGACTCAGTGCCTGTCTCAAACTGAAGCTTAATCAGAAAAGAGAGTGCCTGATGCCCAACCACCATGGTAACAAGCATGGAGTAAAATCTAACAGTGGATTCCAGCTGGAAGAACTACAAGAGACCAGCTCTCTCCGGGTAGACCCAAAGCAAGCAGGGTGACCTCAAGCCAAGCAGGCAGTACCCATTGAGAATAACCTCCTGGCAGATTAACCCACATCCTATACATGAGATACTGTTGGATGAATTTGAAACCTGTGGCACACTGTGCAGAACCATAGCAATGACAAACTTCAAACTCAGCCCACTCCTGACTAGATGAATGCAACCCCCACACTGAAGCCTTAGCAGAAAGACATCATCTCCAAGCATAAAAAACATAATCTCAGTGCCTATTATCTTAGCTAACAGATATGGATTTCAACAGTTATAACCATATAAAAAAGCAGGAAAAAACTGAGTCAGAAGAGACAAAGCAATAATCAGAACCGGACTCTGATATGATAAAGATGTTGAAACTATCAGAGAATTTAAAATACCTATGATAAATATGTCAAAGTTCTAATGGAAAAAACAGACAACATGCAAGATCACATAGGTACTTTTAACAGATATGAAAACTTTAAGGAAAAAAGAATGTTAGAATTAAAATATTCTGGCATTTGTGAAGCTGGCTTGTGGGCCTGTGGCTTTCTTGAAAGCTGAGGTTCCCATGCCTGATTAATCATGTGGTCTGGCTTTGGAATTAATTATCAATGTTTTGTCTCCTCATCAATTTTTTGCCTTGATCCACTGTGGACACTTATTTCAGCCTTCAGGAGGCTCTTTCCAGAGAGAGCCATGTAACATTTCAGTTCCCCACTCCCTTCTTGTACCTCCTTCTACTCTAGCAAGTAGAAGTGCCCATTGCTCCCTGAAAATACTATACTGTTTTAGGCCTCTAGTCTTTTACATTCACTATTTCCTTTGATGTTACAATAGTATTCCTTCCCTATTTGCATAACAAATTATTCAACTTTTAAAGTACAACTTCGATGTTACTATACTATATACCACTTTCCTTAAGTTCTTTTTTTTCCCCTTAAGTTCTTATTCTCTACCCCCATGCTATAAATTATTTTATGGTTGTATTTATCACATTAAACTAGTTGTTCATTAGTCTATATCATCCACTAGATTGTGAACATTGTCAGTAAGTTAATTGCTTTAGCTATTTCTATATTTTTATGCTATTAAATTTAATGACCCATCAGTATTCCATTGTACCTCCCTAATGCTGGACAGCTAGGTCAATTTCAGTTTTTACCTATAGTAAATAATTATGTAATGCATGGCTCTAAAATAAAGAATTGGTCTAAAAACTAAATGCTTTCTTAGGGTAGAAAGTACAATAGCCCTAAGGCATGGATGATCTTGGTGCATGTTTGTAGGTTGGCAGAAAGGCAGTAGTGGTCAGGTGTGGTGTGGGAGGGGCAAGAGATCAAAGATGAGGCCTAAGAAGAGGGCAATGTCAGGTCACACAGGACCTCACATACCATGGTGAAGATTTTGGATTTCATTCAAAGTAATGTGGGAAGCCATTGGAGGATTTGAATAGGGGAGTGAAATGGTTTTATTTATGTAAAATGATCACTCTGATTATATTATCAAGAATAGATTATTGTTGGTAGGAGTATGGACACCAGTAAGGAGGAACCCCTCAGATATCCAGAGTTATAGCTTCAAAGACGGAGATGTTATTCTGGATTTACCATTAAGGATAATAAAATCTTGACTGTTTTGCTTTTGTTTTCTTAACTGTGGACAGATCAGATACTTGAAGAGAGGAAAATCTCCATCTTTAAACTTGATAACCCAACAAAAGATAACTAAACTGCTAGGTGTTAGTTCATTCCCATAAAAAACAATGCCACTAATTATAGGGTTTTAGGAATTCCATGCTTGACAGGTTCAGCCCATCCAGAGAGGGAGAGTTCTGGCCCAAACTGGAGACCCAGGCCTAGACAGAGGTGGACATGAGGACATGAACAGAGGGTCTGGGTGGACCAGAAATGTGGAATGTGACCCCCTCCCCTTGCAACACTATCCAAAGAGAAGATAATCAAAGGTGTATACAAAAATGTAGCTTTATTTAAGCCTTTTGTCTTCTAGAAAAATACATATGTACATGTTTGTCTCATTAGCTTTTAAATTTAAGAACAGGAGTATAGATTTTACTCCTTGAGTATTAAACTTTCTGTCCCATTTGGTGACCAATTAAGATAGTAGTGGAAATGAAAGAAGGAGGGTGTGATGGTTAATTTTATGTGTCAACTTGTCTGGGCCATGGGATGCCTAATATATGGTTAAAGAATTTTCTGGGTGTGTCTGTGAAGGTGTTTCTGGATGAGATTTACATTTGAATTGGTGGATTAAGTAAAGCAGATGGCCCTCCCCAATGTGGATGGTGTCATTTAATACATTAAAGGTCTGATTAGAAAATTCAGAGATAAGAAAGAGTTTCTCCATCTCTCTGTCTCTGTCTCTCTGTCTCTCTATATATGTATGTGTATATATATGTATGTATATATGTATGTGTGTATATGTATATGGATATATATATGTCTGCATATGTGTATGTATATAATACCTATATAAGTGTATCCATATACATGTGTTTATACACACACTTATATTCTCTCTATATATGCTTATATTTTTATGCATATATACTCATATTCTCTATTTATATTCTCTATATTCTCTCAATATATGCATAGCCTCTCTATATATCTATATCCTCTATCTCTACATCTGTCTGTATCCTATAGATTCTGAGTAACCCTGACTAATACAGAGGGTTGAGAAGTGGTTCACAGAGTCTAGTGAAAGTGGGACACAGGAGATGATAGAGACATGCAAAGGAAGCAAAACAGGAAAGAGAAATGACAAAGAAACGAGGGGCATGTTAGAAGCCAGAAGGAAACTTACTTTGGGGAGGGAGCAGTGGATCAAGAGGGAAATGAGGGACTTCAGTGATGGTAATGATCTATTTCTTGACCTGGGTGCTATTTTCATGTTTTCTTTTTTTGAGATAATTCACTGAACCATGCACTTATCTTTTGAGTACTTAGTGTTTGTGGTTTATTCCACAAGAATAAAGTTATTCAAGAAAAGAAAAAAGGAAGAAACAGAAGAGGGAAAAAAAGGAGAGAATGACAAATATAGAGAAATGAGGACAGAGAAAAGTATACTCAAGTAGCTTTTGAGGAAGTTTCCAGAAGTTCCACACAGCTTTTCCTAATGTTGGGGTCTCCAGAGCATTTTCTTGCAACCCAGAATTCTAACTTCATGAGCACAGCTTCCTGTCCTTCCAGCTCTATGTTCTTTTCTTTGTGCCTGTACGGAGACCAGTATTTCCCAGTGCCCACCTCTTTATCCAAGCCCACTGGCTTCCTGGAGGCCTTGCTTCTTTAGCCAACCTGGACTGTGACATCAATCATTTATATTCTCCCTCTTGAGCTACTCACTCAGAGGTTTCTCATTCTGAAGACTAATGTCTTTTTACAAACCTGCAAACTTGGATCAACCCTCCAGTTTTATTTTTCTACTTCCCCAGTCTCTGCAATAGCTACCACTTTAATAAATATTCATTGAGGACCTATTGTGTGCAGGTACTGGTTTAGGAGCAATAGAAACAGTGAAGGCTGACTTCTAAGAGTTAGTATTTCAAGAGACCCAGGAAGAAGCAGCAAGATTACGATGTAGCTTCAGAGGACTGAGAATGTCACTTACACCTCATTCTGTTGGTCAAGGAAGTCACTCAATTCAGACCTGACTAAAGGGAAAAATAGTTTCTATTTGTAGGTAGAAAAATTACATGTGGATACACAAGGGAATTGGTGGCACCCATCCTGAAGACAAGCTACCACAACCACTGTGGTAAACTGCTACTGTGCTGCTCGCTGACCTGACTGCAGTTCCTTAAACATGCAATTCTGTTTCATGCTTCTAAGCTCCTAAATAATTCAGTTTCCTTTTTTTGGATTATCTCTTTTTCTCTTGTCTGTCAAACTACTGCTCATCTTTTAAGACTAATTTAGTATATCACCTCTTCAAAAAGAACTAATGTCTTACGGTCCACATTTGTGCTCCTGTTCTAGGTGGAATTACATCTCATAAATGTGACCTTTTTTGGAAATAGTCCTGGCAGATATAATCCAGGTAAAATGAGGTAATTAGGGTGGATTTGAATCTAATATGACTTGTGTCCTTTAAGAGGGGAAGAGACACATGCAGAAGGAAGATAGAGGCAGAGATTGACATTATGCTGTGACAAGCCAAGGAACACCAAGAACTGCTGGTAACACCAGAAGTAAGAGCAAGGCATGAAGCAGATTCTCCCCTAGAACCTTCAAGAAATCATGGCCCTGGGAGCACCTTAACTTTAGATTTCTAGCCTCCAGAACTGTGAGGAACAATGTCTAGAGCAATCATCACATTTTAAAATAATTTCATTAATATATGAGTAAGAATATATAACATATGTGCTTTGCATATATGGGACATTCTCTTTATTCCCATATGACTCAGAATTTGACTGACAGAAAACGGACATTCAAAAAATACCAAGTTAGCCTTCATTTACAAGCCTCCAGCTGCTCTAATCTATGAACCTGTGAAGCAAAATTATTCACAGATGTGGGACCTGAGCCACATTTAAAATCCTTGTTAGCCAAGTGAACCTCAGGAATACTTTAACATGTGTAGAGTCTCAATGGAATGCTCTGTTATGGCCACGGAAAGCCAAGGCCTTGGAGAGCATGAGAAAAATCCATGTGATGTTTGTGTTTGGTTGCTAGTTAACAATTCTATTCTGAGTTGCTAAGTTTTACTAAACAGAGGCTCTTCTTAGAACTACATTGTACTGACTAGAAAATTTGAAATGTTACCCAGAACTCTCTTAAGCCACAGGCCACATCTGGATTCTTACAGGTTCTCCATTCCAGATACTGACCTAATATGCTTCTGAATGGCTAGATTAATTTAAGGGGCCTTTCTGCTGGGGGAGCATGAAGCTCATTTGTTCTTTTAACTTCCTATTCTCTTTTCCACTCCCTTACCCCATTACCATCTAGAGCTCTAAATTTCTTCAAGAAAGTAAGGTAAATAAGGGGAGCTCAGAGAATCTTCCCCACTTTAGCCTCCTTTTTAAGAATCCTGGCTTGTCCCACTCATGATCCCAGGGGCATTGAAGTATATCAATTGGGTTACAAGAGTGGCTTTGGAAGTTGATGGAACTTGAGGGTTGCAAGTTATTTATATGGTAGAAGCCTGTTCAGATGAACATAGAGGTGTACATAAATGAACAGACACACAGGATAATACTTTGTATCACAATAACCTGTTTACACGTTTTCTTTTTCACTTGAAAGAAAATGAGCCCATGAGAGCAGAGTCTGTGCTTTTTTCCAGCTCCAGTTCTTGCATAATGTTTCTAAAGAATAGTATATAACAAATGTTTGAGGAATGAATACTGAACATACACAGGAAAACATTTGCATGTGCACACACACACACACACACACACATACACACACACAGAGAAAGGCCACAGTTTCAAAGACTCTTTCTCCAGTTGGTTTAACATGAAAGGAAGTGCATCTGCCATTTGACTTATTCAATATGCCTCACACTCAGTGAGCTTAGCATCACTATATTTATTTATGTAGCACCCACTTTACACATTATTTTGTGTATAACTTTGCTATCAAAAGAAATAAAGAGCTAGAACAGTTCTTTCCCCAAAGAAGAGAACCAACTTTTCCCCCTTCTTTCTACACATTCAGGAAATGGCCCAAATATCCTCTGGTTGCCAGTCTCGCCCTCACCTGGAGTTGGTTTCTCATTCCCTGATGAAGAGCATTTGCTAGGTGAAAAGGCTAAGGCTTTTTGTCATTATTGGGCAATTAATGAAAGCATGGTCTGAAGCTTCAGCCTTGACCTGGGGACAGATGACCTGTAGGAGTCATGTTGGTCATGAACATAGTGACTCATCAGTTCAAGATTTAAGGTTGAGAGCATTGCTTGAAACATTAACTTTATAGAGTTGTTTCAGGAAGCTTCTTCCATATTCCTAGCTTGTGTTGTCCATACTGCAGCATTCTCTAGGAGGTCTACTTATTTTTCCTATTGAATGCTCCATTCTTTCTTGTCACAGTGACCATCTTTCTTAATATTAATGAACTACAACCAATGATTAGAACCATTCCTTGGGGACTGTGAGGCAGCTGCTGCTACAGCAATATGTGTGTGTGTGTGTGTGTGTGTGTGTGTGTGTGTGTGTGTGTGTGTGTGTGTGTGTGTTTACTGAGTAGCAGTGGCTACTTCAAAACCTGCCGTAATAATATTTATAACTTGAGCTCGCTTCATAGAAGAAGGGAGGAGCCAGATATACTGAAACAGCCAACATATACTTCTGTTCATTATTGTGGCCAAAGTCATGAACCTGAATATGAATGTGGCAGATTGCATTCATGGCACCAATCTTCACCCTACTCTATATCCATACCCTTTGACATGTGACTTCAGTTTCTCCCATCATGAGAGAGAATCTATTCCTGGGACCTTGATTCCTGGTTTAGGTTTTTGAGCCTTACCTTGACCAATAGGATGTTAGCATACGTGATACAAGAGGAGGATTTTTAAAAGTGCACTTGGACTACTACATCTCTGCCCATAAGAAGGACATGCCTGGACAGCCTGCCAGTCCCAAGAGGAAGGTGAGAGTCTTGAGAGCACAGTCAAGACATTCCATTTGAGCTCAGCTAGATTAGCCACAGATGTGCACAGAGCTCAGCCTGTATAAATTAACCCCAGATCACTCACAGATTAGTGAGATTAGAAGATTGATGTTTTAAGTCCCTATGTTTTGGGGTAGTTGGTTACAAAGCACTATTGTGACCTGCTATAGAATTAATGTTTGTACTGCCCCATTCCCATTCCTATGTTAAATCTTAGTCCCAATGTGTTGGTATTTGGAAGTGGGAACTTTAGGCCATTAGGATGGAGCCCTCATGACTGAGATTAGAGCTCATGTAAATAAGGTTTCAGAGAGCTCCCTTTATCCTTCCACCTCGTGAAGACATGGTATAAAAAAAGCCATCTATGAACCAGAAAGTGAACTTTTACCAGACACCCAATCTGCCTTGGTCTTGAACTTTCCAGCGTCCAGAACTGTGAGAAATAAATGTTTGTTGTTTATAAGCCCCCAGGTCTATGATACGTTGTTATAGCACCCCATATGGACTGAGGCATAACACTAGTTAACTGATGCAGTGAAGAATTTCAGATAAAATAAGTGGCCAGATTGTGACTGTAATTAGTTCTGAAGTCAGAGGATAGCCTTACTTGTGTCATGACCAAGATTCTCTCAGTCTGAGCCCAAGACCCATCTCTATTGCTTTATCCTGTTCTTGACCACCATCATCTTTACTTGGAGCCTCCTACCAACCTAATAGCTTCCATGCTTGCTCCCTTATGACATGCTTGCCATGCAAGTGCCAAAATGATCATGTAAAAACTAAAGCATATCATGATACTTCTCTGCTTAAAACCTCAAACGAATGAATGAAACCCAAACTCATACATAATCTGTCCTCTACTTTCCTATCCTAATGTTCTCTTACCTGGTTGATTCCCTTTGTTCTTTCTGCTGCAGGCCTTTGGTTTCCTATTTTCTACTTCTTTCCCTCGCATGCCCAAAGCAGATTCCTTCCTAGGAAATTTACCCTTCCTGTGTGCTACTCTTACCCTAGATTTCTGCATTGCTAAACCCCACCCTACAGCATCAGCTCTAATGTTCCCTTATTTTGAATGTCTCTCCTAAATGTCTTATCCAATTACGCCTCCCCCCACCTGACAACTAGTTACTTGCTATCCTATAATGTTGCTTTGCTTTCTTCATATCATAGAGGCATTTGCAAATCACCACTTATCTATGAACCAGTAGTTTTGCTTTCCATGGTTTCAGTTACCTATGGTCACCAGGGTCTGAAAATGTTAAGGAAAAAAATTCCAGAAATAAACAATTTTTGTTTTAAATTGTATGCTGTTCCAATTAATGTGATGAAATTTGTTCCTTTCTGTCCCACTCAGGTTGTGAATTATTCCTTTGCCTGGTATCTCCACACTGTATATGCTACCTGCCCACCAAGTTGCTTGGTCATGGTCTAGACAATCAGGTCAGCTGTTTTGGAATTATTGTGCTTGTGTTCAAGTAACCTTTATATTACTTACTAATACCCCCCAAAGTGCAGAAGTAGTTTAAACTTTATTATAGGTATGTATGTAGAGAAAAATCTTAATAAATATAAGGTTCAATGTTATTCAAGGTTTCAGACATTTGCTGTGGGTCTTGGAATGTGTCCCTCAGATAAGGGGATACTGCTGTATACTTGTGTCTTACTATTTCTCCACCTATACAATGTGCTCCTAAAAAGCAGAGATCTTGTCAAGCTTGTTTGTCTCTGTATATCCAATGCCTAGAATAGTGTTAATTAATTTTTTTTAAATGAAGGAAGAAATGAGACAATGCAAAATTAGAATTTAGATTTACTCTCAGGATCAAACTACAAACATCTGTAGAGCAAACATCTGTGTCTGGTTTAGACATGAATCTGTGCCCAGAGTTTAAACAATAGGTGAAGTCAGAGAATTAAATAAAATTTAAGTGTTAGAAAGCATTTCAAATTAGCTTCAGGAACTTGAGCTTTATCTATTTTTTAATTAAGATATAATTTACCTAATATACAATGCACAAATCTTAAATGGTCATTTTGATAAGTTTGACAATTGTGTGTCACCCTAAAGAAGATGCATATTATTTTCATTATGCTAGAGAGTTCCCCTGACCCCCATTCTAGTCTGTTATCCCTCACTATGCCACTCCCCAGAGCCAATTGCTTGCTGACTCAGATCCACAGATTTCTTTTCCCTGTTACTGAACTCCACAGAAACAGAGCCTTCTTATGCTCAACACCATAATTTTGAAATTCACCCAGATCATTGTTTGTATCAGTTATTGGTTACTTATTGCTAAGTAGTATTTCATAGTTCATTAATCCTGCTGTTGACTGTTGACAGACAGGTATCCCCCACCCTCCCATTTTTGAGCTATTATAAATAATTTAATAGGTTGCTAATAAAATTCTAGCATGTTTTCTTTTGTGGCCATTTGTTTTGACTTCTCTTGGGTAAATATCTAGGAGTGAAGCTGCTGAGTCATGGCCAACGAATGTTTAACTTTTATATTAGAATTGGCTAAACAGTTCGTCAAAGTGATTCTTCTCTTTTATGACAGTTCTAACAGTTCTGGTTGCTTGATATCTTCACCAATACTGATATGATCAATCCTTTTTTTTTTTTTTTAATTTTGTCACCTAGCATGTCTGAGACAGCTCTTTGTGTTTTTAATGTGCATTTTCCTGATGATTGATAGACTTATTGGCCATTCATATGTCTTCTTTGTAAATTCTCTGTTCAAGTCTTTGCCAAACTTTTATTGAATTATTTTCCTTTTTCCTTTTTCATTGACTTGTATTCTTGATATGAGATGTTTATTATATATATATGTTTTGTAAATATTCTTTCTCAGTTCATATTTTTATAAATTTTATTAACATTGTCTTTTGATAAGGTTAATTTTTTTTGATAAAATGTCATTTATAAAATTTTTCTATTGTTGTGTTTTTTGGTAATCTAAGTAACCTTTGCCTAGCCAAAGTCATGAAGATGTTCTCCTACTAAGGGAAGAGCAGTATTCCAGGCTGTATACCATAACGTGTGTATATAAATAATTTTATTAAAGGAGTTGTCTGCTAGGCTTCTTAGGAGGATTTTCTCACTGTCTGAGGCCTCGCTCAGCAATAAATATTTTTAATACCCACTTCCACTGAAGCCACAAAAAATAAGAGACAAAGAAGAGCCTCCCAGAGAGAAAAACAGAGGAAACACAGTTGAGGTGTGTAGTGAGTTGACTTGTATTCCACCCGCCTGCCAAATATACACTCAAGTTCTAACCACTGGTACTTGAATGTCACCTTAGGTGAAAATAATGTCTTTACAGATGTAGTCAAGTTAAGAGGAGGTCAGACTGGATTAGGATAAACCATAAATTCAATGACTGGTGACTTATACGAAGAATACTCGCACAGACAGAAATATAGAGGAAATACAGGAGAGAAGACCATGTGAACATGGAGGGAGAGGCTGGAGTTATGCTGTCAGAAGCTAAGGAACTCTAAGGAGTGCTGGGAGCCAATGGAAGCTAGGAAGAGGCAAGGAAGGGCAAATGGCCCTGCTGACATGTTGATTTCAGACTTTCACTTTTAGAAATATGAGAGAATAAATTTCTGTTGGTTTAAGCCACTAAGGTTGTGGTAATTTATTATAGGAGCCCAAGAAAATGGACACAACTTAGTTTGTTGTGATATCAGCAACCTCACATTTGGGTAATCTCTGACACATAATAATTACAGAGATGAGATAGGGTTCTCACAACAAAGGCAAAATTCTCTGGAGAAGATGCAATTTGAGCTGGAGGCTGGGAAGTGGGGTAAAGGGAAGCAATATGAGCCTGGAGAGGACCAAGGACGCTGGATATGTGCCATGCATTCATTATTCCCATTCCCAGTTTGCGAGAGCTTTGTGACTCAGACTACAAATTTCTAATCTATGACTAACTAGCAAAGAAAGAAAGAAAGAAAAACCCATGGTGTGTGTGGATGTACATGTAACATCTGATTTGACTATAGCAGCAAGAAATTGGTCTTTTGTGAGTTGATATGATTTAGAGACGCCTACAAAATAAAAGTATGGTACTTCAGGAAGAGATGAATAAAATACCAGTGTTTTATTAGAATGATGCTGTGCAGCTGAAAAATTGTTGAGTTTTGGAAATGGAGAAATTGCATCTTTCAGAGTGCCAGCGTGTGGGAGCATACCCTGGAAGTATGCTATTTGGCTGCACTACAGCTTGTATTAAGCGTACCTCATATTTTTCTGTCTCTCCTACTCTGTTATGCTGACTTAGAAAGGTAGCTGGGGAAAGCACGCATCAGCTAAGTTGATGACTTGCCTTTGGAGTGGTGCATATCTTCTTTTATCCTTGATGTGATTGCAAGCATGTCATTCAATGTCCTCTCTTCCATGTAGGGGAATTCAATCCATTTTAAAATTGTGTAAAAATCCTAAACGATTGAAGTACTAACATGGATCCTCCCCAACCAGTATGAAAATTTTTTGCTTAAAGTATTGAAAAAAAACAAATCCTGCATTCTCAGAGAACAAAAATTTCTCTTTTAGGTAAGGTGAATAAATATAGATCTTATTGATGAGGCCATATTATTGATGAGGCCTCTTCCTGCATGTATGACTCAGAGTACAATTCCTTCCTTCTTTTACTGGTATTTGACATTTGTATTTGAAATAGTCAAAGTGTAATGTTCCATATCAAATCAGTATGCCAACTAAATTTTTAGTGTGGAAATTATTTATATAAAGCCTCAACATTTAGTAAAAGACCCTTTTTTAACCTAATTTCCTAATCCAGTCCAAATTCTCATTGCAGACTCAATCACTTATTGTGAGGGAATTACATGTCAGAGTTACTCAATTTTCCAATTGTAAGTTGAGAATGACGTGGCCTTTTAGAATTTCAAAGTTTCTGCTGCAATACTTCTCTCCAGTTAAATGGGTTATTTCAGGAAGGGAGGAACATAGATGACAAAAAGAAAAATGTTCAATAGCACTAGACAGGCTGTAGACCATTTGCTTAGTGATGTTTTGGTAACTTGTGGTGAGCAAACAGAGAAGTCATGAAGAGAATGAAAGGTGAGAGAAAATGTAATTTAAATCTATGTCCCATGGAGAGGACTAGATGAATAAAGGCTTTACCAAGTCCCAGTCCCTTGCACAGCCCTTTTGAGAAAATCATATCATTTAATCTGACCTCTGGTCACTCCTACACGGCAGTCTTCAGTGAGCTGTGTTCCCACTGTGCTTGTCATAGCCCCGCAAACAGGACTCCGAAAATACAAGAGCGAGGGGCATGCCTTTGAAATTTCAGTGTGGAAAGTTTAGGACCATAGAAAGAAGTTCCACTTCAGAGTGAAGAACTCCACTCAAAGAGGTAGAACTGGGGAAAAAATACTTATAAATGTTCCTTTTATGCTTGGCTCAGAGCACTTCACTGAGCTGGGGGCAAATTTTAAAGCAATTGAACCTGACTGGGCAACTTCAATGGTTGGATCATCAATATTATGGCTGGAAGGAAGAAATGGTTTCACATTCTTGCTAGCATAATACTGCCAATGATGGTCTGATTAAATTGAATTAGGAATTGTGTTAATTCATATATTATATTAGGCAAAAGCTTTGCCTACAAGAGTATCTGAAACTATTCGAGAAAAAAGTAGAGAATCCTAAGTAAGTCTCACAAAGACACAGAGACAATAGATATTATTCAGAGGATGAAAGAGAAGAGTTGAGAGAGATTTGGTGGTTGTGGTTAAGTGGCTAGAGATCGTGATATCAGTAGTGGTGATAGTGAATGTTTATTGTAGTGTAAACAGCAGAGCAGACAGCAGCATCCTACCGAATATTAGTTTAGTGGACTTTGGCTGAGCTCAAGACTGCTGTCCTTCTTTTATCTCTGCTAATTTCTCCAAGCATAGTTTTCTAGCTTTCTCATAATTCTCTGAGCTATCTAATACCTGTTTATGATTTTTCTTTCTTCTTAGGTTATCTAGAGACATTTCTATAATTTTCAGTCAAGAATATTGACTGGAATGATATTGTTTAGTGTTCAGGTATAAGAGTTTGGCTACTTGTGACATGTAATGGCAAGGGACAATTATCACTTGTTGTCTCACCTAGGATCTTTAGATAACTGACTGCTACAATGGATCAGTAAGAAGAACATGAGAAATCTGATGTCTTTGGAGAATAATGGCTTATTCTAACAATAGTTTGTTATTCAAAGAGAATGACGGGCTCAAGTATCTAAATTCTTAGTTCAAGGACAGACAAAACAAAGACTTATGATGGCTGGGTCAAAAAACAAGCAAATAAGCAAATAAAAACTTCTAAGATCCTGCAGCTATAGATCTGAGATAGTCAAAAATTAGATAAATAGATTAATTCTTTGGTTACTGAGTTAGTTACATTTGAATTAATAATCTCAATAGATTTCTTATATGAAATTTGAGGCATTGCTTAATACATATTGGCATGCCAAAAACTAGAATGTGAGTTCATGGGTACATTCAGAGTACTCTGAGGATATGCAAACTCCAATCCCATGCTTAAGGTCCTCTGACAGCCAAAGAGGCCCTTTCTCCTATGTTTGAAGAGGCTGGTTATGCTTTTATTGATGTCTCTATAATTCCTTCTGCAACTATCAGAGTTTCTGGAACAATGGAGTCAGATCCCACCATATCTTAAGGTATCAATTACAATGTCAGAACTGTAAGGAGAATAATCACAAAGCAAAAGGATGACACTTTGCTACTTTATAAGAGAAAAGAAGAAAATATGTGCAAATTAATTCTAAACAAACTTGACCTAGGAAAATACCTGACAATATTAGATCAATCTGAATTTACTGACATGAGTAAACTCATCAGAGATCCTGGATTAAATCTGTTACTTCAAAAACTTGTCACAGTTCTAATTTTTTGTTCTTTTTGTTGGGTGATTGAAATGTAGACTCAGTATTTGCTCACTCTGAGTAAGGTTTAGATGTGAGAAAATACTTGATATAATGTAAAGGACTTCAGGGCATAGAAATTTTGCAGTGAGTTTGTTATGTGGCTTCCAACGAATATTCCTAATGATACAAGCAAGAGAAATCTTTCTCCTAGTCTTCCACAAATGGACCTACAGTCTTTTACAGAATAAATGGACTAGTGATCTAGGTATTATTAAGAGTTAGTACTAATTCTGAGGACATAGAATGCCATTGTATTCCAATAGTTAGAGTTTTAACCCAAATTCGCCCTCCAAAAGCTCACAGGGCTCCTAAAACTTTACTAAAGCTATTTTTTTTTGTTTCCATTTCTTTTGTGTTTGAATAGTTATCCGTACAGATTGAAACAATTAAGCAATTAGGAAAATGAGCTAAATAGATGTGTCTAAAGTTTCCCATTTAACCAAACATCAAATCATCTTCAAAAAAATTAAAAAGAATCGTGTTACTATCAGACATAAAATAGTAGAGGTCTGGCATATGCCAGGGATGGATGAGTTTCAAACTATGGTGATAGAGTATTATAAATTGAATCAGATGTTCATTCTAACGATAGTTACTGGCTCTGGTGTGGTTTTCTTAGTGGACTGGCTATTGGTCTGGCAAATGTTTAATCTCTATCTCATTAAGAACATCAGAAGCACTTTTCTTCCTTCTGTCAGGGTCATCAGTACATCTTTATAATCTTACTTCAGGTTTAAATCATCTATCTGAATCTGTGCTACTCAATTTATTCTTCAAAGATATTAATTATCTTAGCAACTGGTTCACTACTCTGATGAATTGAGATTGATGAAAAACTAAATACAAGGACATTTTACTCACTGAGGCAATAAAAAAGTTATTGATAGGGGTTTCTAGTGTCTTTAAGATGCTTGATTCTGACTGCTCCGTGAGCCAGAGTGGATGTTAGAGGAAGTTGACTTCCTAATATAAACAGGAACAATGTGATGTGAGAAAGCAGAGACAGGTGGTAGCATTTAACCATCAGAGGCAAGGCTGACCTAATTGTTGACATGAACAGGAAGGCTGAACTAACAATTAAGATACATTGATCTGTAGGTATCTATTATAACAGTTAATCATGGTGTTCCTAAGGATTAAATACATGGGCAGCTGTCTGTGTACACACACACACACACAGATGTAGATGTAAATGCAGATAGATAGATATAGATATAGATATAGATATAGATATAGATATAGATATAGATATAGATATTTCCTCAAATTCTTTCTGAAATGAATCTTTATCTCTTTGTCAAGGTACAGTGGGAAAAGAATGCCTAGATTTTTTGAGGTCTGTTAAATACAAAGTGAAATTGGAATCAGGAGACTTGATAAGCCACCTTAGTCCCATAGTTAGAATAGGAGCTTCTAGAGAGTGAGTGATAAATGAAATTTTGGCCCAGATCAAATTGGGTTCATTGGGCCCTTTAACCTATAGTTGATTATTTCATCAGTTCCTAAATGTATAACTAAAATTAATATATCTAGCAACTGGTAGAATTCTCAATTTTATTTTCTTACCTGTGGATTAAGAGTCATTCAATTAGGAAGGACCAAATGGAGCTCCTATTACACTTTCAGAATTAATACTTAATTCCTGGAGGAATTACAGGAATTAAGGCCAACATCAAATACTTGAAGGATTGCAGAGGTGGTAGCCCTTATTATTTCCTCTTTCAATGAGACTTTTTGGCCACTGGAAAAAAAAAATAGGCCTTTACAGATGATAATGGACTGTATAAAACTGACAAGGTAATAACCCCTAATACAGCTGCTGTGTCAGATGTAGTATGTTTAGTAGACAGATCAACGCAGTCTTTGGACATTGGTATGTGGCTGTCAATTCAGTGAATGCTTTCTTCTTGATACCTATTAGTAAGAGTATCAAAAGCAGTATGCATTTACCTAGCATGGCTAGAAGTACACTTTTTCCTGTGTATCTTAGACCTATAAAAACATTCTTGTTTTTCTTTATTGTATAGTCTGTAGAGATTTAGATAATTTTGACATTTCATAAGATATGACACTGGCCCATTATATTTTTGACATCATACTGTTAACTCAGTAGTTAGTGGAAAGTACTAAGGTATTCTGACAAGGCATATGCATTCTAGAGTGAGGAAGTAATCCCCATAAATATTAAGATTTCTGTAACACTGATGTAGCTGTAGATGTGCAGTGGTTTAGAGCATAGATTCCTCATAAGATAAAAGACAAGCCACTGTACCATGTTCCTCCTATCACCAAGAAAGAAACAGAATGCTTGATGGGCCTCTGGATTTTAGAGGCCACATACACCATACCTGAAAATAATGTTTTAATACATTTATTAAAATACTGCCTAAACACTGCTAATTTTGAGTGGGACAAAGAGCAGGAGAAATTCAGAATTGCAGTCCAAGTTGACATGTCATTTGAATTAAGATTCTCTTTGATTCAATGGAACTAATTATGTTGGAGATTCCTGGAATGAATAAGGATCCTGTGAGGAGCCTCTGACCAACCCCAGAGGAAAGTATCCGTACAGACCCTAAGAGTTCTAGAAAAATACCACAGATTTCCGAGCAGATAACCATCTTCATCCAAGGCACCTCCTTAGATTCTGTTACTATTGTATGGCTTTAGATGTGTGCTTGGCTGTAGCCATCACCACGGTGGTTAACTTCATCAGTGCTCCTAAGATCCCATGACCTGAACCAATGGCTGAGTCCATGGGTGCTTCCAGCATTTCCTGTGGAGAAGGGCAATCTCCATAGAGGGTACAGCATTAAGCAGTATTTGTTACCCAACTTGGAAAATGACCTGTCAAGGTGATTTAGGACTTGATGAGAACAAGATCAGAATATCAATGTCAAGGAGTTTAGGGGCAGTCATGCGAATGAATATTCCAAATATAAAGAATATTGTCCCATGTGAAAGCCCACACAAGGCCCTTTACTGCCTTTTGTTCCCAATAATTAGAAATATGTCAGTTATCTCCTTCTTCAGTTCTTTCTAAATGAGCTCAAGAGCAAAATGTGGACAGAGGTAGCAATAAAGGCCTCATCTTGCTTAAGAACTTGTACTTAACCTCTTCAGTATCTCTTGGCTTTGACCACTGATGTGTTTCCAGTTTGTCCGTCATAATCAGTAACAACACGGAATCTCAGCATGGCAACATACCACTGTGATAGACAGCAGCCAATATCATGCTGGTTTGTTCATTTTATTAGACATTTTTTCATTCTCAAGTGAGATATAAGCTCTCTTCACTAATAGACACTTTGGATTTAGATTTTTTCCCCCTGTCCTTTATGCTTTTGCCAGTAATAGTATCTGTGAGCTTCTTAAATGTCTTATACATTGACATGATTGCTCAATCAATGTTTGTTCCTAAACGAGTAACTCTTATTTTGCAGGGAAAAAAGAAAGGGAACAGAGTAATAGCCGTGGTGTTTATTGGTCCTATCATATTCTCTGAAGTAGCAATTCGTATGGAACAGTGGAATGGCCTATCAAAGACTAGTGTGACACTATCTGGGAGATAATTCCTTGCAATAACAAGGTGATTAAACCTAACTATCCAGGAGAAATAGAGTTGTTGCTGCTTGCTGGGGACAAAGAGGAATTTAAGTAAAACCTGTGGGTTCATCATACTAGGATATGTACTGCATTCTATATAGACAGTCACCAAGGACTCAGGGATCTTAGGAACAAGGCTTTAGATCCACTCAAAGTAAGGAAAATAATAGTTTTCCGATTTCATTTATTTTCCAAAATGATGAAAATCCTGAGTGTTACAGTGACTGATGGTGATGATTTTGCCCATAATGGGAAATTTGACTTCAGATTTTCTATAATAAAATTGGATGATATAACTGATGAAATTTTGGTTACTCTTCATTTCTGGGTGATAGTGCAAATGTGAATATATTTTGAATACTTGAGAGCTGGTCACTATCTTTAGGCAGAACAATTTTAATGAATATATAATAATAGGAAGAATGATTTTATGGAGAAAGGAAGATAACCATAAACAGGCTGCCTCCCACACCTGTAGCTAACTTCCAAGCGGAAGAAAACTCAGCATTTCTCCCCTTATGTAGCCATGTGTCCTGTATGTGTGCATAGGCTCCTATTATCTGGCAGTGTGCCACTACTGTTTAACCTGTGTATAAAAGGTACCACTGCCATGTGGGGTGGGGTGGGGGTGCCAAGCCCTTGTTGGATAATTGCCGCCCTGTGAGGCTGGGTGTGCCCTTGCTGGAATAAAGAGCTATGTCACAGTTGCCTGCAGCTTCCTGCTTTTTCTTCCAACTGCCCAAGTCTCGTATCCCTTATCTCAGAACTATGAATCTGCAGTAACACAATGATAAATGCTATGTAGTTATTATGTAGACAACGTGGTGGCCTCCAGTGGTATTTCCAGCTGTTCTGTTCCAGAGTTTCTTCTTTTAGGTTTTTCCTCACTGTGAAAATTAAAGAAGGCAGATAGCTCCTCTCCCCACCTTCCAGAAGAAACTAGAGTATGGAATAGGCCCTATGCTTGGACAATCAGATGATATAGCCCAGTACTTTAAATCTTGAAGGAGATATGCAAAAAAAATTCATAGGAAAAAGAATTTTCCTGGTGCCAGTGGCTTACCAGAATAAAGCTGTAGTGGCAGAGTACAGTAGTGGAGACACCAGCACGACTGTAATAGAGCTGCTGGGTTCTGCTATGACCTTGCCAATGCACTTTTTCACCTCCTGTTTTCTGAACTTGATGCCCTAATAATTTTGTTTTCTGAAGTTTTATATTTATCATTGTTTCTGCTGTTTTAACCAAGAATATTGATAGTCAATTCCATGTCTGCATTGCGAAGTCTACACCAGAAGTAAAGTCAGGAGGAAACCGAACTAGCCTTGTTGGTATGGGTCAGGAGGCTTCTCATAGATTGTGACAGATGTTAGATATTGGAAGGTTACACATTGGGTTGGATTAGGCCCCCCTTTCCAGTGGTTTTATTCCTGAGCTCCTGAAACAAATTTTTGGAGGAGAAGGCAAAAAACTTAAATCAGTTACATAGCTATTGTGTATGTTTTTAGTTAAATCCCAAGTGGCTATTTATATATGCAGTTTATTTCAATAGGAATTGTGTAAAGCCTATGTTTTAAGAAATA
Organism: Cynopterus sphinx; assembly: GCA_030015415.1. Lineage (NCBI taxonomy): Eukaryota > Metazoa > Chordata > Mammalia > Chiroptera > Pteropodidae > Cynopterus > Cynopterus sphinx. Next base: position 84,510,042 of record CM057379.1, on the reverse strand, counting down.
AAGGTTTTTGTTTAACTTAATCTAAAATGAAAGAGTGGCTCTCTTGTAAAAGATGCTGACTTATGTAATCTATGTTAATGTTTAGTATATAATGTGGTAAAAAGATGTTCATTACAGTGCTATGTATAAGAGAAAAATTGGATAGAATTTCAGTAGTTAACAACAGAGAAAAGTCAAGGTAAATGTAATAGACTTATGAATTCAGTAAACATCTTATTTACAAAAATATTTTAATGACTTAGAAAAATATTTGGGATTTTGAATACTTGGGATCCCAACACATGAGATAAAATATTGTGAAAGATAGATAAAATGATAGAAAAAAGATAGATGTGATAGGTATATATAAATCTGATTTATATAAAACATGATTTCAAGCCTGCAAATATATACACATGTAAATGCACATAAATTCTAGAAGAAAATACATAATTGCAATTGCTGTTTTATTTTTGATATTTTTTTCATAATTTTCAAGAATTCTACAAAGGGCATGTATACTTTCTAGAGTGAGATAAATATAAAAGGACAGTTAATGCAATTGTAGATTCTGGACTAGAAAAAATTGTTACAAAAGATATCAATAAGACAATAGGTAGCATTTGAATAATATCTATAATTATATAACAGTATTGTACCAATGTTAAATTTCCTGATATTAATTATTATGCCATAGTTATGTAAGCAAATGACCTTGTTTAGGAAATAATCACACTATTCTATTTAGAAATAAAAAGACATGATGTCTATAACTTATTTTCAAATAAGAGCAATGGGAATGGGTAAAGCAAATGTGGCTAAGTGTTAATAATTGGTGAATATAGGTAAAAAGTATGTAGGTATTTATTCTACCATTCTTGCTTTTCTGAAGTTTGAAAGTAATATTTTTTAAAATTAAAAGCATATCTCCTATGATGGTTTAATAAGTCATTAGCTACTAGATTTATTAGGTAGGAGTGCTTTTCTGTTTGAAGATGTATCAGCTTGTTGAAAAGATTATGAACTTGGGTGATGAGGTATCTGGCAGAATTCTAGGTCTGCCAGTTATTAATTACATGATCTTAGGCAGTTTAATTTCTTGAGACTCAATTTCTTTATCAGGAAAATGGGAATAATAATATTTCCATTGTGAAGATCAAAATGTTTGCAAATTGCCTAATGCACCATTTTCATCACAGGTGCTCAAAAATTGCAAATTGCTTTTTAGCCATGATAGGTTTTCTGAAAGTAGGCTGGGTGGTAATCGGTATCAGCTGAATTGTTTATTAATCTCAGGACGGTTCATTCATCCTTTCTCTTCAAATAAATGGAACACAGTAGATATCCCTCCTAGCACAAAGTAGAGAGAACTCTGAATATTTGAGCACTGAAAAATAATATTTAACATTCAATGATCATTTATTGCAGGCCTGGTACTATACTGAGGGAATTTTTGCTTTTTTATTTTTCATAGATTGCTTGTTTAATCTTCGCTACAATGCTGCGAGGTAGAAAATTCTATCAGAGTTATTTTATAAATGTTGAAAATGAGGCACAGAGAGTTTAAGAAATCTGTCTAAGATCACATGGCTAGTGGTGTCAGGTGTAAACCCTGTGCTTGTCATTCACCATACCTGCATTTTGCATCTCAAACTGAATATAAAGATGAATTACCTGGATATCTAGTTAAAATAGAAAATTCTAATTTTAACATTTGCTAAAACGTAGATTCGTTTGTGTGTATGTGAGCATGCATGTTGAAATCCAGATTCTGCATTTCTAACAAGCTTCTGGATGATGTTGATTGTGCTGGCCCTTGGATCACACTTATGAGTAGAAGGGATCTAGAAGATGACATCCTAACTCACATTGGTATACACTAATTTGGATGATCCAGGTCAGCTTCCAGTTTCTATCAGTATTGCCTGCCATTCCTACCTTTGTCCTATGGCACCCATCATCCCAGGTGCATTGTAATTCATACATACTTCAAACTCCTGTGCAGTCATCCCTGCATGTTATATGCTTTTATGCATCTATGCCTTTATCCTGCTCCTTCTGCTTGAAAGGACCTCATTCTCAAGATGTCATTGTGACAAATGCTTTACTGACTTTGTTCAATTCAGGGTTAGTGGTTTCTTCCTCTTTGCTTTTAGAGCACCACAGACAGACTCTTGTTCTAGCATTTATCATTTTGTACTGAGCTTATTTATTTGAAATTCTGCTTCTCGAACCAGAGGACTATTCAAGGGTAATATTATGCTCTGTGTATCTATATATCTTTAGCATCCAGCAAGTGTCTGCCACACATAAAGTACTCTATAAATATTTGTAAAGTGAATTAATAAATGAAAGAATGATTGGGTATATGAGGGAATGAATAAGCAAAATGATATGAGGCCATACCTTTTAGGCTACAACAGTAATCTATAAACTTTTTGGATTGTATACTCCTTCTAAAAAATTGAACATGTATCATATACATATGTATCCACCCATATTGTTGTATTAATATCTATGTACATTTAAAAATAAAAAGACATAAATTAAGAAAGGGTAAACTAAAATAATTAAATTTTTAATATTTTTATTGGAATACCCCAGTGGAATGTCTTATGTGCCCTAGAATGGGGATTATGTACCTCATCACAGAGACTTCTGTGCTAGAAAAATAAGCAAACTTATTAAATTTACTAATGGGTAGAATTCACTTTAATGATGCTCTAATAAATATGAATCAGAAGAAATAAAAAGGTAGAAAAGAAATAGGTCTCTATAAGTATAGGATTCCCAGGGCCTGGGCCTTTAGATTCCTCCCAAGAAAGCCAAATATTGTACAGGCTGATCTAGAACCCAAAAGAAAAACTCTCTGAAGCTTGATAGCAAAGTACCTTCTTCTCTGAGGACTAGTGACTGAATCGTGACACAAAAACTTAAGGGAAGCAAGGCCCCAGGGGCCCAAGAGTATAATTCAGGACTCATCAGATACATTCTGGTTGAAAATTAAAATACTTTATTTAGCATCAGATAATTTGAAACCTGAGATTAATAATGGCCTTCCATATGTAGAAAGAGGTCCCTTTCTTTCATTTGACTTTGTTACTGAAATTAAGTATTTTAGCCTTCAAGGCACTTTTGTGCCTTGTTAAATGAATAGGAAAACCTATTCAGGACAAGATCCAATCCAAGAGTAAAAGCAGGAGCACTTGTTTTTGCTTCTGAGGATGAGAGGCCAGGGTGCATGGGCTCAAATCCCCTTTTGGCTCCCAGGCAACGGGTATGAATGAATAAGGTCGATGTTCTCCACAATGACCTTATTTGCTCATACATATTTCAAATGACAGAACTGGCCATGTGTCCCTTGGTAATTCACTGCTCTGTCTCAGTCATTTTCTCCTTCTCTCCCTCCCACCTCTAACTCTGGGGCAGCCTGCCCCTGAGAAATAAACAGTGCTCTCTGTGTTTGCATATACGTAATCTAGCATAAGCCACAGCTCCTGGTACAGCAGTAATTCTCCTTAGAGCATTTGTGGGTGAAGTCTTGAGCCTTTGAAGAGTAACTATAGCCTCTGAGAGGCTTTACAATTTAGACCCCCATACGTGGGAATCCAGATCAATATATATACCTTGATTTGAATGTGGGTCACTGAGAGAGGCTTCCCAGAGGTGCTTTCAGGTTGTCTTTACTCACTGCCCCATGCTATCCTGTAGGTTTGTGATCCTTAGCTCTCTCCTGATGAGGTCCTTCTGAAACAAGTCAGAAGATGATAGAACTCTGAAGGATCAGCTATGCAAGTCCCTCTTGAACCCTTCCCTCACCTGTAAAACCTGTGCTAGGTGGGCCCAAGGTTTAGGTGAAATTTGTTCAGCCTCTCTTCTCTCCTACCAGTTACACTGAAGATATGCACTCCTGGCCTTCTCCACATTACCTTCCTCTCTTCCAACTCTCAATTGACTCTTTAAAATATATATCTTTTTCTCAATGAGAGTATCTTGACTCTATCTTCTTCACTCTGCAAGGAGGAATTAAGTTTTAATTAGATATAATTAATTGTTCCAGTTAACTCTTGCTGGTTTTCCTCTCTCACACTCACTTCGACATCTTCCTTCTAATTTACATGTCCCATTTCTGAGCTTCTACAGCTCCAGGGCAAACTGTGTTTATAGCAACTGAGTGGGATGATTGAGAGGGAATGAACTCTGCAGCCAGACTGCTTGGGTTCAATTCTACTGAAACAGAATTTGGAAAACTTTGGGCAAGTTATTCCACTTCCTTTTTTTTTTTTTTTTGGCCTGTTTTATTTTTTTATCCATAAAATGAAGATAATAAAAATGCCTTACTTCCAGAGCTTTTGTGAAGATTAAGTGAGGTACATATTTAAAGTGCTTAGAAAAATGCCTGCAAGAGAGTAAGAGAGTAAGGACCATAGTAAATGCTAGCTAATATTATAATGCTGGACACAATGTCCTATAAGCCCTGAATTGCTTTGTTGCCTCTCTGAGCAGACTGAACTGTAATTTCTTTAAGTCAGAAACTATATCTTATGTATCTTAGCACTTGTGTGTGTGCAGTGACTAGCATAGAATAGATTTCCAATAAATGCTTGTGGAATTGATTAATAAAACCATAGATTGTTTAGGAGAAAGGGTCCTCAAGCAAAAATTTAATCTTATAGAGTAAAATATACTCTATAAATAAATTTTATGTACTTATATGCTACCTCCCAATCATGACACAATTCTGATTCGTAATCAATAGTCCTCATACTTATATTTCTCACATCTATCTTGTTGTAGGTCATATACTCTCACTTTGCTTTTTAGTTACCTGTAAATACCCTCTAAGTTACAGGATATTTTAATGGAACACCAGCTAGTGATTCTGGGGGCAAAACCAAAATGACTGCCCCCTTCACTCCACTACATTCCCATGTCCTAATCCGCATATTATAAATGAGTCCTATACTTCAGATTCCTAGGCTTTTGTCCTGCTGAGAGGTTGGGAGGCCATGGCTGTGCCATGGCTTTGGTTATATACATTTCTCTTCGTGATTACCAGGCCTAGTTTTTTTCTCCATGTTTTTCTATCATCCATGACTGATAATGTCCTTTCTAATCTCTTCACATTTTTCATTTCTCATAACATGAGCACATTGTTCACATTGTTCATAGTGAAGTAGGGGTCAGATAAACTCTCCTATAGAAACCAATATAGACAGGATGAAGGAACAAGTTGCACTACAGCTAGGTTAACTCTGTATGCTGGAGAAGCCTGTGACACATTTCATGGGAAGATTTATACATTTAGTGTTTTGGAGGCCATAAGAATCGACTACAAAAAAACTTCAATTTATGCAGAGTGAATTTCAAAGAAAAATTATTTAATGCTCAGGGCTTTTTTTATTGTAAGGTTTGGTGACAGTGATGTTTTCTATCAATTAATCCAAGTTAAATTACTCATGAACAAATCTATCAAATGAAAAGGTTCATCGTCTTAGTGAAAAAGTCAGTTTATTGTGATTATCCAATTCTGCTTAAAGAACATGATAAGGTACATTTTAATAGCAGTATACAAAGGTCTGGCTATTAGCTTATATTTCTCATTAACAAAACTTTATGCTTGGCTAGCAGGCCTTGAACTGGGATCACTTGCAGTAAGAAAACACTGCTTTTGAATCTGTTAAATCATCAGGACTCCACAATCTTAATTAGACATTTAAGCTAAAATGAATATTTAAACAATAAGGCTTTCTTTATCTCTTTCTTTTTATTCTTTTCCCTATAAAACTGAGATGTCTTATTTTTGCCTGAGTCAACACAAAAAGGCTCTGGAGAGAAACCTGGAGGTGAAGTCATTTAACTCTGTTAATCTGCCTGCTATCTGCAAAACCGTTGATTGATTTCAGACAAATTGAATTGATAATTAGCACCTGGCTGTTGATTGAGCAGGTTTCCATTCTGTTGATCCATCAACTGACCATAGCCTTTTATTTTAATCTAGTTCTGCAGTATACTCCACTGATTAAGGCATTCTTAAAGATGGCCCAAGCATCATTTTGAAGACAAGGGAAACTGACTAAATAGAGAAGCTCCAGGATTAGAAACATCTGGTATGGAGAAGGGCATCTGGAGAATCTAGTAAACCTCTTTAAATAAATCTAATCATTTTCTCTCAATAATCTTCAGGATGTTAGCTAGCTGCCAGGCATATAACCCCCAAACAAGAATAGAACTCTTTCACCAGAGAAATTGAATTTCCTCAGAGAAAAGACACACAAATACCAATATGAGTTTTGGGGGATGTTTCAAACAGAGGCATCAGCTGACCACTCAATGCTAAAGTCAATTAGTTAAAAAGCCTCATCTGTGCTCACAGGACTCAAATCTGCTTTTTAATGTCTCATTTTTAAATAAGGACAAATGATCAAGAATAAATAGACTTTTAGGGGAAGTTTCTTATATGCAAAAAGCAAACTGGAAAGAAATTAGGAAATAAAAATGAAGGAAGCAGAAGAAAGCTCCAAAAAGACTAGACTTGATATCATCAATAAGATTATAAGCCACAGCATCCTTAAAACTATACAAAAATTACCTAAAAAGGAACAATTAGAGAACAAGAATGAGTTTATGGAATAGAAGCAAAATTTTAAATTCAATAAAAAAAAAAAGAGTTGAACAATACAATTTAGAGAATTCCAGAAAGGAGAAAAGAAAGCTAAAGAAAAGTAAAATAGGAAACATAATATATGAAAGTGAGAGAACCAATTAGGAAATAAAATTTAAGGAGATCAAAAAAGATAGAATAAAAAAAAGTACAAATGAAATAAAGAAAGAAGGCAGACAGATCTTCAGAATGAAAAGACCTGTAAAGCAAATCACCACAAAAATTTAGAACAAAAAGATTAAAAGGAATATCTTTAAAAGCTTTCAGAAATCAAATCAAAGGGACAAGAATAAACAAAGGTACCAGACTTCTGAAATGGCACATTGGAAAATAAAAACAATGGAACTATACCTTTAGAAATTAAATAGCAAATTATATCTAGCCTAGAATTCTGTATGTGACCAAACTATTATTCATTTATGGATAATAGAGCATTTGGCCCAAAAGAGGATTTCTATCATGGGGAGGGGGAGCACTACATTGGGAATGCAGTTAGCATTTATGGAATGGCTAGGTGGAGAGCCAGAGGAAAGAAGAAGCAATTAGTAGATCATTTTATAAACTATATAAATGTCTAACCAATGTACTGTATACCTTGAAAAGAGGATTTTCATGACGGCCAAGGTTAGGTCCACAATTATAGTGGTGTATGAGGTCAAAAGTAAAAGAGTTTAGTCTAGAGTTGGAGGGGGCTCCAGAAGGAATATCCCTACCTTCTCTGAAAAATGGAACTGAGAAATTAGGAGAGTTGTAAACACTTGTTTTGAAGTGTGGTAGAGTATGGAAAGACTTGTCCTAAGGCTCAAGGAAAACTGGGCCAATGGCAAAAGAATGATTAAATATCGAAGAGTGGGACTTGTTACAAGTTTCAAAAGGTGGTCACAGTAAAATACTAGGCTCAATAGTAATAATTATAGCCATAATAATAAGAACACTAAATATGGATTCAATAAAACTTATAGTATAGATGTATTGGAAAGATAAAATGAAGAGAAAGAGAACTAGATCCTTATCTACCAAAACTGGAAGTTACTATGTTTTAGGATTAATTAACAGAGAGTGGTAGATATATCTTATTTAGAAGAAAATGGAATTAATGAAAAAAATAGTAAAAAATGTTGAAAAATAGATGCTTCCATGGAGTAGGAGAGGGAAAGGGTTGGGCAGGGATCTACTGTTTTTAACACAAGCATTTTAATTTTATGAATTCTAAAGCCATGCTTTACTTATTACTTTAGAAATTTTTTAAAAACTTAAAAGAATAGTAAATGAGTGTACAGTTGACCCTTGAAATAATGAGTTTGAACTGCTCCTGTCCACTTAGACACAAATTTTTTCAATTTCCCCATACATATCAGTTGACCAGCACAGCTCAAACCCATGTTCATTGTTCAAGAGTCAACTGGCAGTCGGGAATTCACATATGTGGAAGGCTGACTTAAATTATACACTGATTTTCAATTTTGTGGTTGGTCAGTGCTCCTAACCCCCATGTTGTTCAAGGATCAACTGTCTATCTGCATTGTCAGGTAAAACTAGTGCTCCATGAGTACTCGTCATATTTATTCTACAGATTCACCCTCCTTGTTGGCACTTGACCAGATACATTTGGGGTCTACATACCTGGGTTTAGAAAGCTTTGGTCTCGACTCTCTCATGATGGTAAATATTCAGTTCTCATTAGACTTTTAGAAACACTGACAATGGTTGGAGGACCCTGCTGTTGCTTTCTCAGACCCTGCTTCAATGCTAAGATGTTATCATGTCATCTGTGTTAACGATTCCCAATATGGCCAGTAAGAGTCTATAGATCCTAGAGTTGACATCATTAACCTTGTTTGTTCTTATGACAAAAGCATAATTAAAACAATGGTTGACAATTTGCTAATGTCATGTAGC